>CM057458.1:6277500-8677500 GCA_016271365.2 Neoceratodus forsteri
GGGCTGCATTGTGTACTAGTTCAGTGTGTGTGTGTGTGTGTGTGTGTGTGTGTGTGTGCGGGCAGTGGGCTGCACTGTGTACTAGTTCAGTGTGTGTGTCTGTGTGTGTGTGTGTGTGTGTGTGGCCAGGCAGTGGGCTGCACTGTGTACTAGTTCAGTGTGTGTGTGTGTGTGTGTGTGTGTGTGTGTGTGTCTCAGGCAGTGGGCTGCACCCTGTACTAGTTCAGTGTGTGTGTGTGTGTGTGTGTGCAGGCAGTGGGCTGCACTGTGTATTAGTTCGTGTAGTGTGTGTGTGTGTGTGTGTGTCTCCAGGCAGTGGGCTGCACTGTGTACTAGTTCAGTGTGTGTGTGTGTGGCCAGGCAGTGGGCTACACTGTGTACTAGTTCAGTGTGTGTGTGTGTGTGTGTCCAGGCAGTGGGCTGCACTGTGTACTAGTTCAGTGTGTGTGTGGCCAGGCAGTGGGCTACACTGTGTACTAGTTCAGTGTGTGTGTGTGTGTGTGTGTGTGTGTGTGTGTGTGTGTGGCCAGGCAGTGGGCTGCTCTGTGTACTAGTTCAGTGTGTGTGTGTGGCCAGGCAGTGGGCTGCACTGTGTACTAGTTCAGTGTGTGTGTGTGTGTGTGTGTGTGTGTGTGTGTGTGTGTGTGTGGCCAGGCAGTGGGCTGCACTGTGTACTAGTTCAGTGTGTGTGTGTGTGGCCAGGTAGTGGGCTGCACTGTGTACTAGTTCGTGTGTGTGTGTGTGTGTGTGTGTGTGTGTGTGTGTGTGTGTGTGTGGCCAGGCAGTGGGCTGCACTGTGTACTAGTTCAGTGTGTGTGTGTGTGTGTGTGGCCAGGCAGTGGGCTGCACTGTGTACTAGTTCGAGTGTGTGTGACATCTGAGACATCTGTAGACATCTGGTACCAGCAGATAAAGGCGTGAGAGGTCTATCAAGTCTGCTCGAATGTGCAGCTAGCACCCCTTATTCTACAGTTGCCCCTCCCTTCCACCCTTCCCCTTCATTAACCCTCCCCCTTGTCCTGTCCCATCTTCGTTTGAAGCAGTCCACTGTTCTACTGCATAGCACTTCTGCAGGTAATGCATTCCACCCAGCCACCACTCTCTGTATAAAAGTGTCTCCTCTTCTCCCTCCTGAACCTTCCTCGCTCCAGTCTCATATCATGGCCCCTGGTGGCCCTCCCCTCCCTTACTTTGAACAGCCTCTCTGTACCCGTCTTGTTTATTCCTTTCATGTATTTAAAGGTTTCAGTCATGTCACCCCTGTCTCTCCTCTCCTCCAGTGAGTACATGTTCAACTCCTTCAACCTCCTCTCGTATGATAAGTTCCCCAGCCCTTGATCATCTTTGTGCCCTGTGCTTACCCCTCCAGTAACTTAATGTCCTCTTCAGATACGGACGCCAGTACCTGCGCCAGTACTCAGGTGTGGTCTAACTAATGACCTATACAGTGGCAGAATCACCTCCTCCCTCCTCGAGGATATACCCTTAGCAATACAACCCAGCATTTGTGGCCTTTGCAGCTGCCTTCCTACATTGTGCTGAGTTGTTCATTGACCCTGTAATGAGCACATCAGATCCTTCTCCTCCTCTGTCTGGGCTAGCTGCACTCCCCTAGCTGGTAACTCCTCCTTGGGTTCTTCATCTCAAAATGCAGCACCTTGCACTTTTGGCATTAAACCCCAGTTGCCAGGTGTCTGACCAGGTTTCAAGCTTTGCCAGATCATCCTGCAACCCCTGCCATCCCCTAGGTCATCCACCACCACGCCAACCTTGGTATCATCAGCAAACAGACTGATCTTGCTCCTGATGTCCCATGAT
The DNA here is from genome assembly GCA_016271365.2 of Neoceratodus forsteri. NCBI lineage: Eukaryota > Metazoa > Chordata > Ceratodontiformes > Ceratodontidae > Neoceratodus > Neoceratodus forsteri. Next base: position 6,279,319 of record CM057458.1, read on the forward strand.
ATGTCTGCAATGAATATCCCAAACAACACTGGTCCCAACACTGAGCCCTGTGGGACACCGCTCGTCACTGGCCTTGGGTGTGAGAGCTCCCCACCCACCACCACCGTCACCGTGAGTGTGTGTGGCCAGGCAGTGGGCTGCACTGTGTACTAGTTCAGTGTGTGTGTGTGTGTGTGTGTGTGTGTGTGGCCAGGCAGTGGGCTGCACTGTGTACTACTTCAGTGTGTGTGTGTGTGTGTGTGTGGCCAGGCAGTGGGCTGCACTGTGTACTAGTTCAGTGTGTGTGTGTGTGTGTGTGTGTGTGTGTGTGTGTGTGTGGCCAGGCAGTGGGCTGCACTGTGTACTAGTTCAGTGTGTGTGTGTGTGTGTGTGTGTGTGTGTGTGTGTGTGTGTGTGGCCAGGCAGTGGGCTGCACTGTGTACTAGTTCAGTGTGTGTGTGTGTGTGTGTGGCCAGGCAGTGGGCTGCACTGTGTACTAGTTCAGTGTGTGTGTGTGTGTGTGTGTGTGTGTGTGTGTGTGAGCCAGGCAGTGGGCTGCACTGTGTACTAGTTCAGTGTGTGTGTGTGTGTGTGTGTGTGCCAGGCAGTGGGCTGCACTGTGACTACTTCAGTGTGTGTGTGTGTGTGTGTGTGGCCAGGCAGTGGGCTTGCACTGTGTACTAGTTCAGTGTGTGCGTGGCGTGGGCAGTGGGCTGCACTGTGTACTAGTTCAGTGTGTGTGTGTGTGTGTGTGTGTGTGTGGCCAGGCAGTGGGCTGCACTGTGTAGTAGTTAGTGTGTGTGTGTGTGTGTGTGTGCGTGTGTGGCCGGCAGTGGGCTGCACTGCGTACTAGTTCTTGTGTGTGTGTGTGTGTGGCCAGGCAGTGGGCTGCACTGTGTACTAGTTCAGTGTGTGTGTGGCCAGTTAGTGGGCTCCACTGTGTACTAGTTCGGTGTGTGTGTAGTAGTGGTGGCCAAGCGGACAGTGGGTGTGTGTGTGTGTGTGTGTGTGTGTGTGTGGGGCCAGGCAGTGGGCTGCACTGTGTACTAGTTCAGTGTGTGTGTGTGTGTGTGTGTGTGTGTGTGTGTGTGTGTGTGGGGGGCCAGGCAGTGGGCTGCACTGTGTACTAGTTCTGTTTGTGTGTGTGTGTGTGTGTGTGGCCAGGCAGTGGGCTGCACTGTGTACTAGTTCAGTGTGTGTGTGTGTGTGTGTGTGTGTGTGTGTGTGTGTGTGTGTGTGGCCAGGCAGTGGGCTGCAGTGTGTACTAGTTCAGTGTGTGTGTTTTAAAGAAAACATCCTGCTCTTAACAACAACAAACTATTGGTCTTGGCCGTCCCCCAAAACTGAAGCTTCTTGGCTAGGGCGCTATAACCCTGCTGGGCTAGCTGGCCATTTTAGACAAAGCTTTTTACCTGAACTCTAATAGTCTTGTGTGTTTTCCAAATCATCCTGCTGTTTAAAAAAAACTGTCTTGGCCGTCCTGCAAAGCAGAAGCCCCTTGGTTAATATACTGTAAGCCTCCTGGGCTAGCTGGCCACTCTAAGCAAAAACTGTCATTCTGAACTCAAATATTGTGTAGACTCCAAATCATCTTACAGTTAAAAGAAAATTATCTTGGCTATCCTGCAAATCAAAAGCCACCTGGCTAGTGTGCTGTAAGCCTGCCTGGCTAAAGATAAACCCACACTGGCACTGCTTTAATGAACAAATTAGCCGGTTCCGAATAAGATCAGCATTAATCTGCTCGCTTTGCTACGTTTGTTTTAAATTGTCCCTAAATTTAAACTGGCTAATTAAGGTGGGAGGAGGGTCCCATAAGTCTTGTTTCATTCCACGCATTTTTGTTTGGCTTTTTGCTATGCAGGCCTGCCAAAATAAAAAACTGGCAGGGTGTGGAGTTCCCAACCCAGTATACTCCGTACTGTTTTGCAGTCTCTTTACACATTGGGGTATTTTTCTACTAAAAATGTTTTCCCACCACTTATCACTACAGGCCCGGACCAGGCAAATCCAAAGCCTTTGCAAAACCAAATGCAAACTCATCCTGGATTTGGCAACTTCAAAACTAAATCCACCCCAGCTTTGCCCACCCTAGCTCTAACATACGAACATACGAATGTGCCAGCAGAAACAGACCATCCGGTCTATCAAAGTCTGCTCAGTATGCGGTTAGCACCCTAGTTTTGTAGCTGCCCCATCCCTCCCCTTTGTCATCCTTATTGCCACCCCTCACCTTTCCCCACAGAGGGTGGAGGGAGGGGGGGCTGACTATTATAAAGGATTTGGGCTGGGTACCAGGTAAGATTTTTCTTTTTTTTTCTTTTAAAGAATAGTCCCTGAATAGGAATATGGGACAAATAGTGCCAGTATTAGTTATCTGGATCTGATTCTGAATACAAATAGTGCATTATTCATGGTACTCAGGAAATACTGTCCATTACTCGCACACCCCTAGGATTTACCATGGGGGGGGTGCACTACATTTTGTTGTTACATGCCATAAAACCATTCGCAGCCCTTTTGAGAAATGTGATATGAATCTATGACTTAAAGAAGGGTAGAGCATGCTAGATTTGGAATTTCTGAAGTCCCAGTCCTCGGTTTATGACATCATAATCATTTCCACAGCAGTAAACTGTGATGTCACAAACAGAAGAGATACTGTAACAGCAGGAAAGGAGAAAGCAGTAGGAACAGGTAAAGCCTAAGGGAAAGGGATCCTGTTTCCATGGAAGTTACCCCAGTAATGGTTCGACACACAGAAACCGCCATTTTGTTTCATTCAGTACATGAAGGTGCTTTGCACAGTAGGATCCTGTGGGACAAAGGACCAACCCTGTCAGGAACCAACATAAAGAAATGAACTTGTGTGTCATCATTACGCAGTACCTCTTCATTCTGACTCACAATGACCCACAGAAGGGACAAACCAGGACTGAGTGGCCTCTGCTCGAGACCCCCCCACTTCAAATCACTGAAATCACCCCCCAACAGAGACCAGGACTCAGGGTGCTGCTGGCAATACAGACAAACTTTCTGCAGCGCTCTGTCTCAGCAGCCGCAAGAGATAAGATCCCTCTCTGGGGAGACTGCTGGAGGCTCAGCTCAATGGCCTTTGTGCATACTGCTGGAATGTGCCGGCTTTTCAGTTCTTTCTTTGTGTCTGGCACTCTTAGCCCTCAAAGGCAGTGTCTTAAGCCACACAGGGTCAGGGCAAACAGAGAGCTGCATTCATGGACAGATCAAGTTTACGTGAGAATCTGCCCCTCCTGTGCCCTCAATTTCCATCTGAATTGTTAATAAAATCGCAGTTGGAAAGTGCATGATCCCATCCGTGAGGGAGCCAGACAAGCCAAGCAGTGAATCCCCCAGCACAGGAAAAAAAAGCAGGATTGTTTTATCGTTTCTTTATTTTCTCTTCTGCCAGCATTCGTGGGAATCACATTGGATGACCCCTCCCATTCCCAAAAAAATACCCCCCAACACCTGGCTTGCAGTGAACAGATTGCCTAAATGGAACAGACACAAAGGAGAAAAAAAAATCTCCAACTAGACAGCAAAAAGCCACAGTGTCATCACCTCACCACTCCAGCAGTCTGCTGCCCCAGGCACCTCAAGGAAAAGAAAATGGAGAAATTACATTCATAGAAAAACTACACAGCCGCTGGATAGCAGGCGGTTAAAGACTTCCCCTCACCACTAGATGACATTAACATGAACCTGTCAGTTATATAAAACAAATAACAGGAGGTCAAATATAAAGCAAAGACCCCTACCCTAATTCACTTGGAATCCCCCATACCAATACAGGAACAAGAGGTGATGTTGGCCACAGGCATCGCGCAAGCTTCTCCTGACCTCGCCACTGTCAAACTGCCCCTTGTTCCTCTTGCTTTAGCTCTTTGTAAATTGTCTTAATATCGAACGCTTTTCAGGGGGACGAGCTGAGAAATGCAAACACAAATTCCCTGCATTGCCTTTAAGGCAGGTTAAAAGGGGTGCTGGCTATCTGTTAATGAGCCAGGAAGGAGGAATAAAAAGAGTTAGGAACCCACAATGGTGAGAGACAGTGTCACAATATTGATATTCAGTTTCTTGTCACAGCATCCCGTCTTCATCTCTCTTCCGCTGGCACTTAAATATGGCGACATAAGAGATAATCTTGGAGTGCGCTCTTGTCAGCTGTTTGAGAAAACTTTGATAACAGGCTATTTAGCATTGATTTCTGTATTGCCAGTGCTTCCCTCTGCTCTTCGTTACAGGGTTAATTTACATGGAAACTGGATCCTTGTCTCCTGGTGATCATGCACTGCTGCTGCTGCTGCTGCTGCTGCTGCGTAGTCGCTTGCTGAAGTCATAACCCTTTGTTTATGACATCACAGTAGGTTGCTAGGGAAGTGATTAAAAAGTGACATTTAAAGGATTATGATTTCAGTAAAGGATTAACCAGCAGGAGTGCATAACTCCCAGGAACAAGGATCCTATTCTCATGTAAATTAACCCGGGGATGAAGAATGAGAACAGCTGTTTCATAGCTGAGGCTGAATAAACAGCTGTTTCTACAGTACACGCACACTTGACCACTGTCATTCAGATGGTGGCCAGCTAAGGTGTTGGGAGGAGGATTTGTGCCAGTTGCCATTTACAGTGCTGTCACAGTCCAGGAATGACCTCTGGAGGATGACTCAGAACCACACAGGGGTTGGGGGGTGCTGAGTGGGTGGGTCAGGGCAGTCTGACAGGAACTAGGTAGAAGGAGGATATAATGAGACTGTCAGGAACTGCAAATGTTAACACTGAGGACTGGGAAGGAGGAGGGTTCCAGTAAACTGCCAGGGACTGCACATACTAACATCTGGGACTGGGCGGGAGGGCAATACTTCTAGACTGCCAGGGACTGCACATATTAGCCTCTGGGATCAGGCAGGAGAGGGATACCATCAAACTGCCAGCAACTGCATATATTAATATCAGGGATTGGGCAAGAGGAGGTACCACTAGACTGCTAGGGACTGCCTATATAATACAGGAGATCGGATGGAAGGGGGTACCACTAGACTGCTAGGGACTGCATATATTAAGATTGGAGATCGAGCAGGAGGGGATATCAGTAGACTGCCAGAGCTGGCAGGGAGGGGGCTGTGTGGGGGTGGGGAAGGCCAGACTAGATGGGCCGGTATGGTCTTTTTTTGCCGTCAAGCTTCTATGATTCTATGATGATTCTATGATATATTAACCTCAGGGATTGGGCGGTAGGGGGTGAGGATACCATCAGACTGCCAGTGACTGCATATATTAACATTAGAGATCAAACGGGAGGGGGGTACACCTAGACTGCCAAGGACTGCCTATATTAGCATTGAAGATCAGTAAAAAGAGGGTGAGTTCCACTAGGCAGCCAGGGACTGCATGCATTAACTTTGGGGATCGGGCAGTAAGGGGTGAGGATACCATCAGACTGCCATTAACTGCATATATTAACACCGGGGATAAGACAGGAGGGGGGTACTACTAGACTGCCAAGGACTGCCTATGTTAGTATCAGAGACCAGGAAAGAGGGTGAGTTTCACTAGGCTGCCAGGGACTGCATATATTAATATTGGGGATTAGGTGGAAGAGAGTACCATTACAAAACAAGGAACTGTATATATTAAGATCATGGATCAGGCAGGAGAATGATACCACTGGACTGCCAGGGACTGTATATATTAACCTCAGGGATTGGTGGGCAGTGGGGTACCACTAGACTGCCTGGGACTGCATATATAACACTGGAGATCAGTTGGGAGTGGGGTATCACTAGACTGCCAGGGACTACATATATATTAACATCAGGGATTGAGTGGGGGGGGGTACCACTACCCTGCCAGAGACTGCATATACAACACTGGAGATCACTTGGCAGTGGGGTATCACCAGACTGCCAGGGACTGCATATATTAACATCTGGGGTCTGGCGGGAGGGGGTACCATTAGACTGCCAGTGACTGCATATATTAACACAGGAGATTGGGTGGGAGGGTGTACCACTACTCAGCCAAGGACTGCATATACAACACTGGAGATCAGTCAGGAGTGAGGCACCACCAGACTGCCATGGACTGCTTATATTAACATGGGTGATCGGGTGGGAGGGGGATACCAATAGACTATGAGGGACAGCACATATTAACATCAGGGATCAGGCTGGAGGGCTGATACCATTAGACTGCAAGTGATTGCATATATTAGCATTGGAGATTGGGGGGGAGGGGGTACCACTACTTTGCCAGGGACTGCATATACAACACTGGACATCAGTTAGGGGAGGGGTATCACCAGACTGCCAAGGACTGCATATATTAACACTGGGGAATGAGCGGGAGGATACCAGTCGACTACGAGGGACAGCATATATCAACATCAGGGATCAGGCGGGGGAGGGGTACAACTAGACTGCCAGGGAATGCATATATTAACATCCATCAGGTGGGGGGGGTACCACTAGACTGCCAGAGACTGCATATATTAACCTCAGGGATCAAGCAGGAGGGGGGTACCACCAGACTGCTAGGGGCTGCATACATAAACATTAGCGGTCAGGGCCATACCAATAAACTGATGTTTTAATATATTTGCAGTCCCTGGCAGAGATTAGGTGGGAGGGGATACCACTAGACTGCCAGAGACTGCATATATTAACATCAGGGATCGAGCTGGAATGGGGGGGTGGTACCACTAGACTGCGAGGAAGTGCATACAGTACATTAACATCAGGGATCAGGGCCATACCAATAGACTGCCAGGGACTGCATATATATTAAAACATCAGAGATCAGGTGAGAGGGGATATCAGTAGACTACCAGAGACTGCATATATTAACATCAGGGATCGGGCTGGAGGGGGGTACCACTAGACTGCCAAAAACTGCATATATTAACATCAGGGATCTGGGGCATACCAATAGACTGCCAGGGACTGCATATAAATTAAATCATCAGCGATTGGGTTGGAGGGGATACCACTAGACTGCCAGAGACTGCATATATTAACATCAGGGATTATGTGGAACGGGGGTACCACTTGACTGCCAGAGACTGCATATACTGTACAGCAGTTTAAATTCACACCCTTTATACATGGCACTCCAAGCAAACCCCCACATGTTCATTTCCTCTTATTTTCACTGGTGGAACACTGGTGTTGCTATATATAGTGATTTACCTAATATTCACTGTGTTTTTATTTTCACTCTAATATGGAACCAGCGAATATAGTGAAAATAAAAATACAGTGAATATTCCTGCTATACAGTATTAACATCAGGAACAGGGCAGGACGGGGTACCTCTAGACTTCCAGAGAATGCATATGTTAATGTCAGGGATCGGGCAGGAGGGGGATACCACTAGACTGTCAGAGACTGCATATTTTAACATCAGGGATCAGACAGGAGGGGGGTGTCACCAACCCACTCAGCAGGTCAGGCCGTCTGCTCCCACAGTGCCAACCTTTGAGCACAGTATTGTGAACAGGTAACAGAACAGGGTAACCCTCCTGTCTGCTTGTGGGTCTGAATCACCTTTAGTCTCAAATTCTGGGGGGATTCAAACTGAACATTATGTTAGTATACCCAAACGTACAGGCTCAGATAATCTGCTCTTCAGGGGATGCCAGATATATTTTACCTAAGGGCACCTAACCAGGTATCCAAAATGAACCCTTAAAACTCTATAAAAGACTTTAGGTATATTCTTACCTTTTCCCAGTTTGGTACACCATCAAGCTTTGAACAGTTTTAGTCAGTCTTAACCGTCCATACTTCACATGCAAAAGAAAGAACTTTGAAGACCCAGGCAGTGTCTTTAAAATAAGAGGTTTACTTAAAAATGGATAAAAATATGTAAACTGTAAACACAGAACACTTTATCACAAAGCATACAATCACTAAAAAGAACAAGGTTAAAGTACAAACATAAACTCCTACCACAATACAATTAGACTTTTCTATCTAATGTATTATCCTCTTACAGTGCTTATAGTTAGTTCTTGTTTCTAAGATCCCACAAAGATATGTGTCTAAAGATCAGACACAGACTAGCTTAAACTGTCTCTCAAACACACCCCTTCCATGATGTCACCTAGCTCCTCTTTGTAAAATATAAAAAAAATATACAAACAGGATGTCCTATCAGGAGGTATATTAAATAAGGTGACATCAGCAAAAAACTTATTTCCCAATATGACTCCTTAATTAACATTCCCCTCTTGGATCTCGAGCAGATCCTCTTTTCTTTGATCTTCTGTGGTTTCCTGCTCTTCCAAGGATCAAAGGATTTTTATGACTTTTTAGCACCACAGTGATATGACATGTTTTCTTCCTTTAAGTTGTCATAAAAGTTTACGAGCCCTATATCTTGGTAGCTGGTCAGCTCCAACTAAATCAGATAAACAGGAGACCTTAATTAAGGCTCTCTAGTCTTTTTAATTACCTCCTGGTTTCAGGTTAATATATACTGTTATTTTAGGTGAAACCTGACCCATGGCACAACTGCCTTATGAAGCCAAATCACACTCTATATTTTTATATTACAAATATCAAGGAACAATCATAACCAGCTGTCCAAGTGTCACAGGGGGTACCGCTAGACTGCCAGAAACTACATATACAGTATTAATAATAGGGATCAAGCAGGAGGGGGATACCACTAGACTGCCAGAGACTGCATATTTTAACATCAGGGATCAAGCAGAAGGGGGGGGATACCATTAGCCTCTGAGGGACAGCATATATTATCATCAGGGATTGGGCTGGAGGGGGTTACCACGAGGCTGTATATTTTAACATCAAGGATAGGGCAGGAGGGGGTACCACTACACTGCCAGAAACTATATTAATTAACCTAGTGAACTGGGCAGGAGGGGGTACCACTACACTGCCAGAAACTATATTAATTAACCTAGTGAACTGGGCAGGAGGGGTACCACTACACTGCCAGAAACTATATTAATTAACCTAGTGAACTGGGCAGGAGGGGGTACCACTACATTGTCAGAAACTATATTAATTAACCTAGTGAACTGGGCAGGAGGGGGTACCACTACACTGCCAGAAACTATATTAATTAACCTAGTGAACTGGGCAGGAGGGGGTACCACTACACTGCCAGAAACTATATTAATTAACCTAGTGAACTGGGCAGGAGGGGGTACCACTACACTGCCAGAAACTATATTAATTAACCTAGTGAACTGGGCAGGAGGGGGTACCACTACACTGCCAGAAACTATATTAATTAACCTAGTGAACTACAACAAAAAAGGAAAGGGACTTGGGGATAATCATATCAGATGACCTTAAGGTTAGCAAGCAATGTGAGAAGGCAGTAGGGAGGGCTGGGGGTATACTGGGATGTATAGGGAGAGGCATCAGCAGCAGAAAACAGGAAGTTGTTATCCCTCTGTACAGACAGTTGGTGAGACCCCATCTGGAGTACTGCGTCCAGTTCTGGAGACCCCATCTCCCCAAGGACATAGACAGGATAGAGGTAGCCCAGAGGAGGGCAACTAAAATGGCGCAGGGTCTGCAAGAGAAGCCGTATGAGGAGAGACTAAAGGAGCTTAATATGTATACCCTTGAGGAAAGAAGGGAGAGGGGGGACATGATAAAAACTTTTAAGTACCTCAGTGGAATCAACAAAGTCCAAGAGGGTAGCATCTTTCAGAAAAAGAGACGTGCAAGAACAAGGGGACACAATTTAAAGATAGAAGAAGAGGCGGTTCAGGGGCAATGTGAGGAAGTATTATTTCACAGAGAGGGTAGTGGATGCATGGAACAGCCTTCCTGAGGAGGTTGTGGGGTCTAAAACTGTGGGAGAATTCAAGAATGCATGGGACAGACATAAGGCAATTCTTGTGGGGGGTAGGAAGAAATAGGCTGTTGGTTAACTAGGATCTACGGCCTATCCTGTAGGTAGGGAAATGGGCAGACTAGATGGGCCAAGTGGTCCTTATCTGCCGTCAAAGTCTATGTTTCTATGTTTCTATGAACTGGGCAGAAGGGGGTACCACTACACTGCCAGAAACTATATTAATTAACCTAGTGAACTGGGCAGGAGGGGGTACCACTACACTGTCAGAAACTATATTAATTAACCTAGTGAACTGGGCAGGAGGGGGTACCACTACACTGCCAGAAACTATATTAATTAACCTAGTGAACTGGGCAGGAGGGGGTACCACTACACTGCCAGAAACTATATTAATTAACCTAGTGAACTGGGTGGGGGATAAAAGTAAACTGCCAGGGACTGCATATATTAAGAACAGGGATCCGGTGGGGGGGGGGGGTACCCTGACGAAGCATGCACAGGTGAAGTGCTGGGGCACCTGTAGTACTTGCTATCTGCTCACTCTAGCACTACAACTTGTGAACATGAGAATGAGAGAAGGTAATATAGCACAGTGGTTTAAGGCTCTGAGCTGCAAATTTGGAGACCTGGGTTTGAATTCCACAGTCCCCACTTGCATACTGTGTGACCCTAAGTAAATCACTTAACTTTCTTGTGCTCCCAGGTTGTACCTATAAATAAGCTTTCAACTTAGTGTGTGTTTCCTGGTTAAAAAATTAAAAATGTTGTTTATTTTGGAATAAAATCCACAATTTTGAGCACACGTTGTGGTTTTCCTGTTGAATCTACTGAGTGCCATTGCAAATTGTGACTGTTCTTGCTAAATGGGGCTGTCCAGCCCGCAGCAGCACCCCACGCCCTGCACTATCAAAGCGCAAGTTTTTACTTGTCATTGGGAGGGGAATACCATCAGACTGGAAGGGACTGCATACATTAACATCAGGAATTGTGCAGGAGTGGGATACCAATAGACTGCCAGGGACTGCATGCATTAACATTAGAGATTAGGTGGGAGAGGGATGCCACCAGACTGCCATGGACTGCATATATTAACCTCAGGGATCAGGCATGGGTACCACTAGACTGCCAGGGAATGTACTGTATATATATTAACCTTGGGGATCAGACGGGGGTACCACTAGACTGCCAGGGGCTGCATATATTTATTTATTTATTTCGTTTTTGTTGACTGGGTAAGTGCACTAGATAAATCCTGCCTATTTTCAGGCATGGCCCGGGGGAGGGGGATACAGATGAATGCCAACTGACCTTGAACCAGATTAAGCTGTTGGTGGTATTTTTAGTGAATGAGGAAAATTTGGCCAGGACACTAGGGAAACTCCCCTACTCTGCTGTAGGGGAGATGCTGTCCTGATGCAGTGATGGCAGACAGTGTTGGACAAGAGGAGGAGAAGGTTGTGCAGACTGCAGCTCTGCAAGTTATTGATGTGAGTGAAATGGAGTTGTCGGAGGAATGCTTTCCAAAAAATTAACAGGAGAGGTTACGCGGTGATTTGCATGCCCAAGAGCGTGCAGCGGGAGCTTTGCGAATTGAATTGTGCAATGATAAAAACCTGACCGCAGATAGTGACTCTCATACTTCTGACAAAGCACTGGATTGGGCTACTGCTACACCGATGGTTTCTCTGCTGGTTTGCTTGTCAAGGGAACACCAAGCCTCTGACATGGAGCACATCATCTGTACAGCTGACGAAAGGAATGAGGAAGTAAGCATACTACCTAAGATCTCTGATGGCTCCGAAGTGCAAACCTCTACTCCTGATAAGCAGGAGCTTGGGACAAAGGAAACTGCGCTGTCTCAAGCAGGCTGGATACAGCAAGCTGACGGTCGCTGGGTCCAGACCCAAACTGAATTTAGTTTTCTTCCCCAGCGTCTTTGGACCATCACGCTGGGAATGAGCAACAAAAGACATCCACTTCAGGTCAGCAGAATTTTTCTTAAGATTCTAATTCAAATATTGGTCCTACTTTTCAAACTGGGGCGCTAGAATACGCTGCTATTTCAGCCTCGGTGCCCCCTCCACAGACATCTCCACCTCATTCTCCATGGGGGGGGGGAGGGGAGATACCAGGCAAGGCCCTAGATTCTTGGACCTTTTCAGGAATAATAAGCTGGAGCAGGCTCCTAGGCGGAATGCCGACAGACACCGATATCGTGGAGGTTTGTCTGAGCATCCTGATAGAGCTTTTGTGGCAAAAAACTATTGAAAGACTCCCCATGAACTCTATGGCTTCAGACATCTATGCATTAATTAATATACGGGGAGAGGACACTTTTGACATTAGCTTTAAATATTTTTCAGGCCTTGATAGGTTTTGGCATAAATATGAGTCCTGTAAGACATTACCTTTGTGGCTTCCTTTCTGGGCGATTCCAATCACAAAGCCTTTATTTACAAATGTACATGTGATGTTCCGTAATGAGGGGGTGAATGTGGATGATATTCAGTATTGGTTGGAGAAGAAATGTACTGTCTTAGGGCCTCCCGAGCCCATTATTGATACAGAGGGAATCTGGACAGGGGCTTGGCGCTTCAAAGTTAAATTACACATTACTGAGAATGATGTTCTTCACATCCCTAACAGTTTTTTTCCTAGAGAAAGACAGGGGTGTCTGCTTCTATCCTGGGCAACCTAAGGCCTGCTATAAATGTGGGAGCAGGCGCCACTTAAGCAGTGCCTGCGATAAAGTGAAATGCGCTCTCTGTGGGAAAATGGACCATGGTAGTGAAGTTTGCAGAAATGTCTTTAAGTGTAATTTATGCAATGAGACAGGCCATGCATATCATCAGTGTCCTTGGGCAGGACAAAATCGACAGTGGGAGTCTAGATAAAGAACACTTGATAAATACAGCTCAGGAGAGATACAGGCACCAGGTACAGGATTCCTCAGCCAGTGAAAAAGAACGCAGGGATCAGGATATCAGGAGAGAGGAGCATGCTACACATGACCCTACTTCACATCCATCGAAAGGGGGGAAACGATACCAAGGCCCAGTCCTGGTCACCGCAGGATCAGACAGATACACCCACTGCTTCTCAAGAGCAGGATGTTGATTCTGCACCAGGCCCCTCACAGATGAAACCTCACACCTCTGCTAGGCCTTTACCTGATACTGACTTTCAGACACCTCACTCTAGACGGGTGGCTTGGGCTACTAGTAGGCTGAAGGGGAACAAACCCATATGTGATTTTCAAAATGCTTTCCAGGTTCTTGCTGATATAGAGGGGGATTCTGGCTCCGAAGCCTCCTCTAGACCAGAGGCCCTATCAGAAATGGAACTGGAGGAGGAAGGAGAAAGAGACCTCCCAGACACTAAGAAAAAGAAAGGAAAACAAAAACAAGACAAACCCTTGCTGCCACCTTAAATCACAATGGTCTCTCTAAAGACAGTATCTCTAAACTGTTGTAGCATCAAGAACTATAGAAGAAAACTGATTTGTTTGATGTATTGTAAAAATTTACAGGCAGATATCAGCTTTTTACAGGAAACCAGATTTTCTAACTTGACTGACGTCTCTCAAGCAAAGAAGGCTTGGTGGGAGGGTTCCTCTTTCTGGTATTTTGGACCAGATACTGCCGATGGGGTGGGGATTCTCTTTAATCATACAGCTATACAAGTTACCAGGCTCATTGATTTGTTGCCTGGTAGGGCCTTGGTCCTTGATTGTATTTATAAGGGATATTCCCTTCGGTTGATTAACACTTATGCCCCACAGATTAAAACTGCTAGGGTTGATCTCTCATTTGATCCAGCCTTACCTATTTACTTCCAAACATATCATTTGGGGAGGTGATATGAACTGCGGTTTAGATCTGCGTATTAAGGATGCTGTACAACAGAAAATATATTGTGACTCTCATGCTTTGTATAATTCAGTTCCGGTTGCAGGCCTTGTAGATGCTTATAGGTCATTACACAAAACTGGAGGGTGCACATATCAGAGAGCTTCTTTTTCTACTAGGATCGATTATTTTTTTATTTCCAAACATTTAGTGGCACAGAATTTTTTCCTTCACCCCTGTGAATTCTCTTACCACAAGGTATTAATTTGTCAGATGGGACTCAGACATGTCCTGCCTAGGTTTCCATCTTTACAGAGGAGATGGAAATTGAACTCTCAGCTGCTGGAAAATGAGACTGTTCTGTCTCAATTAAAGTATTTGCTACATTCCAGGAGGTCGGTAGTAGACATGCATGATGACTGGTCTTCCTGGTGGTTTGACACAAAAACTGCTTTAAAAGATTTTTTATCAATTATGGCACAAGTAAAAGCACTTCTGATTATTTACAATATTTACAGTTTAGGAATCAGTTTTATAAGTTACTGTCTAGTCCTCAGGTAACAGATTCTAACATTCAAAAACAATTGGAGGACATTAAAAACAAGCATTTGTCAATGCCGAATGTTGATTGCGTTGGTCTGTTGAGCTTGTTCAGTGGCCCTCTGTCACTGGCTCAGTCTGTTTGTCCCGGTGCTGCAGGCTGTTCTTTTGTACTGGGCTGCTGCCTGCATTGGCACCTTGTTCTGCTGAGGAAGAAATCCGCAGCTGTCCCGACAGAGCTCCCTTGAGGAGGCTCACTTCCCCCCTCTCACTCAGTCATTCTGTTTCTCCTGGTGCTGCAGGCTGCCCTTTTGTACTGGGCTCCTGCCTGTGTTGGTGGCTTTTTCTACCCACAAAGAAATCCACAGCTGTCCCGACAGAGCTCCGTTGAGGTCGCTCACTCCCCCTGTCTCACTCACTCAGTCTGGTTCTCCTGGCGCTGCAGGCTGCCCTTTTGTACTGGCCTCCTGCCTCTGTTGGCGCCTTTTTCTGCCCACAAAGAAATCTGCAGCAGTCCTGACAAAGCTGCGTTGAGCTCCCTCACTGCCTTTCTCTCACTCGCTCATTCTGTTCTGCCAGCGCTGCAGGCTGCCCTTTTCTACTGGGCTCCTGCCGGCGTTGCTGCCTTCTTATGCCCACAAAGAAATTTGCAGCAGTTACAATGCAGCTCTGTTGAGCTCACTCACTTGCTCATTCTGGTTTTCCTGCCACTGCAGGCTGCCCTTTTGTACTGGGTCCCTGCATGCATTGCTGCCTTTTTCTGCCCACAAACAAATCTGCAGCAGTCTCAACAGAGCCCCGTTGAGCTCACTGACTCCCCCTCCCTCACTCACTCATTCTGTGTCTCCTGGCGCTGCAGGCTGCCCTTTTGTACTGGGCTCCTGCCTGCATTGGTGGCTTTTTCTGGCCAGAAAGAAATCTGAAGCAGTCCCAACACAGCTCCACTGAGCTCATTCACTCCCCCTCTGTCACTCTTGCATTCCGTTTCTGCTGGCGGTGCAAGCTGGCCTTTTGTACTGGGCTCCTGCCTGCGTTGCCGCATTTTCTACCCACAAAGAAATCTGCAGCAGTCACACTAGAGCTCTGTTGAGGTCACTCACTACCGCTCTGTCACTCTCTCGTTCTGTTTCTCTTGGCGCTGCAGACTGCGTTTTTGTATGGGGCTCCTGGCTGCATTGGCACCTTTGTCTGTCCTCAAAGAAATCTGCAGCTGTCCCGACAGCGCTCCGTTGAGGTCGCTCAGCCTCCCTCTCTCATCACTCATTCTGTTTGTCCTGGCACTGCAAGCTGCCCTTTTGTACAGGGCTTCTGACTGCATTGGCGCCTTTTTCTGCCCTCAAAGAAATCCCAGCAGTCCTGATGAGCTCCATTGAGCTCACTAAGTCCCCTTGTCTCACTCGCTCATACTGTTTCTCCCACCGCTGCAGGCTGGCCTTTTGTACTGGGCCCCTGCCTGTATTAACGCCTTTTTCCGCCCACAAATAAATCTGCAGCAGTCCTGACAGCGCTTCGGTGAGTTCGCTCACTCCCCCTTCCTCACTCGCTCTCTCGTTCTGTTTCTCCCAGTGCTGCAGGCTGCCTTTTTGTACTGGGCTCTTGTGCTGGGGCCTTTGTCTGTCCACAAACAAATCTGCAGCAGTCCCGACAGAGCTCAGTTGAGCTCGGTCACTCCCCCCTCTCAATCAGTCAATGTTAATCTGTCCCAAACACTGATTTCCCAGAGTGACCGTGCTATTGTGCGGCAGGAGTGCAAAAACATATTTTAGCCAGGATGTGAAAAATGACAGATGTAGTGTTCATAAGGAGTTGTGAAAAAATGCCACTGTTGAAAATGTGGCATGGCAGTATTACAAATTTGCAAAGTTACAAGGGTGCTTGGAAACAGTTCAACACACGCTTGTAACACAGTCATGTTATGGAGTTTCATCACCAAATTTTCAACATAGGGATTTTAGGACCTCTGCTCATGAACAGTGCCACTGTCATTTTCTTAATCTTTCTCGAACACTGACTTCCCACAGTGACCATGTTATTTTGCACCGGAACTGTGAAAACACATTTCAGTCAGGATGTGAAAAATGACAGCTGTACTGCTTGTAAGGAGGTGTAGAAAAATGGCACTGTTGAAAATCTGGTGTGACAATATTACAAATCTGCGAAGTTATAAGGATGCGTGAAAAGTGCGCAAGCACACTTGTAACACAGTCAATTGATGAGCTATCATCACCAAATTTTCAACATAGGCATTTTAGGACTCTGCTCATGAACAGTATCATTGTCATTTTCTTAATCTGTCCCAAACAGTGATTTCCACAGCGACCGCTCTATTCTACGCCGAGAGTGCGAAAACACATTTGGCCAGGATGTGAACAATGACAGCTATACTGCTCACAAGGAGGTGTGACAAAATGCCAATGTTGAAAATCTGGCTGAAAATATTTTGTAAGCGAGAAGTTACGCATGTACACAGCAACTGCACAATGCACGCTCGTAAAACAGTCATTTTTTTTAATTTTTTTCCACCAAATTTGCAACATAGGCTTTTGGAGAGCCTACCTCATGAACACTGGCACTGTCGTTTCATTAATCGGCCCCGAAGGGTGATTCTGCACAGTGACCGCGAAACCACCTTTCGGGGCCGATTAACGCCATGGCAGTTCAAGAATTCATGAGGGGGGGTCCTAAAAACCCCATGTTGAAAATTTGGTGAAAAAATTCCCAAAAATGCCAGAAATATGCACTAAAGTTGAAAAACCCTATTTATAACATTATACAGCTTACCGGCATTTCCTCAATTCGCGGTCGGCTTTGAAGAGTGCAGACGTGTTCCTGGTCCACCGAAGATCGTCGCGCAAAGCTCCGGAGGTAAGTATGGGGTGAGGGGGGTGTGGGGAGGCAGGGTACGCGGTGAGTGGGTGCAGGTTGTGGGAGGGGCAGGGAGACTACGAGGGACTGTTGCCTTTTTTCAGGTAAAAAAAAATGTCGCGCACCATTTTAACTTTCAGAATGTCGTGCCACCAGAGTCTTGCTTTTGGGGTGGGGCAGCTATGTGGCTGCGGGGATTGGGCACCTCCGTCGGCAAACAACAAAGAGAGTTCATTTCTGCCGACAGGGATTGGGCGCCTGTCGCAAACAACAAAAGGGGATGATGTTTCGCCGATGGGGATTGGGCACCCATCGGCAAACAACAAAGGAGGGGATTGCTTCGCCGATGGGGATTGGGCACCCGTCGGCAGACAATAAAACCGGGGATTACAGTATGCCAATGGGGAGGGGCCTCGTCAGCAAATAAACATGGAGGGATAGATATTGTTTAGAATACGGCGGCAAGCCGCCGCCATGTTCACAAACAATATCAGAGATCCTACATCCCGCCCTGCAATGATGGGTCGCTCCCTCATTACAGCGGATGGCTGATGCTGCAATGACGAGGCGGCCCCTGATTGCAGCGGCTGATTTTTTAGAAGGTTGTGGCATGCTGGCTGAACTAGTGTTAGCAGCAGCATGCCACGGCATTGGGGTTGGGGACAAACCTTTGCAGGCTGTGGGGGCATTGGGCTCAACAGTGCCACGCCTCTACAACCTGCTTGTGGAGAGAGCTGACGCAACATGTTTCTTTCGCATGCACGCAATCAACATAAAAATATGAGGCAATATCAATATGATAGGGCTGTCTCTATGTTTGCAGAAATGCGTTTTGGTACGCAGCAACAGCCTTTTAAGGATCCATATGTTGCCTGTAAACAGAAATTAGAAAAAAAAATGATGACAGATTCAGCGGGCCAAGTCAGAACTTCGGATGTGGAAATGCTAACTCTTTTAGAGCAACAGCTGAAGTCAATTTTTAGTACTCCCTTTAGTTCAACTACTGAATGGAATGATGTTTTTCATTTTTCTGTTCCCACGGTTCCTATTTCTGTCATAAACACATTAGATGTACTCATCTCTAGGCTAGAAGTCCTTTCTACCATTAATGCTTTAAAAACCGGAATATCACCTGGAGAGGATGGTATCACAAATGAGTTCTATAAAGATTTTAAAGAGGATTTTAGTGATATCCTGCCTTTCTTTTATAATGATATTTTGCAATTTGGAACAGGGGCTGACAATTTTAATTCTGCAATACTCACATTTCTATACAAAAAAGGTGACTGCACGGATTTAAGTAATTGGAGACCGATAAGGCTACTTAATACTGATTATAAGATTTTATCCTCTATTCTTTGTAAAAGGTTACAGACCATTGCACAGATAATAATTCATCCTGCTCTAACTTGTTCTGTACCCCAGAGGTCTATTCATCAAAATGTGCGTTTCCTTTGGGATATTTGTGAATATGGAAATCAAAACAAATTGTCTGGGTATGTACTAGCTTTGGATCAGTCCAAAGCTTTTGATAGAGTTTCATATGCTTTTTTGTTTCAAGTTTTGACAAAATATGGCATATCCAAAAAATTCATTAACCACATCAAATTATTATATACTAATGCAACACTATACCCTTTTGTGAATAATTTGATGGGTACGGGAGTTAGTTTGAGGCAAGGTGTACGACAGGGGTGCCATATCAGTCCTCTATTATATACTGTACCTTTATTCTGGATCCCATTGTTAGGGAAATTGTTAATGACCAGCTCATATGTGGTTTGACTCCCCTTTTATCTAACCCTGTGCAGAAGGTATCGGTTTATGCTGATGATATTTGTCTGTTGGTTAAGGATGTTTCCTCTGGACAGGCTGCATTACAGAAATTTGATTCATTCTCCGCTTTAAATGGCACTGTTTTAAATTACAAAAACTGTGTGGGCCTTGCAAGAGGTAATGCTTCACCTGATCTAACCATTGGGTCTATTTCTATTACTACTATGGCCAAGATTTTAGGAATTCAGTTCGGGGGGGCCGGATATGGCTTACCAAAACTGGGAACGGCAGATAATGGTGGGAGAACAAAAGATCCGGCAATGGAAATCATGGGATTTTTCGAAACAGAAAATAGTCATGATTATTAAAAATGTTTTACTTCCTGTTTTTTATATATTTCTTATGTTTTTCCCATTCCGATTTCTTTGGAAACCAGATTATTTAGTTGTTTTTTTCAAATGATTTGGGGAAGTCGGTTGAACCCCATTAAATGAGCTTTCACTTACTTACCTGTTTCCCAGGGTGGCACAGGGATGATTAATCCTTTAGTGTCCTACCATTAATTTTTTATGTTATCTTCTTTTCAAATTTCAGAATCTCCTGATCCTCAGCCCTGGACTATTTGGACTTGTGGTTTATTCCAAAATTTTATGAGCAAATGGGAGGGGGGAGGTATACCGAAGCTTACAGCAACACTGGACATCCCAGGCTTTGCAGTATCTGCAATTAAGAAACTGCAAGAATGGAAATTAGGGAAAGCTCAACTACAGGGTATCTCTAGAAAATATTTTTATACCGAAATTATGGGAAATATATTTTTTGTGCAACTTGATTTTCCACTAACTGTCCCTACTAAGATATCACAGGCATTACGAACTCTCACTGACAAAAGAATTCCGTTACACGTGTGGGATGTTCAATGGCTTAGCTGTCATGGCAAGCTTGGAGTTAAAGGTAATTTGAAACATAAACCCATTGCAGGACGGCAGTGTATTGTGCACTGGGCTAGTTGAAACACAGGAACATTTCTTTTTACAGTGTTCATTTGCTGTTAAGATTTGGGCAGATCTGATATTTCATTGGAAATTGAATATTGTATGACACATTTCTTACCAAAGTCTGATTCTTGGATACTACTCTGGGTTTTTGGGGAGGTATCATTCTAGTACATTGACATTGATATTTGTTTGTATGAAATATTATATGTGGCAAACTAGGTGCCAGTTTTCTCTACAGCATACTGTCATTCCTAACCTTGTTTTAATTAGATGAATTGAACAAGCGATAGTTAGACTAAAGCTAATAGATTATGACAACTGTGATAGACACCTTTTTATGTTGCTTGCACGCATGTGCAAGAAACATAGTGCCATCATTTAAGTTTTCGGAGGTGTGGCACCCATCTTCCAATTCAGTCAGTGTGTTTGCAGGCGTGGCCACAGTTCCCCAATCACTGCTGCAGCTGTCTATGACAGCAGTTGAAAGTGCAGTGGTCGTACAGTTGAAAGGGAGTGCTCCGCTTCAGTGAGCAGAACTCCCCCCCTCCACACACACACACATGCACGCACGCATACTGCGTGCTCATGCACACACTGTATGTCCGAAGATGGGGGTGCCCAATCTCCCGTCGGCCCCACCCCCCCCAAAAAAGCTTCCAGGTGCCACACTGGGAGCCCACCCCAGCATGGCAAAAATTTGTTATGGTCGACGGGGTGCCTAATCCCCGTCCGGCTCCACCCCCCCCAAAGCATCCAGGTGCCACGCTGGGAGCCCACCCCAGCATGGCAAAATGTGTTATGGCTGACGGGAGTGCCCAATCTCCCATCGGCTCCAGCCCCCCCCAAACAGCCTTCCAGCTGCCATGCTGGGAGCCCACCCTAGCGTGGCAAATGTCATTCGTCGTCTTATTAAAAAAAAATAAACCTGTAAATACAAAAACTGTCCCTTGCTGCTTCTCCCTGCCCCCCTCCCACAACCCGGACCCACCCACTGCGCACCCTGCCTCCCCACACCCCCCACCCCATACTTACCTCTGGACCTCAGCGCGCCGATCTTTGGTGGACCGGGAACACGTCTGCACTCTTCAAAGCCGACCGCGAACTGAGGAAATGCTGGTAAGCTGTATAATGGGATAGATAGGGTTTTTTAACTTTATTGCATATCTCAGGCATTTTTGGAATTTTGGCACCAAATTTTCAACATATGATTTTTGGGACCTTTCCTCATGAATTCTGTCACTGTCATGGTGTTAATCAGGCCTGAAGGGTGATTTCGCGGTTACTGCACGAAATCACCTTTTGGAACTGACTAACAAAACAACAGTGCCAGCGTTCATAAGGTGGGCTCTCAAAAAGCCAATGTTGCAAGTTTGGTGAAAAAATTCCTAAGAATGACTGTTTTATGAAGCGCTGCTATGAAGTTCCTACACTTGCTTCGTAAGTTCGCTAATTTTTAATATTTGCACTCGGATATTCAACATTGCCATTTTATCACACCTCCTTATGAGCAATACAGCTGTCATTTTCACATATCGCCCAAAATGTGTTTCGTGCATGCAGCACACAATGGCTGATCGGTTTCTAAATCAATGTATGGGACACATTAAGAAAATCAAAGTGACACTGTTCATGAGCAGAGGTCTTAAATGGCTATGTTGAAAATTTGGTGAAAAAATTGCTAAAAATGACTGCTTTACGAGCATGCATTGCACAGTTCCTACGCACGCTCGTAAGTTCACGAATTTTTAATATTTTCACTCCAGATTTTCAACATTGCCATTTTATCACACCTCCTTAAGAGCAATACAGCTATCATTTTTCACATGTCTCCCAAAATGTGTTTTCATGCATGTAGCGCACAATGGCGCAGTCGGTGTGCGCAATCAATGTTTGGGACAGAGTAAGAAAATCACAGTGGTACTGTTCATGAGCAGAGGTCTTAAAATGGCTATGTTGAAAATTTGGTGAAGGAATTCCAAAAAATGACTGTTTTAGGAGCGCACATTGCGCAGTTCCTATGCATGCTCGCAAGTTTGCGAATTTTCAATATTTTCACTCCAGATTTTCAACATTGCCATTTTACCACACCTCCTTAAGAGCAGTACAGCTGTAATTTTTCACATCTCACCCAAAATGTGTTTCCGCGCATGTGGCGCACAATGGCACAGTCGGTGTGTGAAATCAATGTTCCGGACAGATTAAGAAAATCACAGTCACACTGTTCATGAGCAGAAATGTTAAAATGGCTATGTTAAATATTTGGTGAAAAAATTCCCAAAAATGACTGTTTTAGGAGCGCACATTGCGCAGTTCCTATGCACGCTTGTAAGTTCATGAATTTTCAATATTTTCAATCCAGATTTTCAACATTGCCATTTTACCACATCTCCTTATGAGCAGTGCAGCTGTCATTTTTCACATCTTGTCCAAAACGTGTTTCTGCCCATGTAGCACACAATGGCACAGTCGGTGTGCGAAATCAATGTATGGGACACATTAAGAAAATCACAGTGACACTGTTCGTGAGCAGAGGTCTTAAAATGGTTATTTAAAAAATTTGGTGAAAAAATTCCTAAAAATGACTGTTTTACAAGCATGCGTTGCACAGTTCCTACGCACGCTTGTAAGTTCGCAAATTTTTAATATTTGCACTCCAGATTTTCAACATTGCCATTTTACCACACCTCCTTATGAGCAGTACAGCTGTCATTTTTCACGTTGCCCAAAATGTGTTTCCGTGCATGTAGTGCACAATGGCGCATTCGGTGTGCACAATCAATGTTTGGGACAGATTAAGAAAATCACAGTGACACTGTTCATGAGCAGAGGTCTTAAAATGGCTATGTTGAAAATTTGGTGAAAAACTTCCCTTCAGACGTTCTGCAATGTTACTAATGAAGACATTGAACAGGACTGGCCCCAGGACCAATCCCTGTAGCACCCCACTGGTCGCCCCCTCTGGCTAGACTGCACACCATTTACCACCACTCTCTGCCTCCTGTCTGTTAGCCAGTTTCTAACCCAGTTTACCACCCTTTCCCCCATGCCCAGCCTACCCAGCTAGTTTATCAGCCTCCTATATGGGATGGTGTCAAAGGCTTTGCTGAAATCAAGGTAAGCGTTGTCCACTGCCCCACCCTGATTCACTTCCTTTGTCACCCAGTCAAAGAAATCAACCAGATTTGTCTGACATGATGTCCCACTGTGAATCCATGTTGTCTATGGTCCTGGGCTCCAATGGCTTCTAGATACCCCACTATCCTTTCTTTAAGCAATGTCTCCATGATCTTCCCCACTACTGAGGTGAGGCTGAACGGCCTATTGTTCCCTGCCTCCTCCCTGCTGCCGGACTTCTGTAGAGGGACCACATGTGCCCTCCTCCAATTCACTTGTGTTGAATGATTCAGTGAACATGGCTGCCAGAGGTACTGCTATCTCCTTTCGCAGTTCTGTTAATATCCTTGGGCGTATGCCATCTGGTTCCATCGCTTTGTCTACCTTCAATTTAGTGAGCTCCTGCAGGACTCTTTTGCCTTTGAATGGACTATTGTCCACCTCTTCACCCCCTTGGCAACTGCCGTACTGCTGTGGCCCTTGCCCTTCCCACTCTTCTCTGAATACTGAATGGAAAGACACAGTGGATGTCTTGGGAGGAAGGCATGAAACTGTCACTTCCAAATACCTAAACAGCACATACAAGCAAGCAACATTCGACCTTGACAAATGCTTGTTCTTGTTCTTAATTATTGGAGACATAGTTCTTGGATAGCATGATCTACACATTCTATGTTATACAGTTTATGCATTATTTAATCTGGCTGCTAACCTAATTTTATTTTCAGTTTTGTAATGAGACTGTGACTTTTCCTGTTATTTTTTTGTGATATTCCTGAGATATTACTTTCTTGATGTATTGTATATTCTTTCTAATAAAATTCCCCTACTCTTTTCAATAAGTGCCATGGGATCTTTAACATCCACCTGAAATACCACCGATCCAGGCAGATGGGACCTCGGTTTAATGTCTCATCCGAAAGATGGCACCTCAGAAGTGCAGCACCCCTCTCATGCTGCACTACAGTGTCAGTACTGGGATATTAACCCAAGTGCCAGATGTGGGAACTGAACCCACAGCCCTCTGATCTCCTGGCCTCAAAGGCAAGTGTGCTGCCTACTGAGCCACTGACACTGATACTGAACCTTGGAGATCAGGCAGGGGGTACCACTAGACTGCCAGGGACTGCATATATTAACATCAGGAATCAGGTGGGGGGTACAACTAGACTGCCAGGGAATGTACTGTATATATTAACACTGGGGATCAGGCGGGGGGGGTACCACTAGACTGCCAGGGGATGCTAGGGAATGTACTGAGCCACTGACACTGACACTGAACCTCGGAGATCAGGCGGGGGGTACCACTAGACTGCCAGGGAATGCATTGTATATATATTAACCTTGGGGATCAGGTGGGGGTACCACTAGACTGCCAGGGACTGCATATATTAACCTCAGGGATCAGGTTGGGGGTACCACTAGACTGCCAGGGAATGTACTGTATATATTAACCTCGAGGACAAGGCGGGGGGTACCACTAGACTGCCAGGGACTGCATATATTAACCTCGGAGATCAGGTGGGGGGGTACCACTAGACTGCCAGGGAATGTACTATATATATTAACCTCGGAGATCAGGTAGGGGTACCACTAATCTGC
The DNA here is from genome assembly GCA_016271365.2 of Neoceratodus forsteri. Taxonomy (NCBI): domain Eukaryota; kingdom Metazoa; phylum Chordata; order Ceratodontiformes; family Ceratodontidae; genus Neoceratodus; species Neoceratodus forsteri. The sequence goes on from CM057458.1 coordinate 6,303,893, forward strand.
CAGGGAATGTATTGTATATATTAACCTCAGGGCTCAGGTGGGGGAGGTACCACTAGACTGCCATGGAATGTCCTGTATATATTAACCTCGGGGATCAGGCACAGGGTACCACTGGACTGCCAGGGAATGTACTGTATATATTAACCTCGGAGATCAGGCAGGGGGAAGGGTATCACTAGACTGCCAGGGAACGTACTGTATATATTAACCTCGGGGATCAGGTGTGGGGTACCACTAGACTGCCAGGGAATGTATTGTATATATTAACTTCAGGGATCATGCCGGGGTACCACAAGACTGCCAGGGAATGTACTGTATATATTAACCTCGGGGATCAGGTGGGGGGGTACCACTAGGCTGCAGGGGAATGTACTGTATATATTAACCTCAGGGATCAGGCGGGGGGGTGCCATTAGACTGCCAGGGAATATACTGTATATATTTACCTCGGGGATCAGGTGGGGGGTACCACTAGACTGCCAAGGAATGTACTGTATATATTAACCTTGGGGACCATGCCGGGATACCGCTAGACTGCCAGATAAGGTATTGTATATATTAACCTTGGGGATCAGGCTGAGGGTGCCATTAGACTGCCAGGGAATATGCTGTATATATTAACCTCAGAGATCAGGTGGGGGGTACCACTAGACTGCCAGGGACTGCATATATTAACCTTGGGGATCAGGTGGGAGGTACCACTAGACTGCTAGGGAATATACTGTATATATTAACCTCAGAGATCAGGTGGGGGGTACCACTAGACTGCCAGAGACTGCATATATTAACCTCGGGGATCAGGCAGGGGTACTACTAGACTGCCAGGGAGTGTACTGTATATATTAACCTCAGAGATCAGGTGGGGGGTACCACTAGACTGCCAAGGACTGCATATATTAACCTCTGGGATCAGGTGGGGTGTACCACTAGATGGCCAGGGAATGTACTGTATATATTAACCTCAGAGATCAGGTGAGGGGGTACCACTAGACTGCCAGGGACTGCATATATTAACCTCAGGGATCAGGTGGGGGGTACCACTAGACTGCCAGGGAATGTACTGTAAATATTAACCTCAGAGATCAGGTGGGGGTACCACTATGCTGCCAGGGAATGTACTGTAAATATTAACCTCAGAGATCAGGTGGGGGTACCACTACACTGCCAGGGAATGTACTGTATATATTAACCTCAGAGATCAGGCGGGGGGGTACCACTTGACTGCCAGGGACTGCATATATTAACCTCGGAGATCAGGCGAGGAGTACCACTAGGCTACCAGGGAATGTACTGTATATATTAACCTCCAGGATTAGGCGGGGGGTACCACTAGACTGCCACGGACTGCATATGTTAACCTCGAAGATCAGGCAGGGAGGTACCACTAGACTGCCAGGGACTGCATATATTAACCTCGGGGATCAGGTGGGGGTACCACTGGACTGCATATATTAACCTCGGGGATCAGGCAGAGGGTACCACTAGACTGCTAGGGAATGTACTGTATATATTAACCTCTGAGATCAGGCGGTGGGGTACCACTGGACTGCCAGGGACTGCATATATTAACGTTGGTGATCAGGCCACTACACTGCCAGGGAATGTACTGTATATATTAACCTCGGGATCAGGCGGGGGGTTACCACTAGACTGCCAGGGACTGCATATATTAACCTCAGGGATCAGGCGGGGGGGTACCACTAGACTGCTAGGGACTGCATATATTAACCTCGAGGATCAGGTGGGGGATACCACTAGACAGCCAGGGACTGCATACAGTATATTAATCTCGGGGATCAGGTGGGGGTACCACTGGACTGCATATATTAACCTCGAGGATCAGGCAGAGGGTACCACTAGACTGCCAGGGAATGTACTGTATATATTAACCTCAGAGATCAGGCGGGGGGTACCACTAGACTACCAGGGAATGTACTGTATATATATTAACCTCAGGGATTAGGTGGAGGGGGTACCACTAGACTGCTAGTGACTGCATATATTAACCTTGGGGATCAGGTGGGGGTACCACTGGACTGCATATATTAACCTCGGGGATCAGGTAGAGGGTACCACTAGACTGCTAGGGAATGTACTGTATATATTAACCTCTGAGATCAGGCGGGGGTACCACTACATTGCCAGGGACTGCATATATTAACCTCGAGGATCAGGCGGGGGGTACTACTAGACTGCCAGGGACTGCATACATTAACCTCAGGGATTGGGCAGGGGGGAGTACCACTAAACTGCTAGATATTCCTTCTTTGGTGATCAGATTGAGACAACAACTGAGGCTCAGCACAATGTCACTGTGTATTTGTGCATGGAGGCATTGCGCAGAGCTGCTAGTGGCCATGTAAATAGCCCCTTAGCCCCGTCCTTGCCACATGTGCCATCAGTCGATTGCCCTCTGAATATGACTCCCAGGGGTAAAAGGCACATGTTTTGCTCCTGGGAGACTGCTGCCACCAGGGAGAAATGGTGCTCAGCCCACATGCTCTTTGCACGGTGCTGCCATGGCCCAGTATTTCTATAGGTAGCACACGCCAGACAGGGCATGCTACCTGTATAAAAATGCCTCAATGACAGCTGCACATTTGTGTGCATGGTACTATGCTTTGCATGGTGCAAACTGTCACTTTTGACTATCGACCCGCTGTACCTTCCTCCTGATCAGGCAGTTTATTCGTATTTTGTAACTAGCTTTTATGCTTCTTTGGACACCGTCATTTCGCTGGTCCAGCGGACCACTAAGTGTGTAGAAGTCTTGTGCAACATGGTACTGTTCATGTTACTATAGAAAAGGTTGTATTTGAGTATGTGTTTGTGCCTTTTGCAATCTCTGTTCAGAAGGAATGACCACCATTTCATGGAACCCTCCTGATAATGGTTTCACCCCGGGAGGCGCCACAGAAGCAAGATCCCTAGGTTAAAGGTACCATAGGAAAAATGTCCAGACAAAGAGAGACAAGCCATCAGAGGAGAAGGGTGTGGATAGCAGGAGCAATGAAATGAGAATCAAGAGAATGCTTGCGGGGGTGCCCTTATAGCGCTTGGGTGGGCAGGTGAGGTTGCTCGCTGCCCCTCCAAACTTTAGGCAAGCCTGTCATTTGTCTAATCCAGTGGACAACTAAGTGTGTAGGATACATGTGCACCATGGTAGTTGTGACAGGGTTGGGTTAAGACCCTGTCTCACTTGTTATGCAAATGTATATAATTATACTGTTGAAATGAATGCAGAAAGATAATTAGGTTTATCTGGAACACAGAGGGTTAACCTTGAGGTACATTTTGACATCCACAAGCTTGTTTGCAGAGCTGTCAGTGGGAAAACCAGCTGTCACCAGAATGTCTTAATTGGCTGCACCTGTTGAGAAGACTGGATGTAGTGGTCACAGGAAAGAAATTAACAAAGTTTGGTACATTTGGTACATCATGAGCCACTAGAAGAAGGGGCAAAGGGGTGGACAATGGTCCAAAAAAGGGTTGGACGTGGACCTGGGTGGGAACGGAACTGGAACACTCAGTACAAAGGATCAGAGACAATCCAAGGAGGGATGAGAGAGCAGAGCAACAGATTCTCTGTGCTGGCTAGTGTGAAGGAGCTGGAGAACAGGAATTTCAAGGGGGAGGCAATAGCAAGGGGGAGGAAAAACAAAACAGAGGTTATTGGCCTGGCTGATGGCAAGGTCAGGGTGTCAGAGGACACAAGTAGGATGGCAGAGGCTAAGGAGGTGGGTGGGATGGAAGAGGCATTAGGGAAGGGCGAGCAAGCCAATGGTGGGCAGAGGTTGAATGAAGGTGGTAATGTTGGTGATGATGAGGGGCTGAGGGGCAGACAAGAGGGGCGGACAGTGGGGATGACAGTTGGCCAGCTGGTGATTTGACATGGGTGGGGGTCAGGAGGACATCAGAACTTAAGAAGGCTTCAGGGAGGAATAGGTAGAGCAGGAAGAAATGGGTTCGTGGAGAATGAGGACCCGAATGGAGACTGTGGCCTGCAAATGGGAGGTCAGCCAGGAGGCAAGCATGATGGAGTGGAAAAGTTCACTGGATTTGGGAACCGGGATATAGGAGAGGGATGAGAGCACACAGATCATGGGAGACAGGAGGGAGGGCAGAAACACTATGCCAGTGAGAGAAAAGAGACACTCACTGGAGAGAGCACAATGGAGGAAGCAGAGACAAAAGGGAATGATGACAGTGCTGGAGGGGTGGGACAGTGGGGTAAGAGGCAGATTATGGGTGAGAAAATTGGGGGGCTGCAGGGATTAAAACAGAGGGTCATCTTACTGGGTGACTCAATGTTGAAAGGTATCAGGTGGGGGGGAGGAGCCAGCAAGAGTTCTATCTGGGTGGAATGCATGTCAGGTTTGACAGCAGGTAGAGTAGGATGGCATGACATTAAATGTGTGAGAAGACAGGTGGTGAAGCTCCACATAGTGGTGCACTTAGGCACTAATGATTTGGAGGGCAACAGACTGGAGGAAGTGCAGGACAGTTTCAGGGGGTTGGGCAGGTTGTGCAGCATCAAGGGGCAAACAGTCACATTCTCTGAAATCCTACCAGTACCCAGGGCAAGCATAGCCAAGAAACAGAGGATCATAGACTTTAATGCATGGCTAGCAGAGTGGTGTAGAACTACAGGGTTTGTGTGACAGGGCTGAACAAGACCCTGTCCAGTTGTTATGGAGAAAGAGTTTAAACATAAGGGTCTGTTCTATTCTCTCCTTTTCTGTCTCTTCTCTGTCTGGTTGTGCAACCAAATTATCTTGTGAGACCTATGACTTGATCACCCCGAAGGTCTTGCAATTCTCTGCCTCTCACTATCTCTCTACCCTCAATTGCTGTTTCTGTCCCGCCCCCTTGCATAACTGCAGGTATAAAAATATATTCGAATCTTTTTGTGGAAATGTAATTGATACTGGGATCCTTTTGTTTAAAAATGTATATAGTTATACTGTTGAAATGATTGCAAAGCTATTTGGAACTCAAGGGGTTAACCTGAGATGCAATTTTTAAGCCTTTTGCAGAAGATGTAAACAAGAGGTCAGTTCTAGGCCACAATGTTCTTTTTGATGCACCTGCTGAAACTGATAAGAACACGAGAAACTTACAAGAACACTGTGTGAGAAGCATGCTATTTTCTTAACAAGCTCCTGCAAAGTCTTATAAAAACAAAGCTGTAATTTCTTGCAAGAGAGAAACACAGAGACCCAGGTGGACTTTCTCTGTTTATACTGCCTTTGTAAATAGTTATACTGAACAATTTAATTTTTTTATTTTACTGTTATTAATAATAAATCACTTGTTGCAAATTTTACAACTGCTCCTGGTTTTTCTATGCTTCCTGACCTGTGCCTCGATGACAGATGGTGTCAACCTGGTTTAGTAGCAGGTTGGGGGGCAACATGGGATAACAAGAACTTCTACTCACCAGATAGGCTTCACCTGAGCAAGGAAGGTTCTTGTGTCCTGAAACAGAAACTGGGAGAGTTAATTACAGCCAAGTATAACTTAAACTGAATAAGGGGGGGGCTTTGCACTGAGCAGCAGCCACAGTCAAAAGGAGAGGGGGGCAATGTGCCTCCCCCCAGCTAGCAAGGAGGGGGGGCAATCAAAAAGCAGAGGAGGTAGAGGAGAGGGGAGTATTGGGGTAAGCAGGGGATCCGACTGGAGGGTGGTGTCACTAAATGCAAGGAGCTTGGGGAACAAAATACCTGACATCCAAGCATTAATGGCAGAAGGGGAGGTGGATACAGCTGCCATCATCGAGACATGGGCCAACCAGCACCATGACTGGGACATCACGTTACCAGGATACAGACTGTATCACAGGGACAGGAAAAAAGGGAAGGTTGGGGGGGTGGCTTTATTTGTGAGGGAAGGGATAGTGAGCAGTTGGGAGGAGGGAGGCGAGGGGAGGCTGGAAGTCTTATAGGTTCAACTGCAGAACAATAAAGTTAAAAGGGTCAGACTGGGGGTTGTGAGAGACCACCCTCACAGTCAGAGGGCATCGATAGAGAACTGGCAGATCAGTCACGGAAACACTGTGGAAGGGGTGGCACTGTGGTGGTCGGGGATTTCAATCTACCAGGGATGGACTGGAAAACCATGTCTAGCACAAGTGCTAGGAAGAAGGTCATTCTGGAAGCCTTCCAGGATGTATTCCTGTCACAAAAGGTAGAGGAACCAACAAGGAAGGGGAACATCTTGGATCTTGTGCTGACCAATGGAGACTACATACAGGGCATATGGACTGAGGACACCCCTAGCAGGTAGCGACCACTGAACTGTTTGGTCTCCCTGGATATGGGTAGGGAGGGGACATCTACAAAAACCAGGACAGTGGACTTCAAAAGGGCTGATTTCTGCAGGATGGCTGACATCCTCAGGAGGCATTTGGCTAGCATCACCCCTGACATGGATACCACCCAGAAATGGGCCATCCCAAAGGAAGGCCTGTTAGCGGCCACAGACACCTGCACAAAGAAATGCAGTAAGAAGGCAAGGACCAAGAAGCCACATTGGTGGTCAAAGGAGGTGCAGATAAGGGTGAGAGAGAAAAAGACGGCCTTCAGAAGATGGAAGGGGTCCAAAAGAGAGGAGGAGGATAAGGAGGAGTACACAAGAAAAACCAGGGAGGCGAGCAGGGCTGTGAGGGCTGCCAAGGCTTCAAAGGAGCTAAGGCTAGCAGAGGGGATTAAGGAGGGGGACAAGGTCTTCTTCAGGTACACAAGGGAGAAGAGGAACTGCAAGGAGCAAATCACCAGGGTAAAGAAGGATGGAGGTTGGGTAGAGAAGGGGGCTGAACAGGCAGAGGTGCTCAACGAGTACTTCTGCTCAGATTTTACCAGGGAGCGAGATGGACCAATACCTCAGAGGCAGGGCAACACTGGTGTGGGAGGAGATAGGACAACGGATGGGGAGCTCCCTGTGAGCACAGTGCTTGAGGGCCTTAAGTCACTGAACACGGACAAGGCTCCAGGGCTGGATGGGCTGCACTCTAGAGTCCTGAGGGAGTTGGCTGAGGTTCTGGTGGCGCCACTGGCAGACTTGTTCAATACCTCCCTGCAGATGGGGTGCGTGCCTCAGGAAAGGAAGATGGCACATGTGGTACCCCTGCACAAGAGCGGTCCCAAGGATGAGCCTGGTAACTATAGACCAGTCAGTCTGACATCCATTGTGGGCAAGCTCATGGAAACGATTCTAAAGGAAAGGTTGGTGACCTTTTTGGAGATGAACGGTCTTATGGACAACAAACAGCATGGGTTTGTCTCCGGGAGATCATGTCAAACAAACCTGGTTCACTTTTTTGACTGGGTGACAAAAGAACTACACATTGGTCAGACCATAGATGTCCTGTATCTGGATTTCAGCACGGCCTTTGACTCGGTAACACATGGCAGATTAACTAGTAAATCGAGGAACCTGGGAGCAGGGGAGAAACTGGTTAAGTGAGTTAGTAACTGGTTGGGGGACAGACATCAGAGGGTGGTTGAGGGGGAACTCGCAACTCATAGGGCAGTCACCAGTGGGGTCACAGAGGGTTCAGTGCTGGGGCCAGTGCTGTTTAATATCTTCATAGCCAATATAGCAGTTGGAGTTAAGAGCAGAATCAGTCTATTCACGAATGACACCAAGATAGGGGCAGTTGTGGATGGGGTAGAGGAAGGAAAAGACCTCCAAGAAGATTTGGGAAGGGTTCAGCAGTGGTCAGACACTTGGCAGCTGGGTTTTTTATTTATTTATTGAATTGTTTCACCAAGAAAGATACACTGAGCAACTTAATGCTCGTCTCATGGTATGTCTTGGGGGAATAGGGGGAGGAATATACAATGTGAGAGTTTAGCTACATTCAAAAGATGGAGAATACATTCATACAGTTGCAATGCAGGTTCATGGCAGTTGGGTACATAATAACAGATGCAATAGTTACAGAATTGGCAGTACATAGGAGTAACATACAATAGAGTCGGTACAGGGACCAAGCATAGGATGCAAGGTTGACAACTGCACACAAACAGGCAGTTAGCTAGTGATGCAGATGCAGCAGGGTGAGCACAATGGATCCCATCACCCTTATTAAGTGCTGGTCTATATGGGGCAGCATAAGTGCAGGAGAGGCAGAGGGGGACAGGGAGGCAGGTATGCAGGGGAGGGTCAGGAGCTTCAAGCTTCAGAAGGTTTCAATGCTAAGAAGTGCAAGGTGATGCACTGTGGAGCAAGGAATCCTGGGTACAGTTACCATCTGGGAGGGGTTCAGCTGTCCGTCTCTGAGGAGGAAAAGGAATTGGGGGTAATGGTCACGAAGAATATGAACCACTCGTCTCAATGTAGGAAAGCAGGGCCAAAAGCTAATAGAATGCTGGGGTGCATTCCTAGAGGAATCACTTCTAGGAGGGAGGAAGTCATTCTGCCACTGTACAGGTCACTGGTGAGGCCGCACTTGGAGTACTGTGTACAGTTCTGGAACCCATACTTAAAGAAGGACATCAGGTTAGTGGAGGGGGTACAGTGGAGGGAGACTAAAATAATCAGAGGTATGGAGGGGAAGCCTTACAGGGATACGTTGAGGGGCCTCAACATGTACTCATTGGAGGAGAGAAGGGAAAGGGGTGATATGATCGAAACCTTCAAGTACTTAAAGGGCATCAACAGGGTTAGTACAGAGGGCATGTTTTGATTAAAGGAAGACGGGATTACTAGATGGCACAGCTTGAAGTTGGTGGGGGGTAGAGTCAGGAGGGAGGCGAGGAAGCATCACTTCACTGAGAGGGTGGTAGGGGGGTGGAACGCGCTCCCTGAAGAAGTGGTCTCTCTTAAAAGAGTGGAGAGCTTTAAAATGGGGTGGGATAGGGTTAAGGGCAAGATACTAGTCAGCGGGAAGATGAGGGGGCAGTGAGGGGGTCAAGGGGTGAGGGGGAGCAACAGGAGTCTAACCTCTGTGTTGCATAATCAAGCAGACGCGATAGGCCATTGGCCCGTATCTGCTGATGGTTTCATATGTTCGTACTGTGTGAAAACAGGAGATACAGCCTAGTGAGAACAGGATGCAGAATTTAATTGCCAAGTTTATTTATTTATTGAAGAGTTTTACCAGGAAGGCATACTGAGCAGAGTATTGCTCAATTCCAGATGCGTCCTGGGAACAATACAACAGTGAGAGGCATACAATATAGCAAGGTGAGATAAGAAATACAGGCAATATAACAGCAAGGTTCAACACTATACAGGGTAAAACACAGTACAGGTGCATAATTACAATGGGAGTTATGACAGCTGAAAGGCAGAGCTAGGTCAGATAATGATACAGGGTGCGGTAGTGCAACCAGTACAGCCGTGACTGTGGGTTCAACAGGGAACTGACGGTACGGGGATCACATAACTGAGTAAGGAAGGTTCAGAAGTGGTACAGAGTAAACCAGGAGTAGTAACTGTCACAGTGCTGAGAAATGTGTTGGGCACAAGTGCAGGTGGTGGCGAAATATGCAGATAGGAGACCATTTAGGTACTGGGAGGGTGAGGAGTGTCGAATGAGTGGAGGGAGGGAGTTCCATAGTTTGGCATGCAGTAGCAAGGAAGCGGTGCAGTTAACAAAATAGGAGTTGAAGGCTGTGGCTACAGCAGGGGGGTCATTTACCATAGATGAGCCTATATTTAGGGACGGCGTAGGTGGCTGGGAAGGGGGGTCGAATAGTGATTTGAGGACCTTCCAGAATCTAGCGGGACGGTTTATGTTTGCGTGGAATGCAGTGGTGAAGTACTTAGCCTTTGCCTGGTGGATTTACCCTGTACAAGCATTGTGCAGAGTGCAGTACTTCTGGTGGTCTTGAGGCAAACCAGTCTCCTAAAAAGCTTTCCATGTCAGGCCACGGTCTTTGAGACTGGCAGTAATGTCAGCTGGGAGCCAGGGAAGGTGCAGCATGCAGCCTGGCTCGTCTGATAGGGGCACGGTGGTTCCAGATTGCAAGGAACCTGGTTTTGAAACCCTCTAAAGCAGTGTCAGGAGATTTTTCTTGGTTGATGAAGGATCAGTCAACATTGGCCAAGTCTTGTAGAAGAGAGGCCACATTTAAGGCTTTGAAGGGTCTGGGGCGGAGGATGTGTGGTGGTGGGGCCTTTGCCCTGTAGATCTTCCTGATCATATAAATCTTGTGGTGGTCGCTAAGGAAGTCAGGGAGCAAGCCCACTTCAAGAATCCAGTGAGGTTGGAAGGTGAGGGACCAGTCAAGAAGGGAGTGGTTTAATGATTTGTGATTTAGGCAGGTGGACTCAGAGATCATTTGGGTGAGGTTTAGAGCACTGACTTTGTTCCGGATTTTGGTGCTGGTCCGGGAGAGCTAATTCTGATTGGTCCCCAAGGATGTGGAGCTTACCTCCCCGTGGCTAGTGCTTTTAGGGTGCCGAGGTGGTCCATAATGGTAGGCAGGGAGGCATCAGGTGCGCAGTATGAACCGGCAATATATACTGGAGCATTATGAGGGAGGGCTAGCTTTATTAGGAGCGTGTCGACGGAGTGTGTGGAGTGGGGCGGGGCAATGCTTGAGATCTGAGTCCCGGATGTGATGTACATCGCAACTCCGCCACCTCTTTTGCAGCCTGGATGATCATGGCAGATGACTGAGTAGCCAGGGATGACAATTTCAGAGCCTTGTTGTTTGGTTTTAGTCAGGATTCGGATGTGACCAGGACGTCAGGGCGAAGTGAGAGCATGGTTGGTTGTAACGGGCAATTTGAGTAATAGGCTGCATATGTCCTGTTCTGATTCTAGAACTCTGAACTGACTGGCTGTGTTTGAGAAGAGCTCCCAAAGCTAAGTGCTTTTTGATATAATTTTCAGTTTAAAAATTGTTTTGTTTTATGTAAATTTAGGTGATTGTGAAAGACAACCCTGTAGGCTCCAGGAAGATATAAAATTTGTGTGGTAGATATTTGTTGGAAGTCAGAAGGATCAACACATTTATTTAGTGTGATCTTTCTACTCTGATGTGGTTAATTTAATACTATAGTTTAAACCCTTTCTGTATGTGCCTTTGGTGGTGTCTGATATTGAGAACCTAAGTGTCAATTGTGGGTATCCTGTCTGTTTTGGTAGGTACTTTATTTTCTTTGTTAAACAGCTGAGTATACCTATTGCCTAATACTTTATAGTACATTGTATCTTTTGCTCAGTCTCTGATTTTCTCTTCTTTCTCAATGTTTTAGAACTGTTTAGTTATTGTGGCAGAGGTGTGGTACTGTGTTCTTTCTTGTAGTTCAAGGTGCTTTTGGAACTGCTGATTTCTATTGGTTTAAGCAACTACATTTTTTCTATTTTAAAAAAGCTACATCAACTTGGTTTGTTGTCACCTGTTTGTTGTTGCTAAGTAGCAGATGTTTTGCATTGTGCTCTGATTCTGTGATAGAATCTGTATTAGTAGAAGGTAGATTATTGTGATTGTAGTTACCTTTTGATGGTAAGGATAAAGAGGTGAGATAGAAGTGTGTATTTTCAAATATTATAGAGAGGAACAGTGGCAGGATTTCTAGGACAGTAAATTAATAAAAGGGAACTAGGAGAGCTTCAGTAGCAGACAAGTAGTGGAATAGCAGTATAATTGCTGACGGTATATAATGTGGGGAGTGGTGCAATGCAGTGGCTGTGGGGCAGCCATATTCAGGCAGATCTTCTGGACACTGAGGTGCTGCCTATCTGCATGCATCTTTCTGGACTGCGGGATGAGGTAGCCAGACTCAGAGCGGAAGTAAACTGGGTCAGAGTACCATCACCCCTATCCAGAGACCACTCAGTCCAATGCAGCTGCCTCAAAGGATGCAGAGAACGAGAGTACTTGGATGACAGTGGGCTCAGGAGGGTTAGACCAGTCAGGCAGAGGCACATCCCAGATCCTATTCCACTCAAGAACTCATATGCCACACTGCCAAACAGGGACAACCAAATAGAGGTACCCAGAGAAATGAAAGGAAAGGATGTGGAGGTTAGCCAAGTGCAAAAGATGGAGATTAGCACCCAGGAGGTGGATAGGCAGAATAGGGGCAAAATTCAGTAGAAGGGCAGACAGCAAGGTGAACCAGGGATAAATGACAACCAAGGAAGGGGCTGGAGTAGAACAGTGAAACAGTCTAGGGAGGTCAAATCATGGAAAGCCATGTGTGCAAATGCCAGGAGCCTTAGCAACAAGATGGAAGATCTGGAGAGCTGTCATGGTGCAGTCAGACCTGGACATTGTGGCCATCACTGAAACCTGGTGTAATGATAACCACGACTGGGAGTTGGCCATACCTGGCTACAACATATTCAGAAGAGACAGGGCAGGCAGGAAGGGAGGAGGAGTGGCACTGTATGTAAAAATGACATAAGGGCCACAGAGATCCAGGAGGAACAAAATGGGGAGAGATACTGTGGGTTAAGCTGGAAAGGAAAATGGGGCCAGCCATCTGCACAGGTGTGGTCTATAGACTACCAGCCCAGGAGGAAGAAACAGATAGAGTTGATGCTAGCCATCCAGAGGATGGCAGAAAAGGTGAGGTAGTACTGGTTGGACCAATATTCCAGACGTGGACTGGAGCATCCCAGCAGCAGCATCAACTGGAGCAGATTTATCCTGGACTCCTTCAGGGTGCCTTCCTCAAGCAACTGGTCATGGAACCAACTCGGCAGAAGGCAATACTGGACCTTGTGCTCTCAAAACAGGGACAGTGTGATGGGAGTAAGAGTGGGGAGCACCTGGGAACAGTGACCACCAGTCACTGTGGTTTGAAATCACAGAAAGAGCAGAACCAAACCAACACAAAACACGTATCCTGGATTTTAGGGGGCAAACTTTGAGAAAATGGGGAGATACTTGAAAAGAGGCATTAAGGGAATGGGGCAGGAATCAGGGGTTGAGGTACAGTGGGAAGTATTTAAAATGGGGATTACAAGAGCAACAGAATTATGTATTAAGCAGGTCAGCAAAAGGAAAAGGAAGAGGAGACCATTATGGTTTTCCAAAGAGGTAGCAAAGAAAGTGAAAGCCAAAAAGATTGCATTCAGGCAATACAAAAAGACACAGGCAGAAGGGATAGGGAGAAGTACCAGGAGAAGCAAAGGGAGGCAGGGAGGTCAGTAAGGGAAGCCAAAGCTCAGACAGAAGAACACATTGCAAAATCAGTGGGTAGAGGGGACAAAACCTTTTACAGGTACATAAGGGAAAAAAGAAAGGCAAAGAGAGGGATAGTGAGACTGAAGGGGGAGGATGGGGGCTGTGTGGAGGATGACAACAGTAAAGCTGACATATTGAACAGGTATTTCTGCTCAGTCTTTACTGAGGAAGAGGAGGGTAATGGGTCTGAATAGAGTACAAGGGGTGAGAATGGTGCAGAAATGGACACAAGTCCCTTTACACGAGAAAGGGTCCTGAAGGAACTGGAAGTAATAAGAGTTGATAAAGCAATGGGGCCAGATGGGGTGCACCCCAGGATCCTTAAAGAACTAAGAGAGGTGGTGGCTGAACTCTTGCTATCCTGTTTAGCCGATCACTAGAAACAGGGAGGTACCCAAAGACTGGAGGATAGCAGATGTAGTCCCCTTATACAAAAGTGGGAACAAAGAGGAAGCGGGGAACTACAGACCAGTCAGCCTCACCTGCAGTAGTGGGAAGATCATGGAGCACTACTGAAGGAGAGATTTGTGGAACATCTGGTTGTCAATGGATTACAGGACCCAAGGCAGCATGGTTTCACCAGGGAAGGTCATGTCAGACCAACCTCATTGAATTTTTGACTGGGTGACTAGGGAGGTGGATCAGGGAGGCGGTGGACATGGCCTATCTGGACTTCAGCAAGGCCTTTGACACTGTGCCACATAGAAGACTATGCACAAACTGGGGAATATGGGTGTGGGCAGGACAGTAGTGCGGTGGGTAGGTAACTGGCTGGGCAGCAGGACACAGAGGGTGGTGGTAAATGGCTGTCACTCCACAGAGGGAAGAGTGACCAGTGGGGTACCACAGGGATCAGTGCTGGGACCGGTACTATTCAATATCTTCATCAGTGACATTGCGCAGGACCTAGAAGGCAGAATTTCACTGTTCGCTGATGACACAAAGCTCTGTAACAGAGTAGACACACCAGAGGGTGTAGACAGAATGAGAAGGGACCTGCAGAAACTTGGAAGAATGGTCAGGGGTTTGGCAGTTGAAATTCAATGCAAGGAAGTGCAAGATAATGCATATGGGGCACAAAAACCCTGGCACAATATATCAGTTGGGGGGTGAGGATATAGCATGCACCAAGCAGGAAAGGGATCTTGGAGTTATCATCTCTGATGACCTCAAGGCAGGGAAACAGTGTGACAAGGCAGCAGGTAAAGCAAATAGGATGCTGGGATGCATAGGCAGGGGCATCACCAGCAGGAAAAGGGAGGTCATAATTCCACTATACAAGACACTGGTGAGGCCGCACCTGGAGTACACTGTGCAGTTCTGGAGACCTTACCTACGTAAGGACATAGACAGGGTAGAGAAGGTTCAGAGGAGGGCAACAAAGATGGTGCATGGATTGCATCACAAGTCCTATGAGGACAGGTTGAAGGCACTGAACATGTACTCCCTGGAGGAGAGGAGGGAGAGAGGGGATATGATAGAGACATACAAGTATCTTACAGGGAGGAACAGAGGGTGCAGGAATGCACTATTTTAAAGCGAAAAGATGTTCCAGGACTAGAGGGCATGGGATGAAGTTGAGGAGGACGATTCAGAGGAAACGTGAGGAAGAATTTCTTCACAGAACGGGTGGTGGACAAGTGGAACACCTGCCAGAGGAAGTGGTGGGGGCTGAAACAATCACGGGATTTAAGAATGCATGGGATAGACATAAAGGAATTCTGGAGGTCAGGGGTTAAGGGGCAACAGACTTCCTGGAAAACACAAACTGAACTTACAAACTTAAATGGGCAGACTGGGTGGGCCATAGGCCCTTATCTGCCGACACTGTCTATGTATCTATGTATCTATGTATGTTCAGGTGCATCCATTTCAGACCTCAAGGGAGCCTGATGGTTTAGGCGGAGGTTGGATTGAGGTTTGAGGAAGGTCCAGGGTGTGGCTTCATGTTCCCAGATAGCAGGAGAAGGAGAGAGATAACTAGCTTGGATAGATAGGGGCCATGCCCACAGGGGTTTATGTGGCGGTGCAGTTGAAAGCTTGATGGGCATGAAGGAGAAGTCGGTATAGAAGTGAAAGGCTAGTTGTCCTGGGAAGAAGGAGGATGGAAGGATGTTGGGGCCCACGAACAGTGTTTGTAGAGGCACTACAGAGAATATGATGGTTGGGGAGGTGCCGGGTGTAGGGGTTACCCAGGAGGGGAGTGAGGAACAGGTAGGCACTCCTGCTCAGCAGACAGAGAGGAGGGTGGGAGGGATAGCAGGGGGCCCAAAGACATCTTATAAAATAGAAAATGTTTGTTTAGAGAGGTATATATGTATATATATATATATATATATATATATATATATATATATATAGAGAGAGAGAGAGTTAGATTTCGATTTAGAGATACCCTCAGATGTGAAGGACTTTGTTTTGTTTGAACTGCCTGTGTAAGAATGATCCTGCACAATTTATTTTCACTATTATTAATAATAATAAAGTACTACTTGTAAAGTTTCTAACTTCTCCTGGTTTGCCTGTGCTTTCTGACCTATGCCTTGCTGACAGTACGTCAGTGTAGCCAATTCTTAGGTGCCACAAGGAAAATTTGATTGCACAATTAGACAGACAACAGATAGACAAGTGACAGGATAGGAGAGGACAGAACAGATCATTGCTTTTAACTCTCACTGCATAACAAATGGGACAGGGTCTTAACCGAACCCTGTTACAGTAAGTTCGTGCTACTATGGATGAGAATGTGGCTCAACGTGTGTAACCTTTCGTACTTTCTTTTCCAGAGGAACTACCACCCTTTCAGGGTATGAGGGCATGGAACCCTCTTGAGGAAGGTTCCCCATCTAGAGGTGCTGCAGGAACGAGGTCCTTTAACTGACGGTACAGTACAGAAGAAGCCAAAAACCCAGAGCCGAAGCTGTAGGAACCATAGGGCCACCATTCCTCTATGGAGCAAGGGAAGGCCACTGATGTACCAAGGAAAGAAACCAACATCCAGATCCCAACTCAGTCAGGGGAAGAACTACCCATGCAAACTACCAATCTACTAATTATGTGCTTCAGCATGGAGGAGAGGAAAAAACCCTGTGAAGGAAACTTTTGGGAATCCAAGGCTATAGGTCGCCATCCACCCAGGTGATATGATTGTCTTTTGAAGCTAAGAAAATAGGAAACGCTAAAAATATGGATATAGAGAGGACAAAAATAAAGCAGGCAACTCAGACGGCTTGGGCTTTTGTGGACTAGAGGAAGAAAAGGGGATTGGCATACTTTGAGAAAGTAGGAACTTGCTCAGTCAATCTAACAGGATGATCATCCTTGAAGGTGTCAAAAGCTGATATCATATGACTAAAGAGACCCAGAGAGAAGGCGGCACTCTTGGACAAAGGAGTTTTGGCTCCCATAACAAGGCCGATTAGCCTCGTGTGATAAGCTGAACTCTTCTACAAAAGCATGCCCCCACCCGCACATCTGCAGGAAGTCTAAACTCAAGTGGGTGTCATACAGCTGCAGTCGAATGACTAAAGGAACCCTAAGTGCTGGGGCCTCACCACGTGGTTAAAAAGCAAAGTCCCTGGGAGCAAGATTCCAATGATGGAAGTAGTATGGCTAGAGACTGGGCGTGTACAGAGCAGAGGCAGTGGAAGAATCACTGTCAAGCAAACGAGCTAACTATACACCCTCTGGATTCAATAGGTTCAGGGCATCACAGAGTGGCAGTCATCTGATCAAAGGAATTGTTGGAGAGGACTCCACCCATACATTATGCTCAGACTAAAGAACAGCTAAACTACCCTTGGACTACAAAACAGCTTGATCTAGGCCGCCAAACTACAGCTCAAAATAAATCTGACTACTGTCCATCCCTATCAAGCTAGGCCCTCAAGCTGTCCTAGGGAAAACTAGGCCTTAACTGATCTCAGGAGGAGGAGAGGTAGTGCTAGGAGGAAAGAGCACAGACAGAGACAGGTCAGGAATGGGTTAGTCAGTACAGAGTCATATGGGTGAAACAGTAATCCCTGGAGGGGCTCAGATAATAGCAGTATGATGCTAAATGAGGTGATGCATGCTGAATCCTGAGGTTATATTTTGGAATACGTCTGAGTGACATTGGAAGCTCAGCTGTCAATGGGACACAAGTCCAGGAGCGTAAGCCCTGTAGTAGTGGATGGCGGACCACTTGTTCTTGGGATGACAGCCTCAAGGTCACAGAGGAGTGAACCCAATAGGTCATTAGGCATAAGCCCTGTAGTCATGGACAGGAGCCCAGTAGTCGTGGTGTGGGAGCCCAGTAGTCAAGGACAGGAACTCTGTAGTCATGAGTGGGAGCCAAACAGTCATGAGCTGAAGCCCCATAGTCATGCATAGCTATAGTCTGCATCATAAGTTAAAGGTAAGGAAAATGGGCAGACTAGATGGGCCGGGTGGTCCGCATCTGCTGACAGATTCTATGTATCTATGAATGCCCAGCTTCACTTCACAGTTCTCAGATAGAAAGATGTCTCAAGATGACACTCTTGGTTAGCCAAGGGACACCTCGGAAACACCAATCACCTATAGCAAAGTTATTTTGGATGTAGCTTGTATGACATGCTGTTGTATATAAAATAAATGTCTTTCTTTTGTCAGCAAATGCAGTAGAGGGTGCAGTGTGCAGGGATCTTGGCCTTGGGCCTCCTACTTGGACCCAACTCTGAATCTTTGCAGCCACGCACACCCTACTCCCCCACTCATGTTAGTAGGTGTCCATTGAAAAAATGGCTTAAACAAAAGAGGTGGGTTAGCCAAATGGCTAATTATTTTGGGCATGCAGAGCAAAATCTGGCATATACACAGATCCAAAACCAGGAAGGCTTCAGAAACTCAAACATGTAAGAAAGCAGTGCATGAGATGATATTAAAAGGCCTGGCGCTGAGGACATTAAAGCAAAGCTGAGAACAAAGCTGGGACAGCTGTGATACAACGGTGTTAGATTATATAATCAAGACGCGTCTGGGGGTGATATTAGCAGACAGGCTGATGTGTCTTCAGGCAGCTGTTAACTGTCTGTCTAATCAATAACCCACCAGGCACACCAAAATATGCTGACAGGCACGCAATAACAATGCAGGTTCTGTCTGACTGTGTTCACATTTAAAGCAGCTTTTCAAAACACACAAAATGAAGAACTTCTAATTCTCCAAACCTTTAACATCTTTCCCCGGTTTTCATTGTTTCTGTTTCAAGAGGAGAAATCAGTTGAAAAGCTGGTTTATTTTCATTTAAATACACTCCAGAAAGTATGAAGTATTCAGCTGTAAACTCTGCAGTATAATCCACTGTAGGGAGAGACAGACGGACAAGTGAACAAGTCTTCAGAGGAACACAGTTATGTTATTTGAGTAGTTTGAGCCTCTTTGGTGAGACGGTGTGGTTAAGGATACTGAAGGGGCTGACTGACCTGCCCATAGCACTGTGGGCACTTGCTTTTTTTGACTAAATATGTTATTTTTATCTCCTTTTCTTCATTATTTTATCTGCTTGCCAAACTTCCAGTGGCCAGTCCTCTGCAGTGATTTCTGGTGACTGCCAATGGCTGCCAAGTGACTTGAAGGACTGCTTAACTCTCGAGGAAAGGGGCTCTTTGATGTTTGGTTGGTTGGTTTATTTAATTTATATTAGGTGCCCCTCCAGACCTTGGAGCGCTTGTACAGGTAAAACTTTAAATAGCAGTATCTGGGGTACAGGGTAATGCATAGCTAAGTATATGAAGTACTGAGTAACACACAGCTGAATATCATGGGTACTGAGTGAGGCATAGCTGAGAATCTGGGGTACTGAGTAATGCATAGCCTGGAGTCTGGGGTACCGAGTGAGGCATAGCTGAGAATCTGGGGAACTGAGTAAAGCATAGCCTTGCATCTGTGGTACCAAGTAAGCCATAAGACATGACAAGGTGTGCGTAGAACATATTTTACGGACACCTAGGGGCATTGTAAGGCATGAAGCCTTGGCCGAGTGCGTTTAGCCCCTCAGTGTGCATTAAATATGTCATACGCACACCCCTGGAGTGTCTTATTGTGCTTATGAAATGAATCACTTAAATTGCATAGTGAAAAATACACCTGAGAACATTTTAAAATTGCTTACAATTATTTATTTAACTAGATAACCTTATGCACCAGGAAAAGTAGTCCCGTTAAAGGGAAAGGGAGAAGGGCTTGATTGGTGTGCATGTCATGTCTCCACAAGAGTGGTAGCAGGGAGGAGGCAGGGAACTACAGACCAGTCAGTCTTACCTCAGTAGTGGGCAAGATTATGGAGGCACTCCTTAAGGAAAGGATAGTTCAACACCTGGAATCCATAGGAGCACAGGATCCAAGACAGCATGGGTTTACAAAAGGAAGGTCCTGTCAAGCTAATCTCATAGATTTCTTTGACTGGGTAACAGAGTGGTGGACCAAGAGGAGCAGTTGATGTCGCCTACCTTGACTTCAGCAAAGCTTTCGATACTCTTCCACATAGAAGATTGATTAATAAGCTGGGGAGGTTCAGGGTGGGTCAGAAGTTGGTCAGCTGGGTGGCAAACTGGTTGATGGGCAGAAAACAGAGAGTGGTGGTAAACGGTATACTGTCAGAAGAGATGCAAGTGCCGGCCCGCCGGCACAGCGGTTGGATTTCCGCTTTCGACGCCAGCGAATTCGGTTCGGGAACGAGCCCGGAAGCTGGAGGGTCGGGGCTGGGGAGAGGGCTTGCCGCCCTAGGGACTGCCTGTCCCTTCCGGGGAGGGGGAACCAGAGCTTGGCTCTTGTCTGACCTCAGGTGGAGACCTGAGGTGTAACAAGACCGATGCCCAACATGGGGGCGCTAGACGTCAGGCGCTAGCGCCTTGACGTCAGGGGACACGGCACATCGCGAGAGAACACCGGAAAAACACCTTGCGGCCTCCGGGTAGACGGAGCACCAGGCCCCGACCCTCAATGCCCCTACCTGCCCAGAGACGGCATCCTGACGAAACACAGATGTCTCGGGGTGTATGGGCCCCCACCCCGTACCCCGCCTGGGGGGATAACCAAGGCTCCATGGGGGATGGACTGCTCTGGTCACTGGGTAGGTGAGCGAGGGCTGAAAAGGCCGTAGAGTGTCTCCCGAAGAGAAGGGGGTCGCAAGGAGGAGGGGAGTAAAAAAAAAAAAAAGAAGAGATGGAAGTCACAAGTGGAGTACCTCAGGGATCAGTCCTGGGGCCAGTCCTCTTCAATATCTTCATCAGTGACTTTGCAAATGGACTGGAGGGTAAGGTTTGTCTGTTTGCAGATGACACCAAGATCTGCAACAGAGTAGATGATCCAGATGGGGTGGGCAGAATGAGAAGAGATCTGCACAATGAGGAGTTCAGGGGAAGAGAGGGGTACTTTAGTTTATTGCAAAGAAGTGCAAGATCATGCACGTAGAGAAAAGAAACAACCCTGAAGCCACCTATAGGCTGGGAGGGAAGTTGCTGGCAGTCACAAGGGAAGAAAGAGACTTGGGCATCATCATCACTGATGACCTGAAATCATCCAAGCAGACCACTAAAGCAGTAGATAAGGCTAGGGGGATGTTCGGGTGTATAAGTAGGGGTATCACAAGTCAGAAGAGGGAGGTAATAATCCCTCTTTACAAGACACAGGTTAGGCCCCATCTGGAGTACTACTTGCAGTACTGGAGGCCGCACCTTCACAAGAACATTAACCAAATTGAGGCAGTCCAGAGAAGGGCAACCAAAATGGTGCAGGGACTGCATCAGAAAACATATGAGGACAGATTAATGGAGCTCAATATGTATACCTAGAGCAAGGAGGAGAGAGAGGTGATATGATCGAAACATTCAAACACCTTAAGGGCATTAACAAGGTGAAAGAGTCTAACATGTTTCGATATAAGAAAAATAGCAGGACAAGAGGACACAGCATGAGATTAGAGGGAGTCCGATTAAGGGGTAACGTGAGGAAGTTATTTTTCACAGAAAGGGTGGTGGATGCATGGAGCGACCTACCTCAAGAAGTGGTGGATATGAATACAGTGCAGGGCTTCAAACAGGCATGGGATATGCATAAGGGAGCAATACAGATGAGTATTAATAGATAGGCCATTGACAGAGCAAAGGCCGATGGCACATTCATAAGGTAGAAAAAGAAATGGGCAGACTGGATGGGCCTTGCGGTCCTTATCTGCTATCAACTTCTATGTTTCTATGTTTCTGTAGCAGTCGTGGGCGCGGCAGCAACATAATTAATCAGTATTTCTATACTCACTCTGTTGCTTTGGATTGTATTCAAGTTCAAGTTCAAGTTTATTGCAGGAAAATACTCCATTGAGCAAGCTCATTCACAATGAGGTCCTGGAACACATACATAGGCATACAGACACAACATACAGGTATAATTTCAATAAGAATAAGTCAAGTGCTCACAGAATACAGTGAAAGTCACAAAGGGATGGAACCATTTAAGACAGAAATAAGGACTAACATTGGCAACATGATCAGCTAATCAAATTCATTCAAACAGTTTAGTAGTTAGGGATAAAAATGAAAGCACAATGGGCAGGTAGGGTAAAGGACTTTTTTATTTATTTATTTTTTCCATGTCTTATGTACAGGTAGGGTAGAGGATAGGAGACGTGGGAGAGACATGGGAGAGACTTATTGTTTGTCTTTCATGTCTTATGTACAGATAGGGTAGAGGATAAGAGACATGGGAGATACTTATTGTTTTTCTTTCATGTCTGGTGTACAATGGTCATGGGTAAGGCCTAAATATAAACAGTACGAAATATGGGGTACTAACCTATGGGTGAGGGAGGCATTAATAGCAGCGACAGGAATCTTTTACTTTGGATAAGGATAAAGTTTTGAAGAGATTAAGTGATACGGTGCTGGTTAGCTCAAGCGTAGATTGGAGTTGGTTCCATATGGTAGGGAGGCAGTATTAGATGGCTCAGTGACCAAATGTAGTATGAGTTCGTGGGACGTCAAGTAGGATAAAATTTGATTTCCTGAGAGAGTAAGCACTGCAGGAGATGTGGATAAGAGACATTATGTAGCTAGGCAGTTTGTGAAGAAGTATCTTAAGGGTCCAGAACCCGGCATGAAGCAAGCGTCTAGTGGCAAGTGACGTCCAGCCAACAGCTGAATACAGGTCGCAATGGTGGGTTCTGAAGGGGGAGCTGGTGATGAATCGTAGAGCATGATGATAAAGGACATCCAGTTTCTTTAGGCTAGAAGTCGCTACGGAGACATAAAGGAAATCACCATAATCGAGTAGGGGAAGAAATGTGGCCAATATGAGCCTGGTTCAAGTATCAAAAGGGAAGAGGGATCTGTTTCTAAAGAAGAACCATAACCTTATTTTTAGCCTCCTGGATAGGTCCTCGATGTGGTTGTAGAAGGAGAGCTTATTATCGATCCAGAAGCCGAGGTATTTGAATTTAGTAACCACTTCTAGCGGTTCGCCTAGTGAGGTGACTATAAAATTCTTTGGGTTTGAGGGGTGGGTGCTGATTGTAGGGCTACTAGAGAAGACCATTGCCTTGGTTTTCTTGGTATTTGGAAGGAGCTTTGCTTCGATAAGATTAATTTCAAGTTGAGCAAAGTCAGCTTGCAGAATATCCCTAACTTCCGATAGAGTAGTACCAAAGGTGTATAACACAGTGTTGTCAGTGAAGAAGTGAAGAGTTGATTTTGTTGTAAGTGAGTCAAGGTCATTGATATATATAGAGAAAAGTATCAGTCCTAAGATAGAGCCTTGGGGGACTCCTCTAGCAATTGGAAGGGGGGCCGAGAGGAGACCATCTGCTTTGACTTTCTGTATCCTACCAGAAAGGTAACTGGTGAACCATTTCACTGTAGATGGATTAGCACCTAGCTTAGTGAGGTCCTGAACTAGGAGGAGATAGACAACAGTGTCAAATGCTTTACTCAGGTCAAGGAACACCGCACTGGTGGTCTTCTTGGAATCCACCGCAGAAATCCAGTCATTAGTAACCTTAGCCAATACAGTGACAGTGCTATGATTGGACCTGAACCCGGATTGGGCAGGGTTTAACAGAGAGTGGGATTTGATGTGTTGTTTTAATTGATTGTGGACTAGCTTCTCAAGAATTTTAGAAAGGATAGGCAAGATGGAGATAGGCCTATAGTTGTTTAGATCACAAGGATCTCCCGATTTGAAAAGAGGGAGAATGTGGTCTGCTTTCTAACAAGATGGAACAGAGGCAGAAGTAATGGATAAATTGAAGATATGCAGGATAGGGGCAGCAAGGTGAACAGCACCTAGTTTAAGGAAATATGGTTCAAGACCATCATCGCCAGCACTCTTTCTAGTATCTAGGTTAAAGAGAGCATCTTCAACTTCTTTAAATGTGAAAGGGCTTAGTTGAAAGGTATGGGCTGGAGTGCCGGTAGCAGTGGTAGAGCTAGCATGATTTTTAACATGATTAGCATAGGGAGAGGAGTCGAAAGCAAGTCCAGCAGTGACAAAGTGTGAATTAAGTTCCTCAAGAATTTGGGGCTTGTTTTCGACAAGTCTCCCATTGGTAATTATCTTAGATGGAATGGATGGGGCTGTGGGCCGGCCTTCAATAGATTTAATAGTCCTCCAAATTTTTTGAGCGTTTCCTTTAGCATGCTCCAGGGTGGAGATGTACAATTGAGCTTTTGCAGTGCCGATGTTTTTTACACATGCATTCCTAGCAGCTCTGAATGACTGCCAGTTGGCAGGGCTCTTAGTATGCCCTGCCTTAGCCCAAAGTTTGTCTCTGTTAGTGAGTGCAGCTTTAAGATCTGGGGTAAACCAAGGCTGGGAAAGATTACGCATCCTGACTTTGATAAAAGGGGCATGTTTGTCTACCAGGGTGTTAAGGTTAACATTAAGAACAGAGACGGCTTCATCAACAGTTTTAGCAAGGAATAAATCTTGCCATCTGACCCTGCTTAAGTCAAGCAGGAAGCTTGCACTATTGAACTTGCGCAAGGACCGTTTAGTTCTAAGCTTAGATTGTTGGCTGGTTTTGGCTTGCAGTCTTGTGCATACCACCATACTGTGATCACTCGTGTCATTATGAAACACTGCTGTGCGGGAGATTTTATGAGGGTGTGTAGTTAGTATGACGTTTAGGATGGAGCTATTGTGAGGATTAGAAATATTGATCCTTGTAGGTTTGGTTACTAGCTGTGCAAGTCCAAGCTCATCGCAGAGGGTTTTAAGGCTGCAGGATTTTGCAGAGAGCCAGACCATATTGAAGTCACCCATAATTATTGTTTCAGCGTTGGCTGCTACAGTTAGGGATTTCAGGGTGTCAAGGAATTCGGTGCCGTCAGATAGAGGCCTGTAGCCACCTATAATGGTAATGCATTCGGAAGAAGGAAGGTGAAGCTTCAGGGAGACAATCTCAAATTCTTTGGGCTTAGATTTACAGGTTATGTCACTAACTGTAAACTTTGTTCTGGTGTAGATAACTACACCCCCGAATCCCTATCTGCCCTAAAGAGTTTATAATCAGGTAGGTTAATTTGGTGGTCAAGATTAGTCTTTTTAAGCCATGATTCAGTAATGATGATATGGTCTGGGTGAGTGTGCATGGCCCATGCTTGAAGTTGGTCGAATTTTTTGATCAGGCTTCGGATGTTAACTAGCATAATTTTGAGACTGGGAGCATCTGCAAAATCTAAGGGAGAGGAAAATTGAGCTGGCAGACCTGGGTTTAGTTCCACATTGCCTGAGCAAAGAGGAAGCAGCAACAGCATTTTCTTAGGGAGTAAATGAAAAATGAGAAGTATTTTTTGCTTTGTGTGCAATTTTGTCGGTTAGCCGGGGTGCTCTTGTGGGGTGGGTATACGTGGACCAGGGCTGATAATTTAGTGAAATAATGGTGAGGGCATAGACAGTCATGGGTGAGGGGCTCAGGTGGGGTAGGGCCGAGGTGTTTGCGATATAAATATAAGGTGAATGAAATAACAGGAGAGTGGAGGTGCTGCGAAGAGGGGCGGCGTAGGACACAGGAAAGGGAGCAGTGTCAGGGGGTAGCACCTGTCACATTGTGCTGCCCTACAGTATAGGGTACACTGCCGCCAAGCAGTAGCAGTCAGATAGAGTAATAAGCCATTCGGTCTGGCAGTAAAAGCCAGTAGGCGATAGAGCTAAATGGGTAGTTGTACCCAGACGAGGGTCCTCTGCCTTGTGGAGATTAGTACTAGAGGTAGAAACTAAGGCAGATCAGGTGGAAACACACTATCCCTTTTAGTTCAGTTTAGGCGGATACAGCTTAAATTGGGATATCCAATAGGTGACAATGGGCCCTGCATGGGCAGAGCAGAGGTGTATTTAAAGGAGGCCTGGGAGGAGGTGGTGGGGGTGGGAGAAAATTCAAGCAGCAGTTATCAGGGAAAGGACAGCTAGGGAACCAGCACAAAGTTTTTTCCCTGTTTAATTCAATGGTATGAAGAGCACCAATTGGAGAGCAGCAGAGTAGTGGGCAGTCCAATCAGGGAGCTCCTGTGTGCTGAAATCACCAGTCATGGTTCAGGCACTCAAGGGCGAGTAGCAGCGGTTGTACCTGTGGGTTGAATCTGCCAGGGAGGGTCCCAGAGGTGGCAGGAGATTGTTCAGGGGGTCGGGCAGTAACCCAGGAGATGGTTTTTCCATGTAGATCAGGGAGTGCCACTTAGTAGATCAGGGAGCGCCGCTCAGGCGTGAGAGCCTGTGTGTTGAATCCACCAAGGAGGGTCCCAGAGGTGCCAGGAGATTGTCCAGGGGGTCGGGCAGTGACCCAGGAGATGGTTTTGCCATGTAGATCAGGGAGCGCCACTCAGGCATGACAGCCTGCGGGGTGAATCTGCCAAGGAGGGTCCTGGAGGCGGTAGGAGATCATCCAGAGGGTTGGGCAGTGACCCAGGAGATGTTTTTTGCCGCGTAGGTCAGGAAGTGCCGCTCAGGTGCAAGAGCCTGTGGGTTGAATCTGCCAAGGAGGGTCCCGGAGGTGGCAGGAGATCATCCTGGGGGTCGGGCAGTGACCCAGGAGATGGTTTTGCCGCATAGGTCAGGGAGCACCGCTCAGGCATGACAGCCTAAGGGGTATTCTCAGGGTCATTGTTGAAAGAGTCACTGAAGATCTGCTCAAGCTCATCTACTGTGAAAGTTAGGTCAAAACTAACCTTGTTCATGTCTGGCATGGCAAGCGATGTGGGTATTCACTTTACCGGGGGGGGGGAAACAATGGCTGCCAATAATTTTCCAACATTCTGTTATACAGATCAGTGGACAGTGATAGGGTGGGGCTTGTTTTTTACAGTGTGTGGAACATATTTTACACGGGGCTATCATCCAATGAAATGGCTTAATTTCCTCTTGCCATTTCATAAGCAGTGCATAGCTGAGTATCTGTGGTACTAAGCAGTGTATAGCTGAGTATCTGTGGTACTAAGCAGTGCATAGCTGAGTATCTGTGGTACTAAGCAGTGCATAGCTGAGTATACGTGGTACTAAGCAGTACATAGCTGAGTATCTGTGGTACTAAGCAGTGTATAGCTGAGTATCTGTGGTACTAAGCAGTGCATAGCTGAGTATCTGTGGTACTAAGCAGTGCATAGCTGAGTATACGTGGTACTAAGCAGTACATAGCTGAGTATCTCTGGTACAGGAGTGCGCTACCCTGGGGGGCTTCATACAGGCACTTAAAACATATTTATGGGGCCAAGCATTTGCCGTTTAATTATATATAATAACTGATTTTATTGATTATCTTTTAACTTGTTGTTTTATGTTACTGTTTTAGCCATCTTTTGTAAAGCGCTTTGGCAACTTTGAAAATCGTTTAATCAAATAAAGATTATTATTATTAAAGATTATTATACTAAGCAGTGCATAGCTGAGTATCTGGGGTAATAAGCAATGCATAGCTGAGTATCTGGGATGCTAATGGATGTTTAGCCTAGTATCTTGGGTGCTGGGTAATACATAGCTTAGTATCTGGGGGACTAAATACTAAATATCCAAGTATCTGGGCTACTGAGCAATGCATAGCTGAGAATCTTGGGCACTGAGTAATACAGAGCTGATTACCTGGGGTACTGAGAAGTGCATAGCTGAATATATGTGGTATTGAGTAATGCATTGCCAAGTATCTGGAGTACTGAGTAATATATAACTGAGTATCTGGGGTACTGAACAATGGTTAGCTGAGTATTTGGGGTGCTCAGTAATACATAGCTGGTATCTGGGGTACTGAGTAATGCATAGCAGAGTATCTGGTGTACTATGCAATGCATAGCTGAGTATCTGGGGTAGTGAGTAATGCATACCCTAGTATCTGGGACACTGAGCAATGCATAGCTGAGTATCTGCAATACTAATACATAGATGAGTATCTAGGGTACTGAGTAATACATAGCTGAGTATCTGAGGTAATGAGTAATACATAACTGAGTATCTCTTGTACTCAATAATTCATAGCAGAGTATCTGGGGTACCCAGCAATGCATAGCTGAGTATCTGGGCTGCTGAGCAATGCATAGCAGAGTATTTGGGGAACTGCGTAATGCATAGCTGAGTATCTGGGGTACTGAGCAATGTGTAGCTCGGTATCTGGGGAATTGCATAATGCATAGCTGAGTACAGTAGCAGCCACAGACACTGCCAGCTATTTCCTGAAATTTCTGTGATATTTCCAGAAATATCTCCTGCTTTCTGCATTTCCACAGTAGGGGCAGCAGAGAGAAACTCTTCAGAAATTTCGCGAAATATCTGGAAATAGCTGGCAATGTCTGTGGCTACTGCTGTATCTGGGGTACTGAGCAATGCATAGCTGAGCATCTGGGGAACTGCATAATGCATAGCTGAGTATCTGGGGTACTGAGCAATGTGTAGCTGAGTATCTGGGAAACTGCATAATACATAGCTGAGTATTTGGGGTACTGAGCAATGTGTAGCCGAGTATCTGGGGAACTGCATAATGCATAGCTGAGTAACTGGGGTACTGAGCAATGTGTAGCTGAGTATCTTGGGTCCTGCAGGAAATCCTCTTCTCCACCTACTTTCAAAGAATGGTGAAACAAAATAAGCAAAATAATTAGAAACAAATGACTAGCTCTCAGGGTTAATGGGAAAATGGTGCTTTTTGAGAAAACCTGGTCCCCCTTCCTGATGTTTAGGAACTACATGGACCTCGTTTTATTTCTAGTAACAGAAATAGTGTTAGAATTCTCAGCCAAGATTTAGCATTAGAGCAACTAGAAGAATGCTATAGTTCTTTCTTATACATGATTGTGTCTAACAATTTTTATTAGTACTTCAGTGTTTGTTTCAATCTCTGAGTAGAAACCTCTTTGTAGTTTTTGGATCCTGTAAGTACTTGTTTTACAGTGCATGAGCATATCTTTTGATTAATATGGTTGTCTGAATTATAATTTGTTCTTATTATATGAACTATTTTCAATACCTTTTCTACATTTGAAATTTCTTTGAAAACCAATATCATTTTTAAAGGAAAAAAAGGTATCGGGTACTGAGTAATGCCTAGCATAGTATCAGAGGAACAGAGTAATGCATAGCAGAGTATCGGGGATGCTGTATAATGCACAGCTGAGTATCTGGGGTATTAAGTAATGTACAGTTGAGTATCTGGGGTACTGAGTACTGAATAGCTAAGTATGTTCGGTACTGAGTAATTCATAGCAGAGTAGCTAGTGTACTGAATAATACATAGCTGAGTATCTGGTACACTGAGTAATACATAGCTGAGTATCTGGTACACTGAGTAATACATAGCTGAGTATCTGGAATACTGAGTAATGCATAGCATAGTATCTAGTGTACTGAGCAATGCATAGCTGGATATCTGTGGTACTGAGTACTACATAGCTGAGTATCTGTAGTACTGAGTAATGCATAGCTAAGTATGTGGGGTACTGAGAAATACACAGCTGATTAGCTATCTGGGGTACTGAGCAATGCATAGATGACTATCTGCAGTACTAAGCTATGCATACCTGAGTAACTGGAGTAGCTGGTAGTGCATAGCTTGCATAGCTGAGTATATGGAGTACGGTGTAATGCACAGCAGCGTATATGGGGTACCGAGTGGTGCATAGCATAGTATCTGGGGAACTGCATAATGTATAGCTGAATATCTGCGGTACTGAGTAATGCACAGTTAAGTATCTGGGGTACTGAGTACTGCACAGCAGAGTATCTGGAGTACTAAGTACTACATAGCTGAGTATCTGGGGTACTGCATAATACATGACTGAATATCTGGGATACTGAGTAATACATACCTGAGTATCCAGGACACTGAGTAATGCACAGGTCAGTATCTGGGGTACTGAGTACTGCATAGTAGAGTATCTAGAGTACTGAGTAATACATAGCTGAGTATCTGCAGTACTGAGTAATGAACAGATGAGTATCTATGGCACTGAGTAATATATAATTGAGTATCTGTGGTACTGAGTAATGTATAACTGAGAATCTGTGGTATCAAGTAATGCTTTGCCGAGTATCTGAGGTACTGAGTAATACATAGCTAAGTATCTTGGGTACTGAGTCATACATAGCAGAGTATCTGGGGTACCAAGTAATGCATTACCAAGGTATCTGGGGCACTGAGTCATACATAGCAAAGTATCTGGGGTACTGAGTTATGCATAGCCTAGTATCTGGAGTACTAATACATGGCTGAGTATCTGGGGTACTGAGTAATACATATACAAGTATCTGGGGTACCGAGTAATGCATAGCTGAGTGTCTGTGTTACTGAGTAATTCACAGCCATGTATCTGGGATGCTGAGGAATGCATAGCTGAGTATCTTGGGTACTGAGTATTGCACTGTTGAGTGTCTGGGATATTGAGTAATTCATAGCCAGTATCTGGAGTACCAAGTAATGCATAGCTGAGGAGCGTGGGTATTGCATATCTGAATATCTGGGGTACAGAATAATGCATAGCTGAGTATCTGGAGTACTGAGTAATGGATAGCTGAGTATCTGGTGTACTGTGTATTACATAGCTGACTATCTAGATTACTGAGTAATGAATAGCCAAGTATCTGGGGTACCGAGTGTCACAAATGCACTCCGCAGGTCAGGCCCTCTGCTCCCACAGTGCTAACTTCAGAGTGCAATAGTGTGAACAGGTAACAGACAGGGTAACCCTCCTGTCTGTTTAGGGTCCGAATCACCTGTAGTCTCAAGTTCTGGGGGGATTCAAACTTCGAACCTTATGCTAGCATACCCAATTAACAGGCTCGGATATGTATTCTCTTTGGGGAATGCAGTACAATCCTTCACTCAGGGGCACCTAACCAGGTATCCAAAATGAACTCTTAAAACTCTATGAGACCTTAGGTATTTCTTAGTAATGGAACCAGTGAACCAGAGGAGTGGCTATCTCTGCAAAGCAGTGTGCAAAAGTTGGAGATTAGTGTCCAAAAGGTGGATAAGCAGAAAAGGGGCAAAATTCAGCAGAAGGGCAGACAGCAAGGAGAACCAGGGATAAATGACAACCAAGGAAGGGGCTGGAGTAGAACAGTGAAGCAGTCTAGGAGGTCAAATCATGGAAAGCCATGTGTGCAAATGCCAGGAGCCTTAGCAACAAGATGGAAGATCTGGAGGCTGTCATGGTACAGTCAGACCTGGACATTGTGGCCATCACTGAAACCTGGTGTAATGATAACCATGACTGGGAGATGGCCATACCTGCTACAACATATTCAGAAGAGACAGAGCAGGCAGGAAGGAGGAGGTGGCACTGTATGTGAAAAATGACATAAGGGCCACACAGATCCAGGAGGAACAAAATGGGAGAGATACTGTGGGTTAAGCTGGAAAGGAAAATGAGGCCAGCCATCCGCACAGGTGTGGTCTATAGACCACCAGCCCAGGAAGGAAGAAACAGATAGGGAGTTGATGCTAGCCATCCAAAGGATGGCTGACAAGGTGAGGTAGTACTGGTTGGAGACTTCAATATACCAGATGTGGACTGGAGCATCCCAGCAGCAGCATCAACTAGAACAGATTTATCCTGGACTTCCTTCAGGTGCCTTCCTCAAGCAACTGGTCATGGAACCAACTCGGCAGAAGGCAATACTGGACCTTGTCTCACAAACAGGGACAGTGTGATGGGGGTAACAGTGGGGAGCACCTGGGTAACAGTGACCACCAGTCATTGTGGTTTGAAATCACAGAAAGAGCAGAACCAAACCACACAAAACACGTATCCTGGATTTTAGGGGCAGACTTTGGGAAAATGGGGAGATGCTTGAAAGAGGCATTAGGGAATGGGACAGAATCAGGGATTGAGGAACAGTGGGCAGTATTTAAAATGGGGATTATAAGAACAACAGAATTATGCATTAAGCAGGTTAGCAAGAGGAAAAGAAAGAGAGACCATTATGGTTTTAAAGAGGTAGCAAAGAAAGTGAAAGCCAAAAAGACTGCATTCAGGCAATACAAAAGACACAGGCAGAAGGGGATAGGGAGAAGTACCAGGAGAAACAAAGGGAGGCAGGGAAGTCAGTAAGGGAAGCCAAAGCTCAGACAGAAGAACACATTGCAAAATCAGTGGTTAAAGGGACAAAACCTTTTACAGGTACATAAGTGAAAAAAAGGACAAAGAGAGGATAGTTAGACTGAAGAGGAGGATGGGAGCAGCGTGGAGGATGACAACAGTAAAGCTGACATATTGAACAGGTATTTCTGCTCAGTCTTTACTAAGGAAGAGGGGGTAATGGGTCTGAAGGGGTACAAGGGGTGAGAATGGTGCAGAAATGGACACAAGTCCCTTTACACGAAAGGGTCCTGAAGGAACTGGAAGTAAAGAGTTGACAAAGCAATGGGGCTGATGGGTGCACCCAGGGTCCTTAAAGAACAAGAGAGGTGGTGGCTGAACCTCTGGCTATCCTGTTCAGCCAATCACTGGAAACAGGGAGGTACCCAAAGACTGGAGGACAGCAGATGTAGTCCCTTATACAAAAGTGGGAACAAAGAGGAAGCAGGGAACTACAGACCAGTCAGCCTCACCTCGGTAGTGGGAAAGATCATGGAAGCACTACTGAAGGAGATTGGTGGAACATCTGGTTGTCAATGGACTACAGGACCCAAGGCAGCATGGTTTCACCAGGGGAGGTCATGTCAGACCAACCTCATTGAAATTTTGACTGGGTGACTAGGGAGGTGGATCAAGGGAGGCAGTGGACATGGCCTATCTGGACTTCAGCAAGGCCTTTGACACTGTGCCACATAGAAGACTATTACACAAACTGGGGAATATGGGTGTGGGCAGGACAGTAGTGTGGTGGGTAGGTAACTGGCTGGGTGGCAGGACACAGAGGGTGGTGGTAAATGGCTGTCACTCCACAGAGGAAGAGTGACCAGTGGGGTACCACAGGGATCAGTGCTGGGACCGGTCCTATTCAACATCTTCATCAGTGACATTGCACAGGATATAGAAGGCAGAATTTCACTGTTCGCTGATGACACAAAGCTCTGTAACAGAGTAGACACACCAGAGGGTGTAGACAGAATGAGAAGGGACCTGCAGAAACTTGAAGAATGGTCAAGGGTTTGGCAGTTGAAATTCAATGCAAAGAAGTGCAAGATAATGCATATGGGGCACAAAAACCATGGCACAATATATCAGTTGGGGGGTGAGGATATAGCATGCACCAAGCAGGAAAGGGATCTTGGGGTTGTCATCTCTGATGACCTCAAGGTAGGGAAACAGTGTGACAAGGCATCAGGTAAAGCAAATAGGATGCTGGGATGTATAGGCAGGGCATCACCAGCAGGAAAAGGGAGGTCATAATTCACTATACAAGACACTAGTGAGGCCCCACCTGGAGTACAAGTGTACAGTTCTGGAGACCATACCTATGTAAGGACATAGACAGGGTAGAGAAGGTTCAGAGGAGGGCATCAAAGATGGTGCATGGGTTGCATCACAAATCCTATGAAGACAGGTTGAAGGAACTGAACATGTACTCCCTGGAGGAGAGGAGGGAGGAGGGATATGATAGAGACATACAAGTATCTTACAGGGAGGAACAGGGTGCAGGAAAACACTATTTTTAAGCGAAAAGATGTTTCAGGACTAGAGGCATGGGATGAAGTTGGAGGAGGACGATTCAGAGGAAACATGAGAAAGAATTTCTTCACAGAACGGGTGGTGGACAAGTGGAACACCCTGCCAGAGGAAGTGGTGGGGGCTGAAACAATCACAGGATTTAAGAATGCATGGGATAGACATAAAGGAATTCTAGAGGTCAGGGGTAAGGGGAAATAGACTTCTAGGAAAACAAACTGAACTTACAAGCTCAAATGGGCAGACTAGGTGGGCCATAGGCCCTTATCTGCCGACACTGTCTATGTATCTATGTATCTATGTATCTTACCTTTTCCGAGCTTAGTAACACCATCAAGCCTTTTAAAACCATTGTCAGACTTAAAAATACAGGCACTCTACATGCAAAAAGAAAACTGGGAAAACATAGGCAGTATCTTAAGAAAAGGTGGTTTACTAAAAATTGTAAAATAAGTAAGATAAAATACTGAACAAATATCAAGAGCTTACAATCTCCAAAGAAAATGGGAAAGTTACAGAACAAAACTCCTACCACAATACTCTTAGAGCTTTTCTATCTAATGTATTACCTCTGTAAGTGCGTTTAAAGTTAGATTTTTCTGCTTTCAGAGCCCAAGATGATATTTCACATATCAGATACACTGTTACATTTTCAACTCTATTTCCATGCCCACTTGATGAGTCATCTAGCTCCTCCTTTTAGAATTTATTCCTCCAAACATAATTTACTACCAGGAGGTATTTTAAAATTAATGGTAACATCAGTAGAAAAAAAAACATTTCCTAAATATGACTCCTTAATTAAATATTCCCCTTTGATCTAAACATTCCCTCACTGGCACCAAGGTATTAAAAAGCCAGCAGGAATCAGCCTAATGATGTCCTGTTTCTGATGTCATAAAGTCACATTTGGTTTCCACTTCAAAAAGCCTGGTCAGGTCATACAAAAGTTAATAAAATGCCATTTTGCAAGGAAGTCAATTAAATGGTCCTTCTGGTCTGTTTTACAATATCCTGTGGTTTTCAACCACTGACACCTTGAAGTGACAGGCCTAATCCCTCACACACCGAAAGGTCATACACAGACCATGTATTTATAATACCAATATCATGCAATAATCATAACCAGCTGGCCAAGCGTCTCACCAAGTAATGAATTGGCGAGTATCTGGGGTATTGAGTAATGAATTGCCAAGTATCTGGCGTACCGAGTATTGAATAGCTAAATATGTCAGGTACAGAGTAATGCTTAGTTGTGTATGTGGGGTACAGAGTAATGCATAGCTGAGTATGTGGTATATATAGTAATGCATTGCCAAGAAGCTGGGGCACTGAGTAATACATAACTGAATATCTGGGGTACAGAATAATGCATAGCCGAGTATCTGGGGTACTGAGTAATGCAGAGCTGAGTATCTGGGGTATGGAGCAATGCACTGTAGATGATCTGGGATACTGACTAATACATAGTTGAGTATCTGTGGTACTGAGTAATGTACAGTTGAGTATCTAGTGTACCAAGTAATGCATTGCTGAGTATCTGGGGTACTAAGTAATACATAGCAGAGTATCTGGGTACTGAGTAATGCATATCAGGTTTCTGGAGTACTGAGTAATACATAGCCGAGCATCAGTGGCAGTGAGTAATCCATAGCAGAGTATCTGTGGTACTCAGTAATGTATAGCTGAGTATCTGGGGTACAGAGTAATAGACAACCAAATATCTGAGTTACTGAGTAATGCATAGCCGAGTATCTGGAGTACTGAGTAATGTATAGCTGAGTATCTGGGATACAGAGTAATAGATAGCCAAATATCTGGGTTACTGAGTAATGCACAGCCGAGAATCGGGGGTATTGAGTATTGTATACCCTAGTATCTGGGGTACTGAGTATTGCACAATGGAATTTCTGAGGTATCAAGTAATACATAGCTGAGTATCTGGGTACCGAGTAATGCATAGCCAAGTAATACACAGCAGTGTATATGTGGTACTGAGTACATAGCTGTGTATCTGGGTAATGAGTAAGGCATAGCTGAGTATCTGGGGTATTGAATAATGCATAGCCAGATATCTGTGGGTATAACAATGAATACTTACTGCTTTCTGTTCTATGGTGTAGACAAGGCCTTTCTGTTCTAGAGTGTGGACAGGACCTTACTATTCCATATTGTGGACAGGGCCTTATTGTTCTAAAATGTGTGGAGGGCCTTACTGTTCTGAAGTGTGGAGAATACCTTTCTGTTCTATTGTGTGGACAGGGCTTTGCCATTCTATAGTGCAGGCAGAGACTTACTGTTCTATAGTGCAGACAGGGCCTTACTGTTCTATAGTGCAGACAGGGCCTTACCGTTCTATAGTGCAGACAGAGACTTACTGTTCTATAGTGCAGACAGAGCCTTACTGTTCTATAGTGCAGACAGGGCCTTACCGTTCTATAGTGCAGACAGGGCCTTACTGTCCTTTAGTGTGGATAGGGCCTTACTGTTCTATACTGCAGACAGGGCCTTACTGTTCTACAGTGCAGACAGCGCTTTACTGTTCTATATGTAACCCCCCTGCAAATGGGGGTTCCCAAAAAGTCTTCCAGGAGCTTGCTTGAATGCTCCAAGCCTGAATGGTGTTTGGCGTTTAAGCCGTTTATCTGTGATTGCTTTTAGAGCCTCTGGTACTGTCTCTTTAAGAGCTGTCTGCATGCAGACATAATTAGTTTCTATGGGGGGACTGTGTGTTTCCCTGCTTGAGTCCTACTCGAGCTGCTGCCAGATTGCTCCATTTCTGCCATCGCTAAGTGGACAGAGTGAGCACTTTTCAAAGATGTAACTGTTTGCCAGAAATCATTTAGAGTAATAACGAAAATACAGTTTGTCTAACTTGCATTTCTTTGCAGTCAGAACTGTGTTTGCCTAGCCCTTCATTCTGGTTTTGAACTGCTGAACTGGACCAATCAGTGTGGGGGGACCTTTGAAATGGAGCCTGTTGCTGGCAAATCAGAACTTGGACTCTCATTGTGGAGCCAGCCACTTATGTACTGTATGGCCAATGCCTCTGGGAATTGTAGTTTGGACTTCGCCGCCTTTTTGCACCAACAGGGGGAGTCTTATTGTGAGTGACAGCCAAACCAGCCAACTGAACTGGGAGGACCTCAAAGGAAATGCCTGGCTCTGTCTACTGGAAAGATCAGATGAGGTGAGACAGTGAAGAGAAAAGGAGCTATGTGCTTTTGCTGTGTATAGTTTTAGCACAGTAAGGGCGTGTAAGGCCCTGAGTTTCGGTCTGTAGCCTGTGCAAGCGCCTGTACGGACTGAATCCGACCTGTGAAGAGAATCAAGGAGATCTGAAGAGCAGAAACCAGGCTCACCCTGTAGAAGACTGGAGAAATTGCTGAATCGTGCTTGGTCTGTCAGGAACTGAATCTGCTGTGAGTTCTCCCGGGTATCGTGCAGTAATTGCAATTGGGATCGAGAAGCAGCCTGCCTGGTATAGTACTTTCCTTTTACGTATAAATGTGTGTAGTGCTTGTGGGGAATCGCGTTTCAAATCCCCTGTACAGTGAATTGAGTGCATGAAGCTGGAAGTAAACCCCAGCTCAATCCAGACTACATCCATTTGCTTTAAACTGCAGTGGGGTCCAGTCACAAGGACCTTGTCCACATGGTCTACTCCTCCTGGCAATCCAGGACAATCTGCCTTCCATCCAGTTCCCAGCATTGAGTTTGTGAGTACAAAGCAGGGTAGCTCCCTGCCATCTGTTTATCGAATTGCAAGTGTGTTATCTAATTGTTGCTTTTTTCATTTCTTCACGAACTGAGCCCTCCAGCTCCGGATTACAATTGGGTATTGTGCAAGTGTTTTTTCCATCACAGGGCCCCAACCAGCTGCACCGATCCTGGCTAGCCCCCATCCTGGGTACCCAGTGAAAGCGACAATTTGGAACTCTGAATATGCGCACAGTACTGTGATTATTAATGTGTTTAACCTAATTAACCTGATTTCCCCCTTCCTTGTTACAGCTCCTTAAATAAATCAGATCTGTTGGTTTTCATCAAAGTTACACTGACTGCGGTATTCGTTTATGTTAAAGTATTGTACTGTGGTTTTTGCATTGTATCATCTTGTTTTACAGGGGTCCCCAGAGTCCAGTCGACAGAGTCAGTCTTGGGGGTAAGTGTATATTGTGAAGATATTCCTAATGCATTGTGTGGGCCACTAGTGGGAAGAAAGGGGGGTTACAGTGTCCCAGAGGGCTGTGACCAAGTTAGTTTAACTACGGCAAACCCTGACCTCTGGATGGAGGCACCTGCCATTGGACATAGGCCCCTCAACCTGTTAGTAGTTAAGCAGGCAGGGGTAGTAGCCCTTGGGATAGCGCCACCGAGGGGTTACACATAGTGTGGATAGGGCCTTAATGTTCTATAGTGTGGACAGAGCTTTACCATTGTACAGTGCAGAGAGGGCCTTACTGTTCTATAGTGTGTACAGGGCTTTACTGTCCTAAAGTGCAGACAGGGCCTTACTGTTCTACAGTGCAGACAGGGCCTTACTCTTCTATAGTGTGTACATGGCCTTACTGTTCTATAGTGTATACAGGGCCTTACTGTTCTACAGTGCAGACAGGGCCTTACTGTTCTATAGTGTGTACAGG
The DNA here is from genome assembly GCA_016271365.2 of Neoceratodus forsteri. NCBI lineage: Eukaryota > Metazoa > Chordata > Ceratodontiformes > Ceratodontidae > Neoceratodus > Neoceratodus forsteri. The sequence continues at coordinate 6,341,789 of CM057458.1, forward strand.
GCCTTACTGTTCTACAGTGTGGATAGAGCCTTACTGTTCTATAGTGCGGATAGGGCCTTACTGTTCTACAGTGTGGATAGACCCTTACTGTTCTATAGTGCAGACAGGGCCTTACTGTTCTATAGTGTGGATATAGCTTTACTATTCTATAGTGCAGATAGAGCCTTACTGTCCTATAGTGCAGACAGGGCCTTACTGTTCTACAGTGCAGACAGGGTCTTACTCTTCTATAGTGTGTACATGGCCTTACTGTTCTATAGTGTGTACAGGGCCTTACTGTTCTACAGTGCAGACAGGGCCTTACTGTTCTATAGTGTGTACAGGGCCTTACTGTTCTATAGTGTGAATAGAGCCTTACTGTTCTATAGTGTGGATAGAGCCTTACTGTTCTACAGTGTGGATAGACCCTTACTGTTCTATAGTGCAGACAGGGCCTTACTGTTCTATGGTGTGGATAGGGCTTTGCCATTCTATAGTGCAGACAGGGCCTTACTGTTCTATAGTGCAGACAGGGCTTTACTGTTCTACAGTGCAGACAGGGCCTTACTGTTCTATATGTAACCCCTAGATGGCGCTATCCCAGGGGCTACTACCCCTGCCTGATTTGCCACTAACAGGTTGAGGGGCCTGGATCCAATGGCGGGTGCCTCCACCCAGAGGTCAGGGTTTGCAATAGTTAAACTTACTTGGTCACAGCCCTCTGGGACACTGCAACCCCCCTTTCTTCCCACTAGTGGCCCACACAATATATCAGAATTACCTTCACAGTATACACTTACCCTCAGGACTAGTTCCGGCACTGGGACCTCCTGTGAAAAAGATACAGTGCAACAATCACAGTACAGTACTTTAACATAGACAAATACTCAGGAAGTATAACTTTGCTGAAACAAGCAGCTCTGATTTATTTAGGGGGATATAACAAGGACAGGGGGAAATCAGGTTAATTAGCTTATCACTTTACTATCTACCTATGGCTCTGTGCACAGGCCTATCCCTACCAGTTACTGTCCCTGGGTACCCAAGCCCTAGTGGCTAGTCCAAACCGTGGCAGCTGGTAGGGGCCCTTTCACACAGTGAAAATAAAAATTAGTTTAAACAGTCAGCAGTACAGTGATTCCATTTGGATTTAATGTGGCAATTCAACAGGGAGCGACCCTGAATTAGTACTCACGACCTCCAAACAAGATAGGGTCCTTCAACGTCAGCAGGGCTACTCTTGAGCTCCACGAGACTCTTCACACATTTATATGGTAAAAAAAAGTACTATACCAGGCAGGCTGCTTCTCTATCCGATCGCAATTACTGCACAATACCGGGAGAACAACAGCAGATTCAGTTCCTGACAGACCAAGTGCAATTCAACAATTTCTCCAGTCTTCTACAGGGTGAGCCTGGTTTATACTCTTCAGAGATCCTTTGATTCTTTTCACAGGGGACAGATTCAGTCCTAACAAGCAGTTACACAAGCTGCAGACCGGAACTCTGGGCCTTACACCGTTTTTGACTGAAACTGTGCACTGAAGGAGCACAGGGTTTCTTTTCCCTTCACTGCCAGATCTAAACTGAAACTCCAACAGACAAAACGGGCACTTCCTTTGAGTTCCTCCCAGTTCTTGACTGGATTGGCTGTCACTCACATAGACTGCTGCTGTTGGTCAAAAAGGCGAAGCCTAAACTACATCTCCCAGAGTCACTGCCCATACAATCCTCTTGTGGCTGGCTCAGATTATGAGTCCAAGTTCTGATTCGTCCAAGGCACCATTTTAGAGCTAGCTACCCCACACTGATTGGTCCAGTTCAGCAGTTCAAAACCAGAATGGGGAACTAGGCAGACACAGTTCTGACTGCAAAGAAAGCAGGTTAGACAAATTGTAATTTCATTATTACTGTAAATGATTTCTGGCAAACAGTTACATCTTTCAGATGAGTTCCTTTGCACTCCTAGTGACTGCAAAATGGAGTGAATTGGCAGCAGCTCGAGTGGTACTCAAACAGAGAAGCACACAGTCCCCCCATACAAACTAATTATGTCTGCAAGCAGACAGCTCTTAAAGAGACAGTACCAGAGGCTCTAAAAACACTCACTGATAAATGGCTTAAACGCCAAACACCATTCAGGCTTGGAGCATTCAAGCAAGCTCCTGGAAGTCTTTTGGGAACCCCCATTTGCAGGGGGGTTACATATAGTGTGGATAGGGCTTTACTATTCTATAGTGCAGATAGAGCCTTACTCTTCTATAGTGCAGACAGGGCCTTACTGTTCTATAGTGCAGACAGGGCCTTACTGTTCTATTGTGTGGATAGGGCCTTACTGTTCTATAGTGCAGACAGGGCCTTACTGTTCTATAGTACAGACAGGGCCTTACTGTTCTATAGTGTGGATATGACTTTACTATTCTATAGTGCAGATAGAGCCTTACTGTTCTATAGTGTAGACAGGGCCTTACTGTTCTATAGTGCAGACAGGGCTTTCCTGTTCTACAGTGCAGACAGGGCCTTACTGTTCTATAGTGTGTACAGGGCCTTACTGTTCTATAGTGCAGACAGGGCCTTGCTGTTCTATAGTGTGGATAGAGCCTTTCTGTTCTATAGTGCAGATAGAGCTTTACTGTTCTATAGCATGGATAGAGCCTTTCTGTTCTATAGTGCAGACAGGGCCTTACTGTTCTATAGTGTGGATAGGGCCTTACTGTTCTATAGTGTGGACAGGGCCTTACTGTTCTATTTTATTTAAACAGCAGTTTGGAAAACCTTTGAGCCATAGGCTCATTTACAAAGGTACCTTGTCACAGTAAGACAAACCAAAATACACAGTATAGCAGTACAACACGTAAGTATAACAGTAACTTAAGACATAGATACAAACAAGCTGGTACAGGTAGGATTGATGCAAACAATACCAGAGTTTTGTTGTCCTTAGCAGCTTAGTAGTAAGCTTTGTCATAAGTATTGAGTACGGCTTTGACTAGGCATTACAGCATCGGGTGTTAATAAGGTGGTTACGTAAGGAAGTTTTGAAGCACAATATAGTTGGAGCTTGGAGATGGAGGGCAGTGTGTTGAACCAGGAGGGGGCCCTAAAGCTGAAGGTTCTTTGGCCGTGAGAGGTCCTAGCTCTAGGGATAACAAGAGAAGTTTTCCCAGAGGTCCGAGTATGAACTAGTGGGACAGAGCGGCGTATGGTGGTGGTCAATCCTGGCGGGGATAGCCCAAGGAGGGTCTTTTTTGTAAGGGTACAGGTTAGATATTTGAGGCACTCGTCAAGATCAAGTACCAGCGCTTTAGTGTACAGTAGACAGGTGTGTGTCAGCCTAGGTGCCCCAGTAATTAACCTGCAGGCCTTATTCAGAGTAGTGCGAATTTTATGGAGTGCGGTCTGATCAGCAGCACCATACACCGGCAGTCCATAGTCCACTAGGGACAGGATAGAGGAGGTGACTGCGAGTCGAAGAGCCTCCGGGAGGCAGTGTTTATACCGATGTAAGATGCCCAATCGGATATTAGTGGCAGTGGCTAGGGCAGCAATGTGTCCATGGAAGGAGAGGAAGGGGTCAAAATGGATCCCTAGGTATTTATAGGAGCAAACTTGTTCGAGTGGGAAAGAGGACCCAGAGTGAATGAGGAGTTTGAAGTGGCAGGACTTGTTTTGAGGATGAGTGAAGAACACGGTTTTTGTTTTTTTAAGATTTATCACCTATCTATGTTCCTTGAACCAGCCCTCGGCTTCACGAAGGACTTCTGCAGTGAGTCCTGGAGGGCAATAGGGTTACGACTTGAGGCAAAGATGACTGCATCATCAGCGTACAATAGAATGTTCCCCAAGCAAGAGCGTGGAAGGGTGTTAAGGTAAAGGGAGAATAGTAAGGGGCCCAGAATGGAGCCCTGGGGAACCCCAGAAAAGATGGGACAGATGTCTGAGTAGGTCCCATTAATTTTTACATGCTGTGAGTGGTCAGACAGATAACTGGTGCACCAGGAGATAGGCCCAGCAGCAAAACCAGAGAGACTAAGGGCATCAAGAAGGAGGGGTGGGAGACAGTGTCGAAAGCTTTGAGAGGTCAATGAAGACCACACCAGCCAGAGAACCAGTGTCTAAGGAGGAGTGGAGAAGTTGGAGAACTCTAGGAGGGCTGTGTGTGGTACTGTGGCCCGCTCGGAAGCCATGCTGCTCAGGACATAGGACATTGTAGGTGGAGAGGTAGTCAGAGTTTGAGAGGCCACCACTTTTCCAAGGCCTTGGAGAGAGGAGAGAGAATGGAGATTGGTCGATAGTTTCCAGCCACAGTCCTATCACCACCTTATATAGATAGGGGTGACAGTGGCGACTTACAGGCAGTTGGACCCTTCCCAGGCAAAGAGAGTGGTTGATGAGGCATGTGATCGGGTAAGGACTGTGTCTAAGACCAGCCGTAGGATACACGGATCCAGGGTGTCACTGCCTGTACTATTACTCTTGAGGCAGTGACAAGGTCAAGGCCTAAGTTCTTAGGGCAGAAACATGGGAGGAGGAGAAAATAAGAGCGAGAAAGATTTACGGCAGGTGCTGGGGAGGAGGTCAAAAAAATTTGTAGGGAGGATAGGGCTAAGGTCAGTGAATGAGGTGTTGAGGTGGTTGGCTATGAGGGCTGGGTCTGAGGAGATCACACCATTAATGTTGATCTGGGTGGGTGGGGGGAGTGTGCACTCCCATTTAACTGTTTAATGTTATCCCAGAAGGTTCTGGGGTTCCCCCATGAGGCAGTGAGTGAGGACCGATAGTGCTCAGACTTGGCCTTTCTGATGGCCCGAGTGCACTTGTTTCGGGCGGCAGCATATAACCGCCTGTCATTGGGCCGGCCAGTCTCAATGGCACGGTGCCATAGGTTGTCCCTATGTTTGAGTTGGTGGATCAAAGCTGGGGTTACCCAGGGGGCATTCTGCCTTTTAGAACAGCGGGTCAACATTGGGGCAAAGATATCAAAGGTATTATTAAAAGTTTGGGTAAAGAAGGAGAGAGCTGTGTCAATGTCAGGAGTTGACTGTATAGGAGACCAGTCAATTTGGGACAGAAGTTCCTTAAGTTTTATCAGTCCACCAGGTATTAGACGCCGCCGGCATGTGGACTGTGCTATGGTTTGGGGACTGAGGATGACCAGTGGAATAGAATGGGGGAGTGATCACTGAGAGAGTCTGGGAGGACTTGTACATTGGGGATCCGATTAGGGCGGTTGGTGAGTACCACATCAAGCAGGGTACTGGAGCCTCTCTTGGGGTTAGTCCTGGTAGGGTGGGTAACTAGTTGCGTTAGTTCTATTGCAGAAAAGGAGTCTCGGGTATAGGAGGAGGAGGGGCTGAGCCAGTTGACATTTAAGTCACCCACCAGAATTTGATCAGCGGAAGGAGGTAGTGAGGTAATGTATTCTGTAAGAGAGGCAATGGCCTGCGTTTGGTCCCTGGGGGGCACGTATGCAGTAGTCAGATAAAGGGGTCCCTTTAAAGGGTCAGGGGTTAGTTTCAGTGTAAGCACCTGGGCCCTGGAGTCAAGGATGGAGCAGGCAGGGCTTAGTGCGGGAGATTCCTTGACATAAATAGCGCAGGCCGGGCCGTGCCTCCCAACACGGTCGGACCAGAAGAGGTGAAACCAGAAGGGAGACTAGGAGTCAGGGGAGGATTTCAACAGCCAAGTCTCAACCAGAGTGATGACATCAGGGTTAATTGATGTGACCAGGCATTGTAGTGAGTCAAACTTTTTAGGAGGCTACAGATATTCATGGAGACCATGCATAGGCCTGTGGTGCGAGTCGGGAGCTCCTGGGAACCGGGCCAGGGTTTGGATGAATGTTCCTGACAGGAGTAGTAGCATGACTAACACCCTGGCTGGGAGATGGTGAGAGGTTTCCTCACGACTGACATGGGGGAGGCTAAGGGGGCAGGGGGTGGGCAGGGTGGTACAGGAAGGAAGGCAAGAATAAGAAGACACCCAGATGTGCCTGAGGTGGACGAGAAAGCTAGGGGAGGCAGGAGGACCAAGACACACAGAGGTCCCAAGGGGCAGAGTAGGTTCAGGAGCAAGGGAGGGAGGGGTGCCAGGCACAGTGCGGAGTAGCAGATGGATAAGTGGGTAAGTGCACTGCTAGTGGGGATAGGCACAGGCAGAGCATGAGGCAGGCCAATACATTGTGGTGAGCAAGATCCCAGGAAGTAGTGCTGTACAGGTAGGAGTAGGAAGTAGCGAGGGAGCATAGGTCCCTCTAGTGGCCAGCAGGTATAACCTGCAAATGGGAAAGTGGGAAGATAGGTTCTGGGCAACAGGACGCGATGTCACCGGATGTGATGTCACGGGGTGGATTCTTAAATTGACAGCCGTTGGGCTAGCACCCCCCTGCAGGCGTCCAGATGAAGAGAAGAGGCTCTCTTTACCTCGAAAGTTATCAGGCTGGAAATTCGGCTTCCTCAGCTCCTCAGGTGAGCTGCTTGTGTTGCTTCTGTTGCTTGATTGTCCCGAGTGCCTAGCTTGGGGGAGCTGCCTATGTAGTGGAGAAAACAAAGCCTCTCATTACTATGCAGCTGGAGAATATGTAGTGACTTTCACAAAGGAGCTCCACTCTAAGCAAACAGGGCTATTCCAAAATGAGGTCACACTAGGACCCAGCTATCCTAATACCTTCAGTTACAAGCACAATTAGCTCCAATACCACCATATTAAACAAGTCTGCTCTATATTAGCTGCTTGGTATATCTGGCTTTAAGATGAAATCAGCAAGGCAACTCTAGAAAAGCCAGTGAGTCCCTAGCTTTACACTTCAGCATTAGTAGCACAAAGAGAAGCAAATAACAAGCCCACCCAGTGGTGAACAGGGAACAAAGTTCATAAAATATAAGTGTTCATCAGGTAGCACCCCTGCAGGCGTCCAGATGAAGAGAAGAGGCTCTCTTTACCTCGAAAGTTATCAGGCTGGAAATTGACTTCCTCAGCTCCTCAGGTGAGCTGCTTGTGCTGCTTCTGTTGCTTGATTGTCCCGAGTGCCTAGCTTGGGGGGGGGGGCTGCCTCGAAGTTATCAGGCTAGAAATTCGGCTTCCTCAGCTCCTCAGGTGAGCTGCTTGTGTTCTTCTGTTGCTTGATTGTCCAGAGTGCCTAGCATGGGGAGCTGCCTCGAAAGTTATCAGGCTGGAAATTGGGCTTCCTCAGCTCCTCAGGTGAGCTGCTTGTGTTGCTTCTGTGTTCTATAGCGTGGATAGAGCCTTACTGTTCTATAATACAGACAGGACCTTACTGTTCTATAGTGCAGACAGGGCCTTAATGTTCTATAGCGGGGATAGAGCCTTACTGTTCTATAGTGTGGATAGGGCCTTACTGTTCTATAGTGCAGACAGGGCCTTACTGTTCTATAGTGCAGATAGAGCCTTACTGTTCTATAGTGTGAACAGGGCTTTACCATTTTATAGGGTGGATAGGGCCTTACTGTTGTATAGTGTGGACAGGGCTTTACCATTGTAGTGCAGACAGGGCCTTACTGTTCTATAGTGCGGACAGGGCCTTACTGTTCTATAGTGTGGATAGAGCCTTACTGTTCTATAGTGCAGACAGGGCCTTACTGTTCTATAGTGCAGATAGAGCCTTACTGTTCTATAGTGTGTACAGGGCCTTACTGTTCTATAGTGTGAACAGGGCTTTACCATTTTATAGGGTGGATAGGGCCTTACTGTTGTATAGTGTGGACAGGGCTTTACCATTGTAGTGCAGACAGGGCCTTACTGTTCTATAGTGCAGACAGGGCCTTACTGTTCTATAGTGCAGATAGAGCCTTACTGTTCTATAGTGTGAACAGGGCTTTACCATTTTATAGGGTGGATAGGGCCTTACTGTTGTATAGAGTGGACAGGGCTTTACCATTGTAGTGCAGACAGGGCCTTACTGTTCTATAGTGCGGACAGGGCCTTACTGTTCTATAGTGTGGATAGAGCCTTACTGTTCTATAGTGCAGACAGGGCCTTACTGTTCTATAGTGCAGATAGAGCCTTACTGTTCTATAGTGTGTACAGGGCCTTACTGTTCTATAGTGTGAGCAGGGCTTTACCATTTTATAGGGTGGATAGGGCCTTACTGTTATATAGTGTGGACAGGGCTTTACCATTGTAGTGCAGACAGGGCCTTACTGTTCTATAGTGCGGACAGGGCCTTACTGTTCTATAGTGTGGATAGGGCCTTACTGTTCTATAGTGTGGATAGGGCTTTACCATTCTATAGTGCAGATAGAGCCTTACTGTTCTATAGTGCGGACAGGGCCTTACTGTTCAATAGTGCAGACAGGGCCTTACAGTTCTATAGTGCAGACAGGGCCTTACTCTTCTATAGTGTGGACAGGGCTTTACCATTCTTTAGTGCAGATAGAGCCTTACTGTTCTATAGTGCTGACAGGGTCTTACTGTTCTATAGTGCGGACAGGGCCTTACTGTTCAATAGTGCAGACAGGGCCTTACTCTTCTATAGTGTGGACAGGGCTTTACCATTCTTTAGTGCAGATAGAGCCTTACTGTTGTATAGTGCTGATAGGGCCTTACTGTTCTATAGTGTGGGTAGGGCCTTACTGTTCTATAGTGTGGACAGGGCTTTACCATTCTATAGTGCAGATAGAGCCTTACTGTTCTATAGTGCTGACAGGGCCTTACTGTTCTATAGTGTATAGTAGGGGGCTATTACGCATAGAAATCAGAGTGTTTCAAAATGTTGTAGTACCACAGTGCAAAAGTTCATGGAGTGTGATTGTACCACACTGTAGTACAACAACATCTTGAAACGCTCTAGAGCTCCACGCGCTGCTCTGTGCCTCAGTCAAACTGCCTACTAGCGTCTCCTCACAGAGCAGTGCTAATCAGAATGGCGGCGGCGTTTTTTTTAAAATTAGACTTCAGGGAATATGCTTAACTGTTTTTTTTTTTCTCTCCTTTGGTTTTACAGGGCTGTGAATCGCAAAGGGCATCTGTACACAAGTAGCAATCTCACCGTGACAGCGTGTGCAGCGTAGCAGCGACTCAAAAACTGTCCCTCTACTCAGCCGAATAAAGCGAGCAGTTTATTCTTTATCTGTCACTGTAGTGAATTTAAATAAATTTTTTTGCCTCTTACTTTCTGCCTCATTCTGGAATTAATTTGTGGGTAAGTGAAATTGCCAGACTTTGTTTATGAGCATCTCGTTTAGCGCCATAAATGTTTTTGCTTGTAACCCCACCCACACTGCGAATGTACCCAATAACAAAGCATCACATCTCCTAGCAACCACACCAAGATTCTAGCAGCCAGTACGACGAGAGACGATCAAATAATTTTAAATCAAAACTGTTTTGTTTAGAAGAAATGATTACTATACACTATAAAAAATACTGGATGGGCAACTAAGTGTACAACCAGTATTTTGTGCCACCTCGGGGTTCTGATTCCAGGGGACCTCTCGAGCTTCGCTCTTGAGGTCACCAGGAATCAGAACTCCTCTGTGGCACAACATACTGGTTGTGCACAGTTGCCCATCCAGTATTCTCTATATAGTGTGGACAGGGCTTTACCATTCTATAGTACAGACAGGGTCTTACTGCTCTGTAGTGTGGACAGGGCTTTACTGTTCTATAGTGCAGACAGGACTTAACTGTTCTATAGTGTGGATAGGGCTTTACTGTTCTACAGTACAGACAGGGCCTTACTGTTCTATAGTGTGGACAGGGCCTTAATGTTCGATAGTGTGGACAGGGCTTTACCATTGTATAGGTTGAATAGGGCCTTACTGTTCTGTAGTGTGGACAGAGCTTTACCATTCTATAGTGCAGAGAGGGCCTTACTGTTCTATAGTGTGTACAGGGCTTTACTGTCCTATAGTGCAGACAGGGCCTTACTGTTCTACAGTGCAGACAGAGCCTTACTGTTCTATAGTGTGTATAGGGCCTTACTGTTCTACGGTGCAGACAGGGCCTTACTGTTCTATAGTGTGTATAGGGCCTTACTGTTCTATAGTGTGTGGATAGAGCCTTACTGTTCTATAGTGCAGAGAGGGCCGTACTGTTCTATAGTGTGGATCGGGCCTTACTGTTCTGTAGTGTGGACAGGGCTTTACCATTCTATAGTGTAGACAGGGCCTTACTGTTCTATAGTGTGGATCGGGCCTTACTGTTCTATAGTGCTGATAGGGCTTTGCCATTCTATAGTGCAGACAGGGTCTTACTGTGCTATAATGTGTACAGGGCCTTACTGTTCTATAGTGCAGACAGGGCCTTACTGTTCTATAGTGCAGACAGAGCCTTACTGTTCTATAGTGTGTACAGGGCCTTACTGTTCTATAGTGCAGACAGGGCCTTACTGTTCTATAGTGTGTACGGGGCCTTACTGTTCTATAGTGCAGACAGGGCCTTACTGTTCTATAATGTGGATAGAGCCTTACTGTTCTATAGTGCTGATAGGGCTTTGCCATTCTATAGTGCAGATAGACCCTTACTGTTCTATAGTGCAGACAGGGCTTTACTGTTCTATAGTGCAGACAGGGCCTTACTCTTCTATAGTGTGGACAGGGCTTTACCATTCTTTAGTGCAGATAGAGCTAGGGTTGTCAGAACAGGTTCGGCAAAGATTCGAACCCTCCTCGAACCCTGGTGTTTGAGTTCTAACTTAGAACTCGAACACTAAACGGTTCGCAAAAGGGTTCAAATCACCGCGAGGCGTGAGGCGACATGAAATCCCGAGTAAGCAGCGAGCAGTGGGATCTGTGGGGGTATTTAAAGAGATGTGCCACGAGGAGGGCACCATTTGACTGAGGATCATCCAGACAGACAGAGGCAGCAGCAGGCAGCACCAGCAGCCCAATTACTGTAGCAAAAGCGGTTAGCGCGTCCGCTACTCTTGTCCAGTCGTGGCCACTTCTTCTTCTCCTGTGAGACCGAGAACAAGAAAAAAAGCTAAAAATCGGGGGGGGGGGAGACTGGGAGTGGGACTAGGGGCCGTTCAGGACAGAAGGAGGGATTAATCAAGATTGGGGGAAGGGACTGGGGAATAGGGAGGGATTGATTTGAGACCAATATCAGGAGGACTGGAGGAGGACTCGGAGAGAGACTAAAAAAAAATAAGAAGACTGAAGATTATAAGAACCTTTGTGAAATGTGATTATTTGAAACTGCAGCACACTGCACACTCAGCAGCTGCCAGCAACAAGCATACAATTGGGGCACAAAAAGGCAAATAAATCTTTTTGAACCCTAGTGTGTATTCTGTAGAAGAAGCCCAGTGTGTGCCCTTGACTGCACTGTACTGTACCCACCAGTGTGTGTTACAGAGAGAAGCCCAGTGGCCAGTTGTGTGGTGGCATTAACCTTACATGACAGAAACGTAGAAATATAATTCTCATTCCCTGGTTTGCGTATGTGACTCCGTCTCCTGTGGTCAGCCCATCACCCTGCTGCTGTGTTGCCTTGACTGCACTGTACCCTACCCAGTGTGTGTTTTACAGAGAGAAGCCCAGTGGCCAGTTGTGTGGTGGCATTAACCTTACATGACAGAAACGTAGAAATATAATTCTCATTCCCTGGTTTGCGTATGTGACTCCGTCTCCTGTGGTCAGCCCATCACCCTGCTGCTGTGTTCCCTTTGACTGCACTGTACCCTACCCAGTGTGTGTGTTACAGAGAGAAGCCCAGTAGCCAGTTGTGTGGTGGCATTAACCTTACATGACAGAAACGTAGAAATGTAATTCTCATTCCCTGGTTTTGCGTGTGACTCCGTCTCCTGTGGTCAGCCCATCACCCTGCTGCTGTGTGCCCTTGCTGCACTGTATGCTCCAGTGTGTGTTACAGAGAGAAGCCCAGTGGCCAGTTGTGTGGTGGCATTAACCTTACATGACAGAAACATAAAATATAATTCTCATTCCCTGGTTTGCGTATGTGACTCCGTCTCTGTGGTCAGCCCATCACCCTGCTGCTGTGTGCCCTTGACTGCACTGTACCCTACCCAGTGTGTGTGTTACAGAGAGCCCAGTGGCCAGTTGTGTGGTGGCATTAACTACATGACAGAAACGTGAAAATATAATTCTCATTCCTGGTTTGCGTATGTGACTCCGTCTCCTGTGGTCAGCCCATCACCCTGCTGCTGTGTGCCTTTGACTGCACTGTACCCTACCCAGTGTGTGTGTTACAGAGAGAAGCCCAGTGGCCAGTTGTGTGGAGGCATTAACCTTACGACAGAAGCGTAGAAATATAATTCTCATTCCCTGGGTTAGTGTGTGACTCAAGTCCCTGTGGTCAGCCATCACCCTGCTGCTGTGTGCCTTTGACTGCACTGTACCCTACCCAGTGTGTGTTACAGAGAAGCCCAGTGGCCAGTTGTGTGGTGGCATTAACCCTCTACGACAGAAGCGTGAAATATAATTCTCATTCCCTGGGTTGCGTATGTGACTCCGTCTCCTGTGGTCAGCCCATCACCCTGCTGCTGTGTGCCCTTTGACTGCACTGTACCCTACCCAGTGTGTGTTACAGAGAGAAGTCCAGTGGCCAGTTGTGTGGTGGCATTAACCTTACATGACAGAAACATAGAAATATAATTCTCATTCCCTGGGTTGTGTATGTGACTCCGTCTCCTGTGGTCAGCCCATCACCCTGCTGCTGTGCACCTTTTGATTGCTATGTGTATGCCTATGCCCAGCAGCCCAATCATTCTATAAGCCTTGAACCTGGGATCCTTTAGTTGCAAACTGTCATATTCTTCAATTACTTTCAGTCCACGTATCACAGTGTCACACAACCAAAATAAAATTTTGGAGTTGTAGCCAGCGATTACAGATCGCATTGCTTTGTTACACAGGAATTGTTTGGGTGTTGGTGTGTTCACTGCAGTATACTGGACTGGTAGTACTGGTACTTACTGTCTGTTATGGCTGACACCAACATAGATGAAGCATTTAGTGCTGGTGTTGGAGCAGGTGTTGGTGGTAGTGGTAATCCTGGTGCTAACAGAAATAACCAAAATGTTTCACGTGATAAAATTCAACAAACAGCAAAAGAGCAACAGTGAAGTGTGGTAAAGGGGGACCTTTTAAGAAAACCTGTACAGCTGCTGGGGTCACACAGAGAGGCACCATAAGGTATGCCATTCATGCCGTTAAGATCCCTGTGACTAGCAGCAACAATGCAAGTGACAGTGAGTCCCTCTCTGACTCAGACAGTAGCTCTTTGTCTCAGTCCCACACTGTTGTGTCTCGTGACAAATCATTACTTCCTCAACAAAGTGAAATGAGCAAGTCTGCTGACAATGAATCAGGTAGTGCACTTGCAAATACATCCAGCACTGTTGGCAATGAAAAGAACATATCCATTGAATCCACCACTTCTGTGTTGGCCAGCAATGAAAATCCATCAGAGTCTTCTGTCCACTCTTCTAGCACCAAGGAGCATGTCCCAGGTTCTGTTAGGACAGGTGAAAAGACACAAACAGTCTTTAGCTATCTTCCTAGCACTCGAACAAAATCTGTCACATCTGAGGTGTGGAATTATTTCTCAGTCAGTAAAACTGATCCATGCAGAGCAATTTGTTCCCTGTGTAAACAGAGTGTGAGACGTGGTAAAGTTGTGTCATGCCTTGGCACTACAGCTCTTAGACGCCATCTGAAAATCATTCGGTTTTGCTTGATTATCAAAAACCAAAACCCATGTCCTCCATCTTCCAGACCGCGCGTGAGAAGGTCAGGATCAGGAATCTGAAATGGATACTGAATGTCTGAACTTGATGAGGCAGAACCACTGCCAGCCCTAGGATCACTGTTACCACCAATGCCAGCACCATTAGTACCAGTTGCACATCCAGTGATGGCACTGAATGTATAAGTCCTAGTCCACCATCTCTCGTCCATCTGCCCATCAGAAGCCACGGTCTATAATAAACCAGCAGGGACATGTTGCAAACAGCTAACACTGTCTCAGGCATTTGAAAGGAAGAATACCTTTACTAGAAATCATCCAAAGACCCTTCATCTTAATCACCGAATTGGTGAACTGTTAGCGAGCCCTTCTCCCATACTTTTGGTAGATCATGAGGATTTTAGGGAGCTCATGACATTAGCAGAGACCTCGTGTACAATGTTCCTCATCAATACTTTTCCTATGTTGAAATACCAAACATTTATCAGGCTTTAAAAGCGACAGTGATGCTTGCACTTAAAACTGCAGAGGGTGGGGTTATTCATGTCACAACAGATATGTGGACCAGCACTCAATACATAGATTACATGTCCCTTACCGCTCATTGGGTCACGTTTTCTTGTGCTTCTTCAAAACAAAGACACCCCAAAAGATGGCACTGCTGCATATAAAGAAGTTTGGGCAAAGTCATACTGCTGCAAACATCTTGCAGGAACTAAATGACCTCCTTGACAGAATGGGTTTATTCTCACGGTCTAAAATGTGGCTTCATAGTAAGTGACAATGGAGCCAACATCTTAAAAGCAGTACAGGATGGAGGATTTCTGCATGCTTCTTGCTTTGCACATTGCTTACACTTAATTGTCACGGGATTTCTCAGCAACGAAACACAAGTGGATGGTATGATTGCTGTTTGCAAAAAAATTGTGACTTACTTTTCACATTCAACCAAGGCTATACGGACATTGTCTGAACTGCAAAAAAAACACAAGCTGCCCCAGCAAAAGCTGATTCAAAATGTTTCCACTCGTTGGAACTCAACGCTTTATATGCTGCAGCGCCTCTTGGAGCAAAAGCAAGCTGTACATGAGTACTGCTCCAGTTACATTATTGGAGATGGCATTATGCTGTCTGTGCTGCAGTGGAAATTAATGGAGACAGTGTGCTGTATCCTAGCTCCTTTTGAGACAGCTACAAGGGACATGTCTTCTGAAGGTGCATCTGTGAGTCAGGTTATCCCACTCATAATGCTCATTTCACATCATCTTAGTGTTCTAAATCTACAAATAGAAACAGACAGATCTGAGCGCAGACAACATGTCGCCTATATCATGGAATCTAAGTAAAGAGAATGAGCGGGCGCTTCAAAACCAATGACAAATTAGTTGCAATAGCGAAATCAAGACACTACATCCTTGCAACTCTCTTAGATCCCAGGTTCAAGGCTATACATCTTCCAAAAACAGATGATATAGAGCAGTACAAATGTATGTTGCTAGATGAGCTGCAGCACTCACAGGAGTCAAACACAGACACGCACAGTACCATCAGGTTGTCATCACCACAACATGCAGGTTCATCTTCACAAGGGATACAGAACTGGAAAAGTCACCAAACATTAACAGTAGTTGTTCCACAACTGCCACTTCTTCAGCCCTTAGTAGCAAGCTAAATCTGTGGCAAAACCTTTCCCAAATTGCTGCCATACCAGCTGCTTCTGCTGATTCCTCTTCTAGCGGTCTCTGTCCAACATAGTAGACAGTTACCTGCAAGAACTGCCTATTCCTATTGATGCATGCCCTTTTGAATACTGGAGATCAAAAGTCAATTTGGACAGAGCTGTATGATGAAGCCTGTAAATATCTTGGTTGTCCTGCAACAAGTGTCTCTTCAGAGCATGTTTAGTACAGCTGGCAATATTGTGACAGACACCAGAAATAGGTTGCTGCCAGAAAATGTACACGTTAACTTTATTAAAGTTAATAAGTCAAGATTTTCGTATCCCTACAAAGTATACAAACTGATCCTGAAGTGATTGATGTTGTGGATGTTGATGGTGATGATGACAACTCAGATGGTGGTGGCTGGTAAAAATACTGTGTGGGACGGAGTCTCTCTGCACCAAAAAGGAAACTTTTACAGACTGTGATGACTTTGGTTGTCGTCTCTCTCCTTTCTCGATCTACTACCTTGGACTATATACCCCCAAAACTTTCACCATTTCATGGCAAACTGCTTTGTAGCTAGGGTCTAAACTAAAGTCAACAAGTTTTATATACAGGGCAATTTTAACATCAGTGGGAACAGGCCCAAATTTGGCATAAAAGGGACACTGTCACATCAATCCTTTCTGTATCATATTATTTATAGTTAAAGTGCAAACATATATTTTTGGATTTATCTTCTGTGACTTTGTGGTGCATCAGCATGGGCTGGGACAGGAGACGGTCTATTTTTCAATTTTAAAGAGGACAAAACAATGAGTTCTAATTGGTAGCTGTTTATTATTTTTCAATTACAGAAACGTTAGCCATAAACGAAAATGGATGCTAGTACATGGGTGAGGGTTGTGGGCTGGTTTTAACATGGGTGTAAGGGTGGCATGGGTGCTACTGCACAGATGAGGTGTGGAAGAAAAGTGGAATGGGTGATGGGGTGAAAGGTGGGTGTTGTTTTAGTTCTTTCATTTACAGATTCGTGATCAGCTGGGGATGGTGAGGAAAAAATGATGACAGACCGAACCTACTGTACACATAATATATATTCTTATTAAATACATTGCAAACTGCTGCCACCTAGCAATTGTCCTGTCCCCTTTAAAAAGAATAAAGGAATCAGAAATAAAAGAAAATCTGCATCAGCAGTTTTCACAGAATGTGACGATATCATAGTGTTTTTGCTTTATAAGTAGTGATAATTTGATACATAATGGGGTTGACAGGCGCTGTCCCTTAAACATCACATGCCAACTGCTGCAGCTACATAAATGTTCCTTAGTATGTGGTGAGGAAACCACTGTTTTATTTATGTGACTGAAATACAGATTTTATTGAAGTATCAGCTGCAAAATGCATCATCTTAGAATTTTTGTATGTATTACTTCAATTTGCCAACAAAAATGTTGGTATATGTATGCATTACCTTAGAAAATTGCATGCATTTGCCAGCAACAATGACTGGCATATTTTTTTATTAAGAACAAAAAGACACAGCACCAACACTTCCAAAAATACACTGTATTATGCGTTTTAACTGATAGCATCACAGTACAGAAACGCCATGCAGGACAAAACAGTTTAAACAGACAAAAGGACCTTTTGTCTGTTTAAACTGTTTTGTCCTGCATGGCGTTTCTGTACTGTGATGCTATCAGTTAAAACGCACAATACAGTATATTTTTGGAAGTGTTGGTGCTGTGTCTTTTTGTTCTTGGTGCTCAGCTTTTCACACAGGCACAACTTAGGATTGGAGCAGCCTTCTTGTGGTTTCTGCAAATATTTTTTTTATTCCAATGTCTTGACTGAATATGTTATGACATAATATGTTTTGTAACAGTTCCACATGTTGCTGCTGTAGTACTTGGCTTGACTTTGTTATAAAAGCTTTCTTTTAAACATAGCAACTTTTGATTCACTCATTTAAAACAGAAAGCAGCAAATAGCTGAAATTAGGTAATATCAGTTATTTTTCTCATAATTCATGACGATGAGTATATATAGCTGAGTACATAAATGGCTAATGTGCCTCTTTCTTTCACTAAGGAACTATGATGCAGCTGCAGCAGGAAAACTTTTAACATATGGGTGGGTGGGTGGGCCTGTTACTATTAAGTTGCTGACTTTAGCAAACAGAAGAAACTATAGATAAACCTAGTTGTATTCCTATCAATGTCACACAAGATAATTTCTCTCCCCTTATTTTGAACAGTTTTTCCTTTACATGTATTTTATTACTATCTTCGTTACTGGCAGCACAATAAAAAAATAGGGTTCGAGTTCTAAAAAGTTCTAAAAAAGATTAGAACACTAGAACTTTTTCAAAAGTTCTAGACTAGAACTAGAACCCAGAACTTCAGAGGGTTCTGACAACCCTAGATAGAGCCTTACTGTTCTATAGTGCTGATAGGGCCTTACTGTTCTATAGTGTGGATAGGGCCTTACTGTTCTATAGTGTGGACAGGGCTTTACCATTCTATAGTGCAGATAGAGCCTTATTGTTCTATAGTGCTGACAGGGCCTTACTGTTCTATAGTGTATAGTAGGGGGCTATTACGCATAGAAATCAGAGTGTTTCAAAATGTTGTAGTACCACAGTGCAAAAGTTCGTGGAATGTGATTGTACCACACTGTAATACAACAACATCTTGAAGCGCTCTAGAGCTCCACGCGCTGCTCTGTGCCTCAGTCAAACTGCCTACTAGCGTCTCCTCACAGAGCAGTGCTAATCAGAATGGCGGCTGCGTTTTTTTCAAAATTAGACTTCAGGGAGTATGCTTAACTGTTTTTTTTTTTCTCTCCTTTGGTTTTACAGGGCTGTGAATCGCAAAGGGTATCTGTACACAAGTAGCAATCTCACTGCGGACAGTGTGTGCAGCGAAAAGCTCACCAAAACTGTCCTCTACTCAGCAAAAAAGCGAGCAGTTTATTCTTTATCTGTCACTGTAGTGAATTTAAATAAATTGTTTTGCCTCTTACTTTCTGCCTCATTCTGGAATTAATTTGTGGGTAAGTGAAATTGCCAAACTTTGTTTATGACCATCTCGTTTAGCGCCATAAATGTTTTTGCTTGTAACCCCGCCCACACTGCAAATGTACCCAATAGCAAAGCATCACATCTCCTAGCAACCACACCAAGATTCTAGCAGCCAGTACGACGAGAGACGATCAAATAATTTTAAATCAAAACTGTTTTGTTTAGAAGAAATGATTACTATACACTATAAAAAATACTGGATGGGCAACTAAGTGCACAACCAGTATTTTGTGCCACGTGGGGTTCTGATTCCAGGGGGTCTCTCGAGCTTCGATCTTGAGGTCACCAGGAATCAGAACCCCTCTGTGGCACAACATACTGGTTGTGCACAGTTGCCCATCCAGTATTCTCTATATAGTGTGGACAGGGCTTTACCGTTCTATAGTGCAGACAGGGTCTTACTGCTCTGTAGTGTGGACAGGGCTTTACTGTTCTATAGTGCAGACAGGACTTAACTGTTCTATAGTGTGGATAGGGCTTTACTGTTCTACAGTGCAGACAGGGCCTTACTGTTCTATAGTGTGGACAGGGCCTTAATGTTCGATAGTGTGGACAGGGCTTTACCATTGTATAGAGGTGAATAGGGCCTTACTGTTCTGTAGTGTGGACAGAGCTTTACCATTCTATAGTGCAGAGGGCCTTACTGTTCTATAGTGTGTACAGGGCTTTACTGTCCTATCGTGCAGACAGGGCCTTACTGTTCTACAGTGCAGACAGGGCCTTACTGTTCTATAGTGTGTATAGGGCCTTACTGTTCTACAGTGCAGACAGGGCCTTACTGTTCTATAGTGTGTATAGGGCCTTACTGTTCTATAGTGTGAATAGAGCTTTACTGTTCTATAGTACAGAGAGGGCCGTACTGTTCTATAGTGTGGATCGGGCCTTACTGTTCTGTAGTGTGGACAGGGCTTTACCATTCTATAGTGCAGACAGAGCCTTACTGTTCTATAGTGTGGACAGGGCTTTACCATTCTATAGTGCAGACAGGGCCTTACTGTTCTATAATGTGTACAGGGCCTTACTGTTCTATAGTGCAGACAGGGCCTTACTGTTCAATAATGTGTACAGGGCCTTACTGTTCTATAGTGCAGACAGAGCCTTACTGTTCTATAGTGTGGAGAGGGCCATACTGTTCTATAGTGTGTACAGGGCCTTACTGTTCTATAGTGCAGACAGGGCCTTACTGCTCTATAGTGTGTACGGGGCCTTACTGTTCTATAGTGCAGACAGGGCCTTACTGTTCTATAATGTGGATAGAGCCTTACTGTTCTATAGTGCTGATAGGGCTTTGCCATTCTATAGTGCAGATAGACCCTTACTGTTATATAGTGAAGACAGGGCTTTACTGTTCTATAGTGCAGACAGGGCCTTACTGTTCTATAGTGTGGATGGGGCTATATTATTCTATAGTGCAGACAGGGCTTTACTGTTCTATAGTGCAGACAGGGTCTTACTATTCTATAGTGTGGATGGGCCTTTACTATTCTATAGTGCAGACAGGGCTTTACTGTTCTATAGTGCAGACAGGGCCTTACTGTTCTATAGTGTGGATAGAGCCTTACTGTTCTATAGTACAGATAGAGCCTTACTGTTCTATAGTGCAGACAGGGCCTTACTGTTCTATAGTGCAGACAGAGCCTTACTGTTCTATAGTGCAGACAGGGTCTTACTGTTCTATAGTGCAGATACGGCCTTACTTTTCTATAGTGTGGTTAAGGCCTTACTGTTCTATAGTGCAGACAGGGCTATACCATTCTATAGTGCAGACAGGGCCTTACTGTTCTATATTGTGGACAAGGCCTTACTGTTCAATAGTGCAGACAGGGCCTTACAGTTCTATAGTGTGGACAGGGCCTTACTGTTCTATAGTGCGGACAGGGCCTTACTGTTCTATAGTGCGGACAGGGCTTTACTGTTCTATAGTGCAGACAGGGCTTTACTGTTCTATAGTGCAGATAGGGCCTTACTGTTCTATAGTGCAGACAGGGCCTTACTGTTCTATAGTGTGTACAGGGCTTTGCCATTCTATAGTGCAGATAGACCCTTACTGTTCTATAGTGCAGACAGGGCCTTACTGTTCTATAGTGTGTACAGGGCTTTGTCATTCTATAGTGCAGACAGGGCCCTACTGTTCTATAGTGCAGACAGGGCCTTACTGTTCTATAGTGCAGACAGGGCCTTACTGTTCTATAGTGCAGATAGAGCCTTACTGTTCTATAGTGTGGACAGAGCTTTACCATTGTAGTGCAGACAGGGTCTTACTGTTCTACAGTGTGGAAAGGGTTTACTATTCTATAGTGCAGATAGAGCCTTACTGTTCTATAGAACAGTAAGACCCTGTCTGCACTATAAAACAGTAAGGCCCTGTCTGCACTATAGAACAGTAACAGACTATCTGCACTATAGAATAGTAAAGCCCTGTCCACACTATAGAACAGTAAGGCCCTGTCTGCACTATAGAACAGTAAGGCCCTGTCTACATTATAGAACAGTAAGGCCCTGTCCACACTATAGAACAGTAAGGCCCTGTCTGCACTATAGAACAGTAAGGCCCTGTACACACTATAGAACAGTAAGGCCCTATCTGCACTATAGAACAGTAAAGCCTGTCTGCACTATAGAATGGCAAAGCCCTATCCACACTATAGAACAGTAAAGCCCTATCCACACTATAGAACAGTTAGGCTCCATCAACACTATAGAACATTAAGGCCATGTCTGCACCATAGAACAGTAAAGCCCTGTCTGCACTATAGAACAGTAAGGGTCTATCTGCACTGTAGAATGGCAAAGCCCTAACCACACTATAGAACAGTAAGGCCCTGTCTGCACTATAGAACAGTAAGGCCCTGTACACACTGTAGAACAGTAAGGCCCTGTCCACACTATAGAACAGTAAGGCCCTGTCTGCACTATAGAACAGTAAGGCCCTGTACACACTATAGAACAGTAAGAACCTGTCTGCACTATAGAACAGTAAAGCCCTGTCTGCACTATAGAACAGTAAGGGTCTATCTGCACTATAGAATGGCAAAGCCCTATCCACACTATAGAACAGTAAGGCCCCGTACACACTATAGAACAGTAAGGCCCTATCTGCACTATAGAACAGTAAAGCCCTGTCTGCACTATAGAATGGCAAAGCCCTATCCACACTATAGAACAGTTAGGCTCCATCAACACTATAGAACATTAAGGCCCTGTCTGCACTATAGAACTGTAAAGCTTTGTCTGCACTATAGAACAGTAAGGGTCTATCTTCACTGTAGAATGGCAAAGCCCTAACCACACTATAGAACAGTAAGGCCCTGTCTGCACTATAGAACAGTAAGGCCCTGTCCACACTATGAACAGTGAGCCCTGTATACACTATAGAACAGTAAGGCCCTGTCTGCACTATGAACAGTAAGGCCCTGTACACATATAGAACAGTAAGACCTATCTGCACTATAGAACAATAAAGCCCTGTCTGCACTATAGAACAGTAAGGGTCTATCTGCACTATAGAATGGCAAAGCCCTATCCACACTATAGAACAGTAAGGCCCTATCCACACTATAGAACAGTAAGGCTCCATCCACACTATAGAACAGTAAGGCCCTGTCTGCACTATAGAACAGTAAGGCCCTGTACACACTATAGAACAGTAAGGCCCTGTCTGCACTATAGTGCAGACAGGGTTTTACTGTTCTATAGTGCAGACAGGGTCTTACTGTTCTATAGTGTGGACAGGGCTTTACCATTCTAGTGCAGACAGGGCCTTATTGTTCTATAGTGTAGATAGAGCCTTATTGTTTTATAGTGTGGATAGGGCTTTGTCATTCCATAGTGCAAATAGAGCCTTGCTGTTCTATAGTGCAGATAGAGCCTTACTGTTCTATAATGCAGACAGGGCCTTACTGTTCTATAGTGCGGACAGGGCCTTACTGTTCTTCAGTGTGGACAGGGTTTTACTGTTCTATAGTGTGGATAGGGCCTTACTGTTCTATAGTGCAGACAGGGCTTTACCGTTCTTCAGTGCAGACAGGGCTTTACTGTTCTATAGTGTGGATAGGGCCTTACTGTTCTATAGTGTGTACAGGGCCTTACTGTTCTATAGTGTGGACAGGGCTTTACTGTTCTATAGTGTGGATAGGGCCTTACTGTTCTATAGTGCAGACAGGGCTTTACTGTTCTTCAGTGCAGACAGGGCTTTACTGTTCTATGGTGTGGACAGAACTTTACTGTTCTATAGTGTGGATAGAGTCTTACTGTTCTATAGTGTGGATAGGGCCTTACTGTTCTATAATGCAGACAGGGCTTTTCCATTCTTCAGTGCAGACAGGGCTTTACTGTTCTATAGTGTGGATAGGGCCTTACTGTTCTATAGTGTGGATAGGGCCTTACTGTTCTATAGTGTGGACAGGGCTTTACGACTGTAGTGCAGACAGGGCCTTACTTTTCTACAGTGTGGATAGAGCCTTACTCTCCTATAGTGTGGATAGGGCTTTACCATTATACAGTGCAGATAGAGCCTTACTGTTCTATAGTGCAGACAGGGCCTTACTGTTCTATAGTGTGGATAGGGCTTTACCATTATATAGTGCAGATAGAGCCTTACTGTTCTATAGTGCAGACAGGGCCTTACTGTTCTATAGTGTGGATAGGGCTTTACCATTATATAGTGCAGATAGAGCCTTACTGTTCTACAGTGCAGACAAGGCCTTACTGTTCTGTAGTGTGGATAGGGCCTTACTGTTCTATAGTGTGGATAGGGCCTTACTGTTCTATAGTGTGGACAGGGCTTTACCATTCTAGTGCAGACAGGACTTTACTGTTCTATAATGTGGATAGGGCCTTACTGTTCTTTAGTGCAGTCAGGGCCTTACTGTTCTATAGTGTGGACAGGGCTTTACCATTGTAGTGCAGACAGGGCTTTACTGTTCTATAGTGTGGATAGAGCCTTACTGTTCTATAGTGTGGACAGTGCCTTACTGTTCTATAGTGTGGACAGGGCCTTACTGTTCTATAGTGCGGACAGGGCCTTACTGTTCTATAGTGCAGACAGGGTCTTACTGTTCTATAGTGTGGACAGGGCTTTACCATTGTAGTGCAGACAGGGCTTTACTGTTCTATAGTGTGGATAGAGCCTTACTGTTCTATAGTGTGGACAGGGCCTTACTGTTCTATAGTGCAGACAGGGCCTTACTGCTCTGTAGTGCGGACAGGGCTTTACCATTCTACAGTGCGGACAGGGCCTTACTGTTCTGCAGTGTGGACACGCCTTACTGTTCTATGGTGCAGACAGGGCCCTACTATTCTGTAGCATGGACAGGGCTTTAATGTTCTGTAGTGTGGACAGGGCCTTATTGTTCTGTAGTGTGGACAGTGCCTTACTGTTCTATAGTGAAGACAAGGCCTTACTGTTCTATATTGCAGACCTTACTGTTCAATAGTGTCGACAGGGCCTTACTGTTCTGTAGTGCAGACAAGGCGTTACAGTTCTATAGTGCAGACCTTACTGTTCAATAGTGTCGACAGGGCCTTAGTGTTCTATAGTGCAGACAAGGCCTAACTGTTCTAAAGTTCAGAAAGGGCCTTACTGTTCTATAGTGTGGACAGGGTTTTACTGTTCTATGGTGTGGACAGGACCTTACTGTTCTATAGTGTGGACAGGGCTTTACTTTTCTATAGTGTGAACAGAGACTTACTGTTCTATAGTGTGGACAGGGCTTTACTGTTCTATGGTGTGGACAGGACCTTACTGTTCTATAGTTTGGGCAGCGTCTTACTGTTCTAAATTGTGGACAAGGGCTTACTGTTCTATAGTGCAGACAGGGCCGTACTATTCTGTAGTGTGGACAGGGCCTTACTGTTCTATAGTGTGAACAGGGCTTTACTGTTCTATAGTGCGGACAGGGCCTTACTGTTCTGTAGTATGGATAGGGCCTTACTGTTCTACAGTATGAGCTGGACCTTAATGTTTTATAGTATGTATGGACAGGGTTTTGCTTCCCTAATCAGCTGAGTTTCTTTCACTTTTAATTTTTCAGCGGTGGTCTTTTATCCTAATGAAAGGTGACAGTTTGAATGTGTAGCCCAGGCGCCATACGTGCCTGTGGGCTACTACTTCTGCCTGTTGACCCTCAAACAGGTTAAGGGGCCTGGGGCCTCCTACGATGATGGTTGGGGGTTCTATCCCAAAGTTATAGTAAATAGCGCTGTGTCTTCACCCAGAGTGAGTTATAAGTGGGTCAGGTGACAGGTTGACACAGCTCCCTGGGATGCTACACCTACCCACCTTCCCTAACAGTCACCCCACTCACTGAATACTCAACAGTTTCCCAATACCAGTAACCATAAATACTTGGTAATTGACAGTCACAAAATGTTATTTATTTATTTATTAAGTACTAGGATTACAAATACCTTTGAACCAGAGGTTCTTTTACAAAGGTTCCTCGCCAATACAAATGTGAAACAAACAAGACAAAACTCAGTACAGGGTGGGTTATATACATTTCTCAGCTAACATTCAAATCACTAGGCATGGGAAACTAGAAATTAAACAATCTGAAAAAGAGACAATTGAGAATCACCAAAAAGTAAAAGTGGGGAGATATGACCAGGCCACATTGGTGGAGCTACAGATACTGGAGGTAATTGAGAGCATAATAAGGAAATGCAGATGGGCAGGGGGAGTATGAGGGGGTACGAGGCAGCCAAAGAGAGACATTGTCTATTAAGTGAAAGCGGCCAAGGCCGAGAAGGATTGGGCTTGAGGAGGAGGAGGCAGAGCTGGGCCCTAAGGCAGAGTTAGGAATGAGGAAGAGGCAGAGATAAGGTGAGAAACGTTAGATTGAAGGGATTGAGAGGGAGGAATGGAAGGAGGGTGGGGAGGAGGGATTAAGTTAAGGGAGGGCAGACTAGGTGGGCCAAGCGGTCCTTATCTGCCGTTAAAGTCCATGTTTCTATGTTTCTATGAGGAGGCATGGAACGTGAGTGAATGACGAGTAAGCCTAATGCGTGCAGTCACACTTGCTAAGATTAGTGAGGTGCTGAAGTAGTTTGTGTTTGTTTGTGCCTAGCTTATTTTCATAAAAGACCCCTCACACAGCAATTCCAAACAACAAATCACAGCTTTACTGGGGAGAAGGGGTTACGAAAGGGGTACCTGGACCAGGGATAGCTGTGGAAGGAAAACATGTTAGTAGAAATATGCAAGGCAGCAACAAGAGGGCCTGTAGGCCAAATCACCTTAGAGGCCCACCCCACTGGTACGAGTGCTATAAATAAACTGTTTCTCTGGGTACCCAAAAGGTGCAGGCCTGGACAATGCCACGGGTTGGGTGGGATTAGGGGCTTAGAAACTTGAAAAGTATATTTAAGTTAAGTTGAACACTACCCATGGAATCCAGGACCAGTCCTGGGTACTCACACTTTGAAGATTCTCAGAAGTCTCAGATTCAGCAGGGCTCCACCAGTCCGGGAGTGTTCAGCTCCGATTTCAGAGGGCTAGATATGGAGAAGCAGAAAGACGTAGTAAAGCCTTGAAGGTCCAGCAGCTTGTCCCCTTGACTGAAGATCTGCCTGCTTGTCACCTTCAGCCTCTTCTGGCTCATTGCAGAGCACAATCGCAGGTCCCACCCAGCCTCAGAAGGCCCTCCACCCCAGCAAGTGCCGGTGACCCCGAGGCTAGCAGGCCCCACTTGAGAGGGGTTAGCTAGTTCCCTCCCTGGCTCTGGAGAAGAACCTCTGTAGCTGGAAGAGACCACTCTTTTCCTGCACCAATACACAATTCCTGAGGCAGCCAGGCAACTTTTAAATTTTGGTCTGCAGTGTTATTGGGCCACTGACTTCCAAGCTTTAGGCAACAGTTCCATTTCCCACTGAGATGCACAGCAGTAGCAGGGATTCTGGAACATGAAAACACCTGCTCACCTTTTGCTCACACAGTCTCTGGATATCAGACCAGCTTCCAAAGCAGCTTCAGCTGGGACACAGCTCTCAGCAATTTGTACACTCCTCAAAGCAGTTTCCACACAGCCTGGCTTGCGCCCAGTCCCAAGAACGTTTAAGCTCTCCAAGCAGCTTCTGGAAAAGTTCCACAAACAGTGCAGGACTTCTGCGTAGATAATTTCTCCCAAATGAACAGCACAGTCCCGAATACCTGGAGTGGCCATTCTCACACCAGCTCAGTCTCTCAGACAGGTTTCACTCTTCTCTCTTAGCATCAGTTCCCCAGCTTACGTCCTGTGGAAGGCCTTGAGCTGTTTAGCTCGCTCAGCACAGATCCTTCCTGACTCGATAGGAGCCTGGACAACTTCCTAGGTCCCTGGAATTTCTCCCCAGAGTTCTGCCCTCTGATTTGCTGTCCTCCGTAATCAATCACAGTTAATGGCTATCACTCTTGGCACCCGAAGAGGTTATCACCTTCTTCAAGGAGTTCTTGGTCACAGTTTTGGGCACCTAGACACCTGATTGGCTGCCCAACAGGGATCAGAGTATTAAAAGCATGGCTGCTCCCATTCAGTCCCATAGAATTCTGTGGCAGTCTTACTTTAATGGTTTATTGCAGACAAAGTGTTTACATCTTTTATTTATGACAATTTCGGATAACACCTTTGAACAAACAGTGCTCTTTTACAAAGGTTCCACATCTTGGACAATAGACAAGAATAAACAAGAACAGGCAGGTAGATAACAATTAATACAATTACAGTACATGAGCTGCCAGTGGCTTTGTCAAGATAAGACAAAATAATTAGTAACAGGTAAAACATTACAGAACGCATGAGTTGCCAAAGGCTTTGTCAGCTGATCTAACAAGTGCATGAGAGGGCCTGAGGTAGTTGATGAGAGGATAAGGTAGTAGGGGACAGGCAAGAACTGAGGGGGGGACTGGAGGGATAAGGTAGGTGGTGATAGAGGGGAGGAGGAGATGATGGAGGGGAGGAGAGAAGGGAGGGAGATGTAAGTGGGGTAACAGGATGGGTGGGGAAGGAGAGAAGGGAGGAGATGTAAGTGGGGTAACAGGATGGGTGGGGGAAGGAGAGAAGGAGGGAGAGATGTAAGTGGGGGTAACAGGATGGGTGGGGCAAGGAGGAGAAAGAGAGAGAATATAAAAAGTTAGGAGGTGCAGTGGGTATAGGTGAGGGAAGGGACAAGGATGTGAGAGGGAATGGAGAGAGGGAGGAGTAAAATTTGGGGGGGGCAAGGGAGAAGGCTGAGTGGCTAACGTGAGATATTGCAAGGAGTTAATAAGGAGGGAGTGGGGTGCGGTGAGAGTGCAGAAGTAATGGAGAGGCCAGGAGGGAGAGCAGGGAATTTAAGTGTAGCAGTCACAGTAGGCACTGGCCACCAAGTGCTGTCGTAGTTTGTGCTTAAAGGAGCCGAGATTCGGTGCATTGGTGATATCCACTGGGAGTGTGTTGAACCAGTTAGAGGCCCTAACTTTGTAGGAGCACTGCCCTTGAGTGGTCCGGCAGCAGGGAACTGTGAAGATTAATATTCCAGAACTCCTGGTAAGGCGGGTGGCATAGTGAGGGGAAAGTATAGACTGAACCCTTGGTGGATGGAGGCCTAACACTGTCTTCTTAGCAAGTAAGCAGGTCTGATACTTAATTCTGCCTTGACTTTGTAGCCACTTAGCCTGTTCATAGAGATCATGTGTGTGTGAATCTAGAGGCTGTGGTGAGGAGCTGGCAGGCCTTGTTTAAGGCTATGGCTATACGCCGGAGGGCAGTGTCAGTAGCTGATCCATAAACTACGAGGCCATAGTCAATTAAAGAGGTGATTGAGCTCTGGATGGCAAGTTTTAATGCTTCGTTTGTCAGACAGTGCCTATGCCTATATAACAGGCCTATACGTGTATTCACAGCTTTAGCTAGGTTATTTATATGCGTGGAGTATCAAAGAGTGGAGTCAAGGGTCACTCCCAAGTATTTGAACTGGTCTACCTGTTCATCTGTCCCATAATTTCCCCTAGGTGGGGTGGGGACCCCTGTTCCCTGTTAAGTGACCATTCAAACACTTGCTTCTCTCCCCTATGAGCCCGTAGCTAGCTCCGTTCTATAGAACCCCTAGGAGTTGCGACGTGGCTCATTAATATTCATGAGCCTCATGAATA
Source organism: Neoceratodus forsteri (assembly GCA_016271365.2). NCBI lineage: Eukaryota > Metazoa > Chordata > Ceratodontiformes > Ceratodontidae > Neoceratodus > Neoceratodus forsteri. The sequence continues at coordinate 6,370,296 of CM057458.1, forward strand.
TTTACATTTCCCCTAGTTTCCTTAGTGCTTTCTAGCACGTCTCCCAAATTCTGTGGCCATGTTTCGCCCCTATCCTTCTGCTGTCTGGCCCCCATTTATCCAAACCAAGGGGTCAAGATCACCGGGAGAGAGGCAGAATGGCTAAAAAATCAGCCACCCAAACGGAGGAGGCCGCAACACTACTACACATGCGCGGACCGGCGATCTCCATGTAAACCAATCCCAAGGTCGCCGGTCCAGTGAGTCTGACCCCCCCCAGCCCATATTGGGCTAGGATTACCAGCAGGAGCCCCAGGAAAACAAGGTAAGCCCCAAGGGTGGGGCTACAAATGCACAGGAGAAAGAAGCCTTTTGTTTATTTATTTTATTTATTTATTTGAGTTTTGGTAACTGGGTAAGTCCACTGAGACAATTACAGTCCTTTTTCAGGGTCGCACTGGCTCTAGAATCAACCACGAGTTTCTATAACATAGCACTGGCGCACTCCACTGTAAGCTTCCCTCATACCAGCCTGCCAATGACTGAGAACCAGCACAACTCACTACAAGTAGGCTACCACACAGAAATCAGATGATGATAAAGACTCTGGGCCAATGCCAACCATGAGCAGATTGGAACCAGAGGCCTATAGCGGAAAGTACCCGCTACTAACCCTCTGAGCTTTCATGTCCACCATCACTCAGTTACAGCACCACCAATTTCTGTGCAGTTCTATGGAGGACAATACAGGATGAGAGGTGTTAGAAATCTTAAATGCTGCCTACCAAAGTAAAGAAAACACACTCCTCCTTCAAACTACCCACCCCTATGTGGAATACTTCCATCAGTGTTTGTTTTTTAACTTCATTGAATAAGTTTCTCAAAATACCTGCTGGGAACTGCAGAATGTCAGCCTCCATTTACAGTACAGGGCACGCAGAGGTGTCTGTTTCTGAAGTATCTAATTGTAACCCCCCTGCAAATGGAGGTTCCCAAAAGACTTCCAGGAGCTTGCTTGAATGCTCCAAGCCTGAATGGTGTTTGGCGTTTAAGCCATTTATCAGTGAGTGTTTTTAGAGCCTCTGGTACTGTCTCTTTAAGAGCTGTCTGCTTGCAGACATAATTAGTTTGTATGGGGGGACTGTGTGCTTCTCTGTTTGAGTACCACTCGAGCTGCTGCCAATTCACTCCATTTTGCAGTCACTAGAGTGCAAGGGAACCTATCTGAAAGATGTAACTGTTTGCCAGAAATCGATTACAGTAATAATGAAATTACAGTTTGTCTAACCTGCTTTCTTTGCAGTCAGAACTGTGTCTGCCTAGTTCCCCATTCTGGTTTTGAACTGCTGAACTGGACCAATCAGTGTGGGGTAAGCTAGCTCTAAAATGGCGCCTTGGACGAATCAGAACTTGGACTCATAATCTGAGCCAGCCACAAGAGGATTGTATGGGCAGTGACTCTGGGAGATGTAGTTTAGACTTCGGCGCCTTTTTGGACCAACAGCAGCAGTCTATTGTGAGTGACAGCCAATCCAGTCAAGAACTGGGAGGAACTCAAAGGAAGTGCCCGGTTTTGTCTGTTGGAGTTTCAGTTTAGATCTGGCAGTGAAGGGAAAGAAACCCTGTGCTCCTTCAGTGCACAGTTTCAGTCAAAAAACGTGTGTAAGGCCCAGAGTTCCGGTCTGCAGCTTGTGTAACTGCTTGTTAGGACTGAATCGTCCTGTGAAGAGAATCAAAGGATCTCTGAAGAGTAGAAACCAGGCTCACCCTGTAGAAGACTGGAGAAATTGTTGAATTGCACTCGGTCTGTCGGAACTGAATCTGCTGTGTGTTCTCCCGGGTATTGTGCAGTAATTGCGATCGGGATAGAGAAGCAGCCTGCCTGGTACAGTACTTTCTTTTTACCATATAAATGTGTGAAGAGTCTTGCGGAGCTCAAGAGTAGCCCTGCTGACGTTGAAGGACCCTATCTTGTTTGGAGGTTGTGAGTACTAATTCAGGGTCGCCTCCCTGTTGAATTGCCACATTAAATCCAAATGGAATCACTGTACTGCTGACTGTTTAAACTAATTTTTCTTTTCACTGTGTGAAAGGGCCCCTACCAGCTGCCACGGTTTGGACTAGCCACTAGGGCTTGGGTACCCAGGGACAGTAACTGGTAGGGATAGCCTGTGCACAGAGCCATAGGTAGATAGTAAAGTGATAAGCTAATTAACCTGATTTCCCCTGTCCTTGTTATATTCCCCAAATAAATCAGAGCTGCTTGTTTCAGCAAAGTTATACTTCCTGAGGTATTTGTCTATGTTAAAGTACTGTACTGTGATTGTTGCACTGTATCTTATTTCACAGGAGGTCCCAGTGCGGAACTAGTCCTGGGAGTAAGTGTATACTGTGAAGGTAATTCTGATATATTGTGTGGGCCACTAGTGGGAAGAAAGGGGTTGCAGTGTCCCAGAGGGCTGTGACCAAGTAAGTTTAACTATTGCAAACCCTGACCTCTGGGTGGAGGCACCGCCATTGGATCCAGGCCCCTCAACCTGTTAGTGGCAAATCAGGCAGGGTAGTAGCCCTGGGATAGCGCCATCTAGGGTTACATCTTGGAGGCTCACCGCTGGGATTGTGTGTCCTCTAGTGGCCATATTTACGAACCACTGTTAAGAAAAAATGGGTACCCGACAGAAGTGGCTGTGCACCGGCTGGTGGAGTGGTGTACTGGGGAGGAGATTGACCCCAAAATGCTATGCTTATCCTGGACATCCCCTGGGTATCATCATGGACACTGTACAGGAGTACTTTCCAAGGTGGAAGGTTTACATAACCCTGTGGTGGTGGGTCGGCATGCTAATCTGCTCACCCACACTTTTCTGGCCCTAGTAGAGTTTAAGGATCCCATAGATAGCTCCAAAGTGCCACAGACCATTACCCCAGAGGGAGCCCTCACTGCTTGGAGAGTGATAACTAAGGACAGTAAAGACCCGGGGGGGAATGAGCCCCCACCACTATCTGAAACTTTTGAGGAGAAATTTGCTAAATGGTTGCTGGGAGAAGGGAAAACTGTGGAGGAATTGAAGAAACTATTCTTGCCACCTGGGGGTGTTCCTCCCCCAACACCCTGTCCCGCTCCAGTGCCCGTAATGGTGGCTGAACCAATGCAGACTCCTATTTCTGCACCTGCCATTAGTCACGACTCTTACCGAAGGTTGAGGATCTTCTCTGGCACCCTCCCAACCCCCCAAGGGGAGGATGACTGGGAGACCTGGATAAACTATGCTGCCCCCAAGTGCTAGAATGGCAATGCTCGAGGCTAGCGAAGAGGGTTAGTGAGAGCCTCTGAGGTCCTGCCCTGGCTACCATCCGTGCTAAGCAGGCCAGTAACCCTGAAGCGACTGCACAGGCTCATCTTGAGGCCTCGGAGAATGTGTATGGGAGCCCAGATTCTGATGAGGACCTATGGTGGAGAGTAAGAAATGCACAACAGTACCAAGGGAGTTGTTGTCTGTGTATGTATCTCGGCTGGAAAATTGTTGCAAGAATGCCTCAGAAAGGGTAGTTTGCCAGCTGATTGAACTGGACCGAACCAGGCTGGACAGGATCCTTAAGTCTGCCCCTTCTCAGAACTGCTGTTGCTTCAGTTACGCCTGGCAAATCGACTGGAATCCCCACCCTCCTATGATGAGTTAATGAGAGAAATTCGAGGAGTTGAGAAAAGGCGACCTCGGGAGGGACCTGCACCAATAGCTGCGGCTATGACCCGAGTGACTGAGGGTGGCCCATCAAGTGAAGTTCAGGGGCAGAGGTTGGCAGTCAATGAGTGCTCTGATAAGGAAAAAGATATGCCACAATGGGGCGAACTGTTGAGAGAGATCCGAGAATTCAAAAACAGTCCCTTTATGAAGGCCACGCCTGCAAATGCGAGCCCGACCTATATCCGACTGCATCTGCTATGGGGGTGGGGATACCCACCCATGTATCTCCTGCTGATAACAGCTCCAAACTCGATTCCTTGACCATGGAAGTGGAGAAACTGACGAGATGTCTCCAAATGCTTATCACGCCGCCAGACAGAGATGGCACCAGGTTTCCAGTTAGTAATACCCCGCCTGGCTCCCAGTGTGGCGCCTCGGCCAGCTCAAACTCCAGAAAGTATGTTTTGCTATAATTGTGGGAAGGATGGGCACATGAAAAGGAATGCGGTCCCAAAGACACTGACAAAGTTGCATATAGGCTATAAGGAGAGCTTGGAGAACAAATCAGTGGTTAAGAGGTGCACGAGATGATCCCAGTGAGGGCACCAAAATGCTAACTCACGTCCTTTTGTGGCAAGGTCAGTTGCCCAGGCCCCACTATCACCTCTCCAGACTGGTCCAGAATAGTGGGTCCTCCATGGAGACCACTGTAAAGGTGAATGGAGTGTCTACAAGAGCTGTATTAGACAGTGGCTCCCAAGTGACAATTATGTTCCAGGATTGGTATCAGAAGCATTTGTCAGAGCGTACCCTTACAACCATTAGAAGGACTGCATGTATGGGGGTTAAGTGAGAAGGCCTACCCTATTCGGGTATATCCGAATTTGGCTGTCTTTCCCCACCTCCGTGGCTGGAGTGGCCGAACAAGTAGAGACTCTAGCTTAGTGTGTCCCCCCACTGGACTGTATGATGGTGTCCTTTGTTGATTGGAACAAATGCTCATATGTTCGAAGGCTGGCACAGTTGTGTTATGAAAACAGGGGTCAAAACTAGTAGAGCTTTAAGAGTTCCAGCTTTAATTAAGAAGGCCTATGAGGCACAGAGAGATGCTGAAAAATAGAACCAGAGGAACGGTCGGAATTGTATGGAAGAAGGATCCTGAGTCTCTGATCCTGGCGCCAAATGCCCAGTGTACCTTACAGGGAGAGGTCCGTATCAGAAAGGATGTTAAGAATAAAATATTAATGTTGGATGCACCAGGCGATGGAAAATTGCCAGAGGGACTGCTGGTCAAGCTTAGTATTTTGCCCGCTAGAGCCCATGCTTATGCCAGAAGGGTAATGGTCAAGTTCATAAGTGTCTGAAAGAGACATTCGAGTAAATAGAGGTTGCATCCTGGCTAATGTGCATTGTGCAGACACTGCAGTGCTACCCAGCAGCAAGAGTTCGAGGAAGAATGACAGAGTAACGCCTGACTTGTTTGATTTCGCGACTCCTGTTGCCAGCTGAATGGAAAGTGAGGATCAGTGAGAAGCTTGCCCAGAGAGACCAGGTGTTTTCTTTAAAGGAATGGGACGTGGGATGCGTGCAAGGAGCTGAGCACAATATCCGGCTGCATGACGAAAGACCATTTCGTGAGAGGTCTCGGCGCCTGGCACCTGCTGACATAGATGATGTGAGACGGCATCTGCAAAGAGATGTTAGCTGCTGGTGTAATACAAGAATCCAGAAGCCCTTATGCTTCCCCATTGTGGTAGTGAGGAAAAAGAATGGGACAGTAAGGATGTGTGTGATTATCGCACCTTAAACCGTGGACTATCCTGATCAGTACACAATGCCCGCATTCAGGATGCTTTGGACTGCCTAAACGGGAGCAAGTGGTTCTCTGTGTTGGATCTCCGCAGTGGGTACTACCTAGATCCCGATGGCCCCAGAGGACCGTGAGAAGACAGCCTTTATCTGTCCGCTTGGCTTCTATGAATTCATGAGGATGCCTCAAGGATTTCAGGTGCCCCAGCCACTTTTCAACGATTGATGGAGCGTGCAGTGGGGACATGAACTTACTAGAGTGCCTGGTATACCTAGATGATGTTATTGTGTTTGGCAGCTCACTAGAGGAACATGAGAGCAGATTATTTAAGGTATTGGACCGACTGGAGGACTTTGGCCTTAAACTGTCCATTGATAAGTGTCAATTCTTTCAAACATCAGTAAAGTATGTGGGACACATAGTATCCACCGAGGAATAGAGACTGACCCAAGTAAAGTTGAGGCCTTGACCACCTGGCCACAGCCCAAAAATCTAAAAAGAACTGCAAAGATTCCTGGATTCTGTGGTTATTATCGGCGCTCATCAAGGACTATTCAAGAGTGATCCGCCCTTTACTTAACCTTACTCAGGGTATCCCCAACCCACAAAAATACCAAAAGTCAGCGGCCCTCAAGACTGAACGATGTATTTTCATCCGAGTGAAGTATTTGGGTCGCTGGACTCCTGATTGTGAGACTGCTTTCATGAGATCATATATCAACTTACCCATGCTCCAGTGCTGGCCTATGCCGATCCAAGAAAACCTCATCCTGCACACTGATGCTAGCTTGCAAGGGTTGGGGGCTGTGTTGTACCAAGAGCACGAGAATGGCCTGAGACCAGTGGCCTTGCCAGTAGAAGCCTGACCCCATACGAAAGAACTATCCTGTACATAAGTTAGAGTTCTAGCTTTGAAGTGAGCTATGTTGACCAATTCCATGAGTACTCGTATGGGGCTAAAATACTAGTAAAAACTGACAATAATCCTTTGACCTATGTGCAGACCTCAGCTAAGTTGGATGCCACTGGCCATAGGTGGCTTTCTGCATTATCTACATATGACTATGCTCTCGAATACCGAGCAGGTGTGAACCACATAGATGCTGATGCTCTCTCCCGGAGGCCTGTTCCCCAGAATGATTGGGTCCGATTGGCAGAACCTGACATTCGGGCACTCTGCCGGAAGTTTGACAGGGAGGAACAAATGTCCACGGACGCAGTGGACTACATGGTGGATTGCTTGGGACCCTCTGAGAATTGCATACCTGCTGCTTATTGCCACTTTTCTGCAATAGACATTGGTGCACTGCCTCAGCTGGACAATGACAGTATTCGGCGGGCTCAATCCCGCGATCCCATGATCAAAGCAGCTTTAGAAGCCTCTATGCAGGAAAAGATGTGTCCAAATCGCTCCACTGATTTGAGAACTGCACTGTTATACAAAGAAGGTCCTAAGTTGAAACTGATCAATAAACTGTTATACAGAGAAACAGTAGACAGAGGGGACAGTAGACAAACAACAACTAGTGCTGCCCACTGCCTTTCGAGACTCAGTACTGAGGTCCTTGCACAACCACATGGGGCACCTTGGTATAGACAGAACACTTGACTTGGTGAGATCCAGATTCTATTGGCCTAAGATGGGGCTGATGTGGAGCAACACATTCGAACTTGTAATCGCTGCTTACAGAGGAAAGCTTTTGCCCCAGAGGGCTGCCCCCCTGTTAACATCACCACCAGTGCACCCATGGAGCTGGTCTGTATTGATTTTCTGAGTTTGGAGTCAGATCAAAGAAATATCAGTAATGTGCTGGTGGTCACTGACCATTTCACGAGATATGCCCAAGCTTTCCCACCAAAGACCAGAAAGCATCCACTGTGGCCAAAGTACTTGTAGAAAACTTTTTTGTTCACTATGGGGCTCCACAAAGAATCCATTCTGATCAAGGGAGAGACTTTGAGAGTCGTCTGATCAAAGAGATGCTTTCTCTGTGGGGAGTGCGAAAGTCCAGAACCACTCCTTACCACCCCAGGGGGACCCACAGCCTGAACGTTTCAACCGCACTTTGCTAGATATGCTAGGCACCCTGCACCCAAAGGACAAGCCTAGATGGAGCCAACAAATTAGCACCCTGGTACATGCTTATAACTGCACCAAAAGTGATGCCACTGGGTTCTCCCCCTACCGCCTGATGTTTGGAAGAGAAGCTCGACTACCGGTAGATGTGTGTTTTGGGGTCTCTCCTGATGGGGTTCAAGCTGACAACTATTTACAGTATGTGCAAAAGTTAAAGGCCCAGCTAACTCATGCGTACCAACTGGCTCAAACCATGGCTGCCAAAAGAAATCTGACCAACAAAGAACGGTATGATAAAAAGGTGAAAGCACAGGAACTCCAGGAGGGAGATCGGGTATTGCTAAGAAATCTGGGACTGCATGGCAAACACAAGATTGCTGACAGATGGCACCATCTCCCTCACATTGTAGTGGGCAAACTAGATGATCTGCCAGTGTACAAAGTAAGGCCTGAGAACAATTCAAAAGATGTAAAAACAATGCATAGAAATCATTTACTGCCCATTGGACAAATCCTGATTGAGTCTGAGCCCCCAGAAGATGCCCCCTCTGGACCAGTGACTAGAGCTGCTGCTAAGAAAAGATCAAGGAAGTCTGCACCTACAGAAGCAGAGTTAAAGTGTTCCCCTGCACAAGTCCCAGTTGAGCATGACTGTCAGTCCATATCAGAAGAAAGTGAGAGTGACTTTGAATACTATCCTTCTTACGAACTGAGTCAATTGTTTGAGGGCAATCCCCTAGTCAATACTGGAGACAAAGCTGGGCCTTCTGGACTGTCTAAGCTCAGCTTCATCCCTGGAGCCAATGCTCCCAGAAAGTGAAGTGCAAAGCATAAGATCAGATGAAATGGAATCATTGTGCATGGTTGAACTGTTTGAGCTTTCAGGGAGGAAAATGATAGATTGGGGCAGACTGGTGATACACCGAACAAGAAGAGTATTTTGAGTGCCCTGACAGTCCACTGCCAGTGTCAAAGCTCCATGCGAGCCAAATGTTGTGGACTCAGAAACTGTAACTCCTGGAGCTGAAAGTGCCCAAGTTCTAGCCTCTCTACCCCCATGGAGACTCCCCTGACAAGTGAGGACAATGCTGAAAATGAGGTTCAGAGTGCAGAGACTGTAACAGTTCCCCTAGAAAGACTGGTCGAGCTGTAAAGCCTGTGGTGCACCTCAGTTATGATTCCCTTGGGAGGCCTGTGGATTTGCCTCTCAATGTTGTCCATAAAGGTGTATGTGTCCATGAGCTCATTGCCCAAACTGAGCATCAGTGCTAACTCCAAGTTACTTGTGTTGCCCTCTAAGTATGGTGCCCTTGCCCCGTCCAGTCCCAAGGTAACTGATAGGGAAGGGCCCCCTCTCTTCAGGTTTCATGTACAAGAGGTAATAACTTGAGTTATGGTACAATGTGTGTAATACTGTGTAAAGAGTGACGTACTGCAATGTTTCAGAAATGTGTTCTTGGTAAAATGATGTATTGACTGATGATTACATGTGTGAGCCTAATGCAAATGTATATGGCTGCAGTTGAAACTTATGGAGGTACTTGCTTGACGCGGACGTCAAGCTTTCCCAGGCCAGGAAGGGTGTAACCCCCCTGCAAATGGGGGTTCCCAAAAGACTTCCAGGAGCTTGCTTGAATGCTCCAAGCCTGAATGGTGTTTGGCGTTTTAAGCCATTTATCAGTGAGTGTTTTTAGAGCCTCTGGTACTGTCTCTTTAAGAGCTGTCTGCTTGCAGACATAATTAGTTTGTATGGGGGGACTGTGTGCTTCTCTGTTTGAGTACCACTCGAGCTGCTGCCAATTCACTCCATTTTTGCAGTCACTAGGAGTGCAAAGGGAACCTATCTGAAAGATGTAACTGTTTGCCAGAAATCGATTACAGTAATAATGAAATTACAGTTTGTCTAACCTGCTTTCTTTGCAGTCAGAACTGTGTCTGCCTAGTTCCCCATTCTGGTTTTGAACTGCTGAACTGGACCAATCAGTGTGGGGTAAGCTAGCTCTAAAATGGTGCCTTGGACAAATCAGAACTTGGACTCATAATCTGAGCCAGCCACAAGAGGATTGTATGGGCAGTGACTCTGGGAGATGTAGTTTAGACTTCGGCGCCTTTTTGGACCAACAGCAGCAGTCTATTGTGAGTGACAGCCAATCCAGTCAAGAACTGGGAGGAACTCAAAGGAAGTGCCCGGTTTTGTCTGTTGGAGTTTCAGTTTAGATCTGGCAGTGAAGGGAAAGAAACCCTGTGCTCCTTCAGTGCACAGTTTCAGTCAAAAACGTGTGTAAGGCCCAGAGTTCCGTCTGCAGCTTGTGTAACTGCTTGTTAGGACTGAACTGTCCTGTGAAGAGAATCAAAGGATCTCTGAAGAGTAGAAACCAGGCTCACCCTGTAGAAGACTGGAGAAATTGTTGAATTGCACTCGGTCTGTCAGGAACTGAATCTGCTGTGTGTTCTCCGGTATTGTGCAGTAATTGCGATCGGATAGAGAAGCAGCCTGCCTGGTACAGTACTTTCTTTTACCATATAAATGTGTGAAGAGTCTCGTGGAGCTCAAGAGTAGCCCTGCTGACGTTGAAGGACCCTATCTTGTTTGGAGGTCGTGAGTACTAATTCAGGGTCGCCTCCTGTTGAATTGCCACATTAAATCCAAATGGAATCACTGTACTGCTGACTGTTTAAACTAATTTTTCTTTTCACTGTGTGAAAGGGCCCCTACCAGCTGCCACGGTTTGGACTAGCCACTGGGGCTTGGGTACCCAGGGACAGTAACTGGTAGGGATAGGCCTTCACAGAGCCATAGGTAGATAGTAAAGTGATAAGCTAATTAACCTGATTTCCCTGTCCTTGTTATATTCCCCTAAATAAATCAGAGCTGCTTGTTTCAGCAAAGTTATACTTCCTGAGGTATTTGTCTATGTTAAAGTACTGTACTGTGATTGTTGCACTGTATCTTATTTCACAGGAGGTCCCAGTGCCGGAACTAGTCCTGGGGTAAGTGTATACTGTGAAGGTAATTTGATATATTGTGCTGGGCCACTAGTGGGAAGAAAGGGGGGTTGCAGTGTCCCAGAGGGCTGTGACCAAGTAAGTTTAACTATTGCAAACCCTGACCTCTGGGTGGAGGCACCCGCCATTGGATCCAGGCCCCTCAACCTGTTAGTGGCAAATCAGGCAGGGGTAGTAGCCCCTGGGATAGCGCCATCTAGGGGTTACATAATGCATAATGTTGCTGACCATGATAGAAAACACAGACAGCCTTAGGAATGGGGCCTGTCTTGTTATTTTCAGAAACAACATTGTTTTTCACTTTTTTGTAATGTTTTAATATTTTCTGGAATATCATGTTATGGGAGGTCAATGTGGAGCTTGTGATAACAATATCGCCCCAGGACAATGTAGAACACTTGTTTTTGTCATTATAGCTAACAAATGCAAACCTTTGGAGAGAAAAAAAATAACGCAAATTTGCCCCTTGATTCAGGAAAATGCCCAGAAAAATCTGAGGATCAACTTGTTTGTGTTTACTGGGCTTGCTGGTTAGAGAGAGGAATGCTCTTCTTCCTAAAATAGCCCAAATTAACTCCTTATTAAACTATAGAAAATACACTGCTCACAGCACGTCCGTACTCGGCTGTGTTACGTTTCCAGTTACTCCCGTTTATTGCATTTGAAACTGTCATGAAATTGACCCTTACCCCGTCAGCACAGCATTAATCATGAACAGCCTCATATTGTCTGTTTCAGAACTTGTTTTTTAATCCTGACTGTGAATTTAAGGGTAGCAATTTGTTTAGCAAGTCTGTTAATATTTCATCTTGACATAAAGCGTTCAGCTTATTGTATATAGAAATTATGGTTAATTATGCCAAGGGGTCCGAAAATCCAGTAACCTGATTATCAGCTAGCATATTTACCCATGGGTAAATTCACCATAACACATGGGTAAAGTGCCAACAGACCAATTTATAGTAAACAAACAATTACTACACTCTGTATCCACTGAAAAGTTTCAATTCAGCCACCATCTTGCCTCTCGCTAAAGAAACTGAAACCAAACCTAAACCATCACTTTGCCAAAAAAAAAACACCACAAGATATAAATATATATATATAGAGAGAGAGAGAGAGAGAGAGAAAAAAGCAGAGAGAGAGAGACATAGAAACATAGACTTTGACAGCAGATAAGGATCGCTTGGCCCACCCAGTCTGCCTATTTCCCTACCTATTTGATAAGCTGCAGATCCTAATTAACCAACAGCCTATTTCTTCCTACCCCCCCCCACCAGAAGTGCTTTATGTCTGTTCCATACATTCTTGAATTCCCCTACTGTTTTTGATCCCACAACCTCCTCAGGAAGGCGCTCCATATGTCCACCACCCTCTTCATAAAAAAATACTCCTTCGTTGCCCTGAGCCATCCCCTCTATCTTCAAATTGTGCCCCTTGTTCTGGCACATCTCTTTTTCTGAAAGATGCTATCATCTTGGACTTTGTTGATTCCTTTAGGTATTTGAAAGTTTCTATCATGCCCCCATTTCCTTGAGGGTATACATATTAAGCTCCTTTAGTCTCTCTTCATATGGCTTCTGGTGCAAACCCTGCACCATTTTAGTTGCCCTCCTCTGTACTGCCTCCATCCTGTCTATGTTCTTGCTGAGATGGGGTCTCCAGAACTGCATGCAGTATTCCAGATGGGGTCTCACCAACTGTCTGTACAAAGGGATAACAACTTCCTGATTTCAACTGGTGATGACTCTCCCTGTGCATCCCAGTATCCTCCAGCCCTCCTTACTGCCTTCCCACATTGCTTGCCTAACTTTAGGTCATCTGATATAACTACTCCCAGGTCCCTTTCCATTTATGTTGTTGTTAGTACCTCCCCCCAACTGTGTACTCTTCCCCTGTGTTTTTGTTTCCCAAGTGCATTACTTTGCACTTCTTTGAACTGAATCTAAGCTGCCATATTTTTGACCATTCCTCCAACCTTGCCAAATCCCTTCTCATCCTTTCCACCCCCACTTGTGAATCAACCCTGTTGCAGATCACTGTGTCATCTGCAAAGAGGCATACTTTTCCTTCTATTCCCTCCACAATATCACTTATTTATAAAGACATCAAAAAGAACCAGTCCCAGTACTGAACCCTGAGGTACCCCGCTAGTAACCCCCCTTTCTTTGCAGTGGACTCTGTTTACTATTACCCTCTCTGTCCTGTTGTCAAGCCAATTTTTTACCCAGGCTACCACCCTGGGACCCACTCTCAGGCTGACTAATTTATTAATTAATCTTTTGTGTGGGACTGTGTCAAATGCCTTGCTAAAGTCTAGGTAGGCCATGTCCACAGCCCCTCTTTGGTCTACTACTTTGGTCACCCAGTCAAAGAAATCTATTAGATTTGTCTGACATGACCTTCCCACTGTGAATCCATGCTGCCTTGGGTCCTGCGCCCCACTGGCCTCTAGGTACTCAACAGATCTTTCTTTCAGAAGTGATTCCATCATTTTCCCTACCACTGAGGTCAAACTAACAGGTCTATAGTTTCCTGCCTCTGCTTTGCTCCCACTTTTGTGAAGAGGAGTCATTTCTGCCCTCCTCCAGTCCTCAGGTACCACCCCATCCTCCCATGATTTGTTAAAAAGGGTAGTCAATGGTGTCAGTAGTTCTCCCCTTAGTTCTTTTAGAATTCTGGGGTGAATCCCATCAGGCCCCATTGCTTTGTCTACCTTCAGTTTTAAGAGTTCTTTCAGGACCCTTTCTTCTGTGAATGAACTGGTATTGACCCCCCGATCTACAGTGCTTCTGTTGATTGGTTTAGGTACCCCTCCTCTTCTTTTGTGAATACTGAGAAGTATTCATTTGGCATCCCTGCTTTTTTACTGTCACCATCTGTCCACCCACCCTCCACTTTATTAAGCCTCACTATCCCTCCCTTGGTCTTTCAACGCTCCCTAATGTACCTATAAAAGATTATATCCACCTTCTTAACCAAGTTGGCTATCTTTTCCTCGGTTTGGGCCTTTGCTATTCTGACTGACTTCCCCACTTCCTTCTGCTTTAAATGGTACAGTTCTCTGTCCTGCTCTTTCTGTGTTTCCTAACCTTCCCTGCCACCTCTTTCGAGAACCATAGTGTTTTTTTTTTCTTCGTTTTGTTTATTTGCTACACACAAAGGCTTATTGCCTCTGTGATGGCAGTTTTGATCTTTCCCCATTATTCCTCCACCCCTCCTTCTTGCCCATTTGCTAGTGCTTTTCTGAGGCACTTTCTCATTTTGCCAAAGTCAGCCCTCCTAAAGTCCAGTACCCTCGCTTTTGCATGGCTTGACTCTATGGCTGTGTTTATCATGAACCACACGTTTTGGTGGTTACTTGTTCCCAGATGGCTACCCAAGCAATGTGAGAAGGCAGTAGGGAGGGCTGGGGGGATACTGGGATGTATAGGGAGAGGCATCACCAGCAGAAAATAGGAAGTTGTTCTCCCTCTGTACAGACAGTTGGTGAGACCCCATCTGGAGTTCTGAGTCCAGTTCTGGAGACCCCATCTCCGCAAGGACATAGACAGGATGGAGGCAGTCCAGAGGAGGGCAACTAAAATGGTGCAGGGTCTGCAAGAGAAGCCATACAAGGAGAGACTAATGGAGCTTAATATGTATACCCTTGAGGAAAAGAGGGAGAGGTGAACATGATAGAAACTTTTAAGTACCTCAGGGGAGTCAACAAAGTCCAAGAGGGTAGCAACTTTTAGAAAAAGAGATGTGCAAGAACAAGGGGACACAATTTGAAGATAGAAGGGGGACTGCTCAGGGGCAATGTGAGGAAGTATTTTTTCACAGAGATGGTGGAGGACACAAGGAACAGCCTTTCTGAGGAGGTTGTGGGGTCTAAAACTGTGGGAGAATTCAAGAATGCATGGGACAGATATAAAGCAATTCTTGTGGGGGGTAGGGAGAAATAGGCTCTTGGTTAACTAGAATCTGCAGCTTATCCTGTAGGTAGGAAAATGGGCAGACTAGGTGGGCCAAGCAGTCCTTATCTGCCATCAAAGTCTATGTTTCTTTGTTTCACTTCTAAATCTGAGATCCTCTCTTCGTCCCCGTTTGAGAGTACCAGATCTCAGATTACTCCCTCCCGAATGGGTTCCAACACTATATATGGGGAGGGTAGGGCGCCAGGCATAATCTTGGCCCTAGCTGTGACTGAGCAGCGGTGGGGAGAGGAATGGCGGCAACTAACATATTGCACAAAGCATTGCACACCCCTCCTGTATAGGACTGCAAGTAAAAATGGAAAAACACCTTGGCTGTCAGGCCCTGCAATGCAACCCAGGCATGGTCCCAACCAGATTCTGTCAGTGCCTGTCAAGTTAGCCCCGTCACCGTGCGATGGGGTTAAGCCATGAAGGAATATCAGCATGGTAAGTCAGAGAAAAGGAAGATGGGGTGGAGGGGGCAGGGTAAAAGGGACCAGCCAGGTGAGGGAGAATAAAGAAAGCAACGAACAAAAACAGACTGTAGGGACCAGCCAATCGAAGCAGCAACAGGGCAGTAACTGCAGACACCTGTGATTCATGGTACAGCACCAGGACTGCCCCTGGAGGTGCCTGTAACCCAGGATAGAGCAACTGGGCTGCCAATGGAGATGGCTGTGACCAAAGCTACAGTAACAGGGCTGTCATTGGAAACACCTGTGAGCCAGGTCAGAGTACCATGGCTGCCACTGGAGACACCTGTAACCTGGGTTACAGTACCAGGGCTGCCACTGGAGACACCTGTGACTCGGGTTTGAGTACCTGAGCTACCACTGGAGATGCCTGTGACCCGGGTTACAGTACCAGGGCTGCCTCTGGAGGTGCCTGTAACCCGGGTTACAGTACCGGGGCTGCCACTGGAGATGCCCTGTGTCCTGCGGTAGGGTACCAGGGCTGCCACTGGAGATGCCTGTGACCCTGGTTAGAGTACTGGGGCTGCCGCTGGAGATGCCTGTGATCCAGGTTACAGTACCAGGGCTGCCACTGGGGATGCCTGTGATCCGGGTTACAGTACCGGGGCTGCCACTGGAGATGGCTGTGACTCGGGTTACAGTAACAGGGCTGCCACTGGAGACGCCTGTGACCCAGGTTACAATATCATGGCTGTCACTGGAGATGCCCTGTGTCCTGCGGTAGGGTACCAGGGCTGCCACTGGAGATGCCCTGTGTCCTTCGGTAGGGTACCAGGGCTGCCACTGGAGATGCCTGTGACCCTGGTTAGAGTACTGGGGCTGCCGCTGGAGATGCCTGTGATCCAGGTTACAGTACCAGGGCTGCCACTGGGGATGCCTGTGACCCGGGTTACAGTACCGGGGCTGCCACTGGAGACACCTGTAGGCCGGGTTAGAGTACCAGGGCTTCCACTGGAGATACCTGTGACCCGGGTTACAGTACCAGGGCTGTCACTGGAGATACCTGTGACCCGGGCTAGGGTACCAGGGATGCCACTGGAGACACCTGTGACCTGGGTTACAGTACCAGGGCTGTCACTGGAGATGCCTGTGAGCTGGGTTACAGTACCAGGCTGCCACTGGAGATGTCTGTGAACTGGGTTAGAATACCAGGGCTGCCACTGAAGATGCCTGTGACCTGGGCTAGGGTACCAGGGATGCCAGTGGAGAAACCTGTGAGCCAGGTTAGAGTATCAGGGCTGCCACTGGAGATGCTTATGACCCGGGCTAGGGTACCAGGGATGCCACTGGAGAAACCTGTGAGCGAGGTTAGAGTACCAGAGCTGCCACTGGAGATGCCTGTGAGCCGAGTTACAATAACAGGGCTGCGACTGAAGATGCCTGTGACCCGGGCTAGGGTACCAGGGATGCCACTGGAGACAACTGTGACCTGGGTTACAGTACCAGGGCTGTCACTGGAGATGCTTGTGAGCTGGGTTACAGTACCAGGCTGCCACTGGAGATGTCTGTGAACTGGGTTAGAATATCAGGGCTGCCACTGGAGATGCGTGTGACCCAGGCTAGGGGTACCAGTGATGCCACTGGAGAAACCTGTGAGCCAGGTTAGAGTACCAGGGCTGCCACTGGAGATGCCTGTGACCCGGGCTAGGGTACCAGGGATGCCACTGGAGAAACCTGTGAGCCAGGTTAGAGCACCAGGGATGCCACTGGAGATGCCTGTGAGCTGGGTTACAATAACAGGGCAGCCACTGGAGATGCCTGTGAGCTGTACTACAGTAACAGGGCTGCCACTGGAGTTGTCTGTCTGCAAGGTTCATGAATCAGTACAGAGGATCAGGGGCTAGCTGATGGAGGAATATGCCTCCTGAGAATGTGAACCTGAACTTTCAAATCAGATCTCTTCCAGATAATACTCTTTCATTTTATTTTAAAGCCCTAAATTCAACAGATGTTTTGATGGAAACCAATAAGTTAAATGCTAAAAAGTCAACCAGGTCTGATCACACTGAGATAAAATTATTGAAATACTCTGCAGACTTAATCTCCCCTGTACTTACAAACTTTTTCATCTAAACTCTACTGCAATCCTACTTTCTAGAACAGTGGATATGCCCTAAAGACAAGTATACCCTCTCTTTAAAGATGGAGACAGTAATGATTGTTTAAACCACCCTTACAGTATATGGGTAAAGTCTGTTGTGTATGGAGTTTAATCAACTGCCAGTGTTGTACCATAGTAACGATGCCAAACTGTTGTACCATTGTGAGTACTTCACCACTAGGGTACAACAACATAGAATGGCCACTCTGCTCCTTTTTCACTCTTGTCAGTTTCACCTGTCAGTTGTAAAGAGAAATAAAAGCGGTTGGCAATGACCTCGGAACAGGACACATTTTAGCTGCCAAGTAATGTACAATACCATAGTAATACAATACCACAGTAATACAAAGTGTGACATTCACTGTTTCAAAGATGACCATATACTACAGAAGACAATGAATGGGCAACAGTGAATAATAATAATAATATTACGCTTTATTTATTAAGCGCCTTTCAGGCATCAAGGCACCATACAATAAAAGAATAAAATCCAACAAATTCAGCCACATAATAAATACAATTCAGTAAATAGTACATCCATAGGATTTTTCCCAAAGGAAAGATTTCAGAGCTTGTTTAAAACTCCCCACGGTCGTGCACTCCCTAATCCGACGGGGTAGAGAATTCCAAAGGGAAGGGGCCGCAAACATAAAAGCACGGGCCCCAGCAGATTTTAAAGTCACCCTAGAAATCTCTAGCAACCCCTCGTTGGCAGAGCGGAGTGGTCTCACAGGGTGGTAAGGAATCAGGAGATCTTTCAGGTAATCAGGGCCCAGTTCATGTAGGGCTTTAAAAGTCAGTAAGCCGACTTTGAAGGTGATCTGCCACTGAACTGTGAACAATGATGAATTTACTTCTCGAGGTTCTCATGGCAACCAGAGCCATTTCAAGCTTCACTCTGGAGGTCTAATGGTAGTCATGACAACCTCTCAAAACAAACACAGCATTGTTGTTCACTGTTGCCCATCCATTATCCTCTGCGTTATCTATGGGTATCAAAACTATTCAGTGATTAAATTGGAAATAATTACAGTAGGTGGGGGAATGCTCAGATCTAGATTTCTAGGTGGTGGAACTGTCATTTGTAGGTGGTGGAACTCTCCTATAGTAGTCAATGGAGAAAGATGACCTTGAGGAGGTGGAGCTGTCATACAGTTTTTTAAGAGGTGGTGGAAGTGAGTTCCAATAGGGTCCTGCCCAATTTAATCCCTGAAACTATTTGAGAAATTGATTAGCAATCAACTTCATGAATAGCTGGAAAAGTCCAACCTACTTACAGTACCCCATATCAGTCAGGCTTCAGGGCTAGGAGGTCAACCCACTTGGCACTAACAGACATTGTGACCATTGTGGCAAACTGATTTGATAAGGTAGAGCCATTGGCATGGTGTATGTTGACCTCTGAAAGACCTTTGACCCGGTAAACTACCAGATCTTTCTCACGAGGTTGAAACAGATTGGCATGTTAATCCAAGCAGTGGTCTGGTTCCGAGCATACTAAACGGACAGAACCCAAAGTGTTTCTGTTGAAAATATTCTATCCAATAGTGGATCTCCTTACAGAGGGGTACCCCAAGGATACATATTGGGTCCCATTCTGTTTTTAGTTAATGTTACCCCTTTACCACAATTTATCTCCAATTGTGACATCAGACTCTATGCGGATGACACAGTCCTCGTAGGTAGAACCAGTAGTATAGGTGACTAGAAACCAAATCAGTCTAACACTTTACAAAAATGGTTCTTAGTCTCAAAAATTGTGCTAAGTGCAAAAAAGGCACAGATAAAGTTTTTCACCAATAAAAAGTCAAAACAAAAAAGGCTAAAGGAACTGGAGATCAAGCAACCAAGAGGAGACAAAGTGGTAAACAGAGTCTTACAAATATGATGGGGTCTAATTAGACAACTCTTTAACATTTGGCATCCACAGTCAAAACATGGAGAATAAAGTAAACACCAGGCTGGATGTGTTAAGACCCAAGGCCTTTGCCATCCCGAAGGGAGCAAGGAAAACAACTACTAATGCCAGTCTTGGAATATGGCAGTGTCGTATACCAAAATGCTATTATTACTCCACTTGATTTAACTTATAACAGGTTGGCAAGATTCACGTTAAGACATTCAGCTTACAGCCACCTCTGCAGTATTTGTTTTTATTTATTTATGTTTATTTTTACTTATTTTATTTTACGATTGTTGGCCAGGAAAGACACACTAAGCTGAGGCTTGTTTCCTGGTGCATCCTGGAAACACAAGGAAGTAAAGTGACTTGCTCATGGTCACATGTGTACAAGTGGTGGCTGTAGGATTCAAACCCAGTATGTACAAAAGTTTAAACTGGGACTCATTAAAAATGAGAAGAAAGAAAATGTGTGCAATGATGGCCTTCAAAAGACTCAGAAACCAAAGGCATACTTGCTGTGGCAAAAACCTGATTGCACAAGAGCATGGCCATAACCTAAGGGCCATTTAAAACAGAGGTCTGATTGTACCAACAGCCCAGGGCCCAGATGCTCCAAAAAGGTGCACAAGCACAGTGCACATGTTTGTACTGCTCTTGCACTAGCACCCGACCCAGTGGCTCGATATTCAGTTGGATAACAGACTGCTGCTATCCTACTAAATATTCGCACATGTCGGCACAGCGCTAAGTCAAACTGCGCTGCCCTGACATGGACCTGGGTTATATCCAGCCCACATGGAATAGTGCCCCCAGACTGGATAGTGCCGGGAGCCATGTTGGCTATACTCAGCCTCACCATGCAAATGAGCCCATTGGGCATACGTGAGAGGGTTGGGTAACTCCCTGCCCCATCTGTTATGCAGAGAGAGTAAAAAGTAAGGCTCTATTTTGTCCTCTTCTTTTATGCCGCTTGTCCATCTCTTGTCTGTCTTACTGTGCATTCAAATCTTTCTTGTGGCACCTAGGAATTGGCCACATCAATGGTCCCACAATTTCCCCATGTTATCTCCCTTCCTTCACTTGCTGTTTCTAGTCTTTTTTACTCCCCTTGCTTCTCTGTGGTTAGAAATATATGTGAATCTTTATGTGAAACTGGGATCCCTTGGTTTGTAAATGTAGTTAGGGTTGAGTAGCATGTTTAATGTTAAACTTCAAATTTTGCACTTTAATAACTTTGTAACCAATCAACGGATTTACTCAAAATTTAGTAGGCACTGTCCCTTGGGTAGCTCTCTTAACGTGGCAAGTTTTATTCCGGCTGGATGTGCGGATTCTGAGATCTGGACAGTGTAAAATGTCATAAAGTCGCCATTTTTTGCAGTCTTTTCCTCATCGCCTTGAGTCCGGACAGTGTGGAATTTTGGTGTGATTTTTTTATAGTATAAACAGCTTGGGTAACAGAACAGGCATGTATTTGTTTTGTGAAAAAATATTAATCTGTTGCAAAGTTATTCAATTTTTCATTTCCCATTGTTTTCAATGGGAAGATCACTTTTTAGGATGGAGGGAGAAAGTTTGACAAAGGATTTGATCTCGCGAGAGCGGATTTTGTCTTACAAGACCCATTCCTTTTTCATGAGAATAAAATCCTTTTTCATGAGCCTCTGTCTTGTTGGGTTTTTTTTTCCACAAACTAAAATGCATGGAAAATACATAAAAATGTTGTCATTTTACAAATCAAACACCAGAATCTAGCTAAACAGCCCATTTAGCTAGATTCTGGTGTTTGTTTTTCACAATTAGAGCCAAAAATACTTTTCCTGGGCACCTGAAATCCTGGGTGCCCAGCTTATCAAGAGAAGCCTTCTGCTACATTCTCTGTATGAGAACCAGAGCTTTTCTGTAGTTCTGCAGCTGCAGCTCAACTGTTGCCGACTGCAGTGTAAGTTGTGAGCCCCCTTATTTTCCCTGGTGGCTAGTGGCACCCCTTGCTCCCCATTCCCTGTCCCCATACATTCACTGGTGTCTAATGGTACCCCCACCCTCCAATCCTTGTCCCCAGTGTTTCCCTGGTGTCTAGTGGCACCCCACCCTCCGATCACTATCTCCTAGTCCCTTGTTTATTTATTTATATATAATTTGACACTGGGGTGCACATCCCTGATGTTGGATGCCCCCCAGCTTGTTGTTTTATTTATCAGATGACATCAGGGGGCCCAGTCCCCATGTCTGCATTTAGACCCTTCCCCCAGCAGTGTGGGACACTGGGTAGCACACTTCCAGTGTCCCAATATATATATATATATATATATATATTTTAGTCTTGGATAACCTGGTAAGGCCCATTAGGCACAAGTGCCTGTTTTCATAGGCAACCTGGTAGCATGGGGGGGTGTTAAGTGACTTGCTCAGAGCCACACAGTAGGTAAGTTGAGCTTGTGGGAATCAAACCCAGGTCTGTTGAATGTACCAAGCTCATTCACAGCTTGTTACTCTAACTTCTAGGCTATACTGCCAGCCCCACATTTTATTAATGTAATCCTATAAAAAGAAAACAGTAAACCGACGCTTCTTTTTTTAAACCTGAAAAAAAGGAAAAGGCCCCTCGTCATCCCCGCCATTCCCTTCCCCCAACCGACTCTGCCACTGAGCATCCACCACCCCACCCCAACCCCGCTTATCCTATACTTACCACCAGAAGTCATAGTCTGTCATCTTCTGTGGACCGAGACACGTCTGCACTCTTCAAAGCCGAAACGTGAACTGAGGAATCAAGGTTCTGTATAATGTATTATATTTCAATGGCGTTTTGAACTTATGTTCATGACTTTGCCATTTTTTGGAATTTTTTCACCAAATTTTAAACATAGCCTTTTTAGGACAACACCTCATAAACACTGGCACTGTTATTTTGTTAATTGGGCCCAGAAGGTGATTTTGCAGTTGCTGTGCGAAATCATCTCTCAGAACCAAATAACAAAATTTTACCATGAGTGTTCATGAGGTGGGGTCCCAAAAAGGCCATGCTGAAAATTTGGTGAAAGCATTCCTAACAAGCATTTGTCAATGCCGAATGTTTGCTTGCTGGCATTGGCAGTGGTAGTGTAGAAGTTACAGAGCTGCGTAATAGGAATGGCAGTGAAGTATTGAACTGAAGCCAACCCCACCACCACCCTGCAGAGAGTGACAGGCATTGGGGGTGTGCGTTGTAATTCAGGCATAACGCCACTGACATTTCACCACACCCCACCCTGAAGACACTGACAAGTGTCACGGTGTTCCTTGGGGTCTTTGGTCCTTATCGCACCCATTTCATTAGGAAATATGGTGAGATGGGTGCGATATAGAGAATGGGGTGAACTTTGGGGCGAAGAGTCCAAGGCATACCTCGATGCCTCTCACTGGCTGCAGGGTGTGGAATGGTATGAGCATTACAGGCAAGAATCCAAGTCACACCCCTGATGCCTGTCATTCTCTACAGGGTTGGGCGTTATGGTTGGAAACCCTAATACCTCAGGCATTCGTTGGTATTTTCACTCCAAATTTTCAACATGTTTTTTTGTGACCCCACCTCATGAACAGGGGGAATATCAGTTGTTAGCCGAAAGCTGCTTATACGACTACGACTTATAGCGACTACGGCATTTAGCACCACAGGTGCAAAAACATTCCAAACAGGATGTAAAAAATGACAGCTGTACTGTTCATGGGGAGGTGTAAAAAATGGCAATGTTGCAAATCTGTAGTAAAAATATAAAAAAAAATGGTGAATTCACCAGCGTACATAGAAACTGTGCAACGCACACCCATAATATAATTAGGTTGGGGATTTTTTACAGCAGATTGTCAACTCAGGCATTTTGGTGCCTCCGATCATGAACAGTGTCACTGTGATTTTCTTTATCTGTGCCGAACAATGATTTCCCACAGCGACCATGCATCTCTGCGCTGAAAGTGTGAAAACACACTTCAGCCATGTTGTGAAAAGTGACAGCTGTACTGTTCATAAGGAAGTGTGGGAAAATGTCACTGGTGAAAATCTGGACTGAAAATATTACAAAGTCATGAACTAACGAGGATGCGTGGAAACTGCGCAATGCTCACTCGTAACATAGTCATTTTATGGACTTTTGTCACCAAATTTTCAACATAGCCATTTTAAGACCTCTGCTCATGAACAGTGTAACTGTGATTTTCTTAATCTGTCCTAAACATTGCTTTCGCACACCAACAGCACCATTGTGCGCTACATGTGCGAAAACACATTTTGGGTGACATATGAAAAATGGCAGCTGTACTGTTCATAAGGAAGTGTAATTAATGGCAATGTTGAAAATCTGGAGTGAAAATATTAAATTCGCAAACTTACGAGCATGCATAGGAACTGCGCAACGCACGCTCGTAAAACAGTCATTTTTTTGAATTTTTTTCACCAAATTTTCAACATAGCCATATTAAGACCTCAGCTCATGAACAATGTCACTGTGATTTTCTTAATTTGTCCCGTACATTGATCTCGCACAACGACTGCGCCATTATGCGCTACATGGGCAGAAACACATTTTGGGTGAGATGTGAAAATGACAGCTGTACTACTCATAAGAAGGTGTGGTAAAATGGCAATGTTGAAAATCTGGAGGAAAATATTGAAAATTAAGAACTTACGAGCGCAGCGAGGAACCGTGCAAATACACGTCAGAAACAGTCATTTTAGGAATTTTTACCAAATTTTCAACATAGCCATTTTAAGACCTCTTCTCATGAACGGTGTCACTGTGATTTTCTTAATTTGTCCTGTACATTGATTTCGCACACCGACTGCGCCATTGTGCGCTACATGGGCGGAAACACATTTTGGTTGAGATGTGAAAATGACAGCTGTACTGCTCATAAGAAGGTGTGGTAAAATGGCAATGTTGAAAATCTGGAGGTAAATATTGAAAATTTATGAACTACGAGCCTGCATAGGAATTCTGTAATGCCTTTCGTAAAACAGTCATTTTTTGAATTTTTGCGCAAATTTCAACATGGGGTTTTGGGACCCCTTCTCATGAATGATGTCATTGTATTGGCATTATTCAGGCCCAAAAGGTGATTTCGCACAGTGATTGCGAAATCACCCTTTGGGCCCGAATAACGCCATGACAGTGACATCATTCATGAGAAGGGGTCCCAAAAACCCCATGTTGAAAATTTGGTGCAAAAATTCCAAAACATGCCTGAGATATGCAACAAAGTTGAAAAACCCTATCTAGCCCATTATACAGCTTACCGGCATTTCCTCAGTTCGCGGTCGGCTTTGAAGAGTGCAGACGTGTTCCTGGTCCAGCGAAGATCATCACGCCGAGCTCGGAGGTAAGTATGGGGTGAGGGGTGGGAGGCAAGGTGCACAGTGGGTGAGTGCGGGTTGTGGGGGGCTGGGAGAAGCGCGTGGGACCCGTTTTATTTTGCAGGTAAAAAGAGCGGCGTGGGGCGTTTGCCACGCTGGGGTGGGCTCCCAGCGTGGCACAAAACTGGCTGGGGCAGTGGAGCCGATGGGGATTGGCACCCCCTCAGCCATATGATCAGTTGCCACGCTGGGGTGGGCTCCCAGCGTGGCACCCTCAGGGGTGAGGACAGTGGAGCCGACGAGTTGGGCACCCGTCGTATTCTGAAGTCGCCACGCTGGGGTGGGCACCCAGCGTGGCATGTGGAGAAAACTTTGGTGGGGGGGCAGCGCGGCACAAGCCGGCGGGGGATGGGCACCCCGTGTTATACGTGTGTGTGGGGGGCAGCATGCAGTATGCGTGTGTGTGTGTGTGTGTGTGTGTGTGTGTGGTAGGGGGAGCTGCGCGAGCAGGTGATATCTTATCGCTGCTCACTGAAGCGTAGCTCCCCCTTTCAACTGTATGCCACTGCATTTTGGAGCTTGTGATAGACAGCTCCAGCATGCATTGGCTTACAGGGGCCGCGCCTGCCAACACACTGACTGAATTGGAAGAGGGGGTGACACACCTCCGAAATCTCGGATGATGGCACTATGTTTGCTTGCACATGCGTGCAAGCAACATAAAAATGGCTGAGTTATGAATGTTTATTGGAAATTCTCTACGCATGCACATAACTTTGATAATTTTCAATATTTTGAGTAAAAATGTTCAACATAGTCATTTTTTCATACCACCTCATGAACAGTACTGCTGTCATTTTTCACATCCTGTCTGAAACGTGTTTTTGCACCTGTGGCGCTGAATAGCATTTTGGCATGGATTGGAAAGTTTTCACCTATGGGGTTTATGAGGTAGGGTCATAAGGAGACTATGTTGAAAATTTGGGGTCAATATATTAATAAATGACAGTTATGAACATTCACTGCAATTTCGCTACGCCCACTCGTAACTTTTGACATGTTAAATATTTTGACCCCAGATTTTCAACATAGCCTTCTTACTACCCTACCTCATGTATGTCACAGCTGTAATTTTCAAATCCTTCCCAAAATGTATTTTCATACCTGTGGCGCAGAATGGCATTGCAGTTGCTCAGAATTACGTTTTGGCGGGGATTCAAAAATTTTCTGTACCGGGGACATGAGGTGGGGTAATAAGATGGCTATGCTTTTAAGTGTCTACTTTTCCATTTGCAGATTATACTGTAAAGCCACTAGAAGGCAAGAGACATGTAGGTTGCAATCCTCTTCCCACTGCTCCCCCCAACACTTATGTCCTGTGTCATTCATACCTAAATTCTCTGCCTTTCGCCTCTCTCTGTAGTGTCCCTTGCACAGTTTCCCAGGCTATCACTAGGTATACAACGTGGTATCCAAATGGGGGTTCGAACCAGGTACCTTTCACTCCAAAGGCAGCAACCCTACCACTGCCCCACTGTGTCTACCACAATGTTAGGTGTCAGCAAGACCCACTCATACCTGCCCATGGTCACATCTACCACCATTGTACTCCCTCACAATACCCACACACACAAACTAACCATACTACTGTTGTTAATCACGTTTACCCTGCTCAGCAACAAACCCCCAGTTGCTTCTGGTATGTACACACCTTTGCTGCTAGGGGAGCACCTCACCCCTCATAGCCTCTCTGTCACCCTGTCTCTCCCCATAGCCCCCCGGCACACCTCCCCTCTACCCCTCCCCCATCTCTCTGTGCCTTGAGCGCTCCTTGTCTGTTCCGCCACCTGGCCATCCCAGCCCTCACACAGCTGCCCATTCCCTGCTCATCACCTTCTAAGCTTGCCAGCCGCCGCTACCCGCCAAAACGCCACCAGTTCATGGCCCTTGTCAGGATCTTGCACTTGCTTCTTCTACTATCTGGCAATGTTCACCCCAATCCTGGCCCAGTAGCAACCCCCCAACTGCGGTCACCCATGGGGCTTCGTATAGCCGCTATGAATATCTGCAGCCTGCCTAAAAAAACAACACCCCTGCAATGCTGGATGGCACAGCACCAACCAGATATTCTGGCTTTGACAGAAACCTGGCTGTCAGCCAAGACCCCAGACTCATTTGTCTCTATTCCTGGCTACTCTCTCATTAGGCTTGATTGTAATGGCAAGAGAGGCGGTGGCTGCGCTTTCTATGTAAATGACTCACTACATTACCAAGGCCTGCCTGCACCCTCCCTAGACCATGGTGCCCAAGCCCTCTCAATAAAATTCTCCCCTGACCCAAACCGTGCTCCTCTTACTCTACTACATCCCACCCGCAGCCAATCCCCTGCCTGTAAAGCACCCTCTGACTACCTAGCCAGCCACCCCCAACAAAATGCAAAAAATCCTAGTTGGGGATCTCAACACAAACTGGCTGGCGAGCTCATCAACACACGCCAAAGACACCTTTGCTGCGTTAGATATGACCCAACTGGTATCCCAGCCTACCAGGGCCAACCCCACTAATGGAACCCACACCCTACTAGATATCCTGCTCACTAATCATCCCTACCATATTTCCGACTTGGGTGTCCTACCCAACGCCTTAAGTGACCACTCCCCAATCATCTTCAGCTGGTCCTGTCAGCTACCTAAACCACCACCAAAAATCACCTTTCATCATTGACTGCATCCAGGAGGCATAGCCAAACTCAAACAATATCTAATTAACTGGGACTGGTCCCCTATTTCCCAAGCCCAGCACACAGATGATGCATTGCACTACTTCATCACCACCTTTAATACCGCCTGTGAAGCTTTTGCACCAACCATCAAAGTGACCACTAAGAAACGTAGTGCCCCCCCGAATCACCCCAGAATTCCTACAACAGTTCAAAATGCGTGACAACCCCTGGCATCGTGCCACTGCCTCCAGTTTGCTAAGCGATAGGCAGGCCTATAATGCTGCCCGCAATAAGTGTACCTGGGCAATCCGCAAGGCCAAGGCGGAGCCCTACAGAACCACCCAAGCCACCTCCTGGGGTAGCACAAGAAAGTTCTGGGATAACATCAAGGAGCTTAATGGTAAATCCCGCTCTCCCCCCTCAACTTAGTGTTAACATTACTTCCACCGCAGACACACTTCACATAGTTAACTGCTTTAACTCCATCTTCTCAGACCTCAGCTCAGTCCTCCCTAGCAACTTTTTCGATCCAATTCAGCCTACCTCACTGCCTGAGCTCCACCCCCCCTTCAAACTCAGAGTCATTACCCCTACAGAAGTGAAAGCCTACCGTCCACAGCCCTTCAGAGCTCCAATTACTGCAAAGATGCCTTCGATATGTGTATCCTATACCTTGCCCTAGACTCAGTTATCTCCTCACTCACGGGCCTTCTAAACCTGTCCTTGCGCCTGGGCCAGTTCTCAACCTCATGGAAAATGGCAGTGATAACACCAAAATTGAAATGTGGCGACAGCTCCCTCCCAAACAACTACCGGCCCATCTCGATTCTCCCCCAACTCTCTAAAGCCCTTGAAAAGATCATGGCCAATCAGCTCACTGACTACCGCCTCGCACACAACCTCTTATGTAGGGAGCAGTATGGTTTCAGAGCCTGATCATAGCACTACGACCGCCATCACAGAATTCCCTAACTCCCTGCACTCCACGCTTGACAAGGGGCACTTCGCAGGGGCCGTGTTTATAGACCTCTCAAAGGCCTTCAACACAGTTTCTCACCCACTCGTTCTTAACACATTGCAACAAATTGGGGTCTCTCATTGTCCACTCTCATGGTTCTCCAGCTATCTTTCATCTAGAACCCAATGTGTTAAAATTAATAATACCATATCTGTTATTCTGCCTGTCTGCTCAGGAGTTCCCCAGGGATCTATCCTGGGTCCCCTGCTATTCAGCATCTACCTCAATGCCCTGCCTAAA
The DNA here is from genome assembly GCA_016271365.2 of Neoceratodus forsteri. NCBI lineage: Eukaryota > Metazoa > Chordata > Ceratodontiformes > Ceratodontidae > Neoceratodus > Neoceratodus forsteri. Next base: position 6,398,599 of record CM057458.1, read on the forward strand.
TCTTGCCCTGGCAACCTTCTCCTCTATGCGGATGACGCTGTTCTTTACGCCGCATATCCTAATCCTCTCTCTCTCTCTCTCTCTCCAGCGTACCTTACAAAACTCCTTCTCTCAGATTGAACACTGGTTTGCTGAACACAGATTGGTGGTCAACATTAAGAAAACTAAGATGATATTCTATGCCCACCACCAAAACGGATCATAGGATTTCCCCCTAGAAATACTCCCTGCCTCTCTCATCCCACTGGAACAGGTCGAAAAGTATAAGTATCTAGGTATTACATTTGACTCTTCCCTCTCATTCCACGAACATATAAAAATCCTTACCTCCGTCATCAACACCCGCATTGGTCTTCTTTGCAGACATAAAGACTACCTGCCACCTGAAGCACTTCACCTAGCCATTACCTCCTCAGTCTTATCACTGGTGGACTATGGCCTCACAATCTATGCTGCCGCCGACCCTACGGCACTTCATCAAATACAAGCAGTTATCAATAAGGCCTGCTGGCTCCTCTCTGGTGCCGACAGAAATACACATACCTGCACCCTATACGCGCTCACCAATATCCTCTCCCTTGAGGAAAGACTATTATACCAGACCTGTCTCTTCACCAAAAAAATCCACTTGGGTTTAACCCCAATAGGTGTTATGGCTTCTCTTCAGGCAGCCACTATCTCAGTGTCCACATGGGCCACCTCAAAAACTATCTGGAAGGTGCCTAGGGTCAGGACCACCCTGGCCCAACGATCCTTCCCCCTTAGAGCTCCATCCTGGTATAATGCCCTCCCACCAGCGGTCACATCAATCACCAATCTAGGTCCTTTTAAAGCTGCCTTAAGGGCCCATATCCTCTCCTCACATCAATGCCAGTGTAACCGGTAACCCGTGGATCCTGCACCACGCTGCTAGGCCACGCACCCACCCTTGGCCAGGCAGTGGAGCTCCCTCGCTATTTCTAGCCTACAGGCTCCTCACCTCCCTCGGTTACCATATAGTTGCACTGGACTTTGAATGCATTGTATTATGTATAAGACAAGGCCTCCCTGAGGTGGCTTACAACCAACTCATATCATGCATTGCTTTAGCTACCAATTGTATAGGTCTTAACCGCTCATTAGGTAAATATGTTGATAGCTCTGCCCTGTTTTAGCTACCAGATGTATAGGCATTAACCCGTGCTCACTGTACTTATACTCTATATGATTGCTCACCAACATTTATTCTATGTATGTACTGTATGAATGTCTATGTTTTATACTGACGTGGAGCCTTTGGAAACAAGTCTATGACTCACAGGGTTGTAATTCTGATTTCCGAAATAAATAAATGCTGACAATTTTGGTCACTGTTGTCCTATAAATGGAAGCACAGGGCCCTCCACAGCTACATACACACACATATATATATATACTCATCTACGGAGGGATGGGAGTGTAGGGTCCAAAGGACCCTGCGCTCCCACAGTAAAATAAGAGATACTATTATATAATCTCATTCGTAAGTAAAGGTTGTTGCAAAATTTATTATGCAAGCAGTTAGGGTCAAAGAGACAAAAGTTGGAGAATAAGGTGTTAGGGTTTCCTACACCCTACGATAACCAGGCAGAAGAGCAGGTGCCTTGCTTTGCTCACACACTCACGCCATTCTCATAAAAGCTCCACATCTGACCTTATTTACAGATGGAATGGTGTGAGTGTTAGGCTGAGAAGCCCAAGGCATGCCCTACACTTGCTCTTCTGCCTGGTTTGGAAGGGTGGGGTGTTAGGGAAACCCTAATGCCTCATTTCTCAATTTGGTTTTGCTTTGACCCTAACTGGAGCATTAATGACATTTTTTTGCAACTTATTTACTTATATTGTTGAAATGAATGCAGAAAGCTATTTGGGTTTCTTAAAAAGATAACAGTCTGTAATTCAGGGGGTTCACCTTGAGATGTAGTTTGACCTACAGAAGCTTGCTTACAGAATTGTCAACAGGAGACCAGCACTGGGAAAGAACATTCTATTTTGTTGCAACTGTTGAACACTAGATGTGCTCTTTAGGCTGGCCTCAGGTAGAAACTGACAAAGTTCTGGTACATTTTGTCAAAAACAGGTGATGAAACTTACAAGAACAGAAGGTAGATTTTAAACTGCCAATAAAAGACATCTTATAAAAAGAGAGCAATATTTTGTTTAGATAGAGAGATTGATATTAAATTGAGAGAGAGAGAGAGAGAGAGAAACTCTGAGACGTAGGACTTACTTTCTTTGCACTGCCTGTATGAAGAGCTATCCTGTACAGTTTTTTTTATTTTATTTGACTGTTATTGATAATAATACACTACTTGTGAATTTTAAAACTTCTCCTGGTCTGTCTATGCTTCCTGATTATGCCTCCACGTCAACATGCAAGATGCTAAGGGACCATCTGCATACCTGTTATGGGCTCATCTGCAAGGTGTGCGTGCAACGTTTTAGCATCCATCCTTTGGGCACCTGACACATCATCCCTGGTGTCTAGCATCACCCCCACCCCCAGATCACTCATCCCATGACTGTAAGACATCTCCCTGGTGTCTAATTGTACCCCCCACCCATCGATCACCCATCCCATGACTGTACAGACATGTCCCTGCTGTCTAGTGGCACCATCCACCCCCAATCACCTGTTCCATATATTGTACACCTCTCCCTGGTCTCTAGTGGCACTCCCATCCATCAATCACCCATTCCGTATATCATACATCTCTACCTGGTGTCTAGTGGTACCTCCAATCCCTCAATCACCCATTCCATATATTGTACACCTCTCCCTGGTGTCTAGTGGGGCTCTACAATGCCGAGTCAACAACTAACTCGTCGACAGCATCGCAGCACCAGGCTCCCTAACTGACCAAGAATTGCAGTCGGAGCCGGCTGCACATGGTAAGGGCAGTATGTATTCTTTGGGGCTTCACCCTCAACGCTCTATATGGGGGTCTGCCTCACCCCCCATACTTAAGGATACCAACTCCAGGTCAGATTTAGTTCGGGGGAGGGGGTGCAAGACGGGGAAGAGTGTTGCCAGGTCCCGGGTGCATCCCTCTACAGCAACTTGACGCTGTTATCAGCAGCGACATATGTTGCTGTACGGGTGTCGCTGCGGGAAGTGCACACTGTCTAGTGTCACCCCCCAACCCCAATCATCCATTCTGTATACTGTACACCTCTCCCTGGTGTCTAGTGGCACCTCCACCCCAGATCACCCATTCTGTGTATCATATACCTCTTTGTGTCTAGTGGCATCCCACAACCCCAGTCACCCATTCTGTATACTGTACACCTCTCCCTTGTGTCTAGTGGCACCCCACAACCCCGCTCACCCATTCTGTATACTGTACACCTCTCCCTGGGGTCTAGTGGCACCCCCCAGCCTCTGATCACCTGACCCATGTACTGTATAATCTCCCTATAGTCCAGTGGTAACCCCTGCCCCCCGAATGCCTGTTGACAAACAGACTGATGAACATTGGCGGTTCAGTGGCCCCCCACCCATCCCACCTGTACCTAGAATACCACCCATCCAACCCCACTTACAAGTGTGTCCAGGGATGTGCACTGAATCCCGATATGGCAATCAGCACAGCCCTCTGCTCTCCTCCTCGGCCGGCCACCATATGAGTTGACAGTGAGTGCCTGTACAGTATACTTAGCACCCAGTTAAGACAAGGTTTTTGGTGGCAGTAAATAACACTGTTCTGGATGCCATTTACCACCAGTGCAAACCTTTGAACATACCGCTGCGCCCATATGTAGGAGGGGACACCCTCAGTTGCATGGGGGCAGCATTATGCTAGCCTCTGGACACTAGCAGTTTAACGTGTGGTACCGGAGCCTCTGAATATAGCAGGCCCACCCAAAGATGACCTCAAACCTGGACAGCATCGGTGCAAACCCCATTAGCACCAGCACCAACCTTTGAATATCTGGCCCCAGAACTCTTATGTTAATTTCATCTCTGATTACTTCATTCCGAAGACTGGAAATAAATCGCCTCCAACAATTCAAAGTAGACAGAGTTCCACTATTTAAGAATGCCTTAACAACCCAGTTGGTGAAAACCTGTATGTGTGGTTAACTCAGATTGGATATACAGACCTCAAACCAAAACTTCATTTCCTTGTACCAGCACTAATTAAGGGAGGCAAAGTACAGCATAATATTATCCCTTCTCCCCTGCTTAATATTAGACTTCTAGTAATCTGTTAATGAACGTGTGTCTGCATAAACTCAACTATTGTGTTGTTAGAAGTGTTTTTGTCTGTATAATTGTAACCCCCCACCCATGGGTGGGGCTTACCTGGTCTGCCTCCCAGCCATCTGATCTCACAATCCTGGTCCTTGGTGACCCCTTTATTGCTCCTGCTGGCCCCAGTGTGCCTGTTTTTGCTATGGGTGACTAGAGAAGCCTCGTGTGAAAGTTGAAGCTTTCAGATTGGTGTTGCAGTGCAGCCAGTGCTGTGCAATTCAGTAAAGCACTGTACAGCTCGGTGTGCACACATTCGAGTTGGATCCTGCTGGAACATGTGAGCTGGTGACTCTACTTGCACTATCTAGTTAGCACTATGGTGCTTAGCGTTAAAGCCACTTTGCTGGCTCAACAAGTGTGCCCTTTCTGTGTTCCAGCCTCTGGGACCCAATAGTCATAAGTGGGGGTTCGGAGACATACTGGGGGAGTAAAGAGCATGGACTTAAAAAAAAAAAAAAATGCTTTTGGACACTGTATCTTTAAGAGCAGCCAAGGCTGCACTGTGGAAATAAAGCCTGCCTGTTACCTGGGGGACAGCGCTATGGTGTTAGCGACAAGCAGGAGGAGACTTTTCCATGCCCCACTCTGTCACCAGATCATAGGGCAGAGGAATGCTACTGGACCATGTGGGCATTTAGTGTTAAAAGTGTTATAGTTTGTTTGCAAGAGAACTTAAAAGATGGGACTGCTGTTTTGAACTGGGCTGCCAGACTGTTTAACAGCCATCTTGCTACCTTTGACCTGCTCTGCAGCCAATCAGAAAGCTAGAAACCCAACATACTACAAAAAAGGGACTTCTGGAAAGAGGCAAGGACTATGAATTGGAGCCTTTTCCCTTAGCCAATCGGGCATCAAGTAGCAGTTCTGCATATTAAGAGGACTGACATCCTGATTGACAAATTGGGAAACTGGATTGATCCCCTGGGTCCTGGGGGTAGTTCCATCTGTGTGCAGTTGTCTGGGAGCTTCCAGAGGGAGAGGAAGCTCTGCTATGATCTCTGGGAGAAGTTTGGAGGCCTACTGAGGGGCTTTCACAGCCACTGGCCCAGGGAAAGGCGGATCTATTTTTCAGTATCTGGAAAGTCTGTGAGAAGGTGACAGCTGTTTTCCTTCTAAGGCCTGAGCATTTTAAAAGCTTGAATCTGAGAGACTGTTTCTGCCACAGTCTGGTGAGAAATCCAGAGACTGTGTTGCTGTTGAGTGAGTGCCTCAGCTGCCAGTCTGCAGTGTGGCTGAAGCTTTTACAGCCCGAGTTCCTGTGCTCCAGAAAAAGAGTTGCTGCCAACAGAGGATGGTCTGGGGAATCAGCCAGGTAGTGTCACAGCCAGGCATTACCCATTGTCTCCCCCTGATGGTTGGATGCCTGAACGTGTGGGGCGAGGCATGTGGCCCTGGTCCCCAGTACTGCTCTGTCCTGCCCAGTGATGACACAGAAAAGAAGGTGACAAGATGCAAAGAGCAGACCCAGCTACTTCCCAGCCGAAGAGATCTGCAGTTCTGCTTGAAGCCCTTAGAGCTGCAGTTCAGAGCAAGGGCCATCTTCCATCCAGAAGTCAAACTATCTGGTATCTCACGAACCATCAATAACTGTGTGGGTTTGGCTCTACCTGGGAATTTTTCAAATAATCTGCCAACAGCTTCTGTTTATCTAAAGTGTACCAATGCTGGCCAACCAGCTACACTGTGTTAGGCCTGCGACTGTTTTGCCACCTGGATCACCGAACTGACATTAGGGGGCACTGGCACCAATGGGGAGGCGGGTTAAAACTGGGTGTTGCTCTTGGGGGTGGGCACTGCTAACATTTGTTGCGTCTGCCTTTGTTACCAATTACATCAAAGGTTCTAACCTGTAATTTATCCTGCATCCCATTCCCCTTTCCCTGTTTCTAAATAGCCTGAAGAGCATATTATTAGCACTAGCCTTTAACTGCATACACAGTAAAGTACTGAATCTCCTATTGGTATTTCATGTGTGGGGTGACTGCAGGGGGAGGTGGGGAGGTATAGCATCCCGGAGGTTGTACCAGACAGACAGCTGGCCGACTGTATTTAAACTGAGTGGAGGCACCATGCAAATGAACTTTACTTGGGAAAGAGCCTCCCTTTTCCATCTGAAACAGAGCCCAGGCTCCCCCAACCTTGCTGAGCCCGCAAGGCAAGGGTCGTAACCGAATGTTACATGGCAACCCGGTTATATAATGTTTTTGAAACTGGATTAATATATTGTAATTTTCGAAATATTTCCAGGATGAATTTTATTTAAAAAAAAATTATCATAGCAGTCATAACATGTTTTTCTTTACTGTAACATAAACCCTCCCACAGGACAACTTTGTCAAATATGGCTCTTCAAGTCCCAAAGTTATCTCCTGAAAAAAAAAAAAGCTTTTTCCTCTCTCCTCTGGGGAGGCAGGGTTGAAGGCACTGCAACACTGCCATCTGCATGACAGCAGGTGCTCTTGCAGTTGGAACGACAGATGCGGGGGGGGGGATGTCGGCTGCATTAGGCCTCAAGCATGCTGATTGTGCATACACACTCCATGACACCCTGCGCCATGCCTGCATCTAGGGGGACAACAAAGGTGGAAGTTCCATAAGCAGGCAGCCTGCCACCGGTGCCCCTCGGGTCCAGCCAGTCACTCTACCCACTATGCCTCACACCCATGAGATGGGCCAAATGGGGGTTGCAGCCCAACCCCTTGACAGGGTCTACTACAGATGTAGACGCTGTACGGCCACTGCCCAACCACATGACAGAGCCCAGTACAGATGCAGGGGCTGTACTGCCACTGTCCAACTCCATGACAGAGCCCACCACAGATGCAGTCGCTGTACCGCCACTGTCCAACCCCCTGTCAGAGCCCAACACAGACGTAGGCACTGTACCGCCATTGTCTAACTGCATAACAGAGCCCACCACAGATGCAATCGCTGCAACACCAATGACCAACTCCGTGACAAAGCCCACCACAGATGAAGGCATTTTACCACCACTGTCCAGCCCCCTGACAGACCCAGCCACATATGTACATACTATACCCCCACTTTCCAGATGTATAACAGAGTCCACCACAGATGCAAGCACTGTACCACCTCTGTTCAACCCTCTGACAGAGACCATGACAGATGCAGACACTATATTGCTGCTGTCTAATCTCCTGACAGAGCCCACCACAGATGCAGGTCCTGCGCTGCCACTGTCCAACTCCATGACAGAATCCACCACAGATGCAGGCACTGTGCGGCTGCTGTCCAACCCCCTGACAGAGCTCACCATACATGCAGGCACTGTACCACTACCATCCAACCCACTGACAAAGCTGACCACAGATGCAGGCACTGTACCACCACCGTCCAACCCCCTGACAGAGCTCACCATATATGCAGGCACTGTACCACCACCGTCCAACCCCCTGACAGAGCTCACCATATATGCAGGCACTGTACCACTACCATCCAACCCACTGACAGAGCTGACCATAGATGCAGGCACTGTACCACCACCGTCCAACCCCGTGATAGAGCTCACCATATATGCAACCACTGTACCACCATTGTCCAGCCCCTCTGACAGAGCCCACCACAGATGCAGGAGCTGTGCTGCCACTGTCCAACTCCATGACAGAGCCCACCTCAGATGCAGCAGCTGTACCACCACTGTTCACCCCCCTGACAGAGCTGACCATAGATGAAGGCACTGTACTGCTGCTGTCCAACCCCCTGACAGAGCTGACCATATATGCAACCACTGTACCACCATTGTCCAACCCCCTTGACAGAGTCCACCACAGATGCAGGTGCTGTACTGCTGCTGTCCAACCTCCTGACAGAGTCCACCACAGATGCAGTCGCTGTACCGCTGCTGTCCAACCTCCTGACAGAACCCACCACAGATGCAGTCAATGTACCGCTGCTGTCCAACCTCCTGACAGAGCCCACCACAGATGCAGTCACTGTACCGCCGCTGTCCAACCCCCAACAGAGCCCACCTCAGATGCAGTCGCTGTACCACAACTGTCCAACCCCTGACAAAGCCCACCACAGATGCAGTTGCTGTACCACTGAAGTCCAACCCCTGACAGAGTCCACCACAGATGCAGGTGTAACCCTCCTACAAATGGGGGTTCCCAAAAAGTCTTCCTTGAGCTTGCTTAAATGCTCACTGCCAGGCTGGTGTCCTGCGTTTTAGCAGTTTAAATGTGATTACCAGATTTTGTTTAGCCCCTGTGTACTGTCTCTTTAAGAGCTGCCTGATTGCAACCTAAGTAATCTGAGAGGGAGCTCTGTTGAAAGATGTAACTATTTGCTGAAAATCTTTTAGAGTGATAATGATAATGTAGTTTGTCTAACCTACCTTCTTTATAGCAAGGACTGTTTTGTTTGTCTCTACTATCTTGGTCCTGGACTGCAAATTGGACCAATCAATTCTGGTGGGACCTAAAATGTAGCCGGACTACAGGAGCTGTCTGAAGTCAAAATCTGTAGGAATTGTAGATTTGAACTTTTTGCACCTTTTTTGCACCTGAAGAGGGAGCTCTTGCTTTGACTGACAGCCAAATCAGCCAACCAAATCTTTTGGATCTTGGGGAAGTCCCAGGCTGCTTGCAGTTTTCAGTTAGTTCTGAGCTGGGAAGTGAAATAAAAAGAGCTCAAGTGTAGTTTGGGCAGCAATCCTGAGTGGATTCACATGGGAAAACTGCGAAAGGGCTGAGTTTTTGGCTTGCATGTCTGCTGCGGCTCCTGAGAGGGAGAGAAGAGAATTATTTTGGACTAAATCCAAGTTTGAGTGACTAAAGTAAGCTACTGAAGTGGGCCAGGCTCAACCTGAAGAAGCCAAAGATTTTGCTAAATGCGATCGGCCTACCAGGAGTTCCAGCTACCCCTAAGCTCCCGGTGTGTGCAGAGATTTTGCGATTGTGCCTGTGGGAGTGCTTTGCCTGGTACAGTAGAATTCTCGAACATGTAAATGTGCTACGAGCTTCTACATGTAATCTGACTGTGGTTCCAGTTTGTGCTCAAAGTACTGTACTGTTGCAATTTGCTATGCATAACCTTGTTTTACAGGGGGTCCCCAGGGTCGAGCCAGAGGAACCAGCCCTGGTGGTAAGTACAAACAGTGTGGGTACTTTTGTGGTGTACCAGGGGTATTGTGAAAGTGATTATTGTACAGTGTTTAGGCCACTAGAGGGGAAGTAGGGGGGTTACAGTGTCCCGGAGGGCTGTGCCCAGGTTAGCTTGACTACTACCAACCCTGACCTCCAGGTGGAGGCACCCATTTCAGAACTCAGGCCCTTAGCCTGCTACTAGCCAAGCAGGCAGGGGTAGTAGCCCTTGGGATAGCGCCACCTAGGGGTTACATAGGCACTGTACCGCTGCTGTCCAACCTCCTGACAGAGCCCATCACAGATGCAGGCACTGTACCGCCACCGTACAACCCACTGACAGAGCTGACCATAGATGCAGGCACTGTACCACCACTATTCAAAGCCCTGACAGAGTCCACCATGGATGCAGACACTGTACCGCTGCTGTCCAACCCCCTCGACAGAGTCCACCACAGATGCAGGCACTGTACCACTGCTGTCCAACCCCCTGACAGAGTCCACCACAGATGCAGTCACTGTACCACCACTGTCCAACCCCCTGACAGAGCCCACCACAGATGCAGTTGCTGTATCACTGCTATCCAACCCTTGACAGAGCCCACCATAGATGCAGTCGCAGTACTGCCTCTGTCCAAACCCCTGACAGAACCCACCACAAATGCAGGTGCTGTACTGCTGCTGTCCAACCCCCTACAGAGCCCACCACAGATGCAGGCACTGTACCACTGCTGTCCAACCCCCTGACAGAGCCCACCACAGATGCAGTCAATGTACCGCTGCTCTCCAAGCCCCTGACAGAGCTGACCACAGATGCAGGTGCTGTAGCGCTGCTGTCCAACTCCCTGACAGAGCCCACCACAGATGCAGGCACTATACTGCCACCGTCCAACCCACTGACAGAGCTGACCATATATGCAGGCACTGTACCACCACCGTCCAACCCACTGACAGAGCTGACCATAGATGCAGGCACTGTACCACCACCATCCAACCCCCTGACAGAGCTGACCATAGATGCAACCACTGTACCACCACCATCCAACCCACTGACAGAGCTGACCATAGATGCAGGCACTGTACCACCACCATCCAACCCCCTGACAGAGCTGACCATAGATGCAGGCACTGTACCACCACCGTCCAACCCCCCTGACAGAGCCCACGACAGTAGCAGGCGCTGTACCGCTGCTGTCCAACCCCCTGACAGAGCCCACCATAGATGCAGTTGCTGTATCACTGCCGTCCAAACCCTGACAGAGCCCACGACAGAAGCAGGTGCTGTACTGCTGCTCTCCAAGCCCCTGACAGAGCTGACCACAGATGCAGGTGCTGTACTGCTGCTGTTCAACCCACTGACAGAGCCCACCACAGATGCACTCGCTGTACCACCACTTTACAACCCACTGACAGAGCCCACCACAGATGCACTCGCTGTACCACCACTTTAAAACCCCCTGATAGAGCCCACCACAGATGCACTCGCTGTACCACCATTTTACAACCCACTGACAGAGCCCACCACAGATGCACTCGCTGTACCACCACTTTACAACCCCCTGACAGAGCCCACCACAGATGCAGGCACTGTACCACTTTTGTCCGACCACCTAACAGAGCCCACCACAGATGCAGGCACCATACTACTACCATCCAACCCCCTGACAGAACCCAACACAAATGTAGACACTGTGCCACCACTGTCCAGCCACCTAATAGAGCCCACCACAGATGCAGGCACCATACTACTACCATCCAACCCCCTGACAGAGCCCACCACAGATGCAGTCACTGTACCACCACTGTCCAACCACCTAACAGAGCCCACCACAGATGCAGTTGCTGTATCACTGCTATCCAACCCCTGACAGAGCCCACCATAGATGCAGTCGCAGTACTGCCTTTGTCCAAACCCCTGACAGAACCCACCACAAATGCAGGTGCTGTAGTGCTGCTGTCCAACCCCCTAACAGAGCCCATGACAGAAGCAGGCACTGTACCACTGCTGTCCAACCCCCTCGACAGAGCCCACGACAGAAGCAGGCACTGTACCGCTGCTGTCCAACCCCCTGACAGAGCCCACCATAGATGGAGTTGCTGTATCACTGTTGTCCAAACCCTGACAGAGCCCACCACAGATGCAGACACTGTACTGCTGCTCTGCAAGCCCCTGACAGAGCTGACCACAGATGCAGGTGCTGTACTGCTGCTGTTCAACCCACTGACAGAGCCCACCACAGATGCACTCGCTGTACCACCACTTTACAAGCCCCTGATAGAGCCCACCACAGATGCAGGCACTGTACCACTTTTGTCCAACCACCTAACAGAGCCCACCACAGATGCAGGCACCATACTACTACCATCCAACCCCCTGACAGAACCCAACACAAATGTAGACACTGTACCACCACTGTCCAACCCCCTGACAGAGCCCACCACAGATGCAGGCACTGTACTGCTGGCCATAGCCAGGGGTGCGTGGCATCTGGCTGTCATTACCAGCATACGAGGTGTGTTGGGGGTTCTTGGCATACGTGTGCCCGCACTACAGGGGTAACCAGATGCTGAGGAGTCTGCTGAGGGGTGACACTCCCCCCACTGGAACAACCAACAGTGTGGCCTGCACCCACATTCTTGGAGACCATGGCTGCAACCCCCAGCATGGCAGCAGCCACCACGTCAAAGCTGACCACCATGGACTGCTCCATTTGGGTGAAGTCAGCCTCCGATGCCACCATGTGCTCCGTATGGTGAACCTCTGCATGCTGTTCATGGTCCTGCAGCTTTGCCATATGCAGCCCGTCTCAGTCTGCAGGCACTCCTGAGCCTCCATAGCAGCCTGCAGCAGCTGCCTGTTCCCTGCCACCTGCTGCCAGTGTGGACTGTCCCAGGGACAGGGTTGGGTTGCCCCCTAGCCTGTTGTGTGATGTGGGGTTGCACCACGGTCAATGCTGAACCTTGAAGAGTAGGCTGGGAGCTGGGGCATGGGCCTAGGGCAGCCCAGCGGTGGCTGTGCCAGGGACATGGGCGAGGTGCAGTATAGTGGTGGCTCGTCCAGGGGAAGGGTGGCTGGGCCCCATTGGGAGGAGGGCCATCAAGCATCATGTCCTCATTGGGGTTAGAGCTGGACCCAATGACATCTTGGTGCCACCACTCCTCCACATGCATCTCCACATCACTGTCTGATTCCTCCTGTGCCCAGCACGGGTTGGCCTCAGGGCAGCATCCTTCTGGATGGTTGTCCTTAACCCTATCTTCCACCAAGGACTGGGCTGTTCAGAGAAGAGAGGTACTCAGCTGAGTAATTTACATACCTGTGGCTTGACCATGCCAGCATGCAGGCCCAGTGAAATGTGTATAGACAAACACACGCCAACCATGCAGTGCAGTGCCTATACAGCCACAGTGCTGTACACATCACCGAAATCTCCCATCACCAGTGACCACACAGTATACAACAACCATGTGGCAGAGTAGTGGACTACCCCGCAGACATCCATGCCACCAGGATATGTGGATAACACCATGCAGCTTTCCCCCATTGTGTAACCCAAGCACACCATTACTGACAGTGCATGTAGCACTGATGGTCCATGTGCATAATGTACTGAGGTCCATGCAGAATGCATGCATAGGGCTGCAGTAGGAAGTGTCCTCAGAACACAGATCTGTGTAGTATATCCTGTCCCTGTCCTCTGTACTTGGCCAGCTGTGGCCCACGTCACTATGGCATGTGCCCACCCTGACAAGCATGCAGCCCCCAACCCCACTGGTGCATGTGCACACCCGGACAAGCATGCAACTCCCAACACCACTGGTGCCTGTGACCACACTGACAAGCATGCAACCCCCAACCCCACTGGTGCATGTGCACACCCTGACAAGCATGCAACCCCAAACACCACTGGTGGCTGTGACCACACTGACAAGCATGCAACCCTCAACACCACTGGTGCATGTGCCCACCCTGACAAGCATGCAGCCCTCAACACCACTGGTGCATGTGCCCACCCTGACAAGCATGCAACCCCCAACACCACTGGTGCCTGTGACCACACTGACAAGCATGCAACAGCCAACACCACTGGTGCATGTGCCCACCCTGACAAGCATGCAGCCCTCAACACCACTGGTGCATGTGCCCACCCTGACAAGCATGCAGCCCTCAACACCACTGGTGCATGTGCCCACCCTGACAAGCATGCAGCCCTCAACACCACTGGTGCATGTGCACACCCTGCAACATGCAGCCCTCAACACCACTGGTGCATGTGCACACCCTGACAAGCATGCAACCCCCAACACCACTGGTGCATGTGCCCACCCTGACAAGCATGCAACCCCCAACACCACTGGTGCATGTGCACGTCCATCCTCAATGTGATGGGGCTAATGCAGTCACTCACATGGCTGGGACAGTCCCACTGGCTTACATAGCCACCTCCAGGGACACCAGTTTTGGCTGCGAGCTGCAGCGTGCCAGCCATAATCACCTCAATAGAGGCTAGGGCTCTGCTGTGCATGGTCAACCACCCATGGCGTAGAGGTTGGACTAGATCCTGGCCATGATATCCTTTGTCCGTGTCTTCAGGTCACCAGCCCTCTCGTGGACATCCTCCACCATCCTGCCCCTGCCTCACATGGCATTCACCAACTCAGTGATTTCATTCCTGCTTTTGATATTTCATCCCTGATCCCCCTGTGACAGCCCACCAGGTCCTCTGTGGCCATGTAGTCGTGGGCCAGGGCCATTACATCCTCCTCAGAAAACTTCCTCCTCTATCATGCTACCTGTTGTGAAGGGAAGGACACACAGCAAGGTACAAAGCACAGCTACAGTGGTGTGCAGGCCCCAGTTCCCCTGGCCAGGGCATGTACATATCCGTGCAGAGCGGGGTCGAGCATACAGCAAGCTGCCTGTGTATCACAGACTCAAGGGCACATGCTGATACAGTTACAGTCAATTCCTCATACAACATAAACCCATTGCTAGGACCACGGCTGTCCCTGGTGAAGGCCATTGCAAACTACATTTACCTGTAGTCACCTGCAGTTCCTCTGAGGAAGCTGCATGGGGCTTTCTGCTATTTTTATACACTCTGGCCACACTTAGGCATGCACATTACTGAATACATTCCAGTAATGACATGCAAATGTGGATTTAGGGCACTGACTATGGAATTAGCTTATCTGCATACACTATTTGAGTATTGCAGTTTTGTGCCTAGTGCTATCGTGACTGCACAGCTGCTTGTGCTAGTGTTATGGCCAGTGCGGTACGGACATGGCATCATGTAATGTCTGCAGACATCACAGTGCTGTGCAGGCATGCATGCTATGATGTTGTGCTATGACGTTGCACGTGTGCAGTGCATTGCTGCACATGTGCACCATGCATCCAGGAATCGTATTGCCATCCACTTGCTGACAGCCATCCCCCCCCCAGCAACATGTATAGCACTGAGAAAACTGACTTTAGCACAGCACAAATGGTAAACGTACAGCTGTACAATCCAGCCTACTCAGCAGAGTCAGTGCAGGCAAGAGACCACCTGGAGATGTGATAGGAAGGTGCCAGGAACTGCTAGCCAGAGCCAGGAGGAATGACAGACAGGCACTCCAGAGTCAGTGCAGGCAAGAGAACACCTAGAGATGTGATAGGAAGGTGCCAGGAACTGCTAGCCAGAGCCAGGAGGAATGACAGACAGGCACTCCAGAGTCAGTGCAGGCAAGAGAACACCTGGAGATGTGATAGGAAGGTGCCAGGAACTGCTAGCCAGAGCCAGGAGGAATGACAGACAGGCACTCCAGAGTCAGTGCAGGCAAGAGAACACCTGGAGATGTGATAGGAAGGTGCCAGGAACTGCTAGCCAGAGCCAGGAGGAATGACAGACAGGCACTTCAGAGTCAGTGGGCAGAGGCCAGAGGGACACCAGGTGGTCAGCCGTGGAGCTGGCCAGTCTGGTAGACCCTGTGGTTAGCTGGGTGAGGCTGCTTCTGGGTGGGGAGGAAAGCATCCAACAGGCCCAGGTACATGGTCATCTATGCAGCGGTGCCTGCCCACAGGACAGATATTGCCCATACAGGCAACCAATGTCACCACAAGTGCAGTTACTGTACCTCAGTCATAGGGAGCCACAGCACCAGCAGCCGTTGAGGGCGGTGATGAACAGTGGCACTGTGCCACGGCCAGGTGAGTACAGCCAGCTGTAAGTATGGTTCCTCTGGTGTGTTGTGTGGAGTGCGGTTTGAGTGCTCCAAGCCGGCTTTGTTACTTTCTCTGAGACTCCAGGGCAGTGTACCTGTGTTTACCTGTTGAGTACACTATTTCCTATGGAAATTAATTTGCTGCATTGTCCTACATAGCCTGTGCAGGTCTATGGGACCACTGATCCTGTAGATGCCCCCACTGCCCTGTGCAATACAGAACTCGCTGTGGATCTGGGAGCCATGCTGCTTGCCATACCACCACGGGTGTGTGATACCACAGTAACATGTGATCACTGTATGTTCTTAGGCACTGTTTCTCGTTGGTCAAATATGTCATGTGCCTTGGGGCGTTCTTCTAGCCAGGGTGTTAGGTGTATCAAACAGCATCCTGTCACAGCCCATGTCTGTTCCATGTAGTACACAGTCTGTGGTATGTAGTATGTATGCAGGTACATTTACGCCGCATAGTGCATACTTTACAATTGGATTGGATTGGGTGTACTAGTCTAGCACCTGCCATGGTGTTTGCTTACACGTACGGTACGATATCCACCCCTGCTGTTAGGATGGTATGATTATTGTGCTCAGTTTGTACGGGACCTCAGACTACATGCATCCTACTAAGTAACGTGAGCTGTACATGGTGTGTAGTTGACATGTATGGGTATGTTGGAAAGGGCTGCTGGGAACAGGCTGACAGGTCTGTGCGTGATTCTTTCCAGCTCTGCCCTGCACATAAGACTGCAGTGGTACAGCTCTGGTGTACAGGCACGTGTAGTCTGGATGGTGTATGATAATGAGTCACGTGCTCCGCTACTTGCTACTGATCACATGTCACCTTTGTCCCCCACCACAGACAACGGGACCCACCCAGGGCCAGCCAGGGTGCAGAGGCCAGCACGACACCAGTCAGCAGAAGGGGGTGCACAGTTGTGATGGTGGGAGGCCGCCATCCAAGGAGGCAGATCTGTCCCTAGCCAAATGTCCATGTGCAAACCCTGCAGTGTGTGTTTCACAGTCCGTGTTGCTGTTTACCCTGCACTGTGTGTTTCACAGTCCGTGTTGCTGTTTACCCTGCACTATGAGTTTCGCAGTCCGTGTTGCTGTTTACCCTGCACTGTGTGTTTCGCAGTCCGTGTTGCTGTTTACCCTGCACTGTGAGTTTTGCAGTCCGTGTCGCTGTTTACCCTGCACTGTGTGTTTCGCAGTCCGTGTCGCTGTTTACCCTGCACTGTGTGTTTCGCAGTCCGTGTCACTGTTTACCCTGCACTGTGTGTTTCGCAGTCCGTGTCGCTGTTTACCCTGCACTGTGTGTTTCGCAGTCCGTGTCGCTGTTTACCCTGCACTGTGAGTTTCACAGTCCGTGTCGCTGTTTACCCTGCACTGTGAGTTTCACACTCCGTGTTGCTGTTTACCCTGCACTGTGAGTTTCACACTCCGTGTTGCTGTTTACCCTGCACTGTGTGTTTCGCAGTCTGTGTCGCTGTTTACCCTGCACTGTGTGTTTCGCAGTCCGTGTCGCTGTTTACCCTGCACTGTGTGTTTCGCAGTCCGCGTCGCTGTTTACCCTGCACTGTGTGTTTCGCAGTCCGCGTCGCTGTTTACCCTGCACTGTGTGTTTCGCAGTCCGTGTCGCTGTTTACCCTGCACTGTGTGTTTCGCAGTCCGTGTTGCTGTTTACACCATGCGGCATGTTTTCGATGGGGGGAAGGGGATGTCCCTGTGTGTGTCTCCCCATGTTGCACTTGTGGCTGTGAGGACAGCACTTGGGTGGCTGTGGATCTGGACACTCACCTGGCCCTTGGGGCACTGTCCCACCACTGAGACTGTGGTCTGATGGGGCTGTGCCCTCTACTGGTTTTATTGTCATTGCAACAGACACACTGTGTATACTGTGCCTTGGCATGCATTACACAGTGCTGTGGCATGTCCCCTATGTCACAGACTTGGTACACTGAGCGGTGGCATTAATGCTCACTGCCCCAGGTGGTATGCCTGTCATTGTCTGTCAGGTCTGTTGTGCCACGTGGTCAGGCCTAGGTATACGTATGTGTCTGGCGTTGGTAGGCTCTGGCCACTGCTCTACCTGTACACCCCTCTGATATGCCACGTGTGGCATGCAGCACTAGTGGCAGCCTGCCTGTGTGGGTGCCATCTCTATTCTCTAGTGCCATCTGCACTGAGTTTAACAACACTGCATCTCACCAGAGCTGGCCTCATGTGTCATGGGGTCCCCAGCAGAGGCAGTTATTGATGGGCCCTGACTGTACTTTAGCATGCATTTTTTAGCATTCTGCTGCATAGCTAGTAGTGTCTACCCAACACAGTGATGTCCATTGTGTGATCATTCCACAGTACACAGGCAGTGACATGCATACTTTACAACACCACTAGGACATTGCTGGACTAATGACCTGCACAGCCTCTGCATGGGGGTTGCCTATCAGGGTCGGACTGGCATCTGCTGAGACACAGGATGCCTACAGGCAGCTCTGCATCTCACACTGGTGTTTTGATGACTGCAGTATGGTGTGCCTGGTGCTCACTCACCTACCACACCGCTGCACTCATGTGCTATCCTGCCTGCTGCACACGGTGCGGTATGGTGGTCCCATCCATATACAGCTGTGCTGCGTGTGCACCACTGGGGTGTGTGACTGATCCCCACCTTGCACTGCGTGTGCACCACTGGTGTGTGTGACTGATCCCCACCTTGCACTGCGTGTGCACCACTGGGGTGTGTGACTGATCCCCACCTTGCTCTGCGTGTGCACCACTGGGGTGTGTGACTGATCCCCACCTTGCTCTGCGTGTGCACCACTGGGGTGTGTGACTGATCCCCACCTTGCTCTGTGTGCACCACGGGGTGTGTGACTGATCACCTTGCACTGCGTGTGCACCACCGGGTGTGTGACTGATCCCCACCCACCTGCGTAGTACCCACCGGGGTGTGACTGATCCCCACCTTGCTCTGCGTGTGCACCACTGGGTGTGTGACTGATCCCCACCTTGCTCTCGGTGTGCACCACTGGGGTGTGACTGATCCCACCTTGCTCTGCGTGTGCACCACTGGGGTGTGTGACTGATCCCACCTTGCTCTGCGTGTGCACCACTGGGGTGTGTGACTGTCCCCACCTTGCACTGCGCGTGTGCACCACTGGGGTGTGTGACTGATCCCCACCTTGCTCTGCGTGTGCACCACTGGGGTGTGTGACTGATCCCCACCTTGCTCTGCGTGTGCACCACTGGGGTGTGTGACTGATCCCCACCTTGCTCTGCGTGTGCACCACTGGGGTGTGTGACTGATCCCCACCTTGCTCTGCGTGTGCACCACTGGGGTGTGTGACTGATCCCCACCTTGCTCTGCGTGTGCACCACTGGGGTGTGTGACTGATCCCCACCTTGCTCTGCGTGTGCACCACTGGGGTGTGTGACTGATCCCCACCTTGCTCTGCGTGTGCACCACTGGGGTGTGTGACTGATCCCCACCTTGCTCTGCGTGTGCACCACTGGGGTGTGTGACTGATCCCCACCTTGCACTGCGTGTGCACCACTGGGGTGTGTGACTGATCCCCACCTTGCACTGCGTGTGCACCACTGGGGTGTGTGACTGATCCCCACCTTGCTCTGCGTGTGCACCACTGGGGTGTGTGACTGATCCCCACCTTGCTCTGCGTGTACGCACTGGGGTGTGTGGCTGATCCCACCTTGCTCTGCGTGTGACCACTGGTGTGTGACTGATCCCCACCTTGCTCTGCGTGTGCACCACTGGGGTGTGTGACTGATCCCCACCTTGCTCTGCGTGTGCACCACTGGGGTGTGTGACTGATCCCCACCTTGCTCTGCGTGTGCACCACTGGGGTGTGTGACTGATCCCCACCTTGCACTGCTGGCCAGGAGGGCTCCTGCATGTCTGGTGCCCTCCACACAGGTCTGGGCCTATATGCTGGATACCTGGTCTGCAGGGTGCTTGGTGTGTTGCCACTACAGATAGCCACTTGGGCCATTACACTGCGTATTGCACTCTGCCTTGGCACTGCTGTGGCATGTACTGCATTTCCACATCTGGCCTGTCTGCTGGTGTCCTGTGTCCCTTGTATGACTGGATCTGACTCGGTTGCAGTACGGCTCTTTCTACGTACAGTCCTCTACTGTTCGGGTACACAGTGCTGTCTCTGGTATGCCACACACATTCCAATGCGACTGTATGACTCTGTCTGTCTGTGTGTGGCATGTTGGCCCATGTGCCATCTGGCTGAACATCTGTTATACACAGTATGCCATGCCTGTGTCCCTCATCCTGTGTACACAGCTGTCTGAGTTCAGAGTCTTTCTTTTCATAGGTGCCCAGAGTGCCACAGGAAGGTGACAGGATGCCATGCTTAGGGAGGGTAGGGACAACCTGCTCCAGTGCCAGGTCGACCTGCTGCAAATGCTGGTCAGGTGGGTAAAGAAGAAAACTAAGCTTGTACCGGACCTTCCGGTGGCATACAGTGACAGCAGCTGCCACCATCACCTGCAACCCCTTGAGGTTTTTGGCTATGGACATAGTTGTTGATGGGAGGTTGTCTTCTATTAAATTTGTCTTCTGCAGGTGGGTGCCCTTTTTTAAAATTTGTCTTCCACGTGCGAGTGCTTTTATTTAATTTGTATTCTTTGGGAGGGTGTCCATTTCATTACACTTTTAGTCTATGGGTGGGTGCCTTGTTTTTAATCTGTCTATTTCAGGCAGTTGCCCTGTTTTTAATTTGTCTGTTTCAGGCAGCTGCCTTGTTTTTAATCTGTCAATTTCAGGCAGCTGCCCTGTTTTTAATTTGTCTATTTCAGGCAGCTGCCCTGTTTTTTTTTAATGTATATTTTACGGGCAGTTGCCTTATTTATGTTATTGTTGCTTTGTTTTTTTACAGGCCATTGACCATTTGTGTTTGTTAAATATTTGTGATACTGTTGCTGCTATGTTGTGTCTTTTACATACTAACATACTAACATACTAAAATGCCAGCAGAATAGGCCTAATGGTCTTTCGTGTCTGCTCATTTGGTCAGTCCCCAACCTGGGTGCTGACCTTGTTGTCCCCCTCGCCTTCTCTGGCTTCTCCCTTCCCAGTTCTGAATATTCTTGCTGCATTGGATTTTGCTTCCAGAACCCTTCTCCTGTACCTGTCCCACCCCTCTTGAACTCCTCCACTGTCTCTGCCTCCACCAGCCCCTAGGTAGTGCATTCCATGGCTCCACCACCCTCTCAGTGAAGTAGCACCTCCTCCTTTCTCCCTGAATCTTCCCCTCCAGCTTCCACCCATGCCCTCTAGTGGCCCCTTCCTCCTTCCTTCAAGCACCCTGACTGTTCCTCCCTATTTACCCTCTTCATGTACCTGAAGACCTCTATCATGTCCCCGGTCCCTTCTCTCTTCCAATGTGTACATATTTAGCTCTTGAGCCTCTCCCTATAGGTCCTGTCCCCAAGCCCCAAATCATTTTGGTTGCCCTCCTCTGGACCCTCTCCAGGAGGTTAATGTCCCTCTTTAAGTGTGGCCTCCAAAACTGCACGTAGTACTCAAGGTGCGGCCTCACCAAGCAGTTATACAGAGGGAGTATCACTTCCCTCCTTCTGGAGGTGATCCCCCTAGTGATGCATCCCAGCATCCTGTTGGCCTTGGCTGATGCCCTCCTACAAGTCTCAGAGTTGTTCATCTTGACATCCACCACCACCCCCAGGACCCTCTCAGCCAATGAGACTTTTGCTCGGTGCCGCCCCTCCACCCCCACCCCAGCCACCCCTTGCACTGTTCTCCATGCTATTTGCACTGCACCTGTGTGCAGTGCTATATTCAGTGCTGCACCTTTGCCTTGCGCTGTTGTGCACATGCACTGTGCCCCAATATTTATTTATTTAGTGTTGACTGGATAAGTGCACTAGACAAATTCTGCCTATTTTCAGGCACAACCCGGGGGAGGGGGATACAGATGAATGCCAACTGACTTGAACCAGATTAAGCTGTTGGTGGTATTTTTAGTGAATGAGGGGAAATTTGGCCAGGGCACCGTGGAAATTCCCCTGCTCTTTTCGAGAAATGCCATGAGATCTTTAACATCCACCTGAACTACCACCAGAACAGGCAGATAGGACCTTGCTTTAACGTCTCATCCGAAAGATGCACCTCAGGAGTGCAGCGCCTCCCTCATGCTGCACTACAGTGTCAGTATTGGGATTTTTAACCCACATTCCTGATGTGGGGATAGAACTCACAGCCTTCTGATCTCCCGGCCTCAGAAGCAAGTGTGCAACCTGCTGAGCCACTGACACTGGTAATATATTCGGAAGTGTTAGCGTGGGTGCTCTACTTCTGAATATCTCTGAGTGGGTCCCAAGATGATAGCCTGGGTAAAGAATTGGCTGGAGAATAGGACACAGAGGGTAATAGTAAATGGAGTCCACTCTGAAGAAAGGGGGGTTCCTAGTGGGGTACCGGAGGGTTCAGTATTAGGACCGGTCCTCTTCTATGTCTTTATAAGTGTCACCCCTCGGTGGCGCTATCCCAAGAGCTACTACCCCTGCCTGCTCAGCCAAATACAGGTTGAGCAGCCTGGATCCAATGGCGGGTGCCTCCACCCAGAGGTTGAAGTTGGAACAGTCAAATATGACCTGGTCACAGCCCTCTGGGTCACTGCAACCCCTCTTCCTTCCCACTAGTGACCCACCAGCAATTCCCACACTATCATTATGACTTACACTTACCCCCAGTTCGGGATGGCCAACTTGGTGCTGGGCACCCCCTGTAAAATAAGGTGCAGTGATACAATAACCCATACACAAAAGGGTAGCACAAACACGCAGTTCAAACGGTATACCTTGTAACAACAAATCTGATTTATTAAGGGGAAAGTAACAAGGACGGGGGAGACCAGGCTGATTAGCTTAACACTTCTACTATATAGGGTACTATGCACAGGCCAAACCTATCAGTCACTGTCTTTGGGTACCCAGGCCTTACAAGGCTAGCCTATTCGGTGCAGCTGGTTGGGGCCCTGATGAGGAAGCAAGCATTTGGTACCTAGATTTGATTTGTAAGAGCCCACAGGCACAAATCATGCAGCCTCTGAAACAGCCAGACAAATATTTCCCTCAGAAGGAACATCTGACAGTCAGCTACCCTGATTTAGTACTCCTCCTGCAGAGAGATCCCTCTCACACCACTGCAGGACTTGGCCTGTGATCCAGACGCTGCTTGACACATTTATATGTAACACAGAGGGGTACCATACCAGGCAGTTGCTCCAAACTCCCGATTACTTTCACTGATCAAACCGGGTGAACAATGCAGCCTCACTTGTCCTGACAGACCGAGCGCAATTCAGCAGATTCTCCAGTCCTCTACAGGGTGAGCCTGGTAGGTAGCTAAATTCGCACAGCCTCCTCTGCCTGCACTCCTCATGGATCTTGTCTGCTTGCTCTACTGGCGATGTAGTAGCCCACGCCTCCCAGCCCAATTGGGCCTTCCCATGTGAAGACTTGCACAGCGCAGGAGCCAGAGCTCCTTCTCCCTTCATGATCACCAATGACTCTGCCCCTCCAGGACAGTTGCAGGATAGTTTCCTCTCACTCTGCAGGGCTCTGGTTGGCTGCTTTATTCTGTCAGTCACCTCAGACACCCTCTATTGGTGCAAAAAAGGTGCCAGGGTCCAAACTACACTTCCCAGGAGCACCTGCCATATATGCCCCTTCAGGCAGGCTCCCAGTGGGAGTCCAAGTTCTGGTTGGCTCAAGCGATCTCCATTTTAAAGTCCCCTCTCACCAAATTGGTCCATCTCAGAAGTCCAGGTCCAAAATGGAGGGGCCAAACACACAGAGTCCCAGCTGCAATAAAGGCAGGTTAAACAAACTACATTCTTACTGTTACATTACATATGTCCCCCGCGAGCAGTTACATCTGCCAGTAGGGCTCCCTCTGCTCGCTTAGCGACGTCAGAAACAGAGCAATTCAAACAGCAGCTCGAGTGGGATTCGAGCAGTAAACCCAGAGTCCCCCCTTGCAAACTAATAAAGCCTGCAAGTAGGCAGTTCTTAAAGAGACATTACCAGAGGATCTAAAAGCACTCACAGTGCCCACATTTAAACGGCATTACACCAAATGCCAGTTAGGCAGGAAGCACTTAGGCAAGCTCCAGGAAGGCTTTTAGGAACCCCCATTTGTGGGGGGTTACATAAGCGACATTGCAGAGGGACTGGAAGGAAAAGTATGTCTCTTTGCAGATGACACTAGCATCTGCAACAGAGTTGATGCACAAGGTGGGGTAGAAAGGATGAGAAGGGACTTGGCAAGGTTAGAGGAATGGTCAAATGTATGGCAGCTTAGATTCAATGCTAAGAAGTGCAATGTAATGCACCTGGGAAACAAAAACCCAGGAGAAGAGTACACAATGGGGGTGAGATACTAACAACAACAAAAATGGAAAGGGACCTGGGGTAATCTATCAGATTACTTAAAGGTGGGCAAGCAATGTGAGAGGGAACGTGGGAGGGGACTGGGCGGATACTGGCATGCATAGGGAGAGGCATCACCAGTAGAAAACAGGAAGTTGTTATCCATGTGTACAGACAGCTGGTGAGACCTCATCTGGAGTACTGCGTGCAGTTCTGAAGACCAATCTCCATAAGGACATAGACAGGATGGAAGCTGTCCAGAGGAGGGCAACTAAAATGGTGCAGGGTCTGCACCGGAAGACATATGAAGAGAGACTAAAGGAGCTTAATATGTATAGCCTCGAGGAAAGGAGGGAGAGGGGGGACATGATAGAAACTTTCAAGTACCTCAAGGGAATCAACAAAGTCCAAGAGGGTAGCATCTTTAAAAAAAAGAGGTGTGCAAGAACGAGGGGGCACAATTTGAAGATGGAGGGGGCTCAGAGGTAATGTAAGGAAGTACTTTTTCACAGAGAAGGTTGTGGATGCATGGAATGGCCTTCCGGAGAAGGCTGTGGAGTTAAAAACAGTGTCTGAATTCAAGCATGCATGGGACAGTCATAAGGCAATTCTAGGGGGTGGGGTTAAAAAGAAGTAGGCTGCTGGTTAACTAGGATCTGCAGCTTATCCATTAGGTAGAGAAATGGGCAGACTGGCCGGGCCAAGCGGTCCTTATCTGCCGTCAAATTCTATGTTTCTATGGCATGTACAGGCACTAGCTACCATTACTGCAAGCACAGTTGTCTGATTGGGTCCCAGCATGTTTTGTAATTGCTGGTATAGGATTACATGGGCAGGACAGCTTCTGGTGTCCTTTTCTAAATAATCCTGCATTTTTAAGAAGAGTTGAAAGTGTGTACTGTTTTCTGCACTGTTCGTATACAAGTAACTGTAGGTGATGTGTAGAAAAAGTTGGACAGTTATGGATATACAGTATATCGGTAAAGTGCTCGCATGCATTAGCCATTGAAATTGTAGTTTACATAAATGGTAAGCATGACATGTAACACATTTTAACTCAATTCAACATGTATGTTCCTGCCAGTTGTTAGACTGAATGCAAATTTAAAAAAATGAAATTGCCTACTTGGAAATGTTATGAAATTTCATTGGTCTAAATATGCATAAAACAATTACCTAATGGATAAATCACAAAGCAATGGGCAGCAGGCAAATTTACCTGAGTATAATCCCTGCGTCCCTTTAACCAAAGTCTTTTAGCAGTGTCCCTAACTGGAAATGTGAAAAGAAAGACAGGGCAGCTTACTCATGTGAAGATGAGGCTTGTAGTCTGGCAACAATACACCGTGGGTGGCCTCTATTCATGAAGCTTTACTGCAGTGTTGGGTCCAGGATAGGGTCCTGTGGCAGTCATGAATGGGGACAAACTAAAAGAGGTTGGGCTGTCAGCAACAGGCAGAATACTTCTGTATCTATTATCTGTTCTGAACATCAAGTTTTTTTTAGTGCAGTATTAGCCACTGCTAAGCAATTTAAATAAATTATAGTGAGAAAGAAATAATGTGACTTACTGGGATTTGAACTCAGGCCTCCAGAATACCGTCCCAGTGCCCTTAGTCACTAAACTATAGGCTCACATTGCTGGGCCTGCTGTTTCTCCTTGGATACACTTTCTCTGGTGTTGCACAATCCTGCAACTAGAAACAAAGATGAGAACCAAATGTTTTTTAGTGCAGTATTAGCCATTGCTAAGCAATTTAAACCACTAATTGTTGTGAGAGAGAAATAATGTGACCTACTGGGATTTGAACCCAGGCCCCCAGAATACTGTCCAGTTGCTCTTAGCCACTAAGTTATAGGCTCACATGGTTACCTGCTGCTTTCTGAACATGATAATTCTTGGTAGTGGGCCATGATAAATTTAATTTTTGTTGTGTTGGAAATATATTATGTTGGATGGGTTCTATGCCATGTAAATGTCAAACAAGGGTTCAGCTGCAGCAGGATGTTTAGCAAGGCTGGATATGCCACTGGCTTTCTGCATTCTTCTTGTGGCTTTACCAAAACCTGAATCTGCTCTTTTGGAGGGTGGAAACACAACAGGAGTAAAGAAAATCAAAATAAATCAAAAATTAACAAACCGTCATCATAAATAGTGGACCAATGGACCAGTGGTTATCTTTCTGTCCTATATTTGTTATGTTCGTAAATTGCGCTACTGCATCAGGCCTTTCTTTATGACATTTTTCAGAATGGGGGTTCCTTACCCACACACTAGTATCACTAAAACAGGGCAGTTGTTGTCCTTTTATGTTGTTCGAATAATTAGCAACTTTGAGCACTAAAAGACAATATTAAAAATGTTGTTAATACTAATTAGTTAAAAAGTCCATAAAAATTAGGGAGGATATCTGGATATTTCAATAAACAAAATTGGGACACATTAGTAAAGGATCTATTTTAAATGCAAGTTCTCTACATAGACTTTTATACACACAGCCATTCTAATGACAACGTTTGCGGGGAGTGTGGAGAACCATCTCATGCTGTTTCCAGCTCCAGTTAAACGGCCTCTCTGCATGATAAGAGAAAGACATGCCACTTATTCTAAGCAACCAAGGGTATCTTTTGTCTCCAAATAAATATTTGTCTTTGTCTTTTGTGATAAGGTCTGCTGCCTGCAATCAGAGGAAGAAAGGGGGCTGCAGATTTCTTTGTAGAATACGCTGACTTAAGATCATTTCCAATCTTGCAGCCCCCTGCATGGTGATCAAAAAGCCAGCAATACCCAGGAGGAGGAAGAAGGCACCCTCCCCCCAGCTGTAAGCAGAGTAAAACAAAAGTCTCTGCTGCTTAGAAGCAAGGGTACATGGGACCCCCTACTGGCTACCAATAGGAAGGAATTTATTCCCTACCAGCTAGAAATAGCTGCTAATATTTAGAAAATAGGGGAAGGAGAGAGAGAGAAAGAGAAAGAGAGAGAGACAGAGAGGGAGGGAGAGAGAGAGAGAGGTAGAGAGAGGGAAAAATGAGAGCGAGAGCTGCGAACACTAGACATGAAGGCATCTTACTGGATTAATGGAGTTAAATCACATATTAGCACAGAAGAATAGGTAAGCAATACCTCATGTGGTTCTAGAGAATTAATGCTCTCCCCAGATGAATTAAAAGGCACAAGGCAAATGGGCGAGTAACTTTCATTGCACTCGGGAAGTGCATTTATTCTCAAGAAACCAACCTATTCCCTGGAGTGACTTATTGCACTATAAAGTGGATTTTCTTTTTTTTTTTTAAATAAATTATTTTAGTTGTTGTTGCTAGGTAGAATAACTGAGGCAATATAGCGTAGTGGTTTAAGGCTCTGAACTGCACACCTGGAGACCTGGGTTTGAATTCCACAGCCCCCACTTGCATATTGTGTGACCTTGAGCAAGTTACTTAACCACCTTTTGCTCCCAGGTCACACCTGTAAACAAGCTTCAGCTTAGTGTGTCTCTCCCGGTTTTTAAAAAAAGAGGCAGTATAGTGCAGTGGTTTAAGACTCTAAGCTGCAAATCTGGTGACATCCAGCAGACCAGACCTGGGTTTGAATCCCACAACCCCCCACTTGTATGCTGTGTGACCCTGAGCAAGTCACTTAACTTCCCTTTGCTCCCAGGTCGCACCTGTAAACAAGCTTTCAGCTTAGTGTGCTACTCCTGGTTAAACAACTAAAAAAAATAAATAAATAAAAAGAATTTGGTAACAAGGGCTGGGTGCCTTTGAAAGAACCTGAGAACTGCCCTCACGTATCGTGGTCTTCAGTGGATGAATGAACTACCAGCCCCACTCTTTGAATGTGAAAATACTAGCCCCTTTAAAAAAAAGGTCTCCTTCTAGCTGAGACCAACCACTGTGACTGCATACCCTAGACAGTTGCTCCCTCTCCTTGGTCTGTCCTCCCCCCCTCCCCTCAGCTCCACTAATTCCTCCCCCACCAAGACAATGCCTACTGGGCTGCTATAACCTCTACTTCTCCCTCCATAGCTGTCTCTCTATCCCCCACTTACCTCCTCTCCACTCCTTCCTACCTTAACAATGCATACCTAGGCTGCACCTGCCCCTGTTTGCTTCCCCATCCCCTCACACACACTCTTTCCTGCTACCCCCTGCCCTCATCTTTCCGCTCCTCTCCCCGACAATGCCCTCCTGGGCAGCTACAAGTTCACCTACGCCTGCATTTAGCAACACTCTATGGAATTACTCCTGAAACTTAGCCAAAATCCAGCACTAATTGTAAAGGCCTGTGTTCTTGTACATCCCGGTGACTGTAACATTTATGTATATCCTCATACCTGTAATGGGCATTTGACTTCTTGGCTTTGTACTTTATGGCCCAGATATTCAGAGCAGTTGCGCATGGCACAACTGAGTTGCACCAGTGCAAGTGCGGACTTGCACCAAGGAGCCATATTCAACGGGAGCCAGTACGCTGCACAAAATCCATTGCGCCAATGCGCAACTATAATGAATGCAGGCACAAGAGCAGGGGTCATTCTCATGAATATCCAGCGCAGTGGCATATTCAACCATGAAACCATGGCGCAAGTGTGGAGCAAATCGAAGCTGCTACGAGCAGACTTGTTCCTAGTAAAACAGGGTGCAAGCATCCAGACAGCAGTTGTGCCAAGGGTGGGAGTGAGAGGGAGAGATACAGGGAAACAGATAGACAGGCACACAACCAGACACAGAGGGAGGTGGACAGAGAGATGGCATGGGAGAGGGAGAGAGGGGCAGAGAGGGAGAAGGACACACACAGACACAAAGCCTGTCTACCAGGGTGGCACACAGCCAGCAGTCAACCGCCCAGGGGGACGGTGGACAGCAGGGGACATGGAGAGTGTGCCTGCCCTGATGGGGGTGGTGATGAGGGGTGTGAGGTAGCAGGAGGAACAGCTACGTGGCCGACGAAGGGCCCGGCAGTGGCATGCCCAACACAGGTGATACTGTGCCCACAGCACTGCTGGGAACCAGAGTGACACCAAGATCGTGGGCCAGCACTGCCTGAACAGGGCCATGCTGAGGCAGCCCTGTGAGCCTCGCAGCATGGAGCTGCAGGCACCCACCAGACAGAGCCATGTCATGGCCATGGTGATGACAGTGACCACCGGCATGTGTCTGCTCACCACGGGCACCAGCCAAGGACCAACCGGGGACACCATGGGCAGCACCCAGGTGGCCACAGCCCGCTGCCCCACACAGGTCCCCATGGCTGTGCTGCCACGTGCTGTGGAATGCAGCCATCACCCCAGCACACAGACGGAGCATACAGCACCGATGCAGGACAGCTACAGGGTGGCATGCATGCCTGGCATGAGTGGGGTCTGTGCCTGAACCCACGTGGGTAGCTGCATGCCACCTGGCCCTGTGGGACTGGCGCATATCTACAGGAATGGGTGCCCAAGCATCACCCGCCAAGTGGTGTGTGATGCCACAGGGTGCACACCAATGCCTGTGCCACACACGTAGCACAGCCCTGCGCCGTGCCACGGATGTGAATATGGGGACGACACCACAGGCCACCCTGTGGGTGTGTGTGGCATGGGTAGGGTGTGATGGGCAGTGCAGTCCTGGAGTGGGCATGGGCAGGGTGTGCATGATGGTGTGGGTGCTAGGGACAGGCAAGAGGCCGAGCACAGCATGGCACAGGGCTAACCATGGCGTGCTCCACACAAGTGACAGCGCATACCCGCTGAGGCCCTGGTAGCATCACCCGGCCCATCCCACCCTGCAGGGCTGTCTTCCCCCAGTGTGCTGCTGCAGCATCCACCACACCTGTCAAGGTTGCAATACCGGTATATGGCCTGTGCTGTTCGGTGGCGCTTCTGTGGCGCAATGCATGCAAATAAGTTGTGCGCAATGGTA
Source organism: Neoceratodus forsteri (assembly GCA_016271365.2). NCBI lineage: Eukaryota > Metazoa > Chordata > Ceratodontiformes > Ceratodontidae > Neoceratodus > Neoceratodus forsteri. Next base: position 6,428,512 of record CM057458.1, read on the forward strand.
ATGATATGCTAATGCATCCCACTGCGCGACGCATTGGCTGATGAGCTCATTTGCACGTGGCATCTGAAAATCGGGATATTGTGCTGTGCGCAATGGTAATACGCTAGAGCAAGTGGTGGCACAATGGTCACGCACGTGCGGTGCTCGGACCTGCAGTGCGCATGAGCACTGCACTGCCATGGTGGCAATCGCGCAGGCTGCGTGACCAGCACAATGTATCTGCACAACGCAAGCTGCACAGGGCCGGCAACGCACACTTCACACATGATGGCATGTTCCCTGTCGCGCACATGCGCACTGTGGTTGGGCATGGTCCCTTGGGCCATTGCACTGGGCACCTGCCTTGACCCTCGCTATAGGTGTCCAGCTGCCAGTGCGGACACCGCCGCACCAGATGCTGAGCTGGCCCATGCAGCAGCCCTTGCTCATGGCCTTGGGCATATTTGGGGTGGCAGCGACCCTGCAGGGCATGCTGGTGGCAGAGGGGGATGAGGGATGGCATGCAAGGGTGGCTGGCCAGGGCCATCGCTAGGGCTGCCCCTGTGTCCCCTGTTACCCCTGTTGGGCCTTTCCTTACAGTCCCCCCCCACTGCACAGTCCCTGTTCCCTGTCTCCCTCCCTCGCTGTCCCCACCCATCCCCAGCCCCTGCTGTTTCTGTACATGGTTGTTCCATACATATATATTGTCTGGCATACCCGCCTGTGTCCGTGTCTGCTGTGCAGGTGGCATGAGACACCATGCTGCAGTGGCCCAGTGTCTGTCCGTGTTGTGTGCATGTGGGGGGCATGTGCCGTGCTTCCGTGGTTCCCTGCTGTGTGCCATGGTCGGTCCCACTGTGGTGGTGTCCATCCCCTGGGTCAGTGGCTGTGCATTGGGGTACCCATGGGGTGGCGGTCAGGGGTATGTGGCGGATGTGTTCATGGTGGTGGCTCACGGCCATGGTCATTGGTTGGGTACTGTCTGCGCACTGTGTCAGGGTCCTCCACCTGGCATTGTGTGGCCTGTCCCATGTGGTCCACCACACTGCCTGCCACCTGGCTTGTACAGTGTCTACTCTGTGGGCTCCCTGTGTGCCTGTGTGGCATGTGTGTGCTTGGCTGCATGGTTCTGGGTGTGGCCTGCTCTGGTCTCGGGGGGGTGGGACACGGCCAGCAGCCTGCTGGAGGTGGCTCCATTGGTGGCCCTCCACTGGCCGTTGGCACCTCCTGTCACCTGCTATCCATACCACTGTTGTGTTCCAGGGTCCAGTGTCGGGGTGCCTGTGTGTGCCCTGCTGGTGGAGGCCTCCTGTGGCCTGTCACTGTGCTTCCATGGCCCTGTCCCTGGGTCTGTTCTCTGTGCCCTGCCCTCCTCTGTTGCTCTGCTGCCACAGGTGCACTGGAGCATCTCTGTGTGCACCATGGCGCACTTCTGTTTGCACCATGGTGCAACCCTGTTTGCACCATGGTGCAACCCTGTTTGCGCCATAGTGCAACTCTACCATGTTCAGCCGCATTGCGCTGGCACAGTTCAGCCTGCGCAACCTCTGAATATGGCTCCAGTAGTGCAGTGGCGCATTGGATTTGCGCTGCACCAGACTTGCGCCGGGCTTTGGCACATTTCTGAATATCTGGGCCTATGTGTTTTGCCTTCATGACTTGAACCTTTGTAAAGGAGCCTCGCGGCTCAAAGGTTGTAATCCAAAACTGAAATAAATAAATTGAAGAAACCCCATGCTCTGTTGTTGATTTATATGTTTAAAAAGTGTAAAGTAATTTTATTTTTTCATAGGGTTTTCTCCCTGGGCTGCAGGTGGACAGCTATCAGCAAATCCAAAGGAACCTCACACTCACAGTGCCATTTGCAGAAAACTAAGACACACAAATGTAAACAGCGTAAGTAAACCGCTCACCACCCACCTCAACCTGATCATCGGTTGATAATCCTGACAAGGCCCATGGCAGCTACCTCCTCCTTTACTGTAGCTCTTTCTCCCTTCCCTCCTCCCACCCTCCTCCCTACTGCCAACCCGCTTACCCCTACCAGTATCTTTGACAAAGCCCCGGGCTGCTACCTCACTCCCTAGTTCTGAAATCCTACTACCCGGGCATTTCCCTGCTATTTTTTTTTCCTTATTTTCTTTTATACTGAAAAATAAGAATATATATGTCCATGATCCAGGTTAGTGCATGTGTAAAGACCCCCCTCTCTGATGTCTAGGGGTATGATGGTAAACGTCCTGTGGAGGGGGCTCTTCCACTGCGCAGAACACAATACGGGGAATAAAAATGAGATGACAACATTTACCAGGGTGATGTCTTCGTGCCAGATGATAACTCCAGTGTGGGGGACACATCTTCTATGGGTCTGGAGTGCTAAAGAGGGGGAAAGACAGCTTGCAGAAAGCAGCAACAGTTATACAGTGGCACAGAGCCACGGCTCAGACTTGTGACTGAGAGATCGATTCTTCTGAGAATGCCACAAGAGTGGGATTGAGCTCCATTAATAGCAGCAGCACTTCTTCTATGCCAAAGAATACTCCAAACACAGGGCACTGATCTCTCTTTACTGCTAATGCAGCATCTCTAGTCTCCCATGCCGCACTGTAACACCAGCTGGTCCAGCTTCACTGGTTCAAAACCAAGCTCAGAGCATCCACAGGGCATCTCTAGCCCAGGCGATCCCAGAAACATGTCAGTTTCCCAACCCACAAAGCAGGCCTCCCACCCATGACTGAAGGAAAGCTACACCAGAAAGGGCTGCAGGCTGCCACCACCGCATACCCTGCGATGTGACCTGCCACCACTACACCGCCCCACTACCAGTCACCAGAATCCTGGACCCCATGGCTGGCCCACCCCGGTGCCGCAGTGCATGAAGTAGACCCTCCATTTTCCTCAGGCAGCAGCTGCTCCACAAAAAATAGCAATGGGGTCCCAAACCTGCCACACAGACACACCACGGCTTCAGTTACCACTGCTGCTCCTCTCTTCCCCGGCTAACGACCCCAAAATGCCTGCTGAAACCCCGGACTGGGCCGGGGCAAGCTGGCGGCTGGCCCGCCTAGGCCCCAAACTTCTGCCTTCTTTCCTGCCAGCTCCCAGAAGGTGTGCCACAGCTCCCCAGTAAATCCCCTTCTGGGAACTGAGACTTCACCCACCCCACAGGCAGGCCATGGCCGCAGGCCATAAAAGGTAAAGAGGAAGGAGAAGGCCATATAGTAAACACCCAAAAAGAGGGTGCTTACACTCTTCCCTCCCTTTGAGCCATTCACTCCCTGAAGAATGACCTAACCAGCTGTGCCAGAGGGCACTACAAAGTCAGGGATATGCACACTCTCCCCGCTATTTCACACCCACGGGCAATACTGACCTAACCACAAATGTGGTGGAACCCTTCCCCACCAGCTCATCTACCAAAAACAATCCTCCCAGGACCTGGCGACCCACCACTCTGATCCAAATGCGGACATGCGTGGTATTTAGAGGGGATGGCATCCCAAGGCCCCTAAAATACCACTACCAGGCCACAGTGCTGCTGCCACCAAGACAGGGATCCCTTAACACAACCCTTGTCCCCTCAGGCAATGGTTTAACATTTAAACACTAATTAATTTTAAACAACAAAGTACGAAAACTCACTGCAGGATGACTAAAAGTTAATACGTGCCCAATTTCCACATCAGCCACAAACCATGCTTCCCAAAGCTCTCACCCACGCACTGTCACTCCACTCTCCCTCTCACATGCACACAGCATCACACTACCACCTACTCTCATACCGCGCTTCAACCCCTCACCAGGCAGCACCGAGGTGCTGAGGTTTCAAATATCTAGCCCTTTTTGCTTTCAGTTCCAAAGAGCCATCACATGCGGCCAGTTCAAAGCATGAGTCCAGGGCTCAATACCCCACTCTTCAACCCATTAAACATTTAGCAGCAACAACATTTTAACTTTAAAACATTTTAAGTGAACAAACAAGAGTAGTGTCACCCATAAACAAGAGTCCAGATACAGCCCTATAACACGGAATAGCATCAGTCCTACTGGAAGCTGGAATTGGTGGGCGTGTAGGCTCTCACAGGGCAGGGCCTCCCTCCTTAAGATAGTATTACTGCAGGTCAAGGTTTGTGGTCTCGTTCCCGAAGGAATCATCCGCCACTATGTAGTACTTGGTCCTGTGTCCCATCACATCCTGGACCATCGCAAAGTGTTTCAGTAAGGTCAGACCAGTCCAGCCCATGGACTAACATAACGATCTAACCTTGATGATGCTGGCTGGTGTGGGTGCTCCTGTCTCCTAGTTTCGGGTATGAATCTTGTCGAGTACCCAGTCGGCTCTCTTCTCCTCTATAATGTCCTAAATTCTCTCCAAAACATAAGCTAAGGGTTTCCTGAGAGTACTCCTTGCAAATTCTCTTCTGGACTCTCCGCTCCGCCTAGGACCACTCCAGTATACTTCTCATGCTGGTTGTAGGGGCCGTACCCTCAGTCAGCCAGGTCCCATTCCTATATTTCAGATTTAATGGGCCATCTGATCTAAAGCCATCCATCCTGATACACAGCTGCAGGTACCTCTGCGGCAGGTGGGGAGTCTTATTAGGGAGAGAAAGCATGGGCCACTGAAAAGGCTTAGGTGTGGCTTGCCCCACATCCTGATCTTTGAAGGTTAAGGGAGTCAGACACCTCTTTGATTGGTTGTTGGCAGGGCAGCTAGACACTTTGAATTTAGGCTAAATCTAATTGTTATAATGGGGTGTGATTCCTGTAAGCTACACCACTGTGTATCTAGACTTGATTAAGGACGCTTTGCTACCTAAAGTGTTGTGGCTACGGACATTGTTTTATTTCCTTTTTTCCCACTCAGCTTCAATCATTAGGTGCTAAGCATAACAAATGTGTTGCTTAAGGTAGACATGGGGATTGTGAACTGCAATGCATGTGGGGCATTCATCTCCAAGAGGTTGCTCTGGAGGGTGGGACACTGCCCCATTTGCAAAACTCTGTCTGAGCTCAGAGTTCAGCTAGAGGCAGCAAGAGAATGTCCACGCTGTGTCTCCAGCTCAGCTGGCGCTCACTTCCCCAATTCCCACTACCACTGCCACAGCTGCTCACTGGCCCAGGGGAGTGGAGAGTGGTGGCAAGGGAGGGGAGAAAAGAGAGAAGGGTTGGCCACAAGGAGATGGTTCAGGCTGATGCCACTCTGATTGCAAATCATATTTGCTCCCCTTGTGGAGGTGCAGGAACCTGACTCTGCTGGGAGGACTCCATGTCAGTCAGTGGGTCATGACAGAACATTAAAATGGCACCCAATGTTGAGACTGGAAAAAACATAAAAAAGTCAGATAAATCCCATTGGTAGGAGACTATGGTCAGAGGTGCAGAGTTAGAAAACGGGTGGGGAAATGCAACAAGAGATGATAGCTAGGTGCCTTCCCAGTGCCTCAGCCCAATGGACATAGGGAGGATGGTGGAAAGCACAAGTGGAGAACTGAGAGTGCTGTTTCACCTGGGAACCAATGATCTAACAAACTGGTCAGTGAAAGGACTAAAGCAGAGCTTTGAGAGACTGGGGGAGCAGTTGGCAGCGTACTGGGCCTCCCTGACCTTCCCCAAGGTCCTCACTGTGTGGGGTAGAGGGGGGGAAGGGGGACAAAATTAGACAGAAAGAAATAAACAAATTTAACAGGTGGCTTAAAGGGTGGTGTCAAGAAAAAGGTTTCACTTTGTGGTTGCTTGGGCAGACTTCTGGGAATGCAGGCTATTCCAGGACAATGGACTCCACCTGGCAAAGTAGGAGGCAACAGCAATAGGGCAGAGGTTTGACATCATTATTGGATGTTTAAACTGACTGAGGGGGAGCCTAAGGCTAAGAAGAACATCATGGCTAATGGGAGGGGGGGGGACCACGCTGGCACTCCCCCACAAATGGGGGCTAGAAACAAAAACATTAGATGGGAACATATTGTCAAGATCAAGGCTGAAGTAGGGCGGGGGATAGTAGGCAGGGGGTACAAAAGAGTGCTGCAGGTAGCACAGGATGGAGAAGACCAAGGGTCTGGGTGAGGGAAAACTAACTCACAACAAAAAACATTTAGGTGGTACCTGGAAGGGGGTCTGCCGCAATGCCAGGAGCCTGGGCTACAAAATTTGGGAGTTACAGGCAATGGTAGCAAATATTAAGCTGGTTCTTTGTTGCCATCACAGAAATCTGGGCCATGGACAACAATGACTGGGACCTCACAATTCTGGGATACTTACTGTTCAGGAGAGACAGAAGGGGAGGGAAGTGGGGGGAGCACTTTATGTTCATGAGGGTATTGAAGTAGTGGAAGATGGGAAACTCTAAAATGGAATGGAGGAAGGCAAGTCACTTGTACAGTTCACAGCGACATTGGGCAAAAACTACGCCTGGGGGTGATGCACCAACCTCCAGGATAAGGAAAGGGATGGGACATGGAGAGGGGATGGACAAGAAGCTAGGAGAGGAAATAAAAAGAGAGTCAGGAAAGGTAGTGGTAGTCAGATAGTTAAACCTACCAGATGTAGACTGGGGTGTTTACATAGCAAAATGTTCTAGAAGTCAAGCTATGTTGGAAACCCTTCAGGACTGCCTGCTGGCCCACGTGGGAAAGGAACCTGGCAGATGGGGATCCATTCTGGATGCAGTTCTCACAAATTGGTGTAACCCCCCCTACTAATGGGGGTTCCCAAAAAGTCTTCCTTGAGCTTGACTAAATGCTCACTGCCAGGCTGGTGTCCTGCGTTTTAGCAGTTTAAATGTGATTACCAGAGCCTGTATAGCCTCTGTGTACTGTCTCTTTAAGAGCTACCTGATTGCAGCTCTTGTAATCTGAGAGGGAGCTCTGTTGAAAGATGTAACTATTTACTGAAAGTCATTTAGAGTGATAATGATAATGTAGTTTGTCTAACCTGTTTTTTTTTTTTGTAGCAAGGACTGTTTTGTTTGTCTCCGCTATCTTGGTCCTGGACTGCAAATTGGACCAAACAGTACTGGTGGGACCTAAAATGTAGCCAGACTACAGGAGCTGTCTGAATTTAAAATCTGTAGGAACTGTAGTTTGGAGTTTTTTTGTGCCTTTTTTGCAACTGAAGGGGGAGCTCTTGCTTTGACTGATAGCCAGATCAGCCAACCAAATCTTTTGGATCTTGGGGAAGTCCCGGGCTGCTTGCAGTTTTCAGTTAGTTCTGAGCCAGGAAGTGAACTTTGGAACCAATTACAAACCGTACTGAAACTAACCAGCACAGTTTCAATAAACTTCTACAAATCGCTAAGTTCAGCCAAAATAAAAGACATCTGTAACTGTCATTAAGTCTCTTCCTTCCCCATGTGTGCCATATTTATCCACTGGTAAGGTATAATTGATTTGTCATATTAACTGCTTTCCCTTCCCCTTCTACTCCTGGCTTTATCTATGCTTACGCTCCACTGCTACTCTTATCAAATCATCCCCCATATCAGTTGTAGTCTGTTGTTTGTTCTAGCTGCCAAAATATATGTATTGCACACACCAGTCATCATGTTTCATTTATCAGTATGCAACCTGTAATTCGCTTCCCTGTTTCATATCAATGTTTACCACCTGCGGTCACCCTATGTGGTACCCTTGTATGTATATCCAGCCTGTATCATGTAACATGCATTTCATGTATATACTGGTATTACTTATCTGTGTTTGTACTTTTTTTTTTTTTATTCCCCTTTTTTCCTGGCGGAACCACCGTCTGCCCTCCACCCTGGTCACCGCCCGGAGACCTCACCCCGCTACCACCCAGTCACCCGGCTTACCTCCGGAGGGTGGGTCAAGAGGCCACCTTCAGACCCCGAACTGTGACTGGTTGGGGCCCGCAGCGCGGTGACAAGGCGTAGGCTCTCCGGGAGGGTCATCCTACGGTGGTCCCGCCTGGCCATTTTCCAGTTTCCTCCCAGAGGAGGTGGGGACGCAGTAATGACTCCAGCGTGCTCGTTCTGCTGGAACTCCTGGCCTCTGCCAGGAGTCCTCAGCGCTCGAGCGCTGCCCGCACTCTCCCCAGAGTAGGAGAGCTGTCCATCGGACGCTCGATCCTACTCCCCCCCGGCCGACCCTCTGATGATCCGGGTCCGTTCCCGAACCCGGGTCACCGGCATCGCAAGCGGAAATCCCACCGCTGCGCCGACGGGCCGGCCCCTGTGTTTGTACTTTAAGTGTTTGTGTCACAGGACCTCCTTGTGAATGAGCTTGCTCAATGGAGTTTTCCTGCAATAAACTTGAACTTGAACTGAGAGGAGCTGAAGTGATTCTGAGCAGCAATCCTGAGTGGATTCGCATGGGAAAACTGTGAAAGGGCTGAGTTTGGCTTGCATGTCTGCCTGCAGCTCCTGAGAGGGAGAGAAGAGGATTATTTTGGACTAAATCCAAGTTTGTGTGACTAAGTAAGCTACTGAAGTGGGCCAGGCTCAACCTGAAGAAGATTTTTCTGAATGCGATTGGCCTGTCAGGAGTTTCCAGCTACCCCTAAGCTCCGGTGTGTGCAGACAGTTTGCGATTAGTGACGGGGCGCTTTGCCTGGTACAGTAGAATTCCCGTACATATAAATGTGCTATGAGCTGATAGTAGGTTGTGAGTTAGTTCCCCACTGTGTGAACTGTGTTTTGCTGGAAGCTGTATCCAGCCCAAAACAGACTGTATCCGAATTTGTCTCCATGCGGTCTGGGCCTTGCTAGACTGGTCCAGCCAGACTGGCCCAGCCAGACTACCCGCTGCACAGAGAAGCCATCGACGAGAGACCTGCATGGGGATCAGCCCCCTGCTCCACGCTTGAACAGGAACAATGCATCTGCAACTCGTGCGGGCCCTGCTTCTCCTGGCATTTCAGATCAACCACCTGCAGTCTCGATTTTCGTCCAACCTGTGTCCAGTCTTGGGTATCGTGAGTAAATACCAGGGTAGCTTCCTGAAACAATGAGTGTGTCATCTGATTGTCTTGTTTCGTTTCCTTTATGAGCTGAGCCCTCCGGCTCCAGATTACAAATATTGTGTACTGCGCATGTTGTGTTTTCCATCACAGGGCCCCAACCAGCTGCAACCCCGGGCAACAGTCCTGGCTAGCCCATCTCTTCTCTACCTGGGTACCCAGAGGTGGACTGTGTGGGGGGACTCAAAGCGTATGCATAACTACTTGATTGATATAACCTTTAAGCTAATTAACCTGATTTTGCCCCTCCCTTGTTCAAGTCCCCTGAATAAATCAGATCTAACTTTTTCTGCATGTACTCTGACTGTGGTTCCAGTTTGTGCTCAGAGTACTGTACTGTTACTATTTGCTGTGCATAACCTTGTTTTACAGGGGGTCCCCAGGGTCGAGCCAGAGGAACCAGCCCTGGTGGTAAGTGCAAACAGTGTGGATACTTGTGTGGTGTACCAGGGGTATTGTGAAAGTGATTATTGTACAGTGTTCAGTCCACTAGAGGGGAAAGAGAGGGGCTACAGTGTGTCGGAGGGCTGTGCCCAGATTAGCTTGACCACTACCAACCCTGATCTCCTGGTGGAGGCACCCATTTTAAAACTCAGGCCCCTTAACCAGCTACGAGCCAAGCAGGTAGGGGTAGTAGCCTTTGGGATAGCGCCACCTAGGGGTTACATTTGGAAGCAGTAATGGCAGCAAGAGTAGGGGAACCACTGGCAAAGAGTGACCATAGCTCCATCTGGTTTGAGTTGACCCCAGGGGTTGAAAGAAGAAACTCAAGGTCAGAAGTCCTGGACTTTAAGGGGGCAGAGGTTGACAAAATGAGAATGCTGGCACAGAATAAACTAACCAAAGTGAGGGATATAGTAAGTGTGGAAGAAATGTGTGTGTGGGGGGGGGGTTATAAAAGAGGCCATCCTCGAGACAACAAAACTGTGTGAAATCAGTTGTTAAAAGAAATAGGTTCACGGGACACATATGGTTCTCAACGAAAGCTAGGGAAGTGGTCAGTGCCAAAAGGAGAGCATTCTATAGGTTTAAAAGGAGTCAAAGGGAGGAAGAGTGGGAGGAATACTTTCAAAAAAATAGGGAAGGAAGGAGAGCAGTGAAGGAGGCAAACACAGTCACTGAGCTGCGGACTGAGAAAGGGATAAAATCCAGGGAAACACATTTCCATTACATTATGGAAAAGAGAGAGAAGAGAGGGAGGATCATTAGGTTGGTAGATGAGGGAAGGGTAATTGAGGATGTTGGACTGAAGGCCGCCATCCTTAACAACTACTTCTGCTCTGTTTTCACCAGGGAGGATGCGGGCACCCTACCTGAACCTGGCATCAGTGCATCGACTAAGGGGATCCCAGAGATAGAAACTCCAATATTGACCAGGGACAGGGTCCAGAAGGGGCTGGAGTCCCTCGAAATAGATAAGGCCCAGGTCCAGACAGGATGCATCTGAGAGTGCTATGAGAGTTGGCAGAAGAACTGGCTGATCTTCCAGCATATCTGTTCAATAGTTCATTGCAGTCATAGAAAAATGACAGCAGAAAAGGACTACCTGGCCCACCAAGTCTGCAAACGGTGCCTAGAAGAAGGCTAGGAGCTCCTCCCACACCTGCTTGTCCCTGTGGCTTCCTCTTCCCCTCACCCCTCCTGCTCCTGACACCAGACCCGTGTGGCCGTCCCAAGCTCTCTTAAAGCCCCTTATGGTGACCTCCCCATCACCTCCTCTAGGAGTTTGTTCCATTTTTCCACCACCCTTTCAGAGAAAAAGTTCTTCCTGGTGTTTCCCCTAAACCTGCCTCCCTCTCTTTGTAGCGTGTGCCCCCTGGTCCTCTTGTGCCCCTTTAGTTTAAAAAGTCCATCATCTGGTTCTCTGTTTATCCCCTTTATATACTTAAAGGTCTCAATCATATCCCCCTATCCCTTCTGTGCTCCAGGGAGTACATTCCCAGTTCGCTCAATCTGTCTTCGTATGTCAGGTGACTAAGCCCAGCCACCATCTTAGTCGCTGTTGTCTGCACCCTCTCCAGCCTTTCCTCGTCTTTTTTCAAGAACGGTCTCCAGAATTGCATCCCATATTCCAACTGTGGTCTGACCAGCTGTTCATATAAGGGGATGATAACCTCTCTCTTCCTGCTAGTGAATCCCCTCCCAATGCAGCCCAACATACTGCTAGCCTTGGTTACGGCCTGCCCGCATTGCTTATGTAAACCCCCTACAGATGGGGGTTCCCAAAAGTTTTCCTTGGGCTTGTCTAAATGCCCACTGCCAGGCTGGCGTTCTGTGTCCTCAGCAGTTTAGAAGTGTTTACATGCGATTGCCCTGTTAGCCTCCGTTCCTGTCTCTTTAAGAGCTGCCTATATCGTAGTGTGTAATTAATCTGGGTAGGGGCCAAGTAGTTTCAGGCTCGAGTCCTGCCCGGGCTGCTGTGTTATTGCTCCATTCTGCCATCGCTAATTGCGCAGAGGGAGCCCTACAAGGAGCCGTAACTGTTTGCTGATTATCTGCTTTAATAACAGTAATATCGTAGTTTGTCTAACCTGCCTTCCTTTGCAGCATGGACATTTCTGTTAATCACCACCATCTTGGTTCTGGACTGCTAGTTTGGACCAATCAGCACCTTTGGGGACTCTAAAATGGAGTCTGTCCCTAGGGGTCCTGTGGAGTGAATTTCTGTAGGAATTGTAGTTTTTGCTTGTTGGCGCCTAAATGGACCTGGAGGGGAACCCCCTGCTTTGATAGACAGATGGATCAACCAACCGAACCCTTTTTGGATCAGAAGGAAGTCTCAGTGCTGCCTGCAGCAGAAGTCAGTGTGGAATTAGAGTTGAAAGAGTGAACAGCTCGAGAGATTCAAGCAGCTGCTCCTGTGTGGTGCACAGGGGAAATCGGCGGGAAGGCTGTGTTTGGCCTGCCTGTTACCATCTTCCTAATTGCAGCTTTTGCGATCAGAACCTGGTCTGTGACGAATTGAATTTTCCTGGAGTGGACTGAAGATTTGCCTCAGTGCGATCGGCCTGTCAGGACTTGATACTGCTCCAGAGAGTATGGTTTGTGCAGAGACTCTGAGAATTGCAACCGGACTGTCATCCGAACAGTGGTACTTACTTGCTTTTACTATAAGTGTGCTGATAGTGGAGTGTGGGACGCAGTTTGGTTCCCCACCTTGCTTAATGTGTCACGCTTGCTGGAAGCTGCATCCAGCACTTACCGGACTGTCTCCGAACTGTTCACCCGATCTGGGCCTTGCCACCTCAGCTAAGACAATCGCTCACGCTGCAGAGAACCAACCAATGAGAGACCCACCTGGAGATTTGGCTCCCTGCTCAACACCAAGGAACAGGATTGGCACCACAGTGCTTTGTGTGGGTTCTGCTTCTCCTGGCAATCCAGCACTTCATCCTGAGGTCTCCATTTCATCCACCCTGCATCCTGTACTGGGTAGCATGAGTAAACACCAGGGTAGCTCCCTGCAACAAAGCTCAAATCAAAGTGTGTCAACTGATTAAATTGTTGTTGCTAATCATTTTGGACTGAGCCATCCGGCTCCAGATTACAAATTGTAGATTAAAGTGCATGCATGTTTTCTTTCCATCATAGGGCCCCAACCAGCTACAACCCTGGCCTACCCCGTGCAACGCTTCTGGCTAGCCTGTAGTTCCAACTGGGTACCCAGAGTGTGTGTGACTGTTTTACAGGGACTTTTGAGTGCATGCCTTATAATCTGAATTATTCAGATCTTGAATCATCCACTAGAATTTGCCCCCATCCTTGTTACTGCCCCTTAAATCTGCCCCTTAGATCTAAATCTTTTTGCATCTGAAACTGGTTGTGGTGTACCTCTGTACAAACAACATTGAAATACTGTTGGTTGTTGTGCTAAATCTTATTTTACAAGGGGTCTCCAGGGCCGAGCCAGCTGAACCAGCCCTGGTGCAATGAGTGTAGGGTTAAAACTGTGGTCAGCTGTAAATTGCAGTTGTGAACTCAGTGTTCTGTGAACCAGTTAGGCCACTAGAGGGGAACGAGGGGGGGTAACAGTGTCCTGGAGGGCTTTACCCAGGTCAGCTATGCTACCACTAACCCTGTCCTCGGGGTGGAGGCACCTGTCTTTAGTACCCAGGCCCCTCTACCTGCACCTGGTAACACAAGCAGGGGTAGTATCCCTTGGGGTAGTGCCACCTAGGGGTTACATTTAGCTACCCTTAGGTTCCTGGAAACAATAATTCCCAGGTCCCTCTCTTCCTCAGTCTCTTCCAGCACCAGACCCTCCAGGTAGTAAGTTTCTCCTCCCCAAGTGCATGATTTTGCACTTTTTTACGTTAAAGGCCAATTTCCATCTTTTGGACCAAGCCTCCAATAATCCTAGGTCCCTGTGCATATTCTCTCTCTCCCCTCCTAGTTTTCCACCTCATTACAGATCTTCATGTCATCCACGAAGAGACGCACCCTACCCCTTAGACCCTTAGTTATATCCGCCACGAATATGTTAAACAGCAGTGGACCCAACACTGACCCCTGGGGAACCCCGCTTGTGACCCTTCCCTCCCCTGAGGCGACACCATTTACTATTACCTTCTGACTCCTATCAGTTAGCCAGTTTTGCACCCATCTAACTACCCTCACCCCCAGTCCCAGTCCATCCAATTTATAGATCAGTCCCCCATGCAGAACAGAATCAAACACCTTCCTAAAGTCAAGATATGCAATATCCACTGATCCCCCTTGGTCCGCTTCCCTAGTGACCCTGTCAAAGAACTCTATTAAGTTCGTTTGACAGGACCTCCCCTCATTGAATCTATGCTGATGCCTATCGATAAGTTCATTGTCCTTCAAATACTGCTGAATCCTGCCCTTCAGTAACTTTTTCATAATCTTGCCTACTATGGATGTTAAGCTCACAGGCCTATAGTTACCCACCTCTTCTCTATCACCCCCTTATGTAGAGGGATGATGTTTGCCATCCTCCAGTCTTCTGAGACCTGCCCCAGTCAGGGGTAGTACCTAGAGACTGGACAGTGGCCTACATGGTTCCACTCCATAAGGGGGAGTGGGGGATAAGGAAAAGGTAGGAAACTACAAGCCGTTTAGTCTCACATCTATTGTTGGAAAGCAGTTGGAGACTAATCAAGCAGGACCTCGTCGACTACCTGAAAAAAAGGGTCTCCAAGATAGTAAGCAGCACAGGTTCATAGCAGGGAGGTCATGCCAGACCACCCTCATTGTCTTCTTTGGCTGAGGAACAAGGGAGCTGGACAGGCGCCATGCAGTAGATCTTCTTTACTTTGATTTCAGTAAGTCATTCGACCCAATGCCGCATAGGCACCTGCTGAAGAAGTTGGAGGATCTTGGGATGGCAAGGGATATCGTAAGATGAGTGTGAAATTGGCTCAAAAGTAGGCAGCAGCGAGTCGTTGGCAACGGTTTTAAGTCAGTGGAGGGGGGGGTCTCAAGTGTGAACCACAGGGATCAGTCCTGGGCCCGGTCCTTTTCAACATGTTTATTAGTGACATTGGTGAAGAAATCCAAGGTAAGCTTGCCCTCTTTGCTGATGATACTAAACATTGCAGAAGGGTGGATAACGTCAAGGGAGTTAGGGAACTACAACATGACTGCCAAAGGCTAGAGATAGTCAAATGTGTAGCAACTGAAGTTCAGTGCAAAGAAGTGTAAGGTAATGCACCTGGGGAAAAGGATCCCCCAGACAGACTACTGGCTAAATGGAGTTAAATTTAGCACCACTTCAGAAGAGCGGGACCTGGGAGTCATTATCCATGACACCCTAAAACAGTCCAGCCAGTGCAACAAAGCCTGCAGCAAAGCAAGCAGAATGTTAGGGTGTATAGAGAGGAGTATAGATAGAAGAAGGAAGGAGGTTATCCTTCCCGTTTATCGATCCTTGGTGAGCCCACACCTGGAATACTGTGTCCGGTTCTGGAGCCCTCACCTGAGAAAGGATAAGGACAGGCTGGAGGTGCTGCAAAGAAGGGCAAAAAGTGATACATGTCCTGCAGGGGACTCCTACGAGAAGCGTCTGAGATCGCTGAACATGTACTCGCTAGAGGCCAGAAGGGGGTATGACTAAGATTTTCAGGTTCCTGCAGGGCATAAGTAAAGTACACTGCACAGAGCTACTTACCAGGAGCACAAGCTCAATGATGTGTGTGGGCATGAATGGAAATTGAAGGGGGAGTTTCAGGAGGGATTTGAGGAAGTACTACTTTACTGAGGGTGGCGGAGCCATGGAACAGTATGCCTGCTGCTGTAGTGGGTGTCAAGACCATAGAGGGGCTCAAGGATGGGTGGGACAGAGTAAGTGCACAAAAAATTCGCTCTGCTCCAAGTAAGGGGGTGAAGAAGAGATGAAGGGGAGCAATAGGTCCTCTGATTGACACTAGGTCCTGGGCAACTTTGGGCAGACTTGATGGGCCTTGGCTTTTTCCGCCATCATGGTGTATGCTTCTGTTTCTATACACGTGCACCATTAGGGTTAGGGTTAGGGGTAAGGGGCTTAGGGTTAGGGTGATGCTGTGACTGACTTCCTCATTACTGGTGATGGTGATCCAGAAGGTCCTATGGTCATTGGTACCCACATTGCTGCCCACCATTACGTCAGAGATCCTGTCGCTATTTGAGAGCACAAGGTCCAGGATGGCCTCCTCTTTTGTTGGCGTGGTCACCAACTGTTCTAGTCCTGCTGCCTTTAGTGTTAGAAATAATTCTCTGCTCCTTTCCATAGAGGCCGTATGTGAGAGCCAATTCACATCCGGCAGATTGAAATCGCCAACCAGCAGCAGTTCTCCTTTCAAACACCATGAAGTCTTGCTATATTATGACTATATGCAGTCAGCCACTGCAGCTGAACTGCCCCGGAGAGGAAAGAGTTAACTCCAGAGAGTCTGGAATTCCACAGTGTGAGGGCGCTATACCAAAGCTCTATCTGGCCAGTTTCAAATGAAACTGTCAGATTCTTTACTCCGCTTCACTGAACAGTCGCTCCGGAGATCAGCTCCTTCACATCGGTTCATTTCTCGGTTCAAGCAAGTATTTTCGGTTAATTTGAACCGGCAAAAAGTATTTATTTTACCGCATTTCGGTTAAAAGCTCTATCTGGTAAACCGTAAGTAGAAAATTTAAAGTCTGTGTGGAAATTCAATTATCGGTTCGGTTTTGAACCGATCGGTTTGCTTAATTTAGCTTTTAAAGTGTGGTTGGGCTTTTAGAGTGCAGTTCCCGTTCTTATTGGTTCTAAAAAACCTTGCTTTTAAAATAGTTTTTTCAAATACCTGTGACACAGTTAGGAACCGATAGGGTGTCTTATCCAGCACTGCTGCATCAAAGGGCAAGTTTGGATTAGGCTGGCATTATGTCTGAGAAACCCAAAGAAAAACCGGGCCCACTGGTTTCAATGACTGTGATGTCTGTGGGGAAGCCTTGCCAAGGCTGACCCACACACCACTTGTGTTTATTATCTGGGGCTGACCACCTCCTGTCAGACTGCCAGGTGTGTAAAATTTCCTGCAGCCACCCTGGAAAAGAGATTGGGCGGCTCAGGGACGAGGAGGCAAGAAGTCCGCTGACCCGATGGCCAGCCGTCCAGTACCCACTGGACCAGAGGAGTGCCCTTGACCAGGGCGAGACTTCCTCAGCAAAAGGAAGGCTGGTTCAGGGAACCAGTCTCAGTGAAAAGACAAAGAAATCAGTAGGTTTGGAGTCCAAAATTGTCTCTCCAACTGCTGCAGAAATAGCTAAAGCCATACAGATTGTCCAGTCACTGTCTCAGGGTCCTGCAGACCACCTACAGTTGGTAAAAGGTTGGTTCGTTCAGTGCCAGTGGTTCAGGAGTATGATGTTGAGGAATTTTATGAACCACAGGAG
This sequence comes from Neoceratodus forsteri, assembly GCA_016271365.2. Lineage (NCBI taxonomy): Eukaryota > Metazoa > Chordata > Ceratodontiformes > Ceratodontidae > Neoceratodus > Neoceratodus forsteri. The sequence goes on from CM057458.1 coordinate 6,445,336, forward strand.
AGGGAGGACAATTTGATCATTACATGTGTGGCTGGGAGGGTCTGACGCTTTCATTGAACCGGACATTTCTCCAGACAGACCTTTAGAATTCCTCCTATTCTGTCTGAGTCCCTTCTCATTTTATGTTTTACAAAAGGTTGCAGAACCCTCCAGCTTCCTTTAGAGGAAGCTGTGGATGAGCAAGAGGAGCCTGATTTTGTAGAAATGATGGATATACCAGAGTCTAGGAGGTTGTCTATTCCTTTGCATAAGTCATTTAGGAAGCAAACAACAAAGATTTTAAAATCCTCATTCTGTCCCTCCTGTAGATAAAAAATGGACAGAAGATATACCTTGTCAGGCTCTGATACAGACTTCCTCACTGAGCAGTGTAGTCATGTAGGTGTGGTACAAGCTGCAGCCTGTGACAAGGCTATTCCTCTGGCCTCACATCCTCCTGATAAGGATTCCAGGAAGATTGATGCCATGGCGAAAAAACAGTATATGGCAGCTTCTTTGGGACTCAGGCAGGCAAATTATATGGCTTATGTGGCTAGATATCAGAAATCTAGGTGGGACATAGACAGTTAGCTAGCAGGCCCATGGCCAGCTGGCTAGTGAGTTGAACAGATGGCTGCTGATGGCATTGAAGCCTCTAAAGTTCAATTTCATACTGCTGTTGATGTTAATGATGTTTCCTCTAGGGTCATGGCCACTTCTGTAGCTTTCCGTAGGTTGGCATGGCTCAGATGCACTAATCTGTCCCAAGATACTCAGTCAAAGGCTATGGATTTTCCTGTTGTGGGTAATTCTCTGTTTGGGGAACAAACAGAAAACTATAAAAAGATGGATGAATACAGAACTACCTACAAAAGTGCCCAGGCTAAGGAGAGGCATGCCACTCACAGAGGCACGCTCCCAGAGAGGTAGGGCAGGCCCTCCACAGGCCTTTTACCAATTTCAGGCCTCCTCTGCATTTGCACAGAGGTTTCCTTTAGAGGCAGAGGTGAGAGCGGGGCACAAGTAAACATTCCCCTCCCCTCAGCTTAAGGCTGCCAAGCAGGCACCCTGATGGGGTGCCCAGGGCCGTTCTCCTGTACCAGTGGGGGCAGGTTGGTTTATTTCAGCCAGAACTGGGTGTCCTAACTTCGGACAGGTGGGTTCTGGAGGTAATAGGCCAGGGTCTGGTTCTCAGCTTCAAACAGTTTCGAAGATGAGAGCCAGACATTTTCCACCTGCAAATCCTTCAGAAGCCCTTGCTTGGAAGCAGAGGTTTCTTCTCTTTGGACTGCAAAGCAGTAGAAAGGTCCTCCTGCCATCAGGACAAGGGCTGTACTCAAGATACTTTCTTACCCAAAAGACAGGAGAATGGTGGCCCATTTTAGATTTAAGGTACCTGAACAAGCATCTTTTGAAACCAAAGTTCAAAATGTTAACTCTGACAATGATTTTGCCCTCCCTGAGGCCAGGGACTGGTTAGCTTCCTGGACCTCAAGGATGCCTATTTTCATGTTCTGATCAGGCCTTCTCACGAAAGTACCTCAGGTTCAAACTACCCTCAGGCCACTACCAGTTCAGGGCAATGCCCTTGACCTTACCTCTGCGCCAAGGATATTCACGAAATGTCTAGCTGTGGTAGTGGCTCATTTAAGAAGGCAAGGATTGCTGTGTTTCCTACCTGGACGACTGGCTCATAGTGGGTCAGTCCCCAGATCAGGTAAATCCCACTTGCAAGTCACCCAGCAGCTTCTCACTTCCCTGGATTCCTGCTGAGATTACCAAAGTCAGTTCTCGAACCAGTTCAGGTACTAACTTTCATAGGTGCAGAATTGAACACAAAGTTAGCCAGGGCATTTCTCCCTCGGAAAGGGTAGACAGACTCATTGCCCTGGCATCCTCCTTTACCCTCTGGGTCTCTCGACCAGCAAGGCATTTCTGCAACTCCTAGGGCACATGGCTGCTTCCACAGCTGTAGTGCAGGAGCAAGATTCAGATGAGGGACATTCAGTTCCATTTGAGGGCCTATTGGTCTCAAAGGAGGACCCCTTTCCAATTGGTTCCAGTGACCCAAACCCTGATCCTGGTCTTACACTGGTGGCAGGATCAAAGCAATCTAAAACAAGGGGTTCCTTTCATTCCCGTTTCCCACTCCCTCACCCTCACCATGGATGCTTCCCTGTTAGGGTGGGGAGCTCACTTGGGCGACCTGTCCACTCAGGGAGTGTGGTCTCCCCAGGAATCTCTGCTCCACATCAATCTTTTGGAACTCAGAGCTGTCCTTTTAGCTCTTCAGGTGTTTTCAGCTTCTGTCCAGAACAAAGTAGTTCAAGTCAGGACAGACAACACCACAACAATGTGGTACATCAACAAGCAAGGGGGCACTCGGTCATCAGCCTTGTGCACCGAAGCAATGAAGTTGTGGTCTCTGGCTTACTCCCTGAACACCTCCCTGATAGCAGTTCACCTTCCAGGGAAGGACAATGTCCTGGCGGATGCCCTCAGCAGGATTTCTCAGGGCCATCACGAATGGGCTCTGAATCCTCAGGTGCTGGGTCAGTCTTTGCCAGATGGGGCACCCCTCAGATAGATCTTTCGCAGCCCCAGACAACCACCAACTTCCTCTGTTTTGTTGCAGGCCTCCAGTGCTGGGATCAGTCCCCTGGACGCTTTTCAGTTAGATTGGAAGGGAATTCCTGTATGCCTTTCCCCTTTCCTTCTTTTCAGGTACTAGTAAAAATCAGATCTCAGCCCTGCAAGGATTCTGATTGCTCCAGATTGGGCCAGACAGCCCTGGTACCCACTGCTTCTGTCCTTGACAGTCCACCTGCCCTGAGCTTGCCCAGAGTCCACGACTTACTGGCCTGTGCACAGGGAGAGTGTGGTATCCGGACCTCAAATCCCTCCATCTCAAGGCATGGCTCTTGAGGAGTTAGAATTTGCTGACTTACACCTTTCTCAAGGTGTTTTGGATATTTAAAGGCTCCAGGAAGCCTTCCACTGGGCCACTTACAATTCTACGTGGAAAAGGTTTTCCATCTGGTGCTCTGAGAAGCAGATTATCCCAGAATCTGCTGATCTGCCCATTTACTGGACTATTTGGTCCATTTAAATTCCTTAGGCCTTAGGCCAGCTACCTTAAGGGTTCATCTGGCAGCTGTCTCTGCTTTTCTGTCAGCAGGGAAGCCTGCTTCCTTTCTTCTCACCCTGTGCTTTCCAAGTTTTTAAAGGGTTACTTCACCAACCCTCCTTTTAGGAACCAGCTCCGCTTGGGACCTGAATGTTTGCATTGCTCAGTTAATGCAACCCCCTTTGAGCCTCTGTCCTCAGCAGAGCTCAAGTTTCTGACTTGGAAAACTGTTTTCCTAGTGGCTATCACTTCTGCCAGATGCATAAAGTGAACTACAGGCCCTGTCAGTGGAAGAAGTTTTCTCTCTTTCCACAGAGATAGGTAGTCCTCAGGACTAACAGAAAGTTTTGCCTAAAGTGGTTTCAGATTTCCACCTGAACCAATCCATCTCTCTTCAGTATTTTCACTGAGCATTCTTCCTCAGGTGAGAGGAGTCTGCACAGCTTGGACGTCAAAGAGCCTTAAGCTACTATTTGGAGCACTACCAAGGTCACAGGTTGAATCCCTCCAACTCTTCCTTACCCTGGCGAGGTTGGCAAGGAAACCTGCCACTAAGAGGACAATTGCAAGGTGGATTGTCTCTTGTATCCAATTTTGTTATGAAAACTAGGTAGAGAACCCCTCAGGACTGAGGCTCACTCCACCAGGGGTACAGCTGCATCTCTAGCGGCTGCTAGAGATATTCCCATTCTGGAAATCTGTCAAGCTGCTACTTGGAAAACAGTTCTAGCGTTACCAAGCATTATTCCTGGATATTCAGTCCAGGAGAGATGCTACGTTTTAGCACAGCTGTGCTTCAGAGCCTATTTCCTAAGTGAGTTCTGACCCTCCTCATGGAGGTACTGCTGTGTAATCTGCATATAGTCATAATATAGCAAGACTTCATGGTGTTTGAAGAAAAATTACTCACCTTAGTAATTGCTTTTCTCTCATGGAGATCTTACTATAATATCCTCCTCCTGCCCTCTCAGGACTTCTACTTGGGTGGGGTGGCAAATTAGTGCAAGCACTGTGTCATGCCATTTTAGTTCTTCCCTTCACCCCTTTATTTAGGGTTGGGAATTAGGTATTTCTGTTTTAAGTAATATGTTGTCCCCTTCCTGGACTTGAGTCTTGGGGAAGGGGGTCTAATAGTGCTTGTTAGAGAGAAACTAATAATACTATTATTCATTGTTATTATTATTATTGCTGTTTATATTGTTGTTTATATTGTTGTTATTCCTACTAGTAGGTAGCCACTTGGCTAGTGTAGAGCTTTCCACACAGACTTGTTGCTTAGTGTTAGCTTCGTAAAGATCTGACAGTTTCATTTGAAACTGGCCAGATAGAGCTTTGGTATAGCGCCCTCGCGCTGTGGAACTCTAGACTATCTGGAGTTAACTCTTTCCTCTCCGGGGCAGTTCAGCTGCAGTGGCTGACTGCATATAGTCATAATATAGCAAGACTCCATGAGAAGAAAAGCAATTACTAAGGTGAGTAATTTTTTCTTGTCTGCCATCTGCAGGCTGGCCTCCAGGAGTTTCCTGCCCAAGTTTTTATCCTCGGCTGGGAGTCTGTGTATAACCCCAACTCAGATAGGGAACTTACTTCCTGCTCAGAAGATGACGCAGAGGACCTCCGCATTGCTGCTGTGTCCCTCAGTTTCCATAGCATTGATGCTGTTTTTTACGTACATTGCTACTCCTCCACCCTTCTTACCTTTGCAGTCTTTTCACAATAGTGTGAATTCTGGGATGGCTACATCCCAGGTGTGGTTCTCAGTGAACCATGTCTCTGTGACTGAGACCATCCTTGGACAGAATCTAACACATCTGTACCACCCTTGAGACAGAATCTAACACACCTGCATAATCCTTGGGACAGGATCTAATCCACATGCACCATTCCATGGACAGGACTTAATACATTCACACCATAGTTGGGACAGCATCTAACATACCTGCACTATCCTTGGAACAGAATCGAACACACCTGCGCCATCACTGGGACATGAACTAATACACCTGCACAATTCTTGTGACAGGATCTAATATACCTACACCTTCTTTAGGACATGATCTAATACACCTGCACCATTCTTGGGACAGGATATAATACACCTGCACCATCCTTGGGACAGGATATAACACACCTACACCATCATTGGGACAGGATCTAACACACCTGTACCATCCTTGAGACAGAATCTAATCCACATGCACCATTCCATGGACAGGACCTAATACATCCACACCATTGTTGGGACAGCATCTAACATACCTGCACTATCCTTGGAAAAGAATCTAACACACCTGCACCATCATTGGGACATGAACTAATACACCTGCAACATTCTTGGGACAGGATCTAATATACCTACACCATCTTTAGGACATGATCTAATACACCTGCACCATTCTTGGGACAGGATATAATACACCTGCACCATCCTTGGGACAGGATCTAACACACCTGCACCATTCTTGAGACAGAATCTAATACACCTGCACTATTCTTGGCACAGGATCTAATACACCTACACCATCCTTGGGACAGGATCAAATACACCTACACCATCCTTGGAACAGAATCTAACACACCTGCACCATCCTTGGGACAGCATCTAACACACCTGAACCATCCATGGTATAGGATCTAAAACACTGATACCATCCTTGGGACATCATCAAACATACATGCACCATCCTTGGGACATGATCTAATACACCTGCACAATTCTTGGGACAGGATCTAACACACCTGCACCATTCTCCGAACAGGATCTAATGTACCAGCACCATCCTTGGAACAGGATCTAAAACATCTGCACCATCCTTGGGACAGAATCTAACACACCTGCACCTTTCCATGGACAGGACCTAATACATCCACTCCATTCTTGTGACAGGCTCCAATACACTTGTACAATTCCTGGGACAGGATCTAATACACCTGCACAATCCTTGTAACAGAATCTAACACACCTGCACCATCCTTGGGACAGCATCTAACACACCTGCACCATCCTTGGGACAGCATCTAACACACCTGCACCATCCTCGGGACAGGATCTAATATACTTGCATCATCCTTGGGACAGGATCTAATACAACTACACCATCCTCGGGGTAGAATCTAACATACCTGCATCATTATTGGGACAGGATCTAAAACACCAGCACAATTCTTGAGACAGGATCTAACACACCTGCATCATTCTGTGGACAGGATCTAATATACCTGCACCATTCTTGGGACAAGCTCTAATACACCTACATCATCCTTGGGGCAAGATCTAATACACCTGCTCCATTCTTGGGACAGGATCTAACACACCTGCACCATCCTTGGGGCAGGATCTAATACACCTGCACCATTCTTGGGGCAGGATCTAATACACCTGCACCATCCTTGGGGCAGGATCTAACATGCCTGCACCATCCTTGGGACAGGATCTAACACACCTGCACCATTCTTGGGGCAGGATCTAATACACCTGCACCATCCTTGGGGCAGGATCTAATACACCTGCACCATCCTTGGGGCAGGATCTAATACACCTGCTCCATTCTTGGGACAAGCTCTAATACACCTGCACCATCCTTGGAGCAGGATCTAATAGACCTGCTCCATTCTTGGGACAGGATCTAATACACCTGCACCATCCTTGGGGCAGGATCTAATACACCTGCACCATCCTTGGGGCAGGATCTAACACGCCTGCACCATCCTTGGGACAGGATCTAACACACCTGCACCATTCTTGGGGCAGGATCTAATACACCTGCACCATCCTTGGGGCAGGATCTAATACACCTGCACCATCCTTGGGGCAGGATCTAATACACCTGCTCCATTCTTAGGACAAGCTCTAATACACCTGCACCATCCTTGGGGCAGGATCTATTACACCTTCTCCATTCTTGGGACAGGATCTAATACACCTGCACCATCCTTGAGGCAGGATCTAATACACCTGCACCATCCTTGGGGCAGGTTCTAATACACCTGCACCATTATTGGGACAGGATCTAAAACACCTGCACCATTCTTGGGACAGAATTTAACACACCTGCACCATCCTTGGGACAGGATCTAGCACACATGCACCATTCCTGGGACAGGATCTAATATACCTGCACCACTCTTCGGATAGGATCTAATACACCTGCACCAACCTTGGAACTGGATCTTATACACATGTACCATTCTTGGGACAGTATCTAACACACCTGCACTATTCATGGGACATAATCTAACACACCTGCACCATCATTGGGACCGGATCTAATACACCTGCACTCTCCTTGGGACAGGATCTAACACACCTGCACCATTCCTGGACAGGATCTAATATACCTGCACCACTCTTCGGATAGGATCTAATACACCTGCACCATCCTTGGGACAGGATCTAACACACCTGCACCATCCTTGGGACAGGATCTATCACACCTGCACTATTCATGGGACATAATCTAACACACCTGCACTATCATTGGGACAGGTTCTAATACACCTGCACTGTCATTGGGACATGATCTTATACACCTGCAACATCCTTGGGCAGGATAAAATAGATCTGCACCATCCTTGGGACAGGACCTGACACACCTGCACCATCCTTGGAACAGGATCTAATACACCTGCACTCTCCTTGGGACAGGATCTAACACACCTGCACCATCCTTGGGACAGGATCTAATACACCTGCACTATCATTGGGACAGGATCTTATACACCTGCACCATCCTTGGGCAGGATCAAATACACTTGCACCATCCTTGGGACAGGATCTAAAATACCTACACCATTCTTAGGACAGGACCTGACACACCTGCACCATTCCTCAGACAGGATGTAACACATCTGTGCAACTTCCTTGTGTTGTATGCTTTGTAATACATTATGTTTTTTTACTCTACTTTACCTTTTATATACAGTATATACCTACATTTGTGCTACCTCCCCCCCCATGTTCCACATCCTCTCTCTCCAGGATGTACAAGAGAGAGAGATCGAGAAAGAAGGAAGGAAGAGAGAGGGAAAGAAAGAAAGAAAGAAAGAGAGCGAGAGAGGAAAGGAAGGAAGAAGGAAAGAGAGAGAGAGAAAGAGAGATTGAAAGAAAGAAGGAAAGAAAGAAAGAAGAAAGGAAATAAGGAAGGAAAGAAAGAAAGAGTTTAGTCTGGATAGTGGAATATTCAGATAGTGAACTGACCAAATGTGTCTTATTTATTTCAGGCTAAAGTATCGATCTTTCAGATAATGCACTTACTGAATCTATCTGATCCGTTCAGCCTGGAGAAAGGATCATTCTGATAGTGCACTGATTGAACATATTCAATACGTTTAGCCTGGAGAACAGATCATTCAGATAGTGCACTGATCAAACATATTCAATGCGTTTAGCCTGGAGAACAGATCATTCAGACAGTACACTGACCAACCATATCCCATCTGTTCAGCCTGGAGAACAGACACGGGTAACGTACTGTTCACTCCTGTTCAGCCGATTCACTTTGTTCGTACTCAGAGCTTCAGTTAAAAACCTACTTCCTTTGCCAGAGCCACTTGGTATCAGGGTTCAGCAAAGAAACATTTGGTCTTCTAAAAGAACTATTCGAAGGGATGCGTTTACCTACATTTTGGAAGCATTTTACTTCCACACTTAAGATACAGTACAAAGCTCCAGAGTAAAGAGGGAACAAGTATTTGACTCCAAAAAGGAAAAATGAACGTTAAGTGATATCCAGTTTTGTAGGCATGGAAGTCAAAATGGTTGATTTTTCTGAATGAAAGGGTATTTTAACTGTAGCATTCTATATATACTTTAGTTGCTCTCTCGTGGTATCGACTTCTAAATATAGGACCTTTGAAGCATTCTGCCAGCCAAAAAAACTGTAACAACTTCCTTATTTTGACCAATGGGATTTTTGCACTCCTACAAAAAATAAATAACTAAACCCTATGACAGGGTTGAATAAGACCCTGTCCCTTTTGCTATGCAGAAAGAGTTAAAAACAAAGATCTGTTCTATCCTCTCCTTTTCTGTCTCTTGTCTGTCTGACTGCGCAATCAAATTTTCTTGCAAGACCTAGCACCTGATCACTCCGACAGTCTCACAATTTCCTTCTCCCACCATATCCCTGGCTTCACTTGCTGTTTCTTGCTGTTTCTATTTTTTTGTCCCCCCTTTGCTTTTCTGTGGTTATAAAAATATATGTGGATCTTTATATGAAACTGGGTTCTCTGGTTTGAAAATGTTTAGTTATATTGTTGAAATGATGGCAAAAAGCTGTTTGGAACTCAGGGGTTAACCGTGAGATGCAGTCTGACCTCAACAAGCTCATTTGCAGAGTTGTCAACAGGAAATCAGAAGGTCAGCCAGCCTTGTCATCAATTTGCAAGATTAAGATTGTTATAAACCCTGTTAATTACTGACATATGAGAGTGACAAACACTAAATCTGAAAGAATTTGTCTCTTAGAAACATAGAAACATAGAATTTGATGGCAGATAAGGATCGCTTGGCCCACCTAGTCTGCCCATTTTCCTACCTAACAGATAAGCTGCAGATCCTAATTAACCAACAGCTTACTTCCTCCTACCCCCCACTAGGACTGCCTTATGTCTGTCCCATGCATTCTTGAATTCCTCCACTGTTCTTGACTCCACAACCTCCTCAGGGAGGCTGTTCCATGCATCCACTACCCTCTCTGTGAAGAAATATTTCTCACATTACCTCTGAGCCATCCCCCTTCTATCTTCAAATTGTGCCCTTGTTCTTGCACATCTCTTTTCTGAAAGATGCCACCCTCTTGGACTTTGTTGATTCCCTTGAGGTACTTGAAAGTTTCTATCTTGTCTCCTCTCCCTCCTTTCCTCAAGGGTATACATATTAAGCTCCTTTAGTCTTTCTTCATATGTCTTCTGGTGCAGACCCTGCACCATTTTGAGTTGACCTCCTCTGGACAGCCTCCACTCTGTCTATGTCTTTGGAGATGGGGTCTCCAGAACTGTACACAGTACTCCAGATGGGGTCTCACCAACTGTCTGTACAGAGGATAACAACTTCCTGTTTTCTATTGATGCCTCTCCTATGCATCCCAATATCCCCCAGCCTTCCTTACTGCCTTCTCACATTGCTTGCCCACCTTTAGGTCATCTGATATAATTACTCCCAGGTCCCTTTCCATTTTTACTGTTGTCAGTATCTCACCCCCCATTTTGTACTCTTGCCCTGGGTTTTTGTTTTCCAGGTGCATTACCTTGCACTTCTTTGCATTGAATCTGAGCTGCCATACATTTGGCCATTCCTCCAACCTTGCCAAGTCCCTTCTCATCCTTTCCACTCCATCTGGTGTATCAACCCTGTTGCAGATCTTTGTGTCATCTGCAAAGAGACATACTTTTCCTTCCAGTTCCTCTGCAATGTCACTTATAAAGACATTAAAAAGGACCGGTCCCAGTACTGAACCCTGCAGTACCCCGCTAGTAACCCTCCTTTCTTCACTGTGGACTCCATTTACTACTACCCTTTGCGTCCTGTTGTCTAGTCAATTTTTTATCCAGGCTACCACCTTGGGACCCACTCCAAGGCTGGTTAACTTGTGTATTAATCTTTTGTGTGGGACTGTATCAAATGCCTTGCTAAAATCTAGGTAAGCCATGTCCACAGCCCCCTCCCTGGTCTACTACTTTGGTCACCCAGTCAAAGAAATCTATTAGATTCGTCTGACACGACCTTCCCATCGTGAATCCATGCTGCCTTGGGTCCTGTGCCCCATTGGCCTCTAGGTACTCAACAATTCTTTCCTTCAGAAGTGATTCCATCATTTTACCTACCACTGAGGTCAAACTAACTGGTCTGTAGTTTCCTGCCTCTGTCCTGCTCCCACTTTTGTGAAGAGGAATCACATCTGCCCTCCTCCAGTCCTCAGGTACCACCCCATCCTCCCATAATTTGTTACAGAGAGTAGTCAGCGGTGTCATTCGTTCTACCCTTAGTTCTTTTAGAATTCTTGGGTGAATCCCATCAGGCCCCATTTGCTTGTCCACCTTCAATTTTATTAGTTCTTTCAGAACCCTTTCTTCTGTAAATGGACTGGTATCGACCCTCATCTTCAGAGTGTTTCTCTTGTTTGGTTTAGGTACCTCCCCCTCCTCTTCCTTTGTGAATACTGAGCAGAAATATTCATTCAGTATCCCTGCTTTTTCATTGTCACCCTCTACCCACATTCCCTCCCCTTTATTAAGCCTCAGTATCCCTCCTTTGGTCTTTCTTTTGCTCCTAATGTACCTATAAAGGTCTTATTCCTCTTCAGTAACAGAGTTGGCTATCCTTTCCTCGGTTTGGGCCTTTGCTATTCTGACTGCCTTCCCAGCCTCTTTCTGCTTTAACTGATAAAGTTCTCTGTCCTTCTCCTTCTGTGTTTCTATATTTCCTGAATGCTATCATTTTCTCCTTAACCTTCCCTGCCACCTCTTTTGAGAACCATAGCGTTTTTTCCTTAGTTGTGTGTTGTTGATTTGCTTTACACAAGGCTTGTTGCCTCTGTGATGGCTGTTTGATTACTCTCCATTGTTCCTCCACCCTCCTTCTTGCCTGTTTGCTAGTGCTTTTCTGAGGCACTCTCTCATTTTTCCAAAGTCAGCCCTCCTAAAGTCCAATACTCTTTTGTTTTTGTATGGCTTGATTGTATGGCTGTGTTCATCGTGAACCACACTGTTTGGTGGTCGCTTGTTCCCAGATGGCTACCCACTTCTAAATCTGAGATTCTTTTTCCTTCCCCATTTGAGAGTACCAGGTCTAAGATTGCTCCCTCCTGAGTGGGTTCCAATACTAGCTGTCTGAGGCATGCCCCTGTAGGGCAACAAGAATGACCCTGCTCTTGGATGTGCCTGCAGCAAAGGTGCTCCAGTTAACATCTGGCATATTCAGGTCCCCCATCAACAATATCTCCCCTTTTTCTGCCATTCTAAGGAAGCCTTCTATCATTTCCTTGTCCATTTCCTCCCCCTGAGATGGGGGTCTGCATACAACCCCCATGCGGATTGTGGTGCCATTTCCTGTCTCCAGGGTGACCCAGAGTGTCTCATCTGCTCCCTGTTTACTCTTTAGTTCTGTTGCTTTGATCCCTTCCTTTACATAAAGAGCTACTCCTTCTCCTCTTTTACCCTCCCTGTCCCTCCTGTAGATTGTGTATCCTGGTATGTTGACATCTCAGTCATGGGTCTCTATGTACCATGTTTCTGTGACTGCCACGATGTCCAGGCAACCCTCTTCCATCAAGGCCACTAGTTCAGGGAGCTTGTTACACAGACTATGGCATTGGTACTCATCACCCTCCACTTTTTGATGACCTTACCCCTTTTAGCCCCATTGCTGTCCTTACTGCCTTTGCCTTTTTTTACATTTACTTCTGGCCTGCTCCCTAATGACTTCTCTACCTTGGTGTTTACCTCACTAATTACTGTTGTTTGTGGGGAAGGCTGGATTTCCTGCTCCTTTCAGTGCCTCCCCTTGGCTGGTTTAAATGCTTGCCAATGAAGGCATTTAAACCTCTCACCTAGTATCCTGGTTCCCCCCAGACAGATGCAGACCATCACGCCAGTATAGGTCTGCATCCCTCCAGGTGGCTCCCCAGTCCCCATGAAGCCAAAACCCTGAGCTCCACACCAGTTTTTCAACCATTCATTGAATTCCCTGGTGAGGGGTACCCTAGCATCACCCTTGCCATAGACAGGCAGCACCTCCGAGAAGGTTACTGTATGCGCTACTTGTCTAAGGCCCCTCCCCAACTCTACAAACTCCTCTTGCACTGCTCTGATCCCATTCCTAGGCAGGTCATTTGTCCCTAGGTGGACAATAACATCTAGCTCCCTCCCTCGTGCAGCTGCTCCCACGATCCTGAGAATTTGCTTCCTGTCCCTCCAAGCCGTGGCCAGGTAGGCACCTTACCTCCCTCTCCCCTTCTTCCCCCATTTCTACCCCCCTAATGATTGAGTCCCCCACCAGGAGTTGTTTCCTTCCCCTGTGGGGTCTCATGCCACCCTCCTGTGGGTCTCCTTTGTGAAGGTTCCCAGCATCCTCCTTGGTCTCCACTGCAGGTGCCTCCCGTAGAGGAACCACTTTCCACCAGAAGAGCGAATGAATTGTGGAGAGGTACAGCTGGAGGATACAACTCTGTTCCACTACCCTCTCCCCCTGAGCCCACCCTGGTCCAGCCTCTCCTCTTTCTTGGCAACCTCTGAGGTAGTGGCATTGGCCCTAGTGGTTCCTGGGTGGAGGAGGAGGTTTCACGAATCCTAGCCAGGTCAGCCTGGAGCGGGCAACCTCCTCCCTTCAGACCAGAGAGGTGCCTGCAAATAGGGCAGCATCGCAGCCTCCAGAATGTCTCCTGAACACTGCCGCCCCACAGCCATTGCACTGCACCACTCCTATCATGTCTTATTTTGTGTCCCCTCTCCTGTTTCTCTGTATGCTTACTCTCTCCTCTCCTTACAACTCTCACCCTTCCTGTTTTGGGACAGCAACTTCCTATCTTCTTCAGTAGCCTCCTTCTTCCTTGCTCAGTGTCAGACCACAAGCACCTGGTGGGGGGGGGGAGTGAGCTACTTTTTTCCTTTAGGGTTGACAAAACCAATGTTTCTCTATGATCCTGCCCTTCCTACTGCCAAACAGGAAGTTCCTGTTGACAGTCAAATCCAGTGGCTTTAAAAGTAGAACTGGCTTAGGGTGGGTGGGTGGGTGGGTGGAGGTTGGATGGAGGCAATTAGTAAGAAAAAAGGCTAGCAATAGGAAGTTGTAATTTAAGTCACCTGCTTTTATAGTGTCTAAGCCACACCCCCAATTAAGCTCCCTCTCCTCCTACTGGTTTAGCAAAGTAAACTGATACAGAACCCTTCCCAGCACAGAACACACAATGACGTTCCTTCTTTTTTTTTAAACCCTAAATAAGGTCCCATCTACTTCTAATAAAGTATCTGTTTGCTTAAACTCAACATACACTGACTCCTGCTAAGATATAAGTGTTAAATTAATAAGAAAATGTAGCTTCTTTTAGTTAGCTGCTTTCTGCTCTACAAGCAAGGCTAGCAACTTAGCATCTTCTTAATAAAAATGAAATAAAAAAAAAGGCCAGCAAGCCGTTGCCGCGGTAGGGCTTCCGTCTGTGACACAGATGCCCCGTGTTCAGGAACAGACCCAAGGAGTCAGAGGGCCAGCTTGGGGGGGGGACTGAGCGTCCAATGGACAGCTCTGCTCCTCTGGGGCAGGGGGTTAGCATTCAGAGCTTGATTGATCCCTGGCAGAGTCATTGTACAGCACCCCTCCCAGCAGACAAATAGTAAGAAATTGCCATCCTCATCGATGATGGCCGACTTCCCAATCCTACTGCATCTGCCGCAACCCTCAGTTGGTGACCAAGTCCAGTCCTATATCAAGAATGGCCCAACCTCATGGACCCACCCTGGGAGTTACACCAGGGAGGAACACCATCAGTCTCATGCCTGCCAGACACTTTGATGCCAGTTTCCGTCAAGGGAGCGCCTACTCGGTGGCCTCACCCTGGGGGGCAAGCCTGGGAGGATTGCCGGCTGGAGGTAAGTCCCAGGGGGAAGGCAGGGACTGGGGAAGCTGAGGGCTGAGCCACTAGGAGAAGAGCACCAAAAAAGCATACTAAAAAACGAGGAAATCGGTTCTGGGACACATTGTTCTATTTTGTTGCACCTGCAAGGAAATCAGTCAATCAAAAATCGAATTCTTTATTTAACCAGGCAATCACCGTTGGGCAAAAGCTCATTTTCGAGTTGGACCTGGGTGAAACAAGTACAAGAAAACAGGATAGTATACAACAGTTACAGTACACTAACATGAACAGCAAGAGAGTGAAGTAATGCAGGTTAAATACAACAATATTATACAGTCAAGCAATACGTACAAACAAACAGTATTGCAGATAAATTCAACAACTATAATGTATATATAGGAGACAAAAAACAAAAGATGAACCATCTGGAACCCCAAGAAACAAATCAGAGGATGTACTAGAATCAGGAGATAGATGGGGGGTAGGGAGGGGGAGTAGGACGGATAGGGAAGGGATAGCAGTAACGGAATAAGGGTCCGCAAATGCAAAGTATGAGGAAAAGTTCAATGGGGGGCTGGGCGTAGGGAAAGGCAGGTACAGAACCAGAACAGGCCAGGGAATGGAAATAGTGGAGAGAAGCAATGAAGGGGGGAAGGGGAAGAGAGAGGGCCAGGCAGTAGCTGACACCAGTGACCAGAGGAGGCCAAGGCAAAAGTAAATTAGGGGGCTCCATAGGGATGGGGGATCCTGTGTTCAGGAATAGCAAAGTTCTGATACATTTTGTGAAAAACAGGATGTCTCTTAATGAGCTCAGGATGCAGAAGTCAGTTGCCGGGAAAATACATTATACAGGGGTATATAAAGAGAGCAATCTTTTGTTGGAGAGAGAAAGAGATTTGAATTTAGAATTACAGCTACACTCAGAGAAACATAGAAGATGATGGCAGAAGGAGACCATAGGTCCATCTAGTCTGCCCAAGGGTTACTGAGGCCTTCAATGGGTCCCAGGACCTAGCCCCCCTACCCTCTGTACCTTGTTGAGCTCTTACACTGTCCCACCCTCTCTTGAAAGCCACCACAGTTTTGGCACTCACCACCTCAGCAGGCAGTCTATTCCATGGTTCAATTACTCTTTCTGTGAAGTAATACTTCCTCAGATCCCTTTTGAAGCTCCCACCTTGTAGCTCCCATTTGCGTCCCCTGGCGGCTGAGCCTTCTATTCTGTTACAAATATCTGAGCAGGGCATTTTGTTAATGCCCCTCATGAATTTAAATGTCTCAATCATATCACCCTTCTCCGGCTCTCCCTTCTAATCTCTAGAGAGTACAAGTTCGCTCAGATGAAGGACTTTGTTGTGTTTGAACTGCCTGTAAAATAGCTATCCTACACAATTTTTATTTTTTTATTTTATTATTATTAATAACACCGAAATGTTATTTGCAAATTTTATAACTGCTCCTGGTTTTCCTATGCTTTCTGACCTTTGCGTCGACAACCAACCCCTGTTGATATTATCTTAAATTGTACACCCCAAGTCCACACAACCCTGAGCCACAGTTACCCATTTCTGACCTGGTTTCCCTTTCATTCCTGACTGGCAGCTCAGTACTGATACAGCCAGGCAATAATTCCCCCCACCAGGTACTTGGGTCTGTGGAGGGGTTGTGGGATAACAGGTGGACCAGACACTGAACTTCAGGTTCAACACACAATCTCTGTGTGGTGTTTATTCAAAATACAGGAAATAAGCTTCTGCAGTGCCATATTCCTTCTTCTGTGCATCAGTTTGCAGCAACAGACTATGTATGTCCTTTCTCTGCACTTAGCCAGCACCTACTGACACTGATCTCTGATTTAATTTACCAGTTGTGATGCAACCTCCACCCCTAAGCGGGCCCCATTTGCTTGGGTAGTGGGGGCCCAAAAAGAAAAAAAACAAAACAAGCTATAGACAAAGAACCTCAATGCAGAATCACTGAAAGAAAGGTTACCCCAAAGGGCACTGGCAACCAATCAAGTTTCAAAGAAATACAACATCATACCTAATTCCATAATGCAAAGCATCATGTGATATATGCAAATCACCATGACATTTAGACTTGTTCCCAGTTTACAGCAACTTACATGCATTTTAAACAGCATGACTACTTAATTTCTATAATAGTCACCTAGTACTTTTTACCATTATCAAAAACACCTAGTGCCATGGTATTTTCAACATTTACAGGTTTCATAAACATAAGGTATATACATCAAGGTATTTTATGACATAGTGCTATTACATACTAAATCCAACAACAATAAACACAACCTGTTTTACATACACTTGGAGGTCACCACAATAACCTCCCTGTATGAGGACCTGAGAGGGAAAAGGAAAATTAAAGAGGACACTATAGCATAGTCAAGAAAGGGGAGGGGGTGCCCATAGGTGGCCAACCTTATGGACTACAAATTGTAAAGGGTAGACTAGGCTAAGAAATAGAAGAACTGTTGCAAACAGATTTAAGAAAAGGTCAGTCCTCAAGAGTGGCGAGGTTCCCTGTCACAGGGTTAAATCCCAATACTGACACTGTAGTGCAGCATGAGGGGGGTACTGCATTCCTTAGGTGCCATCTTTCAAATGAGACATTAAACTGAGGTCCCATCTGCCTGTTCTGATGGTAGTTCAATTGGATGCTAAAGATCCCATGGCACTTCTCGAAAAGAGTAAGGGAATTTCCCTGGTGCCCTGGCCAAATTTCCTCCCATTCAATAAAAATATTACTAACAGCTTAATCTGGTTCAAGGTCAGTTGGCATTCATCTGTATCCCCCTCCTCCTGGGTTGTGCCTGAAAATAGGCAGAATTTGTCTAGTGCACTTACCCGGTCAACAAAAACTAAATAAAATAATATTGAGCAGTTCTAATGCAGAAAAGTCCAAACATGTGGGCAAAACTTTTCTTGACAGTTTCACGTAGTTATCTAAGAGATGTTTCTTGCTCATTATGCATAAACTGGAAATGTGTAGGAGGGGAACTCTCACATCTAGACTTTTAGGTGGGGAAATAGTCATTTCTTGGTGGTGGATGTCTCCTATAATATTCAGTAGAGAAACATGGCCAAAGCCCAGGAACTCTCATATAAATTTGCAAGAGGTGGTGGAACTGAGTTCCAGTGAGCTCCTTCCCAATGTAACCCACAGCTCATTAAGCTCAGGCTAATTACTCACACACCTTTTAATGTAGCTGTTAAACAACCCCAGCCCCCCACTGTGTGTGCCAGCTGGGGCAAGAGAGGCTGGGAACTGTTGGTCGTTTTGTTATGACAAAACATGTGGTGTGCCTAAAAAGAAGCTCAGTGTAATTAACCAGCCCCCAATCACAGGGGGACAGGCCACACACCCGCCTCCCTTTACATAAGCCAGGCACAGATTGATTTTCCCATTTGACTCAATTTCAACACCTGGTAGATGAAACAACAAAAGCCTCAATGCTGATTGTAACTGTCTGTCATTTGTCTGGCATGTAAACAAGCCATTGGATTCACAGCTTGGAAGATTTACAGCAGACAGGGATAGGAACCCTGGGTCTCCCACAACCCTTCAGCATTTTGTCTGCTGAAGTGCAGGCTTTTATGGTTGCCTGTGTGGGAGGAGTTGTTGACCTTGAATCACAGATGTAGTGCTCCATTTTGGCTGTAAAAACCCATTCTCAAAAAACATCACATGACCTTCTGACAATGTCAAGGGTTGGGACGGGAGTCTTGACAACTGCACTCTGTTGTCTTGAATAGGGAACATTTTAAACCAAACTAAGATCATTTGTAACATTAAACAAAGACCCATGAATATGTTGTTCTTGCTCATATAACTCTTAGTAAATACAGCGCTGTATATTATAAAGCTTTTTAGAACAATTGGCTTCCTGACAAGTTTTCTGGGTTACCCCAGCAGCTAAGGATACCAAAAGTGACACCGTACAGGTCTGCTTTCTGGTACAGTGGTTCAGAGAACCCACAGGACAGGATGCCATTCTTGATTTGGGGAATTCCAATTCAAAGGTAGTGGAAGGGTAACAGTAAGTGAATTACACAGTCGGGAAATCCCAAATCAAAGGTGGTGGAAGGGGTAACAGAATGTGAACCAGAGGGTTCAGGCATACCAATTCAAAGGTGGTGCAAGGGGTAACAGTGAGTGAACCATTATGGTCAGTGAATACCAGTTCAAAGGTGGGGGAAGAGGTAACAGTGAGTGAACCACCGGGGCCAGGGCATATCAATTCAAAGGTATTTGAAGGGGTAACAGAGTATGAGCCGGGGGGGAGGGCGGCGCATACCAATTCAAAGGTAGTGAAAGGGTTAACAGTGAGTGAACCACCGAGGTCGGGCTATACCAATTCAAATGTGCTGGAAGGGGTAACAGTGAGTGAACCACCAGGGTCAGGGCATTCCAATTCAAAGGTGATGGAAGGGGTAACAGTGAGTAAACCGCCGGGGATAGGGACATGCCAATTCAAAGGTGGTGGAAAGGGTAACAGTGAGTGAACCACCGTGGTTGGGGCATACCAATTCAAAGGTGCTGTAAAGGTAACAGTGAGTGAATCACCACCGTCAAGGTATTCAAATTCAAGGGTGGTGGAAGTGGTAAGTGTGAGCCACCGCATTCGGGGCATACCAGTTCAAAGGTGGTAGAAGGATAACAGTGAGTGAACCACTGCAGTTAGAGCATGCCAGTTCATAGGTCATGGAAGGGGTAACTGAGACTGAATAACTGGGGTGGGGCATACCAATTCATAGGTGGTGGAAGGGATAACTGTGATTGTATAACTGGGTTGGGGCATACCAATTCAAAGGTGGTGAATGGGGTAACTGTGAGTGAATCACTGGGATCAGGACATATAAATTCAAAGGTGGTGGAAGGGGTAACAGTGAGTGAACAACCACGGTCGAGGCACCAATTCAAATGTGCTGGAAAGGGTAACAGTGAGTGAACCAGCGGGGTCAGGGCATTCCAATTCAAGGGTGGTGGAAGGGGTAACAGTGAGCCACCACAGTCGGGGCATACCAGTTCAAAGGTGGTAGAAGGATAACAGTGAGTGAACCACTGCAGTTGGAGCATGCCAGTTCATAGGTGGTGGAAGGGGTAACTGTGACTGAATAACTAGGGTGAGGGCATGCCAATTCAAAGGTGGTGGAAGGGATAACAGTGACTGAATAACTGGGGTGGGGGCGGGGCATACCAATTCAAAGGTGGTAGAAGGGGTAACAGTGATTGTATAACTGGAGTGGGGGCATACCGATTCATAGGTGGTGGAAGGGGTAACTGTGAGGGAACCACTGAGGTCAGGGGATACCAATCCAAAGGTGGTGGAGGGGGTAAGAGTGAGGCACCACAGTCGGGGCATACCAGTTCAAAGGTGGTAGAAGGATAACAGTGGGTGAACCACTGCAGTTGGAGCATGCCAGTTCATAGGTGGTGGAAGGGGTAACTGTGACTGAATAACTGGGATAGGGCATACCAATTCAGAGGTGGTGGAAGGGGTAACTGTGACTGAATAACTGGGGTGGGGGCATACTAATTCATAGGTGGTGGAAGGGATAACAGTGATTGTATAACTGGGGTGGGGCATACCAATTCAAAGGTGGTGGAATGGGTAATCGTGAGGGAACTACTGAGGTCAGGGAATACCAATTCAAAGGTGGTGGAAGGGGTAACTGTGAGTGAACCACCACGGTCGAGGCATATCAATTCAAACGTGCTGGAAGGGGTAACAGTGAGTGAACCAGCGGGGTCAGGGCATTCCAATTCAAAGGTGATAGAAGGGGTAAGAGTGAGTGAACCACCGGGGTTAGGAACATACCAAATCAAAGGTGGTGGAAAGGGTAACAGAGAGTGAACCACCGTGGTCGCGGCATACCAATTCAAAGGTGCTGTAAATGTAACAGTGAGTGAATCACCACCATCAGGGCATTCCAATTCAAGGGTGGTGGAAGGGGTAACAGTGAGCCACCACAGTCAGGGCATACCAGTTCAAAGGTGGTAGAAGGATAACAGTGAGTGAACCACTGCAGTTGGAGCATGCCAGTTCATAGGTGGTGGAAAAGGTAACTGTGACTGAATAACTGGGGTAGGGCATACCAACTCAAAGGTGGTGGAAGGGGTAACTGTGAGGAAACCACTGGGGTCAGGGCATACCCATTCAAAGCTGGTGGAACAGGTAACAGCGAGTGATCCACCGAGGTCAGGGCATACCAATTCAAAGGTGGTGGAAGGGGTAACTGTGAGTGAACCACCAGGGTCAGAGCATACCAATTCAAAGGTGGTGGAAGGGGTAACAGTGAGTGATCGACTGGGGGTCTGGGCATACCAATTCAAAGGTGGTGGAAGGGGTAATTGCGAGGGAACCACTGGGGTCAGGGCATACCCATTCAAAGGTGGTGGAACAGGTAACAGCGAGTGATCCACCGAGGTCAGGGCATTCCAATTCAAAGGTGGTGGAAGAAGAAACAGTGAGTAAACCACCGGGGTCAGTGCATACCAATTCAAAGGTGCTGGAAGGGGTAACAGTGAGTAAACCACCGGGGTCAGGCCATGCCAATTCAAAGCTGGTGGAAAGGGTAACAGTGAGTGAACCACCGTGGTCGGGGCATACCAATTCAAAGGTGCTGTAAAAGTAACAGTGAGTGAATCACCACTGTCAGGGCATTCCAATTGAAGGGTGGTGGAAGGGGTAACAGTGAGCCACCGCAGTCGGGGCATATCATTTCAAAGGTGGTAGAAGGATAACAATGAGTGAACCACTGCAGTTGGAGCATGCCAGTTCATAGGTGGTGGAAGGGGTAACTGTGACTGAATAACTGGGATAGGGCATACCAATTCAGAGGTGGTGGAAGGGGTAACTGTGACTGAATAACTGGGGTGGGGGCATACTAATTCATAGGTGGTGGAAGGGATAACAGTGATTGTATAACTGGGGTGGGGCATACCAATTCAAAGGTGGTGGAAGAGGGTAACAGTGAGTGAACCACCACGGTCGAGGCATATCAATTCAAATGTGCTGGAAGGGGTAACAGTGAGTGAACCAGCAGGGTCAGGGCATTCCAATTCAAAGGTGATAGAAGGGGTAAGAGTGAGTGAACCAGCCGGGGTTAGGACATACCAATTCAAAGGTGGTGGAAAGGGTAACAGTGAGTGAACCACCGTGGTCAGGGCATACCAATTCAAAGGTGCTGTAAAAGTAACAGTGAGTGAATCACCACCATCAGGGCATTCCAATTCAAGGGTGGTGGAAGGGGTAACAGTGAGCCACCACAGTCGGGGCATACCAGTTCAAAGGTGGTAGAAGGATAACAGTGAGTGAACCACTGCAGTTGGAGCATGCCAGTTCATAGGTGGTGGAAGAGGTAACTGTGACTGAATAACTGGGGTAGGGCATACCAATTCAAAGGCGGTGGAAGGGGTAACTGTGGGTGATCTCCTGGGGGTCTGGGCATACCAATTCAAAGGTGGTGGAAGGGGTAACTGCGACTGAATAACTGGGGTGGGGGCATACCAATTCAAAGGTGGTGGAAGGGATAACAGTGATTGAATAACTGGGGTGGGGGCATACCAATTCAAAGGTGGTAGAAGGGGAAACTGATTGTATAACTGGAGTGGGGGCAAACCAATTCATGGGTGGTGGAAGGGGTAACAGTGAGTGAATAATTGGCGTGGGGGCATACCAATTCATAGGTGGTGGAAGGGGTAACTGTGACTGAATACCGGGGCTGGGGGGCATACCAATTCATAGGCTGTGGAAGGGGTAACAGTGAGTGAATAACTGGGGTGTGGGCATACCAATTCATAGGTGGTTCAAGGGGTAACAGTGAGTGAATAATTGGGGTGGGGGCATACCAATTTATAGGTGGTGGAATGGGTAACTGTGAGGGAACTACTGGGGTGGGGACAAACCAATTCAAAGGCGGTGGAAGGGGTAACAGTGAGTGAATAACTGGGGTGAGGGCCTACCAATTCATAGGTGGTGGAAGGGATAACAGTGATTGTATAACTGGGGTGGCGCATACCAATTCAAAGGTGGTGGAATGGGTAACCGTGAGGGAACTACTGAGGTCAGGGGATACCAATTCAAAGGTGGTGGAAGGGATAACTGTGAGTGAACCACCACGGTCGAGGCATACCAATTCAAACGTGCTGGAAGGGGTAACAGTGAGTGAACCAGCGGGGTCAGGGCATTCCAATTCAAAGGTGATGGAAGGGGTAACAGTGAGTGAACCACCGGGGGTAGGGACATACCATTTCAAAGGTGGTAGAAAGGGTAACAGTGAGTGAACCACCGTGGTCGGGGCATACCAATTCAAAGGTGCTGTAAAAGTAACAGTGAGTGAATCACCACCGTCAGGGCGTTCCAATTCAAGTGTGGTGGAAGGGGTAACAGTGAGCTACCACAGTCAGGGCATACCAGTTCAAAGGTGGTAGAAGGATAACAGTGAGTGAACCACTGCAGTTGGAGCATGCCAGTTCATAGATGGTGGAAGGGGTAACTGTGAGTGAACCACCAGGGTCAGAGCATACCAATTCAAAGGTGGTGGAAGGGGTAACAGTGAGAGATCTACTGGGGGTCTGGGCATACCAATTCAATGGTGGTGGAAGGGGTACCTGTGAGGAAACCACTGGGGCCAGGGAAAACCCATTCAAAGGTGGTGGAACAGGTAACAGCGAGTGATCCACCGAGGTCAGGGCATACCAATTCAAAGGTGTTGGAAGGGGTAACTGTGAGTGAACCACCAGGGTCAGGGCATACCAATTCAAAGGTGCTGGAAGGGGTAACAGTGAGTAAACCACCGGGGTCAGGTCATGCCAATTCAAAGGTGGTGGAAAGGGTAACAGTGAGTGAACCAGCGGGGTCAGGGCATTCCAATTCAAAGGTGATGGAAGGGGTAACAGTGAGTGAACCACCGGGGGTAGGGACATACCATTTCAAAGGTGGTAGAAAGGGTAACAGTGAGTGAACCACCGTGGTCGGGGCATACCAATTCAAAGGTGCTGTAAAAGTAACAGTGAGTGAATCACCACCGTCAGGGCGTTCCAATTCAAGTGTGGTGGAAGGGGTAACAGTGAGCCACCACAGTCGGGGCATACCAGTTCAAAGGTGGTAGAAGGATAACGGTGAGTGAACCACTGCAATTGGAGCATGCCAGTTCATACGTGGTGGAAGGGGTAACTGTGACTGAATAACTGGGGTGGGGGCATGCCAATTCAAAGGTGGTGGAAGGGATAACAGTGACTGAATAACTGGGGTGGGGGCAAACAAATTCATAGGTGGTGGAAGGGGTAACAGTGAGTGAACAATTGGGGTGTGGGCATACCAATTCATAGGTGGTGGAAGAGGTAACTGTGACTGAGTAACTGGGGTGGGGCATACCAATTCATAGGCGGTGGAAGGGGTAACAGTGAGTGAATAACTGGGGTGGGGGCATACCAATTCATAGGTGGTTCAAGGGGTAACAGTGAGTGAATAACTGGGGTGGGGGCATACCAATTCATAGGTAGTGCAAGGGGTAACAGTGAGTGAATAACTAGGTTGGGGGCATTCCAATTCATAGGTTGTGGAAGGGATAACAGTGACTGAATAACTGGGCTGGGGGCATACCAATTCAAAGGTGGTGGAAGGGGTAACTGTGAATGAATAACTGGGGTGGGGGGCATACCAATTCAAAGGTGGTGGAATGGGTAACTGTGACTGAATAACTGGGGTGTGGGCATACCAATTCAAAGGTGGTGGAAGGGGTAACTGTGAGGGAACTACTGGGGTCAGGGGATACCAATTCAAAGGTGGTGAAAGGGGTAACTGTGAGTGAATCAGTGGGATCAGGACATATGAATTCAAATGTGGTGGAAAGGGTAACAGTGAGTGAACCACCACGGTCGAGGCACCAATTCAAAGGTGGTGGAAGGGTAACATGAGTGAATCACTATGGTCAGGGGAATCCAATTCAAAGGTGGTGGAAGGGGTAACAGTGAGTGAACCACTGCAGTTGGAGCATGCCAGTTCATAGGTGGTGGAAGGGATAACAGTGATTGAATAACTGGGGTGGGGGCATACCAATTCATAGGTGGTGGAAGGAGTAACGGTGAGTGAATAACTGGGGTGGGGGCATACCAATTCATAGGTGGTGGAAGGGATAACAGTGATTGAATAACTGGGGTGGGGGCATACCAATTCAAAGGTGGTAGAAGGGGTAACAGTGATTGTATAACTGGAGTGGGGGCATACCGATTCATAGGTGGTGGAAGGGGTAACCGTGAGGGAACCACTGAGGTCAGGGGATACCAATTCAATGGCGGTGGAAGGGATAACTGTGAGTGAAAAACTGGGGTGGGGGCATACTAATTCATAGGTGGTGGAAGGGATAACAGTGATTGTATAACTGGGGTGGGGCATACCAATTCATAGGTGGTGGAAGGGGTAACCGTGAGGGAACTACTGAGGTCAAGGGATACCAATTCAAAGGTGGTGGAAGGGGTAACAGTGAGTGAACCACTGGGATCAGGGCATATAAATTCAAAGGTGGTGGAAAGGGTAACAGTGAGTGAACCAGCGAGGTCAGGGTATTCTAATTCAAAGGTGATAGAAGGGGTAAGAGTGAGTAAACCGCTGGGGTTAGGACATACCTAATCAAAGGTGGTGGAAAGGGTAACAGAGAGTGAACCACTGTGGTCGGGGCAGACCAATTCAAAGGTGCTGTAAAAGTAACAGTGAATGAATCACCACTATCAGGGCATTCCAATTCAAGGGATGTGGAAGAGATATCAGTGAGCCCCCACAGTCGGGGCATACCAGTTCAAAGGTGGTAGAAGGAGATCAGTGAGTGAACCACTGCTGTTGGAGCATGCCAGTTCATAGGTGGTGGAAGGGGTAACTGTGACTGAATAACTAGGGTGCGGCATACCAATTCATAGGTGGTGGAAGGAATAACTGTGAGTGATCTTCTGGGGGTCTGGGCATACCAATTCAAAGGTGGTGGAAGGGGTAACTGTGAGTGATCTACTGGGGGTCTGGGCATACCAATTCAAAGGTGGTGGAAGGGGTAACTGTGAGTGAACCACCAGGGTCGGAGCATGCCAATTCAAAGGTGGTGGAAGGGGTAACTGCGACTGAATAACTGGGGTGGGGGCATACCAATTCAAAGGTGGTGGAAGGGATAACAGTGATTGAATAACTGGGGTGGGGGCATACGAATTCAAAGGTGGTAGAAGGAGTAACTGATTGTATAACTGGAGTGGGGCCATACCAATTCATAGGTGGTGGAAGATATAACATTGATTGAATAACTGGGGTGGGGACATACCAATTCAAAGGTGGTGAAAGGGGTAACAGTGAGTGACCCACCGGGGTCAGGACATGCCAATTCAAAGATGGTGGAAGGGATAACAGTGAGTGAATAACTGGGGTCCGGGCATGCCAATTCAAAGGTGGTGGAATGGGTAACAGCGAATGAACCACCAAGATCGGGGATAACAATTCAAAGGTGGTGGAAGGGGTAACAGTGAATAAACCAGCAGAGTCAGAGCATAACAATTCAGAGGTGGTGGTAGGGTAACAATGAGTGAACCACTGGAGTCAGGCATTCTAATTCAAAGATGTTGGAAGGGGTAACAGTGAGTGAACCGATGGGGTCAGGGCATACCAATTTAAAGGTGGTGGAAGGGATAACAGTGAGTGAACCACTGAGGTCAGGGCATACCAATTCAAAGAAGGTTTAAGGAGTAACAGTGAGTGATCCACCAGGGTCAGGGCATACCCATTCAAAGGTGGTGGAAGGGGTAACTGTGAGTGATCTACTGGGGGTCTGGGCATACCAATTCAAAGGTGCTGGAAGGGGTAACAGTGAGTAAACCACCTTGGTCAGGCCATGCCAATTCAAAGGTGGTGGAAAGGGTAACAGTGAGTGAAGCACCGTGGTCGGGGCATGCCAATTCAAAGGTGCTGTAAAATTAACAGTGAGTGAATCACCACCATCAGGGCATTCCAATTCAAGGGTGGTGGAAGGGTAACAGTGAGCCACCACAGTCGGGGCATACCAGTTCAAAGGTGGTAGAAGGATAACAGTGAGTGAAGCACTGCAGTTGGAGCATGCCAGTTCATAGGTGGTGGAAGGGGTAACTGTGACTGAAAAACTGGGGTGGGGGCATATCAATTCAAAGGTGGTGGAAGGGGTAACTGTGAGTGAACCACCAGGGTCGAAGCATACCAATTCAAAGGTGTTGGAAGGGGTA
The DNA here is from genome assembly GCA_016271365.2 of Neoceratodus forsteri. NCBI lineage: Eukaryota > Metazoa > Chordata > Ceratodontiformes > Ceratodontidae > Neoceratodus > Neoceratodus forsteri. Next base: position 6,472,270 of record CM057458.1, read on the forward strand.
ACAGTGTGTGATCTACTGGGGGTCTGGGCATACCAATTCAAAGGTGGTGGATAGGGTAACTGTGAGGAAACCACTGGGGTCAGGGCATACCCATTCAAAGGTGGTGGAACAGGTAACAGCGAGTGATCCACCGAGGTCAGGGCATACCAATTCAAAGGTGGTGGAAGGGGTAACTGTGAGTGAACCACCAGGGTCGGAGCATACCAATTCAAAGGTGGTGGAAGGGGTAACAGTGAGTGATCTACTGGGGGTCTGGGCATACCAATTCAAAGGTGGTGGAAGGGGTAACAGTGAAGGAACCACTGGGATCAGGGCATACCCATTCAAAGGTAGTGGAAATGGTAACAGTGAGTGAACCACCGTGGTCCTGGCATACCAATTCAAAGGTGCTGTAAAAGTAACAGTGAGTGAATCACCACCGTCAGGGCATTCCAATTCAAGGGTGGTGGAGGGGGTAAGAGTGAGGCACCACAGTCGGGGCATACCAGTTCAAAGGTGAAGGATAACAGTGGGTGAACCACTGCAGTTGGAGCATGCCAGTTCATAGGTGGTGGAAGGGGTAACTGTGACTGAATAACTGGGGTGGAGTCATACCAATTCAAAGGTGGTGGAAGGGATAACAGTGACTGAATAACTGGGGTGGGGGCATACCAATTCATAGGTGGTGGAAGGAGTAACGGTGAGTGAATAACTGGGGTGGGGGCATACCAATTCATAGGTGGTGGAAGGGATAACAGTGATTGAATAACTGGGGTGGGGGCATACCAATTCAAAGGTGGTAGAAGGGGTAACAGTGATTGTATAACTGGAGTGGGGGCATACCGATTCATAGGTGGTGGAAGGGGTAACCGTGAGGGAACCACTGAGGTCAGGGGATACCAATTCAATGGCGGTGGAAGGGATAACTGTGAGTGAAAACTGGGGTGGGGCATACTAATTCATAGGTGGTGGAAGGAACCGTGAGGAACTACTGAGGTCAAGGATACCAATTCAAAGGTGGTGGAAGGGGTAACAGTGAGTGAACCACTGGGATCAGGGCATATAAATTCAAAGGTGGTGGAAAGGGTAACAGTGAGTGAACCAGCGGTCAAGAATGTCTAATTCAAGGTGATAGAAGGGTGAAGTGAGAGTAAACACATGGGGTTAGGACATACCTAATCAAAGGTGGTGGAAAGGGTAACAGAGAGTGAACCACTGTGGTCGGGGCAGACCAATTCAAAGGTGCTGTAAAAGTAACAGTGAATGAATCACCACTATCAGGGCATTCCAATTCAAGGGATGTGGAAGAGATATCAGTGAGCCCCCACAGTCGGGGCATACCAGTTCAAAGGTGGTAGAAGGAGATCAGTGAGTGAACCACTGCTGTTGGAGCATGCCAGTTCATAGGTGGTGGAAGGGGTAACTGTGACTGAATAACTAGGGTGCGGCATACCAATTCATAGGTGGTGGAAGGAATAACTGTGAGTGATCTTCTGGGGGTCTGGGCATACCAATTCAAAGGTGGTGGAAGGGGTAACTGTGAGTGATCTACTGGGGGTCTGGGCATACCAATTCAAAGGTGGTGGAAGGGGTAACTGTGAGTGAACCACCAGGGTCGGAGCATGCCAATTCAAAGGTGGTGGAAGGGGTAACTGCGACTGAATAACTGGGGTGGGGGCATACCAATTCAAAGGTGGTGGAAGGGATAACAGTGATTGAATAACTGGGGTGGGGGCATACGAATTCAAAGGTGGTAGAAGGAGTAACTGATTGTATAACTGGAGTGGGGCCATACCAATTCATAGGTGGTGGAAGATATAACATTGATTGAATAACTGGGGTGGGGACATACCAATTCAAAGGTGGTGAAAGGGGTAACAGTGAGTGACCCACCGGGGTCAGGACATGCCAATTCAAAGATGGTGGAAGGGATAACAGTGAGTGAATAACTGGGGTCCGGGCATGCCAATTCAAAGGTGGTGGAATGGGTAACAGCGAATGAACCACCAAGATCGGGGATAACAATTCAAAGGTGGTGGAAGGGGTAACAGTGAATAAACCAGCAGAGTCAGAGCATAACAATTCAGAGGTGGTGGTAGGGTAACAATGAGTGAACCACTGGAGTCAGGCATTCTAATTCAAAGATGTTGGAAGGGGTAACAGTGAGTGAACCGATGGGGTCAGGGCATACCAATTTAAAGGTGGTGGAAGGGATAACAGTGAGTGAACCACTGAGGTCAGGGCATACCAATTCAAAGAAGGTTTAAGGGTAACAGTGAGTGATCCACCAGGGTCAGGGCATACCCATTCAAGGGTGGTGGAAGGGGTAACTGTGAGTGATCTACTGGGGGTCTGGGCATACCAATTCAAAGGTGCTGGAAGGGGTAACAGTGAGTAAACCACCTTGGTCAGGCCATGCCAATTCAAAGGTGGTGGAAAGGGTAACAGTGAGTGAAGCACCGTGGTCGGGGCATGCCAATTCAAAGGTGCTGTAAAATTAACAGTGAGTGAATCACCACCATCAGGGCATTCCAATTCAAGGGTGGTGGAAGGGTAACAGTGAGCCACCACAGTCGGGGCATACCAGTTCAAAGGTGGTAGAAGGATAACAGTGAGTGAAGCACTGCAGTTGGAGCATGCCAGTTCATAGGTGGTGGAAGGGGTAACTGTGACTGAAAAACTGGGGTGGGGGCATATCAATTCAAAGGTGGTGGAAGGGGTAACTGTGAGTGAACCACCAGGGTCGAAGCATACCAATTCAAAGGTGTTGGAAGGGGTAACAGTGTGTGATCTACTGGGGGTCTGGGCATACCAATTCAAAGGTGGTGGATAGGGTAACTGTGAGGAAACCACTGGGGTCAGGGCATACCCATTCAAAGGTGGTGGAACAGGTAACAGCGAGTGATCCACCGAGGTCAGGGCATACCAATTCAAAGGTGGTGGAAGGGGTAACAGTGAGTGAACCACTAGGGGTCTGGGCATACCAATTCAAAGGTGGTGGAAGGGGTAACAGTGAAGGAACCACTGGGATCAGGGCATACCCATTCAAAGGTAGTGGAAATGGTAACAGTGAGTGAACCACCGTGGTCCTGGCATACCAATTCAAAGGTGCTGTAAAAGTAACAGTGAGTGAATCACCACCGTCAGGGCATTCCAATTCAAGGGTGGTGGAGGGGGTAAGAGTGAGGCACCACAGTCGGGGCATACCAGTTCAAAGGTGGTAGAAGGATAACAGTGGGTGAACCACTGCAGTTGGAGCATGCCAGTTCATAGGTGGTGGAAGGGTAACTGTGACTGAATAACTGGGGTGGAGTCATACCAATTCAAAGGTGGTGGAAGGGATAACAGTGACTGAATAACTGGGGTGGGGGCATACCAATTCATAGGTGGTGGAAGGGGTAACAGTCAGTGAATAATTGGGGTGTGGGCATGCCAATTCATAGGTGGTGGAAGGGGTAACTGTGATTGAATAACTGGGGTGGTGACATACCAATTCAAAGGTGGTGAAAGGGGTAACAGTGAGTGAACCACCGGGGTCAGGACATGCCAATTCAACGATGGTGGAAGGGATAACAGTGAGTGAATAACTGGGGTCGGGGCATACCAATTCAAAGGTGGTGGAATGGGTAACAGCGAATGAACCACCAAGATCGGGGATAACAATTCAAAGGTGGTGGAAGGGGTAACAGTGAATAAACCAGCAGAGTCAGAGCATAACAATTCAGAGGTGGTGGTAGGGTAACAATGAGTGAACCACTGGAGTCAGGCATTCTAATTCAAAGATGTTGGAAGGGGTAACAGTGAGTGAACCGATGGGGTCAGGGCATACCAATTTAAAGGTGGTGGAAGGGATAACAGTGAGTGAACCACTGAGGTCAGGGCATACCAATTCAAAGAAGGTTTAAGGAGTAACGTGGAGTGATCCACCAGGGTCAGGGCATACCCATTCAAAGGTGGTGGAAGGGGTAACTGTGAGTGATCTACTGGGGTCTGGGCATACCAATTCAAAGGTGCTGGAAGGGGTAACAGTGAGTAAACCACCTTGGTAGCCATGCCAATTCAAAGGTGGTGGAAAGGGTAACAGTGAGTGAACCACCGTGGTCGGGGCATACCAATTCAAAGGTGCTGTAAAAGTAACAGTGAGTGAATCACCACCGTCAGGGCATTCCAATTCAAGGGTGGTGGAAGGGTAACAGTGAGCCACCACAGTCGGGGCATACCAGTTCACAGGTGGTAGAAGGATAACAGTGAGTGAACCACTGCAGTTGGAGCATGCCAGTTCATAGGTGGTGGAAGGGGTAACTGTGACTGAAAAACTGGGGTGGGGGCATATCAATTCAAAGGTGGTGGAAGGGGTAACTGTGAGTGAACCACCAGGGTCGGAGCATACCAATTCAAAAGTGTTGGAAGGGGTAAGGTGTGTGATCTACTGGGGTCTGGGCATACCAATTCAAAGGTGGTGGATAGGGTAACTGTGAGGAAACCACTGGGGTCAGGGCATACCCATTCAAGGTGGTGGAACAGGTAACAGTGAGTGATCCACCGAGGTCAGGGCATACCAATTCAAAGGTGGTGGAAGGGGTAACTGTGAGTGAACCACCAGGGTCGGAGCATATCAATTCAAAGGTGGTGGAAGGGGTAACAGTGAGTGATCTACTGTGGGTCTGGGCATACCAATTCAAAGGTGGTGGAAGGGGTAACAGTGAGGGAACCACTGGGGTCAGGGCATACCCATTCAAAGGTAGTGGAAATGGTAACAGTGAGTGAACCACCGTGGTCCTGGCATACCAATTCAAAGGTGCTGTAAAAGTAACAGTGAGTGAATCACCACCGTCAGGGCATTCCAATTCAAGGGTGGTGGAGGGGGTAAGAGTGAGGCACCACAGTCGGGGCATACCAGTTCAAAGGTGGTAGAAGGATAACAGTGGGTGAACCACTGCAGTTGGAGCATGCCAGTTCATAGGTGGTGGAAGGGGTAACTGTGACTGAATAACTGGGGTGGAGTCATACCAATTCAAAGGTGGTGGAAGGGATAACAGTGACTGAATAACTGGGGTGGGGGCATACCAATTCATAGGTGGTGGAAGGGGTAAGAGTCAGTGAATAATTGGGGTGTGGGCATGCCAATTCATAGGTGGTGGAAGGGGTAACTGTGATTGAATAACTGGGGTGGGGCATACTAATTCATAGGCGGTGGAAGGGGTAACATTGAGTGAATAACTGGGTTGGGGGCATACCAATTCATAGGTGGTTCAAGGGGTAACAGTGAATGAATAACTGGGGTGGGGGCATACCAATTCATAGGTGGTGCAAGGGGTAACAGTGAATGAATAACTGGGGTGAAGGCATACCAATTCATAGGTGGTGGAATGGGTAACTGTTACTGAGTAACTGGGGTGGGGCATACCAATTCAAAGGTGGTGGAAGGGGTAACTGTGAGGGAACTACTGGGGTCAGGGGATACCAATTCAAAGGTGGTGAAAGGGGTAACTGTGAGTGAATCAGTGGGATCAGGACATATGAATTCAAAGGTGGTGGAAAGGGTAACAGTGAGTGAACCACAACGGTCGAGGCACCATTCAAAGGTGGTGGAAGGGTAACAGTGAGTGAATCACTACGGTCAGAGGAATCCAATTCAAAGGTGTTGGAAGGGGTAACAGTAAGTGAACCACTGTGGTCGGGGCATACCAGTTCAAAGGTGGTGAAAGGGGTAACAGTGAGTGAACCACTGCAGTTGGAGCATGCCAGTTCATAGATACATAAATACATAGATACATAGATACATAGACAGTGTCGGCAGATAAGGGCCTATGGCCCACCCAGTCTGCCCATTTAAGTTTGTAAGTTCAGTTTATGTTTTCCAGGAAGTCTGTTGCCCCTTACCCCTGACCTCCAGAATTCCTTAATGTCTATCCCATGCATTCTTAAATCCCATGATTGTTTCAGCCCCCACCACTTCCTCTTTCAGGGTGTTCCACTTGTCCACCACCCGTTCTGTGAAGAAATTCTTCCTCACGTTTCCTCTGAATCGTCCTCCCTCCAACTTCATCCCATGCCCTCTAGTCCTGGAACATCTTTTTCGCTTAAAAATAGTGCATTCCTGCACCCTGTTCCTCCCTGTAAGATACTTGTATGTCTCTATCATATCCCTCTCTCTCCCCTCCTCCAGGGAGTACATGTTCAGTGCCTTCAACCTGTCCTCATAGGACTTGTGATGCAATCCATGCACCATCTTTGTTGCCCTCCTCTGAACCTTCTCTACCCTGTCTATGTCCTTACGTAGGTAAGGTCTCCAGAACTGCACAGTGTACCAGGTGCAGCCTCACTAGTGTCTTGTATAGTGGAATTATGACCTCCCTTTTCCTGCTGGTGATGCCCCTGCCTATGCATCCCAGCATCCTATTCTTACCTGCTGTCTTGTCACACTGTTTCCTGCCTTGAGGTCATCAGAGATGATAACTCCAAGATCCTTTCCTGCTTGGTGCATACTATATCCTCACCCCCAACTGATATACTGTGCCAGGGTTTTTGTGCCCCATATGCATTATTTTGCACTTCCTTGCATTGAATTTCAACTGCCAAACCCCTGACCATTCTTCAAGTTTCTGCAGGTCCCTTCTCATTCTGTCTACACCCTCTGGTGTGTCTACTCTGTTACAGAGCTTGTGTCATCAGCGAACAGTGAAATTCTGCCTTCTAGGTCCTCATGAATGTCATCTGATGAAGATATTGAATAGTACCGGTCCCAGCACTGATCTCTGTAGTACCTCACTGGTCACTCTTCCCTCTGTGGAGTGACAGCCATTTACCACCACCCTCTGTGTCCTGCTGCCCAGCCAGTTACCTACCCACAGATTATCTGTCCTGCCCACACCCATATTCCCCAGTTTGCAGTAATAGTCTTCTATGTGGCACAGTGTCAAAGGCCTTGCTGAAGTCCAGATAGGCCATGTCCACTGCCCTCCCTGATCCACCTCCCTAGTCACCCAGTCAAAAATTCAATGAGGTTCGTCTGACATGACCTTCCCCTGGTGAAACCATGCTGCCTTGAGTCCTGTAGTCCATTGACAACCAGATGTTCCACCAATCTCTCCTTCAGTAGTGCTTGCATGATCTTCCCCACTACTGAGGTGAGGCTGACTGGTCTGTAGTTCCCCGCTTCCTCTTTGTTCCCACTTTTGTATAAGGGAAACTACATCTGCTATCCTCCAGTCTTTGGGTACCTCGCCTGTTTCTAGTGATCGGCTAAACAGGATAGCAAGAGGTTCAGCCACCACCTCTTAGTTCTTTAAGACCCTGGGAATTCCCATCTGGCCCCATTGCTTTATCAACTCTTATTACTTCCAGTTCCTTCAGGACCCTTTCTCATGTAAAGGGACTTGTGTCCATTTCTGCACCATTCTCACCCCTTGTACTCCATTCAGACCCATTAACCTCCTCTTCCTCAGTAAAGACTGAGCAGAAATACCTGTTCAATATGTCAGCTTTACTGTTGTCATCCTCCATACTGGACCTTCTGCTCACAAACAGGGACAGTGTGATGGGGGTAACAGTGGGGGAGCACCTGGGTAACAGTGACCACCAGTCATTGTGGTTTGCAATCACAGAAAGAGCAGAACCAAACCACACAAAAACATGTATCCTGGATTTTAGGGGGGCAGACTTTGGGAAAATGGGGAGATACTTGAAAGAAACATTAAGGGGAATGGGACAGGAATCAGGGGTTGAGGAACAGTGGGCAGTATTTAAAATGGGAATTATAAGAACAACAGAATTATGCATTAAGCAGGTTAGCAAGAGGAAAAGGAAGAGGAGACCATTATGGTTTTCCAAAGAGGTAGCAAAGAAAGTGAAAGCCAAAAAGATTGCATTCAGGCAATACAAAAAGACACAGGCAGAAGGATAGGGAGAAGTACCAGGAGAAACAAAGGGAGGCAGGAAGTCAGTAAGGAAGCCAAAGCTCAGACAGAAGAACACATTGCAAAATCAGTGGTTAAAGGGGACAAAACCTTTACAGGTACATAAGGAAAAAGAAAGACAAAGGAGGGATAGTGAGACTGAAGGGGAGGATGGGAGTCGTATGGAGGATGACAACAGTAAAGCTGACATATTGAACAGGTATTTCTGCTCAGTCTTTACTGAGGAAGAGGGGGTAATGGGTCTGAAGGGAGTACAAGGGTGAGAATGGTGCAGAAATGGACACAAGTCCCTTTACACGAGAAAGGGTCCTGAAGGAACTGGAAGTAATAAGAGTTGAAAAGCTAATGGGGCCAGATGGGGTACACCCCGAGGTCCTTAAAGAACTAAGAGAGGTGGTGGCTGAACCTCTGGCTATCCTGTTTAGCCAATCACTGGAAATAGGGAGGTACCCAAAGACTGGAGGACAGCAGATGTAGTCCCTTATACAAAAGTGGGAACAAAGAGGAAGCAGGAAACTACAGACCAGTCAGCCTCACCTCGGTAGTGGGAAAGATCTGGAAGCACTACTGAAGGAGAGAGTGGTGGAACATCTGGTTGTCAATGGACTACAGGACCCAAGGCAGCATGGTTTCACCAGGGGGAGGTCATGTCAGACCAACCTCATTGAATTTTTTGACTGGGTGACTAGGGAGGTGGATCAGGGGTGGGCAGTGGACATGGCCTATCTGGACTTCAGCAAGGCCTTTGACACTGTGCCACATAGAAGACTATTACACAAACTGGGGAATATGGGTGTGGGCAGGACAGTAGTGTGGTGGGTAGGTAACTGGCTGGGTGGCAGGACACAGAGGGTGGTGGTAAATGGCTGTCACTCCACAGAGGGAAGAGTGACCAGTGGGGTACCACAGGGATCAGTGCTGGGACCGGTCCTATTCAACATCTTCATCAGTGACATTGCAGGATCTAGAAGGCAGAATTTCACTGTTCGCTGATGACACAAAGCTCTGTAACAGAGTAGACACACCAGAGGGTGTAGACAGAATAGAAGGGACCTGCAGAAACTTGAAGAATGGTCAAGGGTTTGGCAGTTGAAATTCAATGCAAAGAAGTGCAAGATAATGCATATGGGGCACAAAAACCCTGGCACAATATATCAGTTGGGGGTGAGGATATAGCATGCACAAAGCAGGAAAGGGATCTTGGGTTGTCATCTCTGATGACCTCAAGGTAGGGAAACAGTGTGACAAGGCATCAGGTAAAGCAAATAGGATGCTTGGATAAGCAGGCAGGGGCATCACCAGCAGCAAAAGGAGGTCATAATTCCGCTATACAAGACACTAGTGAGGCCCCACCTGGAGTACAGTGTACAGTTCTGGAGACCATACCTACGTAAGGACATAGACAAGGGTAGAGAAGGTTCGAGGAGGGCAACAAAGATGGTGCATGGATTGCATCACAAGTCCTATGAAGACAGGTTGAAGGAACTGAACATGTACTCCCTGGAGGAGAGGAGGGAGAGAGGGATAATAGAGACATACAAGTATCTTACAGGGAGAACAGGGTGCAGGAAAACACTATTTTAAGCGAAAAAGATGTTCCAGGACTAGAGGCATGGGATGAAGTTGGAGGGAGGACGATTCAGAGGAAACATGAGAAAGAATTTCTTCACAGAACGGGTGGTGGACAAGTGGAACACCCTGCCAGAGGAAGTGGTGGGGGCTGAAACAATCATGGGATTTAAGAATGCATGGATAGACATAAAGGAATTCTAGAGGTCAGGGGTAAGGGGAAACAGACTTCTAGGAAAACAAACTGAACTTACAAGCTCAAATGGGCAGACTGGGTGGGCCATAGGCCCTTATCTGCCGACACTGTCTATGTATCTATGTATCTATGTATCCACACAGCCCCCATCCTCCCCCTTCAGTCTCACTATCCCTCCCTTTGCCTTTCTTTTTTCACTTATATACCTGTAAAAGGTTTTGTCCCCTCTACCCACTGATTTTGCAATGTGTTCTTCTGTCTGAGCTTTGGCTTCCCTTACTGACCTCCCTGCCTCCCTTTGCTTCTCCTGGTACTTCTCCCTATCCCCTTCTGCCTGTGTCTTTTTGTATTGCCTGAATGCAATCTTTTTGGCTTTCACTTTCTTTGCTACCTCTTTGAAAACCATAATGGTCTCTTCCTTTTCCTCTTGCTAACCTGCTTAATACATAATTCTGTTGCTCTTGTAATCCCCATTTTAAATACTTCCCACTGTTCCTCAACCCCTGATTCCTGCCCCATTCCCCTTAATGCCTCTTTCAAGTATCTCCCCATTTTCTCAAAGTTTGCCCCCCTAAAATCCAGGATACGTGTTTTTGTGTGGTTTGGTTCTGCTCTTTCTGTGATTTCAAACCACAGTGACTGGTGGTCACTGTTCCCAGGTGCTCCCCACTCTTACTCCCATCACACTGTCCCTGTTTGTGAGCACAAGGTCCAGTATTGCCTTCTGCCGAGTTGGTTCCATGACCAGTTGCTTGAGGAAGGCACCTGAAGGGAGTCCAGGATAAATCTGCTCCTAGTTGATGCTGCTGCTGGGATGCTCCAGTCCACGCCTGAATATTGAAGTCTCCAACCAGTACTCACTCTCCTGTCTGCCATCCTCTGGATGGCTAGCATCAGCTCCCTATCTGTTTCTTCTCCTGGGCTGGTGGTCTATAGACCACACCTGTGCGGATGGCTGGCCCCATTTTCCTTTCCAGCTTAACCCACAGTATCTCTCCCCCATTTTGTTCCTCCTGGATCTCTGTGGCCCTTATATCATTTTTCACATACAGTGCCACCCTCCTCCCTTCCTGCCTGCCCTGTCTCTTCTGAATATGTTGTAGCCAGGTATGGCCAACTCCCAGTCGTGGTTATCATTACACCAGGTTTCAGTGATGGCCACAATGTCCAGGTCTGACTGCACCATGACAGCCTCCAGATCTTCCATCTTGTTGCTAAGGCTCCTGGCATTTGCACACATGACTTTCCATGATTTGACTTCCCTAGACTGTTTCGCTGTTCTACTCCATAGGTGGTGGAAGGGGTAACAGTGATTGAATAACTGGGGTGGGGGCATACCAATTCATAGGTGGTGGAAGGGATAACAGTGAGTGAATAACTGGGGTGGGAGCATACCAATTCATAGGTGGTGCAAGGGGTAACAGTGAGTAAATAACTGGGGTGGGGGCATACCAATTCATAGGTGGTGAAAGGGGTAACTGTGACTGAATAACTGGGGTGGGGTCATACCAATTCATAGGTGGTGGAAGGGATAACAGTGATTGAATAACTGGGGTGGGGGCATACCAATTCAAAGGTGGTGAAAAGGGTAACAGTGAGTGAACCATTGGGATCAGGGCATATGAATTCAAAGGTGGTGGAACAGGTAACAGTGAGTGAACCACCACGGTCGAGGCATACCAATTCAAATGTGCTGGAAGGGGTAACAGTGAGTGAACCAGCAGGGTCAGGGCATTCCGATTCAAAGGTGATAGAAGGGGTAACAGTGAGTGAACCACCGCGGTTAGGGACATACCAATTCAAAGGTGGTGGAAAGGGTAACAGTGAGTGAACCACCGTGGTCGGGCATACCAATTCAAAGGTGCTGTAAATGTAACAGTGAGTGAATCACCACCGTCAGGGCATTCCAATTCAAGGGTGGTGGAAGGGGTAACAGTGAGCCACTGCAGTCGGGGCATATCAGTTCAAAGGTGGTAGAAGGATAACAATGAGTGAACCACTGCAGTTAGAGCATGCCAGTTCATAGGTGGTGGAAGGGGTAACTGTGACTGAATAACTGGGGTAGGGCATACCAATTCAAAGGTGGTGGAAGGGGTAACTGTGACTGAATAACTGGGGTAGGGCATACCAATTCAAAGGTGGTGGAAGGGGTAACTGTGACTGTATAACTGGGGTGGGGGCATACCAATTCAAAGGTGGTGGAAGGGGTAACTGTGACTGAATAACTGGGGTGGGGGCATACCAATTCAAAGGTGGTGGAAGGGGTAACTGTGACTGAATAACTGGGGTGGGGACATACCAATTCAAAGGTGGTGGAAGGGGTAACTGTGACTGAATAACTGGGGTGGGGGCATACCAATTCAGAGATGGTGGAAGGGATAACAGTGATTGAATAACTGGGGTTTGGGCATACCAATTCAAAGGTGGTAGAAGGGGTAACAGTGAGTGAATAACTGGGGTGGGGGCATTCCTATTCATAGGTGGTGGAAGGGGTAACAGTGAGTGAATAACTGGGGTGGGGGCATACCAATTCATAAGTGGTGGAAGGGATAACAGTGATTGTATAACTGGGGTGGGGCATACCAATTCAAAGGTGGTGGAAGGGGTAACCGTGAGGGAACTACTGAGGTCAGGTGATACCAATTCAAAGGTGGTGGAAGGGGTAACAGTGAGTGAACCACTGGGATCACGGCATACCAATTCAAATGTGCTGGAAAGGGTAACAGTGAGTGAACCAGCGGGGTCAGGGCATTCCAATTCAAGGGTGGTGGAAGGGGTAACAGTGAGCCACCACAGTCGGGGCATACCAGTTCAAAGGTGGTAGAAGGATAACAGTGAGTGAACCGCCGGGGTTAGGGTCATACCAATTCAAAGGTGGTGGAAAGGGTAACAGTGAGTGAACCACCGTGTTCGGGGCATACCAATTCAAAGGTTCTGTAAAAGTAACAGTGAGTGAATCACCAACGTCAGGGCATTCCAATTCAAGGGTGGTGGAAGAGGTAACAGTGTGCCCCCAGAGTCAGGGCATACCAGTTCAAAGGTGGTAGAAGGATAACAGTGAGTGAACCACTGCAGTTGGAGCATGCCAGTTTATAGGTGGTGGAAGGGGTAACTGTGACTGAATAACTGGAGTGAGGGCATACCAATTCATAGGTGGTGGAAGTAGTAACTGTGAGTGATCTACTGGGGGTCTGGGCATACCAATTCAAAGGTGGTGGAAGGGGTAACTGTGAGTGATCTACAGGGGGTCTGGGCATACCAATTCAAAGCTGGTGGAAGGGGTAACTGTGAGTGAATCACCAGGGTCAGAGTATACCAATTCAAAGGTGGTGGAAGGTGTAACTGTGACTGAATAACTGGGGTGGGGGCATACCAATTTAAAGGTGGTGGAAGGGGTAACTGTAAGTGATCTACTGGGGGTCTGGGCATACCAATTCAAAGGTGGTGGAAGGGGTAACTGTGAGTGAACCACCAGGGTCGGAGCATACCAATTCAAAGGTGGTGGAACAGGTAACAGCGAGTGATCCACCGAGGTCAGGGCATAACCATTCAAAGATGGTGGAAGGGGTAACAGTGAGTAAACCACCGGGGTCAGTGCATAGCAACTCAAAGGTGCTGGAAGGGGTAACAGTGAGTAAACCACCGGGGTCAGGCCATGCCAATTCAAAGCTGGTGGAAGGGGTAACTGTGAGTGAATCACCAGGGTCAGAGTATACCAATTCAAAGGTGGTGGAAGGTGTAACTGTGACTGAATAACTGGGGTGGGGGCATACCAATTTAAAGGTGGTGGAAGGGGTAACTGTAAGTGATCTACTGGGGGTCTGGGCATACCAATTCAAAGGTGGTGGAAGGGGTAACTGTGAGTGAACCACCAGGGTCGGAGCATACCAATTCAAAGGTGGTGGAACAGGTAACAGCGAGTGATCCACCGAGGTCAGGGCATAACCATTCAAAGGTGGTGGAAGGGGTAACAGTGAGTAAACCACCGGGGTCAGTGCATAGCAATTCAAAGGTACTGGAAGGGGTAACAGTGAGTAAACCACCGGGGTCAGGCCATGCCAATTCAAAGGTGGTGGAAAGGGTAACAGTGAGTGAACCACCACGGTCGAGGCACCAATTGAAAGGTAGTCTCCCCGCCTTGCCCTCCTACCTGCCTACCCCTGCGCCCTCTCCTTTCCTCCCCCAGGCATTTCCTGAGTTTTATCCTTCCTCCTCCCTTAGAGCTCTTACCTCACCCCACCTCCGACAATGGCTTTCCTGCCTGCATACTCCCCACCCCACCTGCAGCACTCATTTCTAAGATTGCTTTTGGCTGGTATGTCATGCTACCTAACATTTGGCACATTTTGAATTACTGGAATTTCCTTAACCTCAGTCTCTTACTACTTTTTATTGTGTAACTATGTATTACAATGTTGACCTTTGTATGTATGTATACCCCCATTCCTTCGACGTGGAATCTTTGTAAATGAGCAGTTCCTGCTCAAAGGTATTTGTAATCCTAGATTTCAATAAAATAAAAATAAAATGGAAGGGTAACAGTGAGTGAATCACTATGGTCAGGGGAATCCAATTCAAAGGTGGTGGAAGGGGTAACAGTAAGTGAACCACTGTGGTCGGGGCATACCAATTCAAAGGTGGTGGAAGGGGTAACAGCGAATGAACCACCAAGATCGGGGGATACCAATTCAAAGGTGGTGGAAGGGGTAACAGTGAATAAACCAGCAGGGTCAGAGCATAACAATTCAAAGGTGGTGGTAGGGTAACAATGAGTGAACCACTGGAGTCAGGCATTCTAATTCAAAGATGTTGGAAGGGTTAAAAATGAGTGAACTGAAGGGGTCAGGGCATACCAATTTAAAGGTGGTGGAAGGGATAACAGTGAGTGAACCACCATGATCGGGGCATACCAATTCAAAGGTGGTGGTAGGGGTAACAGTGAGTAAACCACTGAGGTCAGGGCATACCAATTCGAAGATGGTGGAAGGGGTAACAGTGAGTGATCCACCAGGATCAGGGCATACCCATTCAAAGGTGGTGGAAGGGGTAACTGTGAGTGATCTACTGGGGTTCTGGGCACTCCAATTCAAAGGTGCTGGAAGGGGTAACAGTGAGTGAACCACCGTGGTCGGGGCATTCCAATTCAAAGATGGTGGAAGGGGTAACTGTGAGTGATCTACTGGGGGTCTGGGCACACCAATTCAAAGGTGCTGGAAGGGGTAACAGTGAGTGATCCACCAGGATCAGGGCATACCCATTCAAAGGTGGTGGAAGGGGTAACTGTGAGTGATCTACTGGGGTTCTGGGCACTCCAATTCAAAGGTGCTGGAAGGGGTAACAGTGAGTGAACCACCGTGGTCGGGGCATTCCAATTCAAAGATGGTGGAAGGGGTAACTGTGAGTGATCTACTGGGGTTCTGGGCACTCCAATTCAAAGGTGCTGGAAGGGGTAACAGTGAGTGAACCACCGTGGTCGGGGCATTCCAATTCAAAGATGGTGGAAGGGGTAACTGTGAGTGATCTACTGGGGGTCTGGGCACACCAATTCAAAGGTGGTGGAAGGGGTAACAGTGAGTGAACCACCATGGTTGGGGCATACCAATTCAAAGGTTGTGGAAGGGGTAACTGTGAGTGAACCACCAGGGTTGGGGCATACCAATTCAAAGGTGGTGGAAGGGGTAACAGTGAGTAAACCACCGGGGTCAGTGCATACCAATTCAAAGGTGCTGTAAGGGTAACAGTGAGTGAATCACCACCGTCAGGGCATTCCAATTCAAAAGGTGGTAGAAGAGTAACAGTGAGTGAACTGCTGCAGTTGGGGCATACCAGTTCATAGGTGGTAGAAGGTATAACAGTGATTGAACAACTGGGGTGGGGGCATACCGATTCTTAGGTGGTGGAAGGGGTAACAGTGAGTGATCCACCGAGGTCAGAGCATACCAATTCAAAGGTAGTGGAAGGGGTATCAGTGAGTGAACCACTGAGGTCCAGTGAGCATAATACCATGTGGTTTGAACTGGTCCTGGGTAATTGTAGACCCTCTTTGAAGCATGTGGTCCTGGACTTCAGAAGGGCAGATTCCAGTAAAATGGGGGAAAGGATCAGGGAAAAACTGGCAGGCACAGAGGGGAGGTCAACAGAAAGATGAAAAATTGTCATTTAGTAAGGGGGCCATTTTGCAGGTGACAGTTTTTTTTTTTGTTTGTTTTTTTTTTTTTTATGAGGAAGGTCACTGCATAGAAACATAGAATTTGACAGCAGATAAAGACCACTTGCCTCTCCCAGCTTGTTCGTTTTTTAGTGCCTAACCTCTCCTGTTCCCACAGACCCCACTTGATCTTCAGCTCCATACCACCCTTGCTTCCCAACTAAGATTTCCTTGTGCCTGTCCCATGCATGCTTGAAGCCCACCACTGTTTTCACCCCTTCACCTCCACTCTGCTGGAAGGCTCTTCCAGGTACCTGTGGCAGGGTGGCCCCTGACATTGTTTTGTGACTTATAGATGGGGGCCCACACTTATAAATAGTAAAAAGTACCGTCCCGATATGGTCTTCTCCAAGGCAATAGTTAGTGAAGTATAGGAAACATTGCTTCAGTTTAGGGACTGCTTTCTGAGGAAAGGTGGGAAAAACTCTTAGAAAATGAGTTGGGAAAATCTTGGAATCTGATTGGCTAAGGCCACCAACCAGTTGGTCCAGTATCAGGCAACAGAGACCAGGAAATTACAAGTCCCCATCTCTGCTGCCTTATTACATTCCCAAATCCTTGTGCCAATAGAATTTTCATATCGTAATTGCCGCCATGTTTTGTTTTACCGAGAGGCTGAACCCACACTTACACACTTTTGTCTCTTTCCTCAAATGGCACACACTAGGTCATTTTCATTCAAATTCCCCCTCTCACTACATACAGAAGCAGTTATTTTTTTGTTTGTTTTACTCACAGGCAGCAAGTTGTTCACTCGCTTTGCAAGAGACACAGCCCTCGTCTCGTAAAAGCATCTCTTAAGCCCCAAGGTTAAGCCACACAGCAAAACTTTCTTAAAAATGTGGTACATTCCATGCCCCTATTTTTCAACAAACAGCTTTAGATTTCTTTAATAACAACAGTGTTGTTGTTCAAATGCATAACGCTCGCACATCGCATGCTAAGTGCTACTACACAAAACTTCCCCAGCTCGCCCAGGCTGCACTACCGATGAACCTGTGTTGTGAACAGTGGAAGTCAGGAACTGAAGCTACTTCAATGGTGGGCGGGTCGCAGTAGAGGGATGCCTCATAACAGATCATAAGTTACTGAATGACAGCTGTTATTATTTCATTTAAAAAATGAAAGTGACAACGGAGCACCTGAGCATCCGCCCTTTGGGCACTGCTTCCCAAGACTGCTTCTTACATTTCGTTGTGGAACTGCTCTGCCACACCCTCACCTCTGCTTCTATTTTAAAATCATCACACCTGCTTTCAGTTTGCTTCCCAAACTTGCGGATGGCTGCAGTGGGTTCCCGAACTTACGGACATCGGGGGGGGGGCTAAACACCACCAACAGACAACACTCAAGACAAGATTCAGAAATAAAACACTGCCCTGTAGTGAGAAGCATCCATCCCAGCAGAGGGACTATTAAACACAAAAGAAGAAAAGTAACCTAAAATTAATTTCTGCTCAGTTATGTTTATTTTTTATTTGTTATTTTATAAATATGTCATCTGTAACCCATTTTCTAAGCACAGTAATACCCTCCAGAGTGGACAGTATTGGGCAATACTGGATCTTCCAGGGGCTATAAGGCCCTCTGCCTGCAGCGTCAGGCCTCATTACACCCCTGGGTAGTCCGGTATTGCCCAATATCGCCCACCCTGTCAGGTATTATTGCTTTCATATACCCCCTTTTCTTTGTTCTTCTGGCTGTGCAGCTTCTGTTCTGTCTGTCTGTACTTCTTGTTGCCTGTCTTGGACTTATCACCAAGGAGGACCTCCTGTCACTTTCTGTCTTTCACCACTCCCCCCCCCCACCTTTTCTCTTCTTTACACTGTTTTTTTCAAGTCTTTCTAAGAGAAATGCATCCTGAAAGGCTCAAAATGATAGAATAATCATGTAGAGGCTTGCTAGCTCCATTTCATTTGTTGAAGATGAAGACAGATACCCGCTGTTAAAATTGTGCAGTTAAAGTTTGAGCCCTGGTACTGCACTGTTGTTATGCAGCACTTATAGTTTGATGAGTTTTTGTAACAAATAAGTAAGTAAAACTTTTATTTATTGAGCGTCTTTCCAAACCAAAGTGCTTTGCAATTATAAAATCACATCACTTTAAAACAATTTAAAACAGATCATGACATCCATAGACAGCTGCAGACTTTAAAAACCATCAGGAAATGCAAAATACTATGTGATGTGGTACTTACAGTATACAGTGTCTGAGTGCCTAAGTACATTGAAAATGTTATGTGCTGCACTGTAGCTTGTTGACCAGGAAAGCCAGAGTTAGAGACAGTAAAAAGGTACCTCAATATGAAAAGCGCTGAAGGGGAACAAGAAAAGCTCTTTCCCTCCAGGCTAAAACATGAATGATTGTTTTTTTCACTCCTCCTTTGATGGGTAACATATTTATTTTGCTGTGAATTCATGGAGTGGGGGGGGAGTATCTGATGTGTGCAGTGCAGCTCAGGGCAAGCCTGTCAGCTCCCGATGTTGAAATGCGCGCCTGAGAATGGAGCACATTTCAAATCTAATGATTTGTCAGTCAGGCACTCCATTAAGCCAGTCGGCTCACATAAAAAAAAAATCATTTATGGCTGCTAGAAAGATTTTTTTTTTTTCATTTTTCCATGGGGGGGTGATGTAACAATTTGTTACGTATACCTGTCACTGTATTTTCTTTTTTTAATTTGTATCCAGTTCTTTGTAGTAGATGACCAGTAAGACCCCACCTAGAGTACTGTGTCCAGTTCTGGGAACCCCATTTCTAAAGCTACCAACAGTCCCTATTTCCCCAGGACAATCCCTGTTTTAGGCAGCATGTCCCAGTGTCCCCACAAGTTTTGCAAAATGTCACTTTTGTCCTGCTTTTTGCTTACTTGTCCCAGTTTTGTCCCCTTTTCTTTTGCTGACTGCTAATCCGTGAGTCACAGTTATTTCAGCATCATTGTGGCACTGCTTGAGCTGGACAACAGTTTGCAACTTCAACCCCTGTGCCTATGCTGCACCGCCAGCATGTCAGTGGGAGCATGATAAAGCATGTTCCTTCCTGTTAGGTTAGACTGGGTAGTAGTTTAAACAAGTACATGTGGATGTCTCCCTGCCAGCAGTGGAGAAGGACTCCATACAGAAGAGACCGGCAACTGTGAACTAAGGTACCTGAGCCTGATCAGCTGTAGGGAAGTGTGAAAACAATCTGGTGTGGTGGTCGGAGTCACTGAAGTGACATTTGCTCAGCAAATGAGGGGAGTGTAAAGCAGGTTGGGATGGGACTGTCAGGAGAAGCAATACATGCAGCTCAAACGTCTGAACACAATTTCATGCAGGTTTGCGTCAAAGAACTTTCTGTACATCATGATTTGAAACTTGCTGCAGCATAATGATGTATTGTTTTAATCTGGATGCTTGCTACTGGTTTTACTGTGTGGCAGCATGGCCAGAGCAAGCAGCAACATGTAATTGTGTGCAGCGTTGTCTGCGGTGGTACCCGTGGGAATGACACAGTGGGGGTTATCATGGTCAGGATGGACCCTATCCCAGTTTTAGGCGTCAGAAAGTTGGTAGCTTTACCCATTTCAGGAAGGAGATAGATGGAGTGGAGGCGGTCCAGAGGAGGGCAACAAAATTGATGCAGGGTCTGCATCAGAGGCCCTACGAGGAGAGACTTAAGGACCTAAATATGTACACCCTGGAAGAGAGGAGAGAGAGAAGGGTGATATGATAGAGACCTTTAAACTCCTTCAGGGGTAACTGAGGTCCGGGAAGGAAGTATTTTTCAGAACAGAAGGTGCTAAAGGAGACAAGGGTGTTCAATAAGAAGCTGGAGGGGGTAGATTCAGGAGAAATGTGAGGAAGTACTTTTTCACAAAAAGAGTGGTAAATTTTGGAACAGTCTCCCAGCAGAGGTGGTGGGGCAAAAACTGTGGTGGGGTTCAAGAATGGATAGGCATAAGGGAATATTTGGAAAAGGGAAAGGAGGGAGGGTGAATGAGCTGGAGATCAAGTAGGAACTGCGGTGATACAGTAGGTAGGAAAAACAGGCAGACTAGGTGGGCCAAGCAGTCCTCATCTGCCGGCAAATTCTATGTTTCTATGTTTTTGCATATAAGTTGCAATGTAGCAGCTACAGGCACAAAGCTGACATTCTTGGGAAAAAGTCAAGAGTCCTATCCAAGACAGAACCGCTAGCACTGAGGGCAATTTACTGTCTGTGCTGTCCACTATCATTGCAGGACCCATGGACAATTTATGGGAGAGCTTAGAAAGTGTCTTCTGATGTCAGAAACTGGCTAGCTAAAACCAAACCATTCTTGCTGAGCTCAGGACTTGGGACAAAAAAAAAAACATGTATTTGTCAGAAGTCCAGATCAGACTGGTTTTCCGACCCAGCTCTCAGGACACAAAGAACGTTGAGTCTGTGTCAGAGTGACATACTGGTATAATGACTCATGGGAGACAACTGGAGGATCTTAAGGTCTGGCAGAACCTGAAAGAGACAATCAGGTTTGGTACTACGAACAGCTACCATCTAAGGGTTTGAGTCTGCCCTTATTCACCAAAGTGCCTTGTGTGGTAAGCTAGTCTATCTTGCTAAATACAGAAGACAAGACCTACTGTTCAAATATTTTCTTCTCCATTTCTGTAGAATAACTGTTCCCCATGGTCTCTCTGTAACATCTTGTATCATATGTGTAAATACCTAGAAGCTTTTTTTGTGTTGCTAGCACGCATGTGCAAGAAACACATTACGTCAGCTTCCTTCAAAAGTGAGTTATGGAGGTGTGGCAGTGTTGTGCCGAATGACAGCAGTCCGTTCTAGGGCTGGTCTCTGCGTGGCGAATATAGGAGCATGCTGTCGATAACAGCAGTTGATGAGCATGCCACAATGCGTAAAGAAATTTGGCCACGTCATTACACAGTCAGCTGTTTTGGTGCATTGTGTGGTGTCCCCATGGCGATGGCTTCTCTGTAAGCCTCTCACAGTCCCCACGAAGCTGACGGAAAGCCCGCCACCTGCCATTCAGTGGGCCTTCCTGGTGAAATATTTCAATAAATAAAAAGAAGCCGACGGGGTGCCCAGTCCCCCTGTCGGCATGATACCCACCCCAGTTCATTTGCCAATGGGGTAGCCCAATCCCTGTCAGCATGATGCACCTCCCCCATTTGTTGTGTGCCAAGGGGGGTGCCCAATCCCCTCGCTCATGCATCCCCCTCAGCATGCTGTATGGCTGACGGGGTGCCCAACTTCGTCAGCTCCACTACCCCCAAACAAATTCTCATATGCCATGCTGGGAGCCCACCCCAGCATGGCAAAAAGTCCCCTGTCATCTTTGTAAAAACCTAGAAGAAAAAGGTCCTCGTTGATTCTCTTGCCCCTCCCCAACCCACGCCACCCTCTGCACACCCACCCCCTACCCCATACTTACCTCCGGAGCCTGGCGCCACGATCTTCGTGGACCGGGAACATGTCTGCACTCTTCAAAGCCGACCGCGAACTGAAGAAATGCCGGTAAGCTGTATGATGGCATAAATAAGGTTTTTTCATCTTAAGTGGATATCTCAGCCATTTTTAGGACTTTTTTCACCAAATTTTCAACATGGGGTTCTTGGGACCCAACCTCATGAACTCAGTCACTGTCATTTTGTTATTTGGTCCTGAAAGGTGATTTCATGGTCACTGCGCAGAACCACCTTTTGGAACTGATTAACAAAACGACAGTGTCACAGTTCATGAGGTGAACCTCAAAAACCTTATGTTGAAAATTTAGTGCTAATCAAAAATTACTGTTTCCATGACGTGCGTTACGCGGTTCCTACACATGCTCGTAACTTCGAGCATTTTTCAATATTTTCACTCCAGATTTTCAACATTGCCATTTTACCACACCTCCTTATGAACAGTATAGCTGTCATTTTTCACATTTAGTCCAAAATGTGTTTTCGCACATGTAGCGCACAATGGCGCAGTCGGTGTGCAAAATCAATGTTCTGGACAGATTAAGAAAATCACAGTGGCACTTCATGAGCAGAGGTCTTAAACTGGCTATGTTGAAAATTTGGTGACAAAAGTCCATAAAATGACTATGTTACGAGCGTGCATTGTGCAATTTCCATGCATCCTCGTAAGTTCACGAATTCGTAATATTTTCAGTCCAGATTTTCAACATTGGCATTTTTCCACACCTCCTTATGAATAGTATAGCTGTCATTTTACACACCCTGGCCAAAATGTGTTTTCGCACTTCCGGCGCAGAATAGCGCGGTCACTGTGGGAAATCAGTGTTCAGAACAGATTAAGAAAATCACAGTGACACTGTTCATGAGCGGAGGTCCCAAAATGCCTCTGCTGAAAATCTGCTTTAAAAAAATCTGCAAACTAATTACATTACGGGTGTGCACTGTGCAGTTTCTACGCACACTTGTGACTTCACCAGTTATTTCTATTTTCATTCCAGATTTTCAACATTGCCATTTTTACACCTCCTCATGAACAGTACAGCTGTCATTTTTCAGATCCTGTTCGAAATGTGTTTTTGCACCTGTGGCACCAAATGACGCAGTCGCTGTGCAGAATCACCTTTCGGTTAACAAACTAACAGTGTCACTGTTCATGCAATGAGGTCACAAAAAGCCCATGTTGAAAACTTGGGCCCAGATATTCAAACTGCACCAGGCTGTGGTGCAAGCCTGGGCGCAGTGCAACTTGGTAGTGCAGGGGCGTTGACTGGGCAATATTCAACGGAGCTGCGCCATGGCTCAGCATCGTTGAATATCGCACCCTGGCCACCCGCAGTGCACATGGCACAGTGGCACTGCACCAGCACAAGTGGCCAGTGTGGAGCAGGGGGATGCACTAGCGCAAGTTCCATTAACCGCAATATTCAAAAGTGCACATGCAAATGGGGCCATAATGTATGCAAGGTGCAAATGGAGCCATTTGCATGTCATTATGGCCCCATTTGCATGCAGGTGCACCGATCCCTGGCGACGTGTGCCTGGCACCCTGCCAGGCAGCAACTGTCAAGGACCGACACCCCCTGCAGCATGGCAATGTGCCCCACAGGCCGATCGTGGGCATTTGTAAAATAAAATGAATCCCTGGTGGTCCAGTGGACCGCTGTCTGCCCAATTGCGGGCATTTGTATTAATAAAAGAGAAGCCTATATCCCTGGTGGTCCAGTGGACCGCTGTCAGCCCGATCGTGGGCTTAAGTAAAATAAAAAGGAATCCAATAACCCTGGTGGTCCAGTGGACCGCTGTCAGCCCGATCGCGGGCTTAAGTAAAATAAAAAGGAATCTAATAACCCTGGTGGTCGAGTGGACTGCTGTTAGCCCAATTGCGGGCTTGAGTAAAATAACAATGTATCCAATATCCCTGGTGGTCCAGTGGACCCCTCCCGACCCACCCACTGAGCACCACCACCCCACTCCCCCCGTCAGCGGCAGGTGGCAGCACCCCACCCGCCTGCCACCCCGCCGCCTGCCGACTGACACCGTCGGTAGAGCTGTATGCCCATTGGTCCACAGCGTGAGCCAATGGGTGTGCAGCCCATACCATACTACACATTCCAGATATGTGAATGGATCCATTTCAGCAGTAACATTATACAGTTTCTAAACAAAGGGATCCCAATATCAGTTACATGTCCACATAATGATTTGCATATATTTTTATACCAGCAGATATGCAAGGAAGGAAAAGACACAACAGCAAACGAGGGTAGAGAGATAGCGAGAGGCAGAGAATTGCGAGACTGTCGGGGTGATCAAATCCTAGGTCTCACAGGAAAATTTGGTTGTGCAACCAGACAGACAAGAGACAGGAAAGGAAAGAACAGAACAAATCCCTGCATTCAAACTCTCCATAACAACTGGGACAGGGTCCTATTCAACCCTGCCACATACACCCCCCTCCTTAAGAGGGAACCTGTTTTATCAAACAGGTTTCCAAAACTTTCCATTAATTCTCTAACATAAGCTTCTACTGTAAGTTTTAGAAACTAAACACATGTGCAGTATCCTTTTTTCTATAACAGTACAGCAAACAGTAAAGTTTAAACTCATAATTTGTTTTTCAACCTTCAGAACCCTCAATTCCTGATCCATACCTTAATAGAAAATCAGCATTGCCATTCTCTTTACCAGACTTGTGTATCACCTTGAATTTAAATGACTGTAGTGCCATGTACCACCTTGTGATTCTGGAATTTTTATCTTTCATTTCGTTAAGACAACAGAGAGGATTGTGATCTGTTATGAGTACAAAGTCAGTTCCTAGCAAATAAAACTTAAAGGACTCCATGGCCCACTTTGCTGCTAAGCATTCCTTTTTAATGGTGGAGTACCTTTTCTCTCTGTCATGCACCTTCTTACTTATGTACAGAATAGGATGTTCCGTCCCATCTATATTTTGACTCAGGACTGCACCTAGGCCTATCTCTGATGCATCTGTTTATAAAAAAAATGGTTTCTCAGAATCTGGGCTCCTTAAAACTGGGGCTGAACATAATGCAGTCTTAATGGCTTGAAAAGCTTCATCACACTCTGGGGTCCATTTCATATTATTTGGGTACCATTTTTTCATGAGTTCAGTGAGAGGAGTAGCTAATTCAGCAAAGTTGGGAACAAATATCTGATAATAACCAGCCAGCCCTAAAAATGACCTAACGTTTCTTTGTTTTAGGGACAAGGCTGTTATCTACAGCTTCTAATTTAGAAATTTCTGGCTTAACTTCTCCATTTCCCAACACATAGCCTAAATATCTGGTTTCCTGCATGCCCAATGCACATTTGGTAGGATTACTAGTCAGACCTGCATTTTTGATCGCTTGGATAACTGCTCATAGGTGTTCCAGGTGGCTTTTCCAGTCTGAACTGTACACCACAACATCATCCAGGTATGCAGTGCAGTAACCAGTGTGAGGGGATAAAATTACATCTATGTACCGCTGGAATGTAGCTGGCGCACCATGTAAACCAAATGGTATGGTGGTGAACTGATAGAATCCAACAGGAGTGGCAAATGTAGTTTTGTCTCTGGATTCTTTAGCTAAAGGGATTTGCCAGTAACCCTTGGTGAGATCGAGGGCACTGATATACTTTGCACTCCCTGGTCTGTCCACCAAATCATCTATTCTGGGCATAGGATAACTGTCAAATTCTGACACTTGATTAAGTTTCCTAAAATCAAGGCAGATTCTAACACCCCCTTCCTTTTTGTTTACAGTTACCACTGGAGATGACCAAGCACTCTTCAACTCTTCTGTGATACCCAGTTCTTTCATTTTTTGTATTTCCTTAACCACATCAGCTCTTAACCGCTCTGGTAACCTGTATGTCTTTTGCCTAATAGGTCATGCATTCCTTGTGCCTATAACATGCTCAACCCCTTTTGCTTGGCGTGGTACTGTGGTAAAAGTGCTGTTAAATGTCCTTAGCACATTACGATTTCCTGCATTTTTTTCTGAGGTTAAGGAAACATTCACCTTTACAGAATCAGCATTTACAGTTTGTTCCAGTCTATCATAAGCTACATCAGTATCTTCCTTATCAGTTTCTGGTAAAACCAGCAAAGCAGCTTTTGGCATTTTTTAACCCATTTTTTGAGGAGGTTAGCACGGTATATCTTAGTAGGATTTTTCTTGTCAGGTGTCTAAATCTCGTAGTTAATGGTGCCAGTACGTCTAAGCACTCTATAAGGCCCTTGCCACTTCATTAACAGTTTATTTTCTGTTGTGGGTAACAGTAGCAAAACCTTTTCACCTGGCTCAAAAACTTTTTCTTTTACCCCATGATCATAATATACCTTCTGCTGGTTTTGGGCCTCTTCCTGATTACTATGGGCAATTTCAACATATTTTGCTAGCTTCTTTCTTAAGGCACACATATAAAACGTTATAGATTGTTTCTAAGTGGAATTATCTTCCCACATTTCTTTTATCACATCCAGTGGCCCTCTTAGCTGCCTACCATAGAGCATTTCAAATAGTGAAAACCTTGTTGATGCCTGTGGCACTTCTCTGTAAGCAAAAAGTAGGTAAGGCAATCTTTCCCATCCCCCTTTTACAAACCTTTTTAACATGCATTTTAGAGTTTGGTTATAACGCTCAACAAGACCGTCTGTCTGAGGGTGATAGGAGGAGGTTCTTATGGCAGTGATACCTAGTAGTCTGTACAGCTCCTTAAGTAACGCAGCACCAAAATTACTACCATGATCAGTAATAATTTCTTTAGGTGTGCCCACTCTGCTGAAAATCTTTGCAAGCTGTGCTGCCACTTTTGAAGCTGTGACAGTACACATTGGAACTGCTTCTGGGTAGCGAGCACCATAGTCGCATACTACCAGGATACATCTATTACCCTTTTTTTTTTTTTTGCAGTTAATCTTTTTATTAGAGAATAAAAGACATTTTCCATATTATAACAAAATAATACCATGCAGACATAAATACAATACAATTTTTAGTATGGCATTTACACAATGCACATTGATTAAATAAAATTGGATCAAAGACTAACATAATGATTATGATTGTATATATTCATATATATATATATATATATATACATACAGGTATATATGTATGCATACATATACACTATCATACTGCAAGTCATGGTATGTGTTGGCATATATTGCCTTGATTCTTATTTCAGCACAGTATATAAAATAAACATATTACTATTCCAAATAACAATATATCCTAACTATATTGTAGGGAGATACAATCCATCTAATCTACAAAATATTTAGCATCCTTTTAAACAAAAGATCTATTGGTATTTACTAATCCTCCAGATTCCAAAAAATTAAAATAGTCCTGCCAACACAAATTATATACATTTAGTCGGTCTAAAATCAAATAAGATATACGTTCAAGGGATGCAATTTGAGTTAGACTGTTAAGAATTTCAGTAAGTGTAGGTATTGTCTGTGACTTCCAATTAATTAAAATCAACCGTTTAACCTGCATAAATAAAATTTGTAGCCATCTGTGTTGGAGTCTAGATACATTAATACTTTTATCAATAATTCCTAGAATAAAGTACTTGGGGTCAAAGGGTAAATGGCACTTTACAACATTGGAAGCCAAATGATGGACCAAACGCCATAATGCGGATATGGGGCTACAAAGCCACAGAATGTGAAAAAGGTTACCATTAGATAAATGACATCTCCAACATATATCATTCGGAGAAGCTCCCATTTTATATAATAAGTTTGGTGTTCTGTACCACCAGTGAAGAATTTTATATTGTATGAGGGTACTATGCACATCTCTATATGCATCATGGCAGGTAGCCCAACACTGGCTTCATTGAGATTCAGTTATATTTTGTTGTAATGCTAAACTCCATTTAGCTTTGGCTGAGATTGACTGATTTGGTATATTATCTCTAATTGTTTTGTAAATCTTGCTAACTAGTCCAGATGAAGTATTCACCCATGAAGTAACATTTATATTTGAGTACGTTATTCTTTGTTTAAGCCATAATATAGGAGATAATACTGCTCAAATTTGTAGATATTTCCAAATATCCTTTTTATTTATATCCCAGATAGTTTGTAGATTTGTAAAGGAATCCAAAATATTACTATTTTTGATTAGAATATCACCCAGAAATATTATATTTTTATGTTTCCAAGAATTGCAAAACAAAGGGTGGTCATCTAAGGTTATACGTCAGTTTCCCCATAACGGCATATAAAATATGGGAGCAGGGTCTGTTTTTAACCATTTATGTAATTTGAGCCAGTTCTGAATTGATGGAGTGATTGTAGGGTGTGTTTTTAATTTTTGTGGCAAAGGATTGTAAATGAAATTGGTAAGGATATTTCCCGGAGCCCAAGAGGCTTCCATATTAAGCCATAAAGGAGATTCATTATTAGGTTTAGTAAACCATTTTGTAGTCTGAGAGGCACGAAATGCCCATAAGTAGGCCAAGAACCATGGAAGGGTAAACCCACCCTGGGACCAATGGGTATGTAGCTTATTTCTACTAAATCTTGGAATTTGACCTTCCCAAATAAAATTCCCTATCAGTTTATCAATTCGAGAGATAAAGATATTGGGTAAACTTAATGGAATGTTAGAGAACAAATATAAAATCTTAGGGGTAATAGACATTTTAATTGCATTAATTTTACCAATTAATGTTAAGATTTTTCCATCTTTCAAATATTGTTTTAATTTCTGAAACTACAGGGTTAAGATTTGCCTCCCATATTTTTTCAGTATCCGTTAAGATTTTAATTCCCAAATATGAAATACCTTGGGATGCCCAGCCAAAGCCAAGGACATTATTCATATAGGGTTTACACAATGCATTGAGTGGTAGTATTTCAGTTTTTTTATAGTTAATTGTCAGACCAGAGAGTTCCGCAAATGTATTTAGTAATTGTATTAGTGGATGTGCAGCTAATTCTAGATCTTCTAGTAGAATTAGCATGTCGTCGGCATAGGATAGGGATGTATATTGTGTATTGCCAATCGATATACCTCTAATTTTGTCAGATTGACGGAGAGTGGCTGCCAGGGGTTCTAAAGCTAAAATAAAAAGGGTTGGGGATAAGGGACAACCTTGTCTGGTGCCTCTATTTAGTTCAAAGGGTTGAGATATAGTACAGTTAGTAAGAACCCTTGCTGTAGGAAAGGTATATAGTAATTTTATATATGAACAGAAGTGGTCACTAAAGCCAAAGCGGGATAAAACTGAATAAAGAAAATTCCAATTCAAAGAATCAAAAGCTTTTTCAAAGTCGATGGCAATTGCTGCTGCAGGGGATTTTAGCAATTTAGCTTTGTACATAAGATTGAATAAGGAACGAAGATGATCTGCACCCATCCTACCTTTAACGAAACCTGTTTGAGACTTGACTAGTCGGGGAATGAAAGGTTTGAGACGAATGGCTAATAGACTTCATCTATTACCCTTTTTACATTTGTCTAAAGGACCAACCACACCCATTGCAATTCTCTCAAAATGCACATCTATCAAGGGTAGGGGCATCAGGCGCACCTTGTCTTTTCTAGTGACTGGGGCTACTTTCTGGCACTCAGCACAGGAATTACAATAGGTAGCAACATCTTCATGAATTCCAGGCCAGTAAAATCTATACAGCAATCTGGCAAGGGTGCAACCCCTCCCTGAGTGACCAGCCATAGAACTATCATGTGCTATCTGTAACAACTCTGTTTTATACTTATGTGGTATAACCAATTGTTCTGTTTGTTCCTCTGTCTGAGATTTAACCCTTAGGCTGCCACCGACAAGATATCTTGTCCTAAAAACCTATGCGTTCTAAATCTTCCAGCAGCCTAAGAGTTCAAACTCTGTACAGTAACCCATTACATTTTTTAAACATTGGTTCACCCTGTTTCGGTTTCACCCCCAGCTGCTTAAAATAACCCTGGAGAGAAACATTGTTAGCTTGCTTGGAAACAAAATCACAATCAGTGATCAGTTTAGCTTAAGCATTTTCATATGTTAACCCTTTATGTCCATCACTCTTTTGTTGCCACTGTTGTTTCAGACATCTTCTTTCTTTCCTTGACTTCAGGATCTTGGAGCTGTTCTCAAACAAGTCCAAATCAGTCACTGAAAGGAAAAGTGTCCCCACCGTTTGAGATCTTCTGTGCCTGAGCTCTTGTTACCACTGCTGCTGAAACTGCAGGGTTCAGTTCCACTGAGATTAACTCAGTAAATCCTGGACATTCATTTCCAATAATCACAGGTACAGGTAACTTAGGTACAACCCCCACTGTCATTTGGTGTGACACACCCTTAACGGTCAGAGTCACTTGGGTGGTGCAGAGGACAAAGCACAAGGTAAAGACATCCAAGGGTTGTGGGTTCAAGACTAACCTCTCCATGTTTTTTCTTTTAGTATGCTGGGATGCATAGGCAGGGGCATCACCAGCAGGAAAAGGGCGGTCATAATTCCACTATACAAGACTCTAATGAGGCCCCACCTGGAGTATGGTGTACAGTTCTGGAGACCTTACTTATGTAAGGACAGAGACAGGGTAGAGAAGGTTCAGAGGAGGGCAACAAAGATGGTACATGGATTGCATCACAAGTCCTATGAGGACAGGTTGAAGAAATTGAATATGTACTCCCTGGAGGAGAGGAGGGAGAGAGGGGATATGACAGAGACATACAAGTATCTTACAGGGAGGAAAGGGTGCAGGAATACACTATTTTTAAGTGAAAAGATGTTGCAGGACTAGAGGGCATGGGATGAAGTTGGAGGAGGACGATTCAGAGGAAATGTGAGAAAGAATTTCTTCACAGAACGGGTGGTGGACAAGTGGAACACCCTGCCAGAGGAAGTGGTGGGGGCTGAAACAATCACAGGATTTAAGAATGCATGGGATAGAAATGAAGGAATTCTGGAGCTCAGGGTTAAGGGGCAACAGACTTCTAGGAAAACATAAAGTGAACTTAGAAGCTCAAATGGGCAGACTGAGTGGGCCGTAGGCCCCTATCTGCTGACACTGTCTATGTACCTACGTATACTATCGAGTGTCCCCATGGATGCAGACGACACCAGTACCTGGTCCACTTGCACAGTGTTTTCCCAGCACTTCAGCATGCACTAGGGTCTGTCTGCTTCCCGAATCAATGAGTCCCTTTACAGTCTTATCCCCCACCTTCACATCTGTTAAGTACTTGCCCCAACTTGCAAAGGACAAATCTGCTCCAGTGCCACTCTCCTACTACGGCAGTTTTTTGCAGTATGACCTGGCTTGTTACAATTATAACAAATAAAGTATTTGGGGGCAGATTTGTTATCCCTGTGACATGTACAGCCAGTTCTGAGTGCTGTATGATTTTTGTAAAATAAAAAAATATGTTATGAACTGTCTCCCATAAGAAATGCTGAAACAGCAGGTGAGATCACACACACACACACACACACACACACAGGTTTTAGATACAAGGTGTTACGTGGAAGGTCAGAAGCTAATTATAGAGTAGAACAGGCCTTGATCAAGGATCTCCTAAAGTTTTATAACGCTTAGAGGAAGAAGAGCAGGTTATGACGTTTTAGTGCCAAGTCATAAAAGATGCTTTCATGTCCTGGAAGGGGGAAGCTTATCATAAGATCAAAGAGAGTCATTTGAAGAACATGAGTTATGCTGAGGTTGAAGAATTTAATACTTGGAAAAGATACCCTGTTTTTATATAGATATATATTTTTTATATATTCTGACAGGGAGGAGCTAGGTGACCTCATGCAAATAGGTGGGGAAAACCAGCTTTTAAACATTAATCTGTTTTCCTTCAAGACGCTTCTAGCTAGACTCTGACAAGAAACATCTGTGAGCACTTTAAGCAGGTATTTAGAGAGAGAGAGACAAATCTAAGTACTGTAGTAGGAAATGTACTGTTAAAACCTGTTTTGTTTAAGAGATTTGTATGTCTTGTGATATAATAGTTCTGTATTTTATGTGTTGCATATTTTTTATCTATTTCAGTAAAACTCTGTTTTTAGAGCTTACTTGGCCTTTCTTTGATTTCTTTAATTTACAAGTAGATTATATACGGTTAAAGCAGACACTAAACATAAGCTTGAATGGTGATACCAAACTGGAAAAAGGTAAGCGTTTTAAATCTGAGGTCTCTTATTATAGTTTTTAAGGATTCATTTCTGTACACCTGGTTAGGTGCCCATAGGCAAAGATATCTAGCCCCCTGAAGACAGAATTATCTGAGCCTGTGCATTGGGTACGCTAGCAAGAGGTTCACAGTTTGAATCCCTCCAAGACTTGAGACCAAAGGTTGATTCAAAACCCACAAAACAGACAAGAAGGTTACCTTGTTCTGTTAACTGTTCACAAGGCTGCGCTCAGAGGTTGGCACTTTGGGAGTAGAGGGCTAACCCGCTGAGTGGGTTTGTGACAATCCCCACCAGAGTTCTTATCAGACTTTGAGTTTAAATGGGAAAAAGAATGTCTTACCGGTGCTTGGCTGTTACTGCACTGCTGTGACGCCTGTCTGGCCATCTGATAGTCCTCAGCCAAAGAAACAGCCTTTTCCCCACTTTCCAGTAGATGTTCTTTCACCCAAAGCTGCACATCTGTGGGCAGGATGCTGATGAATTGCTCCGTTGCCAGTGTGTTGATGATCTCTGGGACTGTCTTGCCCTCTGGTTGGAGCCATTTAATGAGCTCTCTGAGTCGGGTGAAGGCTTCTCAAGGATTGTTGAATGCGTTGTACTTCAGGGACCGGAATCTTTGTCTGTAGATCTCTCCTGAGATGTCAATTCAATTCAATTTGACTTTATTTATGAAGCGTTATTTGCATTGATCATAGCGCACATACAATAAAAACACAATAAATATCATACTAAAAACATCTTGGCCCGGTGGCGCTGAGGATTGAGGTGCCGGATGCCACACCTCGCACCACGCTGGTGACCCAGGTTCGGGAGCGGGCTCGAGTCACTGGT
This sequence comes from Neoceratodus forsteri, assembly GCA_016271365.2. Taxonomy (NCBI): domain Eukaryota; kingdom Metazoa; phylum Chordata; order Ceratodontiformes; family Ceratodontidae; genus Neoceratodus; species Neoceratodus forsteri. The sequence continues at coordinate 6,504,588 of CM057458.1, forward strand.
GGGTCGGCCGGGGGGGGAGATAGGCTTGAGTGTCCCATGACAGCTCGCCTTCTCCGGGGAGGGAAGAGGCCAATGCCCGTGCACTTGCCTGACTCTGATCAGAGGCTTGAAGTGCTGCAAGCCCTGACTATAGGGGATGGGCAGCTGTTGTGCAGCATGGACATCGGCACTTGCGCCATGACGTCTGGGGTTTCACGCTGTAGGGAAGGGGAGAAAAGAGCCTGCCACCGCCAGGGAGATGTGGAGCCGAGGGACATGCCCACAATGTGCCTGTGCCCGCCCGATGGACCCGAGCCGATGCTACGTAAGTTATGGGGTGTTAGCATCCCCACCCGAGGGGGGTTAAACCACAGTTCCATGGGGTCTTGGGGTCTATTCAGGGCAGGGCACCAGGCAGTGGGATGTCTGCCATGTCTCCCCTGATGGGTCGGGAGTGGCAGTCTGGGTAGGGGGACAAAGAGTAATTTAAAAAAAAAACATCAAACAATGAATTCAACCATCCTACAGCAGGAATCTAGTCTGGAAAAGCAAGGTTGAACAAGTGCATTTTTAGAGTGATTTTAAAGCTCTCCACAGACAGGCATTCACGTATGTGATGAGGTAGAGAGTTACACAGGGTAGGGGGCCACAAATGTAAAAGCTCAGGCCCCAGATGTCTTTAACCAAATCCTGGGAACCTCTAGCAATTTCTCGTTGGTGGAGCAGAGCGGTCGTCGGGGGGCAGTAGGGACACAGGAGCTCTTGCAGGTAGCTCAGCCCCAGTCCATATAGGGCCTTAAAGGTCAGCAAGCTGACTCTAAAGGTGATCTGCCACTGAACTGGCAGCCAGTGCATTCCGCGGAGCACAGGCGAGACATGAGCAGACCGAGGCAGCCCTGTCAGCAGCCTGGCTGCCACATTCTGCACCAGCTGCAAGTGGTGGATATCAACCCCAGGTAGCCCTAGGCACAGGGAATTACAGTAGTCAAGGCAGGAGATCACAAAGGCAAGGACCAAAGTAGGCAGGTCACCAGGCGGAACAAGGTGCTTAATCCGGGCGATATTCCTCAGATGGTAAAAAAAGAGGACTTGACGAAGCGTCAGCCCATTGTCAATAATAATGCCCAGATTCCACACCCATTCAGAGGTCAACAGCTGGTTACCACCAAGCCAAATCCCAGAGGCAGAAACAGACACCAGCCCCTCTACCAGATGGCCCGGGTCTACTACCAGAAACTCGGTCTTATCCGGGATTCAACCTCAACCAATTGGCATTCATTCAGTCCTGGATCTTGGCTAGGCAGTTGTTAAACACCGAGACTGCACTATCCTGTTCAGGCACAAAGGACAGGTAGAGTTGGGTATCGTCTACATAGCAGTGAAAACCCAACCCATACCACCTTACAATGTCTCCCAATGGCAGCATGTACACTGCAAACAACATGGGTGACAGCACAGAGCCCTGAGGAACCCCATACGGTAGAGAGAATGAGTCAGAGGAAAAGATCCTGGACACCACCCTCTGAGATCTACCGGTGAGGAAAGAATGGAACCATCTGAGAACTGTGCCAGACAGGCCACAGATCATCCGCAGGTGCTCTAGCAGCACCAAATGGTCCACGATGTCAAATGCTGTAGAGAGACCTAGGAGAACCAAGATCGAACGTTTCTTCTGACCACTCGCTATCAGGAGATCATTCAGTATCTGAACAAGGGCAGTCTCCATGCTATGCCTCTTCCAATATCCCAACTGGAGAGGATCACAGATATCATGCATGGTTAAATGTATCAGCCCTTGCAAAAGTAACTACAGGCTGGCAAATTGCCTTGGATTCTAAAAAGCATGTATTTGCCCTCTTCCTTGATCTAAGTAAGACCTTCGATACTGTGGATCATACTGTCATGCTTACTGCACTGAGTATTATCAGACTCGATAGTTCTGCCATTAAATGGTTCACCAGCTACCTAACCAACAGGGTACAACAAGTCAAAGCTATAGCTATAGTCTCCACAAAAATCCATTTTACTAGGAGTCCCCCAAGCCTCCATCCTGGGCCCTATCCTCTTTGCAATCTATATCGATAACCTGGACTTGCAGCTGTGCACAGCCAATGTTCACTTATTTGCAGATTATACTGTACTCTACACCACAAATTCATCTCTGGGCTTGGCCCATGAGAATCTACAGCAAGACTTCACTACTCTCCAATACAACCTTATCTTCTCATAGGCTCCTCCTCAACGCCAAAAAGACTAAAGCAATGATCCTCTCACTAAAGTCTATTTCCGGATGTACACATATCCCACAGATCTGAACACTTTTAGATGAACCCCTTGAAATAGTTGATACCTTTAAATACCTAGGGTTCTGGCTGGACAATAAGCTTAACTTTCTGTGCCACCTAAATGAACTTTCGAAGAAACTAAGGCAGTGGTTAGGCTTATTCTATCGCATTAAACATCTACTTAGATTAGAAGCCAGAATGAGACTAGTGCAATCCACATTCCTACCCATACTGGACTACGCTGACTTTCTCTACAGTCATTGCCCCTCAACGATGCTTAACAAACTAGACACTCTTTACCACCAGGTCTTAAGATTTATCCTTAACCTACCCCATTGTACATATCACTGTCTACTATACCAGGATTCGGGATGGACCTCACTCTCAACTAGGAGAAAAAGGAATGCTGTCCTCTGGCTCTTTAGAGCATTTCTGGTTAATCTCCCTGCATACATTTCATGCTTCTTCAAACGGGCCAAGAGTTCCTATGGCTTGAGACACTTCTCCATAATTTGTTTCCAGATTCCTAGAGTGAAAACAACCTAAGGCTCAGCAGCAATCAATTTCTCACTCCCATCACTTTGGAACACTATGCAAAGTTCATTAAAACTTTCCTCACTTCCAAGCATTTTCACATTCAAATCTCTAATAGCGCATTATCTGAAGGAATCATGCAGCTGTTTCAGACGTCTATGATCCCTTAGCCCCTGGTTCTGCCCTTAAATCCTATGCCTAAGTATCTCACCCACCTCACATCACTAGCAAGGGATATCCAGCACTTACTAGCCTAGCTCCCATAATCCTGGTCTTCTCAGTCTATTCCCTACCACTAGCACATTCTCGCGCTCTTCTTTCACCTCCATTACTACCGTTCTCCATTACTACCTCCGTACTTATTATCTATAAGGTACTAGCTTCTACTTAGTGGAGACAACCTAGGATTGTCATCTCCTCTCATTTCTGTAAACTTATCATGATGTATTGTTGCATGTTAATTATGTTGACCTGTATGTATAGGCCTATATTGACCTACACCTGTACAATGTTTTTTGCATCTCTGACTATCGCATATGTAACTTTGTACTGTACTGTATTGTGTTAACATCCAGGACCGCTTTGAAAATGAGCTTGCTCAATGGTGTTTATGCCTGGTTAAATAAAGTTGATTGATTGATTGATTGATTGACATGATTCTCCAGCTGCCGCACGACTGTCTTCTCAATAACCTTCCCAACAAAGGGGAGGTTAGAGACCGTCCTGTAGTTGGGCGGACAATCCAGATCAAGAGAAGGTTTCTTAAGGAGGTGGGATCACCACTGTCTCCTTCAGGGAGTCCAGAAACTCATCTGTCTCAAATGAACACCAGATGTTCTCTGCTAGGAATGGGCCAATGACTTCAACACACCCCACGAGGAGGCGGGTTGAGCCCAGGTCCAAACCACAGCAGGTTGGCTGCATACTCCAGATAATCTGCATGACATCTACAATCTCCAACTTGTCAAAGTCAGACCAGTCAAACAGAGGGACTGTAACCCCCACCGACCACCAACACCCCCATTGGAGCTAGCCAGCTGAATCTCGGACCTTATGTCAGTCACCTTATCAGCAAAGAATCAAGCAAACTCATCACACTTTTCCTGTGAAAACACTCTCCAGATCTGCATACAGGCTGGATTACACAGCCTGTCCACAGTTTGGAAGAGCTGGGCTGGTTGACTCTGTGCTGTGGCTATCTCCCTGGACAGGAATTCTGCCTTCTTACGAGAGATAGCTGATTGATATTCCCTATAATGGTCCATCAATCTAAGTTTATCAGCATCAAAGCCTGATTTTCATCAGTGACGCTCCAATCTTCGTCCCACTCGCTGCAACTCCCTTATGTCATATCTTTTCAGGATTTCTTTTTTTACAAGGATTCACAGCGGGAAGGTCATGCCAGACAAATCTGATAAGATTTCTTTGACTGGGTGACCAAAGTAGTAGATCAGGGAGGGGCTGTGGACATGGCCTACCTAGACTTTAGCAAGGCATTTGACACAGTCCCACACAAAAGATTAATATACAAGTTAGCCAGCCTGGGAGTGGGTCCCAAGATAACAGCCTGGGTAAAGAATTGCTGGAGAATAGGACACAGAGAGTAATAGTAAATGGAGTCCACTCTGAAGAAAGGGGGTTACTAGTGGGCACCGCAGGGTTCAGCATTAGGACTGTCCTCTTCAATGTCTTTATAAGCTACATTACAGAGTGACTGAAGGAAAGTATGTCTCTTTGCAGATGACACAAAGATCTGCAACAGAGTTGATGCACAAGGTGAGGTGGAAAGGATGAGAAGGGATTTGGCAAGGTTAGAGGAATGGTCAAGTGTATGGCAGCTTAGATTCAATGCTAAGAAGTGCAAGGTAATGCACCTGGGAAACAAAAACCCAGGAGAAGAGTACACAATGGGGGTGAGATACTAACAACAACAAAAATGGAAAGGGACCTGGGGGTAGTCATATCAGATGACCTAAAGGTGGGCAAGCAATGTGAGAGGGTAGCAAGGAGGGCTGGGGGGATACTGGGATGCATAGGGAGAGGCATCACCAGTAGAAAACAGGAAGTTATTATCCCTCTGTACAGACAGCTGGTGAGACCCCATCTGGAGTACTGCGTGCAGTTCTGGAGACCCAATCTCCGAAAGACATAGACAGGATGGAAGCTGTCCAGAGGAGGGTAACTAAAATGGTGCAGGGTCTGCACTGGAAGACATATGAAGAGAGACTTAAGGAGCTTAATATGTATAGCCTCGAAGAAAGGAGGAGAGGGGGACATGATAGAAACTTTCAAGTACCTCAAGGAATCAACAAAGTCCAAGAGGGTAGCATCTTTCAAAAAAAGAGGTGTGCAAGAACAAGGGGGCACAATTTGAAGATGGGGGTGGCTCAGAGGTAATTTAAGGAAGTATTTTTTCACAGAGAGGGTTGTGGATGCATGGAATGGCCTTCCAGAGGAGGTTGTGTAGTCAAAAACAGTGGTAGAATTCAAGCATGCATGGGACAGTCATAAGGCAATTCTAGGGGGTGGGGGTAGGAAGAAGTAGGCTGCTGGTTAACTAGGATCTGCAGCTTATCCATTAGGTAGGGAAATGGGCAGACTGGGTGGGCCAAGCGGTCCTTATCTGCCATCAAAATCTATGTTTCTATAGTTTTCTGACTGTGCAGTGTCCATATTGCTGTAGGCAAGCTGGGCTTTACTGTCAGGTAGGGTACCAGTCTGATTGTCCATTGCTGCTTTGGCCATTGGTAGGCTGTAGCAACTCTTTAAAAAGTTGTCAGGTATGCCTCGATATCATCCGAGGGACATAACTTTGTAAGTTTAATGACTTTTAAGTGGCTTGTACCTTGTTGCTGTGCTGGACCAGTGCCAGATCCTTCTGCCTTGATAGCTTGCAAGACATCCAGCCAGCGCTGTTCCTCTCGCTGCATCTCTTCTTTTCTTTGTTGCTCCTGTCACTGCATCTCTTTTCTGCTTCTCTGTCTCTTTTTGTTGTATAGCCCACCATTTGAAAAAGTCCATCAGGCTTTCAGGTTCTGTCACTGCCTGTTCTTTTTCCATAACTTGTGCTGGCTGTACAATCTCAGACTGGACTTCTGTCTCTGCTAGTTTGGCTGCCATTCTCCTGATAACCACTCCTGGACTTGCTGCTGCAGAACCAATACCTTTCTCTGTGCTTCCCTGGTACTAGGTCCAGTACCCATGCACAAAATTCCTGGCTTGGAGTATACATGGTGTAAATCCCATTTAGGCTGACACCATTTGTTGTCGAGGCACAGGTCAGGAAGCACTGGAAAAAACAGGAGCAGTTGTAGAATTCGCAAAAAGTGTTTATTAGTACTAGCAGCAACATAAAAAAGTAAACATGTTCAGTATAGCTATTTTCAAAGGCAGAATAAACAGAGAAGTTCCACCTGAGTTTTCCTTCGGTCTCTGTGTCTCTTCTTTTATAAAACATTGCAACTCCTGTTTTATACGTCTGCGCAAGGGTTTGTTAAGAAAATAGCATGCTTCTCACAGAACGTTCTTGTAAATTTCCAATGTTCTTGTCAATTTCATACAGATGCAGCATTTTATTTATTTATTTATTTATTAAATTCTCGGATTACAAATACCTTTGAGCAGAAACTGCTCGTTTACAAAGGTTCCACGTCAAAGGATGAGGGTCAACATACATACAGAGGTAGTAAAAGAATGCACAATAAACAACCAAAATAACTAAAAGAAAAAATAAAGATACTCAGTTATAACATACTTTGAGATAATATTCATAAAACGAGCAGCTTGAGTAGGCAGCTGGCTGCGGTAACAATAAGAGACAGAGGGCACCATAGGCAGTTAGTATTGCAGGCGTAGCGACCGGGAGAGGAAGTTGGTACATGGGCCACTGTCCGATGGTAGTGGAAAATGTCTTGTACCAGTGGAGATGTGAAGCAGGAAAGGAGTCACAAGGAAGGCCCAGTGCCAGAGGGAATGAGATTGGGAAAGGGCGGGCTGTGAGACATGAGTGAGCTGGGAGGTGTTTAGAGAGATCTCTGTTCAACAAAGCAGTCACATTGAGTGGTAGAGGTGAGGTAAAGTTTGAGACTCCTTTTGAAGGGTCCAAGTGTAGTAGAGGAAAGTGATTCTTTATTGAGGGAATTGAACCATAACAGTACATTGTGATCCAGAACTAAGCTGTCGATTACAGCTTTTGCAGAAGGCTTGAAGATTGCATCTCAGGTTAACCCTTTAAGTTGCACAATATACTTTAAAAAATAGTATTAGAGGGCTGGCGTTACCTCAGGTGGACCTCAGATGCCCTGCACAGGCACGAGCTGTACAACTGCTCCTGGGTGCACACAATAAAACCCTCACTGTATTCTCTGTCTATATACACCTAAGGACCCTACCCCCAGCCTACACAGTAATCTGGACCATCTTCAGGAGGAAAAGCACCTTACTGAGACAGTAATAATGGGGGACTTTAATATAAACTGGCTGTCATCAGAAAATGGAGCTATAAAGGATTCCTTAGTATCCCTACACCTCACTCAACTCGTCAGCTCACCCACCAGGATAAACTATAAAACAGGTACTAGCACCACCATTGACTGGATCATATCAAGTCACCCTGATCGCATCTCTAATGTGAAAGTTCGCCATGACTCCATCAGTGACCACTCCCTTATCACATGTAGCTGGTCAAATAAATTCCGCCCCCCCACCCCTAACCATCTACAACCGAATGTTAAAGTGTGGGCATCTAGATCTACTAAAGCGCCAGCTCCAATCCCATGACTGGTCCCTCCTGGACTCTGTCAATGACATCAATGTTGCTCTTGATCACTTCATCAAGGTTTCCAATACAGCCTGTAACACCCATGCTCCATTTAGAAATATGAAGGTCCATGGAACTATTAACTCCTGGATCTCACCAGAACTCATTACCAAAATGAAACAATGTGACCATCTCTGGCTCATTGTCAAGTCAACAGGGAGGCAGCATGACTCTCAGGTGAACAAAGCGGCCAGAAATGCCTGTACAAGGGCGATTCATCATGCAAAACAAAACCACCATAAAGAGCTTCTGTCAAACTCCTGGGGTGACAGCAGGAAATTATGGACAAACATAAAAGACGTCATGGGCAAAGTACAGAAGGTCTCTCCAACTACGTTAAGTCTTGAAGGCAATACCATTACTGACCCTCTCTCAATTGCAGATACTTTTAATACTGCCTTCACTAATCTATCAGAGGTCCTCCCAAAAGACTTCTTTGAAGATGTTCCCACATCGGCTACCCTGTGCTTGGATGCAGAGAAGCCTGATCACCCTCCGTTCTACTTCAAACAGGTCTCTGCCGCCCAGGTCAGGAAACTGCTATCCAAAATATTGGGGAAAACCAGACATAGAGGGGACTCGCTGGACCTCAAACTTATTGCACTTAGCCTAGAAGAGGTTCTCCTGCCTATAACTAAAATACTTAACCTATCCCTCACTCTGTCCCAGTTCCCAGAAGTCTGGAAATCCGTACTGATCATGCTAGTGCACAAATCAGGTGATCACATGAAACCTAGCAACTACAGACCAATATCCATCCTCCCTCCACTGTCAAAGGTTCTGGGACGCATAGTAACCAACCAGCTTGTTGACTATCTTGATAAGTACTCCCTGCAATGCACACACCAGCGTGGCTTTAGGAAAAAGCATAGCATGACTACAGCTCTGTTAGAATTCACTTGCTTCATCCAACAGTCTGTCGACAATAGCAGTCTGGTAGGAGCAGTGTTCATAGACCTTGCTAAGGCCTTTGACACCATGAATCACAAACTCCTCCTTGACCAACTCGCAAAAACTGGTCTCTCACCTAGCACACTAAAATGGTTCGGCAGCTACCTTGCCAACAGGTCACAGAGGGTGAAGATTTCAAATTCCATCTCAAAACTGCACTCTGTCAGATCAGGCGAACCCCAAGGGTCCACCCTGGGACCCCTTCTGTTTAGTATCTTCCTAAACAACCTACCAAAGACCTGCTATTTAAGGTCCCTCCTTTACGCAGATGATGCTGTCATCTCTGCAAGTCATCCGGATCCCACCGTGCTTGAAGACGACCTCCAACATGGGTTCCTTGAAGTTGAAAAATGGCTCCAATCCCACACGCTAGTTCTAAACTACAAAAAAACAAAACTTATGCTGTTCTCATCCTCCTGCCATAAACACAAGTCACATGCTCTCACAATTAAAAATAACCAAGGAGTCCCCATTGAACAAATCCAGCACTTCAAATACCTTGGAGTAACCCTGGACTGCCACCTTACCTACGAGCCACACATTGATATTGTTGGTAAAAATGTAAATGCTAAACTAGGACTGCTCTACAGACACAAACGAAGTCTGACCCCAGAAGCACTTAAACTTGCAATCCACAGCTCAGAACTATCTGTTATTGACTACGGCTTGGTTATATATGGAGCTGCCACAGCTACATCTCTCAAAAGACTAAATACTGCCCTAAACAAAGCTGGTAGACTTATCACTGGTGCCGGCTACCTCACCTATACTAGTGATCTATTCGTCCTAACCAGGTGGCTCAAACTACAAGACCGCATCAAGTACCACTCATGTATACTTGCCAAGCAAGTGTTGCTTGGAGCCCTGCCAACGGGCATCACCAGTCTTCTATCAAAGCCTCAAAAGTCACGTCACACCTGGTCCTCTGTCTCTGAACTCTTTCACGTTCCTAGGGTTTGGACCACCCAATGCCAGCAATCCTTCCTTTACAGAGCTCCTAACTCAATGAATGGCCTGAGCTGTGAAATGACTAGCATACCTCAATTTACCCAGTTCAAGCGTCTCCTGCATCTGCACATCTTGAAGGAAAGTGAGTGTACCTGCTTTAATTAGTCATGTGACTTGCACCTCATCTGGCAACCTGCATTCCCCAGCCTCCTCAACAAGGCCCCTGGCTACATCCTTCCTCCCTTGCTCAATCACCTTTCTCACCCTCCCCCCACCTGTCACATCCTGACCCTCCTACTCTGTCCCACTAACTCACCCACTATGACCCCTGACTGACTCTTTTCATACCTTTCTTCCTTCCTTCCCTCCCTCCCCTCTTCCCTCTCCCCACACCTCACCATCCCCTCCCTCCTGTCACCTTCTCCTTCTGTGCTTTCCCCATTCCCACCCATTTTATCCCTTCCTGCCTCACTCAACATGCTTAACAATGCTGCCTGGCTGCATCCCCTTGTTCTCCATCCTGCTGCTACTCTTCATCCCCTGACTCACCCTTCCCGATTTCCAAATGGGATTACCCACCCACATTTTTGCCTATAAAGTCCTAGAATGCCAACTATGTATCTAATTGCAATCACCTATGTTTACTATTATTGATGTGGAACCCTTGTAAATGAGCTCCACTGTGCTCAAAGGTATTTTCTAATCCAAGAAAGAAAGATAAAATAGCTTTTGGCAATAATCTCAAACTATAATTAAATACATTTCAACAGTAACACTATATCATTTCTAAACAAAGGGATCCCAATATCAGTTACATTTCCATATAATGATTAGCATATATTTTTATACCAGCAGATATGCAAGGGAGGAAAAGGCTGAACAGCAAGTAAGGGTAGAGAGATAGTAAGAGGCAGAGAATTGTGAGAATGTCAGAGTGATCAAATCCTAGGTCTCACAGGAAAATTTGGTTGTGCAACCAGACAGACAAGAGACAGGAAAGGAAAGAACAGAATAAATCCCTGCATTCAAACTCTCCATAACAACTGGGACAGGGTCCTATTCAACCCTGTCACAGTAAGTATAGGGTAAGGGGGGTGTGGGGTAGCGGGTGTTTAGTGGGAGGGTTGGGATGGGAACGACGAGGGACCATTTTTTTTTTCAGGTTAAATAAAAAAAGACATTGGGGGACTGTTTTCTTTTGACAGGTAAACTAAATGAATATTTTGGGACACTGGGAGTGGACTCCCCAGTGTCCCACACTGCTGGAGGGGGGTAGGGGGCTTATGATGCTGACACAGGGATTGGGCCCCCTGATGTCGACAGACATTAACAAAACAGAACTAGCTGCAGGGTGGGGGTCATCTGATACTGGGGGGGTGAGCATCCCGGTGTTGGATTAGATAAATAAATAAATAAATAATGGAAATCGGAGAGTGGGGGTGCCACTAGACACCAGGGAAAAGGGAGGCTCACTGCTGAACCTGCAGCCAGCAGCACAAGTTCCAGCTGTGGCTGCAGAAGTCAAAAAAATCCTGATGCTCTCATACAGAGAACGTAGCAGATGCGGTCCTCTTGCTAACCTCAGCACCTGGATTTCGAGTGCCCACAAAAAGGTGTTTCTGGCCACAATTAGATATTCCCAGGACACGTACCACAGCTGGCCAAAGAGCTGTCTCATACGCCCTCACAAACATTTGGAACCAACTACAAGCCATGCTGAAGCTAACCAGCATAGTATCAATTAACTCCTTCAAAACACTAGCTATCTCTAAATTAAAAGACGTATGTAGGTGCTACTAGGCCCCCAACGCCAAGTCAACTTCTTAGGTACCAACTGGCCCTCTACTTATTAAGCTGAAATGTGTTGCATAATTTAGGGCAAGGTTAAAGCTGGAATGTACCGCATATATAGCATAAGGACTTCTATTGTGTATACCTCTTGTATTATATATTTTTTCTTTGTTGTTCTACATTTTATATCTCCTGTCTATGTAATTGCGAACTGTATGTGTATGTGCCTCAGGACCTCCTTGTGAATTAGCTTGCTCAACAGAGTCTTTCCTTCAATAAACTTGAACTTGAAACTTGAACTTGAACAATATTAAAAAAACATCAGAATCTACGTAAATGGGTCCCATTTAGCTAAATTCTGATGGTTCTTTCTTGTATTACATTAATGTTTATATATTTTCTTTATTTTCTTTCTCTCGCTAACAGGAAAACAAGATGGCGAACACAACAAAGCTATGCAAAAACAAAGGAGAGCGCTGTTAAAATATATTAGGCTCCGTGACCCTCCATGCAAAAAAGCAACAGCTCCTGTGAAAACAAACCACACTATGTGAACTCCATGCAAAAATACATCAGCTCCTGTGAAAACAAAAGTATTTTCGTGCAGTAATATTTTTTCACCAACCCTTCAAAAGGCACATCCGTGAGGCAAAGGCTTTCTACACTGAAAATTTCAGACCAAAACCTAAAACTGTTTCTGAGATACAGGTGGACAAAGAAATGGCAAACAACACATACATTTGGGGATTTTTTACTCTGTATATCTCGGAAACCACTCAATATACACAACGGATTTGCACAAAATTTGCCATGTCAAGTGACCTATCCCTAGAGATTATTTATTCCAAATGGTATGCAAATCCGTTCAACAGTTCAAAAGTTATTAAAGCTCAAAAACTTGGCTTTAACATAGAATTGTGCAGTCAACCCTAACCATAGTGGTGCTTCCATACCACTAATATATATATATATATATATATATATGATATATATATATATAATTTATTTATGTATGGCAAAAGACTACATTAATGCACATTAGGGTTGCTACCACACAAAACTCAAATGCCACAGAAGTTGGAAATAAATTATTAGGGTTGCAAACTCATTGTCCACAAGGTTGAAAATGTGCTATTAGCATTGTTATGGCTATAGAAACATAGAAAACAAGAACATATAAAACATAGATGTTTGGGGCAGAAAAGAGCCTCTTGGCACACCCTGCCTGCCCAGACGTTCCCTCCACAATCTGTCCCTGCAGACCCTAACTGATCCCCAGCAACCCTCCCCCCTCCCTGCCTATTTTCTAATACACCTGTATGTCAATCATACACGTGGCTGAAGTCTCCCACTGTTTTTCCCTCCACCACTTCTTCTGGCAGTCTGTTCCAGGCTTCTACCACCCTTTCAGTGAAGAAATAGTTCCTACAATCTCTCTTAAACTTCCCCCAGCGTTATTGCATGCCCCTTGGTCCTTGTGCTCTTTCTCATTTGAAAGAGACTCCCCTCCTGAACCCTGTTCACCCTTGTGAGGTGCTCTGCTTCTCTTCCAGGGTATGCATGTTGAGATCCCTCAGTCTCCCCTTGTAAGGCTTCTCGTGCAACCACTGCACCATTTTGGATGCCCTCCTCTGGACTGCCCAACCCTGCCCAGGTCCTTTCTAAGGAGCATCCTCCTACACTGGATACAGTACTTCAGGTGGGGTCTCAGTAGCAAACAGTACAGTGGCAACAACGCCTCCCACCTCCTGCTGGAGATACTCCTCCCTGTGAACCCCAGCATCCCACTAACCCTACTCACTGCTTTGTCACACTGCCCTGTCACTTTGAGGTCATCAGATATGATAACCTCAAGATCCCTTTCCTGTTTAGTGATTATCAGTACTGCCCCCCCCATTCTATCCTCTGTGCCTGGATTCCAATGCCCTAGGTGTATGATTTTGCACTTTTTGGCATTCAACCCCAACTGCCATGCTCTTGACCACTCTTTAAGTTTCTCACAATCCCTGCACATTCTGTCCACCCCCTGCAGTGTCCCCTCTTTTGTAGATTTTGGTATCATCTGCAAAAAGGCATACTTTCTGTAACAGTTTGCTGTGGTTACCTGTTACTATATTCTCTTTTTTTATTTGTATTCAATTCTTTCTGCATGAGTATCAGTTGGAATGTTGCAGCTACAAGGGACATTCCTGAGGAAAAAAAGTTAAGATTCTTATCAGAGCACACCCACTGCTTCTGATAGCAGTTTACTATGTGGGCTGCTCATTATCATGGCAGGACCCCTGGACAATGATGTGCTTAGAAAGTGTCTTTTCATCTCAGGAAGCTGCTAGCTAAACCAAACATTTCTGCTGAGCTCAGGTCTTGGGACAGACATCAAATGTATTTGTCCAAAAGAACCGATCAGACCAGCTTTCCCACCCACCTCAAAATACAAGAACATTGAATCTATGATGTCAAAGTAACATACTGGATGAGGTATTATGGGGGGGAGCTGCAGGGTTTTAAGGTCTGGCAGAGCCTGAATGAGTGAGTCAGGTTTGGGACTACAAACAAGCTACCATCTAAGGGTTTGAGTCTGCCTTGAGTCACCAAAGTGTCTTGTAGTAAGCCATTCTACCTTGCTAGAGAGAGATAGGGGGAGAAAAATGAGCTAGATAGACAGACAGACAGAGAGACAGACAGATTTTTCTCTGTGTGTAACCTACTGTTCAAACAATTAATTTTCATTTCTGTAGAATTACTGTTCCCTGTCTTCTGTCTGCATAGCACCCTCTATTATTTTTCTAAATATCTGGAGGTGTTTAAATGTAATATTTTTATATACTTCATGTTTCTGTGCCTGAATCCTTTGAGGTACTGCTGACTGATTTATAATTGAAAAAACTATATTGCCACCTCTGAAGAGAAGGCTGCCATTACCATATTCAATTTCTAATGTAAGGAGTTCTTGTCTGTGACAGAGAGGGTTTGGTCATGCCTTTGAGCAAGGAGCACTGTGCTGTGTGAGCAGTGGCTCTGGAGGGACTTGGACCTGAAGATAGCCCAAGAGAGTGTCTGGGCTGAGTAGTGCCAGCTACTGATTACCCTTGCAGACATCTGAAGGGTTTAAGAGAGCTGGTAACAGTCACAGACTGAGTCTGTAAGAGACCAGTTTGTCACAGCTTCCCTTCCATTTCCTCTACAATGTCACTAATAAGACACCGACGAGGTCTGGTTGTAGTACTGAGCCCTGTGGCACCCTGCTGGTCACTTCCATCATTCAAGTGACTGCCATTTACCACCACCACTCTCTATCTCCTATTTGTTAACCAGTTTCTAAATCAGTTCACCACTTTAGATCCCCACCCTTAGACTGATCAGTTTCTTTTTCTGCCTCCTATGTGGCACATTTCTTTACTGGCTCCATTATGTAACATTCTAGAACGTATAGTATTTGACCAGATGATAGAGTACTTGCAAAAGTATAAGATTCTGACACCAACACAACATGGGTTCCAACCTGGGCACAGCACAGTGAGGGCCTTGTTGGGGTTCACACATGTGATACATGAGGCTCTTGATAAGGGTCACTTTGCCATGGCCATTTTTTGTGGATCTTACCAAGGCCTTCAACCATGTAAAACAATAATCTACTACTGGCTGCACTGCACAAACTGGGCATGTCCCTGGATGCTGTTGGCTGGTGCCAGAATTACCTCTCTGGTCAAATTCAAACTACAAAACTAAAGGGTCACCTATAGCACCCCCCCACCCCACCGTCTTCCATTTCACTGGGTGTTCCTTGGAGTTCTATTTTGGGTCCCTTTATTTAGTTTATTTCTGACACATTACCATCCATTTGTAAAAGTTCTAAGATGTTCCTTTATGCCAGTGACACAGTGATCCTCACAAGCGTCCCAAACCTCCCCAACATTCGGGATCTACTGGTATCAGATTTCGTTGACCTATAAAAGTGGTTCCTTGCAACAGCAAATAAATCAATTTTGAATGCAACAAAAACACAATCAATGATATTACACAACTCAAGAAAGAAGTTGCCTACTGAACCAGTTCTTTCTCTGTGCACCTTAAAGAGGGTGGAAATTGGACAGGTGAAGGCATTTAAAAACTGTAGCTTGTTCTCACCCTGACAGCACCCTCTCCTTTGAACAACTCATAAACTTCAAGGTAAAAGTAATCAACCAAAGAGTAGGTTTACTATACAGGTTAAACTTATTACTTGTCCCTACTACAAGGATACTCCTGGCACAGAGCTTCCTTTTATTGCTAATTGACTATGGTATAGTATTTCATAATTCAACTGGAGAGGGTTGCTAGCCAAGGTGAGGACCCTCTACAGTATAATCAGGTGGCAAGATTTGTTAATTAATTGCCACATCGCACCCACTGCTGCGACTTGTATAAAAAGGTGAAATGGCTTCTATTAAAACAAAGGTAGTTATTGCATTTAGGTACTTTTGCAAAAAAAAGATCACTCTTGATCTTGTTCCTTCATCACTTCATTCAATTAAAAAAAACAAATCAGTAGCATTTCCACTCGGATCATCTTTTCCTTATCAATTCTTTTGTGTTTAACCATGAGAGACACACTAAGCTGAAAGCTTGTTTACAGGTGCGACCTGGGAGCACAAGGAAGTTAAGTGACTTGCTCAGGGTCACACAGTATGCAAGTGGGGGCTGTTACTGTCCCCAGGATGAGAACCTTAATTGGTCAAAAACAGTGTTTCACAAATTGCCATCTTTTTACAGTTCTCTGCCTCTATCTTTATTTGATACATGTAATACAGTGAAGAGTCTTAAACATGCTTTATAACACTATCTCATTGTTGTTTGTCAATGTACATGCTTCTGTGGATAGACCTATTTGACTGTGTTCATATATTTATGGTCATATTACTTGTATTACTGGTCACATGTACGTTTTGTACTCTGTTATATGTTCTGGTTGTATTACTTGTCACGTGTACGTTTTGTACTGTGTTATATGTTCTGGTTGTATTACTTGTCACGTGTACGTTTTGTACTCTGTTATATGTTCTGGTTGTATTACTTGTCACATGTACGTTTTGTACTCTGTTATATGTTCTGGTTGTATTACTGGTCACGTGTATGTTTTGTACTCTGTTATATGTTCTGGTTGTATTACTTGTCACTTGTACATTTTGTACTCTGTTATATGTTCTGCTCACCCTTGTAAACAGGCCTGTGGCCCAAGGTCTGAACACATTTTAAATAAACAAAACAAACAGTTCAATGGCCTTTCTGAATTCCAGATTGGCCATGTCCACTGGCTTCTCCTGATCTAGTGCCTTGGTCAGCCAGTCAATGAAATTTGTCAGATTAATTTGGCATGAACTCCCCCTCCCACCCTTGTGAATCTATGCTGCCTGAGATCTTGCACCTCATTGGATTCAAGATACCCTACTAGTCTTTCCTTTAACAGGTTTCCATTAATTTACCCTCCAAGGAAGTAAGACTGACCAGCCTGTAGTTGCTAGCCTCCTCTCTGCTGTCACTCTTATATAGAGGGACAATGTCAGTTCTTCTCTAGTCCTCCGGAACCACAATGTTTTCTAGTGGGCTGTTGAATAAGGCTGTCAGTGGGGCAGCAAGCACCATGCTGTCACTCTTATATAGAGGGACAATGTCAGTTCTTCTCTAGTCCTCCGGAACCACAATGTTTTCTAGTGGGCTGCTGAATAAGGCTGTCAGTGGGGCAGCAAGCACCGTGCTGTCACTCTTATATAGAGGGACAATGTCAGTTCTTCTCTAGTCCTCCGGAACCACAACGTTTTCTAGTGAGCTGTTGAATAAGGCTGTCAGTGGGGCAGCAAGCACCTCCCCAAGTTCTTTTAGAACATTTTGGTGTATCCTGTCCAGTCCCACAGTTCTGTCCACTTTCAGAGCTACAAGTCTGTCCTGGACTCTTTCCTCTAAAAATGGAATTGTGCCCAACACCCTGCCCCCCCTTTGTTCCCTTTACTCCCTGGTGGTCACCCCCTCCCCACTTTGAAGACTGAGCAGACGTACCTGTTTAAGATGTCTGCTTTTTCTTGGTCCTCTTCTGTACTATCTCTGCCACCACTCTTCTAATCCTAAGTATCCCTCCTCTTGCTTTCCTCTTCTCACTTTTAGATCTTTAGAAAGTCCATCCCATTTGGTTACCCCTTTGGCGATTGTTCTCTCTGTCTACACCTTTGCTTCCCACATCACCTTGCCTGCCTTCCTTTGCTTTACTAAGTAGATCTCCCTGTCCTACTCCCTCTGTGATTCCTTATACCTCCTTAATGACACCCTTTTTTCCTTCACCACCCTTGTCATTTCCTTAGAGAACCATAACAGTCTCTTTCTCCTTCCGCTTTTACTCATTTCCTTCATGCAGAGGGTGGTGGCCTATGTCCCACTCACCCTACCATGTCCTCTATCTTCATGACCCAAGGACAGTCTACAGGTACATGGCCATGCATCAATGGTATGACACCTCATACAAAGTCAACATATTCAAAACTGGCAAATAACAACCCTAATCCCCACCCCATCCCCCTATCCTTGTGACCAATGGGCAAGG
Source organism: Neoceratodus forsteri (assembly GCA_016271365.2). Lineage (NCBI taxonomy): Eukaryota > Metazoa > Chordata > Ceratodontiformes > Ceratodontidae > Neoceratodus > Neoceratodus forsteri. Next base: position 6,522,466 of record CM057458.1, read on the forward strand.
TACATGTCCAGAGTTATGCTGTACAGGTCTGGTGTTTCATACATGTGCTACAAATTGTCTGTCTGTAACTAGAATACTTTGGGGTGCATTTCTGTGGAGGTTTACATCCATTTATGATGTGTGCCTTACTCTACATCTGTAAGTAGAATACCTTGGGGTGAACACCTACAGAGGTTTTATGTCCATTTATGATGTATGCCTCACTCTGCACACAATATTGTAGATCATGCACAAGGCAGTGGAATTTTTACAAATATGTAAGTGCAATACACCTTGCACACATGTAATTTGCCTTCTTTAGGACACATACTTGGAAATAGTCAAAGCAGGTGATATGTTTTTCAAATGTACAGACATTTACACAGAGTCTTGTTGTAGATGCATAAAGTAATATACAGGTGGATGGTACATAGGTAGTAGGCAATATATGACACAAAATATTGCCATTAAATCTATGTCATACTATATATACGTTCCATAGGTTCCACAAAAACACACACCCACAAACATAGAATGGTGTGGTGACTGAAATCAAGGGAGCATGGCCAAAAGTCAACAAGGATAGGCACTCTTCATGAGAGCTCTTGCCTGATAGCAGATAACTTCCAAAAATTGGCATTTAAAAGATAGCACCTCAGTCAAATGGTACAGCATTTTTTTTTTTTTTTCATTTTTCATTTTTAATTTTTTAACTGGTTTAGGGCACTGGACAAGTCCTTTTTCAGGCCCGGCCCAGACAAACATTGGATAGATTATTATTACCTTATTATTTATATACTAGACTAACTGTAACTATTTGAAGCCTTTGTACACCTTTGTATTACTGGAATTGCTTTATGTGTTCTTTTATTGTATCTCACCTATAATGTTCTCCATTGTTGTACTCCACCACCAATTGTTGTCTACCCTCCCTGCCACGAGGTGCCTTTGTAAATGACTCTTTGACTCAAAGGTTGTAAATCCGAATTATGAAATAAGTAAATAGATCTTGCCTTTGGCTTTTGACAGATTTAAAATTTGAAGCAAAACAAGATGGGATGAGCACAACATGCAGCTTCCCAAGGCAGCAGGAAAAGTAAACTCAAGAGACCAGAGGGGACGGCAGGCATGAGCAACCTAACCATGGAGACTGGGAGGGAAGATGAACCGACAAATGGAGCTTTGCTGCAAGCCATTTGGGATTTGGACTGAAAAGTGGACAGTTTACTCTCCCAATCTGTAGAGATGGAATTAAAAATGGACTTGGTGAACAATAAATCGAAAATAACTACAGAGACAGCCAACATGGCAGCTGCAACCGTCACAGGAGTGACTGCTGAAAATAAAATACTCCGAGGATGACTCAAACATTTAGAAAACGGTGCCTGCATGAATAATGTCAGACGTCTTGGCATTCTGGGAGGCAATGAGGGTAATCATCTCTATGACTTTGTAATCAGTTTTATAAAAAGTCAGCTCAACATAGACATTTCAGGATTACTTGCTAAAACCAGTAGTTATACACCATGTCAGAAAACATCATCCTCAGACCAACCAAGGACCATCCTCACAGCAGGCAGATTTCATATTCGGGCCAATATTTTGTTGGCAGCAAAAAAGAAAGAACAGATTACTTTGCAGGATAACTGTTTCAGATTTATTCCCAGACATCAGCTCTGCAACCTGGCAATGCCCAAAAAAGTTTCAACTCTGTCAGGGTCAGACTGAGAACCCTCGGAGTGTCACACTCCATGCAGTCCCTGCAAGACTGAGAATCAATCAACTTAAATTTATTCTGATCCCTCTGAGGCTGGAAAGAGATTAGCAACTATTAAAGTGGACTTTACTATAGCGAAACAGCACCAGCCTTCTGAGGTTGAGAACTGATCATTCCTACGGCTTGATGTCTGCATCTTGACTCCTAACTTGATAACTCAAACAGTGAGCGAAATATGCATGAATGTGTTATTGAAGGTGGTAGCTGATGTGCACTGATTACTGTCCTACCCTTACAGCTTGAATGTGGAGGCTACACCCAACAAATAAGAATACTTAAAAAAAAAATTGGCTTATTGCCATAGTGGCCGTTTTGGAGATCTTGGGGAACCAAGTTATCTAAAGTTGCCACCACCTCATGGCGAGAAGCACAGTGTATTAAATGCAGCAAGTGTGTTTGTCTCTGCACACAGCTTTAAGAATGTAATGCCGCCAGACAGAAGTAGAATCTACTTTCCTCCATCAAGATTGCAGTAACACTATCTATTGTTTTACGCAACATAGTATGCGTTACTAATTGATTGTTATCACAAGTTCACAAATATCAGCTGTTTACTTAGTTCAGTGAGATATAGTTGAATAGGTATTCTTAGCTCATCGGTTCCAAAAAGAAGTTGACTGCTATATGAAGATCTAGTGCGCTAGGCTCTTATTATATCATGTTTTACATAAAGTTTTTACGTGGTCTTCTACCATCACAGCATAGTGGTGTAGTGTTACGCAAGAGTCACAATTCTAGTACTGCAGATATTTTTAATTTTTATTTTAGTTTTTGTTGACTGGGTGAGTGCACTAGACAAATCCTGCCTATTTTCAGGCACGACCAGGGGAAGGGGGATACAGATGAATGCCAACTGACCTTGAACCAGTTTAAGCTGTTGGTGGTATTTTTAGTGAATGAGGGGAAATTTAGCCAGGGCACCGGATAAAATTCCCCTGCTCTTTTTCAAGAAGTGCCATGCGATCTTTAACATCCACCTGAACTACCACCAGAACCGGCAGATGGGACCTCGGTTTAGCACCTCATCCGAAAGACAGCACCTCAGGAGTGTAGCACCCCCTCATGCTACACTACAGTGTCAGTATTGGGATATTAACCCAAGTGCCTGGTGTGGGGATAGAACCCACAGCCTTCTGATCTCCCGGCCTCAGAGGCGAGTGTGCTACCTGCTGAGCCACTGACACTGATATATATGTATATATATATAGAGAGAGAGAGAGAGAGAGGGAGGGAGACAGACAGACAGACAGATAACTTATTTTATTTAAAATGTGTTGATCAGTTAGGAAGCCATTAAGTATAAATGCCCACTTTCAAGGGGGAGCTGAGAGACAGACAATACAAAAACAAAATTTAAACATGTCAGTATATGAAATATCAACAAGCAATAAGTTTCAAGCAAAACAGCTACAAGTAGAATTTAAAATGTAGTTACGCTTTACTTGGGATTTGAATAAAGCATAAGAATTGATATCGTGAAGTTGTAAAGGTAACAATGTGTAGTCTCTTAAAGCCCTGTAAACAAGTGAATGCTGACTTAAGCAACATTTACCTGAAAGGTGAGTCAAATGTACACAAGAAACTGGAGCTCAATAATCCTCAAAAGTAAAGCTAACAGAAGCTTAGTTAAACTTCCAAAACCAAATGAACTGAAAGTAATGATACATGCATGATTCAAAAGAAAATCAGTTCAGTTCAAAGTATAGGTTACAATGATGTGCAGAATATTGGAAAAACGTAATAGAAAGACAAATGTTATTACATAAAGTGTTAATTATGTTCAAAGAAAAATCACAGGCTGCTGAAAAAAATGGTAAACCATAATCTAACTGCGATAGAATCGAAGACTGGGCCAATGTTCTTATTGAGTCAAATGAAAGACAGCCCTTAATCCTGTATAAATGACCAAGCCATAAATGGGCTTCATTAGTCATAGCATCAACGTGACTGTGCTAAATTATAATGTATTCTCTAAAATATAAGATAAATAAAGTGTTCAATGTCTTTATCCTAATGCTGCAGATCTCTGATCACCAGAGGAAGCCATGGAAAATGTTTCCTATGATTGGTCCTAATTATACAAAGGGGTCCAAAAACCCTACTCTCTGATTGGTTGACTGGCACTTTTAAGCGGTGATAAATGATGCACAACCACTACAAAAGGTGCCAGTCAGCCAGGTTAGTGAACTAGAAATCCATACACTCCAATATGCCATAAAAGTTTTGATTTGTCTACCATCTTGAGTGTCCCTTTGTAACTACTACCGCCATTATAAAAAGTAAAAAAAAAAAATACCAGGATGTAAAATAGAAACACTTTTCAGACCATGGCTCTCTGTTGACTACCTTTTGAGTACTGGTGACCTCTGGCCACTCTTCGCTGATTAAAACTGCAGCACTGTTGCAGCACCAACACAATCTCTCATCCACGTGCATGCCTCTCACCCCCAACACAGCAGCGACAAACTACTTTATGTACAGAGGAAGGATATTTCACTAAAATTCAATAAGAAATCATTTCAAAAACTCATAATTGAATATTTTAAATATATATTTTCAATTATTTACATATGTCACCATTGTATAATAGTAATACTCCACTCCAGGGTGTGAGTTATGTAGTGTTTACCCACTTTTGGTGTGGATGTGGTCACTCATTCTGTGGCCCCATGACCAAACCACACCAGGCATGGGTCAACTCTGTGTAACCCACACCGTGTCATAGATTATTCCTTATATAACATACAGTAGATTTTGCCTTGTTGGAATCTGGTGCAAGCCCATTTTGTAATAACCAGTTCTATATGTTATTGAAATCCTTTTGCAGAGATAATGTTAATGTTTTGATACAATAACTCTTGGTGAACAGAGCTACATCAAAAGCATATAGAACAAGCAATTATAGGTAAATCATTTAACAATAAACTAAATAACAGGGGACCAAGGATGGACCCCTGGGGTACACCTGTTGTTACATCAGCAAAGGTAGACATTACACCACCTAAAGTCCCCCTTTGCTTCCTAAAGGATAACTAATCCCTGAATAATTCACAGCTGTATTAAATAATCCCATGTTAAGAGGCTATAGTTGCACCAAGAGGGTGTGGAAATATGATTGCCATGACAACGAAGCTTGTGTAGTTTAATCGTGTTAACAGCTGCTTCGAGATGCAGTTACTGCTGAGTAATCATGGGCCCCATTTAAACTGATTTGTAACACATGGTTCTAAAAAGAGAATTTGAAAGATTTACTTACTGTTTGATGGGGGAAGAAAAGTAGGAAACTCTTGATTCTGTTAGAAGTACCAAATAATTAAAGCATGCAGACTGGAATTGTCGAAACGCGAGCATGAAACAGGAACAGGAACAAGGTCCAAACATCCCCACAAAAATCCTGAATCTGTTTTTTTTTTTATTCAGAATAGAATATCTGATTGTAATTTCTTTGTTTGGGTTGTGCTGGTGGTGGCTTAGGCAGTTCGGGAGTCAAGTGAATGATGTTGACTGACGCTCCTCCTTGAAAGATGCCATTTGTTCCAAACAGGTGTATTCTGCTGGTCGAGGAGTACAGGAGTCCACATCACAGTCTGTTTCATACAGGTATATATATATCTGGTTGAGGAGTATAAGAGTCCAACATCACAGTCTGTACCAAACGGGTGTATTTGGTTGATCGAGGAGAACAGGAGTCCCACATCTTTTTTGGAAGTTAATGTTAACGGGACTCATGTCTGAAACTGTTGCTGCTGTCTAAATGTTCTGCAATGTCTCTCTCTCTTTTTTTGCGCTTGGATACGGGGGGGTGGTAATCTAAGGCTCTCTCTCTCTCTCTCTCTCTCTCTGTGTTCCTGGATGTAGTGGGGAGCAGGCTGTAGATGTTGATGATGTGGGGGGTGGGGCTGGTGAGATGTAATCAGCTGCATGGATTCCACATGGGTCACAGAAAGACAAATGGTAGAGAAAGTTTACCAGGTTTTCTCTGAACGTTTGCTGTAATTGTTTATTGACTCCATGTTTCTGTGGCCAGAAATTTGTACTACTTCTGTTGGTGCAATAGTTGAATCTATGGGCACTTGGATGGCATGATTCCTGATACTATAGTTGGTTAAGCACTTTTCCGGTGACGGGAGGAGACCAGCAGATTCCTTTTAACAATTTCACAATTGCCCTTATTTATGTATTTATGTATGTATATATATATATATATATATATATATATATGTGTGTATTTATTTGGTTATTTATTTTGCCAGTAGTCATGCTGCGGTACAAGAGTGATATGTCTGGCTTGTAGTTAGTATTTGGGGACAGATAGAAAGTGGCATCAGGTACAAGAATTTGTTCAAATCTATGAGAGGCATAGTTGTTGTAGGCATCAGTCGAATCTCTTTTAGCACTGTATTTGTTTCCATACATTCTGGGTGGTACTGTTCTTACATCACACAAGTTTTGCCCTGTAAGTATATTGGTCTGCCTTTCGGAGTATTCCAAATATTGTTTTACATCTGTTGAAATAAGACAATATGTTATTTTGGATATGTCTACAAAGGATACTTGTCTGCTTATTTATGAAATTTGCTTAAACAAATGAACACTATTCACATTTTGCTAAATACAATTTAAAGGGGACATGGAAGGAAAAGTATGATTAAGCGACTTAGTATATGCCAGTATATATTTAGGGCCATTACATGTCATCACCATAGCATTTCTGTCTGTCATGTATCAAAACATACAAATTGCAGTTTACACTGTAATTTCTTAGGTGACTGTTTATGAAGTCTTGTGAGCCATACTTCCTGACTATGGCAGAAAAGAAGTGCAGTTTGACTCAAAATGATGATGTTTTAGTATGTAAGTCTGAAGGTTGATGTGCTGCTGCTGGTTACACACACACACACACACACACACACACACACACACACACACACACACACACACACACACTGGTTAAACTGAAAATGCTTAGATAAGTCAACTTTCACCTCTGGATATGTTGGTGTGAAACTACTGTCATCCCCAGGTGTGTAACTCTCCTATAGGTTGAAGCTGTGCACACCATCTTGCTGTGTTACTGAAATGTTTTAAATGTCTGCAAAAAAGTTTAGATTTTTTTACTCAGCTGTTTGTTCATTCACTTGTTGTAGTTTTACTCCGAATTGTGCTGTTACCTTAATTCATTTCACTCTGAGCCGGCATTGCTTTGGTTTTGCTGCAGTTTAGCCAGTGTGTTCTCTGTAGAACACTGCAGGATTAGCTTAGCTCTGTGCCTTCTTTTCTCATGTTCCTTTAATTCAGTTTCTATGTTCCTCTTCACTTCAGCCTCCTCTTTCATCTCACCCCTCTGGTGCTGAGCATGCTCAGTGCAATCCCTCATCCCCCCCTTTAGCTTCCTGCCTTGATTCTTTTGTCCCCCTCCACATACCTCACATTATCCCTTTCTGCTTCTCCACAGAATCCTCCATTTCACCTCAGCACTCCCAGTGGAGAGTACATCACACAGAGCAGCACACAGAAATCAGATACTGGAATACAAAGCCTCTCAGCACTGTTAAAGCTGTGTGGTAGGTAGGTTCTTTTATTCTATGACAACAACATTGTCGTTACAAAAACATACATAATACAAATTATTATTTACTATTAAACATTTTCTTACAAATAATCCAAATTACAAATCCATGTCCTAGTCTATTTTGCAAACCAGAAATGTTAAAAACAGTTACTTAGTGTACTTCTTATTGCACCTTTATCAAAAAAATCATTAAATACCAATTCAGTTACAAGATTACATTCCATATTTCCTATTGCACAATGATCTTAAATGTCTAATGTAAAACCATGTACTATATTGCACATACCATCATAGTCCTTCATAACATAACTTCCCTTATACCATTCTATACATTCCTCCCTAGGCACCCATTCCTAAACCTAGCACCAAGTTACTCTTATCATTTCAATCTATTTGTAGTGATCACTTTTTATCAAACGTGGTGTTCTTGATCTCTTACAATACGTGATTTTTTCCTTTCAATAATTGTAAGGAATTATGCTAGATTAATCAGCTGATCACATCTGATATCTGGGATCCAGATCCAAATTCCCCATTATATTCCCCAAGTACCGACTGTGTTCGTATTTGTACAGTGGGCACATTATCAAAATGTGGAAAAGATTATCCACTCCCAATCTGCACCCACATATGCATTCCTTCTGCTTGGCATAAATTCCTCTAAGGGTTTGGGAATCAAATGAAATCAAATCAAGATTTATTTATAATGTGCTTTTCAAAATATCAAAGCGCAAGTACAAAACACAAATGTAACAGCACATAAACAATAATAAATACAAATATAAGACATTTAAAAGGCAGCAGGACAAGTAAATATTACATTAAAAAGCTAATTCAAATAAATAACTCTTCAATGCAGTTTTAAAGTACTCCGTGGACAGGCACTCTCTAATCCGACGAGGTAGAGAATTCCACAGGGTTGGGGCCACAAAGGAAAAAGCTCTGGCCCCTGATGACTGCAGACAAACCCTGGGAATCTCTAGCAATCCCTTGTCGGTGGAACGGAGTGGGCGGAGAGGGAGGTAGAGCTGAAGGAGATCTTGCAAGTAGCCCGGTCCCTGTCCGTGTAGGGTCTTATAGGTCAGCAATGCGACCTTGAAGATGATCCTCCATCGCACCGGCAGCCAGTATTCAAAGTATTCAAAACGAAACCCTGTTACACGTTTCCTTTTTTTGGATCTTTCAAAACATTTAAGTATGGCTCCAATGCCAGGTTCCTTTTGTTTTATTCTGGGACAACCAATTACTTATTTTTGCATTGTGGCTTACCTCCATTTCTGACTGAATAAAGACATCCCGTATTCGACTTTTCATATGGTATTTGTATTTCCTTAAGAGGGATGAAGAGGCTTTCAGCCAAGCTTTCCAGCAGGCCATATGGTTTTAAAATATTTTCTAAAGTATATAAACCAGGGCATATAAATCCATTATGCATATATAATATAGTTTCTTCTAAACACATACAAAGTAGTTTTGATTCTTCCATACCAAAAACTTTTATCCAATAAACTGCTAACCTCTCCTGTCAACGCAGCAGCTTCACCCCCACAAATACGCAGATGCAACTCCTCCCTATCAAACTGCTTCTTGGTGCACAAAACAAAGTTCTCACAGTGGCCGCAGTCTATATCCCTCCAAAAGACCACCGTGCTAGTATTAAGTCTGTACTTGATTTTGTTAGTCTGCAGCCCTCTGAAAATGAGCTCCTCCTCCTCGGGGATTTCAACATAAACTGGCTCGCCTCTGACACTGGCTCTTACAAAGATGACATCCTAGCAGCAAACCTGACTCGGATGGTAACCTCCCCCACCAGGAAAAATTACAAAACTGGTACAAGCACCCTTATTGACTGGATTCTCACAAATCACCCTGACCGGATAAAAAACATTAAAGTCCTCCCTGACTCCCTCAGTGACCACTCCCCAGTGTCCTGTACCTGGTCTAATAAATTTCTCAAGCCACCCCCCAAAGTTATAACAAGCAAAGTATTGCCTTATGGGAATCTTATCAAGTTGAAAACCCATCTCCTACAACAGGACTGGGCCCTAATCCTTGAATCAACTGATATTAATACGCACTAGAATGCTTCATTAAATCTTTCCAACTCTGCATCACGACCTCGCCCAGTAAAAAAGCATTAAAATCAAAGCGCTATCAAATCCATGGATTACTGCCAAACTACTTGCCGAGCTCAAGGTTCGGGACCACCTCTGGGCAGTTGCCAGAGACACAGGCTCACCTCATGATACCCTAAAATACAAGCAGGCACGAAATAGATGTACCTCACAAATTAGGCAAATGAAGAGCCTATTTCAAAATGCCCTTGAATCCACCTGGGTGATGGAACAGCTTTTGGGACAACATCCGAAACATAATAGGTAAACAATCAAAATCGTCACCTACCATTATGAAAGTTGATGGATCCACCACCTTGACCCAAAGTCTATTGCAGATGCGCTTAATAAGACATTCACAGACCTTAGTGGGTCCTCCCCAGATTTCTTCTCGGACTTACCTGTGCCTAGCCTAGTATCACAAAACACCCCTCGTGACAAACCACAGTTTTACTTCAAGAAAATCAAAGTGCACGAAGCACACAAGTACATAAGAAAGGCCTGCTCCAAATCCAGAACAAGTAGTGACACGCTAGATCTAAAAATCTTGTGTCTCACTCTGGATGAAGTAATTCACCCCTTGCAAAATTCTTAATCTGTCACTTTGCCAAAGCCAATTTCCCAACAAATGAAATCTACCATAGTTCGCCAGTGCACAAAGGGGACAAAACATAACAGAAACTATCGACCAATATCAATACTCCTTCCCTCTCCAAAGCACTTGAACGAATAGTGGCAGACCAACTCTCTGATTACCTGGACAAATACAACCTACTCTGTAATCAACAGCATGGCTTTAGGAAAAGACATAGTACAACAACAGCCTTACTTGATTTCTCTGGAGAAGTCCACTCAGCCCTGGACAAAGGGTGCCAAACAGGTGCAGTCTTTGCTCGATCTTACAAAAGCTTTACACAGTCCATCATGGCCTACTTACTCCCTACTTTCTAGCCTAGCCTGGCCAAGGTCCTTGTGCTTGGGTAAAAAGTTACCTGTCCAATCGGTCACAGGCTGTAAAAATCTCTAATGAACTCTCCGACTTCAAACCAGTTCTCTCGGGTGTACCACAGGGATCAATTCTTGGACCGCTCCTCTTTAGCCTGTTCCTAAACTCCCTCCCAGATATCTGCCAGGAGAAAATAATCTTATACGCTGATGATGCTATAATTCTCTCTTCCCACAAGGATCCAAACTACCTACGAAAAAGCCTGCAACTTGCTTTCTCTAGTGTTGAAAGGTGGTTACTGGATAGTAAACTTGTGCTAAACCACAATAAAACAAAAGCCATGCTCTTCTCCAATCACCAAAACAAAAATAGGCATACTCCACTCACCATACAAACCTCTGTGGGAATTACACTGGACCAAGTAAATACTTTCAAATACCTTGGCATCACTTTTGACCAAGGGCTCACCTTTGCAACCCACATTGACAACACTGCGAAAACAGTGAACCAACGCTTTGAATACTATTCCGTAACAGTCAATTTCTAAATCAAGCAGCATTGAGAATAGCTATACAGAGTTCCATAATCTCAATCATTGACTATGGCCTTATTATTTATGGCTCAGCTACCTCCACTGCTCTAAGGCGTATCTCAATCACTCTGAATAAGGCCTGCCAGCTCCTCATGGGGGCTCAAAGACTGACTCACACGTGTGATCTGTACTATGAATCAGGCTGGTTGAACCTATCAAATCATCTTATTTATCTCACCTGCACAATGGTAAAAAAATCTATCTTGGGACTGACTCCATTATGTATTCAAAACCTACTCTGACTGAATCCTGGCTCACGACCCTCCACCAGATCTGAACGCCAACCTTTCCTGGTTCCGAGATGCCGGACTGCACAGGGACAAAGATCTTTCGCATACAGGGCCCCGACATGGTTCAATGTGCTTAGTCCACCTACTCTATCCTCAACCTCGCTTGAAGCTTTCAAATCCATGCTCTATGCCCACCTCACCACCACTAGCAACTGTGATTGCGCTAGATAAAGACTACTACTCCTCATGTCCATCCTCACATCTGAGGCCTCTTCCTCCCTGACTAATGAACCCTCTGGTACCTCTACTACTTCCTGTCTCCCACCCAAACTCACTCCCCCTTTTTCCTGTCCCTCTCACTTACCTCCCACTCACCACCTTTCCTCCTCTCTAGCCTCCTTTGCCCCTAATGATCACCCTCTCCTGAAAGTTTCCTTAACCTCGAAATTGTCTACTCGCTTGAACCTGTTATAGCTTGTTTTTCTATGAAACTTAAAAACGTTACTGCCTTAAACTGTTAATAGCAAATTTATGATGTAACTTTCCTGTCTGGTTTTACCTGTAATGTGTATCGTGCTTTGTTAAATGTTCTTTGTGACTTGGAACCTTTGTAAAAGAGCACTGGCTCAAAGGTATTAATTCCTAGACTAATAAACTAAACTAAACTAAACATTTGTTCTATATAGTACCTTACAGGAAGCTGTCCCAGCTCTAACCTAGTTAGGGATGATGGTGCCCCCCATTGGTAAACCCAATATTTGTTTGTAAAATGTGCTCATTATAACCTCCAACACATCTGTTTCACTCCCTCTCCAAATTTCAGCCCCATACAGTATTTGGCTTCCTAGCTTTGCATTTAGAACCCTTATAAATCTCTTTATAGACCGACCACCACACTTATAAGCAAATCTCTCTAGTGTGGGTATAAATCTTTTAACCTTGTTAGCTATATATGTCCTATGATTATTACATTTTAAATTGTATGAACACATAATGCCCAAATAGCAAAAGCTCTGAACATTTTCAATATTATTACCATTGCACTTTAACTTCAAATCGTTTCCTTTTACCATTCTTGTTCTATTATTTATTTATTTATTTATTTATTTATTTATTTATTTAACAAATCAGAAAGACCTTTGAGCCAAGAGCTCTTTTACAGAGGTTCTACGTCAAGTCACAAGAACAGCAAATTACAATGGTTTCAGTAAGCAGTACAACATGAGGAAAGTAATTACATAAACAAAAGAACAATATAACAAGATAAATATTGCACCAAGTGCAGCCAGTGGCCTTCTCTGAAGAAAGGTGAAAGGGATTACAAGGAGAGAAAGTACAGGGGGGTGAATTGAGGGTGGAAGAAGCAAAATAAGAGCAAGGAGGGAGATGCCACAATGAAATGTATGCAGGAAAGACCCACGGGGGAGCAAACGGGGGTAGAGGGAGAGAACAAGGTGAGGAAACAGAGGAGGGAGGGGAAGTGAGAGTAGAGGGGTAAGGAAGGGGGGATGAGGTAGGATGAAAAGAGGGCAGGAATGGGAAAGGGATAAGGGAGGAAGTGCTGTGAGTGGAATTGCGCAGCAACAGGGTAGGGCATTACAGGGGCAAATGGTAAAAGTGGGAGGTCCCAGTGCATTTAGCTGTCAACAGAGATTAGGTATAGCAGTCACAAGATGCTCTGGAAACTAGGAATTGATGCAGCTTTCGCTTTAAATGGTCCCAAGGTTGCAGTCATCGCAATCTCAGGAGGAAGGGAATCAAATAAATTAGCAGCTCTAACTGCAATGGATTGCTGTCAGAGTGAGGTTCGACAGACCATAAATTTTGTTTTTCCATAATTTATTTTGAGAGCCACTTTTTGGAACCCTGTCTTGAATTTTTGTATACTTCTCTTGATTCCAAGATAACTTGTCAAAATTAACACCACGTCATCGGCAAACGCCAAATAGGGACAATGTCTCCCTCCTGTTTTTGGCAAATGAAGCTCCTGATCATAAAGCCCTAATAATATTTTATTATGGCACAGATTAATCAGAATAGGTGATAGTACACATCCTTGCCTTAAACCTGTATTAGTAGCAAATTTTGCAGTTTTGTCTCCCTCCCTGTTAAAGAGGACAGGAAATGAATAAAATAATACAACTCCATGTTCTGTTTATTGTCATTATTTCTAATAAAGCAGCTGTGATTGTCTCACTCCATGTCTGTAAGTGCAAATTTTTGTGTTTTTATATTTATAAAATAGCAGAAACGGTAACTATGGTTGTTACTGGAGCAGCCCATTTTTATCTCTCTGGTTTTGGGATCTGGTGCGTGAGCATGCAGTCTAAATGGTGACGTGTTCATTCATGCATTCCACAATGTCACTCTGTCTCAAGCATGATGTGACGTGGTCTCCCGCAGCTGTCAGACTCAACATTGACCAGGAAGTAGATTGCAGTGTTGTGTTAGGTATTGTGAAGCGGTATTTCAGTTTAACCTATGGAGATTTTTGATTTATTTATAGTTCTGTTCATTCTTACTGTATAGTTAACTGCATTTTAATGAATTTAGCCTCTCTTCACCTTTCTGAGTGGCACGAGTACTCTAAACCACAACTGCGACCACTCACCCTTCTCCCCCCCTGTTATTTTTTTTTAGCTGGAAGCTTCTATTCATGTCCTCTGATCTGTTTCTGTTGAAGAAATGTGTCTTGTCATCACTATGACAGATAATCAACAAAATTGTTGTTCATTCATCTTGCAGTTATGTGGCTTGTGTGTCTATGTATTCTACGAATCTATAATCTTTAACGCATTTGAAGCCTGCATGAGTGTCCAATGATTATGAGAAATTTAATTTAGTTTTTTTTAAATGGTTTATCTCTGGTGCTCTCTGATGGTATAAAGGTGCTTTGGGATCACCTTGTTTTTTTTTAATCTTGTAATTTGTCAGTTCAGTACCCCCCAAAAGAAAATCACTTTAGAGAGTAGTAGTTCAATGATGCAATGATATCCTCACCTGACACAGCTGTGTCTATTCAAAATGTGCAACAGCACTGCAGCACTCTTTGATTCCTCACCGCATTTACAATACTGGACTGCACTAATGGAGCGGTTACTAAGTATGTTAAAAAAAAAACATACACTTTAAATAAGATTTTGTTTTATTGAATGTTAACTAAACATACTATCTAACAAAATTAAAAATGTTGCAGTAGCTCCATTTAAATTGTGCCAGTTTCTATACTGCACTGTATTACATATATCTAGATTTATGTTAAAATGACCTAGTGTGTGAACCCCCCATCATTTGTAATTGTTAGGAAATATATATCCTGTGATAGCATGATGTTGCAAATTCCAGCTTACATACTGCACAGTATTACATATATCTAGATTTATGTTAAAATGATCTAGTGTGTGAACCCCCCCTCCATCATTTGTAATTGTTAGATGTATATATATTCTATGTATATATGTATATATAACATTTGTGATAGCATGATGTTGCAGATTCCAAACCCTGAATGTGCACACAATTGTAGTTACCTGTTTTACCCGTTTACAGTGTGTGTAAGTATGCAGCATATAGGACCCCCCCCCATTCCCAAAGAAACATCTATAAGCAACTCTAGTAAAAAGTTTGCTGCATATCATGAATACCATTCTACATACCATTTATGGTCTTCTAAATTAATAACTTGTCAAATAAATAAAAGGCTGTGGCACTATGATTTCAGTTTGGCATGAGAGTGATTGTAATGGCTCCCTTCTTTAGCACAGAAATAGTGTAATGCAGGGTTATCACAGTCACATGATCATAGATACATAGACAGTGTCGGCAGATAAGGGCCTATGGCCCACCCAGTCTGCCCATTTGAGCTTGTAAGTTCAGTTTGTTTTCCTAGAAGTCTGTTGCCCCTTACCCCTGACCTCCAGAATTCCTTTATGTCTATCCCATGCATTCTTAAATCCCGTGATTGTTTCTGCCCCCACCACTTCCTCTGGCAGGGTGTTCCACTTGTCCACCACCTGTTCTGTGAAGAAATTCTTTCTCATGTTTCCTCTGAATCGTCCTCCTCCAACTTCATCTCATGCCTCTAGTCCTGGAACATCTTTTCGCTTAAAATAGTGTTTTCCTGCACCCTGTTCCTCGCTGTAAGATACTTGTATGTCTCTATCATATCCTCTCCTCCTCTCCTCCAGGGAGTACATGTTCAGTTCCTTCAACCTGTCTTCATAGGACTTGTGATGCAATCCATGCACCATCTTTGTTGCCCGCCTCTGAACCTTCTCACCTGTCTATGTCCTTACGGAGTATGGTCTCCAGAACTGTACACTGTACTCCAGGTGGGACTCACTAGTGTCTTGTATAGTGGAATTATGACCTCCCTTTCCTGCTGGTGATGCCCCTGCCTATACATCCCAGCATCCTATTTGCTTTACCTGCTGCCTTGTCACACTGTTTCCCTACCTTGAGGTCATCAGAGATGACAACCCCAAGATCCCTTTCCTGCTTGGTGCATGCTATATCCTCAAATGATCAAATCATACTGCTTCAACATGGATGTTAGCATGGGCACTGCAGCAAACACGTTATTAATGTGTAAATACTGGCTGTGAAAAGTTGGTGATCCAATCAACTTTCTTCCTTGTTTTTTTTTTTTTCTTGTTTTTTTATTCTTGATCTAACCCAAGTTTTTCTTATTAAGCATAGCATTTACATTTGCTGATATTCTCTATTCAATTTGTTAATAATTGAATGTGTATAGTCACCAGACGCCACTAACTTTATGTCTGTGAGTCCTCTGCTTTAGATAGTAAAGCTCTCTGCCCATCTGTGTTCTTTTTTTGGTGGGGGGTTGCAGGTTGTGTCATCAGCTGACAGACACAATGTGAGATCTGTTGCATGGAACATGCTGCATCACTTAGAACGTCAGGTTGCTTTATGACCATTCTGGGTAAAATGTATACACTATATAACACAGAAACATAGAATTTTATGGCAGATAAGGACCGCTTGGCCAACCTAGTCTGCCCATTTCCCTACCTAACGGATAAGCTGCAGATCCTAGTTAACCAACAGCCTACTTCCTCCTACCCACCACTAGAATTGCCTTATGTCTGTCCCATGCATTCTTGAAGTCCCCCACTGTTTTTGACTCTACAACCTCCTCAGGAAGGCTGTTCTATGTATCCACAACCCTCTCTGTGAAGAAATACTTCCTCACATTACCTCTGAGCCATCCCCCCTCTATCTTCAAATTGTGCCCCCTTGTTTTTGTACATCTCTTTTTCTGAAAGATGCTACCCTCTTGGACTTTGTTGATTCCCTTGAGGTATTTGAAAGTTTCTATCATGTCCCCTCTCCTCCTTTCCTTGAGGCTATACATCTTTAGTTCCTTTAGTCTTTCTTCATATATCTTCTGATGCAGACCCTGCATCATTTTGGTTGCCCTCCTCTGGACAGCCTCCACCCTGTCTATGTCTTTGTGGAGATGGGGTCTCCAGAACTGTACACAGTACTCCAGATGTGTTCTTACCAACTGTCTGTACAGAGGGCCAACAACTTCCTGTTTTCTACTGATGATGCCTCTCCCTATGCATCCCAGTATCCCCCCAGCCCTCCTTACTGCCTTCTCACATTGCTGGCCCACCTTTAGGTCATCTGATATGACTACCCCCAGGTCCTTTTCCATTTTTGTTGTTGTCAGTATCTCACCCCCATTGTGTACTCTTCCCCTGGGTTTTTGTTTCCCAGATGCATTACTTTGCACTTCTTTGCATTGAATCTAAGCTGCCATACATTTGACCATTCCTCCAACCTTGCCAAGTCCCTTTTCATCCTTTCCACCCCACCCTGTGTATCAACCCTGTTGCAGATCTTTGTGTCATCTGCAAAGAGACATACTTTCCCTTCCAGTCCCTCTGCAATGTCACTTATAAAGACATTAAAAAGGACTGGCCCCAGTACTGAACCCTGCGGTACCCCACTAGTAACCCTCCTTTCTTCACTGTGGACTCCATTTACTATTACGCGCTGTGTCCTGTTGTCCAACCAGTGTTTTACCCAATCAGTAACTACAAACTTCATGACATACCGATTCCAGTTCAGAGCAACAAATCTAAAGACCATTGTACAAAGTAGCAGTGGAAAATTAGAGGGTTAAAAAACATGTATTTACTTATGCAAAGTAGAAGATGCATAAGAAAAATGTATAAACAGATCTGAAGTGCGTTGCATGCACACTGTACCCCAATGCGGTTTACAAGCAATGCTAGACTTGAAGTGAGGTGACTAGGTACAGTACGCAGTTGGGGTCATATTTCACAACAGCACAAACAAACTAGCAGAACAACTGCATGAACTAGTGCTATAGGAAGGGTACTATTGGCCAACACGTCAAGTACAATGCCATACAATTTATTTTACGTGAAATGCAGTTGACATATAGGAACAGCTATCCAAAAAATGTGGGTAATGGATTATTCATTTCCGTGAGGCAAAATCTCTAGTGACAAGTGCAAAAGGAATTATGGTGGTTAAAAAATGTTTGCAAATGAAAACCATAACTTGAAGCTGTGTCTCCACCAGCAAAAAACAAAAAGCAGAGATAATTAAATTGACAATTGTCATCTATGTCGATTTCCAGATGTACTGCATTTTTTTAAATAAATCGTTATTCTTTTTTTTTTTAATTATCATATGACAAGCAAAATGTAGATGTTGCAGTGAATAAACCATGGATGACTGGAGGTACGGCTGAGAATACTAAGGGTTTATTGTGGGGAGGGGCGGAGGTATGTAATTATCACAGATGGGGAGAATCCAGTAACTGCAACTGCTGTAAATTACTACCTGATAAACAATAAAAGAAAAGGGAAACACAGATGGTAAAAAAAAAGACATGACAGACAGAAGTGAGGTTTGGAGTATTGGGGTGATAGCAGGTACAGACAACCATGCACATATATGCTGTGATGTTTACTGAGCTTATTTTGTAACTGCAAAAGCACAGGGGGCTGTTTCATCAGATATAGAAGACAAACAGGGTTTTATTTTATTTTATTTTGGGGGGGGGGGTAAATATTCAAAATCACTATCAGCATTCCGGGCATTATGTCTTTAGTAACAAAGAACACTAGCATTGAAAAATAAAAAAGCAATATAGACAGACACACATAAACCGATGAATGTTAATAAACGAACTATAACAGACTAACACAACAGCGGTAATTGACATACAAGGGGCGGGATGATTAAAATTTATTGGATGAAATGATGGGGCACAGTAGAATAGACATGTGCCAGGGCTTCAAACATTCAGATTGCAAGGAATACTGACTGCCTGTCAAAGCTATTGATGTCATAGCGTAAAAAAATAAAACAAAAGGTATGTCTGAAAACATCGTTCTGAGCCTGCAAAAGTATGACAGATATGCTACCATGCATTTGTCTACTTAGAAAAAAATCCTGGTGCATGCATAGTGGTTTTCTCTCACACACGCACACACACACACACACACACACACACACACACACGTATATATGGATTTCTGGTATAATTGCAGCATGTATAGAAAGCGATCTGGGGGGGAGGAGTCTAACCTCATTGATATTGATCTTGTAGCTCATACCTATAGATAGTACAGTGAACTTCTGCAATACCAACATGGCCAGTACAGAAATATCGTAACTAATACGCATTTTTTGCTGTCACACAGCCTACGAATCAAACGTATGATTTACAATTGTTCACTTTGTGTAAGATAAGAGTCTCATAAAATTAAAACCTACAGTGGCGGTAGCATTTATGATTGATCTTTTGTGCATCATACAAAAAATAGGGGGAGGTACTGTAAGTGTGTAAACATCCATCTGAGTATACTAACGTATGAGAGATGCACTACCCTGCTGTAATCTACATAGAAACCAGATCCTGGCACACGCATAGTGGGTTTCCCCAACCCTTACACATAGAAACACACACAGACACAGAAACACAGAAACACACACAGACACATACACACACAAACACACACAGACACAGAGAGCAGCTGGATGTCATTGTCCACCTGGGGACCAATGACCTGGCCAGGAGAAGGGTTGAGTTACCCAGAGTCCAGGATGATTCCAGGAAGCTCGGGGGAAACCTGAAACAGACAGCACACTCCGTCTCATTCTCAGAGGTGCTACCCGTCCAGGGCACAGGGGAAGCTAGGGCACTCCACATCCATACCTTCAGCTCCTGGTTGAAGGACTGGTGTGGAAGGGAGGGTTTTGGCTTCATAGGGGACTGGAGCCTGACCTGGGCAGATGCAGGCTTATATAAGGATGGCAGCCTGCATCTGTTCGAGAAGGGAACCTTGATCCTTTGTGAGAAGTTTAAATGCTTCAGCTGTGAGCATTTAAACTGGCCAAGGGGGACAGCCAGGAGGCTTAGGAACCCCCCCCCATGAGAACATGCAGGAACATAAGTCAACTATGGGAACAGTGAAAATAGGCAGGGAGGGGCAGGCAGGTGAAGAATGTATAATGAGTAATATAAGGGTGGCAGGAGCACATAGGAAAAGAAACTGGGGTGGGAGGAAGATGCTGGAGAGGGAGAACAAGAGCAGAGGGAGGGCAGACTGTAAAACATGGAAGGTCATGCTAACAAATGCCCGTAGCCTGGCAAATAAGGTTCCAGACCTGGAGGCCTTGTTGGCAGATGCAGACCTTGACATAGCAGCAATAACAGAGACATGGTGCTCTGCAAATCATGGCTAGGAAGTCAATGTACCAGGCTATACATTGTTCAGGAGGGACAGGGATGGTAAAAAGGGTGGGGGAGTGGCCCTGTACATCAGAGATTGTATAAAGGCTACAGAAGTTCAGGGAAGACAGGGGGAGGCCGAGGAAATGTGGGTCACCCTGGAGCCAGAGAATGGAACAACGATATGCACTGGGGTGATCTACAGACCTCCAGAACAGAGGGAGAAAGCAGACAGGGAATTAGTGGAGAACATACATGACATGGCAGTTAAGGGCGAAATCCTGCTACTTGGGGATTTCAATATGCTGGACGTGGATTGGGCCACCCAGATGGCTGTTTCAGCCAGAAGCACAGCCATCCTAGAATCCCTGCAGAGGGTTGGATTCAGGCAGCTGGTACATGAGCCAACCAGGGACAAGTCATTTCTGGACCTGGTATGGACCAATGGGTACAGAGTCAAAGAAATACAGGTGGAAGGGCAGCTGGGGTCCAGTGACCACCGCATGGTGTGGTTCAGCATGGAGACATGGACTCAATCAAGCCATACAAGGGCAAGAGTATTAGATTTCAAGAGGGCAGATTTCTCTGAAATGGGTAGATGTATACAAGCAGTCCTGGGGAAGGGAGAGATAGTAGAGGGGGTGGAAAAACAATGAAAGAAACTGAAAGGAGCCATAGTGGATATAACAAACCAGTGCGTTAGGATAGCGACCAAAGAGAAAAGAAGAAGGAAACCACTGTGGTTCTCCAAAGAGGTGAGGGACAAAGTCAGGGCTAAAAAGCTGAGTTTCAGGAAATCTAAGGGGAGCCAAAGGGAGGAAGACAGGGAGGTGTACCTTGAATGTCTAAGGGAAGCAGGGAAGGCTGTTAGGAGGATGAAGGCACAGACAGAAGAGAGCTTAGCACAGTCTGTAAACAAAGGGATAAGGCATTTTATAGGTACATTAGTGAAAGAAGAAAAACCAAGGGGATTGTGAGACCCAAGGGGAGGAGGAAGAGTAAGGAGGAGGATCTGGACAAGGCAGAAATACTGAACAAATACTTCTGCTGAGTATTCACTAAGGAGGGGGCAGATCAAGGATCACAGTTGGGGTGCAGAAGCAGTGGGGGGGAGAAGTGAACACCAGTCCATTCACAGTGGAGAGAGTTCTGGAAGAACTCACAAAGCTAAAGGTGGATAAGGCCATGGGGCCAGACGGCATCCACCCGAGGATATTAAAGGAGCTGTGAAGGGAACTAGCAGCGCCTCTGGCAGCCCTGTTCACAGAGTCACTCAACATGGGTGTCGTTCCAGAGGACTGGAGGAGGACACATGTAGTCCCACTGCATAAAAGTGGCAGTAGGGAGGAGGCAGGGAACTACAGGCCAGTCAGCCTCACATCAGTGGTGGGAAAGATCATGGAGACACTGCTGAAAGAAAGGACAGTGACACATTTGGAATCCAGTGGTGCACAGGATCTGAAGCAACACGGATGCACAGCAGGAAGGTCATGTCAA
Source organism: Neoceratodus forsteri (assembly GCA_016271365.2). Taxonomy (NCBI): domain Eukaryota; kingdom Metazoa; phylum Chordata; order Ceratodontiformes; family Ceratodontidae; genus Neoceratodus; species Neoceratodus forsteri. Next base: position 6,543,910 of record CM057458.1, read on the forward strand.
ACGAACCTAATATTTTTTTTGATTGGGTGACAAGGGAACTTAATCAGGGACGGGCGGTAGATGTCGCCTACCTGAATTTCAGCAAAGCCTTTAACACTGTCCCACATAGAAGGCTGATTAACAAGATGGGTAGTCTGGGCATGGGAGACAAGGTGGTGAACTGGGTTAGGAACTGGTTAACAGACAGGAGACAGAGAGTGGTGGTAAATGGAGTACAATCTGGGGAAATGGGAAAGACCAGTGGAGTACCTCAGGGATCAGTACCAGGACCAGTCCTGTTCAATGTCTTCGTTAGTGACATTGCAGAGGGGAAGGAAGGAAAGGTCTGCCTGTTTGCAGATGACACCAAGATCTGCAACAGGGTGGATACTCCAGAAGGGGTGCAGAAAATGAAGAGGGACCTGGAGAAGCTTGAAAAATGATCAGAGATGTGGCAACTGAGGATTAATGTAAAGAAGTGTAAAATAATGTACTTGGGTAGAGGGAATCCTGGGAAGAGCTACAGGTTGGGGGGAGAGGAGCTGACTGTCATGAAGGAGGAAAGGGACCTGGGGGTTATCATCTCTGATGATCTTAAGGTATTAAGGCAGTGTACAAAGGCAGCAGGGAGGGCCAGTGGTATGCTGGGGTGCATAGATAGAGGTATCACTAGCAGGAGGCGGGAGGTGGTGATGCCATTGTATAAAACATTGGTAAGGCCTCACCTGGAGTACTGTGTGCAGTTCTGGAGACCACATCTGTGCAAGGACGTAGATATGGTGGAGACTATCCAGAGAAGGGCAACAAAAATGGTGCAGGGCTTACATCACAATACATATGAGGAGAGACTAAGGGACCTCAATATGTACTCACTGGAGGAGAGGAGACAGCAGGGGGACATGATTGAAACTTTCAAGTACCTTAAGGGCATAAATAAGGTGCAGGCAGGGGAGTTTTTCCAATGTAGAAAAAGTACTAGAACAAGGGGGCATAATATGAAATTGGAGAGGGGTAGATTAAGAGGTAATGTGAGGAAGGTTTTCTACACAGAAGGGGTAGTCAACACATGGAATAGTCTGCCAGTAGTGGGGGCAAGCACACTGGAGGGGTTTAAGCATGCTTGGGAGAGGCACAAGGGAAGCCTGAGTGGGGAGGGAGTGATGGCAAGCCATTGATCACATAGGATCAGAGGCCACATACAATGCATAGGGCCTACAGACAGACTGGATGGGCCTAGCGGGTCCTTATCTGCCGACAATTTCTATGTTTCTATGCTGCATATGATGTGATTGCAGCATGTGTAGAGAGCAATTCATGGGAAGGCATCTAACATCATTGTGCATACAGAGGGTACCGATGAATAGTCCTGTCCACTCCAGCAATGCTGCTACCAACATGTACTGTTAGGAAATGCCATAACCCATAAACTCTTTTTATTGCTGCAATGCAGCCTACAAATCAAACCTAAATATTAGCACATGTGGAGGTGGGGGGGTGCACATCTCGCCAGTGTGGTGGTTGCATTTGTGATAGTTAGTTTGACAATCTTTAGGATGCTAAGAAAAGTCAAGCGTTGGGTGTCAGTGGCAAAAAGGTTGAATGCATATCAGCATCTGCCCTACAGAACAAGAAAAAGCATGTTACTTATTTTGCAATTTCTCAGTAATGACAAGTATGTATTTATACAGGAGAGAGTAGTGCTGCTCTGAAAAGCTACCCAGCAGTAATGCAAAGCAGATTGCAACTTGAAAAATGATCTGTGAGGCTGACTGCAGGTCCTAATTTCATTCAGAGGGTGCAGAACTGAAAATATCACTATGGGTACGGGGCTTGAATGGAAGGCTGCCAACCTGACATAGGAGATAACAGTGTATGCATGACTTGAATGCGAACTGACATCAAATCATGTAGGACTGTGGTTCTGAGATGTAGCCACATTGTCATTAGCACAGACATTATGGGGTTTGAATTATTTGCGGACAAGCAGTAACAGTCAGAAAAAGCTAGGTGTTAGAAACGTATGTGGCAAAATTGAACACAGCCCATCCCGTTCTATGTTTGAAGAGTGGTCACCAAGCAGACATAAAAAATTACAGTAAGACTGCTCAGCATGCGGCATGATGACTGGGGAAATAAGTCAATTATCTCTCTCTCTTTGTCACTCCTAATTATTGAAAAATCGTGGATAACTGTAGGCAAGTTCAAAGCACATGAAAAGAGAACTGTGTGAATTGATCTTTTTGTTGATGGGGCGGGGGTGGGAGGCGGGCTAAAAACTGCTGTACACCCAAAAAAAAAACAGATTTTTATCAAGTCTCAGTTACATTTACGTGAAAGTAGAAGTAAAATCATTAAGTGAGAAATGGTAAATACCTCCACAATCGAAGCTAGATACCAAAACGTACACATTGATACTTACATTGCTTCTAACAAAACTGTTTAGTTAGAAAATTGGTACAGCTTCTAGCCATGCACCAAGATAAACAGGCTCCAGCACAGAATGCAGACACAGAGATGCAGCCTCTTGGCACATCCGTTCAGTGACTCTCGTGCAAGCTCAGAACCTTAGGTATCGTAACAGTATGCACTTTCAAAATTATTCACAATACCACAAACATATGAATAAAAACAACTGGATTTGAAGAAAATTATGTTATTTAGATAATTCATAGGTAAAACAGCACTAACATCATAGGAATACCAAATTCCTGTCCCCTTTAAATCTTACACTTGTTGTATTCTTAGTATACAAAGTTATCATAATATTAATGAGTTTGTTCTAACCCATACTAACATAGAAACATAGAAACATAGACTTTGACGGCAGATAAGGCCCGCTAGGCCCATCTAGTCTGCCCATTTCCCTACCTACAGGATAGGCCGCAGATCCTAGTTAACCAACAGCCTTTATCTTCCTGCCCCCCACAAGAATTGCCTTATGTCTGTCCCATGCATTCTTGAATTCTCCCACAGTTTTAGACCCCACAACTTCCTCAGGAAGGCTGTTCCATGCATCCACTACCCTCTCTGTGAAATAATACTTCCTCACATTGCCCTGAACCGCCTCCTTCTATCTTTTAAATTGTGTCCCCTTGTTCTTGCAAGTCTCTTTTTCTGAAAGATGCTACCTCTTGGACTTTGTTGATTCCTTGAGGTACTTGAAAGTTTCTATCATGTCCCCTCTCCTTCTTTCCTCAAGGTATACATATTAAGCTCCTTTAGTCTCTCCTCATACGGCTTCTCTTGCAGACCCTGCACCATTTTAGTTGCCCTCCTCTGGACTGCCTCTATCCTGTCTATGTCCTTACGGAGATGGGGTCTCAGAACTGGACACAGTATTCAGATGGGGTCTCACAACTGTCTGTACAGAGGATAACAACTTCCTGTTTTCTGCTGCTGATGCCTCTCCCTATACATCCCAGTATACCCCCGGCCCTCCTTACTGCCTTCTCTCTCACATTGCTTGCTAACCTTAAGGTCATCTGATATGATTACCCCAGGTCCCTTTCCTGTTTTGTTGTTGTTAATAGCTCCCCACCCATTGTGTATTCTTCCCCTGGGTTCTTGTTTCCCAGGTGCATTATTTTGCACTTTTTTGCATTGAATCCTAGCTGCCATACGTCTGACCATTCCTCCAACCTTGCTAAGTCCCTTTTCATCCTTTTCACGCCCTGTGTATCAACCCTATTGCAGATCTTTGTGTCATCTGCAAAAGGCATACTTTTCCTTCCAGTCCCTCTGCAATGTCACTGATGAAGACATTAAAAGGACTGGACCCAATACTGAACCCCGCGTACCCCACTAGTAACCGCCTTTCTTCAGAGTGGACTCCATTTACAATTACCTTCTGTGTCCTGTTGTCCAGCCAATGTTTTACTCAGGCTACCACCCTGGGACCCACTCCCAGGCTGGTTAATTTGACTATCAATCTTTGTGTGGGACTGTGTCAAATGCCTTGCTAAAGTCTAGGTAGGCCATGTCCACAGCCCCTCCTGGTCTACTACTTTGGTCACCCAGTCAAAGAAATCTATTAGATTCATCTGACATGACCTTCTGCTGTGAACCCATGCTGCCTTGGATCCTGTGCTCCACTGACCTCTAGGTACTCAACTATTGTTTCCTTCAGAAGTGACTCCATCACTTCCCTACCACAGAGGTCAGACTGACAGGTCTGTAGTTTCCTGCCTCTGTCTTGGTCCCACTTTTGTGAAGGGGAATCGATCCGCCTTCCTCCAGTCCTCGGGTACCACCATCCTCCCATGATTTATTAAAAAGAGTAGCCAGTGGTTTCATTAGTTCTTTCCTTAATTCTTTTAGAATTCTGGGTGAATTCCATCAGGACCCATTGCTTTGTCCACCTTCAGTTTTAGGAGTTCTTGCAGAACCCTTTCTTCTGTGAAAGGACTGGGATCGACCCCTATCAAGAGTGCTTCTGTTAATTGGATTAGGCACTTCCTCCTCTTTTGTGAATACTGAGCAGAAATATTCGCTCAGTATTCCTGCTTTTCACTGTCCCCTCTGCCCACCCACTGTTCATTCTATTCAGCCTCACTATCCCTCCCTTTGTCTTTCTACGCTCGCTGATGTACCTATAAAAGGTTTTATCCCCCTTCTTAACTGAGTTGGCTATCTTTTCCTCAGTTTGGGCCTTTGCTATTCTGACTTCCCTCCCTGCTTCTTTCTGCCTTAACTGGTACAGCTGTCTGTCCTGCTCCTTCTGTGTTTCCTTATACTTCCGGAATGCTATATTTTTCTTCCTGACTTTCACAGCCACCTCTCTTGAGAACCATAGTGGCTTTTTCTTTCGTTTTGATTTGTTTATTTGCTTCACACAAAGGCTTGTTGCGTCTGTGATGGCAGTTTTGATAATTCCCCATTGTTGCTCCACACCTCCTTCTAGCCTGTTTGCTAGTGCTTTTCTAAGGCACTCTCCATCTTGCCAAAGTCAGCCCTCCCAAAGTCCAGTACCCTCACTTTGTATGGCTTGACTCTGTAGCTGAGTTTAACGTGAACCACACTGTTTGATGGTCACTTGTCCCAGAAGGCAACCTACTTCTAGATCTGAGATCCTCTCACTGCCCCGCTTGAGAGTCGAGGTCTAAGATTGCTCCCTCACAGTGGGTTCCAAAACTAGCTGTCTAATGCCTGCCACCTGTAGGGCATCAAGAATGGCCCTGCTCTTGGATGTGGCTGCAGCAAATGTGCTCCAGTTAACATCTGGCATATTCAGGTCTCCCATCAACAGTATCTCCCTTTCTCTGCCATTCTAAGAATGCCTTCCATCATATCCTTGTCCATTTCTTCCCCCTGACATGGGGGTCTGTACACAACCCCTGTGCAGATTGTGGTGCCCTTCCAGTCTCCAAGGTGACCCACAGTGCCTCCTCTCCTCCCTGTTTACTCTTTTGTTCAGTTGCTTTTATCCCTTCCTTTACATAGAGAGCTACCTCCCCTCTTCTCCCTGCCTGTCTCTCTGTAGGTTATGTACCCTGGTATGTTAACATCCCAGTCATGGTTCTCTGTGTACCATATTTATGTGACTGCTACGATATCCAGGCATCCTCTTCCATTAAGGCCACCAGCTCAGGGAGCTTGTTGCCCAGACTACGGGCATTGGTACTCATTACCCTCCATTTCCTGATGGCCTTACCCCCTTTTGCCCCATCCCTGTCCTTCTTGCCTTTGTCACTTTCTCCATTTACCCCTGCCCTTCTCCCTATCGACACCTCCATGTTGGTGTTTGCCACACTTCCTACCATGATTGTTTGGGGGCTAGGATTTTCCTGCTCCTTTCCAGTGCCTCCTCCTTGGCTAGTTTAAAAGCTTGCCAATGAAGCATTTAAACCTATCACCTAGGATCCTGGTTCCCCTCCCAGACAGATGCAGCCCATCATGCCAGTATAGGCTTGCATCACTCCAGGTGGACCCCCAGTCCCCAATGAAGCCAAATCCCTGAGCTCCACAACAGTTTTTCAACCACTGATTGAATCCCACTGGTACGGAACATCCTAGCTCTCCTATGCCATAGATGGGTAGCACCTCCGAGAAGGTTACCGTCGTGCTACTTGACTAAGGCCCTCCCAATTCCACAAACTCTTCCTGCACTTCTCAATCCCTTTCTTAGCCAGGTCATTTGTCCCTAGGTGGACAATGACATCCAGCTCCCTCCCTGTGCAGCTGCTCTGGCAATCCTGAGGATTCGCTCCCTGTCCCTCCAAGCCATGGCGCCAGGCAGGCACCTTACCTCCCTCCCTTCCTTGCCCAGTTCTACCTTCCTAACAATGGAGTCCCCCACCAGGAGTTGTTTCCTTCCCCTGCAGGGTCCCCTGCCACCCTCCTGTGGGTCTCCTTTGTGGAGGTTCCCAACATCCTCCTTGGTCTCCACTGTAGGTGCCTCCATAGAGGAACCACACTTTGCCAGAATGGCATAGGAATTGGAGAGGTACAACTGGAGGAATGTGCCTCTGTTCCACCACCCTCACCCTCCCTGAGCCCACTGTGGTCCAACTGCTCCTCTTTCTTGGCAACCTCTGAGGCAACAGCAGTGGCACTGGTGGTCCCTGGATGGAAGAGGAGGTCCCACAAATCCTGTGGGACCTCCTCTTCCATCCTTCTAGTGTTTTCCATAATTTGTCCCTTTTTACTTTGTCAAATGCTGCCCTCAGGTCTACAGAAACACAAGAGAGCTTCTGCTTTTTTATATTAATATATTTGTGGATTAAGTGAATTAGGACATAAAATCGATCGATTGTTGAGTGTCCCAACATGAAGCCCGCCTGTGCTTCATCTGTCACTTTTAAATCCACAATCCATTGCATAATTCTTTACTGTATTATCTTTGTAAATATTTTCTGTGAATTGTCCAACAAACTAATTGGTCTGTAATCCTTTGGGTTACCTTTGTCACCTTTTTTGAAAATGGGAATTATTATATTCTCTTTCCACTTTGGTACTATTTTACCTGTCTTAACTATATAGTCATACCATTTTTTCAATAATGGAATCCATAATTCTTTATCACTAAACATTATATCAACTGGAATACCATTAAGGCCTGGTGCCTTATGTCTTTAGGCTTCTAGAAGGGTATTTAAAATTTCTACTTTTGCAGTCTCCTCCTTAAGTGGAACCCAGGTCTCTTTTCTGACTATATGGTCCCTAACTGCTGAGTCAAAAAATTATTTTTTATAATAAGCTTCCCATGTATGTGGTTCTATGTGGCTCTCAATTTCTTGCTATATAAGTAGCAACCCTTTGCTACTATTCTCCAATATTTTTTATAGTCTTTATACCATACAGCTTCCTCAAATTCATCCCACAACGATTTTCTATATTTCTCTCTTTTGTTAACTATTAATTTTCTATAATCTTTTCTTCATTTTGTTAGCTAGGTTTTATATGCATCATCTGGTATCTTCCTTACTAGTCTTGCCAATCTATTAATTTCTTTTTTCACTATTTTAGACTCAATGTCATACCACCTACTTCCTTTAATTTCCTTTATATGTGAAGCTTTTATTATTAACTGTGCTAGATATTTCGCAATCTCTCCAAAGTAATTTATAATATTGTCTTCTTTGTTGATAAGGTTTAATATTTGCTCTCTCATGCCACTTTCTGTTATTAACTGATTAGATGTTAAATTATCTATCACCTCCCATTTTATTCCCAATTTAGTTCTAATTAAATCTCCTTTCCTCTCTTTTACCCTTATGTTGTCCGGTTTTTCTACCAAATAATCTCAACTGGATTATGTTTGTGTTCAGCTCTTTCCCCCATCTGTAAATCTTTTATCAAAAGTACCAGATTTAAATTTATCCAGCATAGGTCTATTACTGAGGCCGCTTTTCCTCCCACATGTGTGTATTCCCCCATTTTATCACTCTTAGTCCTACCATTGACCAATGTAATGTTCCTTTCTTCTAGCATGTAACAAATCTCTTTAGCTCTACTAGAGGTTTTATGGTCTTTCATATTCCTATCCCCAAATAAACACTCATGATTCATTTATTTCACACAGTTCCTTGATGTCAACTGTCAGTTTTCTACACTGACCTACCCTGGCATTCAAGTCCCCCACTAATATTATCCCTATATCTGGTTTATTTTGCATCCATAAATCTATTACTCCTTCCAGTATTCCCAGAGTATTTCTGTCTTTGTGTCTTGAATTTACTGGAGCTATATATACATTCAAAATTATTGCTGTAGACTCCTTAGTTGTAATTTTTGTTCCTAAAATATATTCAGAATCTATTGGAATTTCATCTACCCTATACTCTTTGGATATTCTAATCCATATGATCAAACCTCCCGCTAATCTACCATATTTTTTGTCCTTTTTTGCATTTTTACCAAAGTATTTGTATCCGTTAATGCTGTTGATCTGGGCACTCCATGTCTCCTGTAAACATATGTAGTCAAATTTAGTCACATGATCATAAAATGAGGGGTCAGCCATTCTATCTTTTATCCCTGTCACATTCCAGGAAAAATCTTGCCTTCCTTAACTCTATTTCACCCCTTCAATTCCATTCTAATTGTTTTACTGTCCCCATCATTATTTGAATATCATTCCTCATTCGGGTCTTGCAAAACCTGAAACCTATTTACCATTTGTATCAGATTTATCCATTGATTTGAATTGTATTGAGTCATTTCTGTTGTTTTTGCTGCTACGTCTACCAATATATTAATATCTATCCTGTCCAAAAATCCTGCTTTAGAGAGGAATAGTTGGTAATCAGCTATGCTATTTGTCCAAAGAGTCATTTGTCCATTATCTTTCCACCTAATTACTTTCTTGACTTTCTTGTTTAAATCTTTTATTTTCAACAGGTTCTGAAGCAGCTCAACTGTTTTCGTTGTTATGTTCTCTTTCGTTTCATTTAGAAAGTTATTAATTCCAAATACAGAAATTGAAAAATCTTAATTATCCTTCTCTTTTTTTCTTTTCTCATAATATTCTGGGAATAGCACTTTGATATTGACCACACTCTCAAGTTCAAATCCTAAATTTCTAATTTTCCATTGCCTTTAATATATAATATTGATCAGATATCAGAAGTACCAAGTCCATGTCATCCATAGGTGGAATTACACTCAAGAGACTTAACATTGGAGTGTAATTCTCATAACTTTGCAGTATTACATTCAAAAACTGTTTCATATGTGCATCCAGTTTATCATCTGTCTCTTCTGGAATAATGCCAACCTTAAATATTGGTAATATATAATCCGATTCTGTTGTTCTTAATCGTTTTTCCAACTTAATACTCTGTCTATGATTTTCTTCCTTATTTCCATCCAGTTTTAACCTGTTTGCTTCTGAAACTATTTCCTCATTATCTTTAACCCCCTTCATGCCTTCTTCGTTCTCAGTTGTTTTATTCATCTCCTTGATTTCCCTCTTTTCCTTTACATTGTCTTCTCTATCATATTGATCATTTCCCCCACTCCTTTTTTGTTTTAACCTCTTATTATTCATGCCTTTTTTATCTATTTTTCTCCTCCCATTTTCCAGTTTCTGACTTTCTCCTTTATCCCCTCTCTGGTCACTTTTTCCCTTCATTTTCTTCCCATGCTCCTTAACTTTTTCCCCTTCTCTTTTCCTGCTGATATCCCCATCTTCCCTACTTTCTGGATTCTCTAATTTATTCTTTATTGCTTTGCTTTCCTGTTTTTTTTATTTCCCCCTATTCTTGTTCAAGCCTGTTCTTATTCACTTTACTGTTATATTTTACTTTATCCTCCTATATTAGACCTTTCTCCCATATAGCTCTATTAGCTGCTTTTAATTCCAACGCAATGCTGTCCTGTCTCAATTTCTCCTCAGGTAGCATTACAAGCTCAGAATCTTCTTCAGATTCTATGTCAAGATTTGTGCTATCAAAGACCCTCTCATTATATCCTCTTTCAGGGGTTCTTGTTAGGTCTATTAAGTCAACCCCTTGATTCTCCCCTTTAATCACCTTTATCACACTTGCCCTCCTTTCTGACAGCTGCACTGTTACTACCTCCTTTGTATATTGCAAATTTTTAGGTACATTTATTTCCTCCATCTCTTCTTTATTTCTTTCTTTTTCTGTCCTAATCATTTGTGAAATATATGTTCAGTTCTCTAAACATACACCTTTCATGAAAGAGAGATCTTGCTTGATCAACGTTAACTGTTCATAAATCATTATGTTAGCCGATAGTGGGTCTCCAAGGGAATGTATCACTTCCTTTGTTAGATTCTCTAGCAATTTGTTCATCAGTGTGCCTCCTGGTGAAACATTTCAATAAATACATATCTGGACTAGTATATATACCCCCGTTGTTTGGTAAATTGTTACCGTCTGATGTATTTTTACCACTTCTGGTCTCTACTGCCATCCTCAAATAAAAAGCAATATAATCCAGTATGAGCCCTGGAAATCCACAACAATCAATTTATCAATCGGTGACTTGTTGACTGGCTTGGCTTGACTTGCTTTTCTTATTTAACTCAAATATTTTAATTCCCTTGATTCGCTCGGTATCTGGTACTAATCCTGGTAACTTGGTGTCTAGGTAACAAGGTTATTAATCAGTTTATTAATTAATCTGATGGTTCTGGTAAATCAACCTTACCACAAAATATCTAATATATTAATAAATGTGCAATTAGGTCACATGCTAATCTTGTGAAAATTGACTATTAGGACTACTAATAATAATTTCCCTCAATAAAGTGCTATAAGAGTCTAATATATATATATATATATATATATATATATATATATATATATATACACACATATATATATATAAATGTACACAACAATTATAATAATTATAATGAATAACTACTTTCTAGTTTCTTTAAAGCTTTAAAAAGCAAATGTAATGTCAGACTTTTTACACTTGCTTACTAAAATCTTATCAGTCAATTGACTTTCTTTGTAATTTGAAATTTATAAGCCTGTGCAGCCATAAAAAACAATATCTTCAGAGTTCTAGTTCCCAATTCACAGTTCAGGATTCCCTTCCTCTATATCCTTAATAAAGAGAAAAGAACTTGTTTGCCTTCATCCAGTAGTAGGACTTGCTTCCTCGCCACACTGATGTTACATTGACGCCACACTGTCCCAATGTTATACAGTGAAGAATATTCTCAGCACCCACACTCTGGTTCTGGTTCTAGTCCTCTCTTAGTCCTCTCCTGCTCCTCTCAAAAAGGCAATTTTAGCTCAGATTAACACCTCAGGTAGTCTCAGGTGGCCTCCTTAATGTCTATTTGGCTCTAGTTCCACAATTAAGGTGACTCATTGCTCTTGCCTCCAATATTTTCCACTTCACTAAATATTTAAAGTACAGAACAAAAAGCCATGAAACCCACAAATATCAGCTTGTACACTCACACACTATAAACAGTTTTAAGGGCACAGACTGTATAATAAAAAACCTATATAAGATTGCATAAAATCGCATCAGATACTTTATACAAATCAAACAAATGTATCATTGAACAGATGTAAATTTCTAGCAGCTTTAACTTTAGCTGCCAAAAATCCTATCCTATCCTATCCTATCCTATTTGATTGACTAACAAGACAGCACTAAGCCCTGCTATTTGTAAAACTTAAAACTGAGAATAACTTTAAGGAAAAGACACATATAACTTACTTGTCAATCCAACTAGAGTACCCCTTGCCATTTGCCCAGATTGGTGTACTGCGTATTGCTGACACCGAATTTCACAGGGCTCAAAGGCTTGCAGGCTCACTATCATTCAGGAACCCAGTTTTAACAATCTTCCTTTTGTGGGCCTTCCACAGTTGTTTTCTTAATTTATTTATTCCCACTATCTGGGGAATCAGGAGAGTCAAGGGAGTCGCGATATATCTCACCGACTTTCGCCCCAATCAATGTGTGTTGTATCTCTCCACGCTTTCCTTAAAATGGCACCTGCTATGCTGGAGATGCAATGTATGCGCTTTTATGTACAGATTCCACTTGACTCAGCCCAGTCTATCCTGCTTCTACTTCCTGGTTCCTAGTTCTTCTTCACCTTTAACCAGGAAGTCTCTTATTTTAAATTTCTATTTATACAGTAAATGTGTGATAAATGTTTTCCAGCATTCATTCATTAGGATCCCCCCAACATACATTTTACTTGAGCTTTTGTTCACTATATCTATGGCAACCAAATTTTTTCTAGATTTATTTGCTAGAGGGATGCAGGCCCAACATTAATTCAAATTATCTCCCTCTAAAACAATCAAAACTGCATATATATATATATTATCTGTAACCCCTAGGGGGTGCTGTCCCAAGGGCTACTACCCCTGCCTGCTCTGACGTTAACAGGTTGAGGGGCCTGGTTCTGATGGCAGGTGCCTCCACCCAGAGGTCGGGGTTGGAACAGTCTGAAATGACTTGGTTACAGCCCTCTGGGTCACTGCAAGCCCCCTTTCTTCCCCTAGTGGGCCACACAAGTCAGCCACAGTACCCTTGCCATATACGCTTACCCCCAGGCTTGGTTCAATCAGCTTGGCTCTGGGGACCCCCTGTAAAGTAAGATGCAGTTATACAATAACCACTGTACGGTAATTCAACATTGACACACAGTTCAGTCAGTATACCTTTGCAAAACAACCAATCTGATTTATTTAGGGGGGAGATAACAAGGACTGGTGGAAATCAGGTTAATTAGCTTACCACTCTAATATATATATATATATATATATATATATATATATATATATTTATGTATATATCTAGGGCACTGTGCACAGGTCTAACCTATAAGTCACTGTCTCCGGGTACCCAAGCAATAGAAGACTAGCCTCTCGTTGCAGCTGGTTGGGGCCCCGACACAGAAAACAAATATTTGATCCCTAAGAGGATTAAGCAGAGTCAGCAGGCTCAGTTCGTGTAGCCAGTAAAGCAGCCAGACAAATCTTGCAATCACTATGAACATCTGACAGGGAGCTGCCCTGATTTAGTACTCACAACTCCAGCAGAAAGATAGCTCTCGCACCACTTGCAGGACCGAGCCTGGACTTTAAACACTTCTCCACACATTTATATGAAGAGCAGAGGGGTACCATACCAGACAGCTGCTGTATATTCCCGATTGCTTTCACTGCACACACCGGGCCACATGACGCAGCTTCACTTGTCCTGACAGACTGAGTGCGATTGAAGCAGATTCTCCAGTCCTCTACAGGGTGAGCCTGGTAGGTAGCTGTAATCGTACAGCCTCCTCTGCCTGCACTCCTCCATGGATCTTGTCTGCTCCTTCTGGTGTTGCTTTTGCCCAACTTCTTGGCCTGCCACATGTGCTTCCTGCGCAAAGACTTCCACAGCGCAGGAGCCAGAGCTCCTTCTTCCTTCATGATCACCAATGACTCTGTCCTGGGGCAGTTTGGGCAGAGCAATCTAGTGCAGGCGCCACCCGATCCCATTGGTGGGATGCCAGTTACTTCCTACTGCCCTCATTAGTGCAAAAAGGCGCCGTAGTCCAGACTTCACTTCCCAGAATTACTAGTTGTGTTCCCATTGGTCAGCCAGCTCCACTTGGAGTCCTGATTCTGGTTGGTCGCTATTAACTCCATTTTAGACACCCCCTGGCTCCCATTGGACCCCTCAGACAGTTCTGGTCCAAAATGGAGGGGCACAGCACACAGAGTCCCAGCTACAACAAAGGTAGGTTAAAAAGCTGCATTTTCACTATTACTCTAAATGATTACAGGCAAATAGTTACATCTTTCAAGTGAGCTCCCCTTGCGCTCTCAGCGACGGCAAAGAGGGGCAATTACATTACAGCTCAAGCGGGACTCGAGCAGGAACACACAGTCCCCTCATGAGCAATAATGATGTCTGCAAGCAGACAGCTCTTAAAGAGGCATGTGAGGCTCTAGGCACTCACAGAGCCATTCAATGGCTTAAGCGCCGAATGCCAACACCAGGAGGGGCATTTCTGCAGCTCCTCCGCAGCTTTTAGGAACCCCCATTTGTAGGGGAGGTTACATATATATATATGTGTGTGTGTGTATAGTACAATTAACAATTCGGTCTATCAACATCTGTTACAGTCAGTCCAGCTTCTATGTGCTAGCTTAGTTGGTTTGTTTGTTCCAAAACGGTCAAAAGCATTCAAAAACATTTGACCACAGATTCATATGCATTCAACCTGTCTTTCACACTAGACCATTGATAAACAGAAATTGCTTCATTCAAGGGAGCGTAGAGAAGGAAAGGATGACCAGCCGCTAACCCCCCATAGGTCCTACTGGTATCAAACAGCCTTAGGCACTGGAGCTCCTTCCAACCCAAGGACTCTCCCTCAGCATCGGTGGACCAGAGGCATAGCCTCCTTCTCCAATTCAGACTTTCCTCCCAGGATCCACAGGCACCAAGTCAGACTGAAAAGGTCGGCGAGATTAAAATAATAAATAATGGTGTGGCAATGGTGGCATACCTTTTGTAAAAAGTTTATAAGCTTCTCACTGACTCCTGCTATTGATGCCCCTCCACAGCAACTTAGTGTCTTGCTTGCTTGACCTCTCCAGAACAAGAGTATGGACCAAGCCTGAAACTGTGTGTGTTGGCCTGTCGGCAGTGTGCACCAACTGGCCCACCCTTAGTTGTAATTTCCTTTTTGTGCTCTTTCTGTTACATGACAGATCATGTTTCACTGGGCTGCTTTTTCTAACAACCCATTTTCCCACCTGCTCCCTATACTGTCAGACCACTAGGAGTCACTGCCTGTGCTTTCATTTACTACCCCCCCATCCTTACTCCTCTACCACCTTGAATTGTCTGACCTAAAACTCACCCATGCCCTTCCCTGTCTGTCTCCAGTACTCCGCTCTTCCTAGGAGTCTCCTTTTCTGATACCAACCAAGCTTTGAACACTGCACCTTCTGTAACAAGGGCTGTGATACTAACCACTACTCCATCTGGCAGCCTTAATTACTTAACACTTTAAGCAGATCTTTAACCTTCCTACTCAACACCCCTATATTCTGTCCACTCTCACTCAGGAGTTCTTAACTTCGCTCTCATATTCTTCCATCCATTTGTTTCACTGCACCTACCATGTTAATCCTTCTCCTTCTCCTCTTACATCTTGACCCCTTCGCATGTATCTCCCCACCACCTCTATCCCTCGATTCCCTCCTGGTCACTGTACCCTCTCGCTACACACTAAACCTTTTAACCCGCCACAGCCCTTTGTTCATCTCTATCCAAAAGACCCTCTATCCTTCCTTTCTTTTCCGCTGTCCCTCCACTGCCCCTGGTGTCTTTCCATCTGCGCACCCACCATTATAACTAAATGTTGCAGATCTAAAAGACACAAGTCCCTAACTCTTGCCTCTTACTTTTTACCAGAACCCTCATTCTCCTCCTACTCCTCTCAGGTACCATCCATCCTAACCCAGGCCCACAAAATCCTGTCATCCCCACCCCTCAGCCCCTCCTTAATAAGGAAGGGAACATCGGCACTGTCTATCTAAACATTCAGAGTCTCCCGCCCAAACTTGATGCCTTCGAAGCCTGGGCTGCCCTCTATGACTTTGATGTCATCACCCTCTCCAAAACCTGGCTCTCCCACAAAATCTCAGATGGGAAGATCGAGCTCAATGGCTACACCGCTGTCAGAAATGACAGACAGAGTAAAAAAGGGGGACAGCTGCATGTTCTTTACATCTAACAAATTCCTTTTCACCAACCACAACCCCAGCTCTGAGTTTTCCCTACTTGAAACCCTCTCAATGCACCCTCTCCTCGACCCAATAAAAACATCACCCTCTTCACCACCCATCTCCTCCCAGGAACTCCACACTCTGACCTTGAGTCTTTACTAGCCCTTAAACATGCCCTCCCACTGACTAGAGAGTAGATCGTCCTCGGTGATTTTAACATAAACTGGGACTCCAGCCATGCCGACACTGCCAAATCCTGTATCACGAATCAAGGTCTCCACCAGCTCATCTCTTTACCTACTAGATCCAACTATAAAACTGAGACTCACACACTTAGAGACTGGATCATCACCTCGCACCCCTCCTGCATCATCAACTCCGGTGTTTTGCCTGACTGTATCAGCGATCATTGTGCCATTTTCTGCCTATGGTCAGCCCATCCACAAACCCCCACCCCCCTAAATTCATTTTCTCTAGGAGACTAACTGATCAGAAAATCAAGTGGATAACCCATGATCTCAGTCAAGTGGACTGGTCCTTCACAGAGGGGCAAGGCGACTGCAACTCTATCCTAGATAAATTCTCCAGGATCCTTGGCAGTGTCTGCAACAGGCACACTCCCTTAAAAAAAATCAGGAACAGGGGTTAAATTAATGAAGGGATCTCATCTAATATCATCAAACTCATGAGATCCAGGGACAGAGCCTGGGCCCGCTACCAAAAGCACAGGGACCCAGCCCAGCTCTCCCTCTATAGGTCACTGTGAAACAAGTGCAGATCAGCCGTAAGAGAAGCAAAAATCAACTTCCTGCATGACAAACAACTCAGTGAATTCTCTAACCCCTGTCAGCTTTGGGGGACCCTTAATTCGCTACTAGGCAAGATCAACAATTCAGATCCCATCACATTGCACCATGGTGCCAATCAGACTAATGACCCAACCGAAGTGGCTAACATGTTCAACAACATTTTCGGCGACCTCAAAAAATACAAACTTACCCCCTCCTCTCCTATGCCCATCTCCCCCCCATCACCTCCCCAACCTCAACCTTGAAGGCAGGACTTTCCCCGACTTCTACTTCAAAGTCCTAAAACCTGCTGACACCAAAAAGCTCATCTATGGGAATAACCCAAACCCAGTAAAGGTGGCGACGGTACAAATTATACAATTCTTAAACTCTCCATCAGTGCCTTGACAGGCCCCATCACCAACCTACTGAACCGCTCCCTCTGTCCTGGCTTCTTCCCCACCATCTGGAAAACTGCCACCATCAGACCCTTATTTAAATCCAGGCCTAGAAATGAGGTGGGCAACTACCATCCTATTTCCCTTCTTGCCCATCTCTCAAAAATTATAGGGAAGGTTTCTCCAAACTTAGAGTCACATGCAACAGCATAGCACATTTCCTCACTGGTCTCTCCTGGAAAACACACCACTGCTCACTTTATTCCTCCCTCGAGTGGCCCACTCTAGAAGGGAGGTTTCATCTTAAGATACTCTCCTTCCTACATAAGATATACCTCGACATTGTCCCACCCCCATCTCCCTATTCCCACTTGCAGCGCCTGGGCGTTTGACTAGAGGTGGCTCAAGTCTGGTTTTTGGCACCCCTTTCTACAGGACTAAGCATACCCAGAACTCCATTACCTGCAAGGGAACAAGCTTTACAACAATCTACCCCCTCGAAATCCAGGCCTGCGGGCCCATATACTCTTTCAACTCCTCCCTAAAGGAGCACATCCTCCTATCATCCACCTGCAGCTGCCCTGATCGGCCTCCTCCATGGCCCTCTCAATAAATCCCAGCAGCTCACTCTCCCCCACATCACCTACACTTTTCTTCTCCCCACCAAGTGCACTAAAACTTCTTGCCCTATACAATACCTGAAAACATTTCTGTTTATTGGTCTGCCTTCTGGTTGACTCTTGTACAAGTTTACCTATGTAATATGCTAGTTTTATTTTGCACTTGTTAGTTCCTTGTACTTCTATACACCTGTGTATATATATAAATATATAATGTACTTCTATACACCTGTACATATAATGCATTTACTTTGTTGTATGTCATAGGCAGTTCATTATATGTCCTATGTATTCCATTGGCCTATGTATTTGCTCATCTTTTATTTATTTATTTATTTGTTTAGATCTAGGATTAACACCTGTGAGCAGAAAGCTCTTTCATAGGTTCCACATCAAGTATGACACAAACAAGAATACAGGTATGTTCCATAGATACAGATACAACAAAAAATAATTGTAAACTGTGTCCAAGCATAAATTCTAACAATAGTTACACAATCTAAGCATGTACAGGGTGCAGAGTCAAAATAAAGGCTAATGTTTCACTAGGTAACAATAACATAACATGAAGACGCTTGTTTAAAAAAGAGAATTGTACAACTAACACCATAGGTAGATAATTGGATTGTGCCTGAGTCAAAGAAAGAAGGAAGGCCTTGTACCAGTAGAGAGGGACAGGGGAGGGAGAAGGAAAATGCAGGGAGGGAGAAGGCAATCAGAGGTGGGGCAGGATGGGGATAGATAGGAGGAAAAGGGAAGAATAGCTATGTGGTCAAAGTGGAATAAAGGGGGAGGAGGGTGGGGGAAGGAAGGGTGGAGGAGAGTAGGAAGGAAGAGGTGGTGTAGGTAGTGTGGTGATGAACATGTATTAAGGTGGTAGGGAGGAAAGTGGTATCGAATGATGGAGGGGCAAAAAAGAGAAGAGGAGATGGAGAGGGGTAGCAGGGAAAATAAATAATTTAGGCAGGCATAGAAAGCCCATGAAAGTGTTAACTTGATCGGGGGCCCAAGAAAAGGACATGAAGTATAACATTTTACTAATCAACAGAAATCACAGAGATTGCAAATAGTAGGAGCAAGGTAAAGGCAAATTAGCGGTAGCAGTCACAGGTAGCCAGTGAGATTAGATACTGCCAGTGTTTTTTCTTAAAGGAGTTCAGCAAAGTAGCATTGCTTATGTCAGGAGGCAGGGAACTGTACCACTGCAGAGCTCTGTATGTGAATGCACGTTGTCCAAAGGCAGTGTGGCACCATGGGATTCTGAAAGCCTGTTTACCAGAGCTTCTGGTACTGTGTGGATTATGTGCAGGGGAACAAAGGGCCATTACACCAGGGGGTAGCAGTCCCAAGGTGGCTTTTTTGCAAGCAGGCACGATTGGTATTTGAACCTGCTGTCAAATTGTAACCAGTTAACCTGGGCATAAAGATCACAGGTGTGTGTCATGCATGTGGCACCAGTAAGAAGGCGGTATGCTTTATTTAAGTCTGTTTTGGTACATCGGAGGGCAGTGTCTGTAGCTGCACTGTAAATGACAATGCCATAGTCCGCGAGAGAGACCACAGAACTGTGGATGGCCATGTTCAGTGCTTCAGGAGTGAGATTATGTTTGTTCCTGTATAGAACTCCTAAACGCTGGTTAATAGCTTTGGCTGTTCGGTTGATGTGCTGGGTGAAAGACAGGGTAGAGTCAATAGTTATACCCAGGTACTTGAAATGGTGAACCAGTTCAAGAGGGGAACCAGTGTCACTGATGATGGTAACCGGGAAGGTTTTGTGTCTGCTTTGGGAGGTCGAAAACAACATTGTCTTAGTCTTGTTATAACTAAGGATGAGCTTATTATCCAGAAACCACTTCTCTGCAGATGTAAAGGATTGCTGAAGCTGGTCCTGGAGACAGTGATGGTCCATGTTGCTGGTTGGAGGCAGTATAACACAGTGGTTTGAGGCTCTGAGCTGCAAACCTGGAGACCTGGGTTTGAATTTCACAGCCCCCACTTGCATACTGTGTGACCCTGAGCAAGTCACTTAACTTCCCTTTGCTCCCAGGTCGCACCTGTAAACAAGGTTTCAGCTTAGTGTGCTACTCCTGGTAAACAATTGGAAAAACGAAAAACAAAACAAAAAGTACAGCATCATCAGCGTATCGAAGTATATGGTCGCAGCAAGCTCCTTGTAGTGAATTGAGGAAGATGCTAAAAAGCAATGGACCCAAGATAGATCCCTGCGGGACTCCAGAGTGTACAGGCCTACTATCGGACAAGGCATTACCAATTTTTATCTGCTGCGTTCAACTGCTTAAGTAGCTGGAGAAGTGGCTTGTAGTGTCAGAGAAAAGACCAGTGAAGGAGAGTTGTTTGATGAGGAGATCGTGGTTGACAGTGTCAAAGGCCTTGGTAAGGTCTATGAAAGTTGCCCCTACCAAGAGCCCTTGTTCCAGAGAGTTATTGATAAAGCCTGTAAACTCCAGGAGTGCAGTGATGGTGCTGTGCCCATGCCTGAACCCATGCTGTTGGGGACATTGGAGTTGGTAGTTATCCAGATACTGTATGAGTTGGTTGACCACGATGCACTCCAAGGCCTTAGAGAGTGAGGGAAGAATAGAGATTCGGCGGTAATTTCCCTGCAGTGCTCAGTCGCCGCTCTTGTGCACCGGGGTGACCACTGCTGATTTCCAAAGATATGGAAATTGTGACTGAGAGAGTGACAGGTTGATTATTTTGGTAAGAGGTGTGAGGATTTTCTCGAGGATAAGGGCAACAAACTTTAAGTTCAAGGAGTCCCCACTGAATCTAGCTTTCCCCAGTACTTTCTTAAGATAATGTCTGGCTTCATTTATAGACACTGCTTTGAAGTAAAATGGTGGGTGGTCTCGGGGTGGGTTCTGGATTGCAGTGTTCATACCTGAGGGGGTAACCATGAAGTAGTCAGGTGGAAAAAAGTTGCTAAGGTCTGAAAATGCTTTGTTGAATGCGTTCACAATGACTTTTGGGTCCACGGTAGGGGTGCAATCAATGTTCAGCTTGTTCGGGGTAGTTTGGGGGTCTTTACCAGTGATGTCTTGGATGTTCTTCCAGAATGTTCTTCTATCATTCCAGGAGGTGGAAAGGGCTTCTTTGAAACACTGGCTCTTAGCAGAATGGATAGCAAGGGTACACTCGTTTCTCGCTGCTTTGTACCTCTGTAGATTAACTTTTGTCCCCAGCACACAAGAGGTGTGCCAGAGGTGATCCCTGTGTTTTAGTAGATCAAGAAGAGCAGGGGTGATCCAGGGACTATGTGTTCCTTTGATTTTTGTAGTTTTGAAGGGAGCTTGCTTATCGCAGGTTGCATTAAAGAGGTCAATGAAGAGTTCCAATGCAGTATATACATTAGACCAATGGGTGATCCTCAGGTTGGCTTTCAGTAGCTCGAGGTGTCCCGGAATGAGGACCCGGCTAGTGACAGTTCTGGCAGGGGGCTTGCAGTAGTTATTGGACAAGTAAAACTTGACAGGGGAGTGATCACTAATACAGTCGGGTAGGACAGAGGTGCCCTTGATATTATCTGGCTGGTTAGATAGCACACAATCCAGTAAGGTATCGGTCCCAGTTTTGTAGTTCCTCCTGGTTGGGGTTTCTACAAGTTGTGAAAGGTGGATAGCAGATAATGCGTTCTTGGCATCAGTGGCATTAGGGGAGAGACAGTTTATATTAAAATCTCCAAGCATTAGAAATTCTGAGTGAAGGCTCATCCCTCTTAAGGCATTTATTTAAGATGCAAAGCCAGGTTTAGTGTGCCTTGGAAGGATGTAAACAGAAAGCACGATGAGTGTTTTGTTGTGTGCACTGAGAAGCAACTTAACGACCAGCATTTGGATTAAATCACTACAACCAGGGTTGGGGATCCCCAGGCCCTGAAAAGTGTCCTTGATGTAGATCACACACCCACCACCACACTGAGAAAGGCGATCACCCCTAAATACTGTGTAGCCAGGAAGTAGGATTGTTGCATCAGGGACATTAGGAGTGAGCCAGGTTTCTACTAACGAAACAGTATGTCTGGATTATGTCTGGCGGTCCAAACTTGTAGTCTGTCATGTTTTGTAAGAAGGCTGCAAATGTTTAGTGACACCACTGTTCGCCCACCAATATTTCTTGGTGAGTGGTTTGAGCAGTGGGGAGGTCCAGGATTAGGATGTTATTGCCCAAGAGCAATAAGAGCAGCACTATTAGTCTTTTCAGGTATTCCTTAATAGTTTTTGGAGCGGGCGTGTAACCTGCGGTTAGCATGGTGTCACATGGAGGTTCCCTGCTTAAAGGAGATTTGATAGAAGATTGCCAAGGCGTCCAGCCAGTGGGGATGATAGAGTCGAGACCCATCGGCATAGAGTGAGCCCTCATGTAGCTTATGTGTGGAGGAGGTCCGATTTAGGGGGCGGTTAGGGTACTATAGGTATCAGTCATGGCGCTGGTTGCTCCCAAGGGGGCAGGTAGACACATGCCTGCAATTAGGAGTCCTGAGAGTGTGAACAGGGCCAATATGGTGGTTCCACAAGATATGGGAGTAGTTGGGTAAAACATATTTGACTGGCATAACAGGGAAGGAGAGGAGGATAGGATGGCAGTTCCTTTGAGGTAGCTTCCCTGCTAACTTACACCCTTGGAGACAAAGTACTTCTAAAGTTGATTTAAAATGAAAGTGCTGGTGGTAAATTACATCCAGAGGACATGACGAACTGCTGAGATCCAGAATCACATAATGTGTTAAAATTCCTGAAAGGTGTGCAAGATGTGAAATCCTTTTGTCTGTATGTTTCCTTTGTTCTTCAGAGACAAGTACAGTTCCTTTAGGAGCAGGTCAGATGAACATGTTGATTCAGTCGCAGGACCCAGCATCATCAAGTTTGTCAGACTTATTTGCCAGACTTATTTTTCCTTGGGATGGCTTCCAAAAAGTTGCTTTAAAATGAAAAAAAACTGGTGATACCTGAAGGAAATGATGAGCTGCTGAGGTCCAGCACCACAGAATGTGTTAAAATTCCTGAAAGGTAATAAACTGTGGCCTGGGCATATGCAAGCTGTGAAATTTTGTCTGTATGTTTCCTTTGTTCTTCAAAGTCCACAAGTACAGCTCCTTTAGGAGCAGGTCAGATGAAAATGTTGATTCAGTCGCAGGACCCAGCGTCACCAAGTTTGTCAGACTAGTTGCAAGACTTATTTTTCCTTGGGATGGCATCCAAAAAGTTGATTTAAAATGAAAAAGCTGATACCTGGTGGTGTTGTTTTGCAGAAATTCAGTCCAGGAGACTTTCACAGATGTGTGCAAGAATGGCGTAGGCACTCCAAGTAGAAAAACATGTAAATCCACAAAAACTAACCTACACAGACAAGTACAAATAGCCACCCACACACAGTACCATAGGAAGGGTGGGGCGGGTGGTGCCCCCGCACCAGGCGCAAGCCTCCGAGGGGCGCAATTTTCATCTAGTAAGCTTATTTTATTTTTTTTTAATTTCTTGATCTGGGCTGAGCCCCAGCAATATTTTGCCACATGCTGCATTATTTTTTCTTTTTTTCCCCGGTTGTTTGGTTTCTCTGTGCGTGTGCCTTCTGCATACTGTAACCGTGCCTCCTCACCCTTCCCAGCTGCTGTTTAATTGGCTGGTGGCACTGACATTATTTAAAATTAATTTGGCGCCAATGGCGCTTTTTACCTGTTTGGTTTTCTCCTCAAAGAAAATCTAATTTAACTGGTTGGCAAGTGGCTTTCAACTTGCCACACTGTGATTGTCCGGGAGGGCTTATTAGGCGTGGTACTTGTGCATCTGCTGTCTGGTCGATTCTGTAGTGAGGAGGTCCTTCCACCATGTCGTGCATGTGGTGGGAGTCAGGACGGCCTAGAAAGTCGAAGGAGTCAGGAGAGGTTGTGGTCCAGGCACCCAGCCAGCCCAGAAGAGAGGAGCAGCTTAGCCAGAGAGGGAGAGCAGCCATCAAGTGCCAAAACCAGTGTGGCAGGAGTCGGCTTAGAGAGGGAGTCCAGGATCGTGTCGGGAGTTGGCCAGTCAGGAGTCCAGGACACACCACCCCACCAGGCAGCAAGTAAAAGTAAGTTGCAGGGAAGGCCAGCAGGCTGAGCAGCAGAATAGCGGTGCAGTGTTGCTCCAGAAGGGGTCGAGGAGTGGAGGAGTGAGTGGGTCAGGTGACTCGAGCACACTAGGTGGGGTTAGGGACTTGGAAGGCTTGGCTGTTTCAGCTCTGTGATGCCCACCCACTTGCTCCCTGGAAGCCTTATTTGAGTCCTTCTTCTTGTTCGAGAACAATACAATTTCCAAGAAATCAAAAGGTATTTATGGCTACAACAAATAAATGTACACTGATTCTTGAATTTTGCACTTTGTGCTTGATGATTTTCAAAAGATTTGGACGCAGAGTGCCTGCGCTGTAGTTAGGGAGGTGCAGGGCTTACAGCAGCAGTGCAACAAAAAAAATTTTTTTTCCAAAACGCTAGATTCAGGCGGCTACAGTTAACAAAATATTAGCATACCTGCCAAGTTTACTTTTCTAGGTACCGCCTAGGTTTCACACCATGTGTTTTATCTATTTTCTTGATCTTAAACACTTACCAGGCCTCAATGCTATTCCTAAGTCAAATGTGTTGGCCATCTTTTTTTCTTGGGGGTGAAAAACACTCAATTAAAACATTTATAAAATAAAAAAATGGTGTAACTAAAACATTTTATGAAAGTGGAAGCTGGCTGGAATTTATGTTAGAAAAAAAGATGGGAGTTATCACTTTTTTTGCCCACACTGCACTGCTGCTTTAAGCTTTGTGAACTGGTTCTGGAGGGAGTTCTGATGTTTTTTGTAAGGGTCTGAAAGTCTCATGTTTTGTGTATGGGGTCAGAAGTTTGGAATAAGGTGTTCAAACTTCTGTTTATTTTACTGCCCATCTGACTGAGTACATTGGTGACATAAAGATTGATTTTTCAGGCTTGACCTGGTACTAGTATGGTGCAGAGTGCATAAATAGGTTCAGACGTCCACAGTGAAAGTCATACAGTAGGTCTGTGAAATTGTACAAAAGTTTGAAACAGTTTTATTGAGTCGTATAAAAGGGGGTGTGTGTGTGTGTGTGTGTGTGTAGAACTCTGATTTCTCTGAAAACAAATTTTCTGAACACCCACTGGTCTTTATCATCAGGTTGAAGCGAGTTTAATACATTAAAATTCTGAAGGTGATGGGATCTTGGCTCATGAGCTGTTGTGAATCTTGCCACTTTAAAATAGAGGCTATGTTTTATGTTCACAACGCACACTACATTTTTTGCTCAGGGCTATTGTAATTTTGGTTTCTGCAGTAAGCTGGCAATGTGGCATCAGGGAAGAGAGGAAGTATAGGCTAGTAGTAAATGTTATTTGTTGGAACTTGATTAGCAAAAGAGCTTCATTTTCCTTTTCAGTCAGCCAGTCTCCTACATCTCATATTCCAGGGAGCGGAAATTTCCTGAAATCAGAAGTGGGGACATGTAACAAAAGTGTGTTTTTTCTTCAAGAAAAGCCCCAAAACTCACCACAGAGCATGTAAACCCCTCAGAGCTTCTGGGGGCCTCATGGCCCCCAGACCCCTGGCTCTTTTATAGGGGGGGCACAAAATTAGTCTCTTGCCCAGGGCACCAAAATGTCTTCCTACGGCTCTGCCCACACAGCTCTGTTGTATTTCCTATACTGGACATTTGTGAAAACTGGCATTTGTGTTCCCATACCCTCCAGCATACAAATACAATTGTTTGATTGATTGATTGATATAGGTTTCAATGAATACAGATGACAGAGGTGTAGTAACTGTCATTCAGTGTTACCAGGGGTGGGGACTGAGCGTCTAGTAAATTGAACTTAAGCACACAGTATACTTTTCTGACACCTTCATTCACCGGCTGTTGCTGATAAGCTAATTATAGCCTGTTGATGAACAATCTCCCTGGCCTCAACCAAGACACTCGGATCAGTTTGTAATTTTGTGTGGTGACAGAGAAAGAAAGAGACAAACCTAATTACATATGTTCTCTGAATTGTGCAATTTGTGCATGGCTGTATTTATTTATTTGTTCTAGGATTACAAATACCTTTGAGCCTAGGGTCTTTTACAAAGGTTCCACATCATTGGTACAATTGAGACAAACAAGCAAAGATAACAGTTTATAAAATTAAAAAAAAACACATAGTCTTGTAGAGGAAAAAAGAACAATAAGGTGAAACTTTGGGGAGGGGTAAGGGAAAGGAGGAGGGTGAAATCAGGGAGATTAAGTGGATGGGAGAAAACGGGAGGTAGGTGGGGGGGGACACAGAGAGGAGAGGTGGAAGGCAGGTAAGAATAGAGGTAGTGCAGCCAGGTGGCATTTGTCATGGGCCAGCAGGGGAGGTGAAGATGGGGGGGGTGTGCTGGAAAAGTCAGGAGTAGATGTGGATCCAAAAGGGCATCTTCAGCTATGGAACCAAAAGACATGTTTAGCCACAACAGTCACAGAGGTTGGAGGCAGTGAGTGTTAGGCGGAGCCGAGTCTTAAAAGTGCTGAGTGATAGTGAGGATGAGATGTCGCTGGGAAGACCATTGTACCAACTAGCGGCCCGGTAAGCAAAGGATCTTTGGCCTTGTGTTGTGCGGCAATGCGGGATTTGCAGAAGCTGAGGTTTCGATCCCCTGGTATGGTGGGTGTGGATTCTTGGTTGTATAAGGGCACAGACTCCGGGGGGGACAAGGCCCAGCAAGATTTTCTTAGTAGTAATACAAGTTTGGTGTTTTATTCGATTGGCAAGATTCAACCATCTAGTTTGAGAATAGCGGTCACAGGTGTGTTAGGCATTGGAAGCCAGTGACAAGTCGACAGGCCTTGTTGAGGGCGGTGGATACACATTTGAGTGCGGTGGTTGTAGCAGAGCCGTAAATGATAATGCCATAATCAATGATGGATATGATGGAGCTCTGGACAGTGAGGGCTTTGGGTGTCAGGTGTTTCCTATGACAGAATAGCAGACCTAGCCAGGAGTTAGCGGCTTTGGCGACATGGTCGATACGGGCAGTATAGGAGATGTGAGGGTCAAGGGTGATCCTGAGGTATTTAAGGTTTTTGACCTGTTTCAGTGCGGCACTTTGTCTGGTGATAATGGAGAGTTGGAAGTGCTTATGTTTATTATGGGAGCTGCTGAAGATCATGGCCTTGGTTTTTTTTTGATTAAGAATCAGTTTGTGCTTTGTGAACCAATTCTCAACCAAGGAGAAGCCAAGTTGGAGATTTTCTTGCAATTTCTTTGGGTCCTGGTGTGTGGCAAGGATTACTGCATCATCGGCATACAGGGTGATATGTTCAGTGCAGGAGTCCGGTAGGGTGTTAAGGAACAGGCTGAAGAGTAGGGGGCCCAGTATTGAACCCTGGGGGACTCCAGAGAGGACAGGTTTGGAATCAGAGTGCACATCCCCAATTTTTACACACTGGGAGCAGTTTTCAAGATAGCTTTTGAACCAAGAGATTGAATCATTGGAGAGACCAGCATTTTTTAGTTAGCTCAGCAGGAGGGAGTGGTGGACTGTATCAAAGGCTTTGGTCAGGTCGATGAAAATAGCACCAGTTAGTTGTCCATTGTCGAGGGAGCTGTGAATGGAGCCGGTGAATTCAAGAAAGGCAGAGGATGTACTATGACTTTTTCTAAAGCCATGTTGCTGTTTACAGAGAATATTATAATTGTCCAGATTCTCGGTAAGTTGGTCCGCTACTATACGTTCCAGTGCCTTCGATAGGGAAGGCAGAATGGAGATAGGGCGGAAGTTCGCATGGTCAGTCTTATCACCACTTTTGTGAATCGGGTTAACAGTGGCCATTTTCCATTTGTCCAGAAATTGGCTAAGGGAAAGAGAAGATTAAAGATCTTGGTGAGGAGCTCAAGTACCTTGTCAAGCGTTAGGGCCAGTAGCTTGAGGTCAAGTGTGTCATTGCTTGTTCTAGATTTGCTGATGGCTTTGGCAATGTAGTTTCAGGCTTGATGTTTCTTTAGTGCTTTAAAGTAGAAAGGTGGGTGACAGGTGTGGGTGGAGGAGTTGGGGGTTGGGAGTTGATGCATCTTGGAAGACATCAGAGGGGAGAACACTGCTAAGGTCAGTGAAAGCGATGTTAAAAGTGTTCGCAATAGTTTTAGGGTCGAGTGTAGTGTGCCCATTTATGTTGAGTATGTTCGACGAAGATTTTGAATGCTTCCCAGTGACATCTTTAATGTTTTTCCAGAAATCCCTCCCATTTCTCCAGGAGTTAGTGAGGGCATTTTTATAGTAGTCAGATTTCTGTTGCCGAATAGATTTGGTGCAGTCGTTCCATGCCCGTTTATAATTCTGGATGTCGAGTTGCTTACTGGAGTTTCTAGCCAGTTCCCAGAGGTGATCCCTGGATTTAAGTTTTTTATAGGAGGTCTCCTGACAGCCAAGGGTTACTGAGCGATTTAACTTTATGCTTTTTGAGGGGGGCAAATGTATTACAGGCATCATTGAAAATGTGAATAAATTGCTCCAGTGCAGTATTAGTATCTGTTGCCATGAAGATGGGGGACCAGTCCTGCAGACAGAGGTGCGATTTGAAGTGGGGTAGCTGACCATGGGGTTGGACTCTGCTGGTGCTGATTTTTGGAGGGGGCTTACAGAATTTGTTTGACCAGGTACACCTGATGGGAGAGTGGTCACTGAGTGAGTCAGGGAGGACTGAGGTTTTCATGATCTGAGAGGGGTGGTTGGTTAGGATCCAGTCGAGTAGGGTGCAGGTCCCAGTTCTGTAGTTTTTTCTGGTCGCATAGTCAACCATTTGAGTCACGTTAGCTGATATAACAGA
Organism: Neoceratodus forsteri; assembly: GCA_016271365.2. Lineage (NCBI taxonomy): Eukaryota > Metazoa > Chordata > Ceratodontiformes > Ceratodontidae > Neoceratodus > Neoceratodus forsteri. The sequence goes on from CM057458.1 coordinate 6,572,218, forward strand.
GTCCTTAAATGACCCACCTTCAGCTGAAAGCCAATTAATGTTAAAGTCACCAAGAAGGATGATTTCGGAGTCCGATGGGTGGGATTTGACAAAGTCAAGGACAGTGGTTAGACCAGGTCCCTGTTCCTTAGGAGGTATGTAAACAGTGACAACTGTGAGGGCCTTATTGTGGGCACCAAATAGGAGTCTGATGGGAAGAATCTGAGCAGGAGTTGCTGGAAGATTGGAATCAATGGGGTGTCCTCGGAAAGTGTCTTTCACATATAAGGCACACCCTCCACTTCTTTTGGACTTACGATCAACCCAGAAGACATTGTAGCCAGGAAGGGTGATTGCCTGGTCAGGAATCTTTGGGGTGAGCCAAGTTTCAACTACTGACAGAACATCCGGGTTGTGTTGGGTGGTAAAGGCTTGCAGTGCATCAAGTTTAGGAAGTAAACTGCAGATGTTCAGGCACATGATTGAGAGAGTGACTGTTGGCTTGTTTTGGTTGGAGGTGTTTGGTCCGGGGTTAGGGTGAACAGTCCCTGATAGCAGCAGGAGGAGGAGCACAAGTTTCAGGGTGCATAGGCGGAGTTCAGTCAGAGAGAGGTTGCGTTTCTTTTTGAACAGTAGTATGCCAGATGGTAGTGTCGAAATGCAACATTGGAATAGTAGAGCACGATAAGATGTGCCCAAGGCTCACACATGAGCAGGGACAGATCAATTTTGGTGGTGTGCCTCCAGGGGGAGGATTTGCCCCATTGCCAAATGGTGTAAAATAATCAAATTCACAGGAAAAGGACCAGTAAACTGTTTGATCTACAGTAACAAGACAAAGGATGTGTTAAATTCCTGGAATACTGGCCTGGGGCATATGCAGGAAGTTAAAACCCTTTGTCAGTGTCTTCCCTTTGTTTAAATAGTTGTGAATGGTTCTCAAAGACATGCTGATCCCTTTAGCAACAAGGTAGATGGAAATGTGGATTCAGTTTGCACTCCCCAGGTCAGAGCTTGTAGAATTTCTTAGCTGTACTTACTTCGATGGTGATGGCTTCCAAAAAAGCTGATTTTATAATGAGAATCCCAATATCTGCCGGTGATGTTTTCCAGTTTCTTAGCCCAGGAAACTTTCATAGATCTCATATCCAAGAATGGTCTGGTTCCTCCAAGCCGAAACACATGAAAATCCACAAAACTAAACTACTGACAGAGACAAACACAAACACCCAGCCATGCACTGTCCCACAGGAGGGGGATATAATCAGTACAGACAGTGATCAGATTCACTGCTGATTATACACCTGTCCAGGAACCAGCGTGTACAATACTAATGGTGTGACACAGCATGATATGTTTTCCTCGCCAGCAGTACTGACTCTGTATGCTAGTTTGCCTAACTGTAGGCTTACCATGCCAGATTGCCACATTGTGTCAGAAATGCTTTGATTTTTGGTGCCTCTGTTAGGGTTCTGTCACACAAGCAATTCAATTTCTTTTCATTGTTTTCCCATGTACGCTAAAGTTCCGCAGCATCAGTGTTATACATCCTGGTTCCTGGAGGTGTTTATAATCAGTAGTGAATCTGCACGCTGTCTGTACTGATTACATCCCACTCACGAGTCCGACCATGCTATAATCACACAATGTCAACGGAAGGAAGTATAGCACAGTGGTTTAAGGCTATGAGCTGCAAATCTGGAGACCTGGGTTTGAATCCCACAGCCCCCACTTGCATACTGTGTGACCCTGACCAAGTCACTTAACTTCCCCGTGTTCCCAGGTTGCACCTGTAAATAAGCTTTCAGCTTAGTGTATCTCACCTGGTTAAGCAATTGAAAAATTAAAAAAATCAGAGAACACGAATGATAAGGTTTGTATCTTCTTTTCTCTAGCCTCAAAGCAAAGCTACAAACTAGCCTGTGTGAGTAAATAATGCCTGTAGTGAAGTATGGAAAAGATTTTGAAAGTCTTTTTAAAAGATAAACTGACCAGATTATCTTGGTTCAGACCAGTGGGAGAGAGACTCTTAATGGATCAGCCATAATTTACTTGTCAGCAACAGCTGGTGAATGAAGGGATCAGAAAAGCATATTGTGTGCTTAAATTCAATTTACCAGATGCTCAGTTCCCACCCTTTGTAACACTGAATGAGAGTTCCTACACCTCTGTCATCTTAATTAATTGAATACTATAGGAGAGTTCCACCACCTGGGGATGACAGAAGTTCCACATCAACAAATCTAGAGGTGAAAGTTCCCTCACCTAAGAACTTCCAATCTAACCACTGTTGGTATGTTTTCGGGGGGGGGGGGGCACAACTAGCAACACACCAGCCTGCAGATGTACATATAGAAATGTCATCACTCTGATCTCCCACTACACTCCCTGACAATGTCAAATCTCTTGACAGCATCACTCCCTGTTCTTTCCCCCAAGGCACCTCCCAAATTCTTGAAATCTACTGCACGCACTTCTTATTGTAACCTGAATATAAAATTTAACCTGAATGAATTTTTTTGCTGTAACCTGAATGTTAACACTTTTCACCTGACTGTAACTCTTATTCCAGATTGTAACCCCAGCTCCACGAATCATGTATTGCACTTGCTATGTATTTAGTTCTCTGTTGTGCTTGTCTTCATTCTGACGTGGAACCTCTGTAAAAGAGTCATTGACTCAAAGGTACTGTAATCTGAGATATGAATAAACAAACAAATAAATAAATAAAACTGCACTTCCTCTCTGTCACAGACATGAAGTAGGCTTACATAAACAGCCATCTGTGTAATTACAGTGTAAACTGCAATTTGTATGTTTTGATACATGACAAACAGAAATGCTATGGTGACGCCTACATGTACTGTCCTACATACAGTATATACTACTACGTCACTTAATCACATTTTTCCTTTCCTATCCCCTTTAATGGGCTGAACCAATATTTCACCATTTATGTTACATATAATAATTTGCCATCACTATTGGAACCTACTTTTGGAGATTTAATGATACTATGCAGAATAAAGTTAAGGAATACTTTTTGGAATACATCTCTAAATGTTCTCGCTATAGGCTGCCTTATATGTACTCTTTACGGGAAATCAACATTTGTATTTAATAAGAAGGTAAATTACCTAATAGCGATTCCTTGTCATGCAGTAACATATTATTACATGATTATTAAATGAGAAAATGCTATATCTCTCCAATGAAAGTTTTTATGGAAATATGATTTATTAACAGAACAACCTCACACGACGTAACTATTTTTGGGCAAGCCATTACAACTGGAGATTTATTTATTTATTTATTTATTGAAATGTTTCACCAGGAGGGCACACTGAACTACAAGTAGCTCGTCTCACGGTGCGACCTGGGGGCTGAGGGTTACATAGGGATAGAACAGTGAGTGATACAGAAACACAGTTTACACAATAGATTAGCAAACAATTGAGAGTCCAGTACAGCATGATTATACAATGTCATTGAAATGTAAAACATGAGGGAAGAGCAGGCAGGTAGTGCATAAAACCAAGTGCAATCAGACAATGAGCTACAGTCCCCCCAGCGCCTGCCTAAAGCATGCTATCATATGACAGAAGTGCAAGTTAATATTAAAGTTGTAAGACAAGTGCAGTTAGGTTTGGGGGCCAGGTGGTTTAAGCAGAAGAGTACAGTGGAGGAGGATAGAGGTGGGGGGGAAGGGGGGATGAAAGAGAGGCGGGGAGAATGCCCAGATCAGACCCATTCAGGATGCAGTGAACCCTGCCAGGGGCAGAAACAAGGTGAAGTAAGGGGATGTCATGCCTGGAGCAGAGCAGACCTCTTCAGGATGCAGTGAACCCTGCCAGGGGCAGAAACAAGGTGAAGTAAGGGGATGTCATGCCTGGAGCAGAGCAGACCTCTTCAGGATGCAGTGAACCATGCCGGGGCAGAAACAAGGTGAAGTAAGGGGATGTCATGCCTGGAGCAGAGCAGACCTCTTCAGGATGCAGTGAACCCTGCCAGGGGCAGAAACAAGGTGAAGTAAGGGGATGTCATGCCTGGAGCAGAGGCAGACCTCTTCAGGATGCAGTGAACCATGCCGGGGCAGAAACAAAGGTGAAGTAGGGGATGTCATGCCTGGAGCAGAGCAGACCTCTTCAGGATGCAGTGAACCCTGCCAGGGGCAGAAACAAGGTGAAGTAAGGGGATGTCATGCCTGGAGCAGAGCAGACCTCTTCAGGATGCAGTGAACCCTGCCAGGGGCAGAAACAAGGTGAAGTAAGGGGATGTCATGCCTGGAGCAGAGCAGACCTCTTCAGGATGCAGTGAACCCTGCCAGGGGCAGAAACAAGGTGAAGTAAGGGGATGTCATGCCTGGAGCAGAGCAGACCTCTTCAGGATGCAGTGAACCATGCCGGGGCAGAAACAAGGTGAAGTAAGGGGATGTCATGCCTGGAGCAGAGCAGACCTCTTCAGGATGCAGTGAACCATGCCAGGGCAGAAACAAGGTGAAGTAAGGGATGTCATGCCTGGAGCAGAGCAGACCTCTTCAGGATGCAGTGAACCATGCCAGGGCAGAAACAAGGTGAAGTAAGGGGATGTCATGCCTGGAGCAGAGCAGACCTCTTCAGGATGCAGTGAACCATGCCGGGGCAGAAACAAGGTGAGTAAGGGGATGTCATGCCTGGAGCAAGAGCAGACCTCTTCAGGATGCAGTGAACCATGCCGGGCAGAAACAAGGTGAAGTAAGGGGATGTCATGCCTGGAGCAGAGCAGACCTCTTCAGGATGCAGTGAACCCTGCCAGGGGCAGAAACAAGGTGAAGTAAGGGGATGTCATGCCTGGAGCAGAGCAGACCTCTTCAGGATGCAGTGAACCATGCCGGGGCAGAAACAAGGTGAAGTAAGGGGATGTCATGCCTGGAGCAGAGCAGACCTCTTCAGGATGCAGTGAACCATGCCGGGGCAGAAACAAGGTGAAGTAAGGGGATGTCATGCCTGGAGCAGAGCAGACCTCTTCAGGATGCAGTGAACCATGCCGGGGCAGAAACAAGGTGAAGTAAGGGGATGTCATGCCTGGAGCAGAGCAGACCTCTTCAGGATGCAGTGAACCCTGCCAGGGGCAGAAACAAGGTGAAGTAAGGGGATGTCATGCCTGGAGCAGAGCAGACCTCTTCAGGATGCAGTGAACCCTGCCAGGGGCAGAAACAAGGTGAAGTAAGGGGATGTCATGCCTGGAGCAGAGCAGACCTCTTCAGGATGCAGTGAACCATGCCAGGGGCAGAAACAAGGTGAAGTAAGGGGATGTCATGCCTGGAGCAGAGCAGACCTCTTCAGGATGCAGTGAACCATGCCGGGCAGAAACAAGGTGAAGTAAGGGGATGTCATGCCTGGAGCAGAGCAGACCTCTTCAGGATGCAGTGAACCCTGCCAGGGGCAGAAACAAGGTGAAGTAAGGGGATGTCATGCCTGGAGCAGAGCAGACCTCTTCAGGATGCAGTGAACCATGCCGGGGCAGAAACAAGGTGAAGTAAGGGATGTCATGCCTGGAGCAGAGCAGACCTCTTCAGGATGCAGTGAACCATGCCAGGGGCAGAAACAAGGTGAAGTAAGGGGATGTCATGCCTGGAGCAGAGCAGACCTCTTCAGGATGCAGTGAACCATGCCGGGGCAGAAACAAGGTGAAGTAAGGGGATGTCATGCCTGGAGCAGAGCAGACCTCTCAGGATGCAGTGAACCATGCCGGGGCAGAAACAAGGTGAAGTAAGGGATGTCATGCCTGGAGCAGAGCAGACCTCTTCAGGATGCAGTGAACCATGCCGGGCAGAAACAAGGTGAAGTAAGGGATGTCATGCCTGGAGCAGAGCAGACCTCTTCAGGATGCAGTGAACCATGCCGGGGCAGAAACAAGGTGAAGTAAGGGATGTCATGCCTGGAGCAGAGCAGACCTCTTCAGGATGCAGTGAACCATGCCGGGGCAGAAACAAGGTGAAGTAAGGGATGTCATGCCTGGAGCAGAGCAGACCTCTTCAGGATGCAGTGAACCATGCGGGGCAGAAACAAGGTGAAGTAAGGGATGTCATGCCTGGAGCAGAGCAGACCTCTTCAGGATGCAGTGAACCATGCCGGGGCAGAAACAAGGTGAAGTAAGGGGATGTCATGCCTGGAGCAGAGCAGACCTCTTCAGGATGCAGTGAACCCTGCCAGGGGCAGAAACAAGGTGAAGTAAGGGGATGTCATGCCTGGAGCAGAGCAGACCTCTTCAGGATGCAGTGAACCATGCCGGGGCAGAAACAAGGTGAAGTAAGGGGATGTCATGCCTGGAGCAGAGCAGACCTCTTCAGGATGCAGTGAACCATGCCGGGGCAGAAACAAGGTGAAGTAAGGGATGTCATGCCTGGAGCAGAGCAGACCTCTTCAGGATGCAGTGAACCATGCCGGGGCAGAAACAAGGTGAAGTAAGGGATGTCATGCCTGGAGCAGAGCAGACCTCTTCAGGATGCAGTGAACCATGCCGGGCAGAAACAAGGTGAAGTAAGGGATGTCATGCCTGGAGCAGAGCAGACCTCTTCAGGATGCAGTGAACCATGCCGGGCAGAAACAAGGTGAAGTAAGGGGATGTCATGCCTGGAGCAGAGCAGACCTCTTCAGGATGCAGTGAACCCTGCCAGGGGCAGAAACAAGGTGAAGTAAGGGGATGTCATGCCTGGAGCAGAGCAGACCTCTTCAGGATGCAGTGAACCCTGCCAGGGGCAGAAACAAGGTGAAGTAAGGGGATGTCATGCCTGGAGCAGAGCAGACCTCTTCAGGATGCAGTGAACCCTGCCAGGGGCAGAAACAAGGTGAAGTAAGGGGATGTCATGCCTGGAGCAGAGCAGACCTCTTCAGGATGCAGTGAACCATGCCGGGCAGAAACAAGGTGAAGTAAGGGATGTCATGCCTGGAGCAGAGCAGACCTCTTCAGGATGCAGTGAACCCTGCAGGGGCAGAAACAAGGTGAAGTAAGGGGATGTCATGCCTGGAGCAGAGCAGACCTCTTCAGGATGCAGTGAACCCTGCCAGGGGCAGAAACAAGGTGAAGTAAGGGGATGTCATGCCTGGAGCAGAGCAGACCTCTTCAGGATGCGGTGAACCCTGCCAGGGGCAGAAGCAGGCAAAGTTAGAGGAGTGCATGCCATGGAACAGTCCCCATCAGGGTGATGTGAACCCTGCCAGGGGGTAGAAACAAGGCAAGGATAGAGGTGTTGGAGAGAAGGATTAGATAGGTGGGGGGGCTGAGAGGTTGGTAGGGAGAAGATACTGAGGGGTGAGGTGGAGGAGGGGGAAAGGAGAACAGAGTGGGATTGCGAGGGAGGCATTTCCCAGGATGGGCCCCTGCAGGATCCTGGGGACCCTGCCTGCGGGTGGAAGGGGCTAATGAAAGAGAAAGGGAAGAGAAGATGGTAGGAGGTGCAGGGGGATGGAGGGTGGGAGGGAGAAGGTTAAAAGTAGAAAGCAGGGAAAAGCAAGGGATAAAATTGTGGAGTGAGAGTTTTGGGGTGGAATAATATGGAGTAGGCCTGTGGAAGGGAGGAGGTCAGGCGGGTTAAAAGCAGGGGCAGCTAGAGGAGAGATAGTTGTGTAGGGCAGATCCAAGGGAAAAGGAGGAATAGGAGTGGTGTATTTGGGGAGGGTTCCAGACTTTGGGAAACTGTGGGAGAAACCAGACTGGCCGATGATTGTGGAGCGGCATGGGACTGCCAGTGTATGAGTGTCTGTAGATATGAGGGAGTGGGAGAGAGGAAGAGGGGTAGAGTGAGATTTGGAGAGGTAGGAGAGGAGTTCGCCGAACCAAAATTTAGTGGTGAGCTTGGCGCAATGGGGGAGGTGTCTGCTTGCGAGCGGAGGAAAGGACAGGGCATGATAGGGATCACAGTGATGAGTCCGGGGGGGGGGAGCATCAAGAGCGAAGCGACAGAAAGAGTTAAAAAGAGTGTCTAATCTGAACAAGGAGGACTTGGGGGCAGCACCATAAACTATGTCACAGTAGTTGAAAATAGGGCGTATAATCTTCTGGACAAGTTCACACCTGGTCGTAGAAGGAATTCAACTACGGTTTCTGAATAGAGCACCCAGCTTGGAGAGCAGGTTTTTCAGGGTGGCATCAATATGTCCAGAAAAGCTGAGGTGTTGGTTCAACCAAACCCCAAGGTATCTAAATGAGTTGGAATCCTCTAAGGTTGTCCCGTCCAGGGTGTGGAATGTGGGTAGGGATGGGATCCTTGAGAGTCATACCCCTTTATTCTGTGTGATTGATTGTAGAGACATTTCTGATGGGTGAGTGGTGACAGAGGCGTATAAATTGCTATTTACAGAACAATAATGTAATCATTTCCTTTCACATGCATGTGCCCCAGATGGCCATGTGAAGTTGAATAAAGCAAAATATTAAGCAACAGCAGTGATTGAGTCATATCTGTATTTAATACTTGTGGGTTTTGATCTTTTGAATGACAGCTCTCTTGCTTTATCTTAAATTCTGACCATGTCAGGGACACGGCCATCCTAGTAAAACAGGCTGGAATTGGACAGTGTCCGAGGCAATGGACCACCCCTTTTAATCTTTGGACACATCTGAACTTCATATTACCAATAGGTTCCCCTTATGTGAGGCATATGCATGTGAAAGGAAATGACTGTAGTATTGTTCTGTAAATAGCAGTTTATATACCTCTGTCACCACTCACCCATCAGAAATGTCTCTACAATCAATCACACAGAAGAAAGGGATATGACACACATCTACACATGTTCAACACTGGTGGTGAATAGCATTTTAGATTTCCTTGGTCTGCAATCTCAGGATTCGAAAACCACAGAAACTAACAGTAATCATCTCAACAGGTTGGAAAATCTGTACTTGCTGAGCCCCAAATTAGGATGCCATGTGATAACTCTTAGCCAGTATAGAAAGGCATGTGATAACTCTTAGCCAGTATAGAAAGGCATGTGATAACTCTTAGCCAATATAGAAAGGCAGTTGATAACTCTTAGCCAGTATAGAAAGGCATGTGATAACTCTTAGCCAATATAGAAAGGCACGTGATAACTCTTAGCCAGTAGAGAAAGGCATGTGATAACTCTTAGCCAATATAGAAAGGCACGTGATAACTCTTAGCCAGTATAGAAAGGCATGTGGTAACTCTTAGCCAGTATAGAAAGGCTAGACCACACTAAGAGGTCTCCGGGTGATGATACAGTGGTGCCCGGTGACAGGTTACCTCGTTTCTAGTCATGTCCGGTTATCCTGAGACAAATTCAGTCATAACGTAATGGAACACATGGCGTCACTGTTTATGAACACAATTATGAAGTTGATATTATCCTGACCACCACCAGAGGGAATGTACACAGTTTCCCAACTGTGTTACCACACAAGGGTGACAGTCAACACTGTATTTTTTCTCTGAATAGTCTTTACATTTATTCTCTAAATTCAAAAAGACTTACAGTTTAAATAATTAACGGTGCCATTGTTCATCTGTTTTAATTCATATTTTTCCCCACACTGACAGAAAGTAGAATGTCAAGTCTCTGGATGTACAGCTGAGTCCATGACAGTAACAAGCATTTGTCAATGCCGAATGTTGTCTCGCTGGCATTGGCATTGGTAGTGCCGGAGTTAGAGATGCATAATAGGAATGGCAGTGATGTATTGAAGTGACGCCAACCCCACCCCCACCCTGTAGAGCCCAACAGGCATTGGGGTGTTCCTTTGGGTCGTCAGCTATAACGCTCATGCCATTGTACCTCATCCTACCCCATAGACACTGACAAGTGTCATGGTGTGCTTTGGGGTCTTTGGGTGTTATACTTACCCCATTCCATAAGGAAATACGCTGAGGTGGGTGCAGTATAGGAGAATGGGGTGAACTTTGTGGTCGAACAGTGCAAGGCACACCACAATGCCTGTCACTGGCTGCAGGGTGGGGGGTGGGAGTGGAATGGCATGAGCATCACAGCCAATGATCCCAAGTCACACCCCTGACGCCTGTCAGTCTCTACAGGGTGGGGTGCTGCAGTTGGAAACCCTAATACCGTGAGCGTGTGTTGGTATTTTAGCTTCAAATTTTCAACATGGGCTTTTTGTGAGCCCACCTCATGAAAAGTGGCACAATCAGTTTGTTAGCTGAAAAGTGATTTTGCACAGCGGCTATGCCATTTGGCAACCCGGATGAAAACACATTTTGGGCAGGATGTGGAAAATGACAACTGTATTGTTCATGAGGAGGCATAAAAAAATGGCAACGTTGAAAATCTGGAGTGAAAATATAAAAAATTGGTGAAGTCATGAGCATGCATAGAAACTGCGCAACACACGACCGTAACCCAATTACTTTTGCGAGTTTGTTTGCCACATTTTTAACATAGGCATTTTGAGACCTCCCCTCATGAACAGTGGCGCTGTGATTTTGTTAATGTGTCCCAAAAGTTGATTTCCCACAGCGTCCACGACTTTGTGCCACAGGTGCGGAAACACATTTTGGGCAGGATGTGAAAAATGACAGCTGTACTGTTCATAAGAAGGTGTGAAAAAATGCCAGTGTTGAAAATCTGGCATGGAAATATTGCAAATTTTCGAAGTTACAAGGGTGCATGGAAACTACGCAACGCACGCTTGTAAGAGTCATTTTATGGACTTTCGGCATCAAATTTTCAACATAGGCATTTTAGGACCTCTGCTCATGAACAGTATCACCATCATTTCCCCAGACTGTCCCAAAAACTGATTTCACACAGCGACCATGCTATTCTGCGCCAGACGTGCGAAAACACATTTTGGCCAGGATATGTAAAATGACAGCTGTACTGTTCATCAGGAGGCATAGAAAAATGCCAATTGAAAATCTGGAGGAAAATATTACAATTAATGGGTTATGAGCGTGCTTGGAAACAGCGCAATGCACGCTCGTAAAACAGCCATTTTGGGGATTTTTTTCACCAAATTTGCAGCATAGGCTTTTTGAGAGCCCCTCTCATGAACAGTGGCACTGTCATTTTGTTACTCAGTCCCAAAAGGTGATTCCACGCCGTGACCACAAAATCACCTTTCAGGACCGAATAACGCCATGACAGTGATTGAATTCATGAGAAGGGGTCCCAATAACCCCATGTTGAAAATTTGGTGCAAAAATTCCAAAAAATGCCCTAGATATGCACCAAAGTTGAAAAAACCCTATTTATGCCATTATACAGCTTACCAGCATTTCTTCAGTTCGCGGTCGGCTTTGAAGAGTGCAGGCGTGTTCCTGGTCCACTGAAGATCATGCCAGACTCCTGAGGTAAGTATGGGGTGAGGGGGTGTGAGGAGGCAGGGTGCACAGAGGGTGGGCGCGGGTTGTGGGAGGGGCAGGAGACTGCGAGGATCGTTTTCTTTATTACAGGTTACAAAAAAAACAAACATTGTGGGACAGTTTTATTTTTCAGGGATTTGGCATGCTGAGTGGGCTCCCAGGTGCCACCTACTGTAAGTGTTTTGGGGAGGATGCTGTAGCCGATGGGGACTGAGCACCCCCGTCGCACCTAACGAAAGTGGGGCGGCAAGCCGAGGGATTGGGCACCCCGGCACATAACAAATGGGGGTGCATTATCCCAACGGGGAGTGAGCTCTCCCATCGGTACATACATTGGGGCAGAGTATGCCGACAGGGGGATTGGGCACCCCGGAAGTCGGCATTATGGCAGGCAGTGTGCCGCCATGTTAAATTTTTTTTCTCACCAGGGAAAGCACGTCGGGAGGTCTGCTGCATATGACGAGCTTTGCTCGCATTATAGTGGACTTTTCCTTAGATGTGCTCACCACATTATGTATGCATGGTGTAGCACCAGCATGCAGGCTTATTGGGGAATGAGGGACGCACCTACTGATGCATGCCCTGCATTCACCCAACACTGACCACGCCTCCAAATCTACTACTACCACAATATGTTGGCTGCACATGCGTGGGCCAATATAAAAATGACTGAATATGCTTGTGTGGCATCGTTATTTGTTCATTCCTTACTTTTACCAGTTGATGGAGGTAGAGCGTACTGTGGAGCAATGTTTACCTTGTCCCAGAGTGTCTGTTGCTCATTCGAGAGGTAATGTCATTCAAGAAATTACAGAAATGATTTCCAATACATAAAAAACTGTTTCCCCAACCCTTTGAATATCTTTTAATCCAATTGTGTATGCAACCAAAGTGTAGAGTACCACTTGTGCATCATTGTTGATAGAAGTCTGGTTGTATGACTGCATTGTTGACTGTTCTATGTAGATACTTTAACCATTTGCACTCTCTGTCCAAGTGGGACTACCACCCTGTTGGGGTACCAAGAAGGCACAGAAACCCTCTTGAATAGGGTTCCACCCCAAAAGGTGCAGCAGAGAGAATAGCTACATACTTACTGTAACAGTAGATCTTCAAGAGAATCTCTTTCATCAGGCCACACCTGTGGAACTATAGCAGCCAGGCTAGGACCACATGGAAATTTTTTTGCAAGCAGTCCACTAGGGGCCACCCACGTCAATGTCTTAGGTTGACGTCCACTATATAAAAGTTGGCAGCCCCAACCCTCCTTAGTTCCCCATCAGAGATCATATTCAGATGACCTCCCTGTAGGGAACCAGGAAAGAGCTGAAGTTCTCAGCTACCAGGCCAGGCTGAGAACACGAGGTAGTCCATCCAGGAGAGAGAGAGACAGAAGTGAAGAAGCATTAAGTCCAAGAGGGACAGAGGGTGGGATGGCAGGGCATGAGGAAAGAGAACCTCTCAAAGATCTACTGTTACAGTAAGTACGTAACTGTTCTATCTTCTTATTCGAGGATATCTCTTTCATCAGACCACACCTATGGAATGAGTCCCAAGCAGTACTGACCGAGAGACAGTCTGGGAGGCTGGAGGCTACAGACCTAAGGAAGGAGGCCTTGAAGCACAGCCAGGCCTAAGTCTGCCCTTGTTCTCAAGGCAATATCCAGACTATAGTGTTTATACTAGGTGTTCATACTAGGATATAGAATGAAAGAAGGTTGTCAGCCCATATATACTGTTCCCCACAACAGTGGGCATATTAAATATTATTTTCCAGTATCCAGTCATGCACTAGTTTTTTAAAGACAGCTATTGAATTGGCATCCACTATATCTTTGGGCAGTTTGTTCCATATTCGTCCTGTTTTATTCAGGAAAGAAAAAATGCCTGTTATTGTTTCTAGCTCTGTCCATCCTTACTTGTTTTTTGTGCCCCCTGAAACCTGTTGTTTTTTCCTGAAATATTATTCCCATCCCACTCTTTAGACTTGAATGATTTACAAGTTTGTAAAAAGTCATAAAATCACCTCTAGCTCTTCTTTGTTTTAATGTGAATAGTCCACAGTTTTCTTTAGCCTGTCCTCATAACTATTAGTCTTAAGGGATCCAACCAATTTTGTAAATCACCTCTGAACTCTCTCCACTCTGTCAATCTCTCCCTGAGTGTACGGACTCCAAAGTTGTGACCCATAGTCAAAAATAGGTCTTCTGTACGTTCTGTACAACAGTAACATACATCCTAAACTTTTGTTTATAAAGCTCCTTCGGAGAGTCCTTGTCATGAAGTTTGTTTTCCCAATCGCATTGGACCTGTGGGCCCTAAAATTTAATTTATCCATTAATACTCCAGTCTCTTCCCACTGAGCTTACTCTCAGGCTCTTTCCATTCAGAGTATAAGTTTGTTGCGTATTATGTATACCCAGGTGCATCACTGCACATTTGTCTACACGTACTGGCATTTTGTTGTTATATGACCATATTTCTGTTTCCTTCAAGTCAGCAACCATTTCCAGTCTTTGTTCCTCTTTAGATACTGGTCCTCCTAGCTTAATATCACCCGCAAATTTAAGCTCGTCGTTTTTAACATTCGAATGTAAGTCACTTACATATTAGTGAAAGTGTGGACTGTACTGCAAGTTGCAGCAGCAAAAATGTCTACAGCTGATACATTCCTGAAACAGGCAATGGAAGTGGCCATGCCTCTGGTTGAATGACCATGAACAACCCCAGGAAGTTTCTTACTGTACTTCCTATAACAAAAAGTGATACAATTTGGCCAACAATCTGGACAGGTACTGCTTAAAAACCAGTATGCCTTCTTTCCCAGGGGTGAAGGAAACAAAAAGCTGTGAGGACTTCCTGCAGTCCTTCATACGATGAGGATAATATCAGAGTATTCTATGTGCATTTAAGGTATGGAGCAATGCTTCCCCTAGACTGGCATGTGCAGGGAAATAAACTGGTAGGTGGATAGTTTGATTCAAAATAAACTCCGACACTACCTTAAGAAGAAATTTAGGATTAGTTCTTAAAGATACACTGTCTTTATGGAACATAAAATAATAAGGCTCACACATAAGAGCCTGAAGCTCAGAAATCCTTTGAGCAGAAGTAATAGCAACTAAAAATAATGCTTTGCAAGAAAGGAAGCATAAGCCACAAGTCGTGGTTGGCTCAAAAAGAGCCAAAGTGTGTCTCTAGGACAAAATTTAGTTTCCTAGCCAGGACTGGATTGTGGATGGTAGGCTTCAAGTGCAAGATGCCTCTCATGAACGTATGTCCACCTCTAGCTGAGCCATGGTACAGCCATCATTAGGGACGTCGAAAGCTGAAATAACAGCCAAGTGCATGTTGATGGAAGAGTATTGCAGTCCTGCATCTGACAAGCACAATAAATACTCTAGAACCTGATTCACTGAGCAAGTAAAGGGATCCAAGCGATGAGGAGTGGTCCACAAAGTAAACCATTTCCACTTCATGGAATAGGCGGCCCTGGTGGAGGGCTTCCTGGCAGCCACCAGGACATCATTCACCTTTGGGAGCACTCCAGACCACGCAATTGCTATGAGTTCAGGAGCCAGGCATGGAGATGGAGTGATCTGAGGTCCACATGGACCAGCATTTCCTGTTCCTGCAATAGCAAGCCCCTGCACATGGGCATGGGTACTAGGGGTTCCACTGCCAACTGCTGCAGTAAGGAAAACCAGATCTGATGAGGCCAAAATGAAGCCACAAGAATTAGAGTAGCTTCCTCTATTTGGACCTTAATTAGCACCCTCTGAATCAGAGGAAAGGGAGGGAGGGAAGGCATAAAGGAACCTCCCGTTCCAAGAGAGAAACAACATGTCTTGCCAGAAAACTCCAGGCCCTGGAACGAGCAAGCAGAAAATCAGGAGTTTTGCATTCAGTGGGGACTCAAAAAGGTCTAACTCTGGATGACCTCACCTGTCAAACAAATCTTTGACAACCTAGTTCAGCAGCTCTCACTTGTGCATTCTGGACTGCAACCTGCTTAGCTTGTCTGCCATGATGTTTTGAACACCTGGAACATAAACGGACGACAGCTCTAGACCATGTTCTAGAGCCAAATACCAAACTTTCTCACTTCCCTGCACAGGGGTAAGAATAAGTTCCCCCTTGCTTGTTTGTATAGTGTGCTACACTGATGTTGTCCATCTGCACCAGCAGATGCCCCAGGGACAGATTGTTCTGGAAGGCGTGCAGAGCATACAGAATGGCCCTCTTCTCCAGGACATTTATGTGGAGAGAAGTCTCCACTCTGGTCTATGTTCCTTGTGTCTGATGAGGCACCAGATGTGCCCCCCAGCCCACTCCCAAAGTGTCTGTAGTGAGAATCTGTTCAGGGAAGGGGATGAGGAAGGAAATCCCTTTCAGCAAATTGTTGGGTTCCATCCACCACTGGAACACCTATCAGACAGAAGAAGTAACTAGAACTTGCTGTTCTAGATTGCTGGTGTGCTGTTCCCACTGGACTCTTAATGCCCATTGAGGGATCCTCCTGTGCAGCCTGGCCAAGGATACCAAGACAATGGCTGCTGCTATCAGGCCCCTCAGTCTCAGGAATGTCTTGGCTATGACATACCTGTTGTTGTAAAGCAGCTGGGTCTGTGCCATGAGGCACTCTGCCCTATCCTGGGGCAGGAAGGCTAAGCCCTGAGCAGTGTCTAGTACTGCCCCTATAGAACATAGAAACATAGAATTTGACAGATAAGGACCACTTGGCCCACCCAGTCTGCCCACTTCCCTACCTGATGGATAAGCTGCAGGTCCTAGTTAACCAGCAGCCTACTTCTTCCTACCCCCAACCCCTAGAATTGCCTTATGACTGTCCCATGCATGCTTGAATTCCACCACTGTTTTTGACTCCACAGCCTCCTCTGGAAGGCCGTTCCATACATCCACAACCCTCTCTGTGAAAAATACTTCCTTAAATTACCTCTGAGACTTCCCCTTCTATCTTCAAATTGTGCCCCTTGTTCTTGCACACTCTTTGTAAGATGCTACCTCTTGGACTTTGTTGATTCCTTGAGGTACTTGAAAGTTTCTATCATGTCTCCCTCTCCCTCCTTTCCTCGAGGCTATACATATTAAGCTCCTTAAGTCTCTCTTCATATGTCTTCCGGTGCAGACCCTGCACCATTTGAATGCCCTCCTCTGGACAGCTTCCATCCTGTCTATGTCTTTGCGGAGATTGGGTCTCAGAACTGCACAGTACTCAGATGGGGTCTCACTAGCTGTCTGTACAGAGGATAATAACTTCCTGTTTTCTACTGGTGATGCCTCTTCCTATGCATCCCAGTATCCCCAACCCTCCTTGCTGCCCTCTCACATTGCTTGCCCACCTTTAGGTCATCTGATATGACTACCCCCAGGTCCCTTTCCATTTTTGTTGTTGTTAGTAGCTCACCCCCCATTGTGTACTCTTCCCCTGGGTTTTTGTTTCCCAGGTGCATTACCTTGCACTTCTTAGCATTGAATCTAAGCTGCCATACATTTGACCATTCCTCTAACCTTGCCAAGTCCCTTCTCATCCTTTCCACTCCACCTTGTGCATCAACTCTGTTGCAGATCTTTGTGTCATCTGCAAAGAGACATACTTTTCCTTCCAGTCCCTCTGCAATGTCGCTTATAAAGACATTGAAGAGGACCGGTCCTAATACTGAACCCTGCGGTGCCCACTACTAACCCCCTATTTTCCAGAGTGGACTCCATTTACTATTACTCTCTGATGACCTATTCTCCAGCCAATTCTTTACCTAGGCTGTCATCTTGGGACCCACTCCCAGGCTGGCTAACTTGTATATTAATCTTTTTGTGTGGGACTGTGTCAAATGCCTTGCTAAAGTCTAGATAGGCCATGTCCACAGCCCCTCCCTGATCAACTACTTTGGTCACCCAGTCAAAGAAATCTATCAGATTTGTCTGGCATGACCTTCCGCTGTGAATCCATGCTGCCTTGGGTCCTGTGCCCTCTGGCCTCTAGATACTCAACAATTCTTTCCTTCAGAAGTGATTCCATCATTTTCCTACCACTGAGGTTAAACTAACAGGTCTGTAGTTTCCTGCTTCTGTCTTGCTCCACTTTTGTGAAGAGAATCACATCTGCCCTCCTCCAGTCTCGGGTACCACCCCATCCTCCCATGATTTGTTAAAGAGGGTAGTCAGTGGTGTCACTAGTTCTACCCTTAGTTCTTTTAGAATTCTGGGATGAATCCCATCAGGCCCCATTGCTTTGTCCACCTTCAGTTTTAAGAGTTCTTTCAGAACCCTTTCTTCTGTAAATGGGCTGGTATCAACTTCTGTATCCAGAGTGTTTCTACTGTTTGTTTTAGGTACCTCCCCCTCTTCCTTTGTAAATACTGAGCAAAAATATTTGTTTAGTATCTCTGCCTTTCACAGTCACCTCTGCCCACCCTCCCTCCCTTTATTAAGCCTCACTATCCCCTCCTTGGTCTTCCTTTGCTCCCTGATGTACCTATAAAGGTTTATCCCCCTTCTTAACTGAGTTGGCTATCTTTTCCTCGGTTTGGGCCTTTGCTGTTCTGACTGCCTTCCCAGCTTCCTTTGCTTGCAGATACAGTTCTCTGTCCTGTTCCTTCTGTGATTCCTTGTACTTCCTGAATGCTTTCTTTTCTCTTGAACCTTCACTGCCACTTCCTTTGAGAACCATAGTGGTTTCTTACCTCGTTTACGTTTTATTTTTGCTTTACACAAGGCTTGTTACCTCTGTGATGGCAGTTTTATTATTCCCCATTGTTCTTCCACCCTCCTTCCTGCCCATTTGCTAGTGCATTCCTTAGGCACTCACCCATTTTGACAAAGTCAGCCCTCCTAAAATACAGTACCTTTGTCTTTGTATGGCTTGAGCTCTATTGCTGTGTTTATTGTGAACCATACTGTTCGGTGGTCGCTAGTTCCCAGATGGCTACCACTACCATCTGTGATTCTCTCTTCATCTCCATTTGAGAACCAGGTTCAAGATTGTTCCTCTCGAGTGGGCTCAATACTAGTTGTCTAAGGCATGCCCCTGTAGGGCATCTAGAATAACCCACTCTTAGAAGTGGCTGCTGCAACTGCACTCCAGTTAACATCTGGCATATTCGGATCACCCATCAGCAATATCTCCCCTTTTTCTGCCATACTAAGTATACTTTCTATCATTTCCTTGTCCATTTCCTCCCCCTGAGAAGGGATCTGTATACAACCCCTGTGCAGATTGTGGTACCATTGCCGGTCTCCAAATTTACCCACAGTGCTTCTTCTCCTCCCTCTTTACCCTTTTGTTCTGTTGCTTTGATTCCTTCCCTTATGTAAAGAGCTACTCCTCCTCCTCTTTTACCCTCCCTGTCCCTCCTGTAGATAGTGTATCCTGGTATGTTTACATCCCAGTCATGGTTTTGTGTGTACCATGTTTCTGTGACTGCCACGATATCCAGATGTTCCTCCTCCATCAAGGCCACTAATTCAGGAAGCTTGTTACTCAGACTACGGGCATTGGTACTCATTGCTCTCCATTTTTTGATGGCTTTACTTTCTGTTGCAGCATCCCCCACTGACCTTTCTACCTCGGTCTTTTTCCCATTTAGTACCCTGTTTTGTAGGGAGAGGCTGGGATTTTTCTGCTGCTTATCAGTGCCTCCCCCCTTGACTAGTTTAAAAGCTTGCCAATGAAGCATTTAAACTGATTGCTCAAAAGACTTGTTCCCTTCCTGGACAGATGCAGACCATCCTGCCAGTATAGGCTGGTGTCCCTCAGGTGGAACACCAGTCCCCAATTAAGCCAAACACTGTGCTCCACACCATTTTTCAACCACTCATTAAACTGCACGGTGCAAAGTACCCTTGCCTCACTCATGCCATTTACAGGCAGCACCTCTGAGAAGGATACTGTGTGTGCTACTTGTCTTAGGCCTCTCCCCAGTTCTACAAAGTCCTTCTGCACTGCTCTAAGCTCATGTTGAGCCAGTCATTTGTCCCTAGGTGGACAATGACATCCAACTCAGACTCCCGTGCAGCTGTTCTGTGATCCTGAGGATCGCTTCCTGTCCCTACAAGCCATGGCCAGGCAGGCACTTTACTTCAGTTTTCCCTGCTCCCCCCAGTTCTATCCCCCTAATAATTGAGTCCCCCACCAGGAGCTGCTTCCTTTCCTTGTGGCATCCTCTGCCTCCTTCCTGTGGGCCTCCCTTGTGACAGGTGTCCTCAGCCTCTTTAATCTCCTCCATCGGTGCATCCATAGGGGAGCTGTGCTCTCCCAGAATGGTGTATGGATTGTGGAGTGGAATAACTGACTGGGTGTGCCTCTGTTCCACCCTCCTCACCCTCCCTGAGCCCACTGTGGTCCAACTGCTGTGTTTTCTTTGCAACCTCTGAGGTAGTGGTGGTGGCTCTGGTGCTCCCTGGATGGGGGTTCCCTTCCTACCATCCAGTCTGGCCTGGGGGAAGGTTTTCTTACTGCTGTCCAGTGTGGCCTGAAGACGGGCAACTTCCTCCCTCAGGGCAGAGAGTTGTCTGCAAATAGGGCAGCATCTCAGCCTCCAGATAGACTCCCGGAAGACTGCTGCCCCACAGCCATTACATTGCACTACTCCCCACATGACTATATACTTTTTTTTTTTTTGTGTGTGTGTGCTTGTGTGAGTGATTGGTTTGTTATATAGAAATATATATATATATTATACAATGTGTATGCGTATATTTTCAGTGCTGTGTGCTAGAGAGGATATGACATTGATATGCACCTTGCACTCTTGAGGAATGATGTCAGAACCCCAGGTATAAAGGAACTATTTCCAGGGTGGGTGGGGTGAGGGTGGGAAGGGTTGGGCCTAAACTGTGCCCTCACAAAACAATCAGTGGGAAGGGTTGGGCCTAAACTGTGCCCTCACAAAACAATCAGCTAAGAGCTCTGACCCACTGCTGCGATGAGTGCCTTCCTGTCTGCAAGATACTATACACAACAATTTGACAGAGAAAATCCCTGCTAATCAAACAGAAAAATCCAGACATCCAAGTCAGACACAGGTAAACCTCCCCAGCCCCAAAACAGCCTGGTGGTTTTGTGCTCTGAAAGCAGTCAGCCCCAAAATAAGTCAGCTGTGCTTTGAACTCTTCCTGCACTGAAAATCTTAGAATTGTAACAAGACTGTCTTTCCTGATAATTGTAAATTCCTTCTTTCACCTTTCAGTTAGAAGCAGCCTCCACCTGCAGTATATCTGCTACAAAGCAAAGACAATTGAAGGTTCCCCTCCCTCTGTTGTGAGCACAACTCGCTTTCTTGCAAATCCTATGTTCAGTATTGCAGCTCCCAACAAGAGATAGTTTGACTAGCAAAAATATTAGCTGTTCTGATGAGTTTGCTATAAACACTTGCTTATAATACTGTTCTCAGGTCTGTTACCCAAGCTATTGGCTGATTAAGTCTCTGTGATGTAATCACTTCCTGAGAAAGTTTGGAATTGCCTTTTAAGGCAAACAAAGATAAACACAGAAAACAGTTTAGTGTCTGGGTCAAATACACAACCTGTACCTGCACTTATTTCAGGATTTGTGACAAATGTTTCGCCCAGAGTTTAAAATCTTCCTGCACTGAAAATCTTAAGAATTGTAACAAGACTGTCTTTTCCTGATAATTGTAAATTCCTTCTTTCACCTTTCAGTTAGAAGCAGCCTCCACTTGCAGTATATCTGCTACAAAGCAAGACAATTGAAAGGTTCCCCTCCCTCTGTTGTGAGCACAACTCGCTTTCTTGCAAATCCTATGTTCAGTATTGCAGCTCCCAACAAGAGATAGTTTGACTAGGAAAAATATTAGCTGTTCTATAGGTGCTGACAAGAGGTCAAGACTGACTCGGGCAAATTGACTGTGATCACTAGGATGTTGAACAGCTGCCTGGTATACACCAGCATATGAGGCAGTAGCTCCTTGGACTGAACTTTGAGCAACCAGTCATCTGGATAGGGATAGATATACAGTCCCTCTCTCCTAAGAGCTGCTGACACAACTGTCAAGCGTTTGGTAAATACCCGTGGTGCAGATGACAAGCCAAAGGACAATACCCTGAACTGGTAGTGTTACATAGAAACATAGAAACATAGAAGTTGACGACAGATAAGGACCGCAAGGCCCATCCAGTCTGCCCATTTCTTTTTCTACCTTATAAATGTGCCATTGGCCTTTGCTCTGTCAGTGGCCTATCTATTCATAGTCATTTGTATTGCTCCCTTATGCCTATCCCATGCCTGTTTGAAGCCCTGCACTGTATTCATAGCCACCACTTCTTGTGGTAAGCCATTCCATGCATCCACCACCCTTTCTGTGAAAAGAATTTCCTCACATTCCCCCTTAATCGGCCTCCCTCTAATCTCATGCTGTGTCCTCTTGTCCTGCTATTTTTCTTATATTTAAACATGTTAGACTCTTTCCCCTTGTTTATGCCCTTAAGGTGTTTGAATGCCTCGATCATATCACCTCTCTCCCTCCTTTGCTCAAGGGTATACATATTGAGCTCCGTTAATCTGTCCTCATATGTCTTCTGATGCAGTCCCTGCACCATTTTGGTTGCCCTTCTCTGGACTGCCTCAATTTGGTTAATGTCCTTGTGAAGGTGTGGCCTCCAATACTGCATGCAGTACTCCAGATGGGGCCTAACCAGTGTCTTGTACAGAGGGATTATTACCTCCCTCTTACGACTTGTGATACCCCTACTAATACACCTAACACCCCTAGCCTTACCTACTGCTTTAGAGGTCTGCTTGGATGATTTTAGGTCATCAGTGATGATGATGCCCAAGTCTCTTTCTTCCTTTGTGACTGCTAGCAACTCTCCTCCCAGCCTATAGGTGGCTCAGGTTTCTCTTCCTATATGCATGATTTTGCACTTCTTTGCATTAAATCCCAGTTGCCACTCTTCTGACCATTCTGCTAGTTTATCAGATCTCTTCTCATTCTGCCCACCCCATCTGGATCATCTACTCTGTTGCAGATCTTGGTGTCATCTGCAAACAGACAAGCCTTACCCTCTAGTCCATCTGCAAGGTCACTAATGAAGATGTTGAGAGGACTGGCCCCAGGACTGATCCCTAGGTACCCACTTGTGACTTGCATCTCTTCTGACTGTATACCATTTACCACCACTCTCTGTTTTCTGCCCGTCAACCAGTTTGCCACCACAATGACCAACTTCTGACCCACCCGAGCCTACCCAGCTTATTTATCAATCTTCTATATGGAACAGTGTCAAAAGCTTTGCTGAAGTCAAGGTAGGCGACATCAACTGCTCCCCTTGGTCCACCACTCTGGTTACCCAGTCAAAGAAATCTATGAGATTAGTTTGACAGGACCTTCCTTTGTAAACCCATGCTGTCTTGGATCCTGTGCCCTATGGATTCCAGGTGTTGCACTATCCTTTCCTTAAGGAGTGCCTCCATAATCTTGCCCACTACTGAGGTAAGACTGACCGGTCTGTAGTTCCCGCCTCCTCCTACCACTCTTGTGGAGGCGGGATCCATGAACCTTCTCCAGTCTTTTGGGACCTCTCCTGTGCTCAGAGACTCACTAAACAATTCTGCTAATGGCTCTGCTAGTTCCTCCTTTAGCTCCTTAAGTACCCTGGGATGTATGCCATCAGGTCCCATTGCCTTATCCACCCTGAGCTTAGCAAGCTCTTGTAGGACCCTTTCTTTTGAGAAGGGTAGTGCTCACCTCCCTCCCCTGTGTCCATGATGCTGAGCTGTGGGCCCTGCCCTACCTTCTCTTCAGTAAATACTGAGCAAAAGTATCTATTTAGGATAGATGCCTTTACAGGGTCCTCCTCCTCACATGCTCCCTTTTCTTCATTAAGCAATACCCCTCTGGACGTTCTCCTTTCACTAATGTATCTATAGAAGAGTCTTGTCACCTTCTTTTACTATTCGTGCTAGTGTTTCCTCAGTTTGGGACTTTGCCTGCTCTGCCTTACCTGCTTCCCTTAGGGCAGTTTGGTATGCCTCCCTATCTTCATCCCGCTGTGTTCCCTTATATTTCCTGAAGGCCAGCCTTTTGGCTCTGACCTTTTCTGCTACTGTATTTGAGAACCAAAGTGGTTTCCTTCTTCTTTTGCACTTACTTTTCTGTCTAACACAATGGGATGTTGCTTCAAGTATTGCATCCTTAATGCTTGCCCACTTTGCCTGTACCCCCTCACCTGTGTTTCTTTTTGCCAGGGCTAGCTTAACTCTGTTGGCCATCTTATCAAAGTCAGCTCCTCTGAAGTCCCATATTTTTGCCTTTGAATGGGATGAGTTTAGATGTAGTAGCCAAGTTGAACCATACCATGTGATGGTCACTGGCCCCAGGTGACCTTCTACCTGGAGATCTGTGATCCCTTCTTTGTTAGTCAGTACTAGATCTAGGATAGCCCTGTCTCTTGTGGGTTGCTGTACCAGTTGTTTGAGGCCCTCCCCTGCAGGGAATCCACTATGAGTCTAGTTCTGGCAGATGTTCCTGCTGGTATTGACCAATCTGTATCTGGCATGTTGAAGTCTCCCATTATCAGAACCTCCTTTAGCTGTCATGTTTTGTATATCTTCTAACAGTAATGTCTATGTCCTCTCCTCTGGTCTGGGGGCCTGTAGACAACCCAGTTCTTATGGATGTCCCATTTCCTGTTTCCAGGGTGACCCACAGTTCTTCTGGCTCCTTATGTGTATTCTGAATTTCTGTAGCTTTGATATTTTCATTAACATACAGGGCCACTCCTCCCCCTTTTGCACCTCGGTCTCTTCTGAACAATACATAGCCAGGTACTGAAGTCTCCCAAGTGTGGTTACTGGTAAACCACGTCTCACTAATTGCTACTATGTCCAGTTTAGGCTCTGACATTATTGCCTGCAGGTCTGGGATCTTATTTCCCAGGCTGTGAGCATTTGTGTACATAATTTTCCATTGGCCAGATTTTGGTGTGTTAGTTGTTGGGTGAAGTTTGGCATTACTCCTGTGCGTCGTATGGGGAGACAAACCTTTTTTCTTACCTGGTGATGCAAATGAGCGCAAACATGCTGAATTCCTGTTTGACCACTAGCTGAGGGAGGGGTGTTCTTCCCATTCGACGTATGGGGTGCTGCACCTCTCCCCATTTGCTAGTTTAAATATTCTGCAAAAGCGTCAAACTTCTGCCCCAATGCTCTGACTCCTCTTTAGTCAGATGCAGTCCATCAAATTTAAGAATTTTCACTCCCAGAACTGTGCCAGTTCCTACAAATCTGTGTCCTTTTTCCTGGCACCAGTCCTTGAGCCACGTGTTTAGCTCCCTATCTCCCTTCTCTGACCTTCCGTCCATCTGCTCCCTCTCCCAGACTGGCAGGATCTCAGAGAAGGAGATGCTGGACGAAATAGATGATAATTTGTCACCCAGCCTAGTCAGGTGTTCCTTGGTCTCCACAACTGACCGGCTGGCGAGATCGTTAGTCCCTATGTGTACTAGGACATCAATGTTTTCCTGCTTTGTAGAACAATTTTAGCGATGCGGTCAGTGTCTCTCCATGCTGATGTACCTGGGAGACATCTGACCATCACCCCTGGCTGGAGATGGGTATCAACTCCCGAATCATGGATCTCCCTATGATCAGTAGTTTTTGGATTTCCTTTGTGCTTGTTTAGTTTGGTTCCTGATTTGGGTGAGTTTTGTTGTACTAGCTCCTGTGCCGCAGTGTTCTGCTCTGCAGTGTCTTCTGCCTCTTTATTTGATTTCAGAGATAGAGGCAGATACCTGTTTGTAGTGTTTATATGTTTTGGAGGTAATGTGTTGGAGCAGAGAGTGATGGGGCACCTGATTTGCTCCTCCTAACCACCTGCCAACCTCCTGGACCAACTACCCTCTGCGGTCGAGGTTTTCTGTTGGATGCTGGGAAATGGCAGGTGGTTCTTATAATGTATTTCCTCTTCAATATGAAATTTGAGGCGTGCAATCTCTGCCCATGCTGCCCGGAGCTGAGCCTAAGATCTCAAAGGCCCAGCATGTAGGACAGTGTCCTAAATCCTGTAAGACTGTCCTTCTGAAAATTGTTCCACAGTACCTGCAGTTAATGAAATCCATTCCAAATAAGTTGCTGGGTTTGTAACCTAGTCAGAGTAATTAGAAGGAAAAAAAAAAAAAAATGAAAAAAAATGCAAGTAATGGTTTAATTGTGCTTTGTTTAACTTGTTATAACAAGTTAAATTACTAGTGCCCCTGTAAATGAGATCACCTTGTGGAGGCTCCACTGATCCGCCCCTTCCTGCTCTGCCACAGGAAATGTCACAACTGTGGTACCCTATAAAAGGAGTGTAGCGTAGTGTTGCCACTGAAACAGGAACCTACAGTAGTTCCTGTAGGGTGGACAAATCTTGATATGCAGGTAAGCTGCCTGCATGTCCAGGGAGCATATCCAGTTCCATTTTTGCAGGCGGGGCAACAGGCCTTGCAGAGTGACCATCCTGAACTTCCTGTACCGAATATAGTTCAGATTCCTCAGATCCAGAATGGACCTCAAATCCCCATGGATTTGGGAACTAGAAAGAAATGAGAATAGAACTCCCTGCTCCTTTGGCCACAGGAAACTGGTTTTATGGCCCTCTTCTGCAGCAGTGTACATACTTCCTCTAGTAGTACTGGTATGTTGTCTGGAGGATACGTTGAAGGAAGTGGAGAAAGATCTGGAGGCAATTCCAGAAATTCTAGAGTGTGGCCATGTTCTATTAAATGCAGGACCCAAGCATCTGTTGTAACCTCCCACCACTGTTCCAGGTAGAGGGAAATGCAACCCCCTACCACCACCTCAAGATTTGGTACCGGAGGGTGGGGGTCTAGTAAGGAGTCATGTTGAAGCAGACGCATCGGCCACAACCGCACCCCCTCCAGGAGCTTTGGAGTGGGCACCTGTGGAGGAGGTTGGGGTCAGCAAAGCCGACCCTGCTTTGCTTTTGCTCTGTTGTCTTGCCCTTGTGCATGTTGGTAGCCCTGCAAGCTGGCATCCTCTGACCACTTCTTGGTTGTGTGTGGTGGAGGGAAGGGACTAACCTTAGAGTCCTGCCCAAAGCTTTCAGGTTGGAGAGGATATCCTGCATATCTGCCCCCAAAGAGCTTGTATCCTCTGAAAGGGGCATTGAGAATGGATTGCTGGACATCTCTAACAAATCCTGACACCCTCAGACAAGAATGCCTTCTTAAGCAGATGCCAGTCACAGCTGCTCTGGCTGAGGCATCCAAAATGTCGTAGGCAGATCTTAAGAGGTATTTACCCACATCAGCCCCAGTCTAGAGTGCCTTGAGCATCTCCTGCTTCTGGGTACCCTCTGGGAGGGACTGGACTGCAGCTTTAGCCTTTTTCCATAGAGTATTCTGGTATTTGACGATATGGGTCTGATAATTTGCTATTCTAAGGCCCAGTGTGGCAGAGGCAAAGGTTCTCTTTTCCAGGAGGTCCAGTTTTCTTGATTCTTTTTCTGGGGGAGAGAACTGAGGTGCTTAGGCAACTTAGACCTATCATGGGCTGCATTTATCACAACACAATCGGCCTCAGGTTGGCCTGTGAAAAAGGGCTTTCCTGAGGGGGCCTGGTATAGCTTGTCTACCTTTCCGGGCATGTCGGGGATCAAGCTTGGCCTGTGCCAGGTGGCCATGGTGGCATTCTCTAGTGCAGCCAACAGAGGAGGAATGATTAGAGGTGGAGAACCTGGGAGCTCTAGAAACTCCACCAAATTTCTCCTAGTCATGTCTTGTACCGCAGCATCAAACCCCACTGCAGCTTGGAGTTGCTTCATCATAGAGATGAAAGAGGGTTCTTTAGGAGGGGACCTCGGAGTATATAATGTGGAGTCCTCACTCCTGGTGGAAATTGTGGAGCCAGACCTCTTAGATGGACTCCCCATATCTTCCTCCTCCTCTTTCTCCTGTTGTAAAAGGAGGTCATGGTTATATTCCTGATCCTTGTTTAATCCCTCCAAACTGGGGGGCTTACCTTGAGTGTCTCCCTGGGGCCCCTTAATGCCCACTGCCTGGCTGACATCCAGTGGAGAAGGGTGAATCCATGGATGGTGATGTTGCCTAGTGTTCCTGCATGAGTGTGCAGAGTTGTGCTGCCGCACGGTTCCTTTAAGACTTCAGCCTGTGTGTATTGTATACATAGCCCTGGGCTGGGTCCGAGTGAAACTAAGCTCATCATCAGCCAGGCAGAACCCTGAGAGCATCCACTTTGCAGTTGCTCAATAAAGCAGAGGGAGCACTGTTGGAATCTGTGAATGTTTATTTCTAAAACAGTACTGCTGTATTTAAAATGAACTATAATTGTGGACTGTTTACTTCTTCAGTATGGGAGCCACCATGTTTGGACCGAGACATTGCTTTTGGACCAACTGGAACCAAGGAGTCCTCATGGGGTCCTCATTACAGTGACTTCTGGGAGAAACTGTGAACTTTTCTTGGTGCCTATTTGAGCCAATCAGAGCCTCAAAATGGTGACTGACAGCTCAGATAGCCAACCAGAATGTGGAAATCCCAATCTTAAACTGGACCTGTGTTTGAACAGTGGGCAGATCAGCTTGAGCTCTCATAGAGATGGGAGCCTGTGTAATTTAGCGGAGAGTCACAGGGGAAAGGCCTGCTTTTCCTCCCTGTGGAACTTGTAAGCCTGTGTTTTAGACTGCCTAAAAGCAGACAGAGAACTTCTTGTCAGTTACCAAGATTAGTAAAATGGACATTTTGCTAGAAGAAGTGTCTTTGCCGAATTGCCTCAGAGGTTGAGGAATCACTGTGTGGAGATTGCTTCACAGACTGTCACCTATGTAGTGGAGCCTGTGGAAAAGAAGAAACATTCTCCTGCCTAACGCTATAAAAAGGGTGAGAACGGGAGCCAGTTATCCTGCTGAAAGAGACTGCATTTGCCAAGTGGGTAAAGTAAACTTGCTGTGTAAACTGCTTCAGAAACTGTACTGCATGTGCTAGACCTGTTTCATGAAAGGCCCTAGAGACTGTTGCTGCATACCACAAGCCATCCTGGCAAAAGATCATTTTGGGGAGTCAGCCCTGCGGAGGGAAGAATCGCAGGTTATGGCCACCTTGTGGGAAAGGTCGTGAAGTGGAGGTGAGTCGTGTTGGCCCGGGTCCCCGTGTTTCTGTCTGGCAAGCAAGCATCCAGCCTGTCTACAGCCATCAGCCTTGTTGGCCCTGGTACCGTGAGTAATCTCACGGTCTTTACCCTGCAACAATCATTACAGTGCTTTGTGTCATCTGATTTGCCTTTGAATTCACGTTTGGTGTTTGACTGATTGCAGGCCATCCAGCCATGGATTACAAATGCCTTATTGTTTAAAAAGTGTTCATACTAACCAAAGCAAGATTTTTTTATTTAAGGGCCCCAACCAGCTGCAGCGTCGGCCTACCTGCGGCAACAGTTCAGGCCTACACCTACTGTAATTCCACTCTGGGTACCCAGCAGCTGTTAAGACTGTCTAATACAGGGTCCAAATGCAGTGTTTGTTTGTTTAATGCATATAAATTACGTACTACAATCTTTCAACGAAATTCATGCCCCCTCTCTTTGTTCATTCCCCTAAACTTATTTATTTTTATTTTATTTAAAAGTTGATAACCAGGAAAGACATCATGAACCCACGCTCGTTTCCAGATGAGACCTGGGGAAGGGGGTACAATCAAAACAGTAGGGCAAAAAACAGTAACATACAATGCAATTAATTCATACAACACAGAGTAAAAAGAAAGATAATTACAGAGCACGTATAGGATAACAAATACTTTGCAGAGTATAATACAATAATTACGAAGTATATACAGACAGAGGCAGATTAAACAGACTGCCTAACAATGAATATACAGATAAATTAGTGCTAACTGCAATAAATATACAGACACCAGTGTAGACTGAATATATACAATAATACTATAGTAGAGGGGGTCTTAGGGTAAGCAAAGGAGATGGGTCTATGAAGTTGAGCAGATACAGGAGGTGGAGGGGGTTGGCCTAAGAAGGATGTTTAAGGGCATGGAAGGAGGGATAAATAAACCTGATTCACTGTTTGAAGTTAATCTGGCCCATGAGCATATTATTACTCAGCTTTGGGTTATTGCGTTAGCTAAAAGTGTATTGTTGCTGCTGGTAAGTTGTTTCTTTGCAGGGCACAGGGTATAGGTAAGGGGCCCAGACCCTGTTGGTAAGTGTGGTGTATGTGAACATATTATTAGCGCTCACCAATAATTGTGCCAGTGAATGTCAAGTACAGTGTACTGCAAAACTGTGAGTGTGGGGTCACTAGTTGGGGATGTGGGTAGGTTCAACTTCCCAGTGGGTTATGCTAGTTTAAGATCTAACCCACTTAATCATTACTCTGGGTGGAGGCACCATAAATGTAGTTCTACTGTTGGTGGAGAATCCTCAGTAGCTGTTAGATCTGAGCCCAGACCCCTCAACCTGCTGTTAGGGTAGCAAGCCAGGGTAGTAGCCCATTGGGAGGTGGTACCCAGGTTACATTTTTGGAGGCACCGCTGGGATTACTGCCCCCTTGTGGCCAAAACAGAAAATTGCACTTGGATTTTAGATGGATGCTGGCGTTAAAATGGAGAAAGTTTCCAGCTCTAACCTTGAGTTTCCCATTAATAAAATGGCTGTACATCATTTATTGGGGTGGTGTGAAGCTGAGGAGGTTGACCACCAAAAGGCTCTGTTTCTGCTAGATGTTCCAATAGGCATCAATAAAAGTATTACTGAGGGAACCTTAAGTAAAGTCAAATGCCTGGCTAAAGCTACAGTAAAACGGTGAATGTCTGTTCTGATTGCTTAAACTTTAATGGCCCTAGTAGAATGCATCTTCTACCCTTGCACCTGACCCACGTAGTACTCATGTGTCAAAACAGGCATACCGAGTTCCTTTTTGCCGTACCTCCCAGGCACAGAGATCCTTTATGTTTAAAGCATCCAGCTGGCTAAACGGCCTCCCAGTGGCCATCCTTGATGAGATAAAGCTTGGCCCCTTTAAGTTCAAACTTCACCAACACCTCTCTGCACTTAGCAGTTATGACTAACTCCCCTAGCTATTCCTGCCACTCTCCTTCTCTATTCCCCAAAATGTGACACCTCTCTCCTATTACCTCTTCACCCCGTAACGCCATGCCTCTTTCTTGACAAAACTTGTATTCCACCCATCTAATAATCACCTGTACACCTTTGCTAGCATCTTTATCCCTCTTCTCCAGCCCCCCTTAATCCTCATCTTACCGTCTCCTTCGGTTCTGTAGCCCTCACTCTTAGCCTACTTCCCACTCTCCTCACTCTGCTTTTCTTTCATTCCCACCCCTGCCTTTCCCCTTTCCCTTTTGTCTTTCTTCCTCTCCCACTCCCCCTTAGTTTTTACTCTTTTTCTTACAAATTTGTCATAGACAAAGTCACACTACTGGCTGCACTAAAATTGCTACTATGTATAATGTCTGAACTTTGTCTGTATATTGTTTTTACCATGTTAATCTCCTTGGAGAGATGCATTTTTGTAATTCTTGTTGTATTAATTGCTTGTCCACACATGATGTGGGACCTTTGTAAGAGAGCAACTGGCTCAAAGGTATTGCAATCCGAGATTTAAATAAATAAATAGAGAGAAGAGGGAATAATTTGTGACTAAGGGGCATGGCTTACAAAGACTAGGAAATCCAATACTCTGTAAACAACTGCCCCACAACTGGGTGTGCTTTTAGGAAAATTACACTGCAAATCTCAAAAACCAGCACCACCTACCACCAAAGGAAAAGGCATATGACATAATATATGTCCAAACATGTGCAGTTTAATAATATAGCATTAAACACAAATGGTTCAAACAACACAGACCTCACACATGCTGGTAGCACAGGCTGGGAAAGCAGGGAAGGGCCCAACTGACTTCTACCAATTTCGCAGTAGCCTCTTCAGGAGGGTGCAAGACTTGAAGTGACTAGGAGCATGACTTTTAGTGACTAGGGTGCATGATTTGCAGTGACTAGGGGGGAATGACATGTAGTGACTAGGAGGCATGACTTGTAGTAACTAGGAACATGACTTACAGTGACTAAGGGGCATGTCGTGCAGTGACTAGGAGACATGACTTGCTTTGACTAGGGTAAATGACATGCAGTGACTAGGGTGCATGACTTGCAGTGACTAGGGAGCATGGCTTACAGTGACTGGGGGCATGACTTACAGTGACTAGGGGACATGACTTACAGTCACTAGGGGACATGTTGTGCAGTGACTAGGAGGCATGATTTGTAGTGACTAGGGGCCTGACTTGTAGTGATGGAGGGCATGGATTCCACAGACTAGGGTGCATGACTTGCAGTGACTGCAGGGAATGGCTTGTAGTGACTAGGGGGCATGACTTGCAGTGGCTGGGCGCATGACTTGCACTGATTAGGGGCATGACTTGCAGTGACTAGGGGCCTGACTTGTAGTGACTAAGGGCATGACTTGTGACTAGTGGCAAGATTAGCAGTGATTAGGAGAATGACTTGCAGTGAATAGGAGCATGACTTGTAGTAATTATAGACATGACTTGCAGTGATTAGGGGCATGACTTGCAATGAATAGGAGCATGACCTGCAGTGATTAGAGGCATGACTTGCAGTGAATAGAAGCAGGACTTGCAGTGATTAGAGGCATGACTTGCAGTGAATAGGAGCAGGACTTGCAGTGATTAGAGGCATGATTTGCAGTGAATAGGAGCAGGACTTGCAGTGATTAGAGGCATGACTTGCAGTGAATTAGAGCAGAACTTGCAGTGATTAGAGGCATGACTTGCAGTGATTAGGAGCAGGACTTGCAGTGATTAGAGGCATGACTTGCAGTGAATAGGAACACGACTTGCAATGATTAGAGGCATGACTTGCAGTGAATAGGAGCAGGACTTGCAGTGATTAGAGGCATGACTTGAAGTGAATAGGAACATGACTTGCAGTGACTAGGGGGCATGACTTGCAGTGACTAGGGGCATGACTTATAGTAATTAGGGGCATGACTTGTTTATTGATAGAATTTTGTTGACCTGATAGGCACACTGAGACTAGAAGTCCCTTTTTCAGGCGCAACCGGGACTTGTGACTAATGGCATAACTAGTAGTGAATTGGAGCATAACTTGCAATGACTAGGGGGCAAGACTTATAGTGAGTAGGAGCATGACTTGCAATGAGTAGGGGCATGATTTGTAGTGACTAGGGGCATGACATAGTGACAAGGGTGCATGATTTGTAGTGACTAGGGGCATGACTTATAGTGACAAGGGTACATGAACTGAAGTGACAAGGGTGCATGATTTGTAATGACAAGGGGGCATGACTTGCAGTGACTAGGGTGCATGATTTGCAGTGACTAGGGGAATGACTTGCAGTGACTAGGGTGCATGATTTGCAGTGACTAGGGCACATAACTTGCAGTGACTAGGATACATGACTTGCAGTGACTAGGGTGCATGATTTGCAGTGACTGGAGCATGACTTGCAGTGACTAGGGCACATAACTTGCAGTGACTAGGGGGCATGACTTGCAATGACTAGGGTGCATGATTTGTAGTGACTAGGTGCATGATTCATAGTGACTAGGGTGCATGACTTATAGTGACTAGGGCATGACTGGCAATAACTAGGGTGCATGATCTGCAGTGACTAGGGGCATGACTTGCAGTGACCAGGGTGCATGATTTGCAGTGACTAGGGTGCATGACTTGTAGTGACTAGGTGCATGATCTGTAGTGACTAGATGCATGACTTGTAGTGACTAGGGTACATGACTTGTAGTAACTAAGGCATGACTGGCAATGACTGGGGTGCATGATTTGTAGTGACTAGGGACATGACTTGCAGTGACTAGGGTGTATGACTTGCAGTGACTAGGGTGCATGATTTGCAGTGACTAGGGTGCATGATTTGCAGTGACTAGGGCGCATGACTTGTGATGACTAGGGCATGGCTTGTAGTGACTAGGGTGCATGATTTGCAGTGACTAGGGTGCATGACTTGTAGTGACTAGGGTGTGTGATTTGCAATGACTAGGAAGCATGACTTGTAGTGAATAGTTCCATGATTTGTAGTGACTAGGGTGCATGACTTTTAGTGACTAGGGCATGACTTGTAGTGACTAGGTGCATGACTTGTAGTGACTGGGGGCCATGACTGGCAATGAGTAGGAACATGATTTGCAGTGACTAGGGATATGACTTATAGTGACAAGGGTGCATAATTTGTAGTGACTAGGGGCATGACTTATAGTGACAAGGGTGCATGAACTGAAGTGACAAGGGTGCATGATTTGTAAAGACAAGGGGGCATGACTTGCAGTGACTAGGGTGCATGATTTGCAGTGACTAGGGGAATGACTTGCAGTGACTAGGGTGCATGATTTGCAGTGACTAGGGCACATGACTTGCAGTGACTAGGATGCATGACTTGCATTGACTAGGGTGCATGATTTGCAGTGATTGGAGCATGACTTGCAGTGACTACGGCACATAACTTGCAGTGACTAGGGGCATGACTTGCAATGACTAGGGTGCATAATTTGCAGTGACTAGGGTGCATGATTTGTAGTGACTAGGTGCATGATTTGTAGTGACTAGGGCGCATGACTTGTAGTGACTAGGGCATGACTGGCAATAACTAGGGTGCATGATCTGCAGAGACTAGGGGCATGACTTGCAGTGACTAGGGTGCATAATTTGCAGTGACTAGGGCGCATGACTTGTAGTGACTAGGTGCATATATTTGTAGTGACTAGGTGCATGACTTGTAGTGACTAGGTGCATGACTTATAATGACTAGGGCGCATGACTTGTAGTAACTAAGGCATGACTGGCAATGACTAGGGTGCATGATTTGTAGTGACTAGGGCACATGACTTGTGATGACTAGGGCATTGCTTGTAGTGACTAGGGTGCATGATTTGCAGTGACTAGGGTGCATGACTTGTAGTGACTAGGGCATGACTTGTAGTGACTAGGGTGTGTGATTTGCAATGACTAGGGAGCATGACTTGTAGTGACTAGGGCGCATGACTTGCAGTGACAGCAAGGGGTAGTTGTAGGGGGAGAACTGTCGACTCCCAGAGCTGTAACCAGTGGGATCCCACGAGGCTCGGTGCTAGGATCAGTGCTATTTAACATCTTCATTGCCAACATATGAGGTGGGATTAGGAGTAAAATCAGCCTTTTTGCAGACAACACAAAGATCGGTGCAAAGATGGGTAGTGTGGAAGGGGGCAGGTGCTCCAAGAGGATTTGGCAAAACTTGTGTGCTGGTCAGACACATGGCAGCTAGGGTTCAATGTTAAGAAGTGCAAAGTCATGCACTTGGGAGCCAGGAAGCCAGGGAATTGCTACTGGCTAGGGGGAGTGCAGTTATCCACGTCAGTGGAGGAGAAGTCACTGGGGGTTCTAGTCACAGGGCACATGAATCACTCGGTGCAGTGTAGGAAGGCAGCGGCCAAGACTAACAAGATGCTGGAGTGCATTGCCTGGGCAATCACCTCTAGGAGAGAGGAAGTCATTCTGCCGCGGTACAGGTCGCTGGTGAGGCCTCACTTGGAGTGCTGTGTGCAGTTCTGGTGCCACAATTTAAAGAAGGACGTCAAACTACTGGAGGTGGTCCAGCACAGGGCAACAAAGATGATCCCTGGGCTGGGGGACAAACCATATGAGGAAAGACTGGGGGAGCTCAACATGTATTCCCTGGAGGATAGAAGGGAGAGAGGGGATATGATTGCGACCTTGAAATACTTAAAGGGCATGAATAAGGTTATTACTGAGGGCAAGTTTAGATTGGGGGGGCACAAGGGGACACAGTCTGAAAATGGAGGGTGGAAGATTCAGGAGGGGAATGAGGAGGCACTACTTCACAGAAAGGGTGGCAGCGAGGTGGAATGCACTGCCAGACGAGATGATATCATTGAACTCTGTGAGACGTTTTAAGAGGGGGTGGGACAGGGTCAAAGGTAAAGTCAAAACTGGAGGGAAGCTGGAGAGGGGGGTCAGCAGAAAGGGGGATAAATCAGATGGGCAGGCAAGTGTTGGGGGGCAGCTGCAGTAGATTAGACTGGGAGCTAACGCTCAAGCAGACTCGATAGACCATATGGCCTATATCTGCTGGCATTTGTGTATGTTTGTATTACTTGTAGTGACTAGGGGGAGTGACTTGTAGTGACTAGGGGGAGTAACTTGTAGTGACTAGGGTGCATGACTTGTAGTGACTAGGGGAAGTGACTTTTAATGACTAGAGGGCATGACTTGCAGTGAATAGGAGCCATGATTTGCAGTGACTAGGGAGCATGACTTGTAGTGACTAGGAGGCCATGACTTGTAGTGACTTGGGTGCATGACTTGTGACTAGGGAGCAGGACTTGCAGTGACCAGAGGGCATGATTTACAATGACTAGGAGTGTGACTCTCAGTGATTAGGCAGCATGTCTTGTAGTGGCTTGGTTTCCATGACTGACAAGGCGCATGCCTTGCAGTGACTGGGTGCATGACTTGCAGTACTTAGAGGGGATGACATGTATTAATTAGGGGACATTACTTCTCATTGGGGTGCATAAATTGCAGTGACTAGGTGGCATGACTTGCAGGGACTAATGGGAATGACATGCACTGGCTATGGAGCATGACATGCAGTGTCTAGGAGAATGACTTATAATGACTAGAGGGCATGACTAGGACTTGCAGTGACTGGGGGCATGACTTGTAATGACTGTGGGCATGACTTATAGTGACTAGGGAACAGCACTTGCAGTGACCAGGGGGCATAACTTCCAGTGATGAGGCGCATGACTAGCCATGACTAGGGGTATGACTTGCAGTGATTAAGGTGCATGACTTGTGACTAGAGAACAGAACTTGCAGTGGCATGGGGGGATGACTTGCAGTGACTGGGGAACATGACTTGCAGTGACTAGGGGCATGACTTGAAGTGACTAAGGGGAATGACTTGCAGTGACTGGGGCATGACTTACAGTGATTAGAGGGCATGACTTGTACTGACTAGGGAACAGGACTTGCAGTGACCAGGAGGCATGACTTGCAGTGACTAGGGGCCTGACTTATAGTTACTGGGGCATGACTTACAGTGTTTAGAGGGCATGACTTGTACTGACTAGGGAACAGGACTTGCAGTGACCAGGAGGCATGACTTGCAGTGACTAGGGGCATGACTTGCAGTGATTGAGGTCATCACTTGCAGTGATTAGGGGCATGACTTGTAGTGCCTTAAGGGGATGACTTGTATTAATTAGGGGACATGACTTGTTACTGGGTGCATAAATTGTAATGACAAGGTGGCATGACTTGCAGTAACCAGGAGCATGACTTGCAGTCACCAGGGGCATGAATTGCAGTGACTAGGACATGAGCAAGCATGACTTGTAGCAACTAGTGTGCATGATTTGCAGTGACTGGGGGCATGACTTGCAGTGACTGGGGTGCATGATTTGCAGTGACTAGGGGCATGACTTGTAGTGACTAGCAGGCATGATTTACAGTGACTACGGGACATGACAAGCAGTGACTAGGGGGCCTGGCATGCAGTGACTAGGGGGCATGACTTGTAGTGACTAGGGTGCATGACTTGCAGTGACTAGGGAGCATGACTTGCTTGACTGGGGTGCATGACTTGCAGTGACTAGCAGCATGACTTGCAGTGACTAGGGGAGTGACTTGCAGTGACTAGCAGGCATGGTTTACAGTGACTAGGGGACATGTCATGCAGTGACTAGGGTCAAAACTTTTAATGGCTAGGAGGCATGACTTGCAGTGAGTAGAGGGGCATGGTTTCCAGTGACTAGGGTGCATGACATGCAGTGACTGGCGGGAATGGCTTGTAGTGACTAGGGAATATGATGTGCAGTGGTTAAGCGGCATGACTTGCAGGAACTAGGGACATGACATGTAGCGACTAGGGGGCATGACTTGCAGTGACTAGGGGGAATGACATGTAGTGACTAGGTGGCATGAAAGGCGGTGACTAGAGGTATGACTTGCTGTGACTAGGGGGCATGACTTGCAGAGACTAGGGGACATGACTTGCAGAGATTAGAGGGCATGACTTGCAGTGAGTAGAAGGGCATGGTTTTCAGTGACTAGGGCACATGACATGCAGTGACTGGCGGGAATGGCTTGTAGTGACTAGGGGACATGATGTGCAGTGGTTAGGAGGCATGGCTTGCAGGAACTAGGGGTATGATATGTAGCGACTAGGGGGCATGACTTACAGTGAGTAGGTGGCATGACTTGCAGTGAGTAGGTGGCATGACTTGCAGTGACTAGAGGGCATGACTTGCAGTGAGTAGAGGGGCATGGTTTCCAGTGACTAGGGCACATGACATGCAGTGACTAGGGGGTCATGACTTGTGACTAGGGATATGACTTGTGACTAGTGGGCATGATGTGTAGTGACTAGCAAGGATAAGTTCTACTGTCTAGGGGACATGACATGGAGTAACTTGGGGGCATGATGGAGTATGACTTACAATGACCAGGGGGCATAACCCATAGGGTCTATGGGTCATGACTGTTAGTGACTACGGGGTATGACTTAAAAGGCATATTTTTATGTATTTTAAACCATCTAGAACTTTATGACTGCCCAGCCGACTGTCAACAAGATTGCAGGATCCAGAGGTGCTGGCTCAGGCTATATGCATGCAACGTTGCTGGTTATTCCCTTCCTGGACAGCTGCGTTGTTAAGCTACAGACACTGGGGTTTAGGCGCTCCTACTCAACCTTAACAATAGTGGTGCTACTGTACCAAGAAAATGTGTACATCAGCATTCACAAGTTCGCCCTGATTTGCTTCTCACACAGCCTAACCGCCAGATAAACATTAATCTAGAGGTCAGATATGTTACAATGACAACTGTAAACCTCAGAACTAACCTGAATTCAGCTTTCGTAATGCAGGTGACATCACAATAGAACTGTCCTACCCTGATGGCAACTGCTGAACTCAGGCAGTTGAATTGTTACATGGGGGGCGTGACTTTGATCCGACTGTAATGGCAGCATAATCTGCAAGCTTCACCGACCCAGGGTTATAATTAATAAATCTCACCTGCATTGAATTGGGACACCGGAGCAACAAACAGTACTTCCAAGAGAGTTGGATCCCAGGAACAGGGTGATCATTCCGCAAACAACCAAAACATGCATGCAGCAGAGAAGAAAGGGAGCGTGGATAAATTTACAGCATGATGCTCAGCGAGGTCCCTGCCGCGAGTATGGAGCTTAACATGCGGCAGATACATGACATGTTTGGGGCCCTCATACAGCGGATGAATGAAGTATCCCTGGCTTCCAATAACACAACGATGGAAACACAGCGAATGGAAGCCAGAATGAGCAGGACTGAAGCGCAGAAATCGACAAACTCTGCTGCTATAGATAATCTTATGGCAACCCTGAGGGAGCAGGAGTACACATTCAACAAAATCGAAGCACGCCAGATGACTTAAAGAATAGGAGCCACCGCAACAATCTGCGTGCTCCTAGGGTTCCCCAAAGGTGTCAAAAGGGGAAACCCAGTGGATTTTTATATAATGAATTGCCAGTAATCCTCAGGCATGAGCTGCCACGTGGAATGATAATTGAAAGGCTCACCGCGCATTTAACGCACTCCCTAAACCAGGTTTGAGGCCAAGGCCTCTGTTGGCTAGAGTACTCAATTTTGTCAACAAAGACTGGCTCATGGCCAGGGCCCGAGAGCTGGGGGCGCTCACGTGGAGAGGGCACAGGTTTCTTATCTTCCATGATTATTCATGTGAGCTGGCAGGCAAAAGAAAAAAATACACTGAGGTCTGCCGCCTGATGTACTCACTGGGAATAAGATTTTCGCTCCGCTACCCCGCTGCCATGCAGCTGGAAGTAAATGGGACTCCCATTTCATTTGATATCCTCGAGGCTCTAATGGACCACCTGAACAAGACCTTGCCTAAACGTAGCAAGACATCAAGACCTGAACCAGCACTCTGGAGTAATGGAGTACAGAAGCCCCAGGGACAATAACATTGAACCCCAGAAGCCAAGATCGCCTGAGAGCTCGGGAAGCCAAATCCAAGAGAGGGATGCATGGGGCCTCCCTACACAATCGAGGAAGTGCCACCAATCTGGAAGACATGCAAGGAGGGAACATCCCCACGACCGAGTCTGGGAACAAGACAGGAGGGAGAACAAGTCTCCGGAGAGGACGGAGGAAATAGCCAGCCCATACGCCACCAGAAACAGATTTGAGATACTGGCTAACCTGGAGCCTGGAGGTATAGAGGATTTTCCAAGATACCCAGAGGAAGAAATGGCACTCAAGGCCTCAGCAACTGAAGCAGAATGTGGGGCCTGGAGTGTAGAGGATATCCCAGTGGCAGTGTTGCCTCCACCTCAGAACCTACTACAGATCGAGGGCTCTAGCCTTCCAAAGCAGGCACCAGCAGAGCGTGTGAAATCTAGCAATGTGAGTCCAGCATAGTGGACTCAGATAAATGTTCCATTTGTTCTTTCAAGGGGAAAAGGCATAGGTCAGGCTGGGAGTGGGTAGGGGAGTCATGGGGGGTGGCTAGGAGAAAGCCCAGCTAAAGGCACAAGGGATAGTAATGGGCACCAAGTACTCCAACCCTCAGCTGTTTATACCACAGGGGAAAATAGCAGCTAACCTATGCCTTGATGTACTAGAAAAAGCTAACTGGATGCTATAATATTTTGTGTTTATTGTTGCAGTATAACGGGTGCACTTATGAAGTGCTGGGGCATGTACGAAAGAGGTTACCCCTAGAAGGGGGCAGGGGGATGCTATAATGGAAAGTGAAAGGCTGCACAAAAGGAAGGGGGCATAAAATATACCCATGTACAGTACAGTAATTTTTCTTTTTAAAATACAACTAATTTTGACCAGGTGCGGGGTAGTCGGGTGACCCCTGGGGTTCACAACTCCTTTCCGAGGATTGAGATGGTCACGAAGCACTAAGCCCACAAGGAGGTCACTGCAGTTTGTCCATAGGAACTAGTCCATAAGCATAAGGCATCTTTGCAGATAAAGTGTCTTGGGGGGTACTCCTAAGACAGACTGGCCTCTCAAGGTACTTGGGTAGGGGGAAGGCTAAGCTGCATCCTTGTACATACAATGGGACTAAACACAGGCACAACCTGATAAAGATGCAGGGAACTGCCACGCAGAGCTATGATTATACACTCCTAGATGTGGTAGAGACAGGGCAGCCTCCCCACCCACGGGATTTGTCGGTGACGTCATCACTGCTCGCCTACTCCTAGGAAGATATAGGGGTCAACAAGGAGGAAGCAATCATCTCTCTCTTCGCCCCCTCCCCTCCTGTGAGCAACCCTGCAATCCATTCCACATATCAGCCAAGGAGGGAGGGCCACCACCCACAACAGGTGAGCACCCCCTAAGAAAAGCAGCTTTTATAGAGTGGGTAGATGCCCCCTAAAATATCATGCCCCAGACTTACAGTGAACATCAATAATGAAGGTGGAAATAACTAAAGTTTCAAATCATGCCTCAGGCAGGTTAGGGCACAAGTTAGGTCTGCCTTACCTATACTCCACTGTTAGAAGTAGTAGCCAAGCATGGGACTTCCAACCAGCAGAGGAATCCCTTCACTTACCAAACCCCCGAAAGAAGGTTGGGTTACGCCTCAGGGGAACCCGTGTCCCCGGCCTGTTAGACCAGTTCTTTCTCATGCAGTGCCAAGTGCAGTGTCTGTAAATATGTTAACAAGTGTTTTGTTCAGTATGTTAGAAGTCATTAACTCTTGTAAAAATGTAAATGGTTATTCAGATGTGCCTAACTATGCTAGGAATAAGTGTCTCAGGTTACAAGCCTTGCCGAAACAATGTGAATTCCAACCTGTGTATCCAATCCAGTTTAAATGGGCCCCCAATAGATAGGGCCCTTCACTCTCTCAGGTTGCAGAATATGAAACAACCCATTTGTCCCAGTCAAACAGAATGTGGATGAAATATCACGTAAAATCCCAGATAATGCAGTTGCCCTGCCTGGATTTACAATTTTTAGGTTAGATCGGGCCTCAGAGAGGGGTGGTGGCTGCGCTATCTACCTAAAAAATTCCATCGGGGGCTGGCCACGCCTCAGATTGACCTTGGATATCCTGCTCAGGCTTTAGCTGTAAATGTGCTCCTGGGGGCACACAACAGAGCCCTCACTACACTCTCAATCTACTTACCTCCCAAGGACCTATCCCCCGGCTTACAAAGTATCCTGGATTATCTTCAGTCGAAAAAACACCTCACCGAGACGATTTTAATGGGAGACTTCAATATAAACTGGCCGTCGGGAGCAAGAGGGGCTATTAAGGACTCATTAGCATCACTGCACCTCACTCAACTCGTCAGCACGCCTACCAGAATAAACTATAAGACCTGGACTAGTAGCACCATTGACTGGATTATATCAAATCACCCAGATAGTATCACAAATGTAACAGTTCACCCCAACACTATCAGTGACCACTCTCCAATCACTTGCTACTGGTCGAACAAATTCCACACCCCCACCCCAAACAAACTACAACTGCATGCTAAAGCGTGGGCACCTGGATCTCTTAAAAAAAACAACTCCGGTCCCAGGACTGGTCCATTCTGGACACTGCCGATGATATCAACATCGCTCAGGAACACTTCATCAAGGTTTTTAACATGGTCTGCTATATCTACACCCCTCCCAGGAAACTGAAGGTTCTTGGTACAATTCACTCTTGGATCACATCGGAACTAGGAAATAGTATGAAACAACGGGACCATCTACGGCAACTGGCAAAGTCATCAATGAAGCAGCGTGATCTTCAAGCATATAAAACAGCTAGAAATACCTGTACTAGGGCAATTTGACAGGCAGAAAGAAAGCACCGTAGACAGCTGCTGTTGAACACGTGAGGAGACAGTAGAACATTTTGGTCGAACATAAAAGACAT
The DNA here is from genome assembly GCA_016271365.2 of Neoceratodus forsteri. Taxonomy (NCBI): domain Eukaryota; kingdom Metazoa; phylum Chordata; order Ceratodontiformes; family Ceratodontidae; genus Neoceratodus; species Neoceratodus forsteri. The sequence goes on from CM057458.1 coordinate 6,614,513, forward strand.
TACAGGCAAAGAACAGAAGACCTCCCCAACAGTACTAAAAGTGGATGGCAACCCCATCACTGACCCACTCCAAATCGCAAATATTTTTAATACAGCTTTCACTAATCTGTCGGGTGTCCTTCCAAAAGACTTCTTTGATGATCCTCCTGTTTTACTAGCTGAGTATGCTGAAACCAATAGACCGAAGCACCCACCGTTCTGTTTCAAACGAGTTTCCCCAACCCCGGTCAGAAAGCTTCTAACCAAAGTCCTGGGGAAATCCAGACATAGTGGAGACTCGCTTGACCTCAAACTCATTGTACTTACCCTTGAAGAAGTTCTCCTACCTATAACTAAGATACTAAGTCTATCTCTCACTCTATCGTAGTTCCCCAAAGTACGGAAAACAGTGCTAGTCACCCCTGTGCATAAATCCGGAGATCATACACAGCATTGCAACTATAGGCCAATATCAATCCTCCCTCTACTATTGAAAGTCCTTGAATGCAGAGTAACCAACCAACTTGTAGACTACCTTGAGAAGTACGCTCTACAATGCCCTCAACAACATGGCTTCAGGAAAAAGCACAGCACTACCACTGCTCTGTTAGAATTTACCAGCTTCAGCCATCAGTCCTTGAACAAAAACAATCTGGTTGGAGCGACTTTCATCGACCTTACGAAAGCTTTCAACACCGTTAATCACAAACTCCTCCTTGATTAACTTGCAACAATTGGTCTCTCCCCAAACACACTGAAGTGGTTCGGAAGCTACCTTGCGGATAGGACACAATGGGTGAAGATACTGTATCTAACATTGTCTCGGAGCTACAAATCATCCGATCAGGTGTCCTACAAGGGTCCATTCTTGGTCCTCTCCTGTTTAGTATCTTCCTTAACAACTTGCCACATGCCTGGAAATTAAGAACGCTCCTATAGGCTGATGATGTTGTCATCTTTGCAAGCAACTCTGATCCCTCCGCGTATTGAAGACAACCTCCAACTTGGTTTCCTTGAAGTCAAAAAATGGTTCCAATCACACAAACTTGTCCTAAACTACAAAAAAACTGAACTCCTGTTGTTCTCCTCCTCCCACCATAAGTACATGTTGCATGCCCTGACAGTCAAGAATGACCTTGAACGTCGGCCCGGTGGCACTGAGGGTTGAGGCACTGGAATCTACGCCAGCGACCTGGGTTCGGGAACGGACTCAGGTTGCCGGGGGTTGGCAGGGGAAGGGAGGATTGATCATCCCAGTGGATGCTCTCCTCCCTCAGGGGTGGGACACCAGGGACGCAGTATCGTCCAACACTCCCATAGAGAGTGCCGGTGGAAGCACCAGCCCTTGAAGGGATCGGCAGCTACGATATGCCGGAGTTGGGAAGGGGGGACATCGTACAGCGCATGAGAGGATGACGTGCACTCACACGTCACCCTTCTGGATGTACGTCCTGAAAGGTGCCGGTGTCCTAAGGGGGCTGGGAGCTAAGGGAGAAAAATCGGGGGGAAATGTACAAACCCCGGCCCTACGAGCAAGATGAAGCTAAGGGATGGGATACCATGGGAATTGCCCTGGCAGACGGAGTAGGAGGAGGTACGAGGCCTCCTCTAAAAAAGCTGTGGGAGCCGGCAAAATAAAAAAAAAAAAAAGAATGACTTTGGAGACCCCCCCCCGAACAAGTTAAACAATTCAAATATCTTGGTGTAACCTTGGACAGCCACCTCTCCTACAGGCCACACATTGAGATCATTGCCAAGTCGGTATATGCAAAATTAGGTTTGTTGTTTAGGCATAGAAGGGATCTGACCACTGAAGTTTGGTACTATCCGCTGTTGATTACGGTTTGGTAATCCATGGAGCTGCCTCTGCCTCATCCCTAAAAAGGCTAAATATAACCCTAAACAAAGCCTGTAGGCTCATCACTGATGCTGACTGCCTCTCCCACACATGTGATCTCTACACACAAACTGGATGGCTCAATCTCCAAGGATGGACCAATTACCAATCATGCATACTAGTCAAAAAGGTGCTCCTTGGAGCTCTACCAAATGGCATTACCTGCCTTCTGCCCAGATCCATCAAGGCTCATCATACTCGGGCCTGTGTCACTGAACACTTACTCATGCCAAGGTTCCAGACCACACAGTGCCAGCGGTATTTCCTCTATAGAGCCCCCAGCTGGCTAAATTGCCTAGGCTGTGAACTCACTAGCTCACCTCATCTGGCCCAGCTTAAATGTCTCCTGCACCAGCACATTATGAATGAAAGCACCTGTGATTGCCCCAAGTTATTCAGCTTGTGCCCACTTGTGTGCCTATCCTGGTCACTGCAGTTTGACAGGGCCACCATCTGCCTCGTCCTCCCTCCACCACTACCCTCACACCCACCTCTCTACTCGCTCTCCCTATACCCAGCCGAACACTTTAGTAGCCTTATTAGACCTCTGGCTATCTCCGACCCCTCTGCACTATTTATGCTTTTCCCCACTTCTTTTTCCCCCACATCTCCCCTCCTTTTTGCACACCCTATCCCCCCTCTACTTTACTGTTTTACCCCTTTCTTTGCCTACCTTACTATTCCCCATGACAAGGCAACCTGGCGGCAACTTTCCCACCCCTCCTGATCCAACCTCTATTTCTACCTCCCCTTTCTATTTCTCATAGTTTTATATCATCCCCTTTTTTGAATTGCAGATGTATCAGAGACTGTCAATTAATTATGTACTATGATGTTTTTACTGTAAACTGTAAAAGTTAATCTGTTCTCCCCTCGTCCGTCTTTGTTACCCCCCCCCAATATTGATGTGGAACCTTTGTAAATGAGCAGTCCTGTGCTCAAAGGTACTTGTAATCCAAGAATGAATAAATAAATAAATAAATATAATTGGTCACATGGAATGTCAGGGGACTTAACACACCCATAAGGAGGAAAAAGGTGCTAGCCCATTTGAAGAGAGCGAGAACCCACATGGCATTCTTACAGGAAACTAAACTACGCAAGGGAGATCATTCATATCTGGGAAGGGATTGGGTGGCTACAGAACTCTATGCATGCGCTGCAACCAGGAAAAGAGAGGTAGTCATCCTGGTGCACAAAGCACTTCTGTGGTCCATGGCAAAAAGTAGGTTGGACCCACGGGTAGATAGATTATTGCACTAATGGACACTCCCAAGGGGCAGATACTGCTAGTGAACATATATTCCCTGAACAAGGACAGACCCTACTTTTTTCTAGCCTTAACTAGAAAAACTGAAGTCATGGCAGAAGGAGATACTCCAATAATAACTGGGGGTCAATCTCACCCTCATACCCATGCTTGACAGAAGGTGATGCAGGCAAGAAGTCCCACCCCTGAGGAGTGCAGGTCACTCTGCAGATGACCACAGAATTTCAGTTAGTGGGTATCTGGTGCCTACTACATCCGAAGGAGAGGGACTTCACATTTCAATCTGATGTGCACGGCATGTTCAGTTGGCTGGATTTCTGGCTTATCTCTCAAAATATTATGCAACTTGTATTGCAATCCACTATCCTGCCCACCGTGATCTTGGATCACACCCCAGTCCAATTGCAGATGTCTTGGGGCCCCCCTCCCCCCTGGTCCCCCACTTGGAGGCTGGACCTGCTATTTCTTAGAGATCCAGACTTCCTGACATGGGTCAAAAGGAAGACAGAAATGTTCCTCCAGGAAAACCCAATCTCTGATACGTCATCTGGAATCACATGGAAGGCAAATAAAGCCACCATCAGTGCACAATAATTAGCTACGTGACACACAGGAAAAAAGAACGAAAGAAGAAAATTGAAGAGGCTTGAAGGGGAGCTAACTACAGCAGAAAAGGAATACAAAGCTATGAAACACCCGACCCCACACTCTGAGATAGGTCACAAGGTCCTAACGCTGCGCCTGAAGACGAAAGAGTTCCTCTCTAGAAAAGCTAACCTGGCCATCCTGAAGATCAGACACACATACTAGGAGGGGGGAGGTAAAAGTGGTAAGGTGCTAGCATACCAGCTTAGGAAACAGCAGGCTAACAGACACATCGCTGGACTTACAGAGCTGCACACCCAGAAGGTTCACACTAAGCTTGCAGAGGTAAATAAAATAATGATGTAATTTATGCCAAACTATATACCTCTTCACACTTAGAAACCAAGGGAGAAACCCAGACATTCTTGAATGCCCTCTCCCTACCCAAGATATCTGACCAACAAAAGGAATCTCTGGATGCCCCCGAGGGTGGAGGAGGTGCAAAAAGCCCTGATGTCTCTGAAGAGGGGGAAGGCTCTGGGAGGGGATGGATTTCCAGTAGATTTCCTCCAGGCTATTGCCCCCTTGATATCCCCACTACTGTGCCAGGTATACTCAGAAGCTGGAATGCTAGGTGCAGTACCATCCACACTCAGTGAGGCCATCATAACAGTCCTCCCAAAATAGTGTAAAGATCCCTCAGCAGCAGATAGCTACTGCCCCATCTCCCTTATTAGTACCAACAGCAAAGTATACACAAAAGTACTCGTGTCCAGGCTGAACCCATTCCTCCGCTCGTTGATGCACCCTTCTCAAGTCGGCTTCGTACAGGGCAGATATGGCACTGACCATATTCGATCATTAGTCAACCTAATTCACACTGCTAAAAACATTAATACACCTGCAGCCGCATTGGCAGCCAACTCTGAGAAAGCATTTGACTTGGCTGAATGTGACTACCTACATGCAGTACTTGCACACACGAGATTTGGGCTCAAATTCTGTGCAGTCATAACTGCATTATACACCTCCCCCCAAGCAAGTTTCCTCACTAACTCCCTGCTCTCTGACCCATTCCAACTGCACAGGGGTACCAGGCATTGGTGTCCTTTATCACCTCTTCTGTTTGTCTTGGCGGTCAAGTAGCTGGCGTCAACCATCCACCAACATGATTATATTAATGGTCTACGTATAGGGAACACTCAATATTCGACCTTAATGTACGTGGATGACCTACTAATCACCTTTGGCGGATGCACAGCAGTGAATTGAACTGATCATTTTTTTTTACCTTTGTTTTACCAGGAGAGACACACTAAGCTGAAAGCTTGTTTACAGGTGCAACCTAGGAGCACAAGGAAGGTAAGTGACTTGCTCAGGGTCACACAGTATGCAAGTGGAGCTCAAATTCACACACTTCTTAGGCCTGAAGATGAACCAAAATAAAACGGAGATTCTCCCCCTCAACCAGATCTGCCAACCCCCGCTATTGCCCATACAAGACCTACAATGGTCCCAAGAAGGAGTCACATATCTCAGTATAAAGACAGGTACTAAGTGTGACAATATGTGGGAGATGAATCTGGGTCCCCTATTGGTGGACTGCAAGGGAGAGCTTGAGAGATGGTCCTGGCTTTGCCTAACCATGGCAGACAAGATAGCTATCTTTAAGATGCCCGTGGCACCCAAATTCTTTTACTTATTCTCATGTATCCTTCTCTAGCTCCCTCCCTTATACCAGAAAATTGATAAAATGGTGGGGGCCTTTCTCTGAGAAACCAATAGGCCGAGATACAGCCATAGCAAACTAAGGGCACACTGGAGAGTGGGGGGAACTTCCTTGGATGGAAGGATACAAGATAGCATTCTAAAGTGCCCAAACTCTGAAGTGATTCCATTCGTGCTCGGCTACATCACCCCAGTGGATCTGCATGGAGCAGGTTGTTGCTTACTGTTAAGAAAATCCAATGGATGTTATTTAACAACAAGAAGAGTTCAAATACATCTAAATTATTCATAAAGTTGACAGATGACAGAGAAATAAGCAGAGTTGATACATACAAATATTTGTGAAGATTTTGACCAATTAACATATAACTCTCACATTCAAAACTTGTTGAATAAATTAAAAAGATTACCAGCTTTCTGTCATAAAAATATGGTTTATTTTAGTTTATCAGTTCAAAAACATTTGGTAAATTTATTATTCATGTCTCAATTGGATTATTGGGACTGCATATATGTAAAAGCCATGTCTACGTGATTAGGAGTACTGGATCCCTTATACCGCAATGATCTTAGATTTATAACAGGATTGCCATGGAAAACTTATCACTGCAGTTGGCTGGGTCTTGTTGTCTGTTCGGAGACAAATGCACAGTTATATTTTTGTGTACAAATGTGTAGCAGGTGCAATTCCTCTTTACCTTTTGAACTTGTTGCAGTTTAAATCAAATAACAATCATGAAGTTAGATTGGCAAAATTATTAAAGTATTTGATACCAAATTATCGAACAGAATTTGGGGAATCTGTTCTTGCAGTATCTGTACCTAGAGCATGAGATGAAACCCACAAAAAGGTTAAAAATGACAACTCTTGCAAATTTCAAGTTTTAAGACTAGTGTTAACAGACTGCTGTACAGTTGGTATGATTGCTATAGGTGAATTTTGCTATTTTAGAGTATTCAGTATTGTGCATAGATAAAGCTTTGTAACTGTAGGTTATGTTATTGTTTTTATGTTTTGGACACAGTTGTAGAAGAGAGTTTACTCTCAGTTTGCTCTCCAATAAATATTGATATTGACTCAAAATACTCAGTTCATCTTCACTTGTGAGGGGGCAGGACTTTCATAACTTAGTCATGACTCTGCCACACTTGAGTTTTGATTCAGCCCTCTAGCTCACATGACTACTCACACACCCTATTACCTTGGTTACCTTGTTATTTCCCACTCACCCTACTACCAGAATACCTTGTGATTTCCCCATCCACCCTCCATACCCAGGGTACCCAGTGATTCCACCCACCCAACAATCAGGGTAGCCAGTGATTCCCCACCCATACTACTACACAAAGTACCCTGTAATTCCCTGCCTACCCTTCCCTGTCATTCCCCACCCCTACTGGGTCAGTTCACCATATGTAGAATAGCGCAAGTCAAAACCACACAACAGAGACAGCATAGGCGGGAATAGTGACAGGGTGCAAAACCACTAAATGGAATATGCGCTGTTGTTTACCCTGTCGCCCTTCCCTCACAGAGGATAAGTCCTCTGCTGGGAGGAGGGTCTACCAACCAGCTGCTGTGGCTCAATAGGATGAGCCACAGGCAACAATGGAGGTGGTGCATCTGCAGAGCGGGTATCGAATCCCGGTCCCAGATGCATGGAATTTTTGTTTATTTCTCCCTTTGTGCAGTTTAAGTGTACAACCCCCCAACCCCCCAGAGTTGATTATTTTAGTTGGGGGTGCACAGTTTCCATAGAAATAAGGGACCTGACACATGGCTCAATCATGGTTTCAGGGGTTGTTGCAAATGCAAGAGATGGCAGTTTTTGTAAGTATATGCTGGAGGGAGATGGCTTTGTCAGCCCCCATAATAACAGGAAATTCCAGATAAGGCAGTTTGCCACATGTGACACTACGGGAGTTAAGTGCATGGCAGTGTGCTTATGCAATGCATGCTGCGGCCTGTAGGTAAAACTAATACAAGTTTAAAAACAAGAGTCAGTGACTTGGTGAACACTGTAGAGCAATTGCTGGGCACAATCTGGCATATGCTACAGCCCAGCATTTTAAAGAAGTGAATGACCCAGAAAACCAAGGCCCCCATATTCAAAAGTCCCCTGCAAACTCACATAAGTACCTAGGCCGTGCATCTGAGATGCGCTGGCCCAAAATAATGAGATATTCAGAAGATATGAAATGAGATGCGCTCACGCATGTCTGACTGAATATCCTGAAAATGCATGATCATGCTGTGGGAAATGCATGGCGCAGCATGTGACCCAAGCCCTATGTGGAACATTGGGAAATGTGTGATGCAAAGCCACTTGCGCAGTGCGCAAAATTGCAATATTCAGCTGGGATATGCAAATGGCCTCACTGCACATTCCAAGCCCACTTCCCACATTTGCATCTCATTACTGGAATGTATTCAGGCCATTTGCATACCCCGGGCATGCTCAGTTCCAGCTTTGCAGCGCTGCTCACAACTCCACAAAGGTGAACCTGAGGTATTGCAGCCTAGCAGGCAGGTGTGATGGAATGTTTGTGTGTGGGTGAGTGGACTGCATTGGTCTGGATACAGTGCTGTTACCCATAGTCATGTACAGGATCAGACTGGGGTACAGGGGGCTGTCCTGGACAGTGGCCACAGGGGCCCACCTGGACGTGCAACAGGGAAGGGCACAGGGTGACACAGTCTGATCGGTATACCACATGCATGTGATACACCAGCTCCATATGTAGCCTACAATCACCTGCAGTGCCCCACACCTCCCTCTTATGAGAGGCACATGGTGAAGAATACAAGGAATGGCAGTATGCAGAGGGTGACCAGGTACCCGAGTGGGTGGGTCCCACTTGTGTGCACCTATGATGTACCACCGTGAGTGTGTGCCACAGATCAATCCCTGGCCTGTGCCAGGCTGCCACCTGTCCACCAGGCTACCTGGGCACCACTGCCCCAGACAGCACCCTGGGTGCATGCCACCACCAGGTGGCACCCTGCAGGCCACATCGGTGCAGGCTATGGCCCATGGTCCATTTTCTGCACTGTGGCTGTCCGCTCCACTGGTGTATCCAAGGGGCAGCCAGCAGCACTGGCATGTGGCTGCTGGGTGTCTGCATCCAGGGTGTGGTGTGGGGGGTTGCTCCCTGGATGGTGCCAGAGGTGGCATGGCACCTGTGGCTCAGGGTTCATCCATCCTGGCATAACTGCTATGTGTGTGTGCCCTGGGGCATGTACTGGTGCACCTCCGAAGGCTGTTTTTAGATGGCTTGCCTGCAGTTCTGCAACCTGCCTGTGGGTGGCTGGCCATTTCAGCATGCTTTTTCCATGCCTGACTTTTGGTGGCTCATCTTTGAGATGTGCAGCAGATGCCTCACACATTTTGGCCAAATATAGGGGGATATGCGGCACATTCATGGGAATGCCCCCTCTACATGTGCCGCATACATTAAAGATGCGCGATGGCGCATCCGAGTTGCACGATGCATGTCTCCCTTTTGAATATTGTGGTTCCGCTCAGTTTCTGAAATGTGCAGCACATCTCCACTTTGCGCCACGCATCTCCTTTGAAACTGTGGGCCTATGAGTTTCAATTCAGAGCCATAGATAAAGTACGTAAAAATCCAAGGGGGGGATTGTAATAATTTTATGTTGAGATGGGAAGGTGCTTGACTATTAAGCCTACAGGTTTATGAAATATCCAGGACTTACTTCTTTGGTTGACTTATTGCCACTCATCAAAAAAATGCTAATCAGACTGCAAGATAAGGAGCAATGAATATGTTGCTTCAATGAGATTCAGTCTGGTAGCAATATAATGTTCTATCTGTGGCTGTGATCTGATTCCAAGTGGCTGTCATGTTATTTTAGGGTCTTAAAAAGAGTAAGTCATTATACTTTGTGAAGATCATCCAAACATTGCGACCAACCAGTTGTAGTTTGGACCCGGGTCCTACACCCCTCTTAGTAGGATGTGTAAATGTTATCTGCCCGATCCTTGCTGACATTGTCTGGAAATCCTTGGAGAGGGGGGTCTTTCCTGATCCCCTTAAGGTGGCGGTAGTTCGACCACTCCTAAAAAAACTCTCCTTGGATCCAGATTGTCTAGCTAACTACCGGCCTATCTCTAACCTGCCATTTGTTGGGAAGGTTATTGAAAAGGTGGTTGCGTTGCAATTGGATGATCATCGTACAACTCACAATGTCTATGATACTCTCCAATCTGGTTTTAGGAAGAAGCATAGCATGAAGACTGCCCTTGTCCAGGTGTTGAATGACCTCCTAATGGCCAGAGATCGAAAGGCATGTACCATTCCGGTCCTTCTCGATCTCTCTGCAGCATTTGACACTGTAGACCATGGTGTGCTGTTGGAGAGCCTGCAGATTTATTGCGGACTGTCTGGAACAGTCCTCAAATGGTTTCAATCCTACCTCACAGACAGGTTTCAGAGGGTTACCACTGGAATTTATTCCTCTGGTGCTCACTCCCTGCCTTGTGGGGTACCACAGGGTTCCATTTTAGCACCCATGTTGTTTGCAGTGTATATGCTGCCTTTAGGAGATATCATTAGGCGATACAGTTTGGGTTTTCACTGCTATGCAGATGATACTCAGCTGTATCTGTCCTTTCCGCCCGGGGCAAGATGGTGCCTCTCCATGCTAGACAACTGCCTTGCTGAAATCAGATTATGGATGAGTTCTAGCTGGCTGAGACTGAATCCTGATAACACTGAGGTGTCGGTAGTGGACCCGAGTCATCCGGTGGCGGGTTTGGGGCTTATTGCTCGGTGGTATGTCGCTCACTACCTCTGATCGGGTACGAAACCTGGGTGTTATTTTTGATGACGGCTTGACCTTAAAATCTCAGGTGTCAGCCGTAGTCAAATCCTCTTTTTTTCATCTGAGGAATATCGCCTGGGTCAAACACCTGGTCCCACCGGGTGATCTGCCAACGTTGGTCCATGCCTTTATCACTACCCGTCTTGATTACTGTAATTCCCTTTACCTAGGGCTATCTGGGGTTGATATCCGTCACCTGCTGCTGGTGCAGAACGCGGTGGCAAGGCTTTTGACTGGGATCTATAGATCTAGCCATATTACGCCTGTGCTCCACGAACTGCACTGGCTGCCTGTTAGGTGGCGGATCACCTTTAAGGTTGGTTTACTAACCTTTAAAGCCCTACATGATCAGGGACCCGGCTACCTGAAAGATCTCCTGGTACCCTACTGCCCCTCCGGCCTCTCTCCGCTCCGCCAACGAGGGATTGCTGGAGATTCCCAGGGTTCGATTAAAAACATCAGGATCTCGTGCTTTTGCTTTTTCAGCACCAACCCTGTGGAATTCTCTACCTTGTTGGTTGAGAGAATGTCCAACCGTCGAGAAATTCAAAAATGAGTTAAAGACATATCTATTCAGTTTAGCATATCCTAGTTATGGCTGTTAATTTATGATTATTTAAATTTATGTATTTATGTGAATTTATTGTACAGCGCCTTGGTTTTGAAAGGCGCTTTATAAATAAAGAAGATTTGATTTGATTTGATTTGATACTAAAAATCTGGGTAATACTAAATAGCATACCTGCTTGTTCTATAAATTAAATAAGACTGCTATTTGAAATATTGAACAAATGAAAGCAGGGCATGCAGAATTTGTAAATATGTATAAGGGGCAGATACAGGATTGCCAATGTTTTAATTGCATCTTTTTTAAACTCACCTTTCTTGCTCTTTGCTTCAGTAACTGACCTCGGTAGCCCACGATGTGTTTCTTGTTTGAACTGGTGATGCTAACTTGATGACATTATGAGTTTAAGTATTTAAGAGCGGTGACATCATTAGTACACACGCCTTTGAAAAAGGAATTATTTCCAAAACATGTCGGTTTGTTGTCCAGCAGTTTTTATTTAGCACAAATAAAGTTTTCACACGTTTGCGCAAGTTTTTTAAAACTAATTTATGGAGTAGTGTCATTTTTGAAGGCGGTGGAGACAGCCCAATTTTATTGGTGTTTTTGTTACCCAGAATACCCACTGATTCCCTACACAAATGTCTACCCACGGTATGCTGTGATTCCCAATCCACACTACTATCCAGGATACCGCGTGATACCCCACCCACCCTATTACCCAGGGTACCCAGTGATTCATCACCTGCCCTAATACTAAGGATACCCTTGGACCCCCCCACTCTGCTACCCAGGGTATCCTGTGATTCCCCCACCTACACTACTGCCCAGTGTACCTTGTGATATCCCCTCTACCCAGGGTACCCTTTGATTCCCCACATACCCTACTACCTAGGGTACCCTGTGATACTGCACCCAACCTAGTACCCAGCGTATCCTGTGATATCCCGCCCATCCTTCTACCCAGGGCACCCTGTGATTCCACACCTACCCTACTACTCAAGGTAATCTGTGGTTCCCAACCCACCCTACTACCCATGGTACCCTGTGATTCCCTACCCACCATACATCCCAGGCTACCCTGTGACTCACAACCCACCCTACTTCCCAGGGTACCCAGTGATTCTCTACCCACCCCTACCCAGGGTACCTTGTGATTCCCCACATACAGTACTACCCAGTGTACCTTGTGATACCCCAACCACCTCTCTACCCAGGGTACCCTGTGATTCCCCAAATATCCTACTACCCAGGGTATCCTGTGATTCCAAACCCACCCTACTACACAGGGTACCCTGTGATTCCCCAACCCACCCTGCTAACAAGAGTACCCTGTGATTCCCCACCCACCGTATAAAACAGGGTATCCTGTGATTCTCCACCCACCCCATTACCTTAGGTACCATGTGATTCCCCACCCACTCTGCTACCCAGGGTACCCTGTGATTCCCCACCCACACCACTACCCAGGGCACTCTGTCATTTCCCACCCACTCTTCTACTCAGCGCACCCTGTGATTCCCTACCCACCCTACCACTCAGTGTGCTTTGTGATTCCTTACCCGCCCAACTTCCCAAGGTATAGTATGATTCCCCACCCACCATCCAACACACGTTATTGTGTAATTTCCCCTCACTGTACTACCCAGAGTATCCTGTGATTCCTCACCCAATCTACTACACAGGGTACCATGTGATTCCCCAACCCACCCTACGACCCAGGGTACCCTGTGATTTCCCAACCCACCCTAATACCCAGGGTACCCTCTGATTCCCCAGCCCACCCTACTACCCAGGATATCCTGTGATTCCCCACTCACACTCCTACCCAGTATACCCTGTGACTCACACCCACCCTACTTCTTAGGGTACAACTGCAGTCCCTACACACTCTACTACCCAGAGTACCCTGTTATTCCCCACCTATACTACTACCCAGTGTACCTTGTGATACCCCACCAACCCTTCTACCCAGGGTACTCTATGGTTCATCACATACTCTACTACCTTGGGTACATTGTGATTCCTCACCCACCCTACTAGCCAGAGTACCCTGTGATTCCCAACCCACCCTGTTACCCAGAGTATCCTGTGATTCCCTACCTGCACCACTACCCTGGGCACCCTGTCATTTCCCACCCAGTCTTCTACTCAGAGCACCCTGTGATTCCCTACCCACTCTACCACCCGGTGTGCCCTATGATTCCTCACCCACCCTACTTCCTAATGTACAGTGTGATTTCCCACCCACCATCCAACACAAGTTATTGTGTAATTTCCACTCACTATACTACCCAGAGTATCTTGTGATTCCTCACCCAGTCTACTACCCAGGGTACCCGGCAATTCCCCCACCCACCCCTACCACCCAGGGTGCACTGTGATTCCTCAACTCACCCTACTACCCAGGGCACCCTGTGATTGCCCAACCCACTCTAATACCTAGGATGCCCTCTGATTCCCCACCCACCCTGCTACCAGGGTGCTCCTGATTCCCCACCTACCCTACTACCCAGGGTACCCTGTGGTCCCCACCCACCCTACTACCCAGGGTACCCTGTGATTCCCCAGACCACCCTACTACCCAGGATACTCTGTGATTCCCCCACCAACCCTACTACCCAGGATATCCTGTGATTCCCCACCCACACTCCTACCCATTGTACCCTGTGACTCCACATCCACCCTACGTCCCAGGGTACAATTGCAGCCCCTACACACTCTACTACCAAGGGTACCCTGTGATTCCTCACCTACGCTACTACCCAGTGTACCTTGTGATACCCAACCCACCCATCTACCCAGGGTACTCTGTGATTCACCACATACCCTACTACCCTTGGTACATTGTGATTCCCCACCCACCCTACTACCCAGGGTACCCTGCGGTTCCCCAACCCACCCTGCTACCCAGGGTATCCTGTGATTCCTTACCCACGCCACTACCCTGGGCATCCTGTCATTTCCCACCCACTCTTCTACTCAGAGCACCCTGTAATTCCCTACCCACTCTACCACCCAGTGTGCCCTATGATTCCTCACCCACCCTACTTCCTAATGTACAGTTTGATTCCCTACCCACCATCCAACACAAGTTATTGTGTAATTTCCACCCACTACACTACACTACCCAGTATATCCTGTGATTCCTCATGCACTCTACTACACATGGTATCCTGTGATTCCCCAACCCACCCTACTACCCAGGGTACCCTGTGATTCCCCCACCAACCCTACTACCCAGGGTACCCTGTGATTCCACAATCCAACTTACTAGCCAGGTACCCTGTGATTCCCCAACCCATACTACCACCCAGGGTACCATGTGATTTCCCATCCACTCTGCTACCCAGTGTGTCATGTGAATCCCCACCCACACACCTACCCAGGGTACCCTGTGATTTCCCACTGACCCTACTTCCCAGGGCACATTGTCAACCCCTACACACTCTACTATGTAGGGTACCCTGTGATTCTTCACCAACTCTACTTCACAGGGTACCCTGTAACTCACCACTCACCCTACTACCCAGAGTACCCAGTGATTCCCCAACCCACCCTACTACCAAGGGTACCCTGTGATTCCCTACTTGCCCTACTACCCAGGGTATCCTGTGATTCCCTACCCACCCTACTACCCAGGGTGTCCCATGATTCCCCACCCACCCCTACTACCCAGGCATCCCAGATTCCCCACCCATGCTACTGCTCAGTGCCCTGTGACTCCCCAACCACCCTACTGCTCAGGGCCAGTGATTCCTCACCCACCCTCCTACCCAGGGTCCCCTGTGACTCTCCACTCACCTTACTAGCCAGTGTTCGTAGCCACTGTCTCTTCTGGTAGGCTGCTCCACATATTTATATAGCATTTCTTTAAATGCTCATATTCACTAATAATATTCAATGCACTGTTTGCCCTGTTCCCAAGACAATATTATAATACTTCAGTTACGCGTGACACTGCATTAAAATACTTGTTACTCATTACATTGTATTACAATGCTTCAATTACTTGTGACACTATTACAATATATCAGTTACTCATGACACTGCATTACAATATTTCAGTTACTCGTGGCACTGTATTACAATATATTAGTTACTTGTGACACTGTATTATAATACTTCAGTTACTCGTGACACTGGATTATGATACTTCTGTTACTAATGACACTGCATTACAATACTCAGGTATTCATTACACTGTATTGCAATAC
This sequence comes from Neoceratodus forsteri, assembly GCA_016271365.2. NCBI lineage: Eukaryota > Metazoa > Chordata > Ceratodontiformes > Ceratodontidae > Neoceratodus > Neoceratodus forsteri. Next base: position 6,629,603 of record CM057458.1, read on the forward strand.
TTCAGTTACTACTTATACTCCATTACAATACTTCAGGTACACATGACACTGCATTACAATACTTCTGTTACTCGTGATGCTGCATTACAATGCTTCAGCTACTCGTGACACTGTATTACTATGCTTCAGTTACCATTTAGACCGTATTATAATGCTTCAGTTACTCATGACACTGAATTACTATATATCACTTACTTGTGAAACTGCAGTACCATTCTTCAGTTACTCATGACACTGCATTACAATATTTCAGATATTCATGACACTGTATTACAATATATCAATTACTTGTGACACTGCATTACAGTATATCAGTTACTTGTGAAAATGCATTGCAATAATTCAGTTACTATTGACTCTGCATTACAGTACTTCAGTTACTCATCACACTCCATTACAATACTTCAGTTACCTGTGACACTGTGTAGTACAATACAATAACTGGTGCCCCCCTATATCAACTCGCTTCATTGACTTTTCAAAAGTCGTAATAACCTGGTCAGATGTTACACTGAGTTATTACAGCTTTTGCAGGCTCGCTGTCACTGTCAGTCCCTCTGCAAGCGGCAAAAAATCCTTCACGAGATGGCTTTCCACACATTTTGAATCTCTTACAAGACAAAACTGACCATTAACTTTAACTATGTTCATTTAAAAGGAAATGTTAACCATTTACTTTAATTTGTCACCTGGCATGAGCGAGTTCTCAGCACTGCTACACAGCACAGTCTATCGCGCTTTCTTTCTTTCTCTGACTCGCAGGTTTTTTTGTTTAAATTTCTTGCACTAGTTATTATAAAAAACAACACTCAGAAAATCTGTGCAATTCTGAGGTTTTGTTTACACACCCTCCGTGTGTGATGACCTCATAAACCTCTTGAGCTTCACTCTCGAGGTGTATGTATCATCACACACCTCGGGTGTGTAAAAAAACCTCATAATACACAGATGCCTGAGCATTATTCTCTATATATCAGTTACTTGTGATACTACATTACAATATAACAGTTATTCATGACACTGCATTACAATACTTCAGTTGCTATTAACACTGCAATACAATATATAGAATAATATATGGGGTTATGTGCTTAATGAGAATTTTAAACACATGTGAGGTATTGGATGCTACATGAACACTGAGAGCGAAGCTCAAGGGGTTTATTTAAGCATCCAACACCGAGGGTGTGTGTAAAATTCGGAGTTTTACACACAACCCCATGTTTTATTTTATATAATTTCTGGGTATCATTTTTTCACATCAGCAACTATATAAAATAACAAGTCATCTCAGTTTAGCTGGGGTCAGATCAGGTTTCCTTGGGGTCCACAGTCACATGACCCACTGGAAAGAAAGTTTCCCTTGTTTGCCTTTTTTTAGAAAAAACAAATTGCCCCATTGAAGCATTTTTAGCCAGTTGTTGTTTTAAACTGACTTACCACCGAGTCCAGGTGGCAGTGAAGCATTCTACAGTAAGCCCTGGTATTGGCGATGAGAGAGAGACCAGCAGCAACTGGCACATGTGCAGAGGAGGGGAAACCTGGTGCGTGTTTGCCGTTATAAACACTCCTATAGAATGGCAAATTACACAATGGGTTTCCCTTAGGGAAAAAAATGAGAGCCAGTTATTATACTTCAGTTACTCATGACACTAAATTATAATACTTCAGTTACTCATGCCACTGTATTATGATATATCAGTCACCCATGACACTGCATTATAATACTTCAGTTACTCATGACACTGCATTGTATATTTCAATTATTCATGGCACTCTATTATGATATATCAGCCACTCATGACACTGTATTACAATACTTCAGTTACTCATGACACTGCATTACAGTATATCAGTTACTCGTGATACTACATTACAATATATCAGTTACTTGTGATACTACATTACAATATATCAGTTACTCATGATACTACATTAAAGTATATCAGTTACTTGTGATACTGCATTACAGTACATCAATTACTCATGAAACTACATTACAGTATATCAGTTACTCGTGATACCGCATTGCAGTATATCAGTTACTCGTGATACTGCATTACAGTATATCAGTTACTTGTGATACCATATTACAGTATATCAGTTACTCGTGATACTGCATTAGAGTATATCAGTTACTCGTGATACCGCATTACAGTATATCAGTTACTAGTGATACTACATTACAGTATATCAGTTACTCGTGATACTGCATTATAATATATCAGTTACTCATGATACTACATAACAGTATATCAGTTACTCGTGATACTGCATTACAGTACATCAGTTACTCGTCATACTGCATTACAATACATCCGTTACTTGTCATACTGCATTACAGTATATCAGTTACTCATGATACCACATTACAGCATATCAATTACTTGTGATACTGCATTACAGTATATCAGTTACTCATCATACTATATCACAGTACATCACGTACTCGTGATACTACGTTACAGTACATCAGTTACCCGTGATACTGCATTACAGTATATCAGTTACTCGTGATACTACATCACAGTATATCAGTTACTTGTGATACCATATTACAGTACATCAGTTACTCGTGATACTGCATTAGAGTATATCAGTTACTCGTGATACCGCATTACAGTATATCAGTTACTAGTGATATTACATTACAGTATATCAGTTACTTGTGATACTGCATTACAATATATCAGTTACTCGTGATACTACATTACAGTATATCAGTTACTCATGATACTACATAAAGTGCATCAGTTACTCGTCATACTTCATTACAGTACATCAGTTACTTGTGATACTGCATTACAACATATCAGTTACTCATCATACCGCATTACAGTATATCAATTACTCGTGATACCGCATTACAATATATCAGTTACTCGTGATACTACATTATAATATATCAGTTACTCGTGATACTACATTATAATATATCAGTTACTCGTGATACTACATTACAGTACATCAGTTACTCGTGATACCGCATTACAATATACCAGTTACTCATGATACTACATAACAGTACATCGGTTACTCGTCATACTGCATTACAGTACATCAGTTACTTGTGATACTGCATTACAGTATATCAGTTACTCATGATACTGCATTACAGTATATCAGTTACTCGTGATACTACATCACAGTACATCAGTTACTCGTGATACTACATTACAGTACATCAGTTACTTGTGATACTACATTACAGTACATCAGTTACTTGTCATACTGCATTACAGTGTATCAGTTACTCATGATACCGCATTATAGTATATCAGTTACTCGTGATACTACATTACAGTATATCAGTTACTCATGATACTACATCACAGTACATCAGTTACTCATGATACTACATTACAGTACATCAGTCACTCGTCATACTGCATTACAGTACATCAGTTACTCGTGATACCGCATTATAGTATATCAGTTACTCATGATACCGCATTACAGTATATCAGTTACTCGTGATACTGCATTACAGTATATCAGTTACTCATGATACCGCATTACAGTAAATCAGTTACTCATGATACTGCATTACAGTGTATCAGTTACTTGTGATACTACATCACAGTACAATTATTCGTGATACTACATTACAGTACATCAGTTACTCGCAATACTGCATTACAGTATATCAGTTACTCGTGATACTTCATCACAGTATATCAGTTACTCATGATACGACATTACTGTACATCAGTCAGAAGAAGAAGAAGAAGAAGAAAAATCAGTATTTATATAGCGCTTTTCATACACATTATCCCAAAGCACTTTACAAGCAATGCTAGACTGGTAATGAAGTGACTGAATGTGTGGTGGTGGCCATATCACATATCATCACCCACGCACAACCTGGATAATTGCATGAACCGGTTTATGGGAAGGGGAATATTGGCCAAGACACCAGGAATGTTCCCTGGTCTTTACGAAGAGTGTCCTGGGTTCTTTTATTTCTACCTGGACACCCACCAGGACAACACCAGGATGGGCAGAAGGGACCTTGGTTTAACGTCTCATCCGAAGGGCGGCACACCTAGCAGTCCAGCACCCCAATACTGCACTCGATGCAGCGATTTTAGGTGCAAGTCCAACTCGTGTGGGACGAGAACCGTCACCATCTGGTCCAGAGGCGGATGTGCTACCAACTGAGCCACGCTGACACCTATTACTCGTCATACTGCATTACAGTACATCAGTTACTCATGATACCGCATTACAGTATATCAGTTACTCGTGATACTACAATACAGTATATCAGTTACTCGTGATACTACATTATAGTATACCATTACTTGTGATACTACACTACAGTGTGTCAGTTACTCATCCCACTGTATTGCAAACTTCAGTTTCTCTCTGTACTTCAATGTCTGTATTGCTTTTATATTGCCCCTTGGCATTTTTCTTGTCTATGTACCCCTCCCCAAGAACTCCTGGGGAAAAGAGGTGTCATATGTCAGTAGGTTCTTACTGTTGAAACTCTTTCAATAAAAACACTTATATATAGTCCATACTGCATTAATGGTCCCTACATACTGTATGTACTAGAATCTTCATTTTAACCCAGCTGAAATCTGAGTTTTTAAAACATTTCATTGTGAACGCATTTTTGTAGTTGTTTGCTAAAAGAGGGTGCAGCACCTCAGCGTTGCTAGCAGACAAACAGCTTCTGACCCTTCGACTGGCCAAGAATTTATACACAAACATCTCAATTCGATAAGATTTGGTGCTTGGAGTGAGTGCTGTAGAACTGACTGATTACACACACATGACGCAATGCAAGAAAACTCACCCAAGTTTATTCCTTTCCTTCCTTCTCTTTGTTTGCTGTCTGTTGGACCCTGACCTAGATATGCAAAGTAATTAGACTGTATGATAGAGTGTGCTACTAAAGATTGCATTTGTCAGAGACTGTAGCCTTTTCCAGGACTAAAATTAAATACATTCTAGAAAGGAAATGAGTTTTTTGGCATGAAGTTTCTCACTGTAAGGGTATGTAAGGCAAGGCAAACACAACGAGAAACCATTTCCACACCATTTAGAGATCCTAGAGTTTACATTTAATCACAAAGGCTGCCTACTCTGTATATCCATCCACACATCTGTACACGGTACATCCATCTGCACATACATATGCTGTACATTTATCTGCACATCTATACACTGTACATCCATCTGCACATCTATACACTGTACATCTATCTGCACATGCATACGCTATACATTTATTTGCACATCTATACACTGTACATCTATCTGCACATGCATACGCTATACATTTATTTGCACATCTATACACTGTACATCTATCTGCACATACATACGTTGTACATTTATTTGCACATCTATACACTGTACATCCATCTGCACATACATACACTGTATATTTAAATGCACATCTATAAAGGGTACATCCACCTGCACATACATATGCTGTACATCCATCTGCACATCTATACACTGTACATCCATCTGCTCATACATACGCTGTACATTTATCTGCATATCTATACACTGTACATCCATCTGCACATACATACACTGTACATTTATCTGCACAACTATACACTGTACATCCATCTGCACATAAATACACTGTACATTTATCTGCATATCTATACACTGTACAGCCATCTCCACATATATACGCTGTACATTTCTCTGCACATCTATACACTGTACAACCATCTGCACATCTATACACTGTACATCCATCTGCTCATCTATACAGTGTACATCTATCTGCACATGCATACGCTGTACGTTTATTTGCACATCTATATGCTGTACATCTATCTGCACATACATATGCTGTACATCTATCTGCACATCTATACACTGTACTGTACACCCATCTGCACATACATACGCTATACATTTATTTGCACATCTATACACTGTATATCCATTTGCACATACATACACTGTATATTTATCTGCACATCTATACACAGTACATCCATCTGCACATACATACGCTGTACATCCATCTGCACATCTTTACACTGTACTGTACATCCATCTGCACACACATACGCTGTATATTTATCTGCATATCTATACACTGTACATCCATCTGCATATACATATGCTGTACATTTAACTGCACAACTATACACTGCACATCCATCAGCACATACATACGCTGTACATTTATCTGCATATCTATACACTGTACATCCATCAGCACATACATACGCTGTACATTTATCTGCATATCTGCATATCTATAAACTGTACATCCATCAGCGCATATATACGCTGTATATTTTTCTGCACATCTATACACTATACATCCATCTGCACATACATACGCTGTACATCCATCTGCACATCTATACACTGTACATCCATCTGCAAATACATATGATCTACATTTATCTGCACATCTATACACTGTACATCCATCTGCACATACATACAATGTACATTTATCTGCACATCTATACACTGTACATCCATCAGCACATACGTACGCTGTACATCTATCTGCACATCTATATATGGTACATCCATCTGCACATCTATACACTGTACATCCATCTGCCACATACATACGCTGTACATTTATCTGCACATCTATATATGATACATCCATCTGCACATCTATATGCTGTACATCCAACTGCACATCTATACACTGTAAATCCATCTGCACATCTATACACTGTAAATCCATCTGCATAGCTATACACTGTACATCCATCTGCACATACATATGCTGTACATTTATTTGCACATCTGTACACTGTACATCCATCTGCACATACATACATACACTGTACATTTATCTGCATATCTATACACCGTACATCCATGTGCACATACATACGCTCTACATTTATCTGCACATCTATACACTGTACATTCATCTGCACATTCATACGCTGTACATTTATCTGCACAGTTATACACTGTACATCCATCGGCACATCTATACACTGTTACATCCATCTGCACATACATACGCTGTACATTTATCTGCATATCTATACACTGTACATCCATCTGCACATATACGCTGTACACTTTATCTGCACATATATACACTGTACATTTATCTGCACATCTATACACTGTACATCTATCTACATACATACACTGTACATTTATCTGCACATTACATGTACATCTATCTGCACATACATACGCTGTACATTTATCTGCACATCGATACACTGTACATCCATCTGCACATATATACACTGTACATTTATCTGCACATCTATACACTGTACATCTATCTGCTCATTCATACTCTGCACATTTATCTGCACATCTATCTGCAAATCTATACACTGTACATCTATCTGCACATACATACGCTGTACATTTATTTGCACATCTATACACTGTACATCCATCTGCACATCTATACACTGTACATCCATCTGCACATCTATACACTGTACATCCATCTGCACATCTATACACTGTACATCCATCTTCACATACATATGCTGTACATTTATCTGCACATCTATACACTGTACATCCATCTGCACATACATACGCTGTACATTTATCTGCACATCTATACACTGTACATCCATCTGCACATATATACACTGTACATCAATCTGCACATCTATACACTGTACATCTATCTGCACATCTAACTGACATCCATCTGCACATCATACACTGTACATCTATCTGCACATCTATACACTGTACATCTATCTGCACATCTATACACTGTACATCCATCTGCACATCTATACACTGTACATCAATCTGCACATCTATACACTGTACATCCATCTTCACATACATACACTGTACATTTATCTGCACATCTATACACTGTACATTCATCTGCACGTACATATGCTATACATTTATCTGCACATCGATACACTGTACATCCATCTGCACATACATACGCTGTACATCTATCTGCACATCTATACACTGCATATCCATCTGCACATACATACACTGTACATTTATCTGCACAACCATACACTGTACATCCATCTGCACATACACACAATGTACATTTATCTGCATATCTATACACTGTACATCCATCTGCACATACATACACTGTACCTCCATCTGCACATCTATACACTGTACATTTATCTGCACATCTATACACTGTACATCCATCTGCACATACATACACTATACATCCATTTGCACAGCTATACACTGTACATCCATCTGCACATACATACTTTGTACATTTATCGGCACATCTATACACTGTACATCCATCTGCACATATATACACTGTACATCCATCTGCACATCTATACGACTGTACATCCATCTGCACATACATACACTGTACATTTATCTGCACATACTTTGTACATTATCTGCACATCTATATACTGTACATCCATCTGCACATACATACGCTGTACATTTATCTGCATATCTATACACTGTACATCCATCAGCACATACATACACTGTACATTTATCTGCACAACTATACACTGTACATCCATCTGCACATCTATACACTGTACATCCATCTGCATATACATATGCTGTACATTTATCTGCACATCTATACACTGTACATCCGTCTGCACATCTATACACTGTACATCCATCTGCACATACATACAATGTACATGTATCTGCACATCTATACACTGTACATCCATTCAATACATACTATGTACATTTATCTGCACATCTATACACTGTACATCCATCTGCACATACATAACTGTACATTTATCTGCACATCTATACACTACAGATCCATCTGCACATACATATGCTGTACATCCATCTGCACATCTATACACTGTACATCCATCTGCACATCTATACACTGTACATCCATCTGCACATACATATGATGTACATTTATTTGCACAACTATACACTGTACATCCATCTGCACATACATACACTGTACATTTATCTGCATATCAAATATATATATATATATATATACTGTACATCTCTGCACATATCATACACTGTACATCCATCTGCACATACTTACGCTGTACATTTATCTGCATATCTATACACTGTACATTTATCTGCATATCTATACACTGTACATCCATGTGCACATACATACGCTGTACATCTATCTGCACATCCATACACTGTACATCTATCTGCACATCCATACGCTGTACATTTATTTGCACATCTATACACTGTACATTCATCTACACAGCTATATACTGTACATTCATCTGCACATCTATACACTGTACATTCATTTGCACATCTATACACTGTACATCCATCTGCACATACATACGCTGTACATTTATCTGCACATCTATACACTGTACATCCATCTGCACATACATACGCTGTACATTTATTTGCACATCTATACACTGTACATCCATCTGCACATACATACACTGTACATTTATCTGCATATATATACACTGTACATCCATCTGCACATATATACACTGTACATTTATCTGCACATCTATACACTGTACATCTATCTGCACATACATACGCTGTACATTTATCAGCACATCTATATACTGTACATCTATCTGCACATACATACGCTGTACATTTATCTGCACATCTGTACTTGGTACATCCATCTGCACATACATACGCTGTACATTTATCTGCACATCTATACACTGTACATCCATCTGCACATATATACACTGTACATTTATCTGCACTTACATCATCGCATATCATATGCTGTACATTTATCTGCACATCTATACACTGTACATCTATCTGCAAATCTATACACTGTACATCTATCTGCACATACATACGCTGTACATTTATTTGCACATCTATACACTGTACATCCATCTGCACATCTATACACTGTACATCCATCTGCACATCTATACACTGTACATCCATCTTCACATACATATGCTGTACATTTATTTGCAAATCTATACACTGTACATGCATCTGCACATCTATACACTGTACATCCACCTTCACATACATATGCTGTACATTTATCTGCACATCTATACACTGTACATTCATCTGCACATACATACGCTGTACATTTATCTGCACATCGATACACTGTACATCCATCTGCACATATATACACTACATTTATCTGCACATCTATACACTGTACATCTATCTGCTCATACATACTCTGCACATTTATCTGCACATCTATCTGCAAATCTATACACCGTACATCTATCTGCACATCTATACACTGTACATCCATCTGCACATCTATACACTGTACATCCATCTGCACATCTATACACTATAAATCCATCTGCACATCTATACACTGTACATCCATCTGCACATACATACGCTGTACATTTATCTGCACATCTATACACTGTACATCCATCTGCACATACATACGCTGTACATTTATCTGCACATCTATACACTGTACATCCATCTGCACATACACACAATGTACATTTATCTGCATATCTATACACTGTACATCCATCTGCACATACATACGCTGTACATTTATCTACATATCTATACACTGTACATCCATCTGCACATATATACACTGTACATTTATCTGCACATCTATACACTGTACATCTATCTGCTCATTCATACTCTGCACATTTATCTGCACATCTATCTGCAAATCTATACACTGTACATCTATCTGCACATACATACGCTGTACATTTATTTGCACATCTATACACTGTACATCCATCTGCACATCTATACACTGTACATCCATCTTCACATATTCGCTGTTCATTTATTTGCACATCTATACACTGTACATCCATCTGCACATCTGTACACTGTACATCCATCTGCACATACATATGCTGTACATTTATCTGCACATCTATACACTGTACATCTATCTGTAGATACATGCGCTGTACATTTATCTGCATATCTATACACTGTACATCCATCAGCACATACATATGCTGTACATTTATCTGCACATCTATACACTGTACATCTATCTGCACATACATACGCTGTACATTTATCTGCACAACTATACACTGTACATCCATCTGCACATCTATACACTGTACATCCATCTGCACATACATATGCTGTACATTTATCTGCACATCTATTCACTGTACATCCATCTGCACATCTATACACTGTATATCCATCTGCACATACATACGATGTACATGTATCTGCACAACTATACACTGTACATCCATCTGCACATACATACGATGTACATTTATCTGCACATCTATATACTGTACTTTCCATCAGCACATACATAAGCTGCACATTTATCTGCACATCTATACACTATACATCCATCTGCACATACATATGCTGTACATCCATCTGCACATCTATACACTGTACATCCATCTGCAAATACATATGATCTACATTTATCTGCACATCTATACAATGTACATTTATCTGCACATCTATACACTGTACATCCATGTGCACATCTATACACTGTACATCCCTCTGCCCATACATACGCTGTACATTTATCTGCACATCTATACATTCATCTGCACATTCATATGCTGTACATTTATCTGCATAACTATACACTGTACATCCATCTGCACATCTATACACTGTTGTACATCCATCTGCACATACATACGCTGTACATTTATCTGCATATCTATACACTGTACATCCATGTGCACATACATACACTGGACATTTATCTGCACATATATACACTGTGCATTTATCTGCAGATCTATATACTGTATATCTATCTCCACATACATACGCTGTACATTTATCTACATATCTATACACTGTACATCCATCTGCACATATATACACTGTACATATATCTGCACATCTATACACTGTACATCTATCTGCTCATTCATACTCTGCACATTTATCTGCACATCTATCTGCAAATCTATACACTGTACATCTATCTGCACATACATACGCTGTACATTTATTTGCACATCTATACACTGTACATCAATCTGCACATCTATACAATGTACATCCATCTGCACAAACATATGATGTACATTTATCTGCACATCTATACACTGTACATCTATCTGCAGATACATGCGCTGTACATTTATCTGCATATCTATACACTATACATCCATCTGCACATCTATACACTGTACATCCATCTGCACATACATATGCTGTACATTTATCTGCACATCTATACACTGTACATCCATCTGCACATCTATACACTGTACATCCATCTGCACATACATACGATGTACATTTATCTGCACATCCATATACTGTACTTCCATCAGCACATACATACGCTGTACATTTATCTGCATACCTATACACTATACATCCATCTGCACATACATATGCTGTACATCCATCTGCACATCTATACACTGTACATCCATCTGCAAATACATATGATCTACATTTATCTGCACATCTATGCACTGTACATCTATCTGCACATCTATACATGGTACATCCATCTGCACATCTATACACTGTACATCCATCTCCACATACATACACTGTACATTTATCTGCACATCTGTATATGATACATCCATCTGCACATCTATATGCTGTACATCCATCTGCACATCTATACACTGTACATTCATCTGCATAGATATACACTGTACATCCATCTGCACATACATATGATCTACATTTATTTGCACATCTATACACTGTACATCCATCTGCACATCTATACACTGTACACTTATCTGCACATCTATACACTGTACATCCATGTGCACATCTATACACTGTACATCCCTCTGCCCATACATACGCTGTACATTTATCTGCACATCTATACACTATACATTCATCTGCACATTCATACGCTGTACATTTATCTGCATAACTATACACTGTACATCCATCTGCACATCTATACACTGTTGTACATCCATCTGCACATACATACGCTGTACATTTATCTGCATATCTATACACTGTACATCCATGTGCACATACATACGCTGGACATTTATCTGCACATATATACACTGTGCATTTATCTGCAGATCTATATACTGTATATCTATCTCCACATACATACGCTGTACATTTATTGCACATCTCTACATGTACATCTATCTGCACATACATACGCTGTACATTTATCTACATATCTATACACTGTACATCCATCTGCACATATATACACTGTACATTTATCTGCACATCTATACACTGTACATCTATCTGCTCATTCATACTGCACATTTATCTGCACATCTATCTGCAACTATACACTGTACATCTATCTGCATACATACGCTGTACATTTATTTGCACATCTATACACTGTACATCCATCTGCACATCTATACACTGTACATCCATCTTCACATAGATTCGCTGTTCATTTATTTGCACATCTATACACTGTAAATCCATCTGCACATCTGTACACTGTACATCCATCTGCAGATACATGCGCTGTACATTTATCTGCATATCTATACACTGTACATCCATCTGCACATACATACGCTGTACATTTATCTGCATATCTATACACTGTACATCCATCTGCACATCTATACACTGTACATCCATCTGCACATACATACGATGTACATGTATCTGCACAACTATACACTGTACATCCATCTGCACATACATATGATGTACATTTATCTGCACATCTATACACTGTACTTCCATCAGCACATACATACGCTGTACATTTATCTGCACATCTATACACTATACATCCATCTGCACATACATATGCTGTACATCCATCTGCACATGTATACACTGTACATCTATCTGCAAATACATATGATCTACATTTATCTGCACATCTATGCACTGTACATCTATCTGCACATCTATACATGGTACATCCATCTGCACATCTATACACTGTACATCCATCTCCACATACATACGCTGTACATTTATCTGCACATCTATATATGATACATCCATCTGCACATCTATATGCTGTACATCCATCTGCACATCTATACACTGTACATTCATCCGCATAGCTATACACTGTACATCCATCTGCACATACATATGATCTACATTTATTTGCACATCTATACACTGTACATCCATCTGCACATCTATACACTGTACATTTATCTGCACATCTATACACTGTACATCCATCTGCACATCTATACACTGTACATCCCTCTGCCCATACATACGCTGTACATTTATCTGCACATCTATACACTATACATTCATCTGCACATTCATACGCTGTACATTTATCTGCATAACTATACACTGTACATCCATCTGCACATCTATACACTGTTGTACATCCATCTGCACATACATACGCTGTACATTTATCTGCATATCTATACACTGTACATCCATGTGCACATACATACGCTGGACATTTATCTGCACATATATACACTGTGCATTTATCTGCAGATCTATATACTGTATATCTATCTCCACATACATACGCTGTACATTTATCTGCACATCTCTACATGGTACATCTATCTGCACATACATACGCTGTACATTTATCTGCACATATCTATACACTGTACATCCATCTGCACATATATACACTGTACATTTATCTGCACATCTATACACTGTACATCTATCTGCTCATTCATACTCTGCACATTTATCTGCACATCTATCTGCAAATCTATACACTGTACATCTATCTGCACATACATACGCTGTACATTTATTTGCACATCTATACACTGTACATCCATCTGCACATCTATACACTGTACATCCATCTTCACATACATTCGCTGTTCATTTATTTGCACATCTATACACTGTACATCCATCTGCACATCTGTACACTGTACATCCATCTGCACATACATATGCTGTACATTTATCTGCACATCTATACACTGTACATCTATCTGTAGATACATGCGCTGTACATTTATCTGCATATCTATACACTGTACATCCATCAGCACATACATGTGCTGTACATTTATCTGCACATCTATACACTGTACATCTATCTGCACATACATACGCTGTACATTTATCTGCACAACTATACACTGTACATCCATCTGCACATCTATACACTGTACATCCATCTGCACATACATATGCTGTACATTTATCTGCACATCTATTCACTGTACATCCATCTGCACATCTATACACTGTATATCCATCTGCACATACATACGATGTACATGTATCTGCACAACTATACACTGTACATCCATCTGCACATACATACGATGTACATTTATCTGCACATCTATATACTGTACTTCCATCAGCACATACATAAGCTGCACATTTATCTGCACATCTATACACTATACATCCATCTGCACATACATATGCTGTACATCCATCTGCACATCTATACACTGTACATCCATCTGCAAATACATATGATCTACATTTATCTGCACATCTATACACTGTACATTTATCTGCACATCTATACACTGTACATCCATGTGCACATCTATACACTGTACATCCCTCTGCCCATACATACGCTGTACATTTATCTGCACATCTATACATTCATCTGCACATTCATATGCTGTACATTTATCTGCATAACTATACACTGTACATCCATCTGCACATCTATACACTGTTGTACATCCATCTGCACATACATACGCTGTACATTTATCTGCATATCTATACACTGTACATCCATGTGCACATACATACACTGGACATTTATCTGCACATATATACACTGTGCATTTATCTGCAGATCTATATACTGTATATCTATCTCCACATACATACGCTGTACATTTATCTACATATCTATACACTGTACATCCATCTGCACATATATACACTGTACATATATCTGCACATCTATACACTGTACATCTATCTGCTCATTCATACTCTGCACATTTATCTGCACATCTATCTGCAAATCTATACACTGTACATCTATCTGCACATACATACTCTGTACATTTATCTGCACAACCATACACTGTACATAAATCTGCACATACACACGATGTACATTTATCTGCATCTCTATACACTGTACATCCATCTGCACATACATACACTGTCCCTCCATCTACACATCTATACACTGTACATCCATCTGCACATACATACGCTGTACATTTATCTTCACATCTATACAGTGTACATCCATCTGCACATACATACACTGTACCTCCATCTGCTCATCTGTGTACTTTACATTTATCTGCACATCTATATACTGTACATCCATCTGCATATACATACACTGTACATCCATTTGCACATCTATACACTGTACATCCGTCTGCAAATACATACTCTGTACATTTATCTGCACATCTATATACTGTACATCCATCTGCACATATATACACTGTACATCCATCTGCACATCTGTACACTGTACATCCATCTGCACATACATATGCTGTACATTTATCTGCACATCTATACACTGTACATCTATCTGCAGATACATGTGCTGTACATTTATCTGCATATCTATACACTGTACATCCATCTGCACATACATACACTGTACATTTATCTGCATATCTATACACTGTACGTCCATCAGCACATACATGTGCTGTACATTTATCTGCACATCTATACACTGTACATCCATCTGCACATCTATACACTGTACATCTATCTGCACATACATACGCTGTACATTTATCTGCACAACTATACACTGTACATCCATCTGCACATACATATGCTGTACATTTATCTGCACATCTATACACTGTACATCCATCTGCACATCTATACACTGTACATCCATCTGCACATACATATGATGTACATGTATCTGCACAGCTATACACTGTACATCCATCTGCACATACATACGATGTACATTTATCTGCACATCTATATACTGTACTTCCATCAGCACATACATACGCTGTACATTTATCTGCACATCTATACACTATACATCCATCTGCACATACATATGCTGTACATCCATCTGCACATCTATACACTGTACATCCATCTGCAAATACATATGATCTACATTTATCTGCACATCTATACACTGTACATTTATCTGCACATCTATACACTGTACATCCATGTGCACATCTATACACTGTACATCCCTCTGCCCATACATACGCTGTACATTTATCTGCACATCTATACACTGTACATCCATCTGCACATCTATACACTGTTGTATATCCATCTGCACATACATACGCTGTACATTTATCTGCATATCTATACACTGTACATCCATGTGCACATACATACGCTGGACATTTATCTGCACATATATACACTGTGCATTTATCTGCAGATCTATATACTGTATATCTATCTCCACATACATACGCTGTACATTTATCTGCACATCTCTACATGGTACATCTATCTGCACATACATATGCTGTACATTTATCTACATATCTATACACTGTACATCCATCTGCACATATATGCACTATACATTTATCTGCACATCTATACACTGTACATCTATCTGCTCATTCATACTCTGCACATTTATCTGCACATCTATCTGCAAATCTATACACTGTACATCTATCTGCACATACATACGCTATACATTTATTTGCACATCTATACACTGTACATCCATCTGCACATCTATACACTGTAAATCCATCTGCACATACATTCGCTGTTCATTTATTTGCACATCTATACACTGTACATCCATCTGCACATCTATACACTGTACATCCATCTGCACATGTATACACTATAAATCCATCTGCACATCTCTACACTGTACATTCATCTTCACATACATACGCTGTACATTTATCTGCACATCTATACACTGTGCATCCATCACGCACATACATACGCTGTACATTTTTTTTGCACATCTATACACTGTACGTCCATCTGCACATACATATGATGTACATTTATCTGCACATATATACACTGTACATCCATCTGCACATACATACTCTGTACATTTATCTGCACAACCATACACTGTACATAAATCTGCACATACACACGATGTACATTTATCTGCATATCTATACACTGTACATCCATCTGCACATACATACACGGTACTCATTCACATCTACATCTAATGTACATCCATCTCCACATACATACGCTGTACATTTATCTTCACATCTATCTTCACATCTATACAGTGTACATCCATCTGCACATACATACACTGTACCTCCATCTGCTCATCTATGTACTGTACATTTATCTGCACATCTATACACTGTACATCCATCTGCATATACATACACTGTACATCCATTTTCACATCTATACACTGTACATCCGTCTGCAAATACATACTCTTTACATTTATCTGCACATCTATATACTGTACATCCATCTGCACATATATACACTGTACATCCATCTGCACATCTGTACACTGTACATCCATCTGCACATACATATGCTGTACATTTATCTGCACATCTATACACTGTACATCTATCTGCAGATACATGCGCTGTTCATTTATCTGCATATCTATACACTGTACATTCATCTGCACATACATACGCTGTACATTTGTCTGCATATCTATACACTGTACATCCATCAGCACATACATGTGCTGTACATTTATCTGCACATCTATACACTGTACATCCATCTGCACATCTATACACTGTACATCTATATGCACATACATACGATGTACATTTATCTGCACAACTATACACTGTACATCCATCTGCACATACATATGATGTACATTTATCTGCACATCTATACACTGCACTTCCATCAGCACATACATACGCTATACATTTATCTGCACATCTATACATGGTACATCCATCTGCACATCTATACACTGTACATCCATCTGCACATACATACGCTGTACATTTATCTGCACATCTCTACATGGTACATCCATCTGCACATACATACGCTGTACATTGATCTGCATATCTATACACTGTACATCCATCTGCACATATATACACTGTACATTTATCTGCACATTTATACACTGTACATCTATCTGCACATACATTCGCTGTACATTTATCTGCACATCTATATACTGTACATCTATCTACACATACATATGCTGTACATTTATCTGCACAGCTATACATGGTACATCTATCTGCACATACATACGCTGTACATTAATCTGCATATCTATACACTGTACATCCATCTGCACATATATACACTGTACATTTATCTGCACTTTTATAAACTGTACATCTATCTGCTCATACATACTCTGCACATTTATCTGCAGATCTATCTGCACATCTATACACTGTACATCTATCTGCACATACATACGCTGTACATTTATTTGCACATCTATACACTGTACATCCATCTGCGCAACTATACACTGTACATCCATCTGCACATCTATACACTATAAATCCATCTGCACATCTATACACTGTACATCCATCTGCACATACTTATGCTGTACATTTATCTGCACATATATACACTGTACATCCATCACGCACATACATACGCTGTACATTTATTTGCACATCTATACACTGTACATCCATCTGCACATACATACGCTGTACATTTATCTGCACGTATATACACTGTACATCCATCTGCACATACATACGCTGTATATTTATCTGCACATCTATACACTGTAAATCCTTCTGCACTTCTATATGCTGTACATCCATCTAACATACACACATATAAGGGAACATTGTTTAACCAGGAGTAGCACACTAAGCTGAAGCTTGTTTCCAGATGCAACCAGGGAGCGCAAGGAAGTTAAGTGACTTGCTCAGGATCACACAGTATACACCTAGGCAGTACACAGATGGATTTACCGGTTACATAGGTAATGTAGGTTTGTACAGAGCTAATGAGAATTGCATTCATAGTACTCACCTTTCCTAAACTAACAGGCCACCCTTGTAATTTATCCAGTTTTAATTTAAAACTCTCCACTGATGGACTATCAACCACTTCTTCATGTAGGGAGTTCCACATGCTGTACATCCATCTGCACATCTATATACAGTGCAACCATCTGCACATCACTATGCTGCACATCTATCTGCACATCCATGCACTGTATCTCCATATGCGCATCAATATACTGTATATACATCTGTACATCCATGCACTTTATATCTATCTATGCATCTGTATACACATCTGCACATCCATGCACTGTATATCTATCTATGCATCTATATACCGTATATACATCTCTACATCCATGAACTGTATATCCATCTGTGCATCTATATACTGTGGGCTGGATATTCAAACTGCGCCATTCATAGGCGCAAGCTCTTGCGCCGCGCAAAATAGTTGCGAGGGTGTAATTGGGCAATATTCAAAGGAGAGCGCGCCATTGAGCAACCTTGAATATCACCCCAGCCACAGCCACTGTGCATGATGCAGTGGAACTTGCACCACCGCAAGTTGGACAGAGTGGAGTATCTCAACTTGCGGTGGCGCAGTACCATTGCGCCTACGCAAAATCCTGATATTCAAAGGTGACATGCAATGGGGCTATAATTCATGCAAGGTGCAGGGGCGCCCATTTGTGCATCTGATTATGGTCCCATTTGCATGCCATTAGCATGCAGGTGTTCGATCCCCGAGGACTTGCACCTGGCGCTCTGCCAGGCAGCAGCCGCTGGGGACTAACGCCTGCAGCCCAATCGCTGGCAAAACAGTGTAGAATCTCATCCTCTTCACTTGCCCAATCGCTGGCATGGTTTAATTTCTCCCAACAGCCCGATCGCAGGCAGCAATGTGGCCCCCCACCCCTGAACGTATCCTTGCAGTCCAGTGGACCAAAAACCGAACACGGCAGTAGCTGTGTAAATCCCTCCCGAATTCAGCCCCTGGTGGTCTCAGTGGCACATCCCATCACGGGATGTAAATGCTGCACAAACTTCCCCAACATTGCCCTGGTGGTTGTAGTCCCTCCCCACCCACTCCACGAAGCCCCACCATTTCGCCTCCCCACAGCCGGGCGGGCGGCTGCATCCTTCCGTTGCCACCCCGCTGCTCATCGACTGATTAGCCCCAGGCTGCATGCCCATTGGTGCAGAGAAAGAGCTACGGGGTGTGCAGCCTCACCAGGCTTTAGTCCCGGCAGGCGGTAGGATGCAGCCGCCCGCCGGCTGTGGGGAGCGGGTAGGGGCTCGTGGTGGGTGAGGTGGGACACTAGCCACCAGGGCAATGTTGGGGGATTTGTGTAGCATTTACATCCCGTGATCGGATGTGCCACTAGACCACCAGGGATGATTTCGGGGGTTTACATAACTACTGCCCGCGATCGGGCTTTTTCGTCCACTGACCACCAGGGATACATCGGGAGCTACATTGCTGCCCACGATCGGGCTGCTGGGGATTAAACTATGCCCGCGATTGGGCCAGTGGGTGGTGGGTTGGATTTACAGTTGTGCCCACGCTCGAGCGGGCCATAGAGGGACGGGTTAGGCCAGGCCACAGGTGGCAGCTGCTGTGTTGCACCCTGCAATGCAGCAGCTCACCTGTGGTGGGCCTCAACCTGCCTTTTTGGCTCAAAGTTGTGCAGGCGCAGGTTGGGGTTGCGCTTATTGGTCCCCCTGCACCAGCCCTGCTGAACATCGGGCTGTGCAGTTTACGATGGTTCTCCTCCAGTTCAACATGCATTCATTTGCACGCGCTGTTGCTCAGCATGTTGTCTGCTGGAACTGCCACCTGCTGAATATGGCAGAATGGAGCAAGTTCGGACTTGCGCAGGCACAACCCTATTGCGCATGGTGCAACGCTTTTGAATATCCGGCCCTGTGTATACATCTGTACATCCATGCACTGTATATCTATCTGAGCATTTATATACTGTGGGCAGGATATTCAAACTGTGCTATTTTGTGCGCTAGCCTTTGCACTGCACAAAAAAGTTGTAGGTGGGAGTCAAGCGATATTCAAAGGAGTTGCGCTATTGAGCAACCTTGAATATCACCCCGCCACAGCCACTGTGCATGGCGCAGTGGAACCTGCGCCACCGCAAGTGGTCAGAGTGGAGCAGTCAGTTATGTATGACAGCCATGCACAAATTCTCCCATATTCAAAAGGTGACATGCAAATGAGGCCATACATTCATGCATACAGGGGGCCATTTGCATCTATTTATGGCCCCATTTGTACGCTATTAGCATGCAGGTGCGCCGATCTCCCGAGGATCTTGCACCTGGCGCCCTGCCAGGCAGCAGCTTCATCGGGACCGACATTCTGCAGCCCGGGATCACGGGCATAAGTTAAACTCTGCCCTCCGGCTGGCCCGGACAAGTGGCATAAGTAAAAATCTCCACCTCCCGACTGGCCCAATCTGGCATATGCTTAAAACACCCCCTCCTCGACTGGCCTGGATCGTGGGATATGTTGAGAAAATGTCTCACCCCCAACTGGCCCGATCAAGGGCAAAGTGAAAATAAAACCCACCCCCACCAGCCCGATCGCGCACCAACGTGTTCAACCCCCAAGACCATATCCTGGTGGTCCAGTGGACCGCTAAGCCCGATCGCAGGCACCAAGTGTTCAAACCCCCCAAGAACATATCCCTGGTGGTCCAGTGGACAGCTAAGCCCGATCGGGCACCAAAGTGTTCAAACCTCCTCAAGACCATATCCCTGGTGATCTAGTGTCCCTCCACCCCACCCACCTTGACGTTTCACCACCCCACCTCCCCGCAGCTGGCGGGCGGCAGCATCTCACCCACCTGCCGCCATGCTCACCTACCGACTGCCCGGTAGGGCTGCACGCCCATTGCGCAGAGCCAGAGCCAGGGTGTGTAGTCGACATGTATAAGGGCAGTCCAGATATGTGAATGAATGAATTCATCTATATATCTGACTGCCTTGTATGTTAGAGGCTGCACGCCCATTGGCTCTGGCTCTGCACCACGGGCGTGTAGCCCTACCGGGCGGCCAGTCGGGCGGGCGGTGGGGCAGCAGGTGGTGGCTTGGGTGAGTGTGGGGACACTAGATCACCAGGGATATGGTCTTGGGGGTTGACACGCTGGTGCCGCGATCGGGCTGGTGGGGGTGGTTTTATTTTCACTTTGCCCGTGATCGGCCAGTCGGGGCTGTTTTCAACATATGCCCGCGATCGGGCCAGTCGGGGTGGAGGGCTGTTTTCAACATATGCCCGTGATCGGGCCAGCCGGGGCTGGGGGTGTTTTTAACATATGCCCGCCGATCGGGCCAGTCGGGGTAGGGGTGTTTTAAACATATGCCCGCGATCGGGCCAGTCATAGGGGACAGGGAGAGTGAGAGCCACCCACAGGTGGCAGCTGCTGTTGCGCCTGCACGCGGGCAGCTCACCTGTGGGTGGCCCCCGACTTACTCCTTTTTTGGCTCAAAGTTGTGTAGGCGCAGGTTAGGTTGCGCCGCAATAATCCTGCATAGCCCGCTGAATGAGCTGTGCAGTTTATGCATGGTTCCTCAACCCAGTTCAGCATGCATTCATTTGCATTGCGCTGTTGCTCAGCTTGACTTGGGGGGGCGCAACCGCCTCCTGCTGAATATGGCAGGATGGCGCAATTTCGGACTTGCGCAGGCGCAACCCTATTGCGCATGGTGCAACCCTTTTGAATATCCAGCCCTGTATATACATCTGCACATCCAAGCACTGTATATCCATCAGTGCATCTATATACTGTATATACATCTGTACATCCATGCACTATACATCCATCTGTCCATCTATGTACTGTGTATACATCTACACATCCATGCACTGTATATCCATCTATGCATCGATATACTGTATTACATCTGCACAATCATGCACTGTATATCCATCTCTGAATCTATACACTGTACATCTATCTGCACATCTACATGCTGTATATCCATCTGCACATCTATATACTGTATATACATGTACACATCTATGCACTGTACATCCATCTGCACATCTATATACTGTATATACATCTGCACATCCATGCACTGTATATCCATCCGTGCATCTATACACTGTATATACATCTGCACATCCATGCACTGTATATCCATCTATGCATCTATATACTGTACATACATCTGCACATCCATGCGCTGTATATCCATCTGCACATCTATATACTGTAGATACATCTGCACAGCCATGCACTGTATATCCATCCATGCATCTATATACTAAGGGTGGGATATTCAAAAGGGTTGCGCCATGCGCAATAGGGTTGCGCATGCGCAAGTCCGAATTTGTGCCATTCAGCGATATTCAGCAGGAGGCAGTTGCACCACTGAAAACAGGCTGAGCAACAGCGCAATGCAAATAAAGGAATGTGCAACTGAAGGGGGTGGACCCATGCATAAACAGCACAATGCGATATTCAAAGACTTGCGCAATGCGCAACAGCGGATGAGCTGGAAGGTGCGCCACACCGGAAATGAGCCAAATTAAAAAGGCTCAAGGAAGAGGTGCAAGAACGCTACAGGGAAGCCACATGAGGCAGGGAGAAACCGAGTGCAACAGTGAAAGAGTGCAGGCCAGGGAGTGCACAGGAGAGGAGAGGGACAAGGAGAAGTGTGTGGGCCACAGACTGCAGGGCCAGTAAAATTGTACCAGTACAGTGGAGGTAGCAGGCAGGACAGTGGGGTAGCACACAGCAAGAACAGCCAGAGGGGACACAAGCCAGGGACATGGATAGTGCCAGCTTCCACATGGAAGCTGTAATGAGGGGGGTGAGAAGGCATGCTGCAGGGGACGTGGCCGTGGAAGGGCTTCGTCGGCGGTGCGCCTCAACAGGCAGTACCGCGCCCGCCAGCTTTGAGCTGTACCACGGATGTTGAGATTGTGGCCGTACCACCTGAACAGGGCAATACTGAGGCGGCTCTGTGACTGTGCAGTGATGTGATGCAGGCACCCACGACGGAGTCACGCCTGTCAGTGGAGACAAAGGTAACAGCCTGCATGTGCCTGCTCGCCATGGGTACCTTCCAGAGGCTGACAGGGGACACCACAGGCATAACACAGTCGGCCACATCACGCATCCTCACCCAATTCCTCAGCGCACTGCTGCCACATGCTGCGGAGTACATCCATTTCCCAGCACCGCGGGCAGAGCGACAGCAAACATGCAGGAGTTCCACAGGGTAGCACGTATGCCTGGCATGCTAGAGGCAATAGACTGCACCCATGTGGCTATTCGCACGCCACCTGGCCCTGATGGGGCTGCATACAGGAACAGGAAGGGTTTTTCGAGTGTCAACTGCCAGGTGGTGTGCGACGCCAGTGGGCACATAATCAATGTCTGTGCCACACACCCTGGCAGAGCACATGATGCCTTCATATGGTATCAGTCCGCACTGTGCCATCAATTCGAGAGTGGGGACATCCCCACAGGCCACCTAGTGGGTGAGTACACATGTAGGAAGTTCATACTTGGGGCAAGGGTGGAATGCCACAGGTGTCATGGTAGTGGCACAGGGATAAGGGCATTATGGACCTGAACATGATACTTTCTACTACTATCTCCACACAGGTGACAGCGGATGCCCACTCATCCCTCGCTGGTCACACCATACCGCGCCCATGACCCCATCAAGCAACGCTATAATGAGGCACACGCCACATGCAACATCATCATGAAGCGGGTGTTTGGGACGCCTTAAGGCACGCCTCAATGCTCTAGACACCTCTGGCTTTGCCTCACAGTACAGCCCCTCAAAGGCCTGTGGGATATTCCTGGCCTGTTGTATCCTGCACAACATGGCCAAAGACCATGGGATAGCCATACAGGTCGAGGAGAGGGACAGCGATGGGGATGCCAGTGACGCCGGTGAAGATGGTGATGAGCAGCCCCCTCTTGGACGGCGGGACCCCGGACTGATCTGGCAGGCCCAGCTGCACCGGAACACCATCACGGAGGAACATTTTGCACCACACAGGTAAGTCAAGGGGCCATGTGCAACCAACACTGTCTAGGTGCAACCCACAGGCACACAGGGTAACACACCAGGGGTGCATGATGGCAAGGGGAGTGGAAGGGTCCAGGCACACAAACACACCATCAGGGAGGGTTGAACAGTCATCTGGACACACACACACCAGGCACAAAGCGTACACGGGCAGGTGCACAGCAGAGCAGGAACAGACATGCAAACACACAGATCAACGGAACACCCCCACCACCTGTACTGTCCAAGTATGTGTGTCAGATGCTGGGCACCCTTGCACCTTGGTGTACAGTACAATGCAAGCATCATCATGCACACGCACCTGTGGACAGCAGTTGGGTGGGTGTGCAGGTGGTCCGTGTGTCAGCGTGTTGGGCAGGGCACCCACCAGTGTACTGCCCACCATGACAGACATTGCACACAGGGCAGCATCAGACAGGGCCCGCACTGGGACACAGGTCACTTAGGTGGCACTGTGCCACGGCCACCTCGGATGTGTGGGCGACCCCACTGTGACCCAGCAGCACTGGTAGGCTGATCATGGGCTACATGGGTGGCACCGATGGACCACCAGCGGTCCCACCGCGCCGACGTGGACTGCGTCCGGTGACAGGGGTGTGCAGCATGCCCAACATACCTGCACCAGGTGTGCTCGGATGCTCACAGCAGAACCCAGCGCCGACAGGCTGGGCGTCGATGATGCGGGAACAGGGAGTGGAGCTAAGCTGTGGGTGTGCGGTCCAGGGCACCTGATCGTGTGCCCAATGGCCATGACAGAGACCACTGCCTGGGTCAGCTCTGTCAATGGCGGCGGTCACATCCGGTCCCATTCTGACCATCTCTGAAAGGATCAAAGCATTGTCCCTGCTGTGCCACTCCACAGCCACGCACAGTGCCTCCACGGACATTGCCACCCACCTCTGCTGCTGTACTGATTCCCACAGCAGGTGGGTGTGCTCGTCAAATGGGTCCTCTGCCACATCGGCATCCTGTTCCCCAGGGTATTGAAGGTCCTGATGCTCAACACCCCTTGAGGGTGGGCGCTGTCCACCAGGACCAGGTATGGGCAAGTCAACAGGCGGGTGCATGTGCCACCGCTGGACCCCGTAACCCCAGACCTGTGGATGACTGCTGCTGCCCTCCAACTGCTGTGCCCCAGTGACCACTGCTCCACTGCTGTGGCCGCAACAGTGCCAGAGACCTGCACAGACACCGTGCTGCCCCACCGTGTTGACAGGCACAGCCTGGGACTGTGCTGACGTGCTGGCACACGTTGGAACCAGCTAGGTCCAGGGCATGTGCTGGCCTGCTGTGTGTCCGTTATGGGACACACACATGTCTACTCCCATTGCAGTCCTTGCATCATCAATGGTGCGGTACATGCAACAGCCACAGTCACAGCTGCTGGCATGCTTGCATGCCAGACTGCTGAGACACAGGCTGTGCAACTCTACACCTGACTCACCCACAACAGAGGTGGCAGCCAGGCGTGCATGCTGGTGCAGTGCAAGCCGGCTGATGACAGAGGTGAATGGACCCTCCTCCAACTCTGGCAGGTCTTCCTCACTGCATGGTCCCACCACCCACCGTCCCCTGCAGACGAACAGGATCTGTAACAGAGAGTGAGGACATGTTAGTGCATGTGATCAACCTCCCCCCCCAACACCACCACCATGTCATACCTTGCAGTGATGGGCTTCCACCTGTCTGTAATCCACCTCCTGGTACGCCCTCTATAGCACTACGCTGCATTGCTGCAGCCAGTCGGTCCTCAGCCGGGGTCAGCTCCGCCACTGCTGGCTGGCCCCCGCCTGTGCCAGCACGTGCCGCCCTGAGGGCTGCCACCTTCTCCTTCACCCTTCTGTGGTCTGTCCCTACCTTCTTTTTGCATTCCTGCATGGAGCGCTGGTGGCTTCCGTGCAGGTTCACTGCCCGAGCTACCCCCTCCCTTGCAGCTGCACGGGCCTGAGGGGTGCCACACCATCCACTCAGTAGTAGCTCCTCTTCTAGGTAGGCCTGGAAGAGTGCCTCTGTCTCTGCCTTGGTGAAGTTGGGCCTCCTCCTTCACCCACCATCCTCACCCTCACCTTGGCTCTGCTCGGTCATGTCGGTCTGTATGGGTGGAAGTGGACACCTGTCACTGTGCAGTCTACAGCGTTATCCCATGACCATTGTCTATATACTATATATCCATCTTGCACATCCATGCACTGTATATCCATCTGCACATCTATATACTGTATATACATCTGCACAGCTATACACTGTATATCCATCTGCACATGTATATGCTGTATATACATCAGCACATCCATGCACTATATATCCATCTATACATCTGTATACTGTACATACATCTGCACATCCATGTGCTGTATATTCATCTGTGCATCTATATACTGTATAGCCATCTGCACATCCATGCACTGTATATCCATCTATACATCTATATACTGTACATACATCTTCACATCATGCACTGTATACCCATTTGTGCATCTATATACTGTATAAACATCTGCACATCCATGCACTGTATATTCATCTATGCATCAATATACTATATATACATCTACACATCTAGAGACTGTATATACATCTGCACATCCATGCACTGTATATCCATCTGTATGTCCGTATACTGTAACATACATCTGCACATCCATGCACTGCATATCAATCTGCACATCCATATACTGTACATACATCTGCACATCCATGCTCTGTATATCCATCCGTACATCTGTGTACTGTATATACATCTGCACATCCATGCGCTGTATATCCATCTGCACATCTATGTACTGTATATATATCTGCATCTACCATCCACTGTGTATCCATCTGCACACTCTATGCTGTAGTATACATTTGGTATCATGCACTGTATATATGTCTACATCTGCGCTGAACATATATCTGCACATAACATGCGTTGTATATCCATCCGTGCATCTATTTACTGTATATACATCTGTACATCTATACACTGTATATCCATCTCCACATCTATATGCTGTATATACATCTGCACATCCATGCACTGTATATCCATCTATTCATCTATATACTGTATATACATCTCCATATCCATTCACTGTATATCCATATGCACATCTCTATGCTGTATATACATTTGCACATCCATGCACTGTATATCCATCTATACATCTGCACACTGTACATACATTTGCTCATTACGTGCACTGTATATCCATCCGTGCATCTGTATACTGTATATACATCTCCACATCCATGCATTGTATATCCATCCGTGCATCTATATACTATATATACATCTGCACATCCATGCGCTGTATATCCATCTGAACATCTATATACTGTACATACATCCGCACATCCTTGCTCTGTATATCCGTCCGTGCATCTATATACTGTATATATATCTCCGCATTCATGCGCTGGATATCCTTCCGTGCATCTATATACTGTATATATATATATATATATATCTGCACATCCATGCGCTGTATATCCATCTGCACATCTATATACTGTATATACATCTGCACATCCATGTGCTGTATTTCCATCTGCACATATATATATACTATACATACATCTGCACATCCATGCACTCTATATCCATCTATGCATCTATATACTGTACATACATCTGCACATCCATGCACTCTATATCCATCTATGCATCTATATACTGTACATACATCTGCACATCCATGCGCTGTATATCCATCTGTGCATCTATATACTGTATATACGTCTGCATATCCATGCGCTGTATATCCATCTACACATCTATGTACTGTACATACATCTGCACATACATGCACTGTTTATCCTTATATGCATCTATATACTGTATATACATCTGCAAATCCATGCGCTGTATGTCAATCTGCACATCTATATCCTGTATATACATCTGCATATCCATGCACTGTATATCCATCTGCACATCTATATACTGTACATACATCTGCACATCCATGCACTGTATATCCATCTATGCATCTATATACTGTATATACATCGGCACATCCATGCGCTGTATATACATCTGCACATCTCTATGCTGTATATACATCTGCACATCCATGCACTGTATATCCATCTATACCTCTGTACACTGTACATACATCTGCACATTACGTGCACCGTATATCCATCCGTGCATCTATATACTGTATATACATCTGCACATCCATGCACTGTATACCCATTTGTGCGTTTATATACTGTAGATACATCTGCACATCCATGCACTGTATATCCATCTCAGCATCTATGTATGGTATATACATCTACACATCTATAGACTGTATATCCATCTGCACATGTATATACTGTATATCTATCTTTACGTCTGTATACTGTACATATATCTGCACATCCATGTGCTGTATATCGATCCGTGCATCTATATACTGTATATACATCTCCACATCCATGCGCTGCATATCCATCTCCATGCGCTGTATATCCATCCGTGCATCTATATACTGTATGTACTGTACATCTGCACAACCATGCACTGTATATCCATCTGCACATCTATATACTGTATCTACATCTACACATCCATGTGCTGTATATCCATCTGTACATATATATCCTGTATATACATCTGCACATCCATGCACTGTATATCCATCTATGCATCTCTATTCTGTACATACATCTGCACATCTGTGCTCTGTATATCCATCCGTGCATCTATATACTGTATATACATCTGCATATCCATGCGCTGTATATCCATCTGCACATCTATATACTGTACATACATCTGCACATCCATGCACTGTATATCCATCTATGCATCTATATACTGTACATACATCTGCACATCTATGCGCTGTATATCCATCCGTGCATCTATATACTGTGTATACGTCTGCACATCCATGCACTGTATATCCATCTGCACATCTATATACTGTACATACATCTGCACATCCATGCTCTGTATATCCATCCATGCATCTATATACTGTATATACATCTGCACAGCCATGCATTGTATATCCATCTGCACATCTATATATTGTAAATACATCTGCACTTCTATACACTGTATATCCATCTGCACATCTCTATGCTGTATATACATCTGCACATCAATGCACTGTATGTACATCTATACATCTGTGCACTGTGCATACATCTGCATATTACGTGAACTGTATATCCATCCGTGCATCTATATATTGTATATACATCTGCACATCCATGTACTGTATATCCATTCGTACATCTATATACTGTACATACATCTGCACATCTATTCACTGTATATCTATCTGTGCATCTATATACTATATATACATCTGCACATCTTTACACTGAATATCTATCTGCACATCTATATGCTGTATAAGCGTCTACACATCTATGCACTGTATATCTATCTATACATCTGTATACTGTACATACATCTGCACATCCTTGTACTGTATATTCAACCGTGCATCTATATACTGTATACACATCTGCACATCCATGCGCTGTATATCCATCCATGCATCTATATACTGTATATCCATCTACACATCCATGCACGGTATATCCATCTGCACATTTATATGCTGTGCATCCATCTGCACATCTACACGCTGTATATCATCTGCACATCTATATGCTGTACATTCATCTGCACATCTACACGCTGTATAGCCATCTACGTATCTATATATTCTATATACAGCTGCACATCCATGCACTGTACATCCATCTGCAGCTGTATAATGTACATCCATCTGTACATCTATAACCTGTACATCCATCTGCACATCTATATGCTGTACATCCATCTGCACATCTATATGCTGTATATCCATCTGCATATCTATATACTGTATATACATCTTCACATCCATGGACTGTATATCCATCTGCACATCTATAACCTGTACATCCATCTGCAGATCTATATGTTGTATATCCATCTGCGTATCTCTATACTGTATATACATCTGCACATCCATGCACTGTACATCCATCTGCACATCTATAACCTGTACATCCATCTGCACATCTATATGCTGTGCATCCATCTGCACATCCATGCACTGTATATCCATCTGCGTATCTATATATTGTATATACATCTGCACATCCACGCACTGTATAGCCATCTGCGTATCTATATACTGTATATACATCTGAACATCCATGCACTGTATATCCATCTGCACATCTATAACCTGTACATCCATCTGCACATCTTTACACTGAATATCTATCTGCACATCTATATGCTGTATAAGCGTCTACACATCTATGCACTGTATATCTATCTATACATCTGTATACTGTACATACATCTGCACATCCTTGTACTGTATATTCAACCGTGCATCTATATACTGTATACACATCTGCACATCCATGCGCTGTATATCCATCCATGCATCTATATACTGTATATCCATCTACACATTCATGCGCTGTATATCCATCTGCATATCTATATACTGTACATACATCTGCACATCCATGCACTGTCTATCCATCCGTGCATCTATATACTGTATATACATCTGCACATCCATGTGCTGTATATCCATCTGCACATCCATGCACTGTATATCCATCTAAGCATCTATGTACCATACATACATCTGCACATCCATGCTCTGTATATCCATCCGTGCATCTATATACTGTATATACATCTGCACATCCATGCACTGTATATCCATCTGCACATCTATATACTGTATATACATCTGCACATCCACGCACTGTATATCCATCTGCGTATCTATATATTGTATATACATCTGCACATCTATACACTGTACATCCATCTGCACATCTATATGCTGTACATCCATCTGCACATCTATAACCTGTACATCTATCTGCACATCTATAACCTGTACATCCATCTGCACATCTATATGCTGTACATCCATCTGCACATCTATATGCTGTACATCCATCTGCGTATCTATATATTGTATATACAGCTGTACAGCTATACACTGTACATCCATCTGCACATCTATAACCTATACATCCATCTGCACATCTATATGCTGTACATCCATCTGCACATCCATATGCTGTACATCCATCTGCACATCTATACACTGTACATCCATCTGCACATCTATAACCTGTACATCCATCTGCACATCTATATGCTGTGCATACATCTGCACATCTACATGCTGTACATCCATCTGCATATCTATATATTGTATATACAGCTGTACATCCATGCACTGTATATCCATCTGCACATCTATATGCTGTGCATCCATCTGCACATCTACATGCTGTGTATCCATCTGCGTATCTATATATTGTATATACAGCTGCACATCCATGCACGTTATATCCATCTGCACATCTATATGCTGTGCATCCATCTGCACATCTACACGCTGTATATCATCTGCACATCTATATGCTGTACATTCATCTGCACATCTACATGCTGTATAGCCATCTACGTATCTATATATTCTATATACAGCTGCACATCCATGCACTGTACATCCATCTGCAGCTGTATACTGGTACATCCATCTGTACATCTATAACCTGTACATCCATCTGCACATCTATGCTGTGCATCCATCTGCACATCTATATGCTGCTTCTCCATCTGCCTTATCTATATACTGTATATACATCTTCTACATCCATGGACTGTATATCCATCTGCACATCTATAACCTGTACATCCATCTGCAGATCTATATGTTGTATATCCATCTGCGTATCTATATACTGTATATACATCTGCACATCCATGCACTGTACATCCATCTGCACATCTATAACCTGTACATCCATCTGCACATCTATATGCTGTGCATCCATCTGCACATCCATGCACTGTATATCCATCTGCGTATCTATATATTGTATATACATCTGCACATCCACGCACTGTATAGCCATCTGCGTATCTATATACTGTATATACATCTGAACATCCATGCACTGTATATCCATCTGCACATCTATAACCTGTACATCCATCTGCACATCTGTACACTGTACATTCATTTTAGGTACTTAATGTTTTGAAAAGCAGATAAAACTATGCAATTATAAGTATACAGTTTGTGTGTAGCTAGCTGGCCATCCAGCAGAGCAGTAGTGACATTGCTTGTCGTGTTGACGATCCGGGTTCGGGAGCAAACTCGGGTTGCAAAGTGTCGGGCGAGGGAGATGGATCGAGCACCTATAGTACTGCTGTCTTGCATTAAAGGAAGTGCTGCTGCATCCAGTGTATTACTGACCCCTAGTGGAGACTGTGAGTCAGGCACCCAGAAACAGCAAAACAAGGGTGGAAGGAGTGGCGGTTGCCAATATCCTGCATGCAGGAGCACATGTTAGAATGTTTAGGAATCACTGCCACATCCGCCCTCCCTGGGGAACGTAACAGAATGAGAAAAACATGGCTGGCCAGCATGATAGTACTGACCACCCACAGGGTCCGCACCCAGCTCTGTGGTACACCTCCTGTCCAAGATCCATTTTGCTGTCTTGAGCTACCCCATCATGTGAGGGGAAGCCGTGGGGAAGACAGGAGTTGGAAGGTAAGGCCATACAGGGCCAGGGTGATGGGGATAGGGGGTTAGATCCCTGATGATGGGGACAGCCTGGGGTGGCATAAACCACACTAACTTCAAAACAACAATTTCTGTGAAGCAAGTGGACAACTTTAAAAAAACCTGTGTTTCCAAAAAAGCTGGCAGTAGGACCGTGTACTCGAACTTGAACTCACCAAAGGAAAAGCAACAATTGCCAGCAGTCAGGAAGTCAGAACTGCACACAAAGAGGCCTCTTCACTGAAATTGTCTGGTCTGCCTGTCAGTCTCAGGAACGCTGCCTGTTGTTTGTTAACATTATGCAGATGTGTATTTCAACATGCTGAACTTGGGGAAAACAATTTCCACACGTACTGCTCCCTCCACAGCTTGAAAGTATCATTGTCCACTTCTCTAGATGGTAAAAATCATCCTTTCTGTAACAGGGATGCAAGTCTGCTTGAACCGTCAGAGTTGGTGGGTGTGGAGAATGACGCTTGGCACAAGGATGCTGACAGTGTAATCAGAACTTCTGTAGAAAAGTTCTCCCTCTTCCCTACTGCTATGTTAAGCTGCCTCCTCCACAGAACACAGAAATGCAAAGGATGGACTTAAGAGAGAGAGGCCCAGTCAACAGGCTTTCTCATTCAATTAGCATGCACCCCTGCAGCAATTCTTTGACCTGGGTCATGCTAAGTAAGTGTGTGTGTGGGCGCCTGTATTTAGGGACGCAGCTGCTTAGTCAGACTTAGATAGTGCAAAGATAAGGGGTTATGCCAGACTTTGAATCTGATTGATTTCTTCAACTAGGTGACCAGGGAGATACATGGGGGGGGGCAGTGGATGTGGCCTATATGAAGTTTAGCAAGGCATTCAATCAATCAATCACTTTATTTAACCAGGCATAAACACCATTGAGCAAGCTCATTTTCAAGGTGGTCCTGGGCATTATTACAATACAGTACACTTCATAAGATTGCAATTACGGTGGACAGTGGTGCAAAAAAAAAAAAAAAAACATTGTGAAGGTGTCGGTCAATATGGGCCTATACATACCGGTCAACATAATTAACATGCAAAGGTACATAATGATAAGCTTTACTGGAATGAGAAGAGACAACAATCCCATATAGTCTCCGCTAAGTAAGAGCTCATGCCTAAATGATAAAAATTAAGGAGGTATCAAGGAATAGGGTAGAAACTGGGGTGAAAGAGTAGGCAGCCAAGAGGGAGGCCAGAATAGGTAAAAGGTAGAGAATAGGCAGGGCCATCTCGGATTAAGGGAACTAGGCTTGTAGGTCCTAGGTTTCTGTTGTTAGGAATGTGGGGTGGATGAGATACTTAGGCGTAGGATTTGAGAGTGGCACCCGGGGCTTAGGGGTCATCGGCGTCTGAAACAGTAGCATGATTCCTTCAGATAATCCATTAATAGAGCTTTGAATGTGAAAATGCTTGGAAGTGAGGATAATTTTAATGAGTCTTGCATAGTGTTTCAAAGTGATGGAAGTGAGAAGTTAATTGCTGCTAAGCCAAGAGTAGTTTTCACTCTAGGAATCTGGAAGCAGATTAAGGAGAAGCGTCTCAGGCCATAGGAACCTTTAGCCCATTTGAAGATGTTTGCGATGTATGCAGGGAGGTTATCAGATAATGCTCTAAAAAACCAGAGGAGAGCATTCCTTTTTCTTCTAGTTGAGAGTGAGGTCCATCCCGAAATCTGGTATAGACGATAGTGATGTAACATGGGGTAGATTTAAGATAAATCTAAAGCCCGGTGGTAAAGGGTGTTCAGTTTGTTTTAGCATCGTTGATGGGCAATGACTGTAAAGAAAGTCAGCGTAGTCAGTATAGGTAGGAATGTAGTTTGTACTAGTCTCATTCTGGCTTCTAACGTGAGTAGGTGTTTATCGATAGAATAAACCTAATCGCTGTCTTAGTTTCTTCAAGGTTTCATTTAAATGGCACAGAAAGTTGAGCTTGTTATCCAGCCAGAACCCTAGGTATTTAAAGATATCAACTACTTCAAGGGGTTCATCTAGAGTGTTTGGATCTGTGTGATATGTGGACATCCGGAAGTAGACTTTGGTGAGAGAATCATTGCTTTAGTCTTTTTGGCGTAGAGGAGGAGCTTATGAGTGAGAAGGTTGTAGTGGAGGGTGACGAAGTCTTTCTGTAAGTACTCATGGGCCAAATTCAAGGATGAATTTGTTGTATAGAGTACAGTATCATCTGCGAATAAGTGCACATTTGCTGTGCCCAGCTGTGAGTCCAGGTTATTGATGTATATTGCAAAGAGGATAGGGCCCAGGATGGAGCCTCGTGGGACTCCTCGTAACAAGGATTTTTGTGGGGACAGATCTCCTATGGCTTTGACTTGTTGTAACCTATTGGTTAAGTAGCTGGTGAACCATTTAATGGCAGAACTATCAAGTCCGATGTTACTCAGTGCAGTAAGCATGATGGTATGATCCACAGTATCGAAGGCCTTACTTAGATCAAGGAAGAGGGCAAATACATGCTTCTTAGAGTCCAAGGCCATTTGCCAGTCTGTAGTTACTTTGGTAAGAGCCGATACTGTACTATGTTTGGCTCTGAAGCCGGACTGAGCCAGGTTTAGCAACTTTTGTGAATCCAAATGTTGTCTAAGTTGGATGTTGACAATTTTTTCAAGTAATTTAGAGAGGACAGATAGTATAGAAATAGGCTGGTAATTGTTCAGATCACTCAGATCCCCAGTCTTGAATAATAGTAGGATGTGGGCAGTCTTCCACGAGACAGGTAGCTCACCTTGAATCAGAGAGGTGTTGAATAAGTGTGTAATGGGGGTGGTCAGATAGGTATGGCCAAGTTTTAGGAAGTAAGGTTCAATATTATGTGCACCCGCACTCTTTTTTGTATCCAGAGAAAGGAGGAGGTCCTCCACTTGCTTGAACATAATTGTGAGGAAGCTGAAGGGAGTGGGATGCAGTTGGTTATGGTTGTAGTTATCAGTGAAGCCAACAGTGTAGTCTCTTGCCGGGCTAAGTTTGCTGATAGGTGAGGTGTCAAAGGCAAGCCCTGCAGTGGTAAAGTGTAGTATATCAGCTTTGTCCATATAGGTGGTACCATCAGACACAATTTTGTTTGGAAGGGGTGTTGCAGTGGACTGACCTTCAACTTCTTTGAGGATGTTCCAAAATTTGGCAGAGTTGTTTTTATTGTCTTCTAGTTCTTTTTGGAAGTACCCAGCTTTTTCTGACCTAATTAACTTGGTACAAGCATTCCTAGTGGTACAGAATGCTAACCAATCGGCCTCCAGATGGGATTTCCTCGCTTTTTTCCACCAGTAGTCCCTATCCCTAAGTGCTTTCTTCAGGATGGGAGAGGACCAGCCAGGAGTTTTATTTTTTGATTTGATCAGTCTTAGTGGGGCGTGTTTGTCTATTAGCCCCAGTAAGAGGCTGTGAAAGATGTTAAATGCCTCGTTAAAGATGGGGGCTAGATAGAAATCCTGCCAACGAATGTTGCTTAGATCTTTCAGGAAAAGTGTACTGGCAGAACTCTTTCAGGCATCTTTTCAGTTTGAATTTGGAGGCCGTTTTTATTAGGGAAGGATGTCTGATGCAGGCAGTAGCGCAATGGTCGCTTATATTGTTGAAGAATACTCCAGTATGCGAGATAGTGTGAGGTTTGTTTACTAGCATAAGATCCAGGAGGGTGCTGCGCTCAGGGTTTTGTCTGTTAGGTCTGGTCACAGCAGACACCATTTGTAACAGACCATTAACATCGCATAGATCCTTCAATTTCTTAGAGCTGTCATCATTCCAATTTAGATGGAAATCCCCCATTAGAATACATTCAGTATTAGCAGAGTCAAGAAGGTTTTGAAGGTGTGGCAGAAGTGCCCAGCCACCAGACAGTGGTCGGTAGCATGCTGCCATAAGGAGTGATTTCTCGCTGGAAAGTGATAATTTTAGAGCAAGGCATTCAAATTCCTTAGTTTTGAGGTACAGTCAAAGACTGTGACTGTGAATTTGCTTTTGACATATATTGCCACCCCCCTCTAGTCGGTCTATCACAGCGTAGAGGATATATCCGATGCGTTGATAGATTTGTCCGGGTCAAGGGTGTGAGCCAGGATTCAGTTATCATGAAGAAATCAGAGATGCATGTAGAGCCCAGGTCTGTATAGAGTCAATCTTCTTTAGCAAACTACAGACATTGATATGGAGAAAGCTAATCCCTTTATATTGAGGGAGGTCTGCAGGGGCGTCCAGAGAAATAGGTGGGCCTGGATTTAATTCAGCAGTTCCCGAACAGAGTAGGAGAAGCAGTAGTAGTTTTTTAAGGTGGTGTCTTAGCCTGCTAAATATTCTTTTGTTACTCCTTCTAGCGTACATTGGTTTAGCGGTGGCTGTGTCAAGGGCAGGATTGCTATTTGCTAGGGATAAAACATAGAGAACTGATAGAGCCGACACCATCCTTGGGAATTGCACGTGTTCTATAGTTATGGCCTGGTGGGAGGAGGGGCATGACCATAGAGGAGACGTCCCTGATGTAGGATGCTATGGTCTAATGTAGGAGGCTATATCTTGGTAGATGATAAAGGAGGGAAACTGGCCTTTGTCTGAGTTGCAAAATGAGATTTTGGGTAGAGCATAACAAAGTAATATAAGGCAACTATAGAGAAGGATAGGCGCAGATGGCATTCTTAACATGGAGATATTTCCTTTTACCAGTAATAAACACAGGATTTGCAACAGTTCCTTGAGAGGGCCAGGGAAATGAGTGGTTCTTGTGGGAGGATGGGGTACCAGTGAAAATTAAGGCCTAGATAACCAATGAGGCGTGGCTGGCAATAGCCAGTAGAGTGAGCTAGCGTCGGGCAGGGCTTTATGTGTATTTAATCAGGACCGGGGGGGGTGGCCACACAGGAGACTGATTAAGACATTGAGCAGCCAGAGGGTACGATCCAAAGTGGTGAACTGGGTTAGAAACTGATTAACAGACAGACTTTCATGGTTCACGGTACTCACTCTCATGATGGAAGAGTGACCAGAGGGTGTTGCAGGGCTCAGAACTGGGACCGGTCATCTTCATTGTCTCCATTAGTGGCACTGCAGAAGAATTGGAAAGGATATGTCTTTTTGAAAATCTGTTATTGGGTGGACATTCAGAAAAGGATGGAAATGCATAGGGATCTTAGGAAACTTGAGGAGTGGTCAACAGCACTATCATATCATATCAGATGACCTTAAGGTGGGCAAGCAATGTGAGAAGGCAGTAAGGAGGGCTGGTGGATACTGGGATGCACTGGGAGAGGCATCACCAGTAGAAAACAGGAAGTTGTTATCCCTTTGTACAGACAGTTGGTGAGACCCCATCTGGAGTTCTGTGTCCAGTTTTGGAGACTCCATCTCTGCAAGGACATAGACAGGATGGAGGCTGTCCAGAGGAGGGCAACTAAAATGGTGCAGGATCTGCAACAGAAGACATACGAAGAGAGATTAAAGAATCTTAATATGTATACACTCGAAGAGAGGAGGGAGAGGGGAGACATGATAGAAACTTTCAAGTACATCAAGGGAATCAACAGAGTCCAAGATGGTAGCATCTTTCAGAAAAAGAGATGTACAAGAACAAGGGGGCACAATTTGAAGATAAAGGGGGGACGGCTCAAAGGTAATGTGAGGAAGTATTTTTTCACAGAGAGGGTTGTGGATACATGGAACAGCCTTCCTGAGGAGGTAGTGGACTCAAAAACAGTGGAGGAATTCAAGAATGCATGGGACAGACATAAGGCAATTCTAGTGGGGGGGTAGGAGGAAGTAGGCTGTTGGTTAACTAGGATCTGCAGCCTATGCATTAGGTAGGGAAATGGGCAGACTAGGTGGGCCAAGCGGTCCTTATCTGCCATCAAATTCTATGTTCTATGTAGTTAGGATTCAGTGCCAAAAAGTGCAAAATCATGCACCTAGGAATCCAGGAGTTGAGTATTGGATGGTGGGGAGGTACTGACAGTCACTAAGCAGGAAAGGGACCTTGGTGTTGTCATATCTGATTACGTCAGTGTAGTAGGGCAGTGTGACAAAGCTGTTGCTATGGCCAGTGGGATGCATAGGGAGAGATATCTCTAGCAGGAAGGGGTGGGGTTGCCACTATATCATAGGGATGCAAGTTTGGTTTGACCTTAATTCAAAAAAGGTCAAACCCCAGTTGTTTGAAGGGTCTAGAACTCCCACTAACTGCTTGTTGTTTTTTGTTAACTTTGATTCACTTATGTCCCCTCCCTACTGATAGCTGGTGGCCAGCCCAGTGTACAATTAAATTCCCTGATGTCTAGTGGTTCCCCCCCGCTGATCACCAGCCAATGCACAATTATACTCCCTGGTGTCTAGTCCCCCCCCACACCGATCACTGGCTCAATGAACAATTAATTCCCTGGTGTCTAGTGGTCCCCCTAACCCACTACCTGCTCCACCCAACCCCGAGCAGGTGACCAGCACAGCCCTCCCTCTCCACCACGCCGGCCGCCCAACTGAACTGTCAAAGAATGAGTGCATAGTTGTACAAATGCGGGCTCATTCATTGCTGGCTTGTGCCCATTCATTGAGTTCTTTGAGCTCTGTCGGAGGCACAGACAATATCGAAGGGTTTCTCTGGTTGTTGGCATGGGGAGCAGAATGGGGGGAGGGTGTTGTGATCCCCCTCTGGGGGTCCACAACGCCCTTCCACCCATCCTGTCCTCCCCTGCCGGTGACCGGAACAACCCTCCACTCCTGTCTGTGCCCCTGACAGAGCTCAATGAATGGGCGCGAGCTGGTGGCCTGTCAGTGAATGAGCACATGGTTGTACAAGTACGTGCTCATTCACTGACAGCTCAGTCAGGCAGCGGGCGTTGTGGAGAGGGAGGACTGTGCTGATC
Source organism: Neoceratodus forsteri (assembly GCA_016271365.2). Lineage (NCBI taxonomy): Eukaryota > Metazoa > Chordata > Ceratodontiformes > Ceratodontidae > Neoceratodus > Neoceratodus forsteri. Next base: position 6,670,810 of record CM057458.1, read on the forward strand.
GGCCGCTCAGGGTGGGGGAGTGGGGGGGAGGCACCACCTGTTGGGTTGGGGGTGGTGACCACTAGGCACCAGGGAATTAATTAATTGCACTTGGGATGGCAATTGTCAGGGAGGAGTACCACTAGACACCAGGGAATATAACTGTACATCATCCAGCAATCTGCATGGGAGGGACCACTAGACACCAGTGAATTTAATTATATAATGGACTGACAATTGGCTATTGGCTATCGGGGGGACTACTAGACACCAGGGAATTTAATTATACATCAGGCCAGCGATAGTCTATCGGTGGGGGGGAAGGGGGACCAGTAGACACCAGAGAATTTAATATTTATACATTGGGTCAATCGACTAGCTATGGGGGGACCACTAGACACCAGAGAATTTAATATTTATACATTGGGTCAATCGACTAGCTATGGGGACCACACTAGACACCAGAGAATTTAATATTTATACATTGGGTCAATCGACTAGCTATGGGGGGACCACTAGACACCAGAGAATTTAATATTTATACATTGGGTCAATCGACTGGCTATGGGGGGACCACTAGACACCAGAGAATTTAATATTTATACATTGGGTCAATCGACTAGCTATGGGGGGACCACTAGACACCAGAGAATTTAATATTTATACATTGGGTCAATCGACTGGCTATGGGGGGACCACTAGACACCAGAGAATTTAATATTTATACATTGGGTCAATCGACTGGCTATGGGGACCACTAGACACAGAATTTAATATTTATACATTGGGTCAATCGACTAGCTATGGGGGGACCACTAGACACCAGAGAATTTAATATTTATACATTGGGTCAATCGACTAGCTATGGGGGGACCACTAGACACCAGAGAATTTAATATTTATACATTGGGTCAATCGACTAGCTATGGGGGGACCACTAGACACCAGAGAATTTAATATTTATACATTGGGTCAATCGACTAGCTATGGGGGGACCACTAGACACCAGAGAATTTAATATTTATACATTGGGTCAATCGACTAGCTATGGGGGGACCACTAGACACCAGAGAATTTAATATTTATACATTGGGTCAATCGACTAGCTATGGGGGGACCAGTAGACACCAGAGAATTTAATATTTATACATTGGGTCAATCGACTGGCTATGGGGGGACCACTAGACACCAGAATTTAATATTTATACATTGGGTCAATCGACTAGCTATGGGGGGACCAGTAGACACCAGGGAATTTAATTGTACATTGGCCGGTGATCGGCTATCGGTGGGTGAAGGGGCATTTGTGTGCCCTGAGAAAGGTAGAACCTGGTTCTACGAGTTCTACCTGATAGAACCAAGTAGAACTTGGTAGAACTTTCTGGGGTTTGAATCATAAAGTTCACAAGATAGAACTTTTAGAGGTTCACACAGCCCTAGTATATTACTTGCTGGTGAGACCCTACCTGGAGCATTGTGCCCTGTTCTGGAGGCTGCACCTCAGGAAGGACATAGACAGGGTCAAGGCAGTCCAAAGGTGGGCAACTAAAATGACACAGGGGTTGCATCAAAAGCCCTATGAGGAGAGACTGAGGGATCCCAACATGTACCCCCTTGAAGAGAGGAGAGCAAGAGGAGACATAATATAGACCTACAAGTACCTCACATGGATAAACAGGGTGCAGAAAGGGAGTTTCTTTCAAATGAGAAAGAGCAGCAGGACCAGAGGGCATGCAAAGAAGCTGGGGGGGGTGTTTAAGAGGGTTGTGAGGAAGTACTACTTCACTGAAAGAGTGGTGGATGCCTGGAATAGCTTGTCAGCAGAAGTGGTGGAGGAAAAAACTGTAGTGGGTTTCAAGCATGCATGAGATGGATATTGTGAAATATTATTAAATAACTGGGAGGAGAGCGGGTCGCTGGAGGCCAACTGGGTCTGCGGAGATGGACTAGGCAGGGACCATCTGGGCAGATTGGGTGAGCCAAGTGGTCCTTTTCTGCCAACAAATTCTACATTTCCATGTTTCTATAATGCAGACTGAAACCGTTGGTCTGTTACAGGGGTAAATTACAAATGCTCACAGCTTAGCCTGCCCAGTGGAGCAGAGGGCTGCATCGCTCATGCCTCACCTGCTGCTACGCCGGTGACCCGGGTTCGGAAATGGACTAGGATCACTCAGGGGTCAGCCGATGAGGGGGGGACTGAATGTCCCACAGTGTGCTCTCCTCTGGGGAGGGAGGTCAGCTGGTTCCGCTGTAATACACCCACCTGGGTGACCACAGGTGGTAGGGCAAGCACAGCCAGAGGGGGTGGGAGGGCACCTCATGACTGAGATGCACACACTTGTACATGTCCCCTTCAGTCCTTGCCCACTGGGCACCCAAGTGGAGGGGAGAAAACCAACGGAAAAAGCCGAGGCTGCGCGGAATAACGCTGCTCTGCCCCGCAGGCCCTGCACCATCCACTAGGCGGCCTGCTGCCACATCCCTTACCTAGCCTGCTCCCAGAACTGGGGTCCCCGGGAGGCCCTGCCGTGGGGGAATCCATGGGGCATTGTACAGCAGCAGGATGGTAAGCCCCAGAGATGATGAGTGACAGGGCTGGGGAGTGTAGCAAGGTAGATGGGGGCCAGCTGAGGAGGGAGGGGAAAAAAGCTCACAGCTTTTTATTTTATGTTCAGTATCCGGTTAAAAGTGTTAAAATATTGGGTGCTATACACACTTATAACGTATCCTGTTATATATAGTTGTGATGTCATACCTGTGTATGATGGGGTTCTTAGTATATTCAAAAAATGCTTCAGAGTAATGCTTCGTGGTGGGGCAACAGGCAGGCAGAATGGACTTGGAGTCCTTTCTTGTCCATATTCTTCTCAGTATGTTGCTGTCTGCCAGCATTATCATTTTTTTCTTTACCTTTTTAAAACATAGAAACATAGAATTTGACATCAGATGAGGACCGCTTGGCCCACCCAGTCTGCCCATTTTTCCCTACCTACAGTATCACAGCAGACCCTACTTCCGTCCCATTCTCCCTCCCCCATTTATTTCCACTGTGATTCCCTTTTACCTATCCCACGCATTCTTGAACCCCACCACTGTTTTTACCCCATCTCCTCAGTGGGAAGACTGTTCTGTGAATCCACCACTCTTTCTGTGAAGAAGTACCTCCTCACATCTTTCCTGAATCTACCCCCTCCAGCTTCATAGCATGGCCCCTTGTTCTTGAACACCTTTTCTGAATAAATACTTCCCTCCTGTACCTTATTTACCCCGGAAGATATTTAAAGGTTTCTATCATATCCCCTTTCCCTCTTCTCTTCCATCTTCCAGGGTGTACATATTGAGATCCTTTAGTCTCTCCTTGTAGGGGCTTTGGATGCAGACCCAGTACCATTTCAGTTGCCCACCTCTGGACCACCTCCACTCTGTATATGTCCTTTCAGAGATGTGGTCGCCAGAACTGGACACAGTACTCTAGGTGGGGGTCTTACCAGCGATCTATACAGACATAACTCTACCTCTTCCACCACATATTCCACACTAAATGTGCCCCTATTAAATCCCTCCACCCAGCCATGATTCTCAGACCCACTGCAGTCTATGAATTGGAGTCTGTACCACTTCTTTTTTTTTTTTTTACTTTTGAACAAAACAGCTATTGTATCAAATAAAATATCAGGAGTATGAGGGTTGTGTCGATTCATTTTTCTACCACACCCTTGGTTTGTGATAACGGAACCACTCAAGCTTTGCTTTTGTGGTTTCCAAGGTGTTAAACAAACATCACGAGTGTAAACATCTCTAGTTATACACAGCTGGCCACCATACATTATTCAATGTATAACATTCAGGCACAATTTTTTTTTAATTTCATTAGTTTTAGTATTTCTCTCCCATCAGTCTTCATTGTTGCGGACATATATTTATTTTCACAGCAGAGGGGCAGCAGACTTTTTGGAATCTATCCCAAGCAAAGCATAAGTCAATCAACCAAGTCTGACAAACTCAGTGACTCTGGGTCCTGCCTGAATACACATCTTCGTTGGACCTTCTCCTAAAGGATCTGTGTGGGCTTTTCAACAACCTCTTTGAATGACAAAGGAAGCATACAAACAAAAGGATTTCACATCCTGCATATGAGCAGGCACAGTTCATCACCTTCAGGAATTTTAACACATTCTGTGACTCTGGACCTCAGCAGTTGATCATTTCTTTTGGATTTTGATTTAACCACCAGGTATCAACATTTTCAACTGAAATCAACTTTTAAAGTACTTGTCTCTAAGGACTATCTATCCAACAACCAAAGCTGACCTTCATAAAATGTCTAATACTGCTGCTACTACTTGTGTCAGGAAATGTATACCCTAACCCTGGCCCTCCCCCACGAGTTGGTGCCAAAGAACAAGTCAAGGCTGGGGCACTCTCCTTGGCAAGTATCAACATCTGTAGCCTCCTCAATAAACTTGTCTCCTTCACAGCCTGAACAGCACATCACAACCCTGATATTCTGTCCATAATTGAGATATGGCTTTCCCCAAAGATCCCAGACTCAGCAATATCGATCCCAGGGTATACAGTCTTCAGGCAAGACAGGCTGTTCAAGAGAGGTGGAGGCTGTGCCTTTTACCTAAAAGAATCTCTTAAGGGTCATGTTTTCAGTGTGCCTCTCCCTGAGAATGACATCCAGGTCCTTGCCATGAAGATACTACTTGGAGCACAAAACAAAAACCTGACAGTGGCATCAATCTATATCCCAACAAGCTGACCAACCAAGGGCTAAACCCCATACTAGACTCCATACACTCATTTAATCAAAATGCATAAACAATCCTGCTTGGTGACTTCAATGTGAACTGGTCCTCCCCCAGTGCGAACAAATATAAGGACGCACTGACTGCTGCTAACTTCTCGCAAATGGTCCAATCACCCACAAGGGTGAACTACAGAACAGGTACTACCACCCTTCTGGACTGGGTTCTCATGAACCGCCCAGATCACATCACAAAAACAGTAGTTCTTTCCGACAGTTTAAGTGACCACTCCCCAATCCTTTGCTCCTGGTCGAACAAATACACTAAGCCTCCTCCCAAAACTATTAACAGTAGAAGACTTAATTCCTGGTCGTCTTGGGTCTCTAAAAACCCTCCTTCGAGACCATGATTGGTCTCTGATAGACACAGCCTCCAACATTGATACTGCTCTTAAATATTTTATCCACAACTTTAACAGCGCCTGCGATGTCCATGCCCCCCTCAAAAAACTCAAGATTAAAGGCGTCAACAACCCTTGGATTAACTCTGTTCTTCTGGAACAATTGAGGTCCCGGGATCATCTTTGGCATCTGGCCAACCTAACTGGCACCCAGGCTGATACCCAGGCTTACAAAGCAGCAAGAAATGCCTGTACTAGAGCAATTCTAAATGAAAAGGCAAGATACTACAGGAGCGCACTTGCTAACTCATGGAAAGACGGGAAGAAGTTTTGGGTGAATCTTTCTGAAGTTACAGGGTGTGACAGAAATGGTAAGGAAAGAGTTAATGGTTTGGATTCTCTAGCTGGTGTTTTTTTAGCAGTTTGGAAAAAAAACACACAGGCTAAAATCCAAATTCCAGCAGCATCTACAAGCAGGAATTTGCAGTCCTCCCTAGCTGCTAGGTAAGAGCTGGGTCATAAATCTCGAGTGGACATCTCCACACACACATACAGGCCTGCAGACACATACACTGGCTACTTTGAACGGATTGGGTCATTCAAATATAAACTGAAGGTTAAAATGGAATATAATTGGTCACTGATAGGTGTTCAGTCTGATTGGGACAATTAAATACATACATGTTAGATGGTTGGTGCATTCAAAGGGGGAATAGGCATTACCTATTCCCAGGAGAATATGTAAGAGGCTGAAAGACCATGAAGCCCTCTCTCTTGCTTTGGGAAGCTGGAAGGGGAAACATAAGTTTGGAACCTGCCCTTGTAGCTATGTCCGTGGGAGCTGGCAATTAGAATAGGGCACAGTGTCTCTTGTAAGGACAGGAAAGGGTAAGTTAGTACTAGCATATTTCAGTAATAGTCTTCTTTTACCATCTGTTATTTAAAAACATTTGTTTACTTTTCCTGTATGAGTGTCATTCTCTTGTGTTGTAAATATATATCCTATAAATGCTCAGTGCACGTTCTGTTAAGTAAAAAGCTATTTATTTGCTCAACAATTGTGACTGTGATGTCATTTTTCTAAGATAATATTTGGTTTCCACTTGCTGAGGTAAACTCTGTGTAGCATCTGCCACCCGAGAGAGACACACTACCAGACTTTAACTTGTGCAATTGCACACTTGATTATTCAAGTTTGTAAGCTTGAAGATTGGCGCTGGAGACAGTCCAGCTGGTGGCAGTGAATACCAGAGGACAGACACCTCTCTAAAAGCTGTTTCAGCACAGAGAGAGAGGTGGGCTGTCACATATTGGTTGGCAGCAGTGGGGTGATGATAGCGGACTGCGTAGCACACTGAGATACAAAGTTTCCCAGTGGAAAAGTTACCTTAGCATTGCAAAACAGGATATATAAGAGAATACATTTGTACAACAGTTTTATTTGTTTCTAGTTAGCACAGTATAGCATAGCAGTAGGGAATGAGCTCCATGCAGTATGACTCACTTACTGTGCCACAGCTTTGTGAAAGGTGCCAGGAAAAGGGGATTCAGCTTGAGGGTCTGAAACAGAAGAAAAAGGCAGACCTCATAGCTGCCCTCTTGGCACATGATCTGAAGCAGACAGTCTCTGGGGGTGAGTCAGTAACTGATGTAGCAGACCCCCCAAAACCAGCTTGAGGCACTGCGACTGCAGCTGTTGCTGCAAGAGAAGGTGCTGGAGGTGAAAAGACTGGATGCTGAAGCAGAAGCAGGAAGGTTGGATGCAGAAACAAAACAATGGGAAGCAGAGACCAAAAGACTGGAAGCAGAGGAAAAACTGGAAGGAAAAAAGACTGGCAGACAGAGAGAAAGAACATGAAGAAAGAGAGAAAGAACGACAGCACGAGAAGATGATGACCCTGCGCAGCCAGCAAACCATGAGTAATGGTGGAGTGAGTTTACCTCATGAAGCCAAAATGAATTCTAAATTGTTCCCTCAGTTTAAAGAGGGAGATGACCTTGATTTATTTTTAAGGTCATTTGAGAGAGTATGCAACCAATTAAAATTGACTAAGGCTTCCTGGTCGACTTATCTCACGCCCTTACTTATGGGGAGAGCTTTGCATGCATTTGCTAAAATGAGTAATGAAGACTATGCTGATTATGATAAAGTTAAAACAGTGCTGCTGAAACATTTTGAATTAACTCCTGAGGCTTATAGAAGGAAATTTAGGGAGTTAAAGAAAAGCCCAGAAGACAGTTATGCAGAACTGCAGGTTCAGCTGTGTACTTACCTTGATAGGTGGATGGAGGGGGCTGGAACTGATTAAAGATGTATTGGTGAGAGAACAATTCCTTAAAATTGTACCTGAGGACATGTGTGTATGGCTGCTAGACAGGGCATGTGCCTGTTCAACAAAGGTGGCAGGAAGCGCTGACCTGTATCTGTCTAGCCGGCCATACACACAGCGTAAGTCTTATGGTGGGGGGGGCAGTACATGGTTATAAGGGATCCTATGGGGTCAGACCAAAGGAAACCAGCCTGCACCTGAGCCCAAAGTAGAGCCCTCTGGTTCAAAGGGGACTCAAGAAATAGGACCCAAGAAATGTCATATTTGCAATCAAGTGGGACACTTGAGATATAACTGCCCTCAGAAACTGGTTAAGGGGCAGAGATATGGGGGTTGGGGTGATCAAAAGAGCACTGGTGTGTTTGTAGGGTGTGTCCAGTCTGAAGAGTCACTCTCCTCTGATGAGAATCTGCATCCCATTACAGTTAATGGAATAACACAGGCGCTGACATCTCCCTGGTGAGGCAGGATCTCATCCAGGCAGAGCAGATGGTGCCTGAGAAATACTCCAGGGTCCGGGCATTCACAGGGCCACCAGGCCAATTACCAATGGCTAGAGTCTTCCTGAGCTGGGAGGGGGGGTCATGGAGAAAAGGAGGTGGGGGTTGTAGAGGACCTACCTGTAAATATGATTGTGGGAAAGGATTTGGACCCCAGGAAAAAAACTGGTGTATGTTGTAACTTGTAGTCAGGCACAAGGGCAAGCTTCTAAGGGTGAAGAGGGGGTGACTCTAGGTGGTCCAGTCACACCCTCAGCAGCTGAGGAGGTGTCTAGCACAGGGGAGAGGCTGGCTAGAAGTAGCAGTCCAGAACCCCAGTCACAACTAGAGGAGCCCACAGGACTTCCATCTGAAGGGATACTGAGAAGGGTCAGATGAGGGCAGCTGAGTGCTGCACAGTGAACTGATCCTACCTTGCAAAAACTGAGGGAAATAGCTCATAGGGCTGAGGGTCCTTGTGGGCTAAAGAGTCCATTTACTGGGACAATGGGCTGATATACAGAGAATGTACAACAGAGGAAGGGCTAGACGGTGAGGTACTCCAGCAGCTGGTAGTCCCTAAGGTTCACCGTCAGCCGCTTTTGGCCCTTGCCCATGATATCCCTTTTTCAGGGCACTTGGGGGTGAGGCACATGAAAAAGCATCTAACCAACAATTTCTTCTGGCCTAGTTTTGGCAAGGATGTGGAAAATTATTGCAGGACTTATCCACAGTGTCAGGGGGTTGGGAAAATGTGGGACAAGGCCAAGGCGGCTTTGGTGCCCCTGCCCATTATTGATGAACCCTTCAAGAGGGTAGCTGTGGACATAGTGGGGCCATTGAGCACCCCAAGTCACACTGGCAAGTGGTATATCCTGGTAGTTGTTGCCTATGCCACCAGATACCCAGAGGCAGTGGCCCTCACATCCTCTGAGGCAGAACCAGTGGCAGATGCACTGTTGGGAATATTTAGCCGGGTGGGCTTTCCCCAGGAGATACTGTCAGACTGGGGTGCCAATTTTATGTCAGGGTTAATGAGTAGTTTGTGGGAGAAGTGTGGGGTAAAGAAGCTCAAAACCTCCCCGTACCATCCCCAAGCTAATGGTCTGGTGGAGCGATTTAATTCAACCCTTAAGACCAAGCTAAGGACTTTTGCTGACCAGCATAAGAGGGACTGGGACAAATATTTGCCTCATCTCCTATTTGCATACAGGGAAGTCCCACAGGAGTCCACAGGGTTCTCACCTTTCGAGCTCCTGTTTGGTCATAGTGTGCCGGGGGCCCTAGATTTGATTCGGGATGAATCAGAGGGTGACCGTGCCTCCCAAGGAGAGTCTGTTGTGGAGTATGTCCTGAACTTCAGGACCCACCTTAAGGAGCTCATGGGGCCTGCTCAGGAGCACCTGGCCACTGCACAACAGCGGCAGAAAGTCTGGTATGACTGCGGGGCCCGAGCCAGAGAATATGAGGTGGGACAGCGAGTGATGGCACTCATCCCTGTATGACAGAATAAATTACAGGCAGCATGGGAGGGACCATTCTCCATTGTCCAAAAGGTTAGTGATGTCAATTACATGATAGAGCTACTGGACAGGAGATGCAAGCGAAAGGTGTATTGTGTTAACATGCTGAAGCCCTACCATGACAGGGAGGAATTGGTCTGTGGTGTATGCAGTGCCCCAGAGGAAGACACTGAGATGGATCCACTGGTGGACCTACTTGGGGAGGCCAGGGTTGCATCATCTGTGGACATCCTTACCCTCTTGGAACAGCTGACGCCAGCCCAGGTGCAAGAAATTAAGGGTGCACTGAGAGGATTTGAGGACATGTTCAACACCATTATGGCAGAGCACCATGTGGATACAGGGACCCAGGTTCCCCTGAAACAGCCCCCCTACAGGGTACTTGAGCACATTAAGCAGACTGTGAAAGAGGAGCTCAAGGAGATGCTGGAACTTGGAGTAATCCAGGAATCTAGTAGCCCCTGGGCACCACCTGTAGTACTGATCCCTAAAAGAGATGGCACCACACGATTCTGCATTGACTACTGGAGGCTTAATAGCTGCATGGAGTCTGACGCCTATCCCATGCCCAGAACAGATGAGACCCTGGAGCGACTGGGGGGAGCCAAGTATCTGACCACAATAGACCTAACAAAGGGCTATTGGCAGGTACCTCTGACCCCTGCTGCCAGGGAGAGATCAGCTTTTGTTACTCCATTTGGTTTATACAAATTCAAGGTAATGCCATTTGGCATTAATGGCTTGTGGATCGCATTCTGTCTAGGGTAGGTGAGTTTGCATTGGCTTATATGGATGATATAGCCATGTACAGCCAGACTTAACCAAGAAGGGAAAGCCAGATACAGTGAAGTGGTCAGAAGGCTGTGAGGCCGCTTTCCAGGAGCTAAAGAAGGCCTTAAGCGGCCCAGCTGTATTGGCTAGCCCTAATTATAGTTTAAAGTTTATGGTCCACGGGATGCCTCAGAGATCATGGGCTGAGGGCTGCTGGAACCGTTACCCAGCAGGGGAGGAGCACCAAGTCAGGCACTGCGCCGGAGGCTTCTGCTCCAGAAAGGAGGCATACGCCACAATTGAGAAGGAATGCTTGGGAATAGTGTGGGCCCTTCAGAAGCTGCAGCCTTATCTATATGGGAGAGAATTACTGTGGTCACAGATCATAATCCCCTGATTTGGCTCCATAGGTCAAGTGGGCAAAATGGAAAACTACTACGTTGGAGTTTGGTACTGCAGGCATACAACATGACCATCCAGCATCGCAGTGGCAAACAAAATGCTAATGCGGATGGGCTATCTAGACAGGGATAACGGCGTGGCTAGATACTTTTGGGTGCTTCCCAGTAATTGCATGAATGGCTGTGTCACTTGGGGTGGCCCAAGGGACATGTCTTCATCATCTGGGGGGGGGGATGTGACAGAAATGGTAAGGAAAGAGTTAATCGTTTGGATTCTCTAGCTGGTGTTTTTTTAGCAGTTTGGAAAAACACACACAGGCTAAAATCCTAATTCCAGCAGCATCCACAAGCTGGAATTTGCAGTCCTCCCTAGCTGCTAGATAAGAGCTGGGTCATAAATCTCAAGTGGACATCTCCAGACACACACACAGACCTGTCCACACACACAGGCCATTTTCAATGGATTGGGTCATTCAAATATAAACTAAAGGTTAAAATGGAATATAATTGGTCACTGATAGGTGTTCAGTCTGATTGGGACAATTAAATACATACATGTTAGATGGTTGGTGCATTCAAAGGGGGACTAGGCATTACCTATTCCCAGGAGAATATATAAGAGGCTGAAAGACCATGAAGCCCTCTCTCTTGCTTTGGGAAGCTAGAAGGGGAAACATAAGTTTGGAGCCTACCCTTGTAGCTATGTCTGTGGGAGCTGGTAGTTAGAATAGGGCACAGTGCCTCTTGTAAGGACAGGAAAGGGTAAGTTAGTACTAGCATATTTCAGTAATAGTCTTCTTCTTTTGCCATCTGTTATTCAAAAACATTTGTTTACTTTTCCTGTATCAGTGTTATTCTCTTGTGTTGTAAATATATATCCTGTAAATGCTCAGTGAACTTTCTGTTAAGTAAAAAGATATTTATTTGCTCAACAGTTGTGACTGTGATGTCATTTTTCTAAGGTAATATTTGGTTTCCACTGGCTGAGGTAAACTATGTGTAGCATCTGCCACCCAAGAGAGACACACTACCAGACTTTAACTTGTGCAATTGCACGCTTGATTATTCAAGTTTGTAAGCTTGAAGGATGGCACTGGAGACAGTCCAGCTGATGGCAGTGGACAGACACCTCTCTAAAAGCTGTTTCAGCACAGAGGGAGAGGTGGGTTGTCACACAGGGTATATCCCCAAAGTGCCACCCTCTATGCTCACATAAATGGCAGCCTCGCTCTGGACCAGGTCACCATGGCTAACACTTTTAATGTGGCATTCACCGATCTTAGTCATGTGCTTCCTCCAACCTTCTTTGACCCCCCCCAACGGACTCTCCAGGCACAGGGCCATCCACCTTTCTACTTTAAAACTATCTCAGAGGCCCTAGCCAAAAAACAACTGCTCAAAGTGCTTGGGAGGTCCAGATTCAGTGGCAACTTCCTAGACCTGAAACTCCTTGCCCTCACCATTGTCGAAGTCCTGACCCCACTCACCAAAATCTTCAACCGATCCCTAATGCTTTCTCAGTTCCCCCAAATATGGAAATCTGCTGTTATGACGCCAATTCACAAAAGTGGGGAAAAGACCCTAACCTCTAACTACAGACCCATCTCCATTCTACCCCGTCTCTCGAAAGTACTGGAGAGAATAGTTGCCGATCAACTTACAGAATACCTTGCTAACCACAGCCTGCAATGTCAGGAGCAGCATGGTTTTCAAAAAGTACATAGTACCGCCACAGCGCTCCTTGAATTCACCACTTGCATCCATAATGCTCTGGCTCAGGGTCGTCTTGCTGGAGCCATCTTCATCGGTTTGACAAAGGCGTTCAACACTGTCAACCACTCCCTGCTATTTGAACAATTATCTTGCCTTGGCCTCTCAGATGATGCTGCATGTTTGTTCCAAAGCTACCTTAGCGACCAAACCCAACAGGTCAGTGTTGGTGAGTCCCTCTCACCCTCCCGTCCGATTTGCTCTGGAGTTCCCCAAGGGTCCATCTTGGGTCCCTTGCTTTTCGGTATTTTTCTGAACAACCTCCCTGCATCATGCCCTAATAGATTCCTGTTATATGCAGACAATGCAGTTATTTTCACCTCCCACCCTGACCCCTCCCTCCTACAATTGCAACTGCAAACAAGCTTTACGCAAGTGGAGACATGGTTTAAATCTCAAAAACTCATACTAAATCACAAAAAAACTAAAACAATGATGTTTCATGGCATCCATAACAAACATAAAAACAAATGTCTATCTATCACAAACAGTGAAGGGATGTTGCTCAAACATGTTAAACTGTTTAAATACCTGGGGGTTACCCTCAACAGCACCTTGTCTTACTCTGAACACATTGAGAGCATTGCCAAGATCGTGAACACCCGCATAGGACTTCGCTTTAGACATAGGAGCTGCCTCACCAATGAAGCCCTAAGCATTGCCATTCAGAGCTCTGTATCAATTTTGGGCTTGTGATCTATGGCTCTGCCACTGACACTGCACTTCGACAAATAGCTATTGCCCTTAACAAGGCATGTCGTCTACTGACCTCTGCTCCATGCCTCTCACATACCTGTGACATCTACAAACAAGCAAACTGGCTCCAACTCCCCGGCAGACACAACTACCAGACCTATATGCTAGCAAAAAAGATTAACTTAAATCTCCTACCCTCAAGGGTTCAGTCCTTACTGGCCCCCCGCTGCAGCCCCCGCCTAACCAGGAGCTCAAAATATCTTACTTTTTCTGTTCCACACTGCCGCACTACCCAAGGACAACGCTCCTTTACATACAAAGCCTCATCCTGGTACAACTCTCTTCCACCTGCTGTTACCAACGACACTACCCTGGGCACTTTCAAGTGCAACCTGCATCAACACCTTGTCACAATGGCCTCCTGTGAATGTTTCTCCTAACTACACTTACTCTCCTTCCCTCTAATTTCCCCCCTCTACCCCCCACTGTCTCCTATCTCCTCCCTTTTTATTTCCCCACTATTATCTACATTCTCTCCCCATAGCTTCCTCTACATGTATCTACCATCTCTCCTAGCAGTTTCCAGTTTATTCTAGTGAACCATATTACAACTGTGTTTTTTATTGTACATATATTCTTGAATAATATACACAAATTACTGTAACTTAACATACATACTGGGAATCATTGTACATATTACAGTAATTCCATATGAAAGCTTTAATGTACCCCGACAAAGCCTATGGCTGCTTGAAACTACTGTACTTGTTATTGTCCTCACTATGTTCTGTATTGTTTCCCCGACGTGGAACCTTTGTAAAAGAGCCTTGGCTCAAAGGTGTCTTCCGAAATAATAATATAGAGGATAATGTATGGTCCTCTATTGTTAACCGGTCAGTTAACAGTCAAGAGGTTGCCAGGGAGACCGTGTAAACCTTGAGAGCAAAGCTCGAGAGGTTTACATCGCCATGGCAACCTCGAGAAGGTTAAAATTGACCAGTTGCCGATAGAGGGATCATACATTATTTTTTATAGTGTATGGTCCCATCTAAAAAGGCTGCTTACTTTTTCATTACTAGTCACAGCCGCGGCCATTCAGTCCTTACCCTAACTGCTGCTGTTCATGCGTCGGTTCCCTGTCAAAAAGCACGACACAAAAGAGTATTCAATCGCTGTTGTTAACCTATCGGCGGACGAGTTTCGATAGGTTAACAACATATCTACGTCATCGAGAAAGTTAACAACCTTAGGAAATGATGATTTCCTAAGGTTAACAGCGATCTACCATACATTATAAATAAATAAATAAAAATTAAAAGCAGATGGTAAGTGTGCTTTTTTTAGTTCACCAAACTCTATGATCCGGTTCCACATAAGAGGTTATTAAAAAAAAACATTGGAGGATTTTGGAATAGCGGAAGGGCTAAGTCAGTGATAAAGAAGTGGATGGGGGGGCAGACATTAGTAGTAAATGGGATTAAATCAGGGGCCAGGGAGGTCACAAGTGGAGTACCACAGGGGTCAGTCCTGGGTTCTGTCTTGTTGGGGAGGGGCAGGGGAGGAAACAGAGGGTAACAGTAAATGAGATTAAATCAGAGGCCAGGGAGGTCACATGTGGAGTGCCGCAGGGGTCAGTGCTGGGTTCTGTGCTGGTGTGGGGGTGAGGGGAGGAAACAGAGGGTAGTAGTAAATGATATTAAACCAGGACCAGAGAGGTCATAAATTGAGTGCTGTAGGCATCAGACCTGGGTTCTGGCTTAGTGGGGGGGGGGAGGAAACAGAGGGTAATAGCAAATTAGATTAAATCAGAGGCCAGGAGGTCACAAACTGAGTGCTGCATCAGCGGTCGGCATCAGTCCTGGGTTCTGGCTTGGTGGTGGTGGGGTTGGGGGGACAGAGGGTAATAGTAAATGGGATTAAATTTGGGTTCAGAGAGGTCACAAGTGGAGTGCCACAGGGTCAGTGCTGGGTACTGTCCTGTTGGGGGAGGGAGGAGGAAACAGAGGTAATAGTAAATGAAATTAAATCAGAAGCCAGGAGGTCATAAGTGGAGTGCCACAGGGATCAGTCCAGGGTTCTGTCTTGGTGGCGGGGGGGTCGGGGCAGAGGGCAGTAGTAAATTAAATTAAATCAGAGCCGGGGAGGTCACAAGTGGAGTGCCGCAGGGGTCGGTCCGGGGGTCTGCCTTGTTCAGTGTGCTCATTAGCAGCATACGAGAGGATATCGAGGGCGAGCCCTGTCTCTTTGTGGATGACAGAGGATTCTGCGGCAGGGTGGACAGTAAAGTGGGTGTCAGGAAATTGAATGAGGCCCTGGAAAAACTGGAAAGGTGATTTAAGCTATGGTAGGTACGGTTTAATGGCAAAAAGTGCAAAGTGATGAAAACTGACAAACAGAACCTGTGCATGGAGTTGTGGATGGGTAGGGTACCTTTAGCAGCAACAACAGAAGACAGGGTTGTAGGAGTCCTCATTGGTGACAGTCTGAGAGCTACAGGTAAAGGCAACCAGGATGCTGGGGTTGTTGGGTTGTATAGGAAGGGTTTTCGGTAGCGATGGATGGAGGTAATATTGCCCCTATACAGGTTCTGGTGAGGCCCCAGCAGGAATACTGTACTCAGTTCTGGAGCCCACACCCTGAGGAAAGGCCAGGGCAGGCTGGAGACAGTGCAGCGGAAGGGCACCATCGTGATCCAGGGGCAACAGGGTAGAACATATGAGGAAAGACTTGCAGGCCTGAACCTGTACACATTGGGGTCAAGGAACAGGGGAACATGGCTGAGACATACAGATTCCTGAGGAGGATACCCAAAGTTGACAGCAAGGACCTGGTCATGTGCAACAGATGTACAATGATGAGAGGGCATGGGGGGGGAGTCTAGTTGAGGGGACATTTAAGAAGGACATTAGGATGCTGGTAGAACAGTGAAATAGACTACCAAAATAAGTTGTGGAGGGGTACTATAACTGGGTTCCAGACCAGGTGGGATAGATTCAGGGGCTTAGTGGTGCCAAATGCTGAGAAAAAGAGAGTAGAAGTAGGTAGTGGGAAGGTGGTGTGACACTTGGACAGCTGGTTCTGATTAATCTATGATTTTTGTAATATAAAAATGTAGTGTGATTGTCTGTCATGAAAAATCCTGTTCCTGGGATGACAAACCGCTCCCCCCCCACACCCCAGGTATCAGTTCAAAAGACAGGATATATGTTAAGCAGCAGATCTCTGTGATGAGATTAACTCCTAAGAACTCGCAATTTATAGCCTTATTTAGGATATGGGTTGTTTCTAGCTAAGCCCTGAAATATCCATTTTATGGCATCCTCAGGAAGGTCAGCTAATTACAGCTGGTGTCAAAAGAATATTACACCTCAGTGAGAACTGGCAGAGAGAGAGAGAGTCATAAAAAGTCCTTTGATGTCTGTGAAGAGCAGGTTGCTGCTTATGGATGAAAGAAAGGACTTGAAAGATTACAAACTTAATTGGGAAGTCATATGGGGAAACAAGTTTTTTTTTTTGCTGTCACCTATTAATTTACCTCCTGACACTAGACATCCTGATTGCATCATTTTAATAAACAGAGGAGGAGCTGGGTGACATCGTGGAGAAGGCAGTGTCAAGACAGTGTGCTAATTATGCTGTGAGTGACCTGTAGAGACACACATGTTTGGACTCTGAAAAAAGCAACATCAGGCACCTTTAGGAGATAAGTCTACATTAGAAAAGACAATTCTAAGTGTACTGTGATAGGAGATTTTGTCTGCACTTTTAAACCTGTTTTTTTTTAAGTGATTTGAATGTTTTGTGATATATGGTTCTGTATTTACATTTTTATCTATTTTTAAGTAAACATTTCATTTTTAGAGACTACTTGGTGTGCCTTTGAAATTCTTTATTTGACAAGTGAAGCATATATGGTTAAAGCTGACACTGGGCATAGTTTACTGGTTTACCAAGCTGGAAAAGGTAAGAGTTTATTCTGAGGTCTTTAATAGAGCTTTTATGGGTTCATTTTGTACACCTGGTTAGGTGCCCATAGGCGAAAGATATCTGCCCCCCCCTTCCCGAAGAGCAGAATTATCTGAGCCTGTACATTGGGTACGCTAGCAAGAGGTTCACAGTTTGAATCCCTCCAGAACGTGAGGCCAAAGTTTAATTCGAACCCACAAAACAGACAGGAGGGTTACCCTGTTCTGTTAACTGTTCAAAATACTGCGCTCGGAGGTTGGCACTGTGGGAACAGAGAGCCTGACCTGCTGAGTGGGGTTGTGACAGATTGGTTGGCAGCAGTGCGATAATTTTGGTATTACAAGCTTTTATTGTTCAGTGTCAGCTTGAGACCATCAGCTCACTTGCAAAGAAAGAAAAAGGAGTGATTTATTTTTTAAAAAAGGAGACAGAACTATATCACTTGGTGTACAGTCAAGTTCCTACCCATTTTATTTTTTTTTCTGAAGTGCAAGTCAGAGTTGCTGTAGTTAGGGAAGAAGATGGCTTCCAACTACAGCCGGCACACTGTAGACTACTTAAAGCAGTTTTGCGGAGATAGAGGAGTCCCGTTTGAGGTGAAAGCCACCAAACAGAACCTCATGGATGCCCTGGTGGTAGCAGATACCCAGAGCACCGAGTCAAAGACAGTGACTGTAAGGGACCAAACCTTGAATGTGGAAGGGCAAGCGGCCAGTGCGATGCCCAGATCTGATGGGGAGGCCAGCAGAGCCACTGTCAGTGAAGGGCTTCAGCAGCAGGGGAAGGTCACCAGCATTCTGGAGCCAGAAGTACTCAGGCTGCAGATTAAGTTGCGCTGAATGGAGCTGGAGTTCCAGAAGAGGAGGGAGCAAGAACAGCAGGAGGCTGAGCGAGAGGAGCGTGAGCGCCAGAGGCAACATGAACTGGAGAAGCTACGACTCCAACCAGCGGCACCAGGGCAGGTAAGTGGCTTAGGTTTAACTGGGACTGCAGGACTGGGTTACAAATTGAACTCCAAATTAATAGCCGAGTTTAAGGAAGGGGAGGACATGGATGCCTTTTTAAATTCTTTTGAAAAAGTTTGCATTCTGGCTAAAATTCCTAGAGGGTCCTGGAGCTTCCAGCTATCCCCGCTACTTACCGGGAAAGCTCGGGATGCATTGGGTCAAATGGACAATGAGGACAGTGATGATTACAGCAAACTTAAAGCTGCACTGTTAAAGAAATTTGAATTAACTGCTGAATCATACAGAGCTAAATTCTGTAAGCTCAGAAGCTCTGACATGAGCTACGAGGAGCTAGTCATGAAACAACGTCAGTTTTTAAAACATTGGTGGGAAGGAATTGAAGCAAACTCCTCCAGCCAGGTTTTCAGCTCTGCTGGGCATGCCCAGAAAAACTGTTCGAACAGAATCACATTTTCAATTTTATTAACAGAGTTTGCTTCAATTCCTTCACCTGAGCTTACAGAATTTAGCTCTGTATGATTCAGCAGTGCAGCTTTAAGTTTGCTGTAATCATCACTGTCCTCATTGTCCATTTGACCCAATGCAACCCCAGCTTTCCCAGTAAGTAGTAGGGATAGCTGGAAGCTCCTAGACTCCCTAGGAATTTTAGCCTGAATGCAAAGAATTTAAAAAGGCATCCATATCCTCCCCCTCTTCAAATTTGGCTATCAATTTGGAGTTCAATTTGTAACCCAGTCCTATAGTCCCAGTTAAACCCAAGCCACTTACCTGCTCAGGTGCTGCTGGTTGGAGTCATAACTTCTCCAGTTCGTGTCACCTCTGGTGCTCCTGCTCCTCATGGTCAGCATCTCGCTGTTCTCATTCTGCCTCTCGGTGTTCTCGCTCTGCCTCCCAGCGTTCTCACTCTGCCTCCCTCTGTTCTTGTTCCCTCTTCTCCTCTGCAGCTCGCTGGTGCTCACGCTCCTCACGCTCAGCCTCCTGCTGTTCCTGCGTTGCCTCTCATCTCACTTGTTCTGTCTCTCGCTGTTCTCACTTTCTCGTCTCCTGGAACTCCAGCTCCATTCGGTGCAACTCAATCTGCAGCCTGAGTACTTCTGGCTGCAGGATACTGGTAACCTTTCCCTGTAGCTGTGGCCCTTCGCTGACAGTGGCCCTGCTGCCCTCCCTATCGGATCTGGACACCGCACTGGCCGCTAGCCCTTCCACATTCAAGGTTTGGTCCCTTACAGTCACTGTCTGTGACTCGGTGCTCTGGGTATCTGCTACCACCAGGGCATCCACGAAGTTCTGCTTGGTGGCTTTCACCTCGAACAGGACTCCTCTGTCCCTGCACAACTGCTTTAAGTAGTCTACAGTGTGCCCACTGTAGTTGGAAGCCATCTTCTTCCCTAACTACGGCTACTCTGACTTGCACTTAAAAAAAAAAATTAAACAGGTAGGAACTTGACTGTAAGCCAAGTGATATAGTTCTGTTTCCTTTTAAAAATAAATCACTGCCTTTTTCTTTCTTTGCAAGTGAGCTGAGTGTCTCAAGCTAACAATAAAAGCTTGTAATACCAAACTTATGCACACCACTGCTAACCAATATGTCACAACCCCACTCAGCAGGTCAGGCCCTCTGCTCCCACAGTGCCAACCTCCGAGCGCAGTATTGTGAACAGTTAACAGAACAGGGTAACCCTCCTGTCTGTTTTGTGGGTTTGAATCAACCTTTGGTCTCAAGTTCTTGGAGGGATTCAAACTGTGAACCTCTTGCTAGTGTACCCAATGTACAGGCTCAGATAATTCTGCTCTTCAGGGGGCCAGATATCTTTTGCCTATGGGCACCTAACCAGGTGAACAAAATGAACCTTTAAAAACTCTATTAAAGACCTCAGATTACTCTTACCTTTTCCCAGTTTGGTATTACCATTAAGCTATGCACAGTGTCACTGTAACCATATATGCTTCACTTATCAAAGAAAGAATTTCAAAGGCACATCAAGTAGCCTCTAAAATGAGATGTTTACCTAAAAATAGATAAAAATGTAAAATGTAAATACAGAACAATATATCACAAAACCATACAATCTTTTAAAAGAATAAGGTTAAAAGTGCAAATTCCTACCAATAATACACTTAGACTTGCCTAGCTAATGTATTCTTATATTCTTAAAGTGCTGAAAGATGTTGTAGTTTCAGATTCCAAACATTTGTGTCTCTAAAGGTCAGTTACATATAGGATAAAGTATGGGTTGGGGTGTGTAACGAGAAGTTTACACACACCCGAGGGGTTTATGACCAGCATCTAACCCCGAGGGTGTGTGTAAACTTCAAATTTACACATCCTGACCCATATTTTATTTTATATAATTGCTGGGTTTCCCTTTTTCGCTTCAGCAATTATATAAAATAAAGAGCTTCCAGTGTGTCCTCGGTTCGGTTTAGTTTTAGCCCGGTGCCGAGATTTGCCGTATTTTAAACTTGTTTTTCTTCCTTTGAGCAGGTCTTTGTGTTTACAGTGGATGTGGGGGGAAAAGAAAAGAAAAGAAAATAACTTACCGCCGAGTTCTGCTGTTTGGGGCAAGATGGAAGCGTTGAGCGGTCTGGACTGGTCACGCTGCTGCCCGTGCATGCACACAGCAAGAGAAATCGTCCGCGTGTTTGCCATTATAAACACTCCTTTATAACGGCACATTACGCCACAGTTTCCCTATGGGAAAAAGGGGAAGCCGGTTATTATGGCATAATTAAAAACACTGTCTTGACACTGCCTTCTCCATGATGTCACCCAGTTCCTCCTCTGTTTATTAAAAATTATACAATCAGGATGTCTTGTGTCAGGAGGTAAATTAATAGGTGACATCAGCAAAAAAACAAACTTGTTTCCCCCATGACTTCCCAATTAAGTCTGTAATTTTCCAAGTTCTTTCTTTTATCCATGAGCAGCATCCTGTTCTTCACAGACATCAAAGGAGCATTTATGACTTCGCACCTAAGTGACATAACCTGTACTCTTCCTCTAAATGTTATAAAAGTTTATGAGTTCCTATCCTAGCAGCTGGCAGTTACAATTAAGCTAGATAAACAGGAGATCCTTAATTTAGGTCTCTTCTAGCTTTTAATTATCGCCTGGCTTTTATCTTTTAGCTGAAACAGCATGTCTCATGAGAGACACTCAATAACATATTTTTATATTACAAAAATCATAGTGTAATCAGAACCAGCTTTCCAAACATCACAGTGTTCACTTGGTTAAATAAAAATTTTGATTGATTGATTGAAGCCCTGCACTGTATTCATATCCCCCACACAATTCCCACACAAGACACAGTCCCACGCAAACAATTAATAAACCAGTTAGCCAGCCTGGGAGTGGGTCCCAGGGTGGTAGCCTAGGTAAAAAATCAGCTGGACAACAGGACACAGAGGGTAATAGTAAACGGAGTCCACTCTGAAGAAAGAGTGGTTACTAGTGGGGTACCGCAGAGTTCAGTACTGGGACTGGTTCTCTCCAATGTCTTTATAAGTGACATTGCGGAGGGACTGAAAGGAAAAGTATGCCTCTTTTCAGATGACACAAAGATCTGCAACAGAGTTGATACACAAGGGGGGGGTGGAAAGGATGAGAAATGACTACGCAAGGTTGGAGGAATGGTCAGAAGTATGGCAGCTTGGACTCAGTGCAAAGAAGTGCAAAGTACTACACCTGGGAAACAAAAACCCAGGGGAAGAGTACACAATGGGGGGGAGGTAATAACAACAACAAAAATGGAAAGGGACCTGGGGTGGTCATATTAGATGACCTAAAGGTAGGCAAGCAATGCAAGAAGGCAGTAAGGAGGGCTGGGGGATACTGGGATGCACTGGGAGAGGCATCACCAGTAGAAAACAGGAAGTTATTATCCCTCTGTACAGACAGTTGCTGAGACCCCATCTGGAGTACCGTGTGCAGTTCTGGAGACCCCATCTCTGCAAGGACATAGACAGGATGGAGGCAGTCCACAGGAGAGCAACTAAAATGGTGCAGGGTCTGCACCATAAGCCATACGAAAAAAGACTAAAGGAGCTTAATATGTATACCCTTGAGGAAAGGAGGAAGGGGGGGACATGACAGAGACTTTCAAGTACCCCAAGGGAATCAACAAAGTCCAAGAGGGTGGCATATTTCAGAAAAAGAGATGTGCAAGAATAAAGGGAGACAATTTGAAGATAGATGGCTCAGGGGCAACGTGAGGAAGTATTTTTTCACTGAGAAGGTGGTGTACACATGGAACAGCCTTCCTGAGGAGGTCGTGGGGTCAAAAACAGTGGGGGAATTCAAGAATGCATGGGACAGACATAAGGCAATTCTGCTGGGAGGAAGGAGGAAGCAGGCTGTTGGTTAACTAGGATCTGCAACTTAACAGGTACGGAAATGGGAAGACTATGTGGGCCAAGTGGTCCTTATCTGCCATCAAAGTCTATGTTTCTATGTCACTACTAAGGTAATGCTGACAGTTCTTTAAATCCCCAGTTGTTCCTTGACCCCCCCATGTAACGGAACTACATCTGCTACCCTCCAGTCTTTTGGAACCACCCCTTTCTGAACTGAGCTATTGAATAGCCTTACTTGGGGTTTAGCAAGATCTTACTTTGAGATACAGCTCTTGCAGCAGGTTACACCATTAGGACTGAAGCCATCAGGCGTTAGGACCCCACGGAAATTTTCTAGCTAGCAGTATTCAGCGGGGACCGCCTCCGACGTCGGTCCTGCCCCCGTCAGGCGTAGTACATAAGGAGACGGTCCCCCCACAATCCTCAGTTCTTTTCCTGCTGTCGACATCGCAAGCATCAGCCTCTCTGTCCCTTTCTAGTGTGCGATGAACTTAGAGCTACGACGTTCTCGTCCTTCTTCACAGATTTGGATTCATCTGATGTCCTCTCCAAAACACTTCTCTGGAAGGTCACCAATCGAAGTGTGCCTGCGGCAAACAGATCCCCTTCAAGGATCCTCACTCAGCCTGCGTGCGCTGCCTAGGCCCGGAACACGACACCAAGATCTGCTCCTTCTGCCAGGGCTTCAGTAGTCGCACCAGGATCCACCGCCAGAAGGCCCTTCAAGCGTTTCTCTTAGAAGAGAAACTGAAGACCATGAATAAGAAACCTTCCTCCGGGGGGAGTCGTTGGGGAAAACCCATAAACACCGGGAGAAACACCAGGAGAAGGAAAGGCCCAGGTCCCCTGAGAGGGCCTTGGACTCCCGAAGCTCCGGCTCACGATCAGGCTGCTCTCCTTCCAGGACTCAATCGCAGCCTCCCCCGGTTCAGGTCAGATCCTCCAGCAACTCCTCCTCTCTGTAGCCCCTCAAGACTTCCAGGCCGTTGGCTTCATCCACTCCATCTAAGGCTTCGTCTAAGTCTGGGGAGTGCCACAAATCTTCCTCCCGCCATCAGGACTCCGATGCCAGGTCAGTTTCCCAGCCTCCGCGTGGATCGGACCCGGCTCCTCATAAGACCAAGTACCTGATGTCCCTCAAACGGATGCCAGACCCGACGTCGGCCCACCCAACATCGGCCAAGCATCACCGGTGCTCCCAGGAGCTGGCAACAGTGAAACACCCATCACCGGCCAGGCGTTTGCCTCCGAGGATGTCAGCCAGAGGACCGACATCGGCTACCCCAGAGAGTTGGACCGCACCATCGTCGCCGGCTGACGTCGGTCGGAAGGTCTCATCGGAGGAGGATACCACTCAGCCCGAGGACCAGGTGGTGACACCAGAGACATTGGGCTCCCACGGGAACTTTCCCAGGAGCAGGAGACCCCCGGGGACCCGACGCCCAACCCCGGTGACAGGCCACCGGCACCCGGCCCGTCGTTGGGCTTGAATTTGGCAGAGGTAAAAGAGCTCTTTACCTTCTGGTGGGACACCATCAGGAAAGATGTAGTCACCACACACCCTCCTCCTACTCCAGCTTCACCTCCATCCACTCCTTCACCGCCTATGCCCCCTCCTCCACCCAAGGGGCCTGTAGGACAGTCACCAACCCCCATGGAGCGAACACCATCTCCTTGGGGAAGATCCTCAGACAGGAGAAGACCTCCCTCTAGATCCACTTCAGGGTCACCCAGTCCTAAGAGACCCAGACGACGCCAGTACACCCCATCTGGGGAGGATTCTAGATCTGATACCTCGGGGTGCTCCAGATCTCCTTCTCCCATCAGCTTTCCCTCTCCGGACCCACACAACCTACCTAGGTCTCCTCCGGATGATCCCTCTTTCACGGAGATCATGAGGCACATCCAGGAGAATATGGGGTGGGATGCTGAAGAGTTCGACCCCGAGAGACAACGCCTTGCCCGCTATCTTCAGCAGAAAGACCCAAAGCCTGTGGTAGTGCCACCCTTGGTGGATACTTTTGCGGATGTCACCAAGGCTGTGTGGAAGCATCCACATTCTACTCCAGCAGTGCCGAAGAAGGCTGACTGCCTATATAAGGCCCCTAGGGAGGACCAGTATCTGGCAAACCATCCTCTGGCTGACTCCCTGGTCATCACTGCCTCGCATGACCGGTCTCAGAGACCTCAGCACTTGAGCACACAGCCACCGGATCCAGAATCCAAGCAATTGGATGTCCTGGGTAGGCACACGTACGCGGCTGCGACTTGCGCCATCAGGTCACTGAATTACCTCACCCACATGGTTCAATTTCAGAACACACTGTGGGAACAGGGACAGAACCTGGTTGAGAAGATGCCCAATGGCGACCAAAAGGAGGAGCTCTTGAACCTCCTCCACATGGGTTCAGATGTGGGGACCCAGGTGCTCAGAGTCACATATTATTCTGCGGACTCTTCAGCCAGAGCTGCAGCCTCAGGCGTGTGTCTCTGGAGACACTCTTGGCTCCGTGTCTCCGGTTTTACCCCGGACATCCAGAAGAACATCTTAGACATCCCTTATAACGGCGAGGTCCAATTTGGTGAAGCCTCAGAGAAGGTGATCACCAAACTTCAGGATGCAGGGAAGGCAGTCAGATCTGTACAGGCCATGTACAGGTCTCGGCCTAGTTCCTTTCGTAGGAACCAGAGCCGCTTTCGCGGCCGGATACAAAGGCAACAGCCACATTCCGACCAACAGCAGAGGAGCACTTTCACCCAAAAATCCCAGGCCAAGTCATACCCAGACAGAGGCCAACGAATTGCAAAGTCAGCCCAGCCTGCTGGATCAAATGCTGCCACAGCATGACTCCTTCCCGGCCCCCGCCCCTCCTCAGGATCAACGGAAAATGAAGATCGAGGGTCGCATCGCACGTCACCTGCCAGGGTGGCTGTCGATCACCACCGACAGGTGGGTGCTGCAACTGGTCAAAAAAGGCCACTATATAGAATTTGTAGGCAGCCCACCTACAAGATCTCCCCTGCTTTCCCGCTACTTGGGTCAGCATGCCCTGCTCATACAGCAGGAAGTGCTCGTGCTTCTGGAGAAATAAGCTGTAGAGCACGTTCCAGAGAACCAGAGAGGACTAGGGTATTATTCTCACTTCTTTCTGGTTCCAAAGAAAACAGGGGACCTCCGTCCAATACTGGACCTCAGCGACCTCAACTTGTTGGTCACTTACAAATGCTTCTGCATGGTGACCCTTCTGGGCCTAATTCCCATCTTGAAGTGAGACGCCTTTCTGGCATCTTTGGACATGCAGGACACCTACCTGCACATTCAAATTGCTCAAGCGCGCAGGAGGTTCCTGCGCTCCGAGTTTCAGAGCTGCCATTATCAGTTCTGAGCTCTTCCTTTCAGGCTGTCATCGGCACCTTGCATTTTTACGAAGTGCATGGCAGTCGTAGTGGCGTCTCTGAGGAGACAAGGCCACTACATGTTCCCATACCAGGATGACTGGCTTCTCATGGCACCCTCCAGGGAGGCACTGATGATGGGCATTCACCGCACCCAGTCCCTTTTTCAATCACTGGGTATCCTCATCAACTATGAGAAGTCTCTCCTGGTGCCGTCTCAGAAACTGCAGTTTATAGGAGCAGTTCTGGACACCAACAGAGGAAAAGCCTTTTTTCCCTCAGACAGAGCAGAACACATCAGATCCCTCATCCGGGACCTGTCGGTGGGGAAGACCGTCCCGGACAGACTGGTCCTTCGCCTGCTCGGACACATGGCTGTAGCCATTGCAACAGTCCCGATGGCACGGCTCCACATGCGGGTAACCCAGTGGATACTAAGGGTAAAATGGGACCAAAGGCAAGACCGTCTGCAGCAGCCAATTTGAATCACGAATGCCGCAATTCGGGATTGGCAATGGTAGCTAGATCCGAGGAACCTCTCTGCGGGGGTTCCTTTCACAGCGCCGTCTCCAACTGTGACTCTCTCCACAGACGCCTCAGGGCTCGGGTGGGGAGCACACCTAGATGGTGTGCGGTCTCAGGGCCTTTGGACAGCCCAGGAATCTCACCTCCACATCAACATTTTGGAAATGAGGGCAGTACTTTACGCTCTGCAGGCCTTCCAGTTGGAGATTCCACTGGGCACACTCCTGTTACAAACGGACAATACCGCGGTGATGTATTACCTCAACAAACAAGGAGGCACTCACTCCTACCCACTTTGCAGGGAGGCCATGAGAGTGTGGGAGTGGGTATGGCAACACGGCGCAAACCTAATTGCAGTACACGTCCCGGGAGTGGACAACACCGTCGCAGACAGTCTGAGCCACTCTCAGGCCAGAGTCCACGAGTGGGAACTTCTACAGGAGGCGGCAGAGGATCTGTTTCACAGATGGGGTACTCCAGAGTTAGACCTTTTCGTGTCCCCATCCAAAGCAAAACTGCCCAAGTTTTGCTCGCTAGATCCAGGGCCTGGTGTTTTCTGGCGAGACGCGTTGTCCTTCTCCTGGGCAGGCAGATTCCTCTATGCTTTCCCTCCTTTCCTGTTGATCCAGAGAGTTCTCTTAAAACTTCGCAGGGAGCAGGCGACGCTCATTTTGATCGCGCCTTTCTGGCCCAGACAAATTTGGTTCCCTCTTCTGCATCAGCTATCCTGGGAACCTCCAGTTCCTTTGCCAATCAGCTCCCATCTGTTGTCTCAGGAGGTGGGTTCATTGGTTCATCCAGACTTACGTTCATTGAACCTGCAAGCTTGGCTCCTAGAGACATAGCCATGATGCGATACGGAGTCTCACAAGAAGTGGCAGATGTGCTCTCTGCCGCCAGAAAACCGGCAACCCACGTAACGTACACCATGAAATGGCATAGATTCTGTTTGTGGGCTCAAGCGCACGGCTTCTCGCCGTTAGACTGTCCCGAAAAGCTGGTTCTGGACTACCTGCTTTCCCTTTTTCATTCTGGACTGGCTTACTCCTCAATTAAAGTGCACCTCTGTGCAATTTCTGCTTACCATGCCTCCATAGGCCATCGGACAGTGGCCCAGTTGGACACTACTCGTGCCTTTTTAAGTGGAGTCCTCCACCTTAGGCCGCCCATCAAGGATCCGATTCCTCCTTGGGACCTACCCTTCGTCCTGGAGCAACTTACGCTGCCACCTTTTGAACCAGCCGCGGACTGTGAGCTACGTTTTCTATAATGGAAAACAGTATTTTTAGTTGCTGTTACTTTGGCGAGAAGGATCTCGGAATTGCATGCTCTAATGTGCAAAGAGCCTTATTTGGTTTTTCACCAGGACAGGGTATCCCTGAGGACAAACCCAAAGTTTTTGCCTAAGGTGGTTTCAGCTCTCACCCTAAATCAGGATATTGATCTACCAGTGTATTTCCCAAGGTACTCTAATTGAGGAGAAGCCCTTCTGCACACTCTTGATGTGCATCGGTGCCTCAGATACTACCTGACCAGAACCAAACAGCTCAGGAAGTCGGACCAACTTTTCATCTCCTTTGCTCACAGAATGATAGGAGCTCCTGTCTCCAAACAGTCACTCTCTAGGTGGCTCATCCAGTGCATCACTTTCTGTTATGACAAGCGCAATAAACCCTTACCGGGCGCGGTCAAGGGTCATTCCACGAGAGGGGTGGCCACTTCTTTTGCGGCATTAAAGAACGTCTCCACCTCAGCTATTTGTGCTGCAGCTACTTGGAGCTCTGTGCATACCTTTATCAGGCATTACAGTCTGGACATTGCATCAAGGCGAAGAGCAGGGTTCAGTCTAGCCGTCCTTCAGGGACTTCTGTCCTAGGCTCGAGTAGGGTTGAGATCTGTACCTTTCCTCCTCCCTGTGGTGTAGGATTGCCACTATTGCTTGGAAATCAGTCCTAATGGTGTAACCTGCTGCAAGAGCTGTATCTCGAAGTAAGATAGTACAGTTACGTAAGAACTTACCGTAACAGTAGATCTTCAAGAACAGCTCTTGCAGTAGGTACCTTCCCACCCACCATCCCCTTCTTTGGAGGTAGGTCATAGCCAAACACCCATCTTACAGGATGGGACGTTCCGATTTATAGTCTTGGCCATCTGGTGGTAGATCCTCGGTCTCCTCTTCTGATGTCATCCAGCGGCCGGGAGTCTCCAGCAGGAGAACTGAGGATTGTGGGGGGACCGCCTCCTTATGTACTACGCCTGATGTCGGGGGCGTAACCAATGTCAGAGGTGGTCCCCGCTGAAGACTGCTAGCTAGAAAATTTCCATGGCGTCCTGACGCCTGACGGCTTCAGTCCTAATGGTGTAACCCCTGCAAGAGCTTCTCTCAAAGATCTACTGTTACGGTAAAAGTTCTTACATAACTGTACTTTCTGCAGCCAATTCCTTAAATACCCATGGGTGCATCCTATCCAGCTGTGGGGCTTTATCTACTTTTAGGGATTCAAGCTCCTTGTGGGCCCATTCTCTGGTGAATGCTGACTGCCTCATTTTAGGAATGCCCCCGACAGCCACCTTGATGCCACTTTCAGGCAGGGGCCCACTGTCTTCCCTTGTGAAGACAGAGCAGAAGAAATCATTAAGGATTTTTTTTTGTTGAGCTTCCTCTAGTACCCTCCCCCTTCTTGTAACCTAACAATACCCCCTCCATTCTTCCTTTTTCATTTAATATATCTGAAAAATCACATTTTCTACCTGTGACTGCCTCAGCAATCCGCAGCTCCGTGTCTGCGTCTGCCTCCCTGACCATCCTCTTTTGCTCCCCTGGTTTTTATGTGGTACTCTCCCCATGCTTCCTCCCCCTGCTTTTCCTTGTGCCCCGTGAAAGACTTTTGCTTGGCCTCACTGCTTCTCTGACCCTTTCTGAGAATCATATTGCTTTTTTGTACCCGTTTCATGCATGCCTTTGTTGCCTTGAGAATGGTCCCCTTGATTGTCCTCCCATATTTCCTCTATACCTCCAATGCTGTCCGCCCTCGTCAATTTGTCTTGGTGCAGCTCCCTCATCTGGTTAAAGTCTGGTGTCTGAAATCTAGGACTTTTTTGATAAGGGCATTCTGGTCCAGACAGTCAGCCTGAACCAAATGGAGTTATGATCAGTGGACCCCAGTGGCTCCTCTACCCTTACTCTTTCCACCATGCCTGAGCTGGTGAGCACCAAATTGAGAATAGCTATCTGTCTAGTGGGTTCCTTAAGCAGCTGAAGCAGCAGGCAGTCCTGCAATGTGTATTTAACAGGGCCTGATGTCAGGCACATGTGACCCCTGGAATGTCTAAGTCGATATCCGTGAGGTTCCATTCGCTCGCCACCACCACCTGCCCCTCCTTTGATCCCCTTTCCGCCTCTTCTCTGAGCCCCCTACCCCTCTCCTCCCTTTATCCTGGTGGTCTATAGGTTCCCTCAACCTGTATTTTCTTGCCTGAGGGAGTCGTGAGGTGAACCCACAGAGACTCCCTTTCTCCTTTGCTTCCCCTGATGTGTCCATCCTGCTCAGCCTGTGTGCCCTCCAGTACGTATACGGCTGTGTTCCCTTTTGCTTTTCCCTCTCTTCTAAATATTGTGTGACCTGGAACTGACAAGTCCCAATCATTATTCTTGGTGGCCCAAGTTTCTCTGATGGTTATGAGGTCCACGTCAGTGTCTGCCACCAATGCCAGGAGCTCACTGATTTTATTACGCAGAATCCTGGCATTAAGTCAAACCCCCTTCCAACTAGCTCCGGATCCTCTTTTGCTGTTTTGTTTTATTTTTTTGCTATATAGTAATCAATTATCAGAAAGGCTAAACAGAATTTAAACTCACCTCACCCTCTGTTACATCATACAGGGGTTTCTCAACAATAAAGTTCAAAGTAAGTC
Organism: Neoceratodus forsteri; assembly: GCA_016271365.2. Lineage (NCBI taxonomy): Eukaryota > Metazoa > Chordata > Ceratodontiformes > Ceratodontidae > Neoceratodus > Neoceratodus forsteri. The sequence goes on from CM057458.1 coordinate 6,701,039, forward strand.
ACCTTCACTGTCTGAAAATGTCCCAAAATGTCCCAGTGCACCATGACCACGGACTAGAGTCCAATAATATATTGATAAGTCCCTGAGTAAAAAAACTCTTGAAATGGTCAAAAGACCATTCAAAAGTCCATGTACTTGATGATATGTCCCACAAATTAAATGCAAGGGTTTCTATAGAACAACTTCTGCACCAGCCAAATGTGGAAAGGGAAAATACATTATGTATTTCTGGCCACATCAATACTGGATATTTTAAGTATTGACTACGACTCTATAGTGTTAACTGATCATGCACCTTTGACCTTAGATTTAGTCCAAGAATGCCACCAATGTTCAAAAATCATGCCACCTAGACCTGTTCCTTTTGAAGGAGCCACAGTTATCATGGTGCCTAGGTCCGCCCCTTTTGAAGGATCCACAATTTACAGAACTAGTCAGGAAGGGAACTCAGTTTTTCTTTGTGTTTAATTCAGATAGTGAAGTTCAACTCAGTATTATCTGGGTTGCTTATGTACCCCCCCCTACAAATGGGGGTTCCTAAAAAGCCTCCTAGAAGCTTGCCTAAGTGTTCCCCCTGCCTGCTGGTGTTCAGCGTTTAAGCCACTAGAATGGCAAAGTGATTGCTATTTGAGCCTCCACGTACTGTCTCTTTAAGAGCGGTCTGCTTACAGATTTAATTAGTTTGTATGGGGGGACTGTGTATTTAATGCTCGAATCCCACCCAAAATGTGGAGGAACTGCTCCAGTTTGTGGTCACTGGAAGAGAAAAGGGAGCCCATCTGAATGCTGTAACTGTTTGCTGGTAATCATTTAAAGCATTAACAAAATTGTAGTTTGTCTAACCTGATTTTGTTACAGCTGGGACTCTGTGTGTATTGCCCCTCCATTTTGGACCTGAACTGCTATGCTGGGCCAATTGGGTTAAGGGAGCCCTAAAATGGAGACTCTTGGGTGAATCAGAACTTGGACTCTCAATTCTGAGCCAGCCACAAGGGGAATGTATGGGCAGTGACTCTGGGAAATGTAGTTTTGACCTTGGCGTCTTTTTCCACCAACAGAGGGAGTCTTATGGTGAGTGACAGCTGAACCAGCCAACATAATGGTGTGGAGCTAAAGGAAATGCCCTGCTCTGTGACTGGAAAGATCAGATCAGTGGTGATTGTGAAGAAAGAAGGAGCTCTGTGCTTCTGCAGTGTATAGTTTCGCGCAGGAAGCACGTGTGAGGCCCTGAGGTTCAGACTGCAGCCGTTGCAAGTGCCAGTTCGGACTGAATCCGAGTTGTGAGGAGACAAAAGGAAGTCTGAAGAGTGGAAACCAGGCTCACCCTGTAAAAGACTGGAGAAATTGCTGAATCGCGCTCGGTCTGTCAGGAACTGAAGCTGCTGTGTGTGCTCCCGGGTATTTTGCAGTAATTGCGATCGGGATCGAGGAGCAGCCTGCCTGGTATAGTACTTTCCTTTTACATATGAATGTGTGCAGTGCTTGTGGGGAATCACTATTTCCAGTCCCCTGTGCTGTGTGCTGTGTGTTGAAGCTGGAAGCAAACCCCAGCTTGTCTCGGACTAAATCCGTTTGCTATCTACTGCAGTGGGGTCCAGTCACAAGGACCTTGTCTCCATGCCCTGTTGTTCTGGCAACCCAGACGAACATCCACCATCTGGTTCTCAGCTTGGATATTGTGAGTACAAATCAGGGTATTCCCCTGCAGCCTGTTTTCAATTACAAGTGTGTCATCTAATTATTGTTGTTTCACTTCTTCATGGACTGAGCCATCCGGCTCTGGATTACAATTGGGTGTTGTGCATATATTTTCTTATACAGGGCCCTGTCCATCTGCACCTGCCAGCCAATCCCGGGCAACAGGCCTGGCTAGCCCCCCCCCCCAACCTGGGTATCCAGAGTGTGACTTTTCAGACCCTGTACATGTGCACAGTATTGTGATTTAATTGTGCCAATTATTCTGATATCCCCCTCCCGTGTTTTATTCCCCCTAAATAAACCAGATTTGATGTTGTTAAACTTTAAACTGTCTGAAGTGTCAGTACCTACATATCAAGCAGTGTATTGGTTTGTGTATGTTGATTAACCTTATTTTACAGGAGATACCCAGAGACGAACCGCAGAATCAGTCTCGAGGGTAAGTGGTACTTTATGAAAGAACAGTGTGTACATGTGGGGTATTGGGACTGTAACTTCTGTGCATTGTGTGAGCCACTAGAGGGAATAAAAGGGGGTCTCAGTGTCCCCGAGGGCTGTGACCAAGCTAGCCTAACTACTACAAATCCTGATCTCTAGGTGGAGGCACTCACCATAGAACCTAGGCCCCTCAACCTGTCAGTAGTCAAGCAGGCAGGGGTAGTAGCCCTTGGGATAGCGCCACCTGGGGGTTACACTTATGAAGCATTTTTGAAGGCTGGCAACTTCATATGCTGTAACGGAACAAGATTTAGCTGGAGCAGATAAAAACACATTTGAATCAAATAACAAACTCGTACAAGAAGAACATGCTAGAACAGGTTACCAGTTTTGTTTAAAAGAACTAGAAAGATTCAGGTATGATTATAATAAGATATTAAAGGAGAAAACAGAGAGAGACTGGTAGCATACATGCACTCAATCTACGGTATTATACACAGAGGGACAAGAGTGGTAAGCTTCCGTCATGCACTGTATGCCCCAGAAGGAGAAAGCAGATAGAATTATCGACACAGTAAAGGATGGCGAAGGAAATTCCACATATAAAACAGAAACATTTAATAAAATATTTTACTCTTATTATTTATTTATTTGAAAAGTTTCACCAGAAAACACATACTGAGCCAAAATTAGCTCATTTCCAGAGGTGTCCTGGGGGGCGGGGGAAGGGAATGAGTACAAGTACAATACATTTTACTATAAAATATAAATTATAACAGCATACAGAGAAATTAGTGATACTGCAGAGCAACAGTACCTTAGGGATGCAGGTGAACTAGACATGCACTTACAGAATAAATATTAATATCACAAGGCTAAGGCGGAAGGCAAGTCCCCTAGGGACAGAGGAGAGTTACACAGGTAAGGGCAGTAGGGCATGGCACATGGAGGAGGGATTTTGGGTGGAAGAAAGTGGCAAATCATTTGTCCCTCTGGGGTGCAAACCCCACAATGGCCAGGCATGGTTGGGAGCACTGGTTCCATGTCAGAATGACGACTAAAAAATGGCGACCGTTAAAAGGGCCAGTGGATAATGCCATATATCAAATTTGGTGATGTGTCTCTGTTTTGTGGGGGCTGTGCCCGCCTCCCATTTGAGGGGGCTATTCCCCCCATACACACCTCATAAAATATACTAACTCCGGGGGCAGACCTCAGGAGGGTACAGAGACTACTCGATTTTCTCATTCGGCGTATCCATTAAGCTTTTAACATTCACCATTTTGTAGCCGCTGTCTTCCCATGCTACCTGGAGCACCCACCTATGTCCTGTTTTCCAGGCCTGCCAAGGAGAAAGGCAGGAGTGGGGAAGGATGGGGAGAAGAAAAGCAGGCATGAGGGAGGAAGTGGAGCAGGAGGAGGAGTGAACTTGAGTAGAATGGAATAGGAAAAGGTGGAGAGGGAGTACAGTAGTGAGGGATAAGCAGACCATAGACCCTCTAGGATGCAAACCCCACAAGGACCAGAAACGGCTGGGTGCACACCCAGCTCGAGTACTGTGTTCCAGGCCTGTAACGGTTTGGGGAAAAGTAGGAGTGGGGAAGGGTGGAAGTAGGGAAGAAATAGGCAGGATGGAGAAATTGGAGAGGGTAGGGCTGTGACAAGGGCAATTACAGAAGGGAAGGGTGTGGACCTGGTAGAGAGATGAAGAACAAGGAGGGGGGTAGAGAACCTAGAGGGAAAGTTATAAGATAGGGATAGGATGAGGGGAGAGGGAGAAATGGTAGAGGGGGAGATGCAAACCTTCGACTCTCTGGGATACAAACCCCACATGGGCTAGACACGGCAGGATGCACACCCAGCCCATGTCTTGTGAACCAGGCCTACACTGGTTTGGAGAAGGCAGAAGTGGAGAAGGGAGAGGCAGGAGTAGGTAAGGACTAGGCAGAAGGGAGAAAGTGGAGCAAGTAGGACAATGACTAAAGACAATTACAGGAGGGAGCAGTGCGGACATGGAGTAAAGAAGAGAGAGCGTTTGGAAGGTGCAGAGCGAATGGCTAGTGGGAGAGAGTTCCAAAGTTTAGGGAAACTGAAGGAGAAGGCAGCCTGACCTGCAAGGGATTTACGAGACAGGAGTAAAGAGGAATGATATCCAGAGTTACGGAGGGAATATGAAGCGGGACGAGGGGGAACGGTAGAGAACTGAGATGGGGGGGAAAGACAGTCAGAATTTAGAAATGAAGGAGGCACAGTGGGTAGTGCGATGATCGTCCAGGAAAGGAGGGAGAGGGCAGAGTACAGGGAGCAGTGGTGCATGTGGAGCAGGCAGTCCAAGACAAAATGGCAGAAGGACTGAAAGAGGGGTTCCAGTCTGGCCAGGGTGGACTTTGGGGCAGCACCGTAGACAATGTCACCATAATCAATGACGGGGAGGATCATTTTGGTGATTATATCTCAGCGGGCAGGAAGAGGGATATAGCTTTTGTGCCTATAAAGAGCACTGAGCTTGGGGTGGAGTTTTTTATGAATGCCGTCTATGTGCTATGAAAAGTCAATGTGTCAGTCAAGCCAGACACCTAGGTACTTAAATGAGGGCACGTCATTAACTGTGGCTGAATCGAGGATGTGGAAGGTAGGGAGGGAGGTAGAGAGTTAACACAGCACTATGTGCTCTTATAGTTTGGATAGGGTTGGTAGGAGGGAGATAGGGCGGTAGTTTCCAGGGGAGGAGGAGGAGTCATCCCCCCCCCCTTGGGGAGGGGAATGATAGTAGCAGGCTTCCATATGTCCATGACTGATGCAGGGAGAAGGAGAGGTTGAGAAGGGAGGAGATGGGAAGGGCAATGACGGGGCAGAGAAATGTAAGAGCTTGGGGTCTAGCCCATCGGGTCTCCCACTTTTCTGAGGGTTGAGTGCCAGGATGGCTCTTAAAGAAGTAGCAGGGGTAACTGGTGAGAAGGAGAAAGGGGGAGAAGGAGGGACAGGGAGGGTGGTAGGGGAGGGAATGGAGGAGGTAAAGGCAGATAGGAGAGATGAGGCGCAGGTGGTGAAGTAAGAGTTGAAAGCTGAGGCCATTGAGGGAGGGTCGGGAAAGATGGAGTCACCCACCTTGAGGCTTGTGGGGGGACTGGCTGAGGTGTGGGGGGAGAAGAGTGCATGGATGACTTTCCAGACCGTGGAGGGGTAATTTAGATTTTTCTGGAAAGAGGTGGAAAAGAACTCAGCTTTAGCAAGCCTGGTGGCTTTGGTACAAACGTTCCTTAGGGCACAGTACCTGTTAAGGTAAGCCAGTGCACCTGAGGACTTGCAAGTCTTCCATGCCAGGTTGCATGCATGAAAGCAGGCCAAACATTCAGCTCAGATCCAGGGGCAGTGAGAGCCTCTGGCCCTGGTTTTCCAGAGGGGGGCATGCCAATCCCAGATTAATGAAAACTTTGAGCAGAAGTAGTCAAATGCTTGATTGAGGTTGCTGGCATTAGTTACAGCAGACCAGTCGGAGGATAGCAAATCAGCAACTGGGATAGGTCAAGGGACCAGAAGGACCTGATCTGGATTGTTTCAGGGGGGACTTAGAGGTGCTAAATGTTGCTCACACAGTAAACCATGTGGTGGTTATCATGTGCATCGGGGAGGATGCCAACATCGACGATACAGTGCTTTTGGTTTGTGAGTACGCAATCCAGGAGCATGTGGTTTAGGGATTTTGAGTTCTGCCGACTTGGGACTGAAATGAGTTGAGTAAGATGTAAGGATTTTATGTTTTGACAGAGTTTAGATTGAATGTGGGACAGCCAGTTGATACTGAAATCTCCCAACATGAGAAGTTAGCCAGAGGGGACATGAGAAGAGATAGAGTTTAGAAGTTCGGTAATTGAGGAAGGGGATATTCCTGGACAGCAGCAGATGCCGGCCACAAAAATTGGGACAGAGAAAGAGAGGGTGAGTTTGAGGATGAGGAGCTCATACATGCCAGTGGAAGTGACAGAGAGCACTGGAGTGGAATAAATGGTGGAAGAGAGGTAGATGGCGACCCCACCTCCTTTCATAGTGTGGTCTCGGTGGGTGAGGGTGTAGCCTGAGATGGTGATGGCAGAGTCAGGAATCCTTGGGGTAAGCCAGTGTAACCCCCCTACAAATGGGGGTTCCTGAAAAGTCTTCCTTGAGCTTGCCCAAATGCTCACTGCCAGGCTGGTGTACTGCGTTTTAGCAGTTTAAATGTATTGCCAGAGAGTGCCTGTATAGCCTCTGTGTACTGTCTCTTTAAGAGCTGCCTGGATTGCAGTCATAATTAATCTGAGAGGGAGCTCTGTTAGAAGATATAATTGTTTGCTGATCATTTGTTAGAGTAGTAATATTACTGCAGTTTGTTCTAACCTGCTTTCTTTGCAGCATGGACAGTTCTGTTTGTTTCCATCATCTTGGTCGTGGACTGCAGAATGGGCCAATCAGTACATTTGGGACTCTAAAATGGAGCCTGCCTACAGGGGCTTGGTGGGGCCAAAACTTGTAGGAATTGTAGTTTTGGCCTTTTGGTGCCTAAAAAAACCTGGAGGGGGAGCCCTTGTTGTGACTGACAGACAGATCACCCAACCGAACCTTTTGAATCTTGGGGAAAGTCCCACACTGCTTGCAGTTTCAGTTAGATCTGAGTTGGGAAGTGAAGAAGTAACAGCTTGAGACAGTTCAAGCAGCAATCCATAGTGGATTCGCATGGGAGAACTGTGGAAAGGCCTGAGTTTGGCCTGCATGCCTGCCTGCCTGCTGTTCCTGAGAGGGAACTTGTGTTTTTTTTCGGACTGAATCCAAACTTGGAGAGCGAATTAAGCCACTGAATTGTGACCAGGCTTTAACTTGAAGACCGAAGATTTGCTGAATGTGATTGGCCTGTCAGGACTTCCAGCTACCTCTGAACTCCCAGATTGTGCAGAGACTCTGTCATTGTGACCGGAGAGCCATTTGCCTGGTACAGTGGAATTTCCTTACATGTGAATGTGCTGTGTGCTTATAGTGGGACGTGATTTGGTTCCCCACTGTGTGTCTGAACTGTGTTTTGCTTGCTGGAGGCTGTATCCAGCTCCACGGACTGAATCTGTATCCATTTCCGTTTGCCTGGGCACTGCTACACTGGCCCAACCAGAATACCTGCTGCACAGAGAAAGTCATCGATGAGAGACCAGCCTGGGGATCAGCCCCCTGCTCAACGCCTTGAACAGGAACGACTCCTCGGTGATTCGTGTGGGCCCTGCTTCTCCGGGCACTCCAGCTCAACAGCCTACAGTCTCGATTTCGTCCTGCCTATGTCCAGTATTAGGTATCTTGAGTAAACATCAGGGTAGCTCCCTGCAACAACAGCTAAATCTAAAAGTGTTGTCATCTGATTGTCTTGTTGCCTTTTCTTTCATGAACTGAGCCCTCCGGCTCCGGATTACAAATAGTGTGTGTTGTGCATGTTGCTTTTGTCCATCACAGGGCCCCAACCAGCTGCAATGTTCCTGGCTAGCCCACCGTTTTCCTACCTGGGTACCCAGAGTGTGTGACTGTGTAGGGACTCTGAACTGCATGCATAATCAATATAGCTTTTAAGCAAATCAACCTGATTACGCCCTTCCCTTGTTCAAGTCCCCTGAATAAATCAGATTTAACTTTGTTTGCATTTAACCTGACTGTGGTTCCAGTTTGTGTCACGAGTATTGTATTGTTGTTATTTGCTGTGCTTAACCTTGTTTTACAGGGCGGACCCCAGGGTCAAGCTAGAGGAACCAGCCCTGGTGGTAAGTGCAAACAGTGTGGGTAATTGCCTGGTGAATAAGGGTCATTGTGAAAGTGATTATTTTATATTGTTCAGGCCACTAGAAGGAGAAAAGGGGGGTTACAGTGTCCCAGAGGGCTGTGCCCAGGTCAGCTTGACCACTACCAACCCTGACCTCCGGGTGGAGGCACCCGTATCAGAACCTAGGCCCCTTAACCTGCAACTAGGCAAGCAGACAGGGGTAGTAGCCCTTGGGATAGCGCCACCTAGGGGTTACACCAGGATTCAGAAATTATCAGGACATCAGGGAGGAGGAAAGCCATGAGGGGTTGTAGTAAGTTGATTTTCTGTAGGAGGTTATGGATATTAATGTGGGCCATACGTAGTCCTTTGGGGAGATTGGTGAGAAGGGAGTATGTAGGACCTGTGTTTGGCTCAATATCACCAGCTATGAGGAGAAGCAGGGATATGACGAGCTTGGCTGAGATACAGATGCATCTGCAGGGCAAGGGAGGAGGGATGGGATGGGATGGGAGGGTGGGAGGAGTGTTGTTCTGATGGACAACAGCTGGAGCCAAGAGGAGGCGGAGGGGAGGAAGGAGCAACATGGAAACCAGGGGGAATGGGTGAGGTGGAGGAGGAAGGGAGGGTAGGGAAGGAGACAGAGGTGACAGAGAAAGAAGGGGGACGAGAAGCTGGCAGGAGGGAGGGAGGTTGCAGGACAAAGACAGGCTGGAGGGAGAGGGTGAGTGGTATCACAGAAACATAGAAATTGTCGGCAGATATGGACCGCTAGGCCCATCCAGTCTGCCAGTAGGCCCTATACATTGTATGTGACCACTGGACCTATGTGATCAATGGCTTTTCATCACTCCCTCCCTTCCTTCTCAGGCTTCCCTTGTGCTTGTCCCAGGCATGCTTAAACCCCTCCACTGTGCTTGCCCCCACTACCTCCTGTGGCAGACTATTCCAAGCATCGACTACCCTTTCTGTGTAAGTAAAGTAAAGTAAAACTTTATTTGCATAGCTCCTTTCCAAAGTCAAGGCGTTGCAGTTTAAAATATACAGATATACCTAAAAACTTGCAATAAAAAATACCAGGATAGTTAAAAATAATCTGGGAAGGCTAAAGAGAACAAATATGTTTTCAGCATTGATTTAAAGCTGTTGACGGTGAGGCACTCTCTTAACCAACGAAGCAGAGAATTCCACAGGGCTGGGGCTACAAAAGAAAAAGCAAGAGCACTGGAGGTTTTTAAATGAACCCTGTGAATCTCTAGCAATTCCTCGTTGGCAGATCGGAGAGGATGAAGGGGGCAGTAGGGAGTCAGGTGATCTTTCAGGTAGTTGGGTCCCTGTTCATGTAGGGCTTTAAAGGTTCGCTAGGCAACCTTATAGGTGATCCACCACTGAACAGGTACCCAGAGCAGTCTGCGCATCACAGGTATAATATGACTGGTCCTTGATGTACCAGTCAGTAGCCTGGCTGCAGCATTCTGCACTAGCTGCAAGCAGCGGATATCAACCCCAGGAAACCCTAGGTAGAGGGCATTGCAGTAGTCAAGATGGGTAACATAGAAACATAGAATTTGACGGCAGATAAGGACCGCTTGGCCCACCCAGTCTGCCCATTTCCCTACCTACTGGATAAGCTGCAGATCCTAGTTAACCAGCAGCCTACTTCTTCTTACCCCCACCCCCTAGAATTGCCTTATGACTGTCCCATGCATGCTTGAATTCCACCACTGATTTTGACTCCACAGCCTCCTCGGAAGGCGTTCCATGCATCCACAACCCTCTCTGTGAAAAATACTTCCTTAAATTACCTCTGAGCTGCCCCCTCTATCTTCAAATTGTGCCCCCTTGTTCTTGCACACCTCTTTTTGAAAGATGCTACCCTCTTGGACTTTGTTGATTCCCTTGAGGTACTTGAAAGTTTCTATCATGTCCCCCCCTCCTTTCCTCGAGGCTATACATATTAAGCTCCTTAAGTCTCTCTTCATATGTCTTCCGCTGCAGACCCTGCACCATTTTAGTTGCCCTCCTCTGGACAGCTTCCATCCTGTCTTTGTCTTTGTGGAGATTGGGTCTCCAGAACTGCACGCAGTACTCAGATGGGGTCTCACTAACTGTCTGTACAGAGGGATAATAACTTCCTGTTTTCTACTGGTGATGCTCTCCCTATGCATCCCAGTATCCCCCAGCCCTCCTTGCTGCCCTCTCACATTGCTTGCCAACCTTTAGGTCATCTGATATGACTACCCCAGGTCCCTTTCCATTTTGTTGTTGTTGTTAGTATCTCACCCCCCATTGTGTACTCTTCCCCTGGGTTTTTGTTTCCCAGGTGCATTACCTTGCACTTCTTAGCATTGAATCTAAGCTGCCATACATTTGACCATTCCTCTAACCTTGCCAAGTCCCTTCTCATCCTTTCCACCCCACCCTGTGCATCAACTCTGTTGCAGATCTTAGTGTCAGCTGCAAAGAGACATACTTTTCCTTCCAGTCCTTCCACAATGTCGCTTATAAAGACATTGAAGAGGACCGGTCCTAACACTGAACCCTGCGGTACCCACTAGTAACCCTCCTTTCTTCTGAGTGGACTCCATTTACTATTACCTCTGTGTCCTATTCTCCAGCCAATTCTTTACCCAGGCTGTCATCTTGGGACCCACTCCCAGGCTGGCTAACTTGTATATTAATCTTTTTGTGGGACTGTGTCAAATGCCTTTCTAAAGTCTAGGTAGGCCATGTCCACAGCCCCCTCCTGATCTACTACTTTGGTCACCCAGTCAAAGAAATCTATCAGATTCGTCTGGCATGATCTTCCCACTGTGAATCCATGCTGCCTAGGGTCCTGTGCCCCTCTGGCCTCTAGATACTCGACAATTCTTTCCTTCAGAAGTGATTCCATCATTTTCCCTATCACTGAGATTAAACTAACAGGCCTGTAGTTTCCTGCTTCTGCCTTGCTCCCACTTTTGTGAAGGGGAATCACATCTGCCCTCCTCCAGTCCTCGGGTACCACCCCATCCTCCCATGATTTGTTAAAAAGGGTAGTCAGTGGTGTCACTAGTTCTACCCTTAGCTCTTTTAGAATTCTGGGATGAATCCCATCAGGCCCCATTGCTTTGTCCACCTTCAGTTTTAAGAGTTCTTTCAGAACCCTTTCTTCTGTAAATGGGCTGGTATCAACTTCTGTATCCAGAGTGTTACTACTGTTTGTTTTATGTACCTCCCCTCTTCATTTGTAAATACTGAGCAAAATATTTGTTTAGTATCTCTGCCTTTTCACAGTCTCCTCTGCCCACCCTCCCTCCCCTTTATTAAGCCTCACTAGCCCTCCCTTGGTCTTCCTTTGCTCCTGATGTACCTATAAAGGTTTTATCCCTTCTTAACTGAGTTGGCTATCTTTTCTCAGTTTGGGCCTTTGCTGTTCTGACTGCCTTCCCAGCCTCCTTTTGTTTTAACTGATACAGTTCTCTGTCCTGCTCCTTCTGCATTCCTTGTACTTCCTGAATGCTTCTTTTCTCTTGAACCTTCACTGCCACTTCCTTTGAGAACCATAGTGGTTTCTTTCATCGTCTTGTTTTGTTTATTTGCTTCACACAAAGGCTTGTTACCTCTGTGATGGCAGTTTTATTATTCTCCATTGTTCTTCCACCCTCCTTCCTGCCCATTTGCTAGTGCATTCCTTAGGCACTCACCATTTTGGCAAAGTCAGCCCTCCTAAAGTCCAGTACTTTTGTCTTTGTATGGCTTGACTCTATTGCTGTGTTTATTGTGAACCATACTGTTGATGGTCACTAGTTCCCAGATGGCTACCCACTTCTACATCTGTGATCCTCTCTCCATCTCCATTTGAGAGAATCAAGTCTAATATTGCTCCCTCTCGAGTGGGCTCCAGTACTAGTTGTCTAAGGCATGCCCCCTGTAGGGCATCTAGAATAACTGCACTCTTTGAAGTGGCAGCTGCAACTGCACTCCAGTTAACATCTGGCATATTCAGATCACCCATCAGCAATATCTCCCCTTTTTCTGCCATTCTAAGTATACTTTCTATCATTTCCCTGTCCATTTCCTCCCCCTGAGAAGGGGGTCTGTATAAACCCTGTGCGTATTGTGGTGCCATTGCCTGTCTCCAAATTTACCCACAGTGCTTTTCTCCTCCCTGTTTACCCTTTTGTTCTGTTGCTTTTATTCCTTCCCTTATGTAAAGAACTACTCTCCTCCTCTTTACCCTCCCTATCCCTCCTGTAGACAGTGTATCCTGGTATGTTTATGTCCCAGTCATGGTTTTGTGTGTACCATGTTTCTGTGACTGCCACGATATCCAGATGTTCCTCCTCCATCAAGGCCACTAATTCAGGAAGCTTGTTACCCAGACTATGGGCATTAGTACTCATTGCTCTCCATTTTTTGATGGCTTTACCTTCTGTTGCAGCATCCCCCACTGACCGTTCTACCTCAGTCTTTTTCTCATTTAGTACCCTGTTTTGTAGGGAGAGGCTGGGATTTTCCTTAAAGTAGACATTGCAACCTCTCATGGGCAGCCTCAATCCTGAAATACTAATACTTTCTGATTCCTGACTCAGCAGTAGTCATCCCTGGCTATCCCCTAATCCGTCAGGACCATGCCACCATGGGTGGTGGAGTGGCCATGTACCTTTCCTCTGCTTTACAGATGTTCCTATTATCTCTATTTCTTCCCCTTCTGCCTATGAACTTCTCCTCGTCAAAATCTCCCTTCCCTTCTCCCTCCACATCTTTGTTGCTTGTGTATATTGCTGCCCTGGCATAACTCCTTCCACTATTACTGAACTTCTCTCCACTGTCTCTTCTCATGCCTCCACCAGAGAACTCCTCATTCTTGAGGACTATTCCCGGACTTTAATAAAAATTGTCTCTCCCCTTCTAATACCAAATTCTGAGATAACATCAAATCTCTTAACCTCTCCCAACTAATCTCTGATCCTACTTGCTTGATCCTTAAAATTTTAAATCACACTCTTCTGGACTGGGCCCTCACCTCACACCCCCATAGAATTATTGCATCGGGCACCCTCTCATGTGCCCTCAGCGACTACCATATGGTGTACTGTATTCACAAGGTTCACTGCCCCAAAGCTCCACCCAAAGTGTATCCATATTCGCTCTTTCCAGTCCTTGGACCTCTCCTCACTTCATAAGGATCTAGCAGCTGCACATTGGTCACCTATATCCACTGCCAGCTCCATGGAGTACGCATTAAACTTCTTCTCAACACGCTTCATGTCTATTTGGGATTGTCACGCCCCACTTAAGAAAACCAGGGTTCGAGGCTCTCGCCTCTCCTGGATCTCTGCTGAGCTACTAGCCTGCTTGCGGGCATGTGATCAGGCCTGGAAGATTCACAAATCTTCTGGGTCCCCTGCTGATTACCACAGATATCAAACTTTATGCAATGCCTACACCAGGGCAACTCAACTCACCAAGGCTGATTATTTTACTTCCACCTTCCAAAACAACATTAACCACTCGTCCAAATGTTGGAAGTTCATTCACTCCCTTTTCTCCCCTCCCACCCAGTCTGCCCCCCCCCCTTCCTTAAGGTGAGTGGGGCCACCATCTCTGAACTCTCTGTTGTTGCTGCTGAATTTAATAACTTTTTTACCACCTGTGCCTCCACCCTCCTCTCCTCCCTTCCCCCCTCCTCCCCTGTCATCACCCTCTACCCTCCTCCTTCTCTTGTTCCACTGTTACACCTGCCGAAGCCCTTAAAGCCCTACTTGCTCTAAACCTTACAAAGGGTACTAGTCCAGATGGTCTGGACCCAAAGCTCTTGCACCTCTCTGCCTCTGCTATTTGCCTCCCTATTGCTCTACCTTCCAACCTCTCTTTCTCCCTGGCTTCAGTTCCCTCTTCCTGGAAATCAGCCACTGTCATTCCCCTCCCTAAGGGTGGTGACCCTTCAGTTCCGGACAACTACCGCCCTATTTCCCTTCTCCCTACCCTTGCTAAACTCCAAGAGCCTGTGGTACTCTCTCAACTCTCTGCATTTCTTGACTCCTCTTCCTTCCTCACCTCTTTCCAGCCTGGTTTCCGTAAATCTCTCTCCACATTTGACTACCTCCCTTCTCAGACTCACTGATGCCATCCTGACAGGTATGGACCAGGGCCTGGTTACCTCTGCTATCTTGATTGATCTGTCCAAAGCCTTCGACACTGTAGCTCACCCCCTCCTCCTAGCCCAGCTCTCTGATGCCAGGCTCTCTACTCGAGCCACAGATTGGTTCCGTTCCTACCTCATGGGCAGAACTCAAGCTGTCAAAATTGGTAACTTCCTGTTACTCCTCCCTCCCTATCCACACTTGCGTCCCCTAAGGCTCAGTGTTCGGACCCATCCTCTTCTCCATCTTTCTAAATTCCCTTCCCTCTGCATGTACATCTGCATCCATGAACATGTATGCTGAAGACACTGTCATATTTGCCTCAGGCTCCTCCGTACCAGACCTGACAAGCAGACTTCAACTGGCTTTCAACAATATTCAGCACTGGTTCCAGTCAAATCAGCTTTCCTTAAATGTGACAAAAACTGTCTCTATGACTTTTGGTACTAGACAAAAACTCTCTTAAATTGCCAGCCCTGCCCTCCTTCCACACTCTGGATGGGACTAGCCTTGAAAATGTCACAACTTTCAAGTACCTAGGAGTTTGGCTCGACAGTCACCTAGGTTTCTCTGCTCATGTGGACTACTTACACAAAAAAGCTTCACTGTAAATTTGGTGTACTGTATAGGAACCGAGGATGCATCCCTCTGCTGGCCCGCAGAGCCATTGTGCAGAGAATGTTTCTTCCCCTCTTTGACTACGGTGACACTATCTATGCTAGTGCTCCCAAGTCCACCCTGGCCAGGCTGGATCCACTCTTCCACTCCTTCTGTAGGTTTGCCCTGGATTGCACCCCCCCCCCGACCCACCACTGCCACCTCGACACCTCTCTCTCCTTTCCTTCCCTTGAAGCCAGATGGCTTGTTCATTGCTCCTCCCTTATTGTTAAGTACTGGCTGGGATTCCTCCTATCCTACCTCATGTCTCTTCTCTCCTCTCCTCCCCTTGAAATGCCTCCTACTCTCTTTGTAGCTCTAACCTCCGCTCTCTAACTCTTCTGTCCAGGCGGAACTCGGCTGGGAAAGCTGCTTTCTCTTTCCACTTTCCCAAACTCTGGAACTCCCTCCCTGGCCCTATTCATTCTGCTACCTCCATCCACTCCTTCTCCAGTCTTATACACGATTACTCCACCCCCTCCTGTAACTGCCCCTGATTCCACCCCCCTATTATTGCCCCCATATCTTCCTGTTCCTGGCTCTCCACCCCCTTCTCTCCCCACCCTCTGACTTTCATACTACATATCTCCCCTCCACCTCCTCCTCCCCATTCCTTTACCTCCTCTACCTACTCACCCTAATTCTGGATCTCCTTTTCTCCTTCTTATGATCAACCTTCTCCTTTCTCCCCCCCTCTCTACTCTTCTCCCTTTGCTAGACTACTCTTAGCCACTTGCACTGACCTGGTTCGTCCCCTGTTCCTGTAAGCAAATGTTACTTACTGCTGGTGCAGCGTTTTCTGTAAATAATCCCTATGTACATGCTTTGTACATTCATTGTATGTTACTCGATGTTAATTTATGATATATTGTATAAAAGTGTGCCTTAATATGAGTGTACATTCTCTGTAAATATTTTTACGCTATGTGGATATGTATTTCTCCCTCTCCTCTCTCCCCCAGGATGCTTCTGGAAACAAATTGTTTATGGCTTACTGTGTCCCTCCTGGTGAAACTTTTGAAATAAACAAATAACAAACAAGAAAAATACTGTGCAGTATGGAAATTATCAATAATACACATTAATCAGATCCAGTTCTTCATATCTCACAAAATATATTGCACGCCGTAGATCCTGAGTAAGTTAATTTCAGAAATTTCAAATAAATGCAATAGAAGTGTTTCAGAAATAGGTGCAGTAACTCATTTATTCATGTGAAAAGTTGAAGACATTCTGGGAGAGGTTATTTTATAGCACAGGCACAATTCTGAACTTTTAATTGATTCCAGAAATGAAACTGTGCCTCCTGGAGCTCGCACTGCCCAGCCGTTGCCAGGGGGGAATGAAATAAAACTATTGCATATGGCATTTATTAACACTAAGTGGTGTACTTCAAGACTGTGGAAGGACATTTACCACCTGCTTGGCAAATGTAGAAAATGTTATTTATAGATTGTATGATTCTAGAGAAAAATTATTATTACACAAGTAGACATTTGGAATTGTATTAGAAGAGTTGAACTCCTCTGCATAATGCAGAAGAATGTGGTATTATTCAATGTATTGTTTTACTTTAAATATGCTAGATCATAGGCAATGGTTAGTATTATTAATTTTGTACCTTTACACTGATTTGAATCCCTATATATCTGTAAATATTTTTATTTTTTCTATACTTATAGTTATGCCTCCAATAAAAAAGGCCTTTTTGTACTCTTGTGGGTCACACCTGTAAATTGGCATTCTGTTGTCTAGTGTACTTACCTGGTTAACAAAAAACAAATAAAAATATTCCCTATATAGCCCCCTAGAAGCTATGGCTTCCCTATAGGTCTATGGACCATGAAGGGTTAACTCCAGCCAGCCTGGGAATTCTTTGCCAGTTGTATTGGCTGAGAGGTTTTAGGGGGTGTGACCAGTTGCTGGGGCCGATGAGTCACCAGGAGCTGTGTACTCAGTCAGTCTGTTGGAAGGCATTGAAGAAACTGTCTACAGGCAGTTGAAGTAGCTGCGAGGCCTAGCTGGAAGTTGAACCCACCACCAAACCTTAGACTCTTGACAGCGGCCATCTCACCTGCTCCCTGTGAGGTGAATCACCACAGCATGCCGATCCTTAGGAGGCGACTCCCTGCAGCATGCCGCTCCCTGTGAGGCGACTCCCCGCAGCATGCCGCTCCCTATGAGGTGACTCCCCGCAGCATGCCGCTCCCTGTGAGATGACTCCCCGCAGCATGCCGCTCCCTGTGAGGTGAATCCCCACAGCATGCGATCCTGTGAGGTGAATCCCCACAGCATGCCGATCCTGTGAGGCGACTCCCCAGCATGCCGCCTCCTGGGCAGGACTCCCGCAGCATGCCGCCTCCTGTGAGGCGACTCCCCGCAGCATGCCGCTCCCTGTGAGGCGACTCCCCACAGCATGCCGAGCCTTATGAGACATCCTTTTTTCGCAATCAGATAAGTGCAGCCTCTGAGGAATTAAATGTTAAAGCAGTAGTGCAACATAATCAGGAAATGATTCTCAAAATTCTTTTTCTTGGTTCTAAGCATGCCGGCATAGATGTGGTTTCCATATATGTAAATGATTTTTTCTAGTGATCTTTAGTTTTGTAGATATTTACAATTTATTTGAATTGTTGTGGCGCCACAATAAATATGGCAGCTGCCTTATTTTTAGTTGTGCTCCCCCTTCACGTCGCATCAGGTCTTTTGATTACAGCAGTGGGACCCTGAGCTGAACACTCTCGATGGTCCTGTGTAGTACTGCCAGTTATACACATGTGCAGTTGGCAGCAGAGGGGTTCCTATTCAACGTGGCCGGTGGCAGAAATGTAAACAAAGACAAGGGAAAACAGTACATTACGGGGTGATAGTACAATGCCAGCCAGAAAGATTACCAGGGAAATGCTCAACAGAGTACAGGGAATAAACTGTCAAAAAAGTGCAATTTTTTTTACTTTGCACTGCTGCTTTAAACTGCTTCAACTGATGAATTTTTTAAGGTACCCCTTGGTGACCTCCTCCTCCTTGCAGTAGAACAGGAGGTCCAGGCTATGCACCTTACCAAGTAATTGGTCTGTTGGTTTCCTAATGGGGAAATCCCACATAGCCATATTTAATCTGGTAGTTACCAGCTCCTGTATACTTTAGTAAGAGCAGGGGTTTGACACTGGAAATGGGATATATGTGTATATTCTGGCTTAGGAGCTGAGTCTGAGGGTCCCCATGACACTAGTTGCAGGGTCAATATGGTGACCACATCTGTGGGAAACAGCTGGGTTTTCACACAGCCTGTGGCTGCAGGGCTCCTCTTGTTGGCTGTCACGCCTTCTGCTGGACTAATTGCATAAAGGAACTGCGAGGGCCGTTGATCCTGATAAAGTGTAATGTCTCTGTGTTTAATGCCCATCACAGTATGACTGTGAGAGATCTGGTTCTGGGATAGTGAAGGCGCCCCAAGGGTAGTGACAGGACCCTGTAAAACTGGCTATAAAGCACTGTATGTAATTGCAAACAATTTATTTCTGTATCCCCTGAGTAACTGCAGCCCGAAAGAAACATCTACTTTGAACCTGCTAGGGAAATATCCTCAGCAAGAACTCTGGACTTACCCTCAAAGGAAGTTTTACAGCTAATTACATGGGGATCCATACCTCCCTAAATTGTGGGCATCCCACAAACATCCTATACCAGCTGGAACTGAAGTAGGGAAATCATGGTGGAGTAGTATGTAGGCCCCAGGGCCTCATAGTCGGCTGCCATAATTCCACAGGGAGGTGGACCCATGGGAACCCAGAACCCAGGTATGCCTTCTGTGGACTATCCCTTGGAGGGTAGTTGCGAAGTGGGTTCTAGGTTTAGGGGATTTTGGAACGATGAAATCCCCAGGTAGCTGTTGAGTAGAATGCCTCAGTGCTTCATCCATGCCCCTTGTTAGTGCTGTTGAAATACTACAGAGATAGCTCTGCTTAGATTACCTCAAGCTGAGTCCTTCGTATCTGTCTGGGTGCTGAAAACCCATTGCTACCCGTGAACTCTAAATGTGTCGCTCTGAAATTGCCTGAACTTTGACATCTGTAGGCCATCACCCCAAAGAATTCACCCCTGTGGAAACATAGAAACAGAATTTGACAGCAGATAAGGACCGCTTGGCCCACCCAGTCTGCCCATTTCCCTACCTAATGGATAAGCTGCAGATCCTAGTTAACGAGCAGCCTACTTCTTTCTACCCCCAACCCCTAGAATTGCCTTATGGCTGTCCCATGCATGATTGAATTCAATCACTGTTTTTGACTCCACAACCTCCTCCAGAAGGCCGTTCCATGCATCCACAACCCTCTCTGCGAAATAATACTTCCTTACATTACCTCTGAGCCAGCCCCCTTCCCTCTATCTTCAAATTGTGCCCCCTTGTTCTTGCACACCTCTTTTTTTGAAAGATGCTACCCTCTTGGACTTTGTTGATTCCCTTGAGGTACTTGAATGTTTCTATCATGTCCCCCCTCTCCCTCCTTTCCTCGAGGCTATACATATTAAGTTCCTTTAGTCTCTCTTCATATGTCTTCCGGTGCAGACCCTGCACCATTTTAGTTGCCCTTCTCTGGACAGCTTCCATCTCGTCTATGTCTTTGCAGAGATTGGGTCTCCAGAACTGCACACAGTACTCCAGATGGGGTCTCACCAGCTGTCTGTACAGAGGGATAACAACTTCCTGTTTTCTACTAGTGATGCCTCTCCCTATGCATCCCAGTATCCCCCCAGCCCTCCTTACTGCCCTCTCACATTGCTTGCCCACCTTTAAGTCATCTGATATGACTACCCCCAGGTCCCTTTCCATTTTTGTTGTTTTAGTATCTCACCCCCTATTGTGTACTCTTCCCTGGGTTTTGGTTTCCCAGGTGCATTACCTTGCACTTCTTAGCATTAAATCTAAGCTGCCATACATTTGACCATTCCTCTAACCTTGCCAAGTCCCTTCTCATCCTTTCCACCCTACCTTGTGCATCAACTCTTTTGCAGATCTTTGTGTCATCTGCAAAGAGACATACTTTTCCTTCCAGTCCTTCTGCAATGTCACTTAAAGACATTGAAGAGGACCCGTCCTAATACTAATCCTGCGGCACCTCACTAGTAACCCCCTTTCTTCAGAGTGGACTCCATTTACTATTACCTCTGTGTCCTATTCTCCAACCAATTCTTACCCAGGCTATCATCTTGGGACCCACTCCCAGGCTGGCTAACTTGTATATTAATCTCTTTGTGTGGGACTGTGTCAATGCCTTGCTAAAGTCTAGGTAGGCCATGTCCACAGCCCCTCCCTGATCTACTACTTTGGTCACCCAGTCAAAGAAATCTATTAGATTCATCTGGCATGACCTTCCTGCTGTGAATCCATGCTGCCTTGGGTCCCTGCCCTCTGGCCTCTAGGTACTGACAATTCTTTCCTTTAGAAGTGATTCCATCATTTTCCCTATCACGAGGTTAAACTAACTGGTCTGTAGTTTCCCACTTCTGCCCTGCTCCCACTTTTGTGAAGGGGAATCACATCGGCCCTCTTCCAGTCCTCAGGTACCACCCCATCCTCCCATGATTTGTTAAAGTGGGTAGTCAGTGGTGTCACTAGTTCTACCTTAGTTCTTTTAGAATTCTGGAATGAATCCCATCAGGCCCCATTGCTTTGTCCACCTTCAGTTTTAAGAGTTCTTTCAGAACTCTTTCTTCTGTAAATGGGCTGGTATCAACTTCCATATCCGGGGTGTTTCTATTGTTTGTTTTAGGTATCTCCCCCTCTTCATTTGTAAATACTGAGCAAAAATATTTGTTTAGTATCTCTGCCTTTTCACAGTCACCCTCCTTACCCCCACCCCTTATTAAGCCTCACTATCCCTCCTTAGTCTTCCTTCGCTCCCTAATGTACCTAAAAAAGGTTTTATACCCCTTCTTAACTGAGTTGGCTATCTTTTCCTCAGTTCAGGCCTTTGCTGTTCTGACTGCCTTCCCAGCTTCCTTTTGCTTTAACTGATACAATTCTCTGTCCTTTTCCTTCTGTGATTTCTTGTACTTTCTGAATGATTTCTTTTTCTCTTGAACCTTCACTGCCACCTCCTTTGAGAACCATAGTGGTTTCTTACATCATTTTGTTTTGTTTATTTGCTTCACATAAAGGCTTGTTACCTCTGTGATGGCAGTTTTTATTATTCCCCATTGTTCTTCCACCCCTCCTTCCTGCCCATTTTCTAGTGCATTCCTTAGGCACTCGCCCATTTTGGCAAAGTCAGCCCTCCTGAAGTCCAGTACTTTTGCCTTTCTATGGCTTGACTCTATTGCTGTGTTTATTGTGAACCATACTGTTCGATGGTCGCTAGTTCCCAGATGGCTAGCCACTTCTACATCTGTGATCCTCTCTCCATCTCCATTTGAGAGTACATGGACTTTGCTTTGAACTCTAATTTCCTAAATCCATTGTATTGTGATTGGCAGCTGTTGCTAATAGTCACCTAGGATCCTGGTTCCCCTCCCAGACAGATGCAGACCATCATGCCAGTATAGGCCTGTATCCCTCCAAGTGGAAACCCAGTCCCCAGTGAAGCCAAAACCCTGTGCTCTGCACGTAGTTTTTCAACCATTCATTGAATCACATGGTGCAGAGTATCCTAGCCTCACCCAAGCCATAGACAATTAAGCATTGGCCTACAGGGGCCGCATAAATCAGTGCCACTCCAGGGCTGGACAGGAGGGAGCGCATAACTGAGTGCCACTCAAGGGTTGCCCAGCAGGGGGTGCATAAATCAATACCACTCCAGGGTTGGCCAGATGGGGTTACATAAGTCAGTACTACTCGCTGGTTGGCCAGCAGGGGACACTTAAATCAGTACCACTCCAGGTTTGGACAGCAGGGGGCACATAAATCAGTGCCAGTACAGAGTTGGCCAAATGGGAGTAAATAAATCAGTACCACTCCAGGGTTGCCCATCAGGGGCCATAAATCATTGCCTCTTCAGGAATGGCCAGCAGGAGGGACATAAATCAGTGCCAGTCCACAGTTGCCCAGCAGGGGCATAAATCAATGCCACTCCATGACTGGACAGCAGGAGGTGCATAAATCAGTGCTACTCTGGGGTGTGTCAGTAGGAGGTGTGAAAATCAGTGCCACTCCATGGTTGGCTATCAGGAGATGCATAAATCAGTGCTACTCCGTGGTTGGCAAATGGGAGATACATAAATCAGTGCTACTCCAGGGCTGGCCAGCAGGGGGCATAAATCAGTGTTACTCCAGTATTGCCCAGCAGGGGACATTCTTTATATTTTTGTCTGATAGCAGCAGAGCTCTTCACCTGTGCAATTCACGTGGTCACCAGCCAGTTCTAGTGTGGGGTTTTGTAGTTTACAAGCACACCCAGACCTCCCAGCATTGCTCTGCTTGCCACAAAGAACAGAAAAGTGTGTTGCAAAGAGCAGGTTTTTACAAAATGTCATTTCACATTGCTTTCTCCCTCTATGTTACTCCCGCTCTGGTCCTCCCTTCCCCCGCTCATCTGCTCTGCATTCCCCTTCTCCCTGAAGTCTCTTCTTCATGACTTTATAACTCCTTCCTGCAACTGTTTTGACTTCAGACCTTAGCGTCACCCTCTACCCATGGCTCACTCAAGTCCTGTTTTGCTCTGGGAGTCATCCCCCCCTTTCCTCCCCCAGTTATAGGATTGTTCACTGCTCCTGTTTAAGTCAACAATATCAGGAGCCTTGCACATAATCTAGCTGAGCTTGAATCCTGGACCCCCTCGACAAGCCTGACATTATATGCCTAACTGAAACTTGGCTAAAACCATCCATACCTGATTCTCTATGCCCCCTTCCTCAATATACCCTATTAAGACTTGGCAGAGTTTCTCCCAAGAGAGGAGGTGGGACAGCTGTCTACTTTAGAGATCATCTCAATGTCTCTGCCCTAAAATCATATACCTTACGCCACTGTGAGGCACTTCATGTCCTGCTCACTCTTGGGACCAAAAAATTACATATTGTGTGTGCCTACAGTTCCCCAACCAATGGACTAATAGGACTGGATGAGTTAATAGACCAAATCTCATACTTAGCTGGAAGAAATGAGGTCCTCATACTTGGGGACCTCAACATAAATTTGCTGGGCAGTAACCAATCCACGATAATGGCCAAATTACAGAGTTATAACCTGCACCAACTGATAGGTGAACCTACCAGACATGCCCTTCACTCAAACATGAACACGCTACTAGACTGGATCATGAACAATCGCCCTGAAAATGTAATTACATCTGGAGTACTACCAGATGCCATCATGGATCACTCCCCGACTTACTGTATCTGGGGCAAAAATAGGCCTACCCAGATGGGACCTCTCTTCATTACCTTCCACAACTATGCGAATTTTAACCCTCAGTCTTTCTTGACCGACATTGCTGCTACTGATTGGTCCCCCATTCTTATGTCCAATGATGCCCAGACCTCCCTTAATCTGTGCTTGAAACACTTCCTAGTACACCAGGATAAGCACTGCAAACTTGTAACCCGTCAGGTAAGAAACAGGCAAACCCGTTGGCTGAAATCTGAACTGCTAGCTAAACTCAAACTAAGGGATAAAAGCTGGCTCCGCTATAAGAACTCTGGGCTAACCTCTGACCTTATTACCTACAGGACCCTGTAACATGCCTGCAAAAAGGACATCAAAAAAGCCAAGACCTCCTACTGCAAGGACCTACTAACAAACTCCTATGGTGACCCCAAAAAATTCTGGACCCATATTAAATCTTTCCTTGGTTCCAATCTAGCATCCACCCCTAATGACATGTCACTTCATGGGGTACACTGTAATAATCCCAGAACCGTTGCCAACTTCTTCAACAACAAATTCTCGGACTTAACTAATTACACCTCCTCTTTCCCTGCCCAACCAGTCATATCCAACCGGCAAAATGCAAATGGTCCTCATTTCTTCTTCAAATCAGTCACTAAATGTGAAGTGCTTAAACTGTTAAACAATATCCAGGAATGCACAGCAGCTGGCTCTGACAATCTAGAACCAAAGCTCCTTAAATTCGCAGCTCCCTTCATCGCTACTCCCCTTGCCAAGATTTTCACACTCTCCCTGTGCCAGAGCTACATCCCTGAGATATGGAAAACAGCTAGGATTACCCGTTTTCAAAAAAGGAGATCATAAAGATCCCTCAAACTACAGGCCTATTGCCATACTGTCTGTCCTAAATACAATTCTTGAGAAGCTGGTAGATGCCCAGACAATTGATTTCCTTCAGAAACATGATATACTTTCCTCTGCCCAGCACGATTTTCACAAAGGCCATAGCACCACTACTGCCCTTCTCAAATTCATGTCAGACACACTAGTGGCTATGGACTCCAGTCTACTCACCAGGGCAATTTTCATAACTATGACCAAGGCATTTGACCTTGTCGATCACTCCATCCTTCTTACCACCCTTGGATCACTAGGCTTCTCAAATAACATTGTAAGGTGGTTTGGGAACTACCTATCTGATAGGACTCAAACTGTGAAATACAACGTTACTCTGTCAGACAAGACCACTATAAACATTGGGGTTCCGCAAGGCTCCATCATTGGGCCCCTACTTTTCTCTCTTTTCATAAATAACATCTCCACTGACCTTTGCAGGACAACCTTCTTGCTATACGCAGATGATATTGGTCTGTATGCTAGCGCAAAAAGCATTGAAGACATAAACAATCTTCTCTCTCGTGACTTTCATCTAATTCAGGGGTGGCTATGTAACCCCCCTGCAAATGGGGGTTCCCAAAAGTCTTCCAGGAGCTTGCCTGAATGCTCCAAGTCTGGAGATGTTCGGCAATTAAGCCACTTAAGTGTGAGTGCTTTTAGAGCCTCTGGTACCATCTCTTTAAGAGCTGCCTGCTTGTAGCTATAAATAATTGAAAAGGGGGGACTGTGTGTTCTAATGCCCGAATCCCGCCTGGGCTGCTGTCAATTCACTCCGTTTCTGCTGTCGCTACATGTGCAGAGGGAGCCTTGTTGAAAGATATAACTGTTTGCCAGGAATCATTTAGAGTGACTGAGAAAATGTAGCTTGTCTAACCTGTCTTCATTTCAGCAAGAACTGTTTCAGTGTAGCTCTTTCATTTTGGTCCCGAATTGCTGACTTGGACCAAAGGACAAGTCTAGATGGAGCCAACAAATTATCACCTTGGTACATGCCTACAACTGCACCAAAAGTGATGCTCCTGGGTTCTCCCCCTACCACCTGATGTTTGGAAGAGAGGCCCGACTACCGGTAGATGTTTGTTTTGGAGTCTCCCCTGATGGGGTTCGAGCTGACAACCATTTACAGTATGTGCAAAAGTTAAAGGCCCAGCTAAATCATGCGTACCAACTGGCTCAAACCATGGCTGCCAAAAGAAATCTGGCCACCAAAGAAAGGTATGGTAAAAAGGTGAATGCACAGGAACTCCAGGCGGGAGATCGGGTATTGCTAAGAAATCTGGGACTGCATGGCAAACACAAGATTGCTGACCGGTGGCACCATCTCCCTCACATTGTGGTGGGCAAACTAGATGATCTGCCTGTGTACAAGGTAAGGCCTGAGAATAATTCAAAAGATGTTAAAACAATGCATAGAAATCACTTATTGCCCATTGGACAAATCTTAATTGAGTCTGAGCCCCCAGAAAGTCCTCCCCCTGGACCAGTGACTAGAGCTGGTGCTAAACAAAGGCAAAGAAAGTCTGCACCTATAGATGCTGAGTTAAAGTGTTCTCTACAGCATGTCCCTGTTGAAAATGACTGTCAATCCGTGTCAGAGGAAAGTGAGTGCAACTTTGGGTACTACCCCTCTTAACGAACTGAGTCAATTGTTTCAGGGCAAACCCCCTAGTCAATTATGGAGAGGAAGCTGGGCTTTCTGGACTGTCTAAGCCCCCAGCTTTGTCCCTGGAGCCAATGCTCCCAGAAGGTGAAGTGCGAAGTATCAAGTCGGATGACATGGAATCCCTGTGTATGGTTGAACTGTATGAGTTTTTAGAGGAGGAAGATGATGAAGTGGGACAGACAGGTGATACACCAGAACAAGAAGAGTGTGTTGAGTACCCTGATAGTTCACTGCCAGTGTCAGAAAACTCCCCATGTGAGCCAAGTGTTGTGGACTCAGAGATTGCAACTCCTGGAGCTGAAAGTGCCCCCAGTTCTAGCCTCTCTACCCCAATGAAAGTTTCTCGGACAAGTGAAGACACTGCTGAAAGCAGGGATAAAAACACAGAGACTGTCATGGTTCCCCCTAGAAGGACTGGTCGAGATGTGAAGCCTGTGGTGCGGTTAAGCTATGATTCCCCTGGGAGGCCTGTGGATTTGCCTCTCAGTGTAGTCCATAAGGGAGTGTATGTGACCCCGAGCTCATTGCCCAAACTGAGCATAGGTGCTAACTCCAGATTACTTGTCCTGCCCTCTAAGCCTGGAGCCCCTGCTCCATCCAGCCCCAAGGTAGTTGATAGGGAAGGGCCCCTTCGTTTCAAGTTTCATGTGCAGGAAATAATGACCTGATTTTAAAATGTTATTCTATGTATAATGTGGTAACATGTAGTAAGCTGTGAAATACAGAATAAGTGCATATGACCAAGAGTTAACATATGATTGTGGTTTAAAGAATGCAAACCTGTTAATGATGTAAATGTATTTATTAGTCTTCTTTAAAGTGTTATAAGGGTACCTACTTGATGTGGACGCCAAGTTCTTTTCAGGCCAGGAAGCGTGTAACCCCCCCTGCAAATGGGGGTTCCTAAAAGTCTTCCAGGAGCTTGCCTGAATGCTCCAAGTCTAGAGATGTTCAGAGTTTAAGCCGCTTAAGTGTGAGTGCTTTTAGAGCCTCTGGTACTGTCTATTTAAGAGCTGCCTGCTTGTAGCTATAAATAATTGAAAAGGGGGGACTGTGTGTTCTAATGCCCGAATCCTGCCCGGGCTGCTGTAAATTCGCTCCATTTCTGCCATCGCTACATGTGCAGAGGGAGCCTTGTTGAAAGATATAACTGTTTGCCAGGAATCATTTAGAGTGACTGAGAAAATGTAGCTTGTCTAACCTGTCTTCATTTCAGCAAGAACTGTTTCAGTGTAGCTCTTTCATTTTGGTCCTGAATTGCTGACTTGGACCAATCAGGATGATAGGGAGACCTTAAAATGGAGCCTGTGGACGAATCAGAACTTGGGCTCTCAATTTTGAGCCAGCCACAAGGGGATTGTATGGGCAGTGACTCTGGGAAATGTAGTTTTGACCTTGGTGCCTTTTTTCACCAACAGAGGGAGTCCTATTGTGAGTGACAGCCGAACCAGCCAACAGAATGGTGTGGAGCTAAAGGAAACGCCCTGCTCTGTTACTGGAAAGCTCAGATCAGTTGTGACAGTGAAGAGAGAAGGAGCTATGTGCTTCTGCTGTGTGTAGTTTAGCGCGGGAAGCGTGTGTGTGGCCCTGAGTTTCGGCCTGCAGCCATTGTGAGTGCAAGTTTGGACTGAATCCGAGTTGTGAGGAGAAAGAAGCACCAGAAGTGTAGAAAGCAGGCTCACCCTGTAGAAGACTGGAGAAATTGTTGAATCGCACTTGGTCTGTCAAGAGCTTCAGGAGCTTAAGGGTTCATACATATAGCTCATAGAAACATAGAATTTGACGGCAGATAAGGACCACTTGGCCCACCTAGTCTGCCCATTTTCCTACCTAACAGATAAGCTGCAAATCCTAGTTAACCAACAGCTTACTTCCTTCTACCCCCCACTAGGACTGTCTTATGCCTGTCCCATGCATTCTTGAAGTCCCCCACTGTTCTTGACTCCACAACCTCCTCAGGGAGGCTGTTCCATGCATCCACAACCCTCTCAGTGAAAAAATACTTCCTCACATTACCTCTGAGCTGTCCCCCCTCTATCTTCAAATTGTGCCCCCTTGTTCTTGCACATCTCTTTTTCTGAAGATGCTACCCTCTTGGACTTTGTTAATTCCCTTGAGGTACTTGAAAGTTTCTATCATGTCCCCTCTCTCCCTCCTTTCCTCTAGGGTATACATATTAAGCTCCTTTAGTCTTTCTTCGTATGTCTTCTGGTGCAGACCCTGCACCATTTTGGTTGCCCTCCTCTGGACAGCTTCCACTCTGTCTATGTCTTTGCGGAGATGGGGTCTCCAGAACTGCACACAGTACTCCAGATGGGGTCTCACCAACTGTCTGTACAGAGGGATAACAACTTCCTGTTTTCTACAATTGACCCCTCTTCCTATGCATCCCAGTACCCCCCGCCTTCCTTACTGCCTTCTCACATTGCTTGCCCACCTTTAGGTCATCTGATATAATTACCCCCAGGTCCCTTTCTATTTTTACTGTTGTCAGTATCTCACCCCCATTGTGTACACTTCTCCTGGGTTTTTGTTTCCCATGTGCATTACCTTGCACTTCTTTGCACTGAATCTGAGCTGCCATACATTTGACCATTCCTCCAACCTTGCCAAGTCCCTTCTCATCCTTTCCACTCCATCTTGATATCAACCCTGTTGCAGATCTTTGTGTTATCTGCAAAGAGACATACTTTTCCTTCCTGTTCCTCTGCAATGTCACTTATAAAGACATTAAAAGGACCGGTCCCAGTACTGAACCTGCGGTACCCCACTAGTAACCCTCCTTTCTTCACTGTGTATTCCATTTACTACTACCCTTTGCGTCCTGTTGTCTAGCCAATTTTTTATCCAGGCTACCACCTTGGGACCCACTCCAAGGCTGGCTAGCTTGTGAATTAATCTTTTGTATGGGACTGTATCAAATGCCTTGCTAAAATCTAGGTAGGCCATGTCCACAGCCCCTCCCTGGTCTACTACTTTGGTCACCCAGTCAAAGAAATCTATTAGATGTGTCTGACACAACCTTCCCATCGTGAATCCATGCTGCCTTGGGTCCTGTGCCCCACTGGCCTCTAGGTACTCAACAATTCTTTTCTTCAGAAATGATTCCATCATTTTCCCTACCACTGAGGTCAAACTAACTGGTCTGTAGTTTCCTGCCTCTGTCCTGCTCCCACTTTTGTGAAGAGGAATCACATCTGCCCTCCTCCAGTCCTCGGGTACCACCCCATCCTCCCATGATTTGTTTAAGAGAGTAGTCAGTGGTGTCACTAGTTCTACCCTTAGTTCTTTTAGAATTCTTGGATGAATCCCATCAGGCCCCATTGCTTTGTCCACCTTCAATTTTATCAGTTCTTTCATAACCCTTTCTTCTGTAAATGGACTGGTATCGACCCCCGTCTTCGGAGTGTTTCTCTTGTTTGGTTTAGGTAACTCCCCTCCTCTTCCTTTGTGAATACTGAGCAGAAATATTTCGTTCAGTATCCTGCTTTTCACTGTTACCCTCTACCCACATTCCTCCCTTTATTAAGCTTCAGTATCCCTCCTTTGGTCTTTCTTCGCTCCCTAATGTACCTATAAAAGGTCTTATCCCCCTTCTTAACAGAATTGGCTATCCTTTCCTCGGTTTGGGCCTTTGCTATTCTGACTGCCTTCCCATCCTCTTTCTGCTTTAACTGATAAAGTTCTCTGTCCTGCTCCTTCTGTGTTTCCTTATATTTCCTGAATGCTGTCCTTTTCTCCTTAACCTTCCCTGCCACCTCTTTTGAGAACCATAGCGGTTTTTTCCTTCTTTGTGTTTTATTGATTTGCTTTACACAAAGGCTTGTTGCCTCTGTGTGATGGCTGTTTTGATCACTCCCATTGTTCCCCCACCCTCCTTCTTGCCTGTTTGCTAGTGCTTTTCTGAGGCACTCTCTCATTTTCCCAAAGTCGGCCCTCCTAAAGTCCAGTACTCTTGCTTTTGTATGGCTTGGTTGTATGGCCATGTTTATCGTGAACCACACTGTTTGGTGTACAAACAGCTCTATCATCGATAACATTGTTCGCTTTCAAATACCTGCATCCCTTGCAGAACTTTTCCAAAATCTGACTCCTTGCTATGGGCTGAGGTCTGCCGACCAGGCCCTTGTCTTCATTCCCAGACACAAAACCATTAAAGGCACTAGTGCTTTCACCTGTCATGCCCCCAAATACTGGAACTCCCTTGCACTAGCTTTGAGCCAATCACCATCTCATGCATCTTTTAAAAAAGGGCTGCTAAACTATATTGATTTGGCCCACAAGTGCTACTGCTTCAAACCTCGATAGCTCCTTTCATTTCCCAGCCTCCTCTTCCATGGAGTTTATTAATTGTGATCATCTATATGCTATGCACTTCTCCTTCCAATCTGTCCCACCTCCCACCTTACTTTCACTCCCAACCCTCTCTTAACAGTGGTGGAATTCAAGCATGCATGGGACAGTCATAAGGCAATTCAAGGGGGTTGGGGTAGGAAGAAGTAGGCTGCTGGTTAACTAGGATCTGCAGCTTATCCATCAGGAAGGGAAATGGGCAGACTGGGTTGGCCAAGCGGTCCTTATCTGCCGTCAAATTATGTTTCTATGTTTCTTGGCTCTTACTTCTATCACTTACTAGTATCCTTCCTCTTGTACTACATTCATTCCCTAATTAGCACTAAATGTTCAATCTGTTCATGTTTTTTCTTCCTTAAAGCATATTGTAGTGTAGGTTTTTGGTTTGTACTGTAAGTTTTGTACTGTAGGTTTTTGGTTTGTACTGCTCCTCTCTTATTTTTATTTATTCATTTTTTTCTCTACACTGGTATTACATTTGCTAATTGCTCTATTAAAATATTGTCAATCATTTTCTGTACTTGTATTGAAATGTTTTCCCTGTATTGTTGTATTGTTGTACTGTACCCTCCCGGGTCGTGCCTGAAAATAGTCATTGCTGTGGCTAGTGCACCTACCCGGTAAACAAAAACTAAATAAAAAAATAAAATAAACAATTAAAAGTTCCATTTTATTTACCTTAGGCAATGTGTGTGTACTGTATTGCCTTTCACAGAATATTGGCGGTAACTGCACATCTGTTATTGTAGTGTACTCGTGCACATCTGTTATTGTTGTGTACTCGTGCACATTTGTTATTGAAGTGTACTCGTGCACATCTGTTATTGAAGTGTACTCGTGCACATCTGTTATTGTAAAGTACTCGTGCACATCTGTTATTTGTAGTGTACTCATGCACATCTGTTATTGAAATGTACTCGTGCACATCTGTTATTGTAGTGTACTCGTGCACATCTGTTATTGTAATGTACTCGTGCACATCTGTTGTTGAAGTGTACTCGTGCACATCTGTTATTGTAATGTACTCGTGCAAATCTGTTATGTGTAGTGTACTCATGCACATCTGTTATTGTAGTGTACTCGAGCACATCTGTTATTGAAGTGTACTTGTGCACATATTTTATTGTAGTGTACTCGTGCACATCTGTTATTGTAGTGTACTCGTGCACCTTACTGTTTGCACTGTTTACTTGGCACAGAATATTGTTGCTGCACAACTGTTAATATATTTTCCCTCTTGCACCGTATTGTACCTTTTACTCTACCCCCCATTTCTGAACACATCTGAAAACACGCTGTTATCTGCTCAGTATGTCTTCCCTGATAAAACCTTTGAAATAAAAGAATAAATAAATAAGTCTCCCACTTGTTATTATGGGACTTTGTTACTTATACATATGTCAGGAAGAATAAAAGACAGCTGGTGCAGTTAGTGCACTCCCCCATCAGTCTTACCATGCTAAGCCTCTACAAATCAAGATTTTTAAAAAAGAATTCATGAAGGCATGTGTTGGGGAGCAGAGGCATGTGTTTTGTTAGCAGTGCATAGAATATTAGAACCCAGGTAAGCGCCACCTGGTTCCTTCTACATTATGTGATTATTAAGCTCCACCTCTACAATGCTTGCATAATACCAGAGCAGATACACATTGCATTAACAATAGCATTCCTCTCCAGCCAGTTTGCGTGGCACACTGGCTGCATTGCTGAATCCTGTAGCAGGTCCGTAAACCAGTTGACAGTCAAATGTTTAAAAGGTGAAAGGCTCTGGAAAGATGGCCTAGAAAGTGGAAGCTGAGGGTCAATGCAGGGAAATGCAAGGTACTGCACCTGTGGGCCAGAAATCTGGGCCAAGTATACACCGGGGGGGGGATGCTACAAGTCTCGATGGCTGAGAGGGACCTGGGGGTGGTGATGGATGTCAAGATGAACAACTCGGAGACTTGTAGGAGGGCAGCAGCCAAGGCCAACAGGATGCTGGGATGCATCACTAGGGGGATCACCTCCAGAAGGAGGGAAGTGATGCTCCCTCTGTATAACTGCTTGGTGAGGCCGCACCTAGAGTACTGTGTGCAGTTTTGGAGGTCACATTTAAAGAGGGACATTAAACTCCTGGAGAGGGTCCAGAGGAGGGCAACCAAAATGATTTGGGGCTTGGGAGACAGGACCTATGGGGAGAGGCTCGAAGAGCAAAATATGTACACATTGGAAGAGAGAAGGGACCGAGAGGACATGATAGAGGTCTTCAGGTACATGAAGGGGGAAAATAGGGGAGGAGCAGTCAGGGTGCTTCGAAGGAAGGAGGAGGGGGCAACTAGAGGGCATGGGTGGAAGCTGGAGGGGGGAAGATTCAGGGGAGAAAGGAGGAGGTGCTACTTCACTGAGAGGGTGGTGGAGCCATGGAATGTGCTGCCCAGGGGGCTGGTGGAGGCAGAGATGGTAGAGGAGTTCAAAAGGGGGTGGGACAGGTACAGGGGAAGGGTTATGGAAGCAAAATCCAATGCAGCGAGAATATCCAGAACTGGGAAGGGAGAAGCCAGAGAGGGCGGGGGGGAAGCAAGGTCAGCTCCCAGGGTGGGGGCTGACCAAACGAGCAGACACGAAAGAGCGTTAGGCCTATTCTGCTGGCATTTTAGTATGTTAGTATGTTGACACACACATGCTAGTCTGCTTCCTATTTGGCTGGAAACATTTGCATACTGATTTAAATACTGAGTTTCATCAAGAACAAATCATATTTTTGTAAATCATATAGTCAAAAAATCACCTTCCATGTCTCTTGTCTCTGATTTTGTCACATTTGGTAAAACTTTGAAAAACCTAATATTTCAACACCATTCGCCTTCGACTGTATAGCCTTGCTGTATTCCTCTCCCTTTTATCCTTAATTACTCCATTTTTTCATACGGAAACAAGAACCTTCCCCCTCTCAAGTTGCCCAACTCCTATTATTTAATTTTTTGATGACATCGTAATCGTATGTTTGTGATATCATAATCATTTCCCCAGCAACAAACAGTAATGTCACAAACACAGGATTATGAATTTAGTGAAGCATTACGCAGTAGACGTAAGCGAACTTGAGGAGACAAGGATCCTTCTTTCATGCTAGTTAACCCTGAAATGAAGAACAAAGGGACAGACATGCACACAAGTAAGAAGTTTCCTTTAATTATAACAGCCTTCTTTATTTGGAAAAGCTGGAGAATTTCATCCCAGGAATGTAGTGTTCCTGGAGCCTCTTACATTCCACACCCTGAGAGCTGTGACATATGGGAAACAGCACCACCATGTGGAAGAATGGAGGCATAGCCTAACTAAAAAGAAGACTGCCAGATGGGTGGGGCTCCTGTAGTATATTTATTTATTTAGTTTTTGTTGACCGGGTAAGTGCACTAGACAAATCCTGCCTATTTTCAGGCACGACCCGGGGGAGGGGGGGATACAGATGAATGCCAACTGACCTTGAACCAGATTAAGCTGCTGGTGGTATTTTTAGTGAACTACCACCAATCCAGGCAGATGGGACCTCAGTTTAACGTCTCATCCAAAGACGGCACCTCAGAAGTGCAGCACCCCTCTCATGCTACACTACAGTGTCAGTACTGGGATATTAACCCAAGTGCCAGATGTGGGAACTGAACCCACAGCCCTCTGATCTCCTGGCCTCAGAGGCGAGTGGGCTACCTACTGAGCCACTGACACTGTATAAAGCCTGCTGTTCCTGTGTTTTGCACCAGTTTTCCATTGCAGTAGTAGGATAGCACCACCAGGAAAAACAGCAATAGTACTAAAGAACTAAACCCAGCCAGATTAGTTCAGGCCCTCAAGGACCAAGCAATGTACAGTGTAGAGGGAGAATTGAGGATGGAGACATAGTCATTCATTTTATTATTATGTTTGCTTGCACACATGTGCAAGAAACATAGTGCCATCATCCGAGATTTCAGAGGTGTGTCACCTCCTTCTCCAATTAAGTCAGTGTGTTGGCAGGCGCGGCCCCTGTAAGCTAATGCATGCAGGAGCTGTCTATGACAAGCTCCAAAATGCAGTGGCATACAGTTGAAAGGGGGAGCTACGCTGGAGTGAGCAGCGATAAGATATCGCCTGCTCATGCGCATCCCCCCTACACACACACACACACCTTGCCTTGCGCGCATGCTGCGTGCTGCCCCCACGCACACACTCTATAGCGGCGGAGGTGCCTAATCCCCGTCGGAAGGAAGGAAAGTATGCCTCTTGCAGATGACACAAAGATCTGCAACAGAGTTGATGCACAAGGTGGGGTGGAAAGGATGAGAAGGGACTTGGCACGGTTAGAGGAATGGTCAAATGTATGGCAGCTTAGATTCAATGCTAAGAAGTGCAAGGTAATGCACCTGGGAAACAAAAACCCAGGGGAAGAGTACACAATGGGGGGTGAGATACTAACAACAACAAAAATGGAAAGGGACCTGGGGGTAGTCATATCAGATGACCTAAAGGTGGGCAAGCAATGTGAGAGGGCAGCAAGGAGGGCTTGGGGGATACTGGGATGCATAGGGAGAGGCATCACCAGTAGAAAACAAGAAGTTATTATCCTCTGTACAGACAGCTGGTGAGACCACATCTGGAGTACTGTGCAGTTCTGGAGACCCAATCTCCGAAAGACATAGACAGGATGGAAGCTGTCCAGAGGAGGGCAATTAAATGGTGCAGGGTCTGCACCAGAAGACATATGAAGAGAGACTTAAGGAGCTTAATATGTATAGCCTCGAGGAAAGGAGGGAGAGGGGGGACATGATAGAAACTTTCAAGTACCTCAAGGGAATCAACAAAGTCCAAGAGGGTAGCATCTTTCAAAAAAAGAGGTGTGCAAGAACAAGGGGGCACAATTTGAAGATAGAAGGGAGCGGCTCAGAGGTAATTTAAGGAAGTATTTTTTCACAGAGAGGGTTGTGGATGCATGGAACAGCCTTCCAGAGGAGATTGTGGAGTCAAAAACAGTGGTGGAATTCAAGCATGCATGGGACAGTCATAAGGCAATTCTAGGGGGTGGGGGTAGGAAGAAGTAGGCTGCTGGTTAACTAGGATCTGCAGCTTATCCATCAGGTAGGGAAATGGGCAGACTGGGTGGGCCAAGCGGTCCTTATCTGCCATCAAATTCTATCATTTCCGCAATGCTCGCCCCAAACCTCCCAAATGCCACGCTGGGTGCTCACCCTGCGTGGCAACTCATGCCTATGGCCGATGGGGGTGCCCAATCCCGTCGGCTTCACTGTCTCCCTCCCCATGCTATTGCCGATGGGGTGCCCAATCCTCGGGCTTCACTCCCCCTTACAGGTGCCATGCTGGGAGCCCACCAGCGTGACAAGTGATGCTTGGCCGACGGGGTGCGTAATCCCCGCCGGCTGAACACCCACCTCCTTGTGCCATGCTGGGAGCCCACCCCAGCGTGGCAAACGTCCCGCATCGTCATTAAAAATAAAAAAAAAAAAACTGTAAAGAAAAAACAGTCCCACGTAGTCTCCCTGGCCCCCCTCCCACAGCCCGCACCCACCCACTGCGCACCCTGCCTCCCCACACACCCCCTCACCCCATACTGACCTGTGGAGCTTGGCGCGACGATCTTCGGTGTACCGGGAACACGTCTTCACTCTTCAAAGCCGACCGCGAACTGAGGAAATGCTGGTAAGCTGTATAATGGGCTAGAAAGGGGGTTTTCAACTTTATTGCATATCTCAGGCATTTTTTGGAATTTTTGCACCAAATTTTCAACATGGGGTTTTTGGGACCCTTCTCATGAATGATGTCACTGCCATGGCATTATTCGGCCCGAAGGGTGATTTCCCAGTCACTGCGCAGTCACTGTGTGAAATCACCCTTCAGGCCAGAATAACGCCATGACAGGGACATCGCTCATGAGAAGGGTCCCAAAAACCCCATGTTGAAAATTTGCGATAAAATTCCAAAATGACTGTTTTATTTAGCGCGGCAGTATGCAGTTCCTACGCAGGCTCGTAAGTTCAAATTTTCAATATTTTCACTCCAGATTTCCAACATTGCCATTTTGCCACACCTTCTTATGAGTAGTATAGCTGTCATTTTCACATCTCACCCAAAACGTGTTTCCACCTCATGTAGCGCATAATGGCGCAGTTGGTGTGCAAAATCAATGTACTGGACAAATTAAGAAAATCACAGTGACACTGTTCATGAGCAGAGGTCTTAAAATGGCTATGTTGAAAATTTGGTGAAAAAATTCAAAAAATGACTGTTTTACGAAGCATGCTTGTACAGTTCCTACGCACGCTTGTAAGTTCACAAATTTTCAATATTTTCACTCCAGATTTCCAACATTGCCATTTTACCACACCTTCTTATGAGTAGTACAGCTGTCATTTTTCACATCTCACCCATAACGTGTTTCCCCATGTAGCGCATGTCTCCATAGTCGGGTGTGCAAAATCAATGTACAGGACAAATTAAGAAAATCACAGTGACACTGTTCATGAGCAGAGGTCTTAAAATGGCTATGTTGAAAATTTACTGAAAAAATTCCTAAAAATGACTGTTTTACGAGGGTGCATTGTGCAGTTCCTACGCACGCTCGTAAGTTCACGAATTTTCAATATTTTCACTCCAGATTTTCAACATTGCCATTTTACCACACCTCCTTATGAGCAGTACAGCTGTCATTTTTCACATCTTGCCCAAAATGTGTTTCCGCCCATGTAGCGCACAATGGCGCTGTTGATGTGCAAAATCAATGTATGGGACACATTAAGAAAATCACAGTGACACTGTTCATGAGCAGAGGTCTTAAAATGGCTATGTTGAAAATTTGGTGAAAAAATTCCTAAAAATGACTGTTTTACGAGCATGCGTTGCGCAGTGCCTATGCATGCTTGTAAGTTTGCGAATTTAATATTTTCACTTCAGATTTTCAGCATTGCCATTTTATTACACTTCCTTATGAACAGTACAGCTGCAATTTTTCATATGTCGCCCAAAATGTGTTTTCGCACATGTAGCGCACAATGGTGCTGTTGGTGTGCGAAAGCAATATTTAGGACAGATTAAGAAAATCACAGTTACACTGTTCATGAGCAGAGGTCTTAAAATGGCTATGTTGAAAATTTGGTGGCAAAAGTCCATAAAATGACTGTGTTACAAGTGAGCATTGCGCAGTTTCCACGCACCCTTGTAAGTTCATGACTTTGTAATATTTTCAGTCCAGATTCTCACCAGTGGCATTGTTCCACACTTCCTTATGAACAGTACAGCTGTCATTTTTCACAACATGGCTGAAGTGTGTTTTCACACTTTCAGTGCAGAGATGCGTGGTCGCTGTGGGAAATCATTGTTCGGCACAGATAAAGAAAATCACAGTGACACTGTTCATGATCGGAGGCACCAAAATGCCTGAGTTGATAATCTGCTGTAAAAAATCCCCAACCTAATTATATTACGGGTGTGCATTGCACAGTTTCTATGTGTGCTTGTGACTTCACCATTTTTTTTAATATTTTTACTGCAGATTTGCAACATTGCCATTTTTTACACCTCCCTATGAACAGTACAGCTGTCATTTTTATGTTTGCTTGCACGCATGTGCAAGAAACATAGTGCCATCATCAGAGATTTCGGAGGTGTGTCACCTCCTCCTCCAATTCAGGCAGTGTCCTGGCAGGCGCGGCCCCTGTAAGCCAATGCATTTTGGAGCTGTCTATGACACGCACCAAAATGCAGTGGCATACAGTTGAAAGGGGGAGCTACACTTGAGTGAGCAGTGATAAGAAGCTGCTCACGCGCAGCTCCCCCAGCCGCAGGCGCGCGCTTCTCAAGACGCAGGTAGCAGCCGACGGTGCCCAACTCCCGCCGGCTGAACTGCATCGCCTCCTCCCTCCCAGTAGTTGGTGCCACGCTGGGAGCCACCAGCGTGGCAATCAGTCATTTGCCGACAGGGTGCCTAATCCCCCGTCGGCTGAACGCCCCTCAAAGTTCTTGTGCCACGCTGGGAGCCCACCCCAGCGTGGCAAACGATCCCACAACGCCTTTTTAATTTTTTTCACTTTGCCGATGGGGTGCCCAATCCCCGCCGGCTGAACGCCCCCAAAGTCCTTGTGCCATGCTGGGAGCCCACCGCAGCGTGGCAAACGGTCCCAGACGCCTTTTTATGTTTTGTACCTGCAAGAAAAACGGTGCATCGGTAGCGCCTCCACCCTCCTACAACCCGCACTCACCCACTGCGCACTCCAGCCTTCCCACACCCTCACCCCATACTTACTCTCTGACTCGCGCCGACGATCTTCGTGGACCGGAACACGCCTGCACTCTTCAAAGCCAACCGCGAACTGAGGAAATGCCGTAAGCTGTATAATGGGCTAGATAGGGGTTTCAACTTTATTGCATATTCAGGTATTTTTTGATTTTTACATTTCTCAACATGGGGTTTTGGATGCTTTCTCATGAATGATGTCACTGTCATGGCGTTATTCAGGCGGAAGGGTGATTTCACGCAGTGATCGGTGACTGCACCCTTCGGCCTGAAATACCGCCATGACAGGGACATCATTCATGAGAAGGGGGCCCAAAACCCCCATATTGAAAATTTAGTGCCAAAATTCCAAAATGACTGTTTAACGAGCGGCGCTATGCCGGTTCCTACACAGGCTCGTAAGTTCGTGAAATTTCAATATTTTCACTCCAGATTTTCAATATTGCCATTTTACCACACCTTCTTATGAGTAGTACAGCTGTCATTTTCACATCTCACCTAAATGTGTTTCCGCCCATGTAGCGCAGAATGGCGCAGTCAGTGTGCGAAATCAATGTACGGGACAAATTAAGAAAATCACAGTGACACTGTTCATGAGCAGAGGTCTTTAAATAGCTATGTTGAAAATTTGGTGAAAAAATTCCTAAAAATGACTGTTTTACGAGCGTGCGTTGCGCAGTTCCTACGCACGCTCATAGGTTTGCGAATTTTCAATATTTCCACTCCAGATTTTCAACATTGCCATTTTTCCACACCTTCTTATGAGTAGTACAGCTGTCATTTTTCACATCTCACCCAAAACATGTTTCGCCCATGTAGCGCACAATGGCGCAGTCGGTGTGCGAACTCAGTGTATGGGACACATTAAGAAAATCACAGTGTCACTGTTCATGAGCAGAGATCTTAAAATGGCAATGTTGAAAATTTGGTGAAAGAATTCCTAAAAATGACTGTTTTGCGAGTGTGCGTTGCACAGTTCCCACGCACGCTCGTAGGTTTGCGAATTTTCAATATTTCCACTCTAGATTTTCAACATTGCCATTTTTCCACACCTCCTTATGAGCAGTACAGCTGTCATTTTTCACATCCTGCCCAAAACGTGTTTCCGCCCATATAGCGCACAATGGCGCAGTTGGTGTGCAAACTCAATGTATGGGACACTGACCTCTGGAGCTCGGCGCGACGATCTTCGGTGGACCGGGAACACGTCTTCACTCTTCAAAGCCGACCGTGAACTGAGGAAATGCTGGTAAGCTGTATAATGGGCTAGAAAGGGGTTTTCAACTTTACAGACATCTTCAGGCATTTTTGATTTTAATTAATTAACATGGTTTTGGGACCCTCTCATGAATGATGTCACTGCCATGGCATTATTCGGACCCGAAGGGTGATTTCGCAGTCACTGCGCAGTCACTGTGTGAAATCACCCTTCGGGCCGGAATAACGCCATGACAGGGACATCGTTCATGAGAAGGGGTCCCAAAAACCCCATGTTGAAAATTTGGTGATAAAATTCCAAAAAATGACTGTTTTACGAGCGTGCGTGCGCAGTTCCTACGCAGGCTCGTAAGTTCGCGAATTTTCAATATTTTCACTCCAGATTTCCAACATTGCCATTTTGCCACACCTTCTTATGAGCAGTACAGCTGTCATTTTTCACATCTCACCCAAAACGTGTTTCCGCCCATGTAGCGCACAATGGCGCAGTTGGTGTGCGAAATCAATGTACGGGACAAATTAAGAAAATCACAGTGACACTGTTCATGAGCAGAGGTCTTAAAATGGCTATGTTGAAAATTTGGTGAAAAAATTTCAAAAAATGACTGTTTTACGAGCATGCGTTGTACAGTTCCTATGCACGCTTGTAAGTTCACAAATTTTCAATATTTTCACTCCAGATTTCCAACATTGTCATTTTACCACACCTTCTTATGAGAAGTACAGCTGTCATTTTCACATCTCACCACAACATGTTTCCGCCATGTGCGCACAATGGCGTAGGTCGGTGTGCAAACTCAATGTATGGGACACATTAACAAAACCACAGTGACACTGTTCATGAGCAGAGGTCTTAAATGGCTATGTTGAAAATTTAGTGAAAAATTCCTAAAATGACTTTACGAGGCGTAGCTGTACAGTTCCTATGCATGCTCGTAAGTTTGCAAATTTAATATTTTCATTTAGATTTTCAACATGTCCATTTTATTAAACTTCCTTATGAACAGTACAGCTGCAATTTTTCATATGTCACCCAAAATGTGTTATCGCACATGTAGCGCACAATGGTGCTGTTGGTGTGCAAAAGCAATGTTTAGGACAGATTAAGAAAATCACAGTTACACTGTTCATGAGCAGAGGTCTTAAAATGGCTATGTTGAAAATTTGGTGACAAAAGTCCATAAAATGACTGTGTTACGAGTGAGCATTGTGCAGTTTCCACGCATCCTCGTTAGTTCATGACTTTGTAATATTTTCAGTCCAGATTTTCACTAGTGGCATTTTTCCACACTTCCTTATGAACAGTACAGCTGCCATTTTTCACAACATGGCCGAATTTTCAGTGCAGAGATGCGTGGTCGCTGTGGGAAATCATTGTTCGGCACAGATAAAGAAAATCACAGTGACACTGTTCATGATCGGAGGCACCAAAATGCCTGAGTTGACAATCTGCTATAAAAAATCCCCAACCTAATTATATTACGGGTGTGCGTTGCACAGTTTCTATGTACGCTCGTGACTTCACCATTTTTTTAAATATTTTTACTACACATTTGCAACATAGCCATTTTTACACCTCCCCATGAAAGAGTACAGCTGTCATTTTTTACATCCTGTTTGAATATTTTGCACCTGTGGTGCTAAATGCCATAGTCACTGTGCATAAGCAGCTGTCATCAAACTGATATTCCCCTGTTCATGAGGTGGGGTCACAAAACAAACATGTTGAAAATTTGGAGTGAAAATACCAACGAATGCCTGAGGTATTAGGCTTTTCAACTACATCGCCCAACCCTCTAGAGAATGACAGGCATCAGGGGTGTGACTTGGGATTCTTGCCTGTGATGCTCATACCATTACACACCCTGCAGCCAGTGAGAGGCATCGAGGTATGCCTTGGACTCTTCGGCCTAAAAGTTCACCCCATTCTCCTATATCGCCCATCTCACCATATTTCCTAATGAAATGGGTGCATAGGGCCAAAGACCCTAAGGAACACCGTGACACCCAGTCAGTGTCTGTAGGTGGTGTGGTGAAATGGCGGCTGCTATGCCTGAGGACTCAAACGCACACCCCAATGCCTGTCAGTCTCTGCAGGGTGGTGGTGGGGTTGGCTTCAGTTCAGTACTTCACTGCCATTCCTATTACGCAGCTCTGTAACTCCTACACTACCACTGCCAATGCCAGCAAGCAAACATTCGGCATTGACAAATGCTTGTTTACTTACTTATTGAAGACTTTGGA
Organism: Neoceratodus forsteri; assembly: GCA_016271365.2. Taxonomy (NCBI): domain Eukaryota; kingdom Metazoa; phylum Chordata; order Ceratodontiformes; family Ceratodontidae; genus Neoceratodus; species Neoceratodus forsteri. The sequence continues at coordinate 6,742,691 of CM057458.1, forward strand.
GAATACCTTTGAGCACAGGTGGTCATTTACAAAGGTTCCGCCTCAGATACGTACAGATATGGCAGACCCAGGGAACCCACGTTTCCTTGTACACGATTCTTCATTCCCCATGGTGCCCTGATTCATGCAGCCTGAGCTGTGACATGTGGAAATTTACCAAGCAGAAAAAGTACAACTGCAGTTCAAGGGCCAGTCACCAAGATTTATTTCGCAGCCGTAAATCCCCTCATAGAAGTTAATCCATCAGACAGAAACTATGGCTTACAGCACTTTGGTGGTAATGCCTTGTAAAGTTGCAAACCATGAACCAGGTCACCATGTACAGCTATCTGCCAGAGAGGCTAATGGTCTTAGGGACCAGGAGATAGCCGTGATCCACATGGAATGCCCTTTTAGGCCTTCCTGAGGGTTACTTTCCTAATTTGGTAAGCCTCCTCACTGCACTCCCTACCCCTTCCCCCAGGAAAGAGTAGAGATGGAAGCACCCTTGCCATCATTCTTACTCTGAATCAGAAGAAAAGAGAAAAGACAATTGTGAAAAGAGGTACCATTACATGAAAAACCTCAGCTCTCTGTTCAGGAACTCTAGAACCTGAGAAACACCCGCTAGCTGTGGGTCTTAGTCCAATCGCTCAATCAATCAAACTTTATTTAACCAGGCATATGACCATTGAGCAAGCTCATTTTCAGGGTGGTCCTGGGCGGGTGAAACAAATACAAGGGTAAAACCAGTAATAGAACAACGATGCAGGGATATAACATTATTCAGGAGATACAGTGTTGTTGCTAATACATACTAAAAACAGTCAACAGCAAGTCCTATTACAGCACTGCATGAAACAGGTAAATCTAAAAAGGCCTCAGCGAGCACCTCAGTGGCAATAACAAACAACAACCCCCAGCCACTGCAGTCAGGCAGCCCCCTAATACAGAATTTACACTAATGAGAGATAACATAGGGGAAAAGGGAAGAGCAGAAAGGGAGGAGGCAGCTAACAGAGTAGTATAGATGCAGCTGAGGTGAAGTGCTGGTGTTGTAAAGAGCAAGGCCGAGGTTGTAAATATTCAAAGGTCAGCTGGTGGGAAATAGTGGTCGGCAAGTAATCACCTCTAACAATTGCAGGTTTCTTTTTAGGTTACCTGCAACCATAGATTTGAAGGTTAAAGGACCTGGAATAATGATAATCCTTGGCGTTTTTTGTAGAGTGTTCCACAGGGAAGGGAGAGAGAAGGTAATAGCAGTCAAACTATGCTGTATCTTTATCTTGGGTACGATGAAGGTGATTAACGTAAAGCGCCTCAGACCGTATGACCCCTTGGCACGCTCATATAGACTAGAGATGTAGGATGGCAGTTTGCCCCAAATATTCAAAACTTTGCGCGGTGCACAAATCGTTAAGGTGGGATTAGCGCAGGTCTGCTATATGCAAAAGGCCAAATAGTGCGTGCAAATCGCATTAGCACTGGGCAAACCATAATTATATGCAAGGGGGCACACTGAACATGAATACAGGTGCTATGGGATATTCATCGGCTAGCACTGCACTAAGGTGTTTAGCTTGACTTAGTGCGACCCTTAGAGCGGTACAAATTACCACCCAGGAAAAGCTGGTCTTAACCCTGGGCAAACAGCTTTGCATGACATTGGTGCTTTGTGCGATGTTTGCGTGGGATTTGCGTGGCTTGCATGACCCTAACATATGAGTATGACACTTAGAAACTGCCAGACATGGAGGACACATGCTGCTCACTGATGGCACCACCATGATGCCATCAGCTGCCATCAGTCCCAGCCAAGCACAGACAGTGAGGGGTGATCTGACCCACAGGGGACAGCATGGTAGTGTGGCCATACAGCACACACCTGCAGACCATACGGCTGTGGTGACCAACAGATGCCAGCACACACATGCAGCCCTGTGGGCATGGTGGCCATTGAGGGGAAGGTGTACGGGTGGCCAGACCTCACCACAGCCCAGGTGTGGCCACAAGGCTGGGACACATCGCTCAGTGCACATGGGCCAGTAGTGGAAATATCCCACCACCTGTGTGCCTATCGGATCTTACGTGCCCACCCCAGCCACATATCGCACAACTGTACAGATACTACAGCACACACAGCCGGCCATGTATATGTCACTGTGAGCATCCCATGCCACAGCTGCAGCATCTGTGGATCACACAACAGCGTAACAGTACTGTCCACTGTCAGTAATCACCTGCAAGCTGGGCCTGTCACTGTGTACAGTGCAGTGGTCATTACTGCCCTACATACCATAGGCAGTGCCATGTTCCTCACACTACCGGCCCCCTTGCTACTGTAGTGTCTGCTGTGCACTGTCGCATGAACTTCAGTGTGACGGTTGCATGCAGCACCACCACCACCTGTGCCTATGCTGTGTTGTCCTCTGGGGTACAATCTGCTATGCTATGCTGTACTGCTCACATGTAACCTGCAGCTATCATCATGCACTGCCAGACTGACCTACAGGTGGAGCTGTGGTCAGATCTGGCCAGCCCCTGTACTTCCAGACTGAGCTACAGGTGGAGCTGTGGGACCCTGCAGTAACGCTGGGCAAACTGCATGCAAAGCAGGGCATAATGAGATGCTAATCTGGGTGTTTGCCCAGAGACTACCTAAGTAGGCATATTTGCATGCCACTTTTGAATATGGCAAATCTCAGCGCCAGGCAAACGTGTTTGCACCGGGCAAACAGCTTAGCTCCGCATTAAGGGCGGCGCTAATGGTTTGGGGAATATTTTACAGTTTTTATCACTGTTCTTTCACATCTGCTGCTGCCTGCAGCTGTACTGGGTCCACGCATTTGCTAGCACACACATTGGCCACATAGTTCATCTCTACCTACCCTCCTGTCACTGTGAACTGTGTTGTTGTTGCTGTGGTTTGCACTTCCTGGTTGCTATATTCAGTGCTGTCTTATTCCAGGGCTATGTTTGCCCTGCACTCCCAGCCCAGTTTGCACAGCCTCATTCCCATGCTATATTCAGAAGCTGTTTGCCCCAGGCTATTCCTTTTGAATATAGCTTGCTTTGTGCTCTGGGCTATGTTTGCCCACCAGGCAGTGTTAACTTAGCCCAGGGGCAAAGTTTTGAATATCTGGCCCTTTATCAGTTAATGCCCTGTAAAACCAGAAAACATAATTTTTTTGCCTTCTCAAGGTGAGGGGAGACCAGCCCAACGTCTCATACAGGTGGCAGCGGTGTGTGCATAGGGGAGAGTTCAGAATGAACCTCAAAGCATGATGGTAGAGGAAATCGAGTTTACGTAGTGCCGATTTAGGACAATGACTTAGATAAAGTCGGCATAGTCAAGTAGGGGTAAAAAGGTTGTTTGGACTAGTCTCTTCCTTGCCTCAAGTGGGAGAAGGTGCCTAATGCGAAAGAATACACCTAAGTGTTGTCTTAATTTCTTTGTTAATTCAGTCAGATGAACCAGAAATTTAAGCCTGTTGTCCAACCAGAATCCCAAATATTTGAACTTATCTACAATTTCCAATGGTTCGCCAAGTAAGGCATGTAACTGGAGGCTAGTAGACAAGCCTGGGGTTTGGGAGGCATGAGGCGAGATGGTCATGGCTTTAGTCTTTTTGGCATTAAGGAGAAGCTTACAGTTTAGAAGATTATGCTATAGGATCACAAAGTCGTGCTATAGTTCATTAAGTAAGTGCAAGTTCCAGTGTGGTATTAGAGGTGTAGAGAACCTTATCGTCTGCGAATAGGTGTACCTTAGCTGTGCATATGTGTGAATCAATATTGTTAATGTAGACAGCGAAGAGTATAGGTCCCAAAATGGAGCCTTGCGGCACACCCCGAGGTGTGCAAGCATAGATTTGTCCTTACTGAGTCCATCTAGAAATGGTGTTTCACACTTATTATACAATGGGGTCTGAGAATCTAGCATTTTGAATGGCTGACTGGCACTTTTAGCCATGTGGAAATTCCTCATCAACCCACACAAAAAGTGCCAGTCAGCCACTGTGCCAAAACAAACTTCACTAGTTCTGCTACTGGCACTTAGTAATTCATGTATTGCCTCGTTGTGTACCCATGATATGTTACCCTGTCCCTGATGTGATGCTCTGTATTGTTCATACCTTGCCCTATACCCATGATATGTATATCCTGTCGTTGATGATCACTGTTCTATACTGTTCTCTTTATGTAACAAGTTCAAATGTATTCCCTCCAAACCTTGTACTTTATTCTGTATTGCACTACTGCTAAACTCAACTATTGTATGTATACCTGCCTCTTCTGTAACCCCTCCCCCCAGGTTGCACCGTGAAACGAGCATCTTTTTGCTCAGTGTGCCTTTCCTGGTGAAACATTTTCAATAAATAAATAAATCGAAAGAATCACTACACCCAGCTCAGTGTTCTAAACATAAACTGAGCTGCCATTGTCCCCCAGCTTTTGCTTGTTAGTAAATGGCAAAGCAGCATACCCTCCTGAAATTTAAAATACTTACTGCTGAAAATGCACTAAGTACCAAAACTAATAAATAAGGATGACTTCAGCCACAAAACCTCCATCCTGAGAAGGTTGCTGCTTGCCACTGGAGAATAATCCAGCTAAACCAGAAACCTCGAGCCTAAAGTGCCACATTCCCATCACTGCCCAAAACCAAAAATGGACAGTACTACAGAGCACCTCCTCAATCCATACATTTTCTAGGAACCTCACACCCGCACTACATCTCTGTCTGCCCTCCACACACGGCCTTACTCTCACTTGCGGCACCCATTTCTGGCACTTCTCTCTCGCGGATGGCACTCCCAATCGCAGATTTAGTATAAAAACAGCCAGCTGCTTGCACTTAGCGCCCTTCTCTCCCATGGCTGTCGCTCACAGGTTTAGTGTAACAGCCACACCAGACACCAATACAGTTTTAAAAATAAAAAATAAAACTGAACCTCATGGGGAAGAAAACAGAATCATGTGGGGGGGCAGCAGTAACGGGCTACTTTCACACAGCAGGCTCCCATTCACAGTGCAGCACAGATTGCAGCAGACAGATGCTGACCTCTCTCTTTCCCCCTCACAAACCCTCACAAATCCTCATGGGCCAGATATTCAAAACCTTGCCTGATGGGCAAAGGGATTGCATCCTGTTTGCTTGCGGTTTGCACCTGGGTGCGCTATCCAAAGGAGGCTCTGGTGCATGCTGAAATAGTTAGCGTGTGCCCCCAAAAAATGTGGCATGCAGCGGGCAAAGGGAGGGGTGGGGACATGAATCCCAGTGAAGCACAATATTCAGCGCAGTAGCGTTGCACAAAGGGAATGGTGCAGGCCACCTTACGCTGCACAACTACTGCCGGGAAGAACCCTGACTTACTCTGGGCAACCCTAGTGGTAGGCAGAGTCACTACAGCTAACAAGCATGTTGGTGGTTGTGGAAGCACACCTGCTCCCTGGTGGCTAGTGGCACCCTATCCTCCAACTCCCATCCCTGTCAGAACCACATTCTGCCCTGGCACCTAGTGGTCCCCCCTCATCCTTCGAGCTTCATCCCCATTGATATAAAAATGGCCCCTGCTGTCCCCACCACCCTCTGAGCCTGGACCTGTTCAATACACATTATTCCCTGGTGTCCAGCAGTCCCCCCAGCCTCCAAACATTGTCCCTGTTAAAATAAACATTATGCCCTGGTGCCTAGTAGTTCCCTTGTCCACTGATCTCCATCCCCAGTAAAAGTAAAAATGTCCATAGTGCCTAGTGGTCCCCCCAACCTCCAATTCCCATCCCCTGTGAAAGTCAGAACTTTCCTGGTGCCTAGTGGTCCCCCACTCTCTGATCCCCAGTCCCAGTAAAAGCAATAATGTCCATCTTGCCTAGTGGTCCCCCCCCACTCTCCAGTTGCCACCTCCAGTATATTTACAATAGTCCTTGGTGTCCATTGGTTCCCACCTTGCCCTCTGATCACCGGCCCCAGTAGAAAAAATGATTTCCTGGTTTCTAATGGTCCCCTCACCCTCCAGTCACCTATAAGTACACTTATACTAGTCCCTGGTATCCAGTGGCCCCCTCCACCCTCTGAGCACCAGCCCGATAGAATAAAATAATACCCTGGTATCCAGCGGTCTCCCCTGCCCTCCAATCACTGGCCCTGGGTTTCCGATTGGCTCCTCTACTCGAGTCTGACTCCTGATTGGCTGCCTGCCATATCCTACTCCCAGGCACGGAATTCACACTGCATAGGAGGTTTTTCTTGCTCCTAGCTAACCAGTAGCCTATATTTTGCATTTTTAGTCTGCCTATTTATTTTATTTTATTTATTTATTTTTATTTCGTTTTTGTTTACCGGGTAAGGTGCACTAGCCATGGCAATGACTATTTTCAGGCACGACCCGGGAGGGTACAGAAACAACAAAACATATACAAAGCATAAGAGATAACATAATTGTACAACATGACATTACATTAATATGAACATTTTGCAAGGATGGGAATACATTGATGCAGGAGTAAATTAATAGCAAGCAAGGTAAGAATATAAACCAGAGTAATTCATCATCTGTGAGGGAAAAACAATACATTTACTAAGGTTATATGAGCAAGATCCCAGACAAATTAGGTTAGGATAAAGTAAAGAAGGCTGTAACACAAGCATAGTCATACAGGATAGATATAGGAGAGTGAGGAAGTAGTAGTGACGTTAGAATGAGGGATAGAAGATGGTGCAGAAAAAGAAAATAGTGACAAGGGGAGAGTACAGAGAGTGATTTAGAGTAGGCCATACAGGTAACGAGAAAGAAGGAAGTGCTGAGCGTTTCTTGGGAAAAGACTGGAACAAAGTAGCTTAAGTAGTCAAGGTAGGAGGGAGAGAAACAGGCTAAGCTGGTTGGAAGCAAGAGCAGTTACATGAATCAGCTAGATATCTGCGTAGCAGTCTTTTGAAAGAGGCATGGGATGGGGCAAGGTGTATAGTTAGGGGGAGAGAGAGTTCCAGTATTGGGGAGCATAACACGCAAAGGCACTAGCCCCTTTAGAGGAGTGATGCCTGGAGATGAGGACAGGCGCGTTGTCCACAGAGCGCAGGCCATAACCAGACGTATAATTTAGAAATAGCCCTGCCAGGGGCTTAGGTATGTGGGTTCTGATGATGTTGTCAATAATCGAACCATATGCAAAGGACCAGGATGCAGGAGACGAAAGCCAACCAAGTTAAGAATAAAGGAGACAGTGGTGTTTAAGCCAGTGAGAAGAGGAGGCATAGTGACAGATGTTATTATAGGTAACATCCCACTTCCAAAGACTAGATTTACTTGCGGCAGCTTAGGTTGCAACCCCATAGGTGAGGGACGGGAGGAGAATGCCACGAGCTATGGCTAGTCTAGCGAAGGGAGTAGGCACATAGCTGGAGCGGTAGGCAATGCCTAGTTTTATATTAACAGACTTACAGGTCTGCTGGATGTGAAGGTCAAAATTAAGATTCGGGTCAAGGGTGATACCCAGATATTTAAATGAATTGACCACATGTACAGATCTGCCACCCACCCGCAAAAGCTCAAGTACGGAGACTCCTCACTGGGAAGCCTTGTCCCTTTGCCACTGCTTTCCAGTTGGCTCCCCTACTCGAGCCTGACTCCTGATTGACTGCCTGCCTATCCTACTCCCAGGTGCTGAATTTGTGCACTGTATTTGTGCTAGACTGTGTTTTCTTCATTTTATAAAAAGTGCAGCTACCCCACTGCCTAGCCTGTAGTGTCAATCTGTTTGTAACTAGACATCTGCTGAACCTAAATTGTTGAAAACTTTTCCTACTCTTCTCCTTAGTCCTTCCCTTCGTCTCTATCTTGCCCACGCCCCCCCAAACTATTATATCCTTTGTCCTCAGCTGGCACCGCTTTCCTCAGCTACCCCCTCCTCCAACTCTAACCCTACCTGTCACCTCCCCTCCTATTTTTCACACTCACTCCCCTTTTCTTTTGTCTCTCCTGCGACCTGCCCTTTTTTTACTTGCTGGCCCTGGCCTCATAAACTCCTGATCTATCTCTCTCCTTCCTCTCTCTACAGGTCCTCGGCTTCTTCGCCACCCCGGAACGGGCGCTTCACTACAGTAGCACCAGCTTCTGCTTCATGACAGCCACGCTCGACCTGCCACCCGCCTGCCAAAGCTCAGGTACAGAGGTTCCTCGCTGGGAAGCCCGGCTCCCTTGCCACTGCTTTCCAATTGGCTCCCTTACTCAAGCCTAATTCCTGATTGGCTGCCTGCCCTATCCTACTCCCAGGTGCTGAATTCAAACTGCGTAGGAGAGTTTTCCTGCCCCTAGCTAGCCAGTGGCCTATATTTTGTCCCACCCACCCTTCCTAGCCCCAACCTCTATTAAATACACTCCTCCCCAGCACCGCCCCTGATCCTCCGTCTCTCTCACTCTCCGCTCATCAGTCCTCCTCTTCAAGGAACTAGTGCTGCATGTCATTCTGTCCCTACAAGGGGCTAAAACCCATGTTAATCCTTTCTCCAAACTAGCATCTGCAGAGCAGCTTAAACACACTATTAGAACACCAACATCGCTTTGTTATATCTCAGATCTAAATATGACCCTAAACAAACCTCATTTATACTTCCTTCTTGTCTTTTACTTCCTCACATCAGCCCTCCCTGCCCTATGCCCATATAGCACCTGCCAAACACCTCCATCACCCAATGTCACTCTGTCACCTTGCTTCACTCATGGAAGCTCCCCCACCTTGAATCAACCAACCCACCCTGTTTCTCCCCCTACCACCTCCCTACTGGTTGGTCCTGGCATCCTACCTCCCCTGATGCTAACCCCAGCATCACTTATCTGGGCCATCAGACCTGCCACCAAAGTCGCCCTGTTCATTTTGAGACTCAAACTCCCAGCTACATACTCCTTCCTCTTTCTCACCCTACTCCTAGCTGGCGAGGTTGAATCCAACCCGGGTCCCCAGGTGGGTCCCAAACTTTTACGCTCCCACAAAGGCCTCTCCATTGCCCACATAAAAATCAGAAGCCTGCTACCTAAACTCGACCAACTAAACTGCCGGATGACAGAGCACTCTCCCGATATCTGCTGCCTAACTGAAGTCTAGCTCTCCGCTAAGACCCCAGACTCCGCCATTACCCTCCCCAACTACATGCTGATCAGACAGGACTGGGGGCCAAAGGGGTGGGGGAGCAGCCATCTACATTAAACAACCTCTCTCGTGCATGGTCACTTTTAAAGAAGCTCGCACTGGCTCCCATGAAGTCCTTCTGGCCCAACACACCCAACCAGCTTCCCTTCCACTGTTTATTGGTGTACTCTCTGCCTCTCCCTGACTCGCAAAAGACTCTCTAGTCTCCACCCTAGCCAGCCTCCCAGACCTGACCTCAAAAGGTGAACTTGTGCTACTAGGTGATTTCAACCTGGACTGGCTTGCCCCCACCTCAAAGGTGCACACTGACAACACAGAGTCTCTTAACCTCACGCAGCTGCTCAAAGAACCCACTCATTACAACCCTCACTCCCAAAATCACTCCCTCCTCGACTGGATCCTCACCACCCACCCCCATAGAATAATCTCTTCAGGCATCCTAGCAAATGCACTAAGTGATTATTGCATCTCATACTGCATCAGAAAGACTCACATGCCCAAGTCAGCCCCCAAGTACATTAACATGCACTCCCTAAATACATTAGACACTGAGTCTCTGCTAGCCAGCCTAGCTCTCGCTGACTGGAGCCTGGTGTACTCGGCCCCAAATGCTGACATAGCCCTCTCCAGCTTCCTACAAACTTTCACAGCTATCTGGGATGACCACGCTGCTCTGAAAAAACTCAGGGTTAAAAAGCGTCACCATCTATGAATAACTGCCGCCTTACTCACCAAATGCAAAGCAAGGGACAAAGCCTGGGCTGATTACAAAGCTCACCCTAGCCCACTTAACAGACCTGCCTACAGCACCATCCACAGCCAATGCACTAAGGCTATCAGACTGGCGAAAGCCGACTACTTCAAAATGCAACTGGCCCAAGCTCACCCCTCTGAATTCTGGAATGTTGTCCACTCTCTCCTAGACCCACCCACACAACCCAGCTCCCCTGCCCTCATGAAAAATGGACAGTCCATCTCTGACCCCATTGGCATAGCCGATACACTTAATAAATTCTTCACCTCCTGCGCTGTACCTCAGGGTCTCCTCCCTCAATCCTTAGTCCTCCCTCCCCTGTCATAACAATTTCATATTCTCTCCCGTCTCTGAGTAAGAGGTACTCACAGCCCTTTGCTCACTCAGCACCAATAAGTCAAGCCCTGACGGGATTCACCCAAAGCTCCTACACTTATCGGCTACTGCTATTACCAGGCCCCTCACCCACCTACTCAACCTCTCCTTCTCGACACAGGTGGTTCCCCGGGCCTGGAAATCTGCCTTCGTCATTCCCCTCCACAAAGGTGGTGACCCCTCTCAGCCTGGAAATTACAGACCAATCTCACTGCTCCCTGCTCTTGCTAAGCTGCAGGAGTCCCTGACCCACATAAGGCTGTCGAATTACCTAACAACTAATAACATCTTAACTCCACACGAGTCAGGTTTCAGGAAGCAACACTCTACTATCTCCTCTCTCCTGTGTGTCACTAACCTCGTCCATGCTGCCTCTGATCAAGGGCCCCTCACTGCCACTGTGTTTGTAGACCTGGCCAAGGCTTTTGATTCTGTCTCCCACCCTCTCCGCCTAATGAAACTAAAAGCTGCAGGCCTAGCTCCTATCACCTTACAGTGGTTCAATTCCTACCTTTCTAACAGATCGTAATCGGTCAAAATCAATTACGTCTCTTCCCCTCCCCATCCTAGCTGGCATACCACAGGGCTCCATTCTCTTCTCCCTTTTCATTAATGACCTTCCCTCCTCCTGTACAAAGTCCAATATTCACATGTAGGCAGACAACATGACCTTTTCACCTCAGGCAACTCACCTCGCGAAGTCCAGGCCACCCTCCAGAGAGATTTTGACAATATTCAACACTGGTTCAACCAAAACCAGTTAAAACTTAACACCTCCAAAATGGTATCCATGTAATTTGGCACTACTCAAAAACTTAGTAGATCCCCCCATCACCTCCCTTGATGGCAGCCATCTAGACTACGTCTCTAAATACAAATACTGGGGCGTGTGGCTAGACCCCTATCTATCCTTCTCATCTCACATCGATGCAACTGTAGCCAAACTTTGACCAAAACTTGGGATGCTATATTGCAAAAGAGACTCCCTTCCTCCTCCTACTAGAAGGCAAACTGTAGCCAAAATGATCCTCCCTATTGTTGACTATGCGGACATCTTCACCATGGACATCAAATCTCTTTACACAGTGATCCCCCATGATGATGGTCTGACAGCTTTGCAGCATTTCTTGAATAAGCGGGAAGTCCAGCAGCCACCCACACACACACACTAACTCGTCTGGCAGAACTGGTTCTTACACTCAATGCTTTTTCTTTTAATAACAGTTTTTTCAGCAGGTCAGTGGAGTTGCCATGGGTACCAAGATGGGTCCCAGCTTTGCTAATCTGTTTGTGGGTTGGGTGGAGGAACATTTTTTTCTCTCATTCACAGGGACTGTGCCTGAACTCTAAAAACGCTACATTGAGGGCCACCTCCTGCTCCAGGGAGACCCTCCAAGTCTTCCTTGACAAGTTTACCACGGCCCATCCTTCCCTTCAGTACACTGTTGAAGTATCCTCCTCTACACTGCCTTTTCTGGATATCCAGCTGTCAGTCCAGAACACTGGTCTGAAGACATCAGTCTATTACAAACCCACAATGACTCACAGTTTCCTCCTCCACAGCTCCTTCCATCCTAAACATGTCAAGAATGGCCTGCCTTATTCACAGTTTCTTAGACTTCGCAGGTTATGCAGTGAAGAGGATGATTTTGCTGAGCAGACCCAAATAATGCATAGTTTTTTTATCAACAGGGGATACCCTAAAAGCACAGTGGACAGAGCACTCTCCTGGGTCAGTAACATGCCCTGTAACCTTGACCCCCGCAGGAGGGATACTGTCACACTGGAACAATGGTGAATTCCACTAGTTCTTCCTTTCCATCAGAGCACACCTTCTCTTCACAGGATCATCACTAGTAACTTTCCCATTTTGCAAACTGACCCTAACATTGGTGCTTCCTTTACAGAACCACCTGTGCCTCCTACATGCACCTAACCTCACGGAATCTCCTGGTTAAAAGCAGCCTACCTACTCCTAACAGTTCCTCCCTCCCAGGTACCAAACCTTGCAACAGGACTCGCTGCTGCACCTGCAAATTTATTTCCAGTGTGACTGAGATTTGGGGGCCTACAGGTGTTTTTCAGATCACCAAGGAGTTCTCATGCACCTCCACTAACATAGAAACATAGAAACATAGACTTTGACGGCAGATAAGGACCGCTTGGCCCACCTAGTCTGCCCATTTCCCTACCTAATGGATAAGCTGAAGATCCTAGTTAACCAGCAGCCTACTTCTTCCTACTCCCACCCCCTAGAATTGCCTTATGACTGTCCCATGCATGCTTGAATTCCACCACTGTTTTTGACTCCACAACCTCCTCCAGAAGGCCGCTCCATGCATCCACAACCTCTCTGAAAAAAATACTCTAAATTACCTCTGAGCCACCTCCATCTTCAAATTGTGCCCCCTTGTTCTTGCACACCTCTTTTTTTGAAAGATGCTACCCTCTTGGACTTTGTTGATTCCCTTGAGGTACTTGAACATTTCTATCATGTCCCCCCTCTCCCTCCTTTCCTCGAGGCTATACATATTAAGCTCCTTAAGTCTCTCTTCATATGTCTTCCGCTGCAGACCCTGCACCATTTTAGTTGCCCTTCACTGGACAGCTTCCATTCTGTCTATGTCTTTGCGGAGATTGGGTCTCCAGAACTGCACTCAGTACTCCAGATGAGATCTCACCAGCTGTCTGTACAGAGGGATAATAACTTCCTGTTTTCTACTGGTGATGCCTCTCCCTATGCATCCCAGTATCCCCCAGCCCTCCTTGCTGCCCTCTCACATTGCTTGCCCACCTTTAGGTCATCTGATATGACTACCCCCAGGTCCCTTTCCATTTTTGTTGTTGTTAGTATCTCACCCCCCATTGTGTACTCTTCCCCTGGGTTTTTGTTTCCCAGGTGCATTACCTTGCACTTCTTAGCATTGAATCTAAGCTGCCATACATTTGACCATTCTTCTAATCTTGCCAAGTCCCTTCTCATCCTTTCCACCCCACTTTGTGATCAACTCTGTTGCAGATCTTTGTGTCATCTGCAAAGAGACATACTTTTCCTTCCAGTCCCTCTGCAATGTCGCTTATAAAGACATTGAAGAGGACCGATCTAATACTGAACCCCTGCGGTACCCCACTAGTAACCCCCTTTCTTTTCAGAGTGGACTCCATTTACTATTACTCTCTGTGTCCTATTCTCCAGCCAATTTTTACCCAGGCTGTCATCTTGGGACCCACTCCCAGGATAGCTAACTTGTATATTAATCTTTGTGTGGGACTGTGTCAAATGCCTTGTTAAAGTCTAGATAGGCCATGTCCACAGCCCCTCCCTGATCTACTACTTTGGTCACCCAGTCAAAGAAATCTATCAGATTTGTCTGACATGACCTTCCTGCTGTGAATCCATACTGCCTTGGGTCCTGTGTCCCTCTGACCTCTAAATACTCGACAATTCTTTCCTTCAGAAGTGATTCCATCATTTTTCCTACCACTGAGGTTAAACTAACAGATCTGTAGTTTCCTGCTTCTGCCTTGCTCCCACTTTTGTGAAGGGGAATCATATCTGCCCTCCTCCAGTCCTTGGGTACCACCCCATCCTCCCATGATTTGGTAAAGAGGGTAGTCAGTGGTGTCACTAGTTCTACCCTTAGTTCTTTTAGAATTCTGTGATGAATCCCATCAGGCCCCATTGCTTTTTCCACCTTCAGTTTTAAGAGTTCTTTCAGAACCCTTTCTTCTGTAGATGGGCTAGTATCAACTTCTGTATCCAGAGTGTTTCTACTGTTTGTTTTAGGTACCTCCCCCTCTTCCTTTGTAAATACTGAGCAAAAATATTTGTTTAGTATCTCTGCTTTTTCACAGTCACCCTCTGCCCACGCTCCCTCCTCTTTATTAAGCCTCACTAGCCCTCCCTTGGTTTTCCTTCGCTCCCTGATGTACCTATAAAAGGTTTTATCCCCCTTCTTAACTGAGTTGGCTATCTTTTCCTCGGTTTGGGCCTTTGCTGTTCTGACTGCCTTCCCAGCTTACTTTTGCTTTAACTGCTACAGTTCTCTGTCCTACTCCTTCTGTGATTCCTTGTACTTCCTGAATGCTTTCTTTTTCTCTTGAACCTTCACTGCCACTTCCTTTGAGAACCATAGTGGTTTCTTACATCATTTTGTTTTGTTTATTTGCTTCACACAAAGGCTTGTTACCTCTGTGATGGCAGTTTTTATTATTCCCCATTGTTCTTCCACCCCTCATTCCTGCCCATTTGCTAGTGCATTCCTTAGGCACTCACCCATTTTGGCAAAGTCAGCCCTCCTAAAGTCCAGTACTTTTGCCTTTGTATGGCTTGACTCTATTGCTGTGTTTATTGTGAACCATACTGTTAATGGTCGCTAGTTCCCAGATGACTACCCACTTACATCTGTGATCCTCTTCATCTCCATTTGAGAGAACCAGGTCTAAGATTGCTCCCTCTCGAGTGGGCTCCAATACTAGTTGTTCTAAGGCATGCCCCTGAGGGCATCTAGAATAACCCCACTTCAAGTGGCTGCTGCAACTGCGCCCAGTTAACATCTGGCATATTCAGATCACCCATCAGCACATCTCCCTTTTCTGCCATTCTAAGTATACTTTCTATCATTTCCTTGTCCATTTCCTCCCTGAGAAGGGGGTCTGTATACAACCCCTGAGCGGATTGTGGTGCCATTGCTGGTCTCCAAATTTACCCACAGTGCTTCTTCTCCTCCCTGTTTTCCCTTTTGTTCTGTTGCTTTGATTCCTTCCCTTATGTAAAGAGCTACTCCTCCTCCTCTTTTACCCTCCCTGTCCCTCCTGTAGATAGTGTATCCTAACGTGGTGTATTGTATTCTTTGCAGGAAGTGTACAGCTATTTACATTGGAAAAACTGGTAGGCGTCTTGCTGACCGTTTCAGGGAACATTACAGAGCAGTCAGGAATGGTGAAACTGCTAAACCCATTGTATCCCACTTTATCTCCAGGGACCACTGTGTCAATTACCTTTATGTCTGTGTCCTTCAGCAGGGCTTCTGGGATTCTGACCATAGAAAAAACATGGAAGCCAAGCTGATCATCCGCCTTGGCTCCAAGCAGCCCTCTGGTTTAAATGATAGACTTATTTTCCACTAACATCTTTCAGCCATCCCTTTTTTTTCCCCTAAAGTCTATTTGTTTTTGTACTCATTTAATTTATTTTTCATTTTCACCATATGTCTCCATTTCTGTCTCCTTCCCACACATTTGCCACCTTTCAGCCTTCTTACTAGGCCCTGTTAATTAGTCTCCACCTGGGAACTTCCCCAGCTCTTTCACTCCCATTATGCTTTATCTTTCCCATCATCACCTTTTTGTTTCACAGATTCTCTCTTAATCTTACCATTTATCACGTCTTCTCCCTGAGCCTCCCCTTTCTTCTTTCTCCACATATATATCTCTCTCATTTTACCTCTCCTCTACACTAACTTGTTTTTTTTTCTCTTTTAGATATTTCCTGAAGAAGACCTAAGGTCGAAACGTAGATTTTTAACTCTATTTTCTATTTTCAGCGTGCATTTAATATAACCATTTTGTTTTGCTTTTAGACCACATGCTGACATGGTGCCTTGTTTTTGTTTTATGCAGACATGGTCTACTGCACTGCCCCTGCAACCTCCCTTTCCAAACTAGATACCCTCCTAAACTTCTTCTACTGCCTTTCTACTAACACACCCTCTAGAACTCACTACTGTGATCTTTATCCTCCTCTTGGACTAACCCCACTGACGATATATCCACTCCCTCACCCTTATATCTAAATACTGCTTCAACATGTTACCTTCCTACCTGTCAGGTAGTCTCTCCCCTGTCTCCGACTCCCCTTATGAACAGCGACACAGAAATGAAATCTCCTTCTGCATACCCCATCCATCCTCCACTTTTGGACAGGCCGCTTTCTCCTTCCGACTCCCCAGTTTGTGGAACAAACATGCCCCTTCCATTAGAAACAGCTCCTCATAACTTGCCTGCAAGTACCAACTCCACTCCCTTCCTCCTCCACCTTGCCTCTGCCCCAGATGACCCCTTCTTTCTAGCACCTGTCCCTCATGCTCTAAACCAGGCCACTGCACTTACTGTTCTACTCCCCAAAATGTGAGCACTTTCACAGGTCAACTCTTTGCCTCCATGCACTACCACTGTAAAGACTGAAGAACTCTATTGCAAAGGTTGTAGCTACTTGCTGAACTGTATGTAAGACCAGAAGGAAATCCGTTCTGGTCCGCTCACTGTCTATGTTAAAATGTTGTTGAATCTGGCATCCTACAAGCAACCTCATCTTGTTACTGGTTGATCCGCTGTTGCACATCACATTGCTGTTTTTGTTTACTGTTGCACACTATGTATGCACTCCATCTCCCTTCCCCCCAGGTCGCACCTGGAATTGAGCCTTGGCTCCACGTGCCTTTCCCGGTTATCAATTGTTTAAATAAAAATAATTAAAAATTAAAATTCCAATAGTCCATAGTGTTCAGTGATTCCCCCCTACCCTCCGATCGCCAGCCCCAAATTTTATCACAAATTCCCCAGTATGCTGTAGACTGTATGTGTACTTTCTCTCATTCCACACAATGGCCAGTTGAGGAGGTGAGAAGAGGGCTGTGCCAGTTACTGTATCAAATCTCCATGCAGCACTGGTGATGGAAGTAAGGGGGGTGGCAGGGTGGTGCGCTTGGTGCTGGCGGTGCGGGGGGGCCGCTAAACACCAGGGACTACTGGTTCCTACATGGATCAGGTGCTCAAGGGCACTGAACACCAGTGAAAATGTTAATGATATGATGGCAGGCGAGCAGAGGGTGTGGGGTGCCACTAGACACCAGGGACAGATAACCATTTATTAGGATGGGGATTGGAGAGTGGCAGATGCCACTAGACACCAGGGCATCCATAGGTGCAATGAGCCCAGGTTGGGGGATGAAGGGGGGGTGGATGGCTGCAGTACCTTTGCCTACCACCAGGGCATCGTGCTCCATTAAATCGAGGTTTGCAAAGGTGGTAACTTGCATCCATTCAGGTGGCATTCACCACCTGTGCAAACCTTACAATATCCCACTGCGCCCTTATGCAGGGGACAACCCCCTCATTTACATGGATGCAGAGATAACCTAGCGCTCAGGTACTAATGGGTTTTGCCCACGCTGTGGAGGTGTCTGAATATAGACTCCACCCACAAATTGGGTGCAACACCCAGTTAGTACGGGCACACGCCCCTTAGCGCCCAGACTAAGTTTTGAATATCTGGCCCCCTGGTGACTTATACAGTATGTGATTACAATAGCTGCTGCTAACACTAGTACTAACAAATATAAGATAAACAATAAAAACAGTAACAAGAGAACAAACATGTGTGATCCTCTGTTGCAAGCCTGTTTGACTAACCCATATAGTTACCCTGTCGAGTGCCTAAGGGACAAACGTTTAACGGAGATTCATTATATACAAAACCATGGTTGCCATATTGCCATGAATTTTGGGAGACAGTCATGGACAGAATAGGTCAATTTTTCCATCTGGTATAGTAACTTATTGACTATGTCTACCCACCGTTTCAAAGCAGGGGTCCCTTCCCTTAACCACAAACTAGTGATAGTCTTGTGGTCCGCTAGCAGCAACGTAAATAACAGAGTTACCCCAAGCTCTAAACCCCTCTTAGGAGAACATGAGGAAGCACCATTGGAGACAAAAGGGATTGCAATTGTGAAAACATTTGCTTTAGGTGTGCCTCAATCTTGAGCCAATAGGAAGCAGATCCTGGGAAACCTCCCAAAATATGAGTACGGATGGCCTTTTTCTCCCCGCAGTTCCTCCAGCAGTGTCCCCAGCTCTCCCCATATATGATGCCTGAACTGCTGGTGTTTTAAAATACCCATTCCAGCATTTCCAGGAGTATTCTCTCCAGTACGGCAAGGATGTCACCTTTACAGTTAAACGTGAATACTGGGTCAATGTCTCAAAACTGAACTCTGGAGGTCCTGGTTCCATCTATGTAATATAATTTTTGAATCTAACTTTTCAAGCTCCTATAATCCTTTTAAAAAATACCCTATCAGGTGTCCCCACCTATCACCCCAAAGTGCCTTCATAAGAAGATCTGTTAGTAAGTTGGGTGGATCCTGTCCTCGTTTTAATAAATAGGATCAAACTTGGAGATACCAGAAAAGCTGACAGTTAATGAAACCATATTTATTCTGTTGCTCCCCACAGGGCGGTACTCCATGTGCATCCCGAACTTGGAAGACATGGCCCAGGCCAAGTTATCTCCACTGCTGAAATGTATAAAGTTCACATAATAACAATATTAATAATAATAACTTTATTTATTAAGCACAATTCAAATATCAAAGCACTATACAAAAGTATATGATCATAAAAACTTTAAAACAGTAATAATTAAAATCCTGTCTCACCGAATCAACTGATTACTCAGAGTTAATAACAAAAGCAAGATTAAATAAATGGATTGTCAGTGCTATGTTGAAACTCTCCACGGTCTGGGAACCCCCCACCCCACATCATGGGCCGGCTCACAACAAAGAAAGAAAATTGTTTTAAAACTTAACCTGGCATAGCTCCCAATGTCATCCGTAAACACAATATATTTGCAACATAACTTGCAAAGCTACTAAGTGGGGAAAATGTCAAAGGGTGTGCAAAAGAGATATTTGGATGTATGTTGCAAATCATGAAAATGGAAATTCAATATGAATCCAGTAAGTCATGTGGACAGGGAAAGCCAGTATTAAATAATACAAAGATGGGAGGCCAGAATGTAAATTTTAGGTTGGGGAGATTCAACCCCCTTTTTGCTTAGGGTGATGTAAAACTGTGCATCTAATCCTAGGGTGTTATCCCTCCCAAATAAACCATGAAATTAATTTATTCCAGGATCAATAGTACATCAGACAGAGCCACGATGCAATGCAGTAATTTGCAATAAATAACATGTCACAAAATACTGCAGTAAAAAAGGGCTTGATTGCCACTGAATTACACTAAGGAGGCACTACAGCACTGTGGTGTAGGGCACTGAGCTGCAGACCTGGAGACCTGGGTTTGAATCCCATCAGCCCCCACTTGCATACTGTGTGACCCTGAGCAAGTCACTTAACTTCCTTGTGCTCCCAGGTCGCACCTGGAAACAAGCTTTGGTTTAGTGAGCCTTTCCTGGTTAAACAATTTCCCCTTCCACCCCTCCCCTACACTGTTCACTGCAGCATTATTGCCTTGCATCCTGGCTGGTGCCACTGTAAGCAGACGAGGCACCAATGGCAAAGTCTGTAGCACACACAATACTCATGGTAAACCATTCATCCTTATCATTTCAATACTGGAAAACAAACCCAATGGTAGACGCATCCAAAGCTCTAAATCCTCTTTTATTTGTTGAGTAAGTGATTCTAGTTTTACCGACTCCAGGTGGTCTAAGTGCTTAGGTACAGTGACTCCCAGGTATTTAATCACTAACCAGTTCCATTTTAATGGAAATTTTGCTCTACGTAGATAGGCCACTGACAGAGCAAAGGCTGATGGCACATTTATAAGGTAGAAAAAGAAATGGGCAGACTGGATGGGCCTTGCGGTCCTTATCTGCCATCAACTTCTATGTTTCTATGTTTCTACGTCTCTGACTGGGGCTATAATTAAACCATAACAGGTCTGTTTTTTGGACATTTCATTTTAGGTCCGCTTCCATCCCAGAAGTATTCAGCTCCTCCCAGGCTGCTGGAATCAATTGCTCCTGGGACAACAATGTTACCAAAATATCATCTGCATACAGTGTCAGTTTAAATTCCATGCAACCTATAGGCATTAGGGTTGTCAGAACTAGTTCGGGAAAGATTCGAACCCATCACGAACCCTGGTGTTCGAGTTCTAATTCAGAACTCGAACACTAGAGGGTTCGCAAACGGGTTCGAATCTGAAGCAAATCTTTTTTTTTTTTTTTTTATGCATTAAGGAATAAGCCGCAACGCAAGCAACATGAAGCAATCTGCCTGATTTCAAAGTAGCAGCCCCAGAGTGAAAAAATCTCACTTGCATACTGTCAGCTCCCTCCAGTCCCATTTCAGCTCCAGTATGATCAATCCCATCATGCCATGCCATTAGTGTTGTTGGGGGCTGAATGGTGAGGAGTCGGACTGCGCGCCTGCGTAGTTACTTCATCCCAGTCCGTGTTACCACCTGACCATCTGCTCTGCGGTCAGGTGGTGGTCGAATATGTAAACTGCGTGCTGCAGCTCCGTTCATTTAGTCCCACCATAAAGGAGTTGCAGCAGCTTGTGCTACTATGCCCTGTCTGGGCCAGCTCTGCTCTTTAGTCTCTGGCTCTGCTGCTAATAATTGCTAATTGTGAAATCGTCGTGTCAGACTTAGTTGATTTATTGCAAAGAAAAGTAAAAAAATAAATAAAAAAGCTAAGGGGTGGGTGGGGGTGAAAAGGTAGGGGGGACTCGGGGAGTGGGAACTGAGGAAAAGAAAGGGTCCGAAGGAACAGTTGGTGACAGGCTCAGCCTCAGGATGAGACAGACAGAGGGAAATTAAAAAGTTGCTGAATATTTGAGAGAAACTGAGAATTTATCTTTCATTTTCAATCTCAGTTCAATCAAATCAACAGTTCAGACTTCATTTCTGCCTGGCGGTACTTGTTTCACACTGGGAAGGAGCGATCATCATCACCCTGGCTGGGGGAGGGGTGAAGAAATTAAAACAAATGGATTTACTAATTCTGAGGAAAATTAAGTTTAACTTTAATGTGTGAGAAGTTGAAACATTTGAATTTGATGGCATTTTACTTATTACTTTATACCCTACTCTACAAAACAAAGTAAAATAATAGCCAGGAGGACAGGATTCTGTCTAAGGACTGTAGTACTGTGCTGCTGAGCATTCTTCTATTCCACCCTATCAAATTCCTGATAGAACAACACCAGGCTGTTTTTAGGTTGTTTTTTTTACACAGTACTCCCTACTTGTGTGTTGTGTGTGTGACTCCACTACACTGTATCTCTCTAGTCTCCTGTGGTGTTATCCCATCACCCTCCTGCAGCTGCTGTGTACCCTACCCATTGTGTGTTACTACGAGAAGCCCATTGTTGGGCAGTCGTGTGGTGGCATTATATTTAAATACATGACAGAAGCATATAAATAAATTTTAGTGTTGGGAGGACAGACAGAAAAATCTCTTTCCTTGGGTTGTATGTGTGTGTGACTCCATCTCCTGTGGTCAGCCCATCTCCTTCTGCTGTGTGCCCTTTGACTGCACTGTACCTTACCCAGTGTGTGTTACCGTATGAAGCCCAGTGGCCAGATGTGTGGTGGCATTATCCTTGAATACATGACAGAAGCCTAAAAATATATTTTCCTGTTGGGAGGACAGAAAAATCTCTTTCCTCAGTTTATGTGTGTAACTCCCTCTCTTTACACGCTAACGTGGAACCTTTGCAAAAGAGCCTCGGCTCAAAGGTATTGTAATCCTAGATTGAAATAAATAAAAAATCTTGTGGTCAGCCCATCACCCTGCTGCTGTGCGTCCCATGACTACACTGTACCTTACCCAGTGTGTGTTACCGTGTGAAGTCCAGTGGGCAGTTGTGTGGTGGCATTATCCTTAAATACACGACAGAAGTCAAAAAATATATTTCCCTGTTGGGCGGAGAGACAGAAAAATCTCTTTCTTCGGTTAGTGTGTGTAACTCTGTCTCTTGTGGTCAGCCCATCACCCTGCTGCTGTGCGCCCCTTGACTACACTGTACCTTACCCAGTGTGTGTTACCGTGTGGCTTCCAGGCCAGGTGTGTGTGGTGGCATTATCCTTAAATACACGACAGAAGCCTTAAAAATATATTTTCCTGTTGGGAGGAGAGACAGAAAAATCTCTTTCCTCGGTTTGTGTGTGTAACTCCGTCTCTTGTGGTCAGCTCATCACCCTACTGCTGTGCGCCCCTTGACTGCTATGTGTATGACTATGCCCAGCAGCCCAATCATTCTGTAAGCCTTGAACCTGGGATCCTTTAGTTGCAAACCATCATATTCTTCAATTACTTTCAGTCCATGGTATCACAGTGTCACACAACCAAAATAAAATTTTGGAGTTGTAGCTAAGCAGATCACAGATCACATTGCTTTCTTGTACAGGAGTATTGTGGGTGTGGGTGTGTTCACCTCAGTATACTGGTACTGTTATGGCTGACACCAACATAGATGAAGCATCTGGTGATGGTGTTGGAGCAGGTGTTGGTGGTAGTGGTAATCCTGGTGCTCAAGAAATAACTAAAATGTTTCACGGATAAAATTCAACAAACAGCAAAAAGAGCAACAGCGAAGTGTGGTAAAGGGGACCTTACAGAAAATCTGTGCAGCTGCTGGGGTCACACGAGAGGGCACCATAAGGTGGCTATCTATGCTGTTAAAATCCCTGTGACTAGCAGTAATAATGCAAGTGACTGTGAGTCCCTCTCTGACTCAGACTCAGACAGTAGCTCTTTGTCTCAGTCCGACACTGTTGTGTCTTGCGACGTATCATTACTTCTTCAACAAAGTGAAATGAGCAAGTCTGCTGAGAGTGAATCAGGTAGTGCATTTGCAAATACATCCAGCACTGTTGGCAATGAAAAGGACATATCCATTGAATCCACCACTTCTGTGTCGGCCAGCAATGAAAATCCATCAAAGTCCTCTGCCCACTCTTCTAGCACCAAGGAGCATCTCCCGGTTCTGTTAGGACAGGAAAAGACACAAACAGTCTTTAGCTATCTTCCTAGCACTCGAACAAAATCTGTCACATCTGAGGTGTGGAATTATTTCTGTCAGTAAAACTGATCCATGCAGAGCAATTTGTTCCCCTGTAAACAGAGTGTAAGTCGTGGTAAGTTGTGTCATGCCTTGGCACTACAGCTCTTAAAAGCCATCTGAAAAGCATTCAGTTTTGCTTGATCGTCCAAAACCCATGTCCTCCATCTTCCAGACCACTATGAGAAGGGTCAGGAATCTGAAATGGATACTGAATTGTCTGAACTTGATGCGACAGAACCACTGCCAGCCCTAGGATAACTGTTACCACCAATGCCAGCACCATTAGTACTAGTTGCACATCCAGTGATGGCACTGAATGTATAAGTCCTAGACCACCATCTCCGCTGTCATCTACCCATCGAGCTAACGGTGTATAATAAACCAGCAGGGACATGTTGTAAACAGCTAACACTGTCTCAGGCATTTGAAAGGAAGAATACCTTTACTAGAAATCATCTAAAGACCCTTCATCTTAATCACAGAATTGGTGAACTGTTAGCTGGAGCCCTTCTCCCATACTCTTTGGTAGATCATGAGGATTTTAGGGAGCTCATGAAATTAGCAGAGCCTCGTTACAATGTTCCTCATCAAAGGTACTTTTCCTATGTTGAAATACCAAACATTTATCAGGCTTTAAAAGTGATAATGATGCTTGCACTTAAAACCGCAGAGGGTGGGGTTATTCATGTCACAACAGATATGTGGACAAGCACTCAAAATATAGATTACATGTCCCTTACCGCTCATTGGGTCATGTTTTCTTGTGCTTCTTCAAAACAAAAGACACCCCAAAAGATGGCACTGCTGTATATAAAGAAGTTTGGGCAAAGTCATACAGCTGCAAACATCTTGCAGGAAATAAATGACCTCCTTGACGAATGGATTTATTCTCACGGTCTCAAATGTGGCTTCATAGTAAGTGACAATAGGGCCAACATCTTGAAAGCAGTACAGTATGGAGGATTTATGCATGCTTCTTGCTTTGCACATTGCTTACATTTAATTGTCATGGGATTTCTCAGCAATGAAACACAAGTGGATGGTATGATTGCTGTTTGCAAAAAAATTGTAACTCACTTTTCACATTCAACCAAGGCTATACGGACATTGTCCGAACTGCAAAAAAAACACAAGCTGCCCCAGCAAAAGCTGATTCAAAATGTTTCCACTCATTGGAACTCAATGCTTTATATGCTGCAGCGCCTCTTGGAGCAAAAGCAATCTGTACATGAGTATTGCTCCAGTTACACTATTGGAGATGGCATTATGCTGTCGGTGCTGCAGTGGAAATTAATGAGACAGTGTGCTGCATCCTGCTCCTTTTGAGACAGCTACAAGGGACATGTCTTCTGAAGCGATCTGGAGTCAGGTTATCCCACTCATAATGCTGATTTCACATCATCTTAGTGTTCTAAATCTACAAATAGAAAAAGACAGATCTGAAGTTCACAACATGTTGCTCTGTATCATGGGAATCTCGAAGAGAATGAGCGAGTGCTTTCAAAACTAATGAAAAATTAGTTGCAATGACTTAAATCAAAACATTGCATCCTTGCAACTCTCTTAGATCCCAGGTTGAAGGCTACACATCTTCCAAAACAGATGATATAGAGCAGTACAAATGTTTGTTGCTAGATGAGCTGCAGCACTCACAGGAGTCAAACACACGACACTACAGTACCTTTCAGGTTGTCATCACCACAACATGCAGGTTCATCTTCACAAAGGGATACAGAACTGGAAAAGTCACCAAACATTAACAGTAGTTGTTCCACAACTGCCACTTCTTCAACCCTTAGCAGGAGGCTAAATCTGTGGCAAAACCTTTCCCAAATTGCTGCCATACCAGCTTATGCTGATTCCTCTTCTGAGCGGTCTCTGTCCATCATGGTAGACATTTACCTGCAAGAACTGCCTATTCCTATTGATGCATGCCCTTTTGAATACTGGAGATCAAAAAAGTCGATTTGTACAGAGCTGTATGATGAAGCCTGTAAATATCTTGGTTGTCCTGCAACAAGTGTCACTTCAGAACGCATGTTTAGTACAGCTGGTAATATTGTGACAGACACCAGAAATAGGTTGCTGCCAGAAAATGTACACAGTTAACTTTTATTAAAGTTAATAAGTCAAGATTTTCGTATCCCTACAAAAGAGTATACATAAACAGATCCTGAAGTGATTGATGTTGTGGATGTTGATGGTGATGACAACTCAGATGGTGGTGGCTGGTAAATACTTTGTGTGTTGGAGTTCTCTGCACCAAAAAGGAAACTTTTACAGACTGTGATGGTTTTGGTTGTCTCTCTCCTTTCTGTCTATTATTTTGACTATATATACGCTTTAAAAACTTTCACCATTTCCGATGGCAAACTGCTTTGTAGCTAGGGTCTAAAGTCAACAAGTTTTTATACAGGGCAATTTTAACATCAGTGGGAAATAGCTCCAAATTTATTAAAAGGACACTGTCATGTCAATCATTTCTGTATCATATTATTTATAGTTAAAGCGCAAACACATATTTTGGATTTACCTTCTGTGACTTTGTAAAGGCAGTATGGGCTGGGACCGGGAGGCCTATTTTTTGATTTTAAAGAGGACAAACAATGAGTTCTAATTGGTAGCTGTTTATTATTTTTCAATTACAGAATATTAGCTTATAAACCAAAATGATCCATATGTAACTTATCTTACTAAATAAAACATTATGGAAAACTGTATTTTGTATTGTTATGTTTCTGTGGGCAGCATCCTGTTACAAGTCTCTTCCAGGGAAACAGAGTCATCTTGAGTTTTACCTATGTCATGTTGATTATGATATCATTCTGTAAGCGTAGGTCCTATACCACAATAGCTCATGTTTAACATTCTGTTGTACACAGATCCATGTATAATAGCAACAACTCTCAAATTACTGGTTCCATGAAGAGGACAGTACAGAATGTTGTCCATAAGAAGAAACGCAATTTGAAAAAGACATTGTTACATAAGTGTTGTTTATTAAGGAACAGTGAAGAATGGCTCATTTGGAGACAAGAGTTTCATTTCTTTGAGTAAGCATTGGTAGTTTTGGCATTTGAGAGGGGAGGAGTGTAGAATGGGTGCTGGAGGCAGGGAAAGGGCTGAGGTTGTTTTAACATGGATTCAAGAGGGAGAAAGATGGCATGGATGCTAGTGCATGGGTGAGGGTTGGGGGTTGGTTTTAACATGGATGCATGGATGCAGGAGGGAGAAACATGGCATAGTTGTTAGTACATGGGTGATGGTTGGGGGAGTGGGTTTTAACATGGGTGAGGGACAGAGAAGGGTGACATGAACAGTAGTTCATGATTAAGTGTGTGGGTAGTTTAAACATTTGGGTGAGGGAGGAGGGTGGGATATGTGCTTGAGGGGGTGAGGGTTGGGGGTTGGTTTTAACATGATGTAATGTGGTATGGGTGCTACTGCATAGATGAGGGTGGTGGAAGAAAAGTGAATGGGTGCTGGGGTGAAAGGTGGGTGTTGTTTTAGTCCTTTCGTTACAGATTCATGATCGGGCTGGGGATGGTGAGGAAAAGATGATGACAGACCGATGGTAAGGGTGGCTGAAATTGATTGCCCACTGTGGAACTCTATTATAGACATAATACATATATCTTTTTATCTTATTGAATACATTGCAAACTGCTGCCACTGTAGCACAATTGTCCTGTCCCCTTTAAAAAGAATAAAGGAATCAGAAATAAAAAGAAAAATCTGCATCAGCAGTTTTCACAGAATGTGACCTATCATAAAGTGTTTTTGCTTTACAAGTAGTGATAATTTGATACATAATGGGTTGACAGACACTGTCCCTTAAACATCACATGCCAACTGCTGCAGCTACATTAAGTGTTCCTTAAGTTAGTATGTGGTGAGGAAACCACTTTTTTTTATTTATGTGACTGCAATACAGATTTTATTGATGTATCAGCTGGAAAAATGCATCATCTTAGAAAGTTGCATGTATTACTTCAATTTGCCAACAAGAATGTTGATATGTGTATGCATTATCTTAGAAAATTGCATGCATTTTTTGCCGACAACAATGACTGGCATATTTTTTTTATTCAAATGTCTTGACTGACTACGTTATGACATAATGGCCCAGATATTCAAAAGGGTTGCGCCATGCACAACAGAGATGCACCAGCGCATGTCCGAAAATGCACCATTCTGCGATATTCAGCGGGAAGCAGCTGCGCCCCCATAATGGCAATGCGTAAGAGCAAAATGGTAATGAATGCATGCGCAACTGAAGGGGGAGGAACCATGAATAAAATGGCGCAGTGATATTCAACAACATGCGCCACGCACAATAGGGGAGCAAGCAGAAGTTGCGCAATAGCAGAAATGATCCAAAATAAAAAGGAACAAGAGAGAGGCGCAAGAACGCTATAGGGAAGCCAGAGGTGGTAGCAAGGTGACAGCCACAGAAGAGAGGGAAGCAGTGAGTGGGACTGTGCAGGAGCAGGACAGGGCACACCTGGTAACATAGGGCAACAGGACAGGAGTGGGGAGCCTGTGCCACAGTGGACTGAGGGCAGTGGCAGTGGGCAGGACAGCCAAAGCTCGGAGGTGTTCCCAGTGCAAGTGGAGTATCACACAGGACAGTCGGGGTAACGGGATTACAGCTGCCGGGGGACACAAGCCAGGGACATGGCCAGTGCCATCATTCAGATGGAGTCGGTAATGAGGGGTGTGAGAAGGCAGGCAGCAGGGGGGTACGGCCGTGGAAGGGTCCGTTGGCAGTAAGCCCCCAACAGGCAGTACCGAGCCCACACCAGCTTCGAGCACTACAGTGACACCGAGACTGTGGGCCGGTACCACCTGAACCGGGTGATCCTGAGGTGGCTCTGTGAGCTGTGCAGTGATGAGATGCAGGCACCCACATGACGGAGCCATGCTCTGTCAGTGGAGACAAAGGTAACAGCTTGCATGTGCTTGCTCGCCATGGGCACCTTCCAGAGACCAACAGGGGACACAACAGGCATAACCCAGTCGACCGCATCATGCCTACTCACACAATTCCTCAGCGCACTGCTGCCACATGCTGTGGAGTACATCTGTTTCCCCAGCACACCGGTTGAGCACACAGCACACATACAAGAGTTCCACAGGGTAGAACATATGCCTGGCGTGCTCGGGGCCATTGACTGCACCCATGTGGCCATCCGCACGCCACCTGGCCCGGAAGGTGCTGCGTACACCAACCGGAAGGGCTATGCCAGCATCAACTGCCAGGTGGTGTGTGAGGCTAGGGGGCTCATAAGCAATGTTTGTGCCATGCACTCTGGGGGAGCACATGATGCCTTCATCTGGCACCAGTCTGCACTGTGCCACAGGTTCAAGAGTGGGGACATCCCCACTGGCTACCTAGTGAGTGAATATGCAAATCACGCAGGATGACATGGATCTTGGGAGGGGCATAGTCAGAGGTGCCATGGGCATTGGCCTAGATGGCCCATGGCAGGGCAACACTGATCACCAAACTAATGTCCACCCTCTACACACAGGTGACAGTGGCTATTCACTCCGTCCCTGGCTGCTCACACCATACCAGCAGCCCGCGACCCCATTGCGGCAACGGTACAATGAGGCACATGCCACCACACGCAATGTCATAGAGCGGATGTTCGGGATGCTGAAGGCACATTTCCGTTGCCTGGACACATCTGGCGGTACCCTACAGTACAGCCCCTCAAAGTCCTGCGGGCTATTCCTGGCCTGTTGCATCCTGCACAACATGGCCAACGACTGTGGGATAGCTGTAGAGGTCGAAGAGGGGGACAGCGATGGGGACGATGAGGACGCCGGTGCAGATGGTGATGGGCAGCCCCCCCTTGGTCAAAGGGACCCCCGACTGATCTGGATGTTGCAGCTGCACCGGGACACCATCACAGAGGAGCACTTCAACCAACCCAGGTAAGTCATGGGGCCATGTGCAACCACCAATGGCAAGGGCACAACCCACAAACTCGCATGGACAAACCCCAGGGCGCATGGCAGAAAGGGAATTGGCTGAGCATGGAACTGCACACGCCGACAGGGATGGGCAAGGCCTAACATGGCACATGGTCTCGCCGCACACACACACACACACACACACACCCACAAGACATGCACAAGGGGTAGGGGGCACGCCGACCCCGACTGCCACCCCTAGCCACACACACGTCCACAGACCACCATGCCCAGTGCCCGTCATTGTGCATGTCTCAGATGCTGGGCATCATTGCACAGTGGCGGACAGGGCAACGCAAGCATCATTATGCACACACCACAGCGGCCAGCAGCCAGGAGGGTGTGCACATGGACCGTGTGTGTGTGCAGGGCCAGGTACCCCACCCGTGCATTGCACGTTGAACAACACACTACACACAGGGCAGCATCAGACAGTAGCCATGGTGGGAGACAGGTCAGTTACGTGGCACAGTGCCACGGCCGCCACGGATGCGTGGGCGGCCCCGCTGAGACCTGCCAGCCATAACAGGCTGACCACTGGCCACATAGGGTGGCACCGACGGTCCCCCAGGGGTGCTGCTGCCGGAATGTGACCGTGCTCGAACAGGGGTCTGCAGCTCACCGAACATGCCAGTGCCAGGCGTGCTCAGGATTCCCACAACTGAACCCGGTGTCGACATGGAGGGTGTCGCACGACACCAGCAACGGGGGGTGGACATGTCACTGCGCAGTGTCTGCGGCACATGGGTAAATAAATGTGTGCTCATTGTGGCCATGACAGCTGTGAATGCCTGTGTCTGCCTGTCAATGGCGGCGGTCACATCCTCCCGCAGCCGGTCCATCCCTGCCAGGAGCAGACCGGTGTCCCTGCTGCGCCGCTCCTCTGCCTGGCGCAGGACCGCACTGAGTGCATCCACCGCTGTTACAAGCCGCAACTGCTGATCCACTGATTCATGGAGTAGCGGGTGTGCTCATCTAAGAGGTCATCCACCTGCTTGACATGCTGTCCCTCATGGTGTTCGCGGCTGTGCTGGGCAGCACCCCTTGAGGCTGGGTGCTGCACACCAGGGCCATGCCTGGGCATGTCCACAGGCGGTGCACTGACGCCGTCCCCCTGACACTGTCCCCCCCATTGCCATTGGCCGACTGCTGACACTGCCCCTCCAGCTGCCACTCGCCAGGGCTCAACGGTGCCACCGCAGCGGCCGCAACAGCCCCACTGTCCTGGACACACACCAGTGCTGCCCCACTGGTGCAGGCAGGCACAGGCTGGGACAGTGATGTCACGCAGGCCTCCACGGTGGCACAACCCACGGCTATGCCCATGCTGTTACCTGCTGTAGGGCCATCCTGTGGCCCACATGTATCACTGTCCATGATGTGAGCTTCATCATCATCAGTGATGGATCCGGCACCAGTCAGAGTCTCAGCATGCTGGCATCCATGGACGCTGTCACACGGGCAGGGCCTCCTCTGCACCAGCTCCACCAACTTCAGTCTGGATTGCCAGGCAGGTACACTGTCGTTCTGACCCTCGGACACCTGTGGAGGTGGATGGGCGCTCCTCTGTGTCCAGGGTATCACCCTCAGTGGATGAGCCCACCACCGCTGACCCATGTAGATGCTCAGGAGCTGTAAGGGAACACAGTAGCATTAATGTCTCTGCCCTACCCTGTGGCATTCCCCCCACCCCCCACACAGTGACAGATCAGGACCTACTATGCAGTGATGGGCTACCACCCATCTGGAAGCCATCACCTGGAACACCCTCTAGGGCACAACGCCGTATGCTGCCAGCAACCCGCTCTTCCTGTGGCATCAGGCGTGGCACGGCCGGCTGTCCACCACCAGTCGCAGCCCATGCTGCCCTGATGGCAGCCACCTTATCTTTTATCCTCCTCCTGTCCGTGCCCACCTTCTTCTTGCACTCCTGCATGGACCGCTGGTGGCTGCCATGCTGGTTGACGGCACGCGCCACCTCACCCAATGCCACAGCACGGGCCTGTGGTGTTCCCCACTGTCCGCTGAGCAGCTGTTCCTGGTCAAGGTAGGCCTCAAACAGGGCATCTGATTCTGCCCGGGTGAAGTTGGGCCTCCTCCATCTCCCACGTCTCTGTTCCTCCTCCTCCTCCACCTCACGTTCGGCCATCATTGATCCTGTGGGAATGACAGGTGTTACCTCTGAATGTGCAGTCCCATGCATCTCTCACACACCACAGTCCACACTGGCAAACAGCATGCAACTCACCACAATAGACTGCAATACCAGACTATGGCCTCTGCAGCCCCATGTCACATTTATATTACGCAATGCACGCAAATGAGGCGAGGCTCAACTTTAAGTGGAGCTAATGCAGTAGCTGTGCCATGGAATTGCTGATGAGCTGATTTGCATATGCCGGCTGAATATCACGCTGTTGTGCCTTGCGCAATTGTGTTGAACGTGCTCAGGCAGGGGCGCAGCTGTGTGATGTGCACAGTAGACACCAAATGGCACAAGCCCGGGGTGCTGACACCGACGCCTGCTGCGCTGCTGATGTGCTGAGTGCGGGAGGCAGTGCAGGGCACGTCCACCACTGTGCCAGTGGCGCTAGTGCACTGTTCACATATATAGCGCTCTTGCCCTGGGGTGCCGTAGGCGCTTTGGTGCCACAGCGCGATGGGCCACTACAGGAAGTGCCACACAGGTGCCCTACCACGCTACACACGGTGAGTACCAATCACGCTGTGGTGGTCCATGCGCAAGGGACCCCTGACCCTGTGCCAACCTTTGCCCCCTAGGCGCCATGCGTCCGCATGGGTGCACCTCTATTACGCTGTTCGGTGACAGCGCGATGGGGAATGGCAGCGCAGTACTGAGCAGCATCCGCAAGTGGTGGACGTGCGCTAGGGAGTGCCATTTTGATTCTCAATCGTGGAAAGATGGCACGGAGATGGGCACCTATCTGGAGCCAAGTTGAATTGGCTAACCTCGTGTCCCTAGTTGAGCCCATGCTGGTGCTGTCTTTGGTGAGGCACCCCTGGACAGGGCCAGGAGTGCCGTGTGGGAGGAGGTGGCGGTGGCCCTGGAGGAGAAGACAGGGCACCAGCGCACAGCGGAGCAGTGCAGGCACCGGTATGGGGACCTCCAGCAGAGGGACCTGACCTCCAGTGGAGGGACCTGGACAGGTAATAATCCCTCTTTACAAAACACTGGTTAGGCCCCATCTGGAGTACTGCGTGCAGTATTGGAGGCCACACCTTCACAAGGACATTAACCAAATTGAGGCAGTCCAGAGAAGGGCAACCAAAATGGTGCAGGGACTGCATCAGAAAACATATGAGGACAGATTAACGGAGCTCAATATGTATACCCTTGAGCAAAGGAGGGAGAGAGGTGATATGATCGAGGGATTCAAACACCTTAAGGGCATTAACAAGGTGAAAGAGTCTAACATGTTTAAATATAAGAAAAATAGCAGGACAAGAGGACACAGCATGAGATTAGAGGGGGGCCGGTTAAGGGGGAATGTGAGGAAATTCTTTTTCACAGAAAGGGTGGTGGATGCATGGAATGGCTTACCTCAAGAAGTGGTGGCTATGAATACAGTGCAGGGCTTCAAACAGGCATGGGATAGGCATAAGGGAGCAATACAAATGAGTATGAATAGATAGGCCACTGACAGAGCAAAGGCCGATGGCACATTTATAAGGTAGAAAAAGAAATGGGCAAACTGGATGGGCCTTGCGGTCCTTATCTGCCATCAACTTCTATGTTTCTATGTTTCTATGGCTTGCCTGCCTGGGGGCATGCGCCAGGAGGGGCGCGTTTCCACGGCCAGGTAGGTGCCCCATCCATATACTGGTTACGTCCATATGGGTATTGCGATGGGCATATGTCCACCACATGGGGGGGTCCATCCAGTGTGGGCAGTGGTGGTGGTGGTGGTATACGGGTGGGGGGCAGATGGGTTTGGCTGTGTAGGATCGCACACACCTGGGGGCGGGGGGGGCCTTTGCTACCAGATTGCACTGATGTTCCTCTCTCCATGTTTGCACCCTAGGCCCTGAGGAACGTCGCCATGCGAGGGAGGAGCAGCAGCAGCGTGAGGCACATCCAGATGCCAGAGGACCCATACCAGCTCAGCGCCAGGACCAGCCTGATGATGGTGAGTGCCTTACATCCAGGATTTTCTGTGCATGCTAGGTAGCAGGGGGGGCGCCGGGCATGGCCACCATCCATTGACACCACAGCTGTGCACACCACATAGTACAGTCAGCACTGTCCATTGGCACTGCACGTCTGGGAGTGCATCACTGGTGGTCCATGCGTGCACCAGGTGCATGGCTCTGCCACTGCCTTCGCAATGCAAAGCCATGTCACTGTACAGCCACGGTGGTGCTGTTCAGGACTTGGGCGGTGGGTGTGTGCAGCGGTCCGCATGGCTGTGGTGCCTGGGTGGGCAGATCTTGTGGAAACGATCACTGTGGGTGGTCGCACACCATCACAGGGGCGTGTCCCATGGCTGTATGCCATGCACAATGGGTGGGCTGCAGGGGGCTGTGCATTCACACCTATTGACTCTGCTCCCTTGTCCTAGGTGGACGGAGGATGGTCCATGTGGAGCAGGCGCTGCAGGAGCTGCTACAAGTGGCCAGGGCCTCTCTGGCCATCCTCGAAAGGATGGATCACCATGGTGTGCGGCGTCGACATGGCAGGAGGTGCCATAGAAGCGGGGAGCGGGGCTCCCCCTGAAGACGGACCGCACGTGGACCTCAAAAACCCCCCTGGACCTAACCTCACACCCCTTCTTCCCTCTCCCATTTGTTCACTCTGCTCTTTACCCACCTCCACCCAGTTTGTGGCCCTCACCCCTTTCAACTGTATATATTTGTACATAGATTTGTTACCACTTTTGTAATACATTTGTTTAGTTATGCCTACTGTTGTGGTCTCTGATTTGCAGCGGGCTAATGGTGCTCAGCTGCAGTGGTGTGCATGGTGTCAGGGGTGGAGCTATCATGGAGGGGTGTGTGTGTGTCCATAGGGGAAGTGACTATGGTGTGGGTGTAGCTCTCAGTCACTGTCTGTGGTTTGTGTGTTGTTCCCTGTGCACTGGATGACTGTGTGCAGTGGTACATGGTGCATGCGCTGTGTCCATGGCGCACCTGTTAGACCGTACATGACCTGTGCAGCTGCCACCCTTGCATGTCTGTGACCTGCACAGTCCGCTGGCATGTCAGTGGTGGCTGCCCATGCTGGATTGCTACTGTACCCAGCGCAATGCCGGGTTGCCTCCTGTCACTGGTGTGGTGCACGTCTGCCTCGGGTGGCACTGTTGCCTCCACTGTTGTTGTCCCACCTCAATGCTGTCACTCGTGTCTGTTGCAGGGGATGTGCTCCACTGTCTGTCACTTGTGCTCCAGCCACATGCTGGAGGCGTACAGTGTTGTGGTGACTGCACAGGGTTGCTGGCACACCTGTGCCATGGAGAGGTTCTGGCCGTGTGTACATGGCTGCCATGGTCACACGCCGGGGGCTTGGTTGACCCGCTACTGTGTCCCTGTGTTCGTGTGCCCTTGGGTATGGGTGGGTGTATGTCCATGCACTGTGTTGCATCCTGTGTGGCGCATGCTTCCATGCAACACTGTGGGTGTCTGCGCTGGCTGTTGTGGCCAGTGCTGGGATGGAGTGTGTCCTTTGGAGGGTGTGCAGGGTGCTGTGACACTGGTGGTGGGGTCCGGGGCATGCCCTGTCACGTGTGTAGTACCTTGTGTGCCGATGCATGGTCGGCCTCACAGCTGCACCTGGGGGGGGGCATTCATGGTGGCACTGTGTCTGCAGATGTTGCTTCACTGTCTGCTGCCGCCAGCTATTGGGTGCTCGTGGTGGGGCTGCCTTGCATGGTTCTGTGGTGCACAGGGTTGTATTGTCACAGTGGGGGTGGTGGCATGCTTGGGGTGTCCTGCACTGTTGGGTGCTACTCCTGGGCAGGGTGTATGGAGATTGTGGTGCAGGGTGTGCTCTGCATTGGTGGGATGGTGTGGCACAGGGTGGACGGGCATCCATGTGTGACAGTCCCAGCTTGCAAGGGGGTGTACTGGGGCACCATGGCCCGGTGGTGGGTTTGTTGCTGGTGTCCCTGGGCCAGTGGTTCTTCCTGCTCTCCTCCGGTTGTGTGGTGCATGGGGTGTGGAGGGCGATGTCTGTTCTGCTGTGTGCTCCTCTGCCCATCCCTACCATGGGTGGTGGGCACCTGCATCCTGTCCCTGTGCATCCCTGGTTGTGCTGTTGTGCTGCTGCCCTACTCCACTAGGCACCCCTGGTTTTGCTATTTCGCATCAGACCTGCGCCACTGCACATCCCTGGTTGTGCTATGGCACAGTTGGCACGATATTCAGTCGTATACTGCAGGTGCATCTTGACCTGCACAGTAATTGAATATGTGGCGTGTTGCGCATAGAGCGCAGTGGACTTGCTTGCCTCCTGCTGTTGCACACTTTTGTGGGGCAGTTTGAATATCTGGGCCAATATGTTTTGCAACAGTTCCATGTGCTGCGGCTGCAGTACCTTGGCTTGCCTTTATTATAAAAGCTTTCTTTTAAACATAGCAACTTTTGATTTACTCATTTAAAACACAAAGCAGCAAATAGCTGAGATTAGGTAATATCAGTTATTTTTTCTAATAATTCATGATGATGAGTATATATAAAACTGAGAACATAAATGGCTAATGTGCCTCTTTCTTTCACTAAGGAACTATGATGCAGCTGCAGCAGGAAAACTTTTAACATATGGGTGGGTGGGAGCCTGTTACGTATTAAGTTGCTGGCTTTAGCAAACAGAAGAAACCATAGATAAACCTAGTTGTATTCCTATCAACGTCACACATGATCATTTCTCTCCCCCTTATATTGAGCAGTTTTTCCTTTACTTGTATTTCTTTACTATCTTCATTACTGGCAGCACAATTAAAAAATAGGGTTTGAGTTCTAAAAAGTTATAAAAAGATTAGAACCCTAGAACTTTTTCAAAAGTTCTAGACTAGAACTAGAACCCAGAACTTCAGAGGGTTCTGACAACCCTAATAGGCATACCCTCCACCACTGTGTTAGTTCAACTAGCCTCTGCCAAGGGCTCTGTACAGAGTGCAAATAATAGGAGGGAAAGAGGGCAGCCCTGATGGGTGCCTCTCGCCAGTGCTACTGGTGGAGATAAAACAACCATTAACCCTTATCAACATCCTAGGAGAAGCATATAAATTCTGCATATAAAGTCTATAAAGGGCAGGGAAAAATCAAAGTTCAACAGGGTGTCCCCGTCGAATGCCTTCTCTGCATCCAAGCTGACTACCACAGCTGGTAAAGTCCTTGAACAGATGTAGTCCATTAGGAGACATGTCCTTCTGATATTATCTATCAGATGTTTGCCTTGCTTTAATAAAGCCAGATTGTTCCTTCTTTAAAATGATGGGGAGAATAGGATCTAACCTATTTGCCCAGAGTACCCCACAAAGCTTATTGTAACCCCCCTACAAATGGGGGTTCCTGAAAAGTCTTCCCTGAGCTTGCTTAAATGCTCACTGCCAGGCTGGTGTTCTGCATTTTAGCAGTTTAAATGTATTGCCACAGAGTGCCTGTATAGCCTCTGTGTACTGTCTCTTTAAGAGCTGCCTGGATTGTAGTCATAATTAATCTGAGAGGGAGCTCTGTTAGAAGAGGTACATGTTTGCTGATCATTTGTTAGAGTAGTAATAATATTGCAGTTTGTTCTAACCTGCCTTCTTTGCAGCATGGACAGTTCTGTTTGTTTCCATCATCTTGATCCTGGACTGCTGAAATGGGCAAATCAGGACTTTGAGGACTCTAAAATGGAGCCTGTCCCCAGGGGCCTTGTGGGATCAAAATTCTGTAGGAATTGTAGTTTTGGGCTTTTGACGCCAAGACAGACCTGGAGGGGGAGCCCTTGTTGTGACTGACAGACAGATCAGCCAACCAAACCTTTTGGATCCCGGGGAAAGTCCCAGACTGTTTTGCAGTTCAGTCAGTTTGAATTGCAAACTGAAAGTGGTAACAGCTTGAGTGATTCAAGCAGCAGTCCCTGTGTAATTTGCGCAGAACTCTGAAAGGGCTGAGTTTTGGCCTGCCTGTCTGCCTGCTGTCCCCGAGAGGGAAAATAGAGCTTATTCGGACTGAATCCAAATTGTGAGAGTGAGATAAGCCACAGAACTGTGACCAGGCTTTAACCTGAAGAAGTCCGAAGATTTGCTGAATGCGATCGGCCTGTCAGGATTTCCAGCCACCTTTGAACTCCCGTTTTTTGCAGAGACTTTATAACTGCGACCGGATACCAATCTGCCTGACACAGTAGAATTTCTTACATGTAAATGTGCTGTGTGCTGTAAGTGGGTCGTGATTTGGTTCCCCACTGTGTGCTGAACTGTGTTCTGCTTGCTGGAGGCTGCATCCAGCTCCCACGAACTGAATCCGTATTCATCTCCATTGGGCCTGGGCTTGGCCACACTGGCCCAGCCAAACTACCCGTTGCAAAGAGAAAGCCATCGACAAGAGACCTGCCTGAGGATCAGCACCCTGCTCATGCTTTGAACAGGAACAACGCCTCGGTGATTCGTGTGGGCCCTGCTTCTCCTGGCACTCCAGTTCAACAACCTACTGTCTCAATTTTGTCCTGCCTGTGTCCTGTATTGGCTATCGTGAGTAAACATCAGTGTAGCTCCCTGCAACAACAGCTAAATCTAAAGTGTTGCCATCTGATTGCTTTGTTGTCTTTTCTGTCATGAACTGAGCCCTCCGGCTCCGGATTACAAATAGTGTGTGTTGTGCATGTTGCTTTCTTCCATCACGGGACCCCAACCAGCTGCGAGCCGGCCTACCCTGGGCAACGTTCCTGGCTAGCCCACCATCTTCCTACCTGGGTACCCAGAGTGTGTGACTGTGGAGGGACTCTGAAGTGCATGCATAACTGTTGGACTGATATAGCCTTTAAGCAAATCAACCTGATTACTCCCCTCCCTTGTTTAAGTCCCCTGAATAAATCAGATCTAACTCTTTTTGCATTTAACCTGACTGTGGTTCCAGTTTGTGCCAAGAGTACTGTACTGTTGCTATTTCCTGTGCATAACCTTGTTTTACAGGGGGTCCCCAGGGTCGAGTTAGAGGAACCAGCCCTGGTGGTAAGTGCAAACAGCGTGGGTAACTGTATGGTGAATAAGGGTCATTGTGAAAGTGATTATTGTACAGTGTTCAGGCCACTAGAAGGGAATGAGGGGGGTTACAGTGTCCCGGCAGGCTGTGCCCAGGTTAGCTTGACCACTAACAACTCTGACCTCCGGGTGGAGTCACCCATTTCAGTACCCAGGCCCCTTAACCTGCTGCTAGCCAAGCAGGCAGGGGTAGTAACTCTTGGGATAGCGCCACCTAGGGGTTACATTATAATCAGCATTCAGAATGAATGTTGGCCGAATAGGTGG
Source organism: Neoceratodus forsteri (assembly GCA_016271365.2). NCBI lineage: Eukaryota > Metazoa > Chordata > Ceratodontiformes > Ceratodontidae > Neoceratodus > Neoceratodus forsteri. Next base: position 6,781,222 of record CM057458.1, read on the forward strand.
CATGTTAGAATCCTTTCCAGGCTTAGACATGGCCGAAATTATAGCCCAGTTCCAGGAAGAGGGAGGGGTTAGTCCCTCTTGCACCATGCTAAATGTCTTAGCAAAAAAGGTAAAAGACGTGGCATAAAAAGTTTGTAAAATTCTACTGTGAATCTGTTCAGACCTGAGCACTGTAGTTTTCATTGCCTTGAGGACAAGAGGAAGCTCCTCCCCCCCAATGGTCTCCCCCAGTGGTAGGAGCTTCAACTTATGGAAATAATGAATCTGAGAGGGGATCCTTCCAATGGACAGGTGGCATGTACCTGTAGGTCCTAATAATAACCCCTCATTATAGGTTCTGTTTGACAGAAGAGATGTGTAATCTGACCTGTTGCCAGGTCCTTCAGCTGGATAATGCAAGCATTTTTACATTTTGCTCAAAGCTGTCGAACCAAGCATCTAGCTCCATCTACCCCCTTCATAATAATATTGTTTGAGGTATCCCTAAATCTGTTCTACCTTTTGGTCCAAAATTTCTTGAATTTGTTGTTTCACCCAACAAATTTGCAGGTCAATGCACTCATCACCCTCCCTCTGTATATTTGTAGCATTAAGAGGGTGTTCTGCAGATCTCTTAGCTTCCATTCCCTATCCCGTGAGCTTCTCACTGAGTAGCAGGAGACAATCTCCCCAGATCTCAACCTTTAGGGAGTCCCAAAGAAATGGGTCCAAGACCTCCCCAGTGTCATATGTGGCTACAAAGTGGTAACATTTTTCTTGAATCACATCCTTAAAGGGTTCTTCCCACAATAGGAATAAATTAAGCCTCCAATTCATTTGTCTCCAGGCATTTCCCAGGCCTACCTTTAACAGGACCAGTGACTGCTTAGACAAGATTCTGGGGCCATGCGAAATATCCCAAACCATACCCAAATGCTGAGTAGAAACAGAAACATTATCTAGCCGAGCATGACTGCAGTGACGGGCAGAATAATGTGAGTACTGCCTCCCACTCAAGAATAAGTGATGCCTGACTTTCCACCACCCCTAACTGCTCCAATGTAGCCTTAAAGTGTTTCTGGGCAGGGGGAGTTTGAAATCGAGCAGAACAGGTGATATCTAATTCAGATGTCAGTGTTAAATTTATACCCCCCTTCCCCATGGTTAACTGCCCCTGTAGTAGGGAAAGCACCCTGTTAGAAAAAGTCTTCAACACTTTTTTTTATCACAGCTGCTATTTATTCCTCCTGCTGCAGTGTGAACTGGCTTGGGGCATCCGGCCGCCGGCCCTGCCCACCCAGAGAGCTGGGTGGCTCGTACCATACCCAGGAGGATCCGGGACAGCTATTGTGCCATCCTGTTGGTGGGACCCCACTCTGCCACTGTCAGCCATGACAGCCCCGAACCCTCCCTGATGGAATTCCTCACAAGTCCTCCAGGTGGCTCAGGGCACAGCCATCAAGCTGCACGGTGGTGCCCAGCCCTGTTTTCCTCCTGATTTTTTATTTTTTTTTTACTTGAGGTGCTTGTACACCACTTTTCATCCACCTGTACTACCCTTCCAGTCCACTCCTCCGGACCACTGATCAACCCCCCCCAGTAAACCAACTCAGAGTCTGCCCCTAGAGTGCTCTTGTTCTCCCCTGTACTACCTTGATTCCCAGCAATTTCCCCTGGGTGGAGTGAGGATGGGCCTTCCTTAACCTTACTGGAGGAGAACTAGTACAGCGAGGTCTGCCTGTAAGTCGGTGGATCCTGGGAGGCACTGATTGGTCTTCATCTAGGACCGAGAGGGCTTTTTTCCTAGATTTCCTGTTTCCCCTCCACCCAACCCCAAGGTTGCCGGCTGGGATTAACGTCCAAGGAGGAGTGATGTGTGGCAAATCCCCTACCTCTAGCGCCTAACAGCGCCTCCCTCTGACTCTGCTGCATGAGCCACCAGAGCCCTTTGAGAGCCCGTGCTTCACCGGCTCTCTCGGGATGTCAGGTACCCCTGGTACTCCCAGTAACCCTCCCCAAGGAGGAGAGCATCCACTGGGATATTCAATCCTCCCTGTCCCCGCTGAGCCCCGTCGACCCGAGTCCGTTCCCGAACCCGGGTCGCCGGCACAGCGCGAGGTGTGGTGTCTTTTCCTCCTGATTGTACTTCCACAGGAGCACAGACGTGCAGTGACGAAAGGCACAGCGTGCCGACGTCCGCCACGCCCCCCTGACTGTCATCGCACCGGTAGTATCCCCGGGTGTCCCCAGAGGTCTCTACCGTGTGATGAACATTACCAACCCACCCCAGGACTAGGAGAGCAGTCGGCAGATGCACGATCTTAGTCCTCCGTTGCCAACCCCTGACGACCCGGGCTCATTCCCAAACCCGGGTAGCTGGCATGACGCAAGATGTGACGTCCAGCGCCTTAACCCTCAGTGCCACTGGGCGGGCTTCAACACTTTTTTATCTGAGTGGGGAGGCAAACAGACATTTACAAGTGCAAACAGATTGACATAAAGAACCCTCACAATACAACATAGCACCCATCTGAGTCTTAAAATGTGCCCAGTAAATGAAGCCTGGTTGAGCTTGGTATGAGCCCTGTCCCCTCCTTTTTCCCCCAGTGGTAGGAAGAGGTCTTCACAACAGAACAGCCATATTTCCAGGGGGCGTGGCTAGCTGCCGACAAAGACGTCTTTTACAGGAGCTCCTGTCTACAGGCTTAATTTTAGTATATTTGCAATTGCAAAATTTAACTTTGGGCAACTTACATGATTGATTTTGGCTCTCCAAGTGTCCTACTGCTGGAAAACACAGCTAAAGTACAAAAAAACGGTAATCTCACCAACTTTATTGGAGGCAACAAGGGGAGACCTAAGAATCAGCAACAACAGGGCCAAACGCATGGCTCAGACACCGAACCTGCTAACTCAGCAGTCCTGAAGGCAGTTAAGGACCTAGAAGCCTTCGTCAAGGAACTTGACAAGAAAGTGGATGGTTTTACCTCGCGGGTTACTATGGTGGAAACTAAATTAGACGGAGTAGCAATACAAAGCAACCTATCGCACACGATGGCTGAAAAGGCCGTTACAGCTACTGCAGGTCTGGTGAGCGAGAACCGTCTACTGCGTCAACGCCTGAAAAATTTGGAGAATGGTGCCTGACTAGCCAACGTGCGGATATTAGGGATCCCAGAGACTTCCGAGGGCCATAACCTGTTGGAATACATGATAACTTTGGTGCAGACTAATCTTGCCATTTCGGTAGATGGAGCGATCGTGCAAGCATACCGGATCACTCCACGGTATAGACCCCTGCAGGAAGGGACACCACAAACTATTCTCATGGTCACAGCAGGTCCGACCACCAAAGAACTAATTCTGCAGGCAGCTAAAGAGAAGGAACAGCTTCACCTACCAGATTGCTCTAGGATTTACTTCTTCCCCGATCTTTCCTATGCTACACGCCAGAGACAAAAGGCATTTGATGTGGTGAGATCTGAGCTGCGTCAATTGGGGATTGCAAATGGACTCTTACATCCCGAAAAACTGCGTATACAGTATGCAGGTAAAACTTTTAATTTTAATGACCTAACAGAAGCAGGGAAGAGACTCGAGAAAATCAAATCGGACTTTGCCAGTCACAAGGAATCTGAAGACTCAGAGACTGAGGGGGACTGAGAGAGCCTTAACTTTACACTAAACATGGGCCATTTACTTGTATGAGGACTATGAGAGTTAACTGGTTAATTGCTGAGTTTAATGTTGTCTGTTGATTTTATATAGGGCAGGGTTACGCAGTGATTGTTCTATAACCCTCAGGTATTTCTGCAATTCTCAGCCTTTACTTCCTCATTGAGAAAAAGCAGTAATAATACTATCTGTAACTACTGTGTAAGGAGCAAATGTGTGTCTAGACATCTCCATTATTTTTGGGATTGTTGTTTTTTACATGGACTTATGATATGCCGTTAAGGCAACATCAAGAGTGTTTCACTCAGGGACTTTTCGGGTACAGATATTTAGTACAAAGTCCATGGTCTTAGCGAAGAAGCCATTTAAAGAATATATTTAGATTACATGTGTTTACAAGAGCAAACACAGATTTATACTTGTTAACCCCCCAGTGATGTAACAAAGGCCAGAGGTCCTTCTGCTACAGAGCCCCATCCTGGTTTAACTCTGTCCCTGCCCCCATCACCAATGCCACCACCATCTCCAAGTTCAAAACCACCCTTCGAAACCAACTCATCAACACTCATAGCTGCTCCTGTCTCTGAGGGCAGCCTCCATCTCAACTTCTCATGACAATGCCCATCAGGCGGCTCTCCACCTAGCCCACCCCACCACCTCTTCCCAGTACACCATACCTATGTCTAACCTGGCGAGTGCCTGCTGTTTTATGGTATGCCACTTAGATTGCTCAATTTTTGATACCAACTTGTGTAACTCCTGTTTCAATTACTTGTACCCTGTAACCTAAATGTATTTTGTCTGACCTCAGTGTGACGTGGCGCTTCTGATGAACGCCTATTTTTAGCAAACCTGTGCTATGTAACCTAAAACACTATGTATGTCTTTAATGTGACGCGGTACATTTGGAAACGAGCCTCTGGCTCAAAGGTTGTAAACTGATTTCACAAATAAATAAGTAAATAAATAAAAAGGGTTATATGCTTGTACTCCTTTGTAGAAGACATATATGTTGTAACTTTCTAGAACATGGAAACAAGTATAATATATTGTGTACGTATTTAGACATACTTAATAAATAAAAAGTTTAAAAAAAAAAGAGCAGCCATATTTCCCTAATTTAGCATGTTAGTCCATGGACAAACGTGTCTCTTATACATAGATTACATCAGGGCTATACCTTTTAATATAGTGCATTATTCTCATTCGCTAACTTGGATTAGTCTTTGGTAACCGGGTAATTATGGTAATTACCGGATTATGCATTCCATTTATGTTAAATGAAAGAAATATAACTGGGGGGCCACCATGAGCCTGGGGAAAAGGTTGCATTTTCATCCTGTCAGTAAAACTGACAATCTGGAGGTTCTCGGCCCACATAAAGCATACTTGTGTAAGCCCTTCCCTGCCGCGCACCGGCGTACTCAGTAGGTCACATACAGTTAAAGACATCGATAACAACAACTAAACCATATTCTCATTAACTATACTGGCCAACTAGGCCTAGAAAAGCAACCACATAAACTTCCTCGGTAGGGGGCACCAGACCACACCCCCTAATGAAGTCAGATGGATTCAATGTCAAATGAGGGATAGTGAAATGATCTGCTGGCACCCGATACAGGAAAAGCTTGCAAAAAGAGGTGCTGTCGTTGGATGCATGAAACAGCATACACCTCCACCCCACTTGTGACCAGCCCACACATTACCATTCACTGCATTTGGTTCCAGGGGAGGTAAAAAAGTTGCGGACAATGGCTGTATAACCTGGACCAAAGTGGCAGCTAGCAGTGGTATTTCCAGCACACTAGGCACTGTACAGTATACATTAACTAGTGAGTCCAGCATTAGTCCTGGATAGCTGGACTGCAGCCAGAAATTGGCAGTGACAGCTGAAAGAAGTCCCATACTGTAGTATTTTACCCCTAAGGCGGGGGTAACTATAAGAACCATAAAACCAAGTAAATTGGTCTGTGCGCTAACACTCCTGATAAAGAAATTAATTTCTGAGTCAATGTCCCAGACTGGTTCTGTTCCAGGGAGTGTGGAGAGCAGTCCCCCGCCCCCGAAATCAATCCACCCCAAACTAGATAAGACTGCGTCCTGAGTACTGAAACTGACAGGATGAGAGGAGCCAGTGAAGCTGGACACCTCTCTTGTAACAGACCAGTTGCCACCAAATTAACATAAACAGTCTGACTCACCCTAATCTGAAAGAAAGGGAGAAAATACACAGGCTAGTCATATTCCAAAAGAGGATAGGAGCCAAGTTCAGCTGTCTCCTTTCCCAGGCCCTGAACCATAGCCCGGTCTATAGCAGTGGAGTGGGTAAACACCTTTTCCTTTGATAATGCCAATGGGGGCCAGAGGCTAAAGAAGGACAAAAATGAAGCAGTGCTGACAACAGACACCACAGGCAACCAGGTCAGTTCATCTCACCACTGAGACCCCCGAACCGGCAGCCCCTGGTGCTCTGAAACTGTGCTCAGTATCTCCTTACTGCAGCAATTATCCAGCCACATCATACTGAATGCACCACCCACTGGACTTACCAAATAACCCAAGGCTCCTAAGCCATCAGGAGACAGCAAGACAATGTCCTACAGTGGCCAGCCAGTCCACAAATGATGTCCCGCCCAATACTGTCTACCCCTTAACAGATAGCATTTCATAAAAAGAACTAAAAAAAAAAAAAAACATTTTCTGTAAACTCATGATGCGCATGATGGCTGCTCCCAGGGTACCAAGTGCACCCCCCCCCCGCAAGGTCCCCAGCAAGTGCCCTACAAATCTTACATCCTGAACTGTTACCCCAGGAAATACTGCAAGTGGCATCAAAGTATATTGTGGTCAAAAGTTACATCACCATCAGATAAACAGCAGATCTAGGGAAGGTTAGATTCAACAAGCCTGACGCTGGAATTGCTCAAGGATTTCTGTGATCATTTTCAGGGCTTCCCATGAATGGCTAGTGTGTTGGTCCACCTCCTCACCTGGAGTCGATACGTCCCCTGGGTTCCCTGTTCACCATCTCTGATGATCCCCATGAAGGCGGGAAGGAGCATGTGGAGGTTGTGGCAGCTCCAATCCCCTCCTCTCCAAGTCCTGTTTAACCTCTTCGGCCGTGTGATATAAAATATCACAATCTGGGAAGGCCATCCTAAGTCTGGAACCTGTATGCACCAGACAGGTTACATTTGAGTAGGAAGGGTACAAGGATCCTGGAGGGCAAACTGGTGGAATGAATGGGGACAAATCCTCAATTTAAACTGACAGAGGGGAGGCAGCAGGGTGCACAGCACCCTTACTCACCTGGTGAAGGAGGCCGATAGGCCTTCCCACAAGCAGGACAGCACAGGAAAGAGCTAGATGAGAAGGGCAGAGGTAAGGAGGGATTACTGAGGGAGGAGGAGGAGGAGGAGAAGGGCAGATCAGGAGTAGGGGAGGTCCTGAGTCATGGTAGTAGGAGTTCTATTTATTTTTGGTACCCTTCACCGGAGGCCCAGGGCACCATTACAATATGATAAAACAAAACAGTCAGCCGACACTAGTCAAAGACAGCTTCATAGCATAACGATGAAAGCTCTTAAACCATAAATATAATTATATCGACCAAGTCAGCTAATATCCACATTAGTACTGAATGCCTGAGCAAATAGGTAGTGTTTAAGGCCTTTTTTGAATACCCCTAATGATGGGGCCTACCTCAGAGCCCTCAGTAGTGAGTTCCACAATACCAGACCTGCCACCCCAAAGGCTCTTCCCCATATGTTTTATATCTAGTCTTGGGGATAACCAGGAGGTTCTCATCGGAAGAATGGAGGGAGTGAGCAGGACGATACGGATGTAGAAGGTCAAGCAGGTAGCCCCGACCCAGCCCATTCAGGACCTTACAGGATAACAAACCAATCTTTTAGGAGATATGCCACTTAACCAGCAACCAGTGCACTTCCCGCAGCGCCAGAGTAATGTGACTTGACCTAGCAAGGCCTGTCAGCAGTCTTGCAGCCATGTTCTGTAATAGCTGCAGGCATTGTAGCGCACCTCCAGAGACCCCAAGGTAGAGGGCATTGCAGTAGTTGAGACGAGCTGTCACGAAGGCATGCACCAGCAAAGGCAGATCATCAGGGGGGACAAGGTAATGAATCTGGCTGATATTTCTTAGATGGTAAAAACCACTCTAGACAGCTGCTGACACCTGAGCCTCAAATGTCAACCCTTCATTCAGAATGACACCTAGATTCTTCACCTTTTGGGTAATAGCAAGACTAGAGGTACCAAGATGAAGATTCAATATCCTCCCTAACACTGCCAGTCCCCCAACCTGGCTGCAGCACCAGTACTTCAGTCTTATCAGGGGTAAGTCTCAGCCAGCTCGAGGACATCTAACCCTGGATCTGGGCCAGACATTTGTTCAGCACATCCACTGCTTCCCCGGTCCTGGGGTGCAAAGGACAAATAGAGTGGAGTGTCATCTGTATTACAGTGAAACCCGGCTCTGTATCACGTAATGATCTTACCCAGGGGTGGCATGTACACCAAAAACAACACTGGCGAAAGATCCAATCCCTTGGGTAACCCCCCCCCCCAGTGCAGGTCCCTTGGGTGCAATGAAAAATTACCCATCACAGCTCATTGAGATCTGCCCTTAAGGAAGGAGTCAAACCAGCTAATAACTGTGCCAGAGAATGACGCATATTCCCTGAGACAGTCCAATAACAACCCATGGTCAACTTTGTCAAATACAGAGGAGAAATCTAGGAGAATGAGAACTGATCTCTCTCCCCTATCCCTCGCCATGAGCAGATTATTGTGCACTCTGACCAGAGCAGTGTCAGTACTGAACCTTGACCGAAACCCGGACTGCACAGCCTCATATATATCAAAGGTCTCCAGGTGAGTTTCTAGCAGAAACGCAACCACCTTCTCAATAACCTTACCTAGGAATGGCAGATTAGAGACAGGCTTGTAATTGGCTAGCACATCTGGATCCAAAGCCATTTCTTCCAAAAGGGGCCTCACCAGCGTACTTTTCAGTTTGGCTGGGAAGACCCCTTCTGACAAGACACATCAAACAATCCCAGCGAATACTGGATCCAGCTGCTCTCTGCAGCCCAGTAATAGCTGTGTTGGACCTGGGTCCAGTTCACAGTAAGTAGGTCGCAGCCCTGAGATCAGCCTGACAACCTCCTCCATTGTTACCGGCTGAAACTTACTCCATGATCACTGACAGCCGCTGTAACATCCAGTCCCTCCACTCTTGGATGGTAACTGTCCAAAAAAGGAGATCCCAGCCCTAATAGAGGATACCTTGTCTGAGAAAAAATGAGCAAACTCCTCACATGTTGCAGATGAAGCAGCTGTCATGGACTCCAGACAGGCTGGGTGTAGAAGCTGAGCTGGTCAGTTCTTCCCAGATGCAATCTCTCTGGACAGGGATTCTGCCTTCTTGCAAGAGATCGCCCTTTGGTACTCACAATAGTGAGTATTCAAAGTCGTCTTGTCCTCCTGAGCTCTGGACCTCCTCCAATGCCTTTCTAGCCTCCATCTCATAGCCTTCATCACCCTTAGCTCACTGTCAAAGCCAAGACACGAAAGCAAAGGATGAACTCAGACTGGAACTATCGGGTCGAACGCCGCTATGAGAGCACTATTGTAGTCTGCCACTGCTTCGACCCACATACCCAAGGTGTCACGTGCCGCCAGAAGTCCCTCAGGATTCAACCCTCTCAAAGGACAGTACCTGATTACATCCACAGGGGGTGGGTTACAGAGGGGTGCCCTGAACTTGAAACTGACGGTGCAATGATCCGACCAACTGATCGGATCAATTATTGGTTGATTGTTTCTGCTCTTACTCCTTGTTTCTTTCATCTGTAGTTCTTCTTCATCAGGGGGGAAGGGCCCAACCACCCACCGCCATCCCAACCACCCCCTGCTACACTCCTTTTATAGAGTAGCGCAGTTGTGACATTTCCTGTAGCGAAGCAGAAAGGGGAGGATCAGAACGATATCCACACAGTAACCTCACTTACAGGGACGCCATTAATTTAACTTGTTATAAAAAGTTATACAAAAACAAACGAACCCCCCCCCAAAAAAAAATCAAACGCTTGCTTTAATTTTCCTTCTAATTACTCGGACCAGGTTATGAACTCAGCAACTCAACTGGAATGGATATTATTAACTGCAGATACTGCGGGACACTTTTCAAAAGGGCAGTTGTACAGGATTTAGGATGCCGTGCTACATGCTGGACCATCGGAGATCTAAGGGCTCAGCTCCAGGCAGCATGGGCAGATATTGCGCACCTTAAATCACATATTCAGGAGGAAATATATATATTTTTTTATTTTATTTTTTAGTCTTTGGTAACTAGGTAAGGCCCACTAGGCACAAGTGCCTGTTTTCGGGTGCAACCTGGGAGTACTGGGTGGTTAAGTTGACTTGCTCAGAGTCACACAGTATGCAAGTGGAAGTTGTGAGAATCAAACCAAGGTCTGGTCTGCTGGATGTACCAAGTTTGTTCACAGCTCATTACTCTAACCTCTAGGCTATACTACCTATACTTGTAATAAATTTATTACAAGAACCGTCCGCCATTTCCCCAACATCCAACTGAAGCACCTCGACCACAGAGGGTAGTTGGTCCGGGAGGTTGGCAGGTGGTAAGGAGGGGCAAATCAGGTGACCCATCACTCAGTGCTCACCAACGTATCACCTCCACAAACCATATAAAAACTGCAAACAGGTATCTGCCTCTATCTCCAAAATCAAACAAAGGGGCAGAGGACACTGCAGAGCAGGACACTGCAGCACAGGAGCTAGCACAACAAAACTCGCCCAAAACAGGAGCCAAAACAAAAAAAAGCAACAAGGAAATCCAGATGTCTCTCAGGTACATCAGCATGGAGAGACACTGACCGCATTGCTAAAATCGTGCAGGAAGCAGGAGAGAACATCGACATCCTGGTACACATAGGGACTAACGATCTCACCAGCCAGTCAGTTGTGGAGATCAAGGAACACCTGACCAGTCTGGGAGACAAACTGTCATCCATTTTGTCCGGCATCTCCTTCTCTGAGATCCTGCTAGTCTGGGAGAGGGCGGCAGATGGACGAAATGTCAGAGAAGGGGAGATAGGGGAGCTAAACATGTGACTCAAGGGCTGGTGCCAGGAAAAAGGAAACAACTTGGTAGATGACTGGCAACAGTTTTGGGAGCAAAAGTTCTTTAAATTTGATGAACTGCATCTGACTAAGGATGGAGTCAGTGCATTGGGGCAGAAGTTTGATGTCTTTGCAGAACATTTAAACTAGCAAATGGGGAAGGGCGTGCAGCACCCGATACATCGAATAGGACCCCCCCCAGCTAATGATCAAGCAGGAGTTCAGCATGTTTGTAGTTCATTTGCATCACCTGGTAAGGAAAAAGGTCTGTCTCCCCATACGACACGCAGGGGAAAAGCCAGACCTCACCCCACAACTAACGCACCAAAATCTGGCCAATGGAAAATCACGTGCACAAATGCCCGCAGTCTGGGAAACAAGATCCCAGACCTGGAGGCAACAATGGCAGAGGCTAAACTGGACACAGTAGCCATTAGCAAGACATGGTTCACCAGTAACCACACTTGGGAGACTTCAGCACCTGGCTATGTACTGTTCAGAGATCGAGGTGCAAAAAGGGGGGGGACTGGCCCTTTATGTCAATAAAATTATCAAAGCTACAGAAATTCAGAATACACATAAGGAGCCAGAAGAACTGTGAGTCACCCTGGAAATAGGAAAAGGGACAGCCATAAAAACTGGGGTTGTCTACTTGTCTCCAGACCAGGGGGAGGACATAGACACATTACTGTTAGAAGATATACAAAATGTGACAGCTAAAGGGGAGGTTCTGATAATGGGAGACTTCAACATGCCAGATACAGATTGGTAAATACCAGCAGGAACATCCGCCAGAACTAGACACATAGTGGATTCCCTGCAGGGGGAGGGCCTCAAACAATTAGTACAACAACCCATAAGAGACAGGGCTATCCTGGATCTAGTACTGACTAACAAGGAAAGGATCACAGATCTCCAGGTCGAAGGTCACCTGGGGGCCAGTGACCATCACATGGTATGGTTCAATTGGTCCACTAGAACTAAATCATCCCATTCCAAGGCAAAAATATGGGACTTCAGAGGCACTGACTTTGATAAAATGGCCAACAGAGTTAAGCTAACCCTGCCAAGAAGAAATACAGGTGAGGGGGTACAGGCAAAGTGGGCAAGCATTAAGAATGCGATACTTGAAGCAACATCCCACTGTGTTAGGGGGAAAAGCAAGAGCAAAGGAAGGAAGATACCACTTTGGTTCTCAAAAACAATAGCAAAAAAGATCAGAGCCAAAAGGCTGGCCTTCAGGAAATATAAGGCAATGCAGTGGGACAAAGATAGGGAGGCATACCAGACTTCCCTAAGGGAAGGCAGTAAGGCAGGCAAAGGCCCAAACTGAGGACATACTAGCACAAACAGTAAAAGAAGGTGACAAGACTTTCTATAGATACATTAGTGAAAGGAGAAAGTCCAGAGGGGGTATTGCTAAGATCAAAGGGGATAAGGGGGAGTGTGCGGGGGAGGACCAAGGAAAAGCATCTATCCTAAATAGATACTTTAGCTCAGTATTTACTGAGGAGAAGGTAGGGCAGGGCCCACAGCTCAGCACCATGGACACAGGGGGCAGGGAGGTGTGCACAAGTCCCTTCACAAAAGAAAGGATCCTACAAGAGCTCACTAAGCTCAGGGTGGACAAGGCAATGGGACCTGATGGCATACATCCCAGGGTACTAAAGGAGCTAAGGGTGGAACTAGCAGAGCCATTACCAGAACTGTTTAGGAGTCTCTGAGCACAGGAGAGGTCCCAGAAGACTGGAGAAGGGCTCATGTGATCCCACTACACAAGAGTGGTAGCAGGGAAGAGGCAGGGAACTACAGACCAATCAGTCTTACCTCAGTAGTGGGCAAGATTATGGAGGCACTCCTTAAGGAAAGGATAGTGCAACACCTGGAATCCATAGGAGCACAGGATCCAAGATAGCATGGGTTTACAAAAGGAAGGTCCTGTCAAACTAATCTCATAGATTTCTTTGACTGGGTAACCAGAGTGGTGGACCAAGGGGGTGCAGTTGATGTTGCCTACCTTGAAGTCAACAAAGCTTTCGATACTGTTCCACATAGAAGACTGATTAATAAGCCGGGGAGGCTTGGGGTGGGTCAGAAGTTCGTTAACTGGGTGGCAAACTGATTGGCGGGCAGAAAACCGAGAGTGGTGGTAAATGGTATACAGTCAGAAGAGATGTAAGTCACAAGTGGGGTACCTCAGGGATCAGTCCTGGGGCCAGTCCTCTTCAGTATCTTCATCAGTGACATTGCAGATGGACTTGAGGGTAAGGTTTGCCTGTTTGCAGATGACTCCGAGATCTGCAACAGAGTAGATAATCCAGATGGGGTGGGCAGAATGAGAAGAGATCTGGAAAAACTGGCAAAATGGTCTGAAGAGTGGCAACTGGGGTTTAACGCAAAGAAGTGCAAGATCATGCACATAGGGAAGAGAAACCCTGAAGCTACCTATAGGTTGGGAGGGGAGTTGCTGGCAGTCACAAGGGAAGAAAGAAACTTGGGCACCATCATCACAGATGACCCGAAATCATCAAAGCAGACCACTAAAGCAGTAGGTAAGGTTAGAGGGATGTTGGGGTGTATTAGTAGGGGTATCACAAGTCATAAGAGGGAGGTAATAATCCCTCTTTACAGGACACTGGTTAGGCCCCATCTGGAGTACTGCGCGCAGTACTGGAGGCCACACCTGCACAAGGACATTAACAAAATGGAGGCAGTCCAGAGAAAGGCAACCAAAATAATGCAGGGACTGCATCAGAAAACATATGAGGACAGATTAACGGAGCTCAATATGTATACCCTAGAGCAAAGGAGGGAGAGAGGTGATGTGATCGAAACATTCAAACACCTTAAGGGCATTTACAAGGTGAAAGAGTCTAACATGTTTCAATATAAGAAAAATAGCAGGACAAGAGGACACAGCTTGAGATTAGAGGGAGGCAGATTAAGGGGTAATGTGAGGAAGTTCTTTTTCACAGAAAGGGTGGTGGATGCATGGAACGGCCTTCCTCAGGAAGTGGTGGATATGAATACAGTGCAAGGCTTCAAACAGGCATGGGATAGGCATAAGGGAGTAATACAGATGAGTATGAATAAATAGGCCACTGACAGAGTAAAGGCCGATGGCACATTCATAAGGTAGAAAAATGGGCAGACTGGATGGGCTTGCGGTCCTTATCTGCCATCAACTTCTCTGTTTCTATCCTGAGGTTTGCCACCTCAAGCCCTGTGTTGAATACCAGGTCCAATGTGTGACCATGTTAATGAGTTCCAGCAGCAACTGTTCGTGCAAGGCCCAGAGCTGATATGCTCTGAAGGAACTCCTGCCCAAAATGTGAGAGCTTGTCATCACCGCAGGCATTGAAATCGCTGAGGATAATCCACCTTGGTAACTCCAACACCCAGTCAGTGACTAACTCCATAATCTCCCACAGAAAGTCTCCCTCACACCTAGGTGGATAATATATGAGGAGGACCGTACACCCAGCACCTGGACCCCCACTCACGGACACACACTCAAAGGTCGAGGTGTCCCCCACAGGATGTATCACCATTCTAGTTCTAAAAAAGATGGCTACCCCTCACCCGGTGATCCTTCCTTGGGCAGTGCACTACAGAGAAACCGGTTGGCACTGCCACCTCCAAAACTGGACCAGATTGTCACCTAAACAGGTCTCCGTAAAGCATGCCAGGTCAACTGAGGAACAAGAAACAAAGTCCCCAATAATAGCTGTCTTATTCTTCATCCATCTGGCATTGCAAAGCAATGCCCGAAGAGGATGAGTAGTGGTGGCCGGTCCATCAACTGTCTGTCCACTCAGTCTGGTAGATACCTGGGGGACAGGGACCAGATACCTACCACTCCTCTCTACTCCCCATCTAACCCCAGAGCATCTCTTAGTCTACACTATACCAATCACCCGCCAGCACTCCTCCTCTTATCCCATACCTTAACCCTCCAGTGACGCCTCCTGGTAATCCGTAACCCCCTGCACCAACAATAAACCTCTGCAGGTAGGAGGGCATCCCAGAAAGGCTGCAGTGCACACAGCAGGGATGGGAGTTACTTGATCCCACTTAATGGCTCAGTAAAACACATCATGACACAAGTAATGTCAGCTTAGAAGAAGTTAAAAGAAGCCCCCTAATTTACTCCTCACTCACTCTAATCCTAAAACACACTCAAGCCCCTGAGTTTTCCACATTTCTATGGCAGCGAAGATTGGCGTAGAATTCAATGTGAACAGTGGAAAAAAGCAGAATATTACATGAACTGCAGAATATCATTCTGCAGTTCACATGAACTGTGGAATATCCTTCCGTGGTTTACATGAACTGCGCAACATCATTCTGCAGTTTACATGAACTGAGGAATATCATTCCGCGGTTTATACTAAAGAGTCAGTATAAACTGAATAAAACAAATCTGCAATTTACAATGACTCTGACAAAGGAAAATTATTCCATGAATCATATAAACCCTGCAAAACTATTCTCAAGTTCATATTAAATTATGCAGACTGCAATTTGGAATTCTGTGAAATTTAAAAACAAAAATCTGAAAAGCATTTTGGAACAGCCACTGCCCATTAGTTTGTCTGCTAAGGCTTTACCTTAAAAAGGAAAACAGGTAAATCCCCCCCCCCCAAATCCAGCTCAGCCCCACCACCTTCTCTACCCCACCCTGAAAACCTCCTTGAGTCCCTTTATTTGAAGTAGAAATATTTTTATCAAGTCCCATACTGTACAGTGATCCTTATCCTTCTAATTTTATCACAGGCCCGATTCTTGTGTCTTGTCCGAGAAGTGCTTTGAGCACAGCCGCACAAAGCACCACTGGAATGAGAAACTGGCATTCTGGCCTAGTGGTAAAACTAGAATGATGGGGATCACTGTGCAGGGTGGTAGGCAATAAAAATGTCACTCATTCAAATTTGGTGGCCCTTGGGACTCTCAGGCTGGGGTGGGGAGGGTGATGGGGCTGAGATGGCCATGGGACTCCCAGGCTGGGGTGGGGAGGGTGATGGGGCTGAGATGGATGGGCTGAGGTGGCCCTTGGGACTCTCAGGCTGGGGTGGGGAGGGTGATGGGGCTGAGATGGATGGGCTGAGGTGGCCCTTGGAACTCTCAGGCTGGGGTGGGGAGGGTGATGGGGCGGAGATGGATGGGCTGAGGTGGCCCTTGGTACTCTCAGGCTGAGGTGGGGAAGGTGATGGAGCTGAGATTGATGGACTGAGGTGGCCCTTGGGACTCTCAGGCTGGGGAGGAGAGGGTGATGGGGCTGAGGTGGATGGGCTGAGGTGACCTTGGGACTCTCAGGCTGGGGTGGGGTGGGGAGGGTGATGGGGCTGAGATGGATGGGCTGAGGTGGCCCTTGGGACTCTCAGGCTGGGATGGGGAAGGTGATGGGGCTGAGATGGATGGGCTGAGATGGCCCTTGGGACTCTCAGGCTGGGGTGGGGAGGGTGATGGGGCTGAGATGGATGGGCTGAGGTGGCCCTTGGGACTCTCAGGCTGGAGTAAGGAGAGTGATGGGACTGAGATGGATGGGCTGAGGTGGCCTTGGAACTCTCAGGCTGGGGTGGGGAGGGTGATGGGGCTGAGGTGGATGGGCTGAGGTGGCCCTTGGGACTCACAGACTGAGGTGAGGAGTGTGATGGGGCTGAGATGGATGGGCTGAGGTGGCCCTTGGGACTCTCAGGCTGGGGTGGGGAGGTGATGGGGCTGAGGTGGATGGGCTGAGGTGACCTTGGGATTCTCAGGCTGGGGTGGGGGGTGATGGGGCTGAGATGGATGGGCTGAGGTGGCCTTGGGACTCTTAGGCTGGGGTGGGGAGGGTGATGAGGCTGAGATGGATGGGCTGAGGTGGCCCTTGGGACTCTCAGGCTGGGGTGGGGAGGGTGATGGGGCTGAGATGGATGGGCTGAGGTGGCCCTTGGGACTCTCAGGCTGGGGTGGGGAGGGTGATAGGGCTGAGATGGATGGGCTGAGGTGGCCCTTGGGACTCTCAGGCTGGGGTGATGGGGCTGAGATGGATGGGCTGAGGTGGCCTTGGGACTCTCAGGCTGGGGTGGGGAGGGTGATGGGGCTGAGATGGATGGGCTGAGGTGGCCTTGGGACTCTCAGGCTGGGGTGGGGAGGGTGATGGGGCTGAGATGGATGGGCTGAGGTGGCCTTGGGATTCTCAGGCTGGGGTGGGGAGGGTGATGGGGCTGAGATGGATGGGCTGAGGTGGCCTTGGGACTCTCAGGCTGGGGTGGGGAGGGTGATGGGACTGAGACGGATGGGGTGGATTTGTTACTTTCTAATACTAAGAACTCAGGAGTTAATTGACCACCTGCTCTGGTTTGTAGGTCCCAGCCCCAAAATTAAAAAATGTTCTTCTGCCTGGGTGCTTGGGGGGGGGGGTGCTGACTGCTACCCAATCCGCCAACTACCACTACAGAAATAAGAAACTAATGCTGCAGAACGTCTGCAGCAACAGGGGGACTTGCCACAGAATTTAGACCCAAATTGCCGCAGAAAAATAGGGGCCTAGAAAATACTGAAACACAATTACAGAAAAATCGGGGCCTTGAACATTCTCAAACACAATCACAGAAAAATTGCAACACTCCATGGATACAGCCTACCCTAAACATTCATACAACACCTACCCACCCTAATAAAATAATGATTACTACCTAAAATATATAAGGAGAACCCCAGTACTAACGAAAACCCAGTAATGTCCTAAATAGTTCACGTTTGTGTAGTAAAATCCACATTAAATAAGTCCATGTCAGGTGCCAGCCAAACAGATGTGTTGTTCTTAGTTCAGAGACCAGTTCTAGTCCATACCAGGGAGAACACAAAAAGAGTAGGAGCTGAGGAACAATTGGGATTCAAGAATAACTTTTCCCTGCTCTCACCAAGGAAAACGATCCGCAGATTAAATTCAATTGAGTAACCTAAGATACAAACTCTGCTCTCTCACCGCAGGTTTGTCATAATCCGTACTCTCAGCACACAACTAAGGCAAGTGCAGCCAAAACATAACAGATGGGAGGACAAAAGACCCAGGAAGAGTGAGAACTGTGGATGCTCTCACCAACCACGAACTTCACAGCAGGAGTCTACGCACCAGTTCTGAGCACTCCTAATCAGCTGGCTGAGTAAACCGAAAGGTCTTACCACCAAGTTCTGAGTTCTGGCTCTCTGTGAGCTGACATAGCACCAAAACGTGACACACTCAATACCAGGCTCTAGTAGGTGAATCCCCACTCTCCTTCCAGCACCAAACTGTGGGCCAGACAAATCAGCTCACAGTTCGGCAGTCAGCTCACAAACTAGCAATGCACTGAAATTCAGTCTGGATCCTCCAACAACCTTGGCACCACAGGAAATGTCCCACTCTTTCTGAATTTGCTTTTGTCCTTCACATAGATACACAGATACATAGACAGTGTCGGCAGATAAGGGCCTATGGCCCACCCAGTCTGCCCATTTGAGCTTGTAAGTTCAGTTTATGTTTTCCTAGAAGTCTGTTGCCCCTTACCCCGACCTCCAGAATTCCTTTATGTCTATCCCATGCATTCTTAAATCCCGTGATTGTTTCAGTCCCCACCACTTCCTCTGGCAGGGTGTTCCACTTGTCCACCACCCGTTCTGTGAAGAAATTCTTCCTCATGTTTCCTCTGAATCGTCCTCCTCCAACTTCATCCCATGCCCTCTAGTCCTGGAACATCTTTTCACTTAAAAATAGTGTATTCCTACACCCTGTTCCTCCCTGTGAGATACTTGTATGTCTCTATCATTCTCTCCCTCCTCTCCTCCAGGGAGTACATGTTCAGTTCCTTCAACCTGTCTTCATAGGACTTGTGATGCAATCCATGCACCATCTTTGTTGCCCTCCTCTGAACCTTCTCTACCCTGTCTATGTCTTTACGTAGGTATGGTCTCCAGAACTGTACACTGTACTCCAGGTGGGGCCTCACTAGTGTTTGGACGAAAGCCAGTAGTAAACTCTCAGAAAGAGACTATGCCAATGACCAAACAGAGAACACTGGGTTGAACAAGTTACACTAAAAACATGGAATCCTGAGGAAATGGCACCAACAGGACTTTAAATTAAAACTGTAAGCTGCAAAACTTTGACTCCAGGGTGAAAAATTAAAAACCTATCACTCCTATCACCAGCTCACTTAAAACTCCCTTACTGGCGCTCCACCCTGCTACACTAATAAATACTCTAATATTAAAGTCATTGAATGAATATACAGTATATAATTCGTAAGTCCTCCTAGAAATCTGACCAAATTTCTCAGTCCACAATCCACAAAGTTACAGCTAAACAATAGTTTAGGCAGACAGCACGCCCAGCCTTGCTACCATCTTCTCTCTTCCCCGTAGATTATAGATTCAGAAGTATACCCTTGATTCAGACTGTAGAATCAGAAGTAGACCCTTGATTTGGACTGTAGATTCAGAAGTAGACCCATAGATTCAGATTGTAGATTCAGAAGTTGTCTCAGCTGACATGGGAATCTGGGCTGGGCACCAGAGAGAGAGAGACTGACAGGAGCACAAAGATTGTGGAAGGTGGTATCACTGAACACCAGAAGCCTGGAAAACAAGAGGTGATAAGCTGTACCAGAGAGAAAGATGTGAAAGGTAAGATTGAAGCATTGTGGGTACATGTACAATCCACCAAGGGAAGGAAACTAGGTGTAACCCCCCCTGCAAATGGGGGTTCCCAAAAGTCTTCAGGAGCTTGCTCGAATGCTCCAAGCCTGGATGGTGTTCGGCATCTAAGCCGTTTATCTGTGAGTGCTTTTAGAGCCTCTGGTACTGTCTCTTTAAGAGCTGTCTGCCTGCAGACATAATTAATTTGGATGGGAGTCTGTGTGTTTCCCTGCTTGAGTCCCACTCAAGCTGCTGCCAAATTGCTCCGTTTCTGCCGTCACTAAGTGGGCAGAGTGAGCACTTTTCAAAGATGTAACTGTTTGCCAGAAATCATTTAGAGTAATAACGAAAATACAGTTTGTCTAACCTGCTTTTCTTTGCAGTCAGAGCTGTGTTTGCGTAGTCCCCCATTCTGGTTTTGAAAAGCTGAACTGGACCAATCAGTGTGGGGGACCTTTGAAATGGAGCCTGCTGCTGGCAAATCAGAACTTGGACTCTCATTGTGGAGCCAGCCTCCTATGTACTGTATGGCCAATGCTTCTGGGAATTGTAGTTTGGACTTCTGTGCCTTTTTTCCACCAACAGGGGGAGTTTACTGTGAGTGACAGTCAAACCAGCCAACTGAACTGGAAGGAACTCAAAGGAAATGCCCAGCTCTGTCTACTGGAAAGATTAGATCAGTTTGGGCAGTGAAGAGACAAGGAGCTGTGAGCTTCTGCGCTGTATAGTTCCACACAGTAAGCTCGTGTAAGGCCCTAAGTTTCGGTCTGCAGCTTGTGTAAGTGCCTGTTCGGACTGAATCCAACCTGTGAAGAGAATCAAGGAGATATGAAGAGTAGGAACCAGGCTCACCCTGTAGAAGACTGGAGAAATTGCTGAATCGCCCTCTTCAGAGTAACCCTCCATAGCTATGTGGTTAACTGCTGCTGGTGAAATTTCTACCCCCTTTTCATTAGTCTCCATATCAGGAGACACAGGCTGGGGAACTAGCCTCCCAGTGGTTTCCACAATGGCTTCTGTGGGGTTCAGGGAACTGCAATTTTCCCTTGCCACTTGGCTACGCGTAACTGCACACACCATCCCCTGTTTGAGATTGTTGCCAAGGATGACATCAACTGCTAACGTTCTGGCTACAGCCACCTGTTGCTCAGTTCCCCGTTTCAACCCAGTCCAGGAGAACACTGGTGAGTGGCAATATTTTCTCTTCACCAGTGAACCCTAGTACAGTGACATATTTATTGGGTATAAGCTGACCAGAATCTACTAGATCCCCTTTTACTAATGTCAGGAATGCCCCTGTGTCCCATAACCTTTGTGTCTCTACACCATTCACCGTGACTGGGTGCATGTGTTCCCTCATGTTCACAGGCGTGCTTCCAGGGACACACAAACAACCCTCTTCTTTCCTAGCCCTCTGTTACATATTGCTTGCCCTTGTGGTACACTGTCTGGCAATATGCCCAGTTTCTCTACAGACCCAACATTCATTTCTTTTCCCAGAGAAATATTTTCTCTGCAACCTGGGGCTAACTGGTTTCGGGAGGCAGTGAGGGTTTTAGCTGCCCTGAAGATGCGTTTTTCCCTTTCTGCGCTGCCACACCCGCCCCATTCACTCTCAGAGCGGGTCTGCTCTTGGCATAGTGGTCCAAGAGTTCAGAAGCCTCTTGAACTGTTTTGGTATCTCAGTCCTCCAGCCAGGGTTTCAGTTCTGCGGGGCATGCCCAAAAAAACTGTTCTAACAGAATTGCATTTTTAAATTTTATCTAAAGAGTTTGCTTCAATTCCTTCTCTCCAACGTTTTAAAAACTGAAGTTTCACGGCTAGGTCCTCATAGCTCATGTCAGGGCTTCTCCTGAGTTTACCGAATTTAGCTCTGTATGATTCAGCAGTTAGATCAAACTTTTTTAAAAGTGCAGCTTTAAGTTTGTTGTAATCATTACTGTCCTCATTGTCCATTTGACCTAATACATCCTGAGCTTTCCCGATAAGTAGCAGGGATAGCTGGAAGCTCCAGGACTCTCTAGGAATTTTAACCTGAATACAAACTTTTTCAAAAGAATTTAAAAAGGCATCCATATCCTTGCCCTCTCTAAATTCAGCTATCAATTTGGAATTCAATTTGTAACCCAGTTCTGTAGTTCCAGTTAAACCCAAGCCACTTACCTGCTCCGGTGCGGGTGGTTGGAGTCGTAACTTCTCCAGTTCGTGTCACCTCTGGCGCTCACGCTCCTCACGGTCTGCCTCTTGCTGTTCACGGTCCACTCTCGCCATTCTCGGTCCACCTTTCACCATTCCCGGTCTCTTCTCCTGGAACTCCAGCTCCATTCTGCGCAACTCAATCTGCAGACTGAGTACTTCTGGCTCCAGAATGCTGGTGACCTTCTCCTGCTGCTGTAGCCCTTTGCTGGCACTGGCCCTGCTGTCATCCTCATTGGATCTGGACACTGCATTGGCCTCTAGCCCTTCCATGCTCAAGGTTTGGTCCTTTAGAGTCACAGTCTGTGACTCGATGCTCTGGGCATCTGCTGCCATCAGGGCATCCACTAAGTTCTGCTTGGTGGCTCTCCCCTTATACAGGACTCCTCTGTCCTCGCACAACTGCCTTAAGTAGTCCACAGTGTGCCCACTGTAGTTGGAAGCCATCTTCTTCCCTAACTACGGCTACTCTAACTTGCACATTAGAAAAAAAAATAAAACAGGTAGGAACTCGACTGTAAGCCAAATGATATAGTTCTGTTTCCTTTTTAAAAATAAATCACTGCCTCTTTTTTTTTTTGCAGGTGAGCTGTACAGCATCAGGCTGACACACTGAACAATTTAAAGCTTGTGTTACGAAATTTATGCACACAGCTGCCAACCAATCTGTCACAAACCCACTCAGCAGGTCAGGCCCTCTGCTCCCACAGTGCCAACCTCTGAGCACAGTACTGTGAACAGGTAAAAGAACAAGGTAACTCCTCCTGTCTGCTTGTGGATCCGAATCAACTTTGGTCTCAAGTTCTGGGGGGATTCAAACTGTGAACCTTATGCTAGCGTACCCAAATGTACAGGCTCAAATAATTCTGCTCTTTGGGGAATGCCAGATATCTTTCGCCTAAGGGCACCTAACCAGGTATCCAAAATTAACCCTTAAAATGGTTCAATGTGATAATAGAGAGCGCCGAATGGCGACTCGCAGTATCGTGACATCAGGGCAGTGAGAACAATTTACGCCACCCTGACATCCCTCGGTGCGCGGAAGAGCGGTGCCATGGATTTCAATATTTTTGCTTTCTGTGGGGGCTGGCCATACACACCCACCACCCCATGCAGGGGGCTTAGCCCCTTCACCCCCCCTTCTTAAGGATTCTCAACTCCAGGGGGTACATGTCGAGGGTGCAAAAGCAAACAAAGTTAGAAGTACTGGGCGGGCGCAACAAAAATGCAGTAGCGCCCGAACCAGACCTGAACCCAGAACCCCACGCACCGCAAGTGGAGGCCAACCCCCGATGCAATGGCACAGCTCGGCAGCCGATTGCAGCACCACCCCCTACATACCCTCTGCCCCTCCCAGGCCATGCTCGCTCCCCCCCCACGCACGCGTGTACCTATAACGACATCCTGTCGCTAGGGTCGGCCACAACCACACATCCGATCACCTCCTGCCCCTCGCCTTCGGGCTTTCTCGCCCACATCGCGTCACCATTTCGGATGGCGCCATCTTTCAAGTGCCAACCTCACAGGCTACCCTTAAAACTCTGTGAAAGACCTTGGATATTTCTTACCTTTTTCCAGTTCAGTAACACCATTAAGCTTAGGAACAGTTGTCAACTTTAACCATCTATACTTCACATGCAAAAGAAAGAATTTCAAAGGCACACCAGGCAGTCTCTTTAAAATATGTAAAATGTAAACACAGAACACTATATCACAAAGCATACAAGCACTTAAAAGAATAAGGTTAAAGTACAAACATAAACTCCTACCACAATACAATTAGACTTTCCTATCTAATGTATACCTTCTTACAGTGCTTAAAGTTAGATGTTGTTTCTAAGAGCCCATAAAGAAATGTGACATTAAAGATAAGACACAGAATAGTTTAAACTGTCTCTATACCCACCTCTTCCATGATGTCAACTAGCTCCTCCTTGTTAAATATAAATGTAACCCCTAGGCTACTACCCCTGCCTGCTTAACTACTAACAGGGTGAGGGGCCTAGGTCCAATGGCGAGTGCCTCCTCCCAGAGGTCAGGGTTTGCAGTAGTTAAACTAGCTTGGTCACAGCCCTCTGGGACACTGTAACCCCCCTTTCTTCCCACTAGTGGCCCACACAAGGCATCAGAAATATCTTCACAATGTACACTTACCCCCAGGACTGGCTCTGTCGACTGGACTCTGGGGACCCCCTGTAAAACAAGATAACACAGTGCAAAAACCACAGTACAATACTTTAACATAAACCAATACCTCAGTCAGTGTAACTTTGCTGAAACAAACAGATCTGATTTATTCAAGGAGCTGTAACAAGGACAGAGGGAAATCAGGTTAATTAGGTTAAA
This sequence comes from Neoceratodus forsteri, assembly GCA_016271365.2. NCBI lineage: Eukaryota > Metazoa > Chordata > Ceratodontiformes > Ceratodontidae > Neoceratodus > Neoceratodus forsteri. The sequence goes on from CM057458.1 coordinate 6,805,249, forward strand.
CACATCAATAATCACACTACTGTGCGCATATTCAGAGTCCCAAATTGTCACTTTCACTGGGTACCCAGGATGGGGGGAGGCTAGCCAGGATTGGTGCAGCTGGTTGGGGCCCTGTGATGGAAAAAACACTTGCACAATACCCAATTGTAATCCGGAGCCGGAGGGCTCAGTTCATGAAGAAATGGAAAAAAAAACAATTAGATGACACACTTGCGATTTGATAAACAGATGGCAGGGAGCTACCCTGCTGTGTACTCACAAACTCAATGCTGGGAACTGGATGGAAGGCAGATTGTCCTGGATTACCAGGAGGAGCAGACCCTGTGGACAAGGTCCTTGTGACTGGACCCCACTGCAGTTTAGAGCAAATGGATGGAGTCTGGATTAAACTGGGGTTTACTTCCAGCTTCATGCACTCAATTCACTGTACAGGGGAGTTGAAACGTGATTCCCCACAAGCACTACACACATTTATATGTAAAAGGAAAGTACTATACTAGGCAGGCTGCTTCTCAATCCTGATCACAATTACTGCACAATACCCGGGAGAACACACAGCAGATTCAGTTCCTGACAGACCGAGCGCGATTCAGCAATTTCTCCAGTCTTCTACAGGGTGAGCCTGGTTTCTACTCTTCAGATCTCCTTGATTCTCTTCACAGGTCGGATTCAGTCCGAACAGGTGCTTGCACAAGCTGCAGACTGAAACGTAGGGCCTTACACAAGCTTACTGTGTGGAACTATACAGCGCAGAAGCTCACAGCTCCTTGTCTCTTCACTGCCCAAACTGATCTGATCTTTCCAGTAGACAGAGCTGGGCACTTCCTTTGAGTTCCTTCCAGTTCAGTTGGCTGGTTTGGCTGTCACTCACAGTAAACTCCCCCTGTTGGTGGAAAAAAGGCGCCGAAGTCCAAACTACAATTCCCAGAAGCATTGGCCATACAGTACATAGGTGGCTGGCTCCACAATGAGAGTCCAAGTTCTGATTTGCCAGCAGCAGGCTCCATTTCAAAGGTCCCCCCACACTGATTGGTCTAGTTCAGCAGTTCAGAACCAGAATGGGGGACTAGGCAAACACAGTTCTGACTGCAAAGAAAAGCAGGTTAGACAAACTGTAGTTTCATTATTACTCTAAATGATTTCTGGCAAACAGTTACATCTTTGAAAAGTGCTCACTCTGCCCACTTAGTGACGGCAGAAATGGAGCGATTTGGCAGCAGCTCAAGTGGGACTCAAGTAGGGAAACACACAGACCCCCATCCAAATTAATTATGTCTGCAGGCAGACAGCTCTTAAAGAGACAGTACCAGAGGCTCTAAAAGCACTCACAGATAAATGGCTTAGATGCCGAACACCATCCAGGTTTGGAGCATTCAAGCAAGCTCCTGGAAGACTTTTGGGAACCCCCATTTGCAGTGGGGTTACACCCTTCCTGGCCTGGAAAAAGCTTGGCGTCCACATCAAGCAAGTACCCCCATAAGTGTCAATTGCAACCATATACATTTGCATCAGGATCACATTAGGCTCATACATGTAATCACCAGTCAATATATCACTTTACCAGGAATACATTTCTGAAACTTTGCAGTACGTCACTCTTTACACATTATTACACACACATTGTACCATAACTCTGTTATTACCTCTTGTACATGAAACCTGAAGAGAGGGGGCCCTTCCCTATCTGCTACCTTGGGGCTGGATGGGGCAGGGGCACCATACCTAGAGGGCAACACAAGTAACTTGGAGTTAGCACTGATGTTCAGTTTGGGCAATGAGCTCGGGGACACATACACTCCTTTATGGACAACATTGAGAGGCAAGTCCACAGGCCTCCCAGAGGAATCATAACTGAGGTGCACCACAGACTTTACAGTTCAACCAGTCTTTCTAGGGGGAACTGTTACAGTCTCTGCACGCTGAGCCTCATTTTCAGTATTGTCCTCACTTGTCAGGGGAGTCTCCATCGAGGTAGAGAGGCTAGAACTTGGGGCACTTTCAGTTCCAGGAGTTACAATCTCTGAGTCCACAACACTTGGCTCACATGGAGAGCTTTCTGACACTGATAGTGAATTATCAGGGCACTCAACACACTCTTCTTGTTCTGGTATATCACCAGTTTGTCCCAATCCATCATTTTCCTCCCCTTAAAGCTCAAACAATTCAACCATACACAATGATTCCATATCATCTGACTTGATGCTTTGCACTTCACTTTCTGGGAGCATTGGCTCCAGGGACAAAGCTGGGGGCTTAGACAGTCCAGAAGGCCCAGCTTCATCTCCAGTATTGACTAGGGGATTGCCCCGAAACAACTGACTCAGTTCGTAAGAAGGGTAGTATTCAAAGTCACACTCACTTTTCTCTGATATGGACTGACAGTCATGCTCAACTGGGACTTGTAGAGGAACACTTTAACTCAGCTTCTGTAGGTGCAGGCTTTCTTGATTTTTGCTTAGCAGCAGCTCTAGTCACTGGTCCAGAGGGGGTATTTTCTGGGGGCTCAGACTCAATCAAGATTTGTCCAATGGGCAGTAAATGATTTCTATGCATTGTTTTCACATCTTTTGAATTATTCACAGGCCTTACTTTATATACAGGCAGATCATCTAGTTTGCCCACTACAATGTGAGGGAGATGGTGCCACCGGTCAGCAATCTTATGTTTGCCATGCAGTCCCAGATTTCTTAGAAATACCCGATCTCCCTCCTGGAGTTCCTGTGCTTTCACCTTTTTATCATACCTTTCTTTGTTGGCCAGATTTCTTTTGGCAGCCATGGTTTGAGCCAGTTGGTACGCATGATTTAGCTGGGCCTTTAACTTTTGCACATACTGTAAATAGTTGTCAGCGCAAACCCCATCAGGAGAGACCCCAAAACACACATCTACCGGCAATCGAGCTTCTCTTCCAAACATCAGGCGGTAGGGGGAGAACCCAGTGGCATCACATCTGGTGCAGTTATAAGCATGTACAAGAGTGCTAATTTGTTGGCTCCATCTAGGCTTGTCCTTTGTGCGGAGGGTGCCTAGCATATCTAGCAAAGTGCGGTTGAAACGTTCAGGCTGTGGGTCCCCCTTGGGGTGGTAAGGGGTGGTTCTGGACTTTCACACTCCCCACAGAGAAAGCATCTCTTTGATAAGATGACTCTCAAAGTCTCTCCCTTGATCAGAATGGATTCTTTGTGGAACCCTATAGTGAACAAAATAGTTTTCTGCAAGTATTTTTGCTACAGTGGATGCCTTCTGGTCCTTGGTGGGGAAAGCTTGGACATATCTCATAAAATGGTCAGCGACCACCAGCACAGTACTAATATTTCTTTGATCTGACTCCAAACTCAGAAACTCAATACAGACCAGCTCCATGGGTGCACTGGTGGTGATGCTAACAAGGGGGGCAGCCCTCTGGGGCAAAGCTTTCCTCTGTAAGCAGTGACTACAAGTTTGAATGTGTTGCTCCACATCATTTTTTTTTTCTCAGAAGAAGCCAGAAGGGGAAGGAAACATATTCAATTCAGTGCTTTAGAGTAACTGGTAATTGCTATTTTTCTTTTAAACTTAGATTGTGGGCTTTTAGTGACACTGTACTTTCTTTGTTGTCTTTACTTAGAATTGTTTTTGGGCTGTTGAAAATGTAAAACATAGTGGTGTATTTCTGTGCTGTCTTTAATTGCTGCAAATTTTCGCCCCCCCCTCCCCAACTCTTAATTATATACCCTGTTAAATCTGATTGACAGGAGCTAAACACAGGGTATAGTAAGGGGTGTGAAGTAGGAGGGGTATAAGGGGGAAGAAGCCCACCCTCAGCACGACAAGTGTTTTGACTCATTTATTTATTTATTGGTTTCTTTTCCTTTTTTTTTTAAAGAAAATTATCTGAGGATCAGTGGCAGGATTTTTAGGACAGTAAATAAAAAGGGAACTAGGAGAGCTTCAGTAGCAGACAAGTAGTGGAATAGCAGTATAACTGCAGTATAATGTGGGGAGTGGTGCAATGCAGTGGCTGTGGAGCAGCCATATTCAGGCAGACCTTCTGGACATTGAGGTGCTGCCCTATCTGCATGCATCTCTCTGGACTGTGGGATGAGGTAGCCAGACTCAAAGTGGAAGTAAACTGGGTCAGGAGTACCATCACCCCTATCCAGAGATCACCCAGTCCAATGCAACTGCCTCAAAGGATGCAGAGAACGAGGAGCACTTGGATGACAGTGGGCTCAGGGAGGGTTAGAGCGGTCAGGCAGAGGCACATCCCAGATCCTATTCCACTCAAGAACTCATATGCCACACTGGCAAATGGGGACAACCAAATATAGGTACCCAGAGAAGTGGAAGGAAAGGATATGGAGGTTAGCCAAGGAAGTGACCTCAGCGGGGAAAGCAGTGGACCCCAGAGGAGGAGGAAGTGAATCCTGGTGGGGGACTCCATCATAAGAGGGATCCAGCTAGGAACACAGGAGGGGGAGTACAGGGAGGTGAGGTGCCTACCAGGTGCCATGGCATGGAGGGATGGAAGGAAGATCCTCGGATTACTGGGAAGGCAAGACAGGAGGGTGAGCTGGATGTCATTATCCACCTAGGTACTAATGACCTGGCAAATGGGAGCCAAAGGAAGTTCAGGAAGAGTTTAGGAAATTGGGGCGGGTCTCAAGCAAGTAGCTACTTCTGTCACTTTCTCAGAAGTACTACCTACGAGAGGCAAGGGAGAGCATAGGAGTGCATGCACCAGGAACTTTAACTCATGGTTGAAGAACTGGTGCTGTGTGGAAAGGTTTGGATTCATTGGTGATTGGGGACACACCTGGAGGGATGGAGGTTTGTTCAAGCCTGATGGCCTGCATCCATCCTGGAGGAATCAAGCACTCAATGACAAATTAAATGCTACATTGACAAGCATTTAAACTAGCAAAGGGTGGCAGGCCAGCAAGGAGGTACCTATTGCTCACCCCCACAGCTAGCAGTGGAACCAGTGAACCAGAGGAGTGGCTATTCTCTACAAAGCAGTGTGCAAAAGATGGAGATTAGCACCCAAGAGGTGGATAGGCAGAAAAGGGCAAAATTCAGCAGAAGGGCAGGCAGCAAGGAGAACCAGGGATAAAGGACAACCAAGGAAGGGGCTGGAGTAGAACAGCGAAACAGTCTACGGAGGTCAAATCATGGAAAGCCATGTGCGCAAATGCCATTAGGCTTAGCAACAAGATGGAAGATCTGGAGGCTGTCATGGTGCAGTCAGACCTGGACATTGTGGCCATCACTGATACCTGGTGTAATGATAACCACGACTGGGAGATGGCCATACCTGGCTACAACATATTCAGAAGAGACAGAGCAGGCAGGAAGGCAGGGGTATGTGAAAAATGACATCAGGGCCACAGAGATCCAGGAGGAACAAAATGGGGGAGAGATACTGTGGGTTAAGCTGGAAAGGAAAATGGGGACAGCCATCCACACAGATGTGGTCTATAGACCAACAGCCCAGGAGGAAGAAACAGATAGGGAGCTGATGCTAGCCATCCAAAGGATGGCAGACAAGGGTGAGGTAGTACTGATTGGAGACGTCAATATTCCAGACGTGGACTGGAGCAGCCCAGCAGCAGCATCAACTAGGAGCAGATTTATCTTGGACTCCCTTCAGGGTGCCTTCCTCAAGCAACTGGTCATGGAATCAACTCGGCAGAAGGCAATACTGGACCTTGTGCTCACAAACAGGAACAGTGTGATGGGGGTAACAGTGGGGGAGCACCTGAGGAACAGTGACCACCAGTCATTGTGGTTTGAAGTCACAGAAAGAGCAGAACCAAACCACACAAAAACACGTATCCTGGATTTTAGGGGGGCAGACTTTGGGAAAATGGGGAGATACTTGAAAAGAGGCATTAAGGGAATGGGGCAGGAATCAGGGTTGAGGAACATTGGGCAGTATTTAAAATGGGGATTACAAGAACAACAGAATTATGCATTAAGCAGGTTAGCAATAGGAAAGGAAGAGGAGACCATTATGGTTTTCCAAAGAGGTAACAAAGAAAGTGAAAGCCAAAAGATTGCATTCAGGCAATACAAAAGACACAGGCAGAAGGGGATAGGGAGAACTACCAGGAGAAGCAAAGGGAGGCAGGGAGGTCAGTAAGGGAAGCCAAAGCTCAGACAGAAGAACACATTGCAAAATCAGTGGGTAGAGGGGACAAAACCTTTTACAGGTACATAAGTGAAAAAAGAAAGGCAAAGGGAGGGATAGTGAGACTGAAGGGGGAGGATGGGGCCGCGTGGAGGATGACAACAGTAAAGCTGACATATTGAACAGGTATTTCTGCTCAGTCTTTACTGAGGAAGAGGAGGGTAACGGGTCTGAAGGGAGTACAAGGGGTGAGAATGGTGCAGAAATGGACACAAGTCCCTTTACACGAGAAAGGGTCCTGAGGGAACTGGAAGTAATAAGAGTTGATAAAGCAATGGGACCAGATGGGGTGCACCCCAGGGTCCTTAAAGAACTAAGAGAGGTGGTGGCTGAACCTCTGGCTATCCTGTTTAGCCGATCACTGGAAACAGGGGAGGTACGCAAAGACTGAAGGACAGCAGATGTAGTCCCCTTATACAAAAGTGGGAACAAAGAGGAAGCAGGGAAGTACAGACCAGTCAGCCTCACCTCGGTAGTGGGGAAGATAATGGAAGCACTTCTGAAGGAGAGATTGGTGGAACATCTGGTTGTCAATGGACTACAAGACCCAAGGCAGCATGGTTTCACCAGGGGGAGGTCATGTCAGACCAACTTCGTTGAATTTTTTGACTGGGTGACTAGGGAGGTGGATCAGGGGGAGGGCAGTGGACATGGCCTATCTGGACTTCAGCAAGGCCTTTGATGCTGTGCCACATAGAAGACTATTACACAAACTGGGGAATATGGGTGTGGGCAGGACAATAGTGTGGTGGGTAGGTAACTGGCTGGGTGGCAGGACACAGGGTGGTGCTAAATGGCTGTCACTCCACAGAGGGAAGAGTGACCAGTGGGGTACCACAGGGATCAGTGCTGGGACCGGTCCTATTCAACATCTTCATCAGTGACATTGCACAGGACCTAGAAGGCAGAATTTCACTGTTCGCTGATGACACAAAGCTCTGTAACAGAGTAGACACACCAGAGGGTATAGACAGAATGAGAAGGGACCTGCAGAAACTTGAAGAATGGTCAGGGGTTTGGCAGTTGAAATTCAATGCAAAGAAGTGCAAGATAATGCATATGGGGCACAAAAACCCTGGCACAATATATCAGTTGGATGGTGAGGCTATAGCATGCACCAAGCAGGAAAGGGATCTTGGGGTTATCATCTCTGATGACCTCAAGGTAGGGGAACAGTGTGACAAGGCAGCAGGTAAAGCAAATAGGATGCTGGGATGCATATGCAGGGGCATCACCAGCAGGAAAAGGGAGGTCATAATTCCACTATACAAGACACTAGTGAGGCCCCACCTGGAGTACAGTGTACAGTTCTGGAGACCATACCTATGTAAGGACATAGGCAGGGTAGAGAAGGTTCAGAGGAGGGCAACAAAGATGGTGCATGGATTGCATCACAAGTCCTATGAAGACAGGTTGAAGGAACTGAACATGTACTCCCTGGAGGAGAGGAGGAGAGAGGATGATAGAGACATACAAGTATCTTACAGGGAGGAACAGGTGCAGGAATACAATATTTTAAGTGAAAAGATGTTCCAGCGCTAGAGGGCATGGGATGAAGTTGGAGGGAGGACGATTCAGAGGAAATGTGAGGAAGAATTTCTTTACAGAATGGGTGGTGGACAAGTGGAACACCCTGCCAGAGGAAGTGGTGGGGGCTGAAACAATCACGGGATTTAAGAATGCATGGGATAGACATAAAGGAATTCTGGAGGTCAGGGGAAAGGGGCAACTGACTTCTAGGAAAACATAAACTGAACTTACAAGCTCAAATGGGCAGACTGGGTGGGCCATAGGCCCTTATATGCCGACACTGTCTATGTATCTATGTATCTACAGTATGTATCTATGTAGCCCCCATCTTAGGCCAATAGAATGTGGATCTCACCAAGTCAAGTATTCTGTCTATACCAAGATGCCCCATGTGGTTGTGTAAGGACCTCAGTACTGAGTCTCGAAAGGCAGTGGGCAGGCACTAGTTGTTGTTTATCTACTTGTCCCCCTCTGTCTACTGTTTCTCTGTATAACAGTCTATTGATCAGTTTCAACTTAGGACCCTCTTTGTATAACAATGCAGTTGTCAAATCAGTGGAATGTAATTTGGACACATCTTTCCCTGCATAGAGGGCTTCTAAAGCTGATTTGATCATGGGATTGTGGGACTGAGCCTGCCGAATACTGTCATTGTCCAGCTGAGGCAGTGCACCAATGTCTATTGCAGAAAAGTGGCAATAAGCAGCAGGTATGCAATTCTCAGAGGGTCCCAAACAATCTACCATACAGTCCACTGCGTCCGTGGACATTTGTTCCTCCCTGTCAAATTTCTGGCAGAGTGCTCGAATAACAGGTTCTGACAGTCTGACCCAGTCATTCTGGGGAACAGACCTCCGGGAGAGAGCATCAGCATTTATGTGGTTCAGGCCTGCTCTGTATTCAACAGCATAGTCGTATGTAGATAATGCAGAAAGCCACCTATGTCCAGTGGCATCCAACTTAGCTGAATTCTGCACATAGGTCAAAGGATTATTGTCAGTCTTTACTAGTATCTCAGCCCCATACAAGTACTCATGGAACTGGTCAACAATAGCCCACTTCAAAGCTAGGAACTCTAACTTATGTACAGGATAGTTTTTTTCGGATGGGGTCAGGCTTCTACTGGCAAAGGCCACTGGTCTCAGGCCATTCTCATGCTCTTGGTACAACACAGCCCCCAACCTTTGCAAGCTAGCGCCATCAGTGTGCAGGACATAAGGTTTTGTTGGATCAGCATAGGCCAACACTGGAGTGTGGGTACATTGATATATGATCTCATGAAAAGCAGTCTCACAATCAGGAGTCCTGCGGGCCCCAAATACTTCACTTGGATGAAAATATACTCTTTCAGTCTCGAGGGACGCTGACTTTTTGTATTTTTTGTGGGTTGGGGGATACCCTTGAGTAAGGTTAAGTAAAGGGTGGATCACTCTTGAATAGTCCTTGATGAAACACCAGTAATAACCACAGAATCCCAGGAACCTTTGCAGTTCTTTTAGATTTTTGGGCTGTGGCCAGGTGGTCAAGGCCTCGACTTTACTTGGGTCGGTCTCTATTCCCTCGGTGGATACTATGTGTCCCACATACTTTACTGATGTTTGAAAGAATTGACACTTATCAGTGGACAGTTTAAGGCCAAAGTCTTCCAGTCGGTCCAACACATTGAGTAATCTGCTCTCATGTTCCTCCAGTTCGCTGCCAAACACAATAACATCATCTAGGTATACCAGGCACTCTAACAAGTTCATGTCCCCCACTGCACGCTCCATCAATCATTGAAAAGTGGCTGGGGCACCTGAAATCTGTTGAGGCATCCTCATGAATTCATAGAAGCCAAGCGGACAGATAAAGGCTGTCTTCTCATGGTCCTCTGGGGCCATCGGGATCTGGTAGTACCCACTGCGGAGATCCAGCACAGAGAACCACTTCCTCCCGTTTAGGCAGTCATGCGGGGCATTGTATACTGATCAGGGATAGTCCGCCGGTTCAAGGTGTGATAATCCATGCACATCCTTACTGTTCCATTCTTTTTTCTCACTACCACAATGGGGGAAGCATAGGGGCTTCTGGATTCTTGTATCACACCAGCAGCAAGCATCTCTTGCAGATGCCGTCTCACATCATCTATGTCAGCAGGGGCCAGGTGTCGAGACCTCTCACGAAATGGCCTTTCATCATGCAGCCGGATATGATGCTCAGCTCCTTGCACACATCCTACGTCCCATTCCTTTAAAGAAAACACCTGATCTCTCTGGGCAAGCTTCTCACTGATCCTCACTTTCCATTCAGCTGGCAACGGGGAGTCACCGAAATCAAACAAGTCAGGCGTTACTATGTCATTCTTTCCCGAACTCTTGCTGCTGGGTAGCACTGCAGTGTCTGCACAATGCACATTAGTCAGGATGCAACCTCTATTTACTCGAATCTCTCTGTCAGACACATTATAAACTTGAACCATTACCCTTCTGGCATAAGCATGGGCTCTAGCAGGCAAAATACTAGGCTTGACCAGCAGTCCCTCCGGCAGTTTTCCATCGCCTAGTGCATTCAACATTAATATTTTATTCTTGACATCCTTTCTGATACGGACCTCTCTCTGTAAGGTACACTGGGCATTTGGCACCAGGATCAGAGACTCAGGATCCTTTTTCCAGACAACTCCAACCAGTTCCTCTGGTTCCACTTTGTCAGCATCTCTCTGTGCCTCATAGGCCTTCTTGATCAAGACCGGAATTCTTAAAGCTCTACTAGTTCTTGACCCCTGTTTTTCTTAACACAACTGTGCCAGCCATCCAAACATATGTGCATTAGTCCCAATTAGTAAAGGAACCCCATCATACAGTCCAGTAGGGGGACACACTAAGGCCAGGGTCTCTACTTGCTCTGCCACCCCAGCCACGGAGGTGGGAAAAGACAGCTAAATTGGGATATATCCTGAGTAGGGGGGTAGGCCTTCTCACTTAACCCCCAGACATGCAGCCCCTCCAACAGTTGTAAGGGTACATCAGACAAATGCTTCTGATACCAATCTTGGAACATAATTGTCACTTGGGAGCCACTGTCTAATACAGCTCTTGTAGACACTCCATTCACCTTTACAGTGGTCTCCATGGAGGGACCCACTATCCTGGACCAGTGTGGAGAGGCAGTAGCTGGGGCCAGGGCAACTTACCTTGCCACAAAGGGACATGAGTTAACATTTCTGGGACCTTCACTGTGGTCATTTCGTGCACCTCTTGACCACTGTTTTGTGCTCCAAAGCTCTCCTTGTAGCTGGCTCACCACTCTCTCCCAAGTCTTTCCGAGACCGGCATTCCCTCTTCACGTGCCCATCCTTCCCACAATTATGGCAAAATATGTCAGCTGAAGTTTGGGGTGACTGAAGCATCACATTGGCGGCTGCGGCATTGGTACTGTCAATAGAAAACCTTGGTGCCACCTCAGCTGGCGGTGGGGTGGACATTTGGAGACATCTCTTCAGTTCCCTCACTTCCATGGTCAAGGCATCAAGTTTCAAACTGTTGTCAACATGAGGTGCCTGGGACCCCCCACCCCATAGCAGAAGCAGTCGGGCAAGTGTCAGTGCCCGTACTCGTAGGAGCGGCCTTTATGATGAGACTGTTGGTTGCTTTCCTAATCTCCCTCAGCAGTTCACCCCATGGTGGCACACCCTTTTCCTTCTCAGAACACTCTTTAACTGCCAACCCTTGCCCCAGAACTTCACTTGACAGGTCACCCTCAGTCATTCGGGTCGTAGCAGCAGCTATTGGTGCAAGTCCCTCCCGGGGTTGCCTTTTCTCAATTCCTCGAATTTCTCTCATTAGCTCATCATAGGAGGGTGGAGATTCCAGTCGATTGGCTAGGCATAACTGAAGCAACAGCAGTTCTGAGAAGGGGGCAGACTTAAGGATCCTGTCCAGCCTGGTTCGGTCCAATTCAATCGCTGGCAAACTACCCTTTCTGAGGCATTCTTGCAACAATTTTTCCAGACGAGATACTTACACAGACAACAACTCCCCTTGATACTGTTGTGCATTTCTTACTCTCCACCACAGGTCCTCATCAGAATCTGGGCTCCCATACACATTCTCCAAGGCCTCAAGATAGTCCTGTGCAGTTGCTTCAGGGTTACTGGCCCGTTTGGCATGGATGGTAGCCAGAGCAGGACCTCGGAGGCTCTCACTTACCCTCTTTCGGTTTTCTGCTTCTGAGCATTGCCATTCTAGCACTTGAGGGGCAACATAGTCTATCAAGGTCTCCCAGTCATCCTCCCCTTATGGGGTGGGGAGGGTGCCAGAGAAAATGTTCAACCTGCGGTGAGAGTCGTGACTATTGGCAGGTACAGACATAGAGACAATAACGGGTGCTGGAGGGGGAGAGAGTGTTGGTGGAGGAACAGGTGGCAATAATAGTTTCTTTAAATCCTCCACAGTTTTTCCTTCCTCCAACAACAATTTAGCAAATTTCTCCTCAAGAGTTTCAGATAGTGGGGACTCGTTCTCCCCGGGGTCTTTACTGTCTTTAGTTATCACTTTCCAGGCAGTGAGGGCTTCTTCTGGGGTAATGGCCTGTGGCACTTTAGAACTGTCTATAGGGTCCTTACACTCTATTAGAGCCATGAAAGTTTGGGCCTGCAGATCAGCCAGCCGGCCCACCACCACAGGGTTTTGTAAACATTCGACCTTGGAAAGTATTCCCTCTACAGTGTCCGTACTGATACCCAGCGGGATATCCAAAACAAATACAGCATTTTGGGGGTTGATCTCCTGCCCAGTACACCACTTCACCAACTGGTGTACAGCTGCTTCTGTTGGGGTACCCATTTATTTATTTTTTTTTCTACTTATTCTTTTTCCCACTCCTACTGTTCCTTCCAACCACCACTCCTTCCGTCCTACAAGGAGTGATGGTTCCCAGCCTCTACTGACCAGCATGGTCTGTCCCTAGAGTGCCATACTGCCATTGGGGCCCTTGATGCCCCGGATTACCCCCCGGGCGGGGCGAGGAGAGAACCCCCCTTTACCCCCTCTTTCCCCTGTGGCGAGCTGCACATTGGGATCTGCCCCTGGTCAGAGGGTGGTGAGACCGGCTCCAGAGGACTTCATCTAGGTGACTGGAGGGCATTTTCCTCCAAGTAGTGTTTGTCTCCCCCTTAACCCTGCCACCTGAGAGGCCGGCGCAGAGAGTCTGCATGCTGACACATGCTCCTCTCAAGTGCCTAACGACGTCCCCCCTGCCCAGCTCCAGTACACAAAGCTGCCGAGCCTCTCAAGAGTCAGTGCATCCACCGACCCTCTCAGGACGTCGGGCGCTCCACAGCACCCCTGGCATCCCACCCGAAGGGAGAGCATCGTTGGGGCGCTCCATCCTCCCTCCCCAGCTGACCCCATGAGACCCGAGTCCGTTCCCGAACCGGGTGGCGGCGTCGCAGGTGTGGCGTCCAGCGCCTCAACCCTCAGCGCCACCAGGCCGCTGGGGTACCCATTTATTTTTAACAGTAATTCGTAAATGTGGCCACTAGAGGACACACAATCCCAGTGGTGAGCCTCCAAGATGTAACCCCTAGGTGGCGTTATCCCAAGGGCTACTACCCCTGCCTGCTTAACTACTAACATGGTGAAGGGCCTAGGTCCAATGGCGAGTGCCTCCACCTAGAGGTTAGGGTTTGCAGTAGTTAAACTAGATTGGTCACAGCCCTCTGGGACACTGTAACCCCCCTTTCTTCCCACTAGTGGCCCATGCAATGCATCAGGAATATCTTCACAATGTACACTTACCCCCAGGACTGGCTCTGTCGACTGGACTCTGGGGACCCCCTGTAAAACAAGATGATACAGAGCAAAAACCACAGTACAATACTTTAACATAAACCAATACCTTAGTCAGTATAACTTTGCTGAAACAAACAGATCTGATTTATTTAAGGAGCTGTAATAAGGACAGGGGGAAATCATGTTAATTAGGTTAAACACATCAATAATCACAGTACCGTGTGCTTATTCAGAGTCCCAAATTGTCACTTTCACTGGGTACCCAGGATGGGGGGGGGGCTAGCCAGGATCGGTGCAGCTGGTCGGGGCCCTGTGATGGAAAAAACACTTGCACAATACCCAATTGTAATCCGGAGCCGGAGGACTCAGTTCATGAAGAAATGAAAAAAAAACAACAATTAGATGACACACTTGTGATTTGATAAACAGATGGCAGGGAGCTACCCTGCTTTGTACTTACAAACTCAAGGCTGGGAACTGGATAGAAGGCTGATTGTCCTGGATTGCCAGGAGGAGCAGACCATGTGGACAAGGTCCTTGTGACTGGACCCCACTGCAGTTTAGAGCAAATGGATGTAGTCTGGATTAAGCTGGGGTTTACTTCCATCTTCATGCACTCAATTCACTGTACAGGGGATTTGAAATCGATTCCCCACAAGCACTACACACATTTATATGTAAAAGAAAAGTACTATACCAGGCAGGCTGCTTCTCGATCCCGATCGCAATTACTGCACAATACCCGGGAGAACACACAGCAGATTCAGTTCCTGACAGACCGAGCGCGATTCAGCAATTTCTCCAGTCTTCTACAGGGTGAGCCTGGTTTCTACTCTTTAGATCTCCTTGATTCTCTTCACAGGTCGGATTCAGTCAGAACAGGCGCTTGCACAAGCTGCAGACCAATACTTAGGGCCTTACATGTGATTTCTGTGCTAAAACTACACACCAAAGAAGCACACAGTTCCCTGTCTCTTCACTGCCCAAACTGATCTGATCTTTCCAGTAAACAGAGCCAGGCATTTCCTTTGAGTTCCTTCCAGTTCAGTTGGCTGGTTTGACTGTCACTCACAGTAAACTCCCCCTGTTGGTGGAAAAAAGGCGCTGAAGTCCAAACTACAATTCCCAGAAGCATTGGCCATACAGTACATAGGTGGCTGGCTCCACAATGAGAGTCCAAGTTCTAATTTGCCAGCAGCAAGCTCCATTTCAAAGTTCCCCCCACACTGATTGGTCCAGTTCAGCAGTTCAAAACCAGAATGGGGGACTAGGCAAACACAGTTCCGACTGCAAAGAAAAGCAGGTTAGACAAACTGTATTTTCATTATTACTCTAAATGATTTCTGGCAAACAGTTACATCTTTGAAAAGTGCTCACTCTGCCCACTTAGTGACGGCAGAAACAGAGCAATTTGTCAGCAGCTCGAGTGGGACTCAAGCAGGGAAATACACTGACCCCCATCCAAATTAATTATGTCTACAGGCAGACAGCTCTTAAAGAGACAGTACCAGAGGCTCTAAAAGCACTCACAGATAAACGGCTTAGACGCCGAACACCATCCAGGCTTGGAGCATTAAAGCAAGCTCCTGGAAGACTTTTGGGAACCCCCATTTGCAGGGGGGTTACATAAATAGAATAATACATAGGAGTGTATGCATTACAAGGGAGTAATCCCATCAAAAGAGTTCTGGGGACATGGGAACCTCAAAGGCAAGCTTCGAGAAGTTCGCATGTCCCCAACCTCTGATACTCACTGTAACTCCTCCCTACTGTCATTATTTTTGTAATATATGGAGCCAAATTCCATATAAAATTGTGTCAGTTGATTTTTGTTCTCCGCACAGCCTGTGAAAATGTCACGAAGCACTGCAGTGAAAACTAGCTGGCTGGTTCTCTGCTGCCCTTACGGCGCTCTGCCCCCCACTCGCTATGAAGTCCTCAGCTCGTTAGGAAGTCCTAACTGTTTTTTTCCTCCATCTAAATGCAGGATTAATGAGGTACTGTTGTCTTGTGGGGTAAAAAAAGTCCAGGCAAAAGTAAAGATCCCAAGTTCTGTGGGTACGAGTTACTCTCACTAAGCGAGAGATAGCCGCCATTTTTTTCGAAAGTATTCTGCTCTGTCTGAGAGACAAAAGGCAGCCAACCACAAAGCACGGTTTAGAAATCTCACATTGTGAGTCTAGTGACTGCAGTTGGCTGCTTAGCAACCAGCTCTGAGTCTTGGGATTGCGCTGTTCTATTTAACTAATAATAATATTGTTCAGAGCAGCAGCGATAGTATCATCACTTCTGAATGACAGTATTATCAGGGACGAATGATGGTATTATCACTTTGGCTACTGTTGTATTACCGGGATATTTTTGTATGGGATAGGATAGTATTATTTGCCTATCTCCATATATTACAAAAAAATAATACACACGGGATGTCCTGTCAGGAGGTGTATTAAATAAGGCGACATCAGCAAAAACTAATTTCCCAAATTATAAGTCTGTGATTTCCCAGTTCCTTCTCTGTGATCTTTGAGCAGTTCCTGTTCCCAACCCATATCAAAACACCTTTTATAACTCTGCAGTTTTCTCACCTAGATGCCACATAGCTTTTTAACACCAGTTGAAATTAACTGTTCTTCCTCTGAAGACGTCATAAAATGTATATTTTACTTTCCCAGCTTCAAAGAAGCACAAATCAACAAGGCCATAAAATGCAACTTCTTGGCAGTTAATCACATACAGAGTTCTGCTGTTTAACATATATCCTGTCATTTTAACTGAAACCTGGGGGGGAGTCATCCCACGGGCTGTCTCATGAGAGACACTCAATAACACATTCTATATATAGATATCATAGAACAATCATAACCAGCTGGCCAAACGTCACAATACCTTTTATTGGACTAACAAAATTATTTCTGAGACTAGCTATCGAGAGATGAAACTCTCTTCTTCAGGTCAGACTGGTAAGCTGATCAAAGGCAAAACGTGCCATAAAATGTCAGGAGATAGAAAGGCATTTCCTCTGGTCATAAAACTTTAAAGCAGCAGTACTACGAAAACAAATGTGCACTTTTTTGACAGTTTGTTTCCTGTGCTCTGCTGATCATATACCGGTACTCTTTCCCACCAGCATTGTATGATCACAGAGTAATTTGCTCAGTTATTCTCTGCTTTTTTACATTTCTTCCACCAAGCATGTTGCACTGGAACCCCCTCTGCTGCCAATTGCACATCTGTATGACTTGCAGGGACATCGGAAATGGTCAGCAGAGGGTCCCACTGCTGTAGTCAAAAGACATGAAGCGACCTGAAGGAAAAGCACAGCTGAAAATTAGTCAGTCGCCATATTTATTGTAGTGCCACAACAATTCAAATAAATTGCAAATATCTAAAAAACTAAAGATGACTGAAAATAATATTTACAGGTATGGAAACTGGAACTTTGGCCGCATGCTTACAGCCAAAAAGCAGAATTTTGATAGCTCAGTTTCTGATTTGGTAGTACTGCTGCTTTAAATCAAAGAGAAAATGGTTTTAGAGCAGGGGTATGCCAATGGTCAAGTTCTGGGAACTCTCACAGTCTATTACATTGTAATAAGTGGCAGGAAGGATACTGGATATCAAAGGCCAGCAAGAAAGTTAGGGTGGTGAGGAAATCAACATATCGATAATGTTAATTCGCTTGCAATTTGGAAAGAGCAAGAGAGACTCCTGCTGGCCTAGAGAAGAACAGGCAAGGCAGTTTTACAGACTGCAGAACCAGGGCTATATAAGTCCACTCAAAACAGAAGCAGCACACATTTCCTGAAACACAAGAGAAGCCAAACTTTTTGACACAGAGCAAGACTGCCACACACACACACACACACACACACACACACACAACACACTAACAGTGAGGACCAGTGGCTGCAAGAAGAACTGGGACTCAGAGACTCAGCAGAACTCATTTATTTTCTGGACTTTGATTCTCCATAGACAAGGTAGAAATTAGCCAGTTAAATTTTACAGTGCATTTTGTATGTAGTTTTCCAGCTTTTTTTTGTTATCCTGTAACCAAATTTCTGAATCTTTTATTTGTAAGTCTTGTATAGTAACTATTTAAGTAACTAGTAAAATCACTTGCTTTTAATAACTGGGAATAATTTTGGTGTGTGTGTGTGTAAAGGTGGGAAGCCTGTTTAGTAGAGGTGGGCGTCAGGAATTTTTTCACCAGAGCTGTCATGGTCTGGCTTGACTCTCATCGAGCCAAAACATTAGCCAAGCCCTGGCTATTGCAGGCTGTTCTGTAAATAGGAATTTAACTTTTCAGACACTACACTAACTGCTCAAACTGACAAAAAAATGCTTACTTTGACCATAAGTGGCTCGGCTTGACCTTGGCTCTCAATTTCTTATAGAGGTTGAGCCGAGCTAGGCATTAAGTTCAAGCCAGGTTCAAGCCTGCTCTGGCTTGCCCACCTCCACTGTTTAGTGCTAAGGTGCCACCATCACTACCAAAGACTAGGACCCTGGAAGGGAGTCTGGGGGCCTAAGTAGGGGAAATACACAAGGTCTTGGGAGGGATCTGTAGGGTTTGAACTAGGTTCCTGCACCACCTTTGGGAGAAGACACTATCAGGGTTACAAGGACAGCCCCAAAGAGCTCATAATGCCTGGGTTCTCTCACCAGTGCAGCAACCAAGGAGGGTTCTCACCTGGCTACAGACTCAAGACTGTTTTTTACCCTTACCCAGATTAAAGAGGAAGCCCTGGGCCCTCGTGGCAAGTGTTCAGTTGTGAACACTCTAAAAGGACATAAGGAGGGTATTCCTGTTCCCCCCTGTCATGGACTGCACTAAGGGGAGGGCACTGTGAGCTCAGTGGACCTGCCCCCAGGAGTGGGTTTGTGACAATGACGACCTTATCATCTACATTCATGTGTATAGGTGAGTTGACACAGACAGAGGTGAGGTCATTTAGAAAAATCAAGAACGGGACAGGGCATAAGACTGAGCCCTGAAGGATCCCAGCTTGGATAGGAAGGGGAAATTATAACATGCTTCCAATCTGTACTGACTGTAGGCGGACTATTAGATAGAAATTGAACCATTCAACAGCAAAATAAAAGCTAGGAAGGAGCTGCAAACTGTAGCGTGGGTTAAACAGGGAGATATATAACTGTAAAGAGAGACATGAAGATAGGCACAGTGAAGCTATCCTCTCCTCTTGTTAGTGCTTTAGCTGCCCTCACCCTCCTTCCTGCCTCCCTTTGTTCTGCCAGATATACCTCCCTGTCTACATCCTTCTGGGTCTCCTTGTACTTTCTAAATGCCTCTTCCTCCTTTTTTCCTTGCTCATTCCTTCAAACAGGATGTTATTGCCTAGGCTACACCCTCTTTAATTTTTCTCTACTGAGCCTCCACTCCCCCTCTGCCTTCCCCTACTTTTGAGGCATTCTCAGTGGTAGTTTGTCATTTCTTTAAAATCTGCCCTCCTGAAGTCCAGGACCCTTGTCTTAGTGTGTTTTTTTAGACTAGGTGATTTCCTTGAAGCCAGCGAGCTGCAGGATGAGAGAGCATGGGTTTGTGTCAGGGAGGTCCTGTCAAACCAACTTGATTAACTTCTTTGACTGGGTAATGAAGGCGGTGGACAAGTGTCAGGTGGTTGATATTCTATATTTAGATTTTAGCAAGGTCTTCAACAGGGTGCCCCACAAGAGGTTGATCAGGAAGTTAGAGGACCTTGGAGCAGGGAGCGAATTAACCAGATGTATGGCAAATTGGCTCAGTGGTAGGACCCAGAGGGTAGTGGTGGGTGGAACTCTCTGGGGAAAGGGAAGTTACAAGTGGTGTCCCTCTGGGGTCAGTGCTTGGCCCAGTGTTGTTTAATGTGTTCATTGATGACACTGGGGACAGGTTTAAGGGCAAGAGCTGCCTCTTTGCAGATGACACTAAGCTGTGTGGGAGGGCAGACATAGATGAAGGGATGCTGGACCTAAAGGAGGACCTAGCAAAGCTGGAGAGGTGGTCAGACATCTGTCAGCTGGGGTTAAATGCGAAGAAGGGCAAAGTCATGCACACAGGATGGAAGAACCTAAGGGCCAAGTACAGTTAAAGGAGGATCAAGGTCACAGAATGCACAGAGGAAAAGGACTTGGGGATAGCCATCACCAGTGAGCCTGAACAGACTATGCATTATAGGAAGGCAGCGGCCAAGGAAAACAGAATGCTAGGCTGTATTGCTAAGAGGGTTCACAAGTAGAAGGGATGAGGTTATACCGTCACTGTTCAGATCTTTGGTGCATCTGCATCTGGAGTACGGCATGCAATATTGGAGCTCCTACCTGAAAAAGGACATCAACCAGCTCAAGGCAGTTCAGAGAAGGGCAACAAAGATAGTTCAGGGACAGCAAGGCAGGCCATATGAGGACAGGCTGAGAGAACTCAACATGTACTCACCCAAAATAGGAGAGAGAGAGAGGGGACATGACTGAAACCTTTAACTATCTTAAAGGCATAAAAAGGTAAATAGAGGGAAACTTTTCTGTCTCAGTGAAAACAAGACCATAGGGGGCACAGTTATAAGTTGAGGGGGGGTCAAGATGTAGGTCAGGAGACACTTCTTTACAGACCAGGTGGTGTCGGGATGGAGTGAACTCTCATCACAGGCCATCACTCAAAAGATGGCGGGGTGTTTCAAGCGAGTGTGGGACAGGGTGAAAGGAAGGGTCATGGTTGGTAGGAAGTGGGGGGGTGAGACCCACTGTAATCTCTGGATAAAGGGGCGTCACGATTGAGCAGACTCAACAGACCCTAAGTCCCCCTTTTAGTGGTTATTCATATATTCGTATACAGTAATAGATTTCAGAGCTTCAAAGCTCAAACACAAAAACAGTTTTGAAAGTCATGCTGCATACTGTGCCATTTGCAACTGTTGAAGCAGCCTGCCTGGGCTACGCCACTAACAGTAAGGTGAGACACATGCTTCTCATTATTTTCATCCCTGTCCAGCATGGATAAGGTGGTTGGATCCATTTATGTCTACCATGTGCAGGCTGCTGTACTGTTATTGCAATGACCTTCAAGCTACTGGAGGCATCCAGAGTAGGATGACGAAGATGATCCTGGGGATGGGGGACAAGACATATGAGGAGAGATTGAGGGAGCAAAACATGCACACTAGAGGATAGAAGGGAGAGAAGGGACATGATTGAGACATTCAAGTACCTAAAGGGCATAAACAGAGTTAACTCAGAGGGCTTGTTTAAGTTGAACGGGGGCAGGAACACTAGGAAATACAGTCTGAAATGAAGGGAAGAAGGTTCAAGAGAGAGAGATGAGGAGGTACCATTTCATGGAGAGGGTGGTGGCTGGTTGGAATGCGCTGACCGAAGAAGTGGTAGCACTGCAGACAGTGGGCATCTTCAAGAGAGGGTGGGATAGGGCCAAGGGGAGAGTCAAAACTGTGGGGAAGGTGGGGGAGGAGAAGTCGGAAGTGGAGGGCACTAAGTTAGAAGGGGGTCCAAGGGAAGGGGGGGCAGCTGCAATTTAATAGACAGCATGCTGCACACTCGAGCAGACTAGATAGACCGAATGGCCTGTGTCTGCTGGCAATTTCGTATGTTCGTATGACTACAGAATGACTTGACTCACTTACTGCATGTCTACCCTCTATTCTGTTTATTCAAGGGATCAATACTAGGTCCTGTTTTGTTTAATATTTATTCAATTCAATTCAATTTTATTTATAAAGTGTCTTTCAAGGCCAAGGCACTGTACAAATTTTAAAATAATAAAATCCCAACATTTAAAAGTCAGCCACAACTAGCAGAGAAACGCTAATCCAAAAAGATATGTTTTTAAAGCAACTTTAACGTTTTCGACATTATGTTTCTCTCCAGTTGGCAAACACGAATAAAGTATCACATGTATGCTGACAACTCTAAACTATTTCTCATTTCAGTCCTTATCTAACCACCGTACCTGTTTCTACAAACTAGGGTTGCCACCTCTGAATCAGCCAAAGACTGGACCTTAATGCAGCAATGCAACAACAAATGTTTTTTCCAAAAAAAGCTAGTTTCAGCTACAGTTAAGAAAAATATTAGCATACCTGTCAAATGTAGTTGTCTAGGTATCTCATATGCTGTGTACTATGAGTCCATCAGTATTTTTTCAATCCTAACTTACCAGGTCTACAATGCTATTTATATGCAAAATATGTCATATTTTTTCTTGAGAAAAAAACTCAATTAAAACACTTATAAAATACTCAAAGTTTGGTGGAATTAGAAAAGCATACCACCAAATAAAACTGGAAGATGCCTAGAATATTTCATGGTGTGAGAAAGGAAGGGTCACATTTTTGCCCAATTTTGTTACACTGCTGTTTTAAACTCCTCCCCCATTCCACCCCTGAGCCAAGCCACCTTTTTAGTCCCACCCCTTTCAAAACCAATGACCAGCTTAAAGCAGCAGTACTATGAAAAAAAAAATGCTCTTTTTTGACAGTTTATTACCTGTGCTCTGCTGATCATATACCTGGTACTCTTTCCCACTGGCATTGCGCTATCTCCGAGTAATTTGCTGAGTTATCCTCTGCTTTTTTTTACATTTCTGCCACCAAGCATGTTTCCCTGGAATCCCCTCTGCTGTCAACTGGACATCTGTATGACTTGCAGGAACATGGGAATGGTCAGCAGAGGGTTCCTCTGCTGTTGTCAAAAGACGTAATGTGACCTGTAGTAAAAGCGCAGCTGAAAATTAGTCAGCCACTATATTTATTGTAGCACCACAACAATTCAAATTAATTGCAAATATCTCAAAAATAAAGATGACTGAAAAAAATATTTACAGTTATGGAAACTGGAACTTTGGCCGCATGCTTACATCTAAAAAGTAGAATGTTGCTAGATCACTCTCTGATTTGGTAGTACTGCTGTTTTCAATCACATGAATTTTGTACCCATGGAAACTGGGTAACTGCACCTTAAATATGACTTATGCTTTAAAGCAGCAGTACTGGATAATCAGGAAGTAATTTATCAAAATTCTGCTTTTTGGCTGTAAGCATGCGGCCATATTTCTAGTTTCCATATCTGTAAATCTGTTTTTTCAGTCATCTTTACTTTTTTACATATTTACAATTAACTTGATTTGTTGTAGTGCTACAATAAATATGAGGGCTGTCTAAATTTGAGCTGCGCTCCCCCATTCTGTCGCATCATGTCTTTTGGTTACTGCAGTGGGACCCTGTGCTGAACATTCCCAATGTCCCTGTGTAGACATACACCTGTGCAGCTGGCAGCAGAGAGGAGTTCTGGTTCAACATGCTGGGAGGCAGAAATGTAAACAATGGCAAAGGAAAACTGAGCAAATTACTCAGTGCTAGTACGTTGCCATCGGGAAAGAGTACCAGAGAAATGCTCAGCAGAGCACAGGGAATAAACTGCTAAAAAAGAACAGATTTTTTTCACATTGTACTGCTGCTTTAAGTATATACAAGTTTGTTAGACAAAGTTTTTAAACACTTTCACATTAGGTACAGAGCACAATGCACAAATGAGTGGGAAATGAAATTACATTATTAGAAAAAAAAGATGCACCCATTATACCTGTAAAAAATGAGTACTGGACTCCTGCCTAGGAAATGATGCCCAACTCATGGAAATGAAACAGGGCAGGAGATTAAAGCAGCAGCACTACCAGATCAGGATGTGCTCTTTCAAAATTCTGATTTTTGTCTGTAAGCATGCAGCCAAAGTTCCAGTTTCCATACCGTAAATATTTTTTTTCAGTCATCTTTAGTTTTTTAGATATTTGCAATTTATTTGAATTGTTGTGGCGCTACAATAAATATGGTGGTTGACTACTTTTCAGCTGCGCTTTTCCTTCCAGTTGCATTATGTCTTTTGACTATAGCAGTGGGACCCGCTGCTGACCATTCCCGATGTTCCTGCAAGTCATACACATGTGCAGTTGGCAGAAGAGGGGGTTCCAGTGCAACATGCTTGGTGGCGATGTAAAAAAAAATCAGAGGATAACTGAGCAAATTACTCTGCGATAGTACAATGCTGGCAGGAAAGAGTACTAGGTATATGATCAGCAGAGCACAGGGAATAAACTGTCAAAAAGGCGCACTTTTTTTTCATAGTACTGCTGCTCTAACAGGAAGACTGGGTGAGTGGATCAGTAACTGTGGGTGAGCTGGAAATGTAGCAGGGTATGGACAGAAAGGAAGACGGGTGGGTCTGGTAAGCTCGACCACACCAATTACGATCCCTGCCGCACAGAATTGCACCTCACTCCACTCACCGCCACAGCAGCAGCAGACTTGTTTTCTGCTCTAATACAAATAAAATGGATTTTATTTGTGTAACCATTTTAGTTACACTGCTGTAGCTGCTAGGCTGCTGCAAGGGTCGGGTGGCATAGGGACGGGGATTAGGAAGGTAGGATTTACCAGATTTTATTCATTTTAGTTTTGACAAGGAATCATGGAAGGGATATTTTTTTTTCTTTCAAACTCCATTCTGCACAAGCAATGGACAGTCTGCTGTAGCTAAGTTTCTGAGATTGAATCAATTTTTTTGTGCGAGTCAGTGTATTGCTATTGCAACAGACCAGCTCGCACAAAAAAATAGATTTACAGCTCTATATCATTTGAACTTTTGCTCACTTTTTCAGTTTCTCAAACTCAAGGATGTTTCTGTTGCTGCTGGCTGTAGAAGTGGACGGGTAGGTAAATGTTTGTATGCCCGATCTGAATCCTTGTAAACCGCTCCAGGCCAGATAAACATTAGAAAAAAAGAGGACATGTTAAAACTTTTAAAATAAAGCCAGAAGTGTACATTACACTAGTAAAGTTTCAGGGTTTGGTTTACGTGCATCCAAACTTTGTCTGAAGTAAACTTTCATTTCGTCTACTCTCCAAGCACACGCTGTTATTGACTTTCTCAATGGGAGACCATAGCAGCAGGTGTACCCCGTGGCATGTGCTTAATTGGCATAGCACATGAATAGAGCGAATGAATTTAAGCGAGTCAATTTGAGCAACGGTAAAACAGCGAATGTGAAATGCGCTATCTGTTCTTTATAGCGCATTGTAAGGTCAGCAATTTCTGTTCAGTACGTGGTTCTTGTATTATATAGTATATGGGGAATTGTTGATGAGGCCAGTTCTGAGCTGGATGTTTGGTGTAGCGATGAGAATCACCACCTTTAGAGCTAGCAGACCTGGTTTTGGGGCTGGCTTGGGATATACTTTTTATGTTTTTGTTTTGGTCTTTGTGTGTGGTTATTTTTTTTGGGTAGCCTTTGTTGAGAAACTGTTTCCTTTCTCCCCCCTCCCAAGTTTTCCCCTACTACTGAGTGTCCCCCCTCCCAGGTGATGATTATTTTAGAGATGGGAAGTGTAGGGGGTGCAGCCCCCACATTAAAAGTTAGTGCATGTAGCACCCCCTGTTAGGAGATGTGGCCACCCGTCACTGTTTCTGCACTGCGCTGTAGTTGCACATTGCCACTTTGTCTTATGGTGATGTGCAGTCACCGTATTTGTCTGCACTCTTCTGAAATCACTCATGTCGCATAAAACCCTGGACAACTCTGCACCATGGCACCATGGTATGCTAACTGACTTGGGATGAAAAACTGGAGCAATAAAGAGACAACTGGAGAACTGGGCAAGATAAAAAAAAGGGGCGATCCGGTCGAAAACTGTGCAGGTGGCTACATTAAGGCGAGCTGAAATCTGGCTGTCTGCTAATTTCCTTCACTTAAAGGGCACTGTCAACCCCCTTAGACCTCAAAGTGTCCATAGTGTAAAAATCACATTTTATAATTAGACCAATTCTGTAGACATTGCTGCTGTAGCTGGTAGTTTGATTCTGTTTCCTTTTTCGTTTTTAAAAGTGAAAGAAATAGACTGAGCACTATTGTAGTGTTACCAGACAAAAACATGTTTTTTAAAACTTGTATTTTATTCATTTTGTAATGAATTGTAACTACAAGTTTACGAGTTCAAGGGACATCATACTGTTACCCATCACTTACAGAATATATAACTGTGGTTATTCAAGAAAGAACAAGTAACCCTTGATTTAGTTCCATGTGAGGAGGCAACTACCAATAAAAACATGAGAATTAGCCACCCGGTGGCACTTAGGGTTGAGGCGCTGGATGTCATGCTATGCTGGTGACCCAAGTTTGGGAACGAGCCCAAGATGCCGGGGGTTGACTGGGGGGGGTTGGATTGAATCGTTGATTGGCAACTCTCCACTCCTGAGGTGGGTTGGGCACTGTGTCAGCTAGCGGACGGTGTTGGGAGGGGACGCTGGACTCCGGTCCTGTTTGCCGGTATCCTTGGGGGCGAGGATGGGACAACGTAGCTACTTCCGCAACCATGAAAATTTCACCTCACTGCCATGCAGTGTGATCCCCAGTCGGAGGAGAAGAAGAAGCTCTGGATAGATGATATGCTGCCACCGAGCCCTAGCTGGTACAGAGCATAAAAATATATATATAATTTGTGAGAATTGCTAATGTCCATGAGTTGCAATGCCAGAAATGAAGTCAGTTAGAATAAAATGTCCTTTTGGGTACTCCTTTGCCCCTGGGGGACAGCAGGTGCCATGAATGAGCAACATTCAAGCAAATAAATGGTTTATAGCCTCCTTAGCAAAACTAACCCCCGACGTGAGTAAACAATAAACTCTGTAGGAAACATAGAAACATAGAATATGATGGCAGATAAGGACCGCTTGGCCCACCCAGTCTATCCATTTCCCTACCTAATGGATAAGCTTTGCCTTTGGAAAAGGGTCCAGTTCTAGGACCAGAAACGCGTTAGGCTCATTTTAAATATGGAATAAACCTTTCTGCATTAATTTCAGTGTGCAGCGTAATATGTGGTGGAGTGCCAAAGCTATTTTGTTTCTATGTTATTTTTATTAAGCTTGTGAGCACCATAACCTTGTGCTCCCCTTTTCTTGTTCTTTCTGTTGGATAAGCTGCGGATCCTAGTTAACCAACAGCCTACTTCTTCCTCCCCCCAACCCCTAGAATTGCCTTATGTCTGTCCTATGCATTCTTGAAATCCACCACTGTTTTGTTTTGTACTTTATCTTTTTATTGAAGTATATATGAAAGCACTCAAGCATATACAATGAAAAGATATCCAAAATATGGAAATACAAAAGGAATCACTTAACAAGGTGCATTATGTAGAGTCAATGTAACAGAAATGCCTAAAATACACATATCAATAATAAAAGTAGCCTTAATTATATCTGAAAGATGAATATAGGGATTACAAATATAAGTTATATCGAGTTCAGAAGGATAAGCAAATATAAATGGATGCTGAAACCTGCTATAGCAAGGCATGCAATAATTTGTATAAAGTGATACTTATTGGAATACAGATAGTATTCACTAGTAGGGAGAGAAAGAAAGAAAGAAGGAAGGAAGGAAGGAAGGAAAGAAAGAAAGAAAGAAAGAAAGAAAGAAAGAAAGAAAGAAAGAAAGAAAGAAAGAAAGAAAGAAAGAAAGAAAGAAAGAAAAGAAAAGATATCTGTGCACAAAAGTGTTAAAGAGACCCTAATCTAAGGGTAAAAGGACAAGGACTAGGTGAGTCTTAAGGATTAGGGTTTATGAATCTTGACGATTCAATGTACTTGAAGTAATCCTGCCAGCAACAATCGTATACAGTGAGTCGGTCATGAATAGCATGGGATAAACGATCTAGCGAGGCATACTGAGAAAGGCTTTGAAGAACATCTGAAAGGCAGGGAACAGAAGTGGATTTCCATTTCATAAGAATCAGATGTTTTACCAAAAGAAGAAGTATGTTTAGCCATCTAAAATGTGCATGCTAAAGGGAAAAATTATTTGGAATAAAAATGCCTAGAAGGAATAATTTGGGATCAAAAGGTAATTTTTGTCCTATATTCTTAGAGGCAAATGAGTAAATTTTACGCCATAGCTTATTAATAGAGGCACATGACCATAAAATATGGAGCAAATCCCCGTTGGTCTGGTTACAGCGCCAGCAGTTATTATTATTGAGTAGGCCCATTCGTTGAAGAACAGAGGGAGTTCTGTATCAGAAATGTAGAATCTTAATTTGTATTAACAAAATTAACAAACTGTGGGTATCTTTAAATGAGTTGGGACACCAACATTTGCTCCATTGTATATCTGAAATATTGCAATTAAGGAGAGTGCTCCATTTATTTTTGGCTGATAGTGATTGATCAGGGAGATTGTCAATAATGTCTTTATAAATGGAGCTATTTAGCTTTGTGGTTAACTTTACCCAGTGTGAAATATATGGGTATAGGAGGGTATGCTTATACACCAACATAGTGATAGAATTATAAGCTGATCGAATCGTAAAAACCTCCAGAAGTCCTGTTTAGGGAGTCTCCATGTGATCTGTAAATCCGAAAATGATCTAAGAGTGAGTGAGTTCTGATCCAAAATATCTCTGAGAAAAAAAATGGCATTATTTTTCCATGAACAACAGAAAATTGGGTGGTTTTCTAGGGTGAATAGTGAATTGCCCCATAAGGGGGCATAAAACCAGGGTTTGGAGTTAGATTTCAGGAATTTGTGGATTAATTTCCAATAGAAAACAGAGGATGATATAGTGGGATGAGATTTTAGTTTGGAAGTGAGAGGGTTAAAGATAAAGGAGGTAGAAACTCCTCCAGGGCACAATGCCGATTCCACTGCAATCCAAAGTGGAGAATGGGATGAGGGTTTCTGAAACCATTTAATAGTTTGGGCTGCCCAGAAAGCCCAAAGGTAACCTTTGAACCAGGGGAGTCCGAATCCGCCTCTTTTCCAGTGTGATCGAAGTTTGTTATGGTTAAATCTCAGGGGTTTTCCATCCCATATGAAACTGCCTATTAATTTATCAATTCTAGCAAGAAAGAAGGATGGTAAAATTAAGGGGATGTTGGCGAAGAGATAAAGAATTTTAGGGGATATGGACATCTTAATGGATGCAATTTTCCCCAGGAAGGAAAGGTTAAGAAGTTTCCATCTATCCAGAATTGTTTTAATATTATCTAATAAGGGATTAAGGTTAATATCCCATATTTTCCCTAAGCTGCTGGATATTTTAATTCCTAAATCTGTTTTGCCATATGGTGACCAACAAAATCCAAGTGGTATGTTCATAAAGGGTTTACAATGGTCGTTGAGGGGTAGAATTTCTGATTTGCCATAATTTAAAGCAAGTCTGGAAATAGTTGTAAATTTATTAAGCAAATCAAAACAATCAGCCTCGTTCAAGTTTTCGAGTAAAATTATGAGGTAATTGGCATAGGAGAGAGAAATGTATCGCAAGTTACCCACAGGGATGCCACTAATGCCTACTGATTGGCGTAAGCAAGCAGTCAGAGGTTCCATGGCTTAAATAAACAAGGAAGGTGAAAGGGGACAGCCTTGCCTAGTTCCTTTAGCTAGTTCAAAGTGAGGAGAGATGGTAGAATTGGTAAGCACCCTAGCTACAGGGGAGTTATATAATAGTTTGATCGAGGAGCAGAAGATATGAGGGAGACCAAAATGGGTTAGCACTTGATAGAGGCAGTCCCAGTTAAAGGAGTCAAAAGCTTTCTCGAAATCGATAGCTATTGCAGTGGCTGGTGATTTAAGAGATTTGGCTTTGTAAATTAGGTTAAACAGGGAACGTAATTGGTCAGATCTGGACCTATGTTTAATAAAACCAGTTTGTGAACAATGAGTGAGCTAAGGAATCAGACGTTCAAGCTGAACGGTAAGTATTTTAGCAAATATCTTTCCATCCATATTTCACAAAGAAATTGGCCTGTAATTAGCTGGGTGTGTGGGGTCTTTGTCTTTCTTAGGGATTAGGGCTATAATTGCTTCGGTACAAGATGGGGGACGTTTGCCAGTGATGGATGCCTCTTGATAAACGTTGAGAAGTAGGGGGCATAATGTGTCAGAAAACATTTTATAAAAGTCAACAGAGAAACCATCACCACCAAGGGATTTGCCGGATTTTAGAGAAGACAGGGCTTTCTGAATTTCTTGTAGTAAGAAGGGTTCATCTAAAGAAGCTACTTCGAGAGAGGAAAGATGGGGAAGATGTAAGGTTTTAAGGAATTGTTGAATTTGTATAATAGATGGAGGATTTGTATTAGAGTATAATTTTTGGCAAAAGGTCCTCATAATGTTGTTTATAGATGGGTTATCCGAATGAGGTAAGCCTTGCTCATCTTTAAGACTTAGAATATGTTGTTCCATTTGTTGTGCTTTGAGCTGATAAGAGAGGAGTTTCCCAATTTTGTCGCCTTGCTCCCAAAACTTATGCTTGAGTTTAAAAAGTGCCAATTCAGTTTTACGGGAGATTAATTCATTAATTTTGATTCTGAGTTGGAGAATTTCAAGATGTAAAGGGGAATCAGGACAATGTTTATTAGAGGAGAAATATAGGCACTCTTTAGATTTAAGAGATTTTTCCATATCGGCTAGTTGTTGTTCTCGTAATCTTTTCCTATAAGCAGCATAACTGATCATTTTCCCTCGGACCGTAGCTTTAAGAGCTTCCCATTTAGTGGACATAGAAAAATCGGTACAGTTGTTGTGAGTAAGGAAGTCCTGAATTTGCACTTTAATCATGGATAAAAAATCAGGATCTTTAAGAAGGAGAGGGTCTAGTCACCAAAAAGTAGATTTGGGTACTGATGGGCCCCACAAGAAATGTAGTCTGACAGGGGAATGGTCCGAAATTATGATGGGTAAGATGGAGGAGGCAATGGTCTTTTCCATTATAGCGGAAGAGACTAGCCAATAGTCAATTCTACTATATGTTTTATGTAAAGAAGAGTAAAATGTAAAATCTCGGTCCCGGGGATGATGCAGGCACCATACATCAGCTAGACCCATATCCTGCATGAGTAGTGAGAGGGCTTTAATACTTCTGGGATGGGCATCTGTGGTAGGGTTACTTCTATCAATACTGGCTTCTAAAGCTAAGTTGAGGTCCCCACTGAGAATAACTGGTGCATTATCTGTGTTAAAGGATAGGATCTGTTGGGCTAAATTATGAAAAAATTCTGGAGAGTCAGAATTTGGAGCGTAAACATTGACAAGCAGGAGAGGTCCAGAATTGGTATTTAATTTGACCATCACCCATCTGCCTTCATTGTCGTAGAGGGAGTTTATGAGGGACCATTTAAGACTTTCATGTATAAGAATAGCAACTCCCCTTTTTTTTGAGGTGTAGGATGAAATCATAAATTTGTCCGACCCAATATTTCTTAAGCCTATGAATATCCTCTGCAAGCAATTTTGTTTCTTGAAGGAAAGCAATTTGCGCTTTATATTTTTGAAGAAGTGAAAGAATTTGCTTTTGCTTACAAGGACAGTTAAGTCCCTTCACATTCCACATGCATAAAAGTATATCACTCATAATGTTAGTAATAACAATAGGAATAGTTACAGGAGGTTGAAGGGATATATAAATCGGGCAGGGGATAGTCAGGGTGAAAGAAAAAAAATATGTATATGAGGTAGCAGGCAGGAATACTCAAGCAAAAGGGGGTAAAATAATTAAGGCATGGGAGGCACAGATATCTTTCTGAGAATAGAGTAGAGACAGAGTGGAAGGAAGTCATTAATAACAGCAGTATCACTACGTTACTTAAACTAAATCTTACAAAAAAAGGTAACATCATAATCTGTATAAAAATGTTTTTAACCCTGTGTCGATAACCAGCAAATTCTGGAGATTTGGGGGAGACAGGAGTCAGCAAAACAATGCTAAGAGACTCTCTCACCACACACCGGGGCATGAGAACAGTAGGAACGACTTAGAAGGACCAACCGAAGGATGTGCTAGTCAAATTCTAGACTCTGAACCAACGATTATAATATTAGTAATAAAGCAATTATGTCAATAAAGCTTGACAGAAATTCAGCTACATCATACATAGCAAGGAAACAATAAAGAAAAAAACCTCGATTAAATGCATTATAACATGTTATAACAAAGGTGAAAAGGTCACCAGATCATAATGATACACTGATAAATCTAAATTGGTAAGAGTATCAACTTATAACAACAAAGGGCTGTAATAAATATGTGGAGGACCAGTATTACCTAAAGGGGAGGGCATCAAGGAAACAAATATACAAAATGAAAAGAGGTGGGTAGTTACAACCCCTGACCAGATTCTCTGATGAAGTTCTGGTCAGAATATGATAGTTGTTTCAGGGTGGATACTCAGAGGTAGAAATCTAATGAATAATATATTGTTATTGCTCACTTCATAATCCAGATATAAACGGATGAGAAAAGAGGATAGCTGGCTTCAGTGACGGAGGGTTACAATGGGGAATCTATGAAAAAGAAAAAATATTTCCCCCTTACTCAAAAATTGCCTGTTTAAATAATGAATAGGGTAACTAGGTGTAAGTAATAGGCCCAGTGAGCACCAATTCAAGGAGAAGAAACAGAACAGGGAACCCTTGTATGTTATAGGCTTCGAGTATATAGGGTACATAAGTAAGCTAGAGATAATATGGCCATTGTGCCCGTACACTGAAAATAGCCAGCAACTATCATATAAGTATAGATTGGGGCTAGCTTCTATTTATAGGGGCATTGTGAAGTATAATAGAGAAGTGGGGGGGGGGTCACTACAGAAGTATTCAAAATTGACTCTTATTGATCAATTGTCTGAAATTATAAGAACTGTTTATTACTACAGAATTACCAAAGGGTAGGGTAACAAATTGGATGAAAATGATAAGGGGAGTGTCCAACTTCCTGATGCTGTAAACATGATGATAGTAGCTCATATAGGAAAGAAAATTAACATAAGAGCAATCGAGTCCGGTGTGTACACTGCCCACCATGTGCTGAGATTAGTTATTAGAATAATAGATAGAGTTCACTGACTATGTGAGTCTGCAGAGTGTGCATTGTGAAGACTGGTGATGATCAATGCCGACTGCGATGTACAGCCTTTCAGTTTCACAAGCTGCTGGAAGCGATGTTGTCATAATTGTGAAGGCTGCACTTTGCGCGGCAAAGCATTAAAAATACTGGTTCTCCACATCACAGTGTCCTGGACCTATTATTCCAGGAGAAATGAGTGTCCCTGTATTAAACATATGCATTCAGGTTACCATCGCTTTGTGGACATTATCTGTAATTTGGGGAATTTTGCCCTTCATTTCAGCTTTGCGCTTTTTTTTGGGGAGGTTCTAATGACTTTAGAGGAAAGATGAAATTAACTGAAGTATTAGCTTGGTTCACAGCACTTTCAATAGTGGGTTGATCCGCTATACTTTGTGGTGTTAAATCTTCAAGCAAGGAGTGTGTATCCTCGGCTAAGAGGGCGTATTTGTTATTTCGTGGGATAGAAGCATTCACTTGCATTTGGTGGATCATTTTCTGTGAGGGACCTGGAGGATCTATAGTGGGACAGCAAGAAAAATTAGGTGTATGAGGGCCTGAAGAGAGTTTCCCTTGCAGTCAGCTGGATTGTCTTGGTGGGGGAACATCCGTGGTGGTGATATGTGGGACTGCAGACTCTGTGGAGCTTCTTCTGATGTTTTGTGCCACTGAATCCTCCTTCCGAGTAGGGCCCAGAATGCCGATCGCTCCATCAACTGCAATAGGACTTGTCAAGGCAAGGTTGCTTGAGGCAGCATTCAAAAAGCTAGCTAGGGCTTCAGGCGTACTAAAATCTTTGAAAGATGAACCCAGAAAAAGGCGCGTTGTAGAGGGTTAGCGTAAAGCGAATTTGATGCCTCTCTGGTGTAAAGATAACTTTAAAGGGTTGTATGCTTTCCGCTTCATTGTGAGCTCTTTTGAGAAGTCCCTGTATATAAAGATCTTATATTCTTGCCACATCAAGAAACCTATTTCTCTAGCTGCTAGCACATTTTAAAATAAGTTCTGTGTGAGAATGATTCAGGAATCTGGCTATAATAGGCCTGGGACATTACTCTTGATTTGGCCTGGGACCTAGAGTTTGGTGAGAGCGTTCAATGGTTAGTTGCTGCTCTGGAGGTAGCTTTAACATTGCTGGAAGTTCATGCATTAAGAGCGCAGTTGTGTCCCCCAACTTTCCTTCAGGGAAACCCAAAAATCACAAGTTATTCCTATGGTTAAGATTTTCAATGTCATCTATTTTAGCTTGAAGAGACTTTATAGTATGATCTTGGCTCCGTATGGTGGCCTGAAGCTCGTGAATGGAGGGCCGTATTTTTAGTAGATGTAGATTCATTAGTAGTAATTCTCTGATCAAAGGATTTAAGTGTTGCTGCATTCTGTTGTGTGAAGATTTTAAGGTCA
Organism: Neoceratodus forsteri; assembly: GCA_016271365.2. NCBI lineage: Eukaryota > Metazoa > Chordata > Ceratodontiformes > Ceratodontidae > Neoceratodus > Neoceratodus forsteri. The sequence goes on from CM057458.1 coordinate 6,839,031, forward strand.
TTAATATCTGCCACCAGTTTTGTGAACAGCCTCCACTTTAGCAAGTGAGTTAGGCTGTAGAGTGGGGATCAGCTATGATGATCAAGTAATGGCTTAGTAATGGCCTAGTAATGGCCTAATTCAGTGCAGTAGCAGTATGGTTAATTGTGATTAAATAGGCCCAAAATAACTTAGTTTGTTGGAAACAGATGTATTGAAGATAAATCAACAAGGTTGACACAGGAAGATGATCTGGTTAGGAAGGATGAGGTTTGAGTTCTAGTTTCCTTGCAGAGAATCAGTACTATGCTGCCATCTTCTGCCTAGTCAGACCACGCCCCCACCACTGTTTTTGATTACGAATATATGAACATACGAAATTTGCCAGCAGATAAAGGCCTAGAGGTCTATCAAGTCTGCTCGAATGTGCAGCTAGCACCCCTTATTCTGCAGCTGCCCCTTCCTTCCACTCTTCCCCTTCATTAACCCTCCCCCTTGTCCTGTCCCATCCTCATTTGAAGCAGTCCACTGTTCTACTGCATACCACTTCTGCAGGTAACATTCCACCCAGCCACCACCCTCTCTGTAAAAAGTGTCTCCTCATCTCCCTCCTGAACCTTCCTCACTCCAGTCTCATATCATGGCCCTGGTGTCCCTCCCTCCCTTACTTTGAACAGCCCCTCTGTACTTGTCTTGTTTATTCCTTTCATGTATTTAAAGGTTTCAATCATGTCACCCTGTCTCTCCTCTCCTCCAGTGAGTACATATAACATACTATTTGCCAGCAGATTAGGCCTTACAGTCTATCGAGTCTGCTCGAACCTTAGATCCTTAGTTGGGTGCCGAGACCCTCCCATCCCTTGTGCTCCAGAAACCCCTATCATCCATCCCCACCCCTACCCCCGGGACAGGCCATCATCTGATACATCCACTTTCTGTGTCTGTCCCACCCTCTCTTGAAGCCCTCCACTGTGGATCTCTGAACCAGCTCACCAGGCAGTGCATTCCAAGGGTCCACCACCCTCTCAGTAAAAAACCTCCTCCTCTTTTCCCCCCTCACCCTTCCACCTTCCAACTTCAAACCATGCTGATACCTCCCTGCTTTAGTCTAAAGATCCCCTCCATGTTTACCCTATTTATTCCCTTGAGGTACTTGAAGACCTCAATCATGTCCCCCCTGTCTCTCCTCTCCTCCAATGAAAACAGGCAGAGCTCCTCAAGTCTGTCCTCATCGTCAAATCCCTAGCCCTCGTATCATCTTTGTTGCCCTCCTCTGTACCCTCCAGGAGCTGTATGTCCCTCTTCAAGTGTGGTCTCCAGTACTGTACACAGTACTCAAGGTGTGGTCTAACCAGTCCATTGTACAGCGGCAGAATCACTTCCTTGCTCCTAGAGGTGATCCCCCTAACGATGCATCCCAACATCCTGTTTGCCTTGCTAGCTGCTCTCCTGCACTGCTAAGAGTTATTCATACATGCATCCACCATGACCCCTAGGTCTTTTTCCCCTATTGAGGCCTCCAGCGCCTCCCCTCCCAGGGTGTACCTGTGTTTAGGGTTTCCCCGACCAAGATGCAACACCTTGCACTTGGTGATATTGAAATTTAATTTCCATGTGTGAGCCCAGCTTTCCAGGGTGTCCAGGTCCCCTTGCATGGCCAACCTCCTTCTTCTCCCTCAACTACTGCTCCCATCTTGGAGTCATCCACGAACAGACTCATTTCACACCTATACCCTCCCTGATGTCCGAATGTATGCATTAAACAGAATCGGACCCAGGACGACCCTCGGTACCCACTACCAACCTCTCTAGGGTTGAGAGCTCCCACAGACCACTACTCTCTGGGTGCGTCCAGCTAGCCAGTTTTCAATCCATCTGACCATCAAAGGGCCTACTCCTAACCCCATCAGTTTCTCCACCAGACCATTGGGGGACAGAGTCAAACGCCTTGCTGAAGTCCAAGAATAATACATCCACAGGCTTACCCTGTCCAGTTCTGATGTTACCCATTCATAGAACTCCACAGGTTGGTTTGACATGATCTACCTGGCACAAACCCATGTTCCCGACTATCCAGACCTCCCACCTCCTCCAAGTATGCCCCCAATCGTTCCTTTAGTATACTCTCCATTAATTTTCCCACCACCGAGGTCAAACTGATGGGTCTATAGTTACATGGTACTTCCCTCGACCCCCCTTTATGGATTGGCACCACATGTGCCTCTTGCCAATCCCTAGGTACCCTCTCTGTCTCAAGTGACCTGTTGAAAAGCTCCACCGGGGTGCAGCCAGTATGTCCGCCAATTCCCATAGTACTCGGATGAATGCCATCCGGCCCAGGAGATTTGTCTTTCTTTAGGGCCTTGAGGGCTAACCACACCCTTTTGGCGGAGATAGCATCATCTGTCCCCTCCACCTTACTGGCCTTTTTATCCTTACCCAGATGTGACACCTCTGGGGTACCTCTCCCTCCCTCTTGCTCCATTTCTGTTGCTCCCCTGATCCCACTTACTGCCGCTTCTATCCCCTTCGTGCCTTGCTTTGTAGATATCCCATCCCCCTCCCTAGTAAACACAGAGGCAAAGTACTCATTAAATACCTCTGCCTGGTCCCTCGCCTCTTCCACCCACCCTCCTTCTGATCTCAATCTGCTGAGATGGCCCTTAGATTTTCTCCGCTCCCCAATGTACCGGAAGAACCCCTTTTCCCCTCCATGTATCCCCTGTGCCAGCCGTTGCTCTTTACTGGACTTTGCTCCCCTCACCATACGGGTGACTTTTCTAGATGCAAGCTGGTACATTTCCTTATCCCTATCCCCTCTTGTTGTTTTATATTTTTTGTAGGCCGCCTTCTTTTCTCTGACTGCTACCTGTACCTCACTGGACCACCAGCATGGTTTATGTGACCTTGCTCCCTTACGTTTCAACTTAGCGGAGATCCTGACTGCCTCATGAAGTCCCCATTTTATGACCTCCTATCTCCTTTCCACACTTGTCATTGAGGTAATCCCCTTCAAGTGATCCTTGAGAATATTTCTCATGCCCATAAAGTCTGCCCCCCTGAAGTTCAATGCCAGTGTCCTAGATCTCACCCCCCCTCCCACCATGCTTTTTTGAAACCAGACAGTATTGTGGTCGCTCCCAGTCAGGGGGTCCTGTACAACCATATCCCTTACCAGATCCCCATCTGCCAGAACCACATCCACAACATGCCCCTCCCTTGTGGGCTCCATCACATGCTGTGTTAAGAACACATCCTGGAAGCCATCCAGCAGCCTCTGCTCCTTGGCCACCTTAGAGGACATGGTTCCCCAGTTTGTACCTGGCATATTAAGGTCCCCATCAACACCACTCCTTCCCTTTTGGTCACACTGGGCAATGATGTTGTCCAGCAAACCATCCTCTAGAACATCACTCATCCCGGGGCCTATATACACCCAGCTTGACCTTATCTCCTGTTGGGGTTGTAAGGTGACCCATAAGGCCTCCGTTTCCCTCTGCCTCTTCTACCCTAGCAATTTCTATGTCATCTCTAATGACCAGCCACTCCACCCTCTGCCCCCCTTTCTATCCTTCCTAAGCATAGTGACCCCGTGCGTTTAGGTCCCAGTCATGGTTTTGTTGGCCATGTCTCTGTGACTCCTACATCCCCCGAACAGCATGGCTTGGAACTCTGGCTACTTGTTTAAGCTCCTGGCATTTACTAACACCAACCCCACCCCTTATCCCTGATCCTCTTTGTGAACCCCACCCAGATTCCTTATACTTCCATCCTCCCTCTGCTCCTCCTAAAACCTCCACCCCAGTCTGTTTCCCCTCCCCCTTGGGCTTGAAGGCTACTCCCTCATCTGGAGGAGGGGCTTCTGATCAGCCCCTCCTTATCCCTTCCCCCTCACAAGTTTAAACCCCACCTTTTTGTATGTAGTCAGCCATCCCCTGTTTAGGACTTCCTTCCCTAATGGGGCAAGATGAAACCTGTCTTTGGCATATAGTCCTTATCCTCCAAACTCCATTCCAGTTCCCTAACACAACCCATTCTCTTCACCCCACTTCCTGAGCAGTCATTAACCTCTGAGCTTCATTTTTTTCTCCACTGAGGCCTTTGGTACTGGCAATATCTCCAAAGGAAATGTTGCATCCATTATCCCAACAGACTCTGGCAAGTTCTTGGAACCGTTGGATTTCCAAACGCTATTTCCTCTAGATCATTAGTTCCCAAATGCACCAGGAAATCGGTTTCCCTCCACAATCCCTAACCATTTCATACACCATGAACTTTGCTCTGTGCACTGTCAGCCCAGAGATACTCACTACCTTCACCTGGCTATGGCATCCACCCCCCTGTCCCTCCCACTGGATACCCCTAATCATCGAGTCTCCCAATAACAGAACCTTAACACCACCATCATCCTTATGGTTACCTCCACCATGCCCTCTCAGTCCCCATTCCCCCCCTTTATTCATGATCTCAATTCCATGGGAGTCTTCCTGCCTTATTAGAGACCCCCTTGTCACCCTTCCCTTTCTGCCTCCCTTGCTATTTTGCCCATTTAACTTAAACCCCCTCTGAATAGGTGTCCCCTTTAACCCTCTCTTATCGAACCATTTATCCTGGCCCTGATGGTTTCCCTTCTCCCCATCGCCATCCTCCCCTTGTAATAGTACCCCTGCCTCCAGAGCTCTCTGTGAGTCTCCTGAGGGGCCCCATCCTTGGTACTGCCCCCCTGCTGAAGGGGCCTCCTCCCACCTCCTTGTCTCCCAGTTTCTCCCAATCATGCTCTCCTCCCTCATGTCTGGAATATGTTGCATCTCCCCATTTGCTTAACATATATATTTCCCTTCTACCTGAGACTATTTCTATCCTTTCCATAGCCGGTCTGTGATGCCCTATGGGTATCCGACTCCCTCCCCCGGCCTCTGTATAAGTTTCCTCATTTCCACCAACCCCTTCCTCCCCCTCTAGGTTGCTTAGTAGCTCAAATTTATTGTGACACTCTATGTCGGCCTCCATCAAATAACCAGAGTTTCCCTGACTGCACTCTAACACTGCCCCTCTTCTTCCCTCTTGCTCTGTTCACCAAGGGCTCCTTCCCACAGTCTGCTGTTTTAGGCTTCGCACAACAGCCCCTCCTGACTCTTCCTCCACTCTCTTTGTATTCAGAATGTTCACCCCTGACGCTTCCCCTTAGCACCAACTTCCCTATCTAAGGGTCCTCTGTCCCTAATATCCCCTCCTGCTTGCTGTAACATAACGTCCTGTAATTTCAGGCGTTGCCCCAGCCTCCCTCAGCCCCACCCTTCTGCCCATATCCACACCCTTATCCTTGGACACCCTCCCCCAGCTCCCACAGCTTACTCCTTAACCAATATACCTCACTCCTGATACAAGATAGCTGTCTCTACAGAGTGGGCAGCCTCCCTCTCCAGGCCCAATTTAGAATTATTGCATCCCAAAGCCTGTGCAGCCTACAACCCTTCAAGATGCCTGCCATGTTGGAATATGGCCACCCTGTTTATCCCCTCTGTTTATAATGGCACACCCCTTTTCTCAGTCCCTTTCCTGGAATACAGTTTCTTTCTATACTGACTGTAGTTATTTACAAACCCAATTTCAACCCCACCAATAAAGTTCCCAAGTCTCACAAACACATACAGTCCAGTGTGTGTTCGGTCCCACTAACAGTGTGTGTAAGCAGACATCAGGTACTGTATGATGTCACAGGCCCACCGGCTCCTGTTGCTTCAAATTTCAGTCCCAAACAGAAATACTCAGCCCTTCAATCCCAACCCCCAGTGGCTTTTCAGTATTTAAGAAATACTGTTCCCAAGCCTACAGTTTTACAATATCACAGCCCAAGTAACAGTTCTAATTCAAGGTAATAATTTTTAACACATAGAACCAATTTCACTTACAAAACTATTCAAATATTTCAGTTAAAACAGAATATAACCCCAGACCTCTGTCCTACCAGCCTGCAGCTTAAGTTCCCAAGTGAACAATGAAGGCCAAGGTAATTCCTGTTTAAAGACAAGGTAATTGCAGCTAATGTCCCCTTCCCCTAACACCAGGCAAACAACACATTTAAATTTCCCTCTAATTAACCCTGCCAAACAACTGTTCCCAAGCCTCCAATTTTACAATATCACAGCCCAAGTAACAGTTCTAATTCAAGGTAATAATTTTTAACACATAGAACTAATTTCATTTACAAAACTATTCAAATATTTCAGTTAAAACAGAATATAACCCCAGACCTCTGTCCTACCAGCCTGCAGCTTAAGTTCCCAAGTGAACAAAGTGTTCAACTCCTTCAACCTCCTCTCATATGATAAGTCCCCCAGCCCCTTGATCATCTTTGTCACTCTGCTGCACCCCCTCCAGTAACTTAATGTCCCTCTTCAGATACGGACGCCAGTACTGCACGCAGTACTCCAGGTGTGGTCTAACGACCTATACAGTGGCAGAATCACCTCCTCCCTCCTCGAGGATATACCCCTTGCAATACAACCCAGCATTTTGTTGGCCTTTGCAGCTGCCTTCCTACATTGTGCCGAGTTGTTCATTGACCCTGTAATGAGCACACCCAGATCCTTCTCCTCCTCTGTCTGGGCTAGCTGCACTCCCCCTAGCTGGTAACTCCTCCTTGGGTTCTTCATCCCAAATGCAGCACCTTGCACTTTTGGCATTAAAGCCCAGTTGCCAGGTGTCTGACCAGGTTTCAAGCTTTGCCAGATCATCCTGCAACCTGCCATCCCCTAGGTCATCCACCACCGCGCCTACCTTGGTATCATCAGCAAACAGACTGATCTTGCTCTTGATGTCCCATGATATGTCTGCAATGAATATCCCAAACAACACTGGTCCCAACACGAGCCCTGTGGAACACCACTCGTCACTGCCCTTGGGTGTGAGAGCTCCCACCACCACCACCCTCTGTTGCCTTCCTGCAGCCAGTTTCCTACCCATCTCACCAGCTTTGCACCCGCCCCTGTGCCTACTAACTTCCTTCCCAGCCTTCCATGTGGCACTGGAGTCGATACCTTACTGAAGTCCAGATACAGGACATCCACTGCATGGCCCCTGTCCAGTTGCCTAGTTGCAGTCATAGAACTCCACCAGGTTGGTTTGGCAGGATCTGTCATGTGTGAAGCCATGCTGTCCTGTAGTCCTTGGCCTCTTGGAGGCCAGCCGCCTCTCCTTCAGGATGGTCTCCATTAGCTTACCCACGATGGATGTGAGGCTCACTGGTCTGTAGTTTTCCGGTTCATCCTTGGGGCCACTCTTGTGGAGGGGCACCACATGAGCCATCCTCCAGTCCTGAGGTACACACCAGAATGTAGTGAGGCATTAAATGGGTCTGCCAAAGGTCCTGCAGGACCTCTGCCAGCTCCTTCAGCACCCTGGGATGGATGCCATCTGGGCCTGGCGCCTTGTCCACCCTCAGTGCCTTCAAACCCTCTTGAACTCTGCTCTCCATGATTTCCCCATCTGTCACCACTTCCCACCCTGCTTCTGCCATTTCTCCCACCTTGGGTGTCACCCCCCTCTTCTCTTTAGTAAATACTGAGCAGAAGTACTCATTTAGTGCTTCCGCCTTATCGCACCCTGCTTCCACCCAACCCCCCTCCTTCCTAATCCTTACTATGTGGAAGATTGAACATTGCAAACTAGGTATAGTTACACCTCTCATACAACAGATAATACAACATTGTATAAAATGAGTACTGTTTAAATTGCTGCCTTATAGCTATAATGTGGAGTACCCACATGTGATGTAAATGTAAACGGACGAAATTCTGTTGTGTGAAGATTTTAAGGTTATTAATATCTGCCACCAGTTTTGTGAACATAGCCTCCACTTTAGCAAGTGAATTGGGCTGTAGATTGGGGTCAGCTATGATGATCAAGTAGATGAAGAGGCTAATCTTTTAAACCCAGCACAATCTGGATTTAGAGCCAAACACAGTACCATCACAGCTCTTGCAAAAGTAACCAATGATTGGCAACTCGAACTGGACAAAAAAAATTGTGTCTGTGCTGTATTCTTAGACCTGAGTAAAGCAGTCAATACGGTCGACCACGAACTGCTCCTCTCCTCCCTGAAATCCATAGGACTCGACTCAAACTCCATTAGATGGTTTAATAACTATCTTATGGGAAGAACCTAGCAGGTGAAGGCTGAAGGAGATCTGTCCCCACTCAAACCACTACAAAGAGGAGTACCCCAAGGATCTATCCTCGGCCCAATCCTCTTTGCCATCTATATCAATAGCATCGACAATAACCTTACCAAAGCCACTGTACACCTGTTTGCTGATGATACAGTACTGTATGTCAGTCACCCTTCTCCTGTAACAGCATGCATAGAATTACAAGCAGAATTCAACCTACTCCAACATCAACTACTGGGAAAAAAACTTCTGCTAAATGCAAAAAAAACGAAGGCAATGTTTTTCTCCCCCCAAATACAGGCAGGATACTCCAGCCCAACCAATCTCCCTCACATATCCACCGTTCTTGGTGAAAACCTTGAATATGTCACAAAATTCAAATACCTGGGTGTCTGGCTAGACAGCAGACTCGACTACTTAGAACATCTGGAAGGATTGCTAAAAAAACTCTGGCAGAGACTTGGACTCTATTACAGAATAAAGCACTTTCTCACAAGTGATTCTAAAAAGAAGATGGTCCAGGCCACATTTCTTTCAGTGATAGACTATGATGACTTCTTATATGGTCGTTGCCCCATCGCATATCTGAACAAACTAGACACACTTTACCATAGAGCCCTGAGGTTTATTACAGATCTTCCTCTCAGCACTCACCACTGCTCGCTCTATGCTGCAGTTGGATGGACTTCACTCCAATTTAGAAGAGACAGGAATGCCACACTATGGACTTATAGAGCAATAACCCAGATGCTACCAAAATATGTCTCAGACTGTCTCACACAAGCCTCGTCAAGTAAATATGTCCTAAGAAGTCTAAATTTCATCATGCTTAAAGTGCCCAAATTCAGCTCTCGCTATGGTAGATCTGCCATCAGCTATGTGTTAGCTGTCTTATGGAACACGATGCAGAAGACACTGAAAGTGAACAGACACATTTCAATTGCATCCTTCAAATATCTGTACTCTAGGTTTATCAAAGAAAAATGTATTTGTTTCCACCAACAGTACAGTAATCCTAATCTTATCCATCTCCCTCCACAGCTAGCCGACTCATCTGTGGAAGCTATCCGCCATTCCCAAGAGTCGTCACCTTCACACTCCATACACTTCTCCTTCCATTCACTTCTCCTTAATCCTTTATTATACATCACCGCCCTAATACCACCTGTTATATACTACCCCAGTACAGGCCTCCTTCCTTCTTCATAGGCCCACTGTTAATCCCTACCACAGTACCGGCCTTCCCCCTCCTTCCTCCCCCCCCACTATCCATGTACACCCCTTCCCTCTCCCCTTCTCCGCACCCCTGACTACAACCGCGTAAGACCTTAATTTGTCTATATCCTCTGCCACCTGTCCCCTCTTGTATATACCCCTTACATACCACTCCTTGCAGAAACAACTTAGCAGCTGACCAGACATCACATCATCCTCCTTCCCAAACCTCCAGAAAATCCCCTGATATCTTACACTTTAAATCCTAATACCCATAAATTCTTTCTTCTACCAATCAAACGAGCTGGCTACTCCACAATCTATGTACATATGAAAAGAATTGATGTTAATTGCTTATTGACTTATCCTCTTCTTGTATTGTATTTTACCAATGTACTACTACCCCTGAAATTAGTGTATAGTCTGAATAGGATGTCTCCTCAAAGTGTGTGTACATTGAATTATATTATGTTCTTATGTAAATTGAACCTTGACCTTACCAGGTCCATCTTGCAAATGAGCTGTGCTCAATGATGCTCACCTGGATAAATAAAGATTTGATTCATTGATTGATTGATTGAATGAACAGCTGCTCTAGGACTGAAATACAATTTATAGGGCAATGATCGTCCAAGCCCTCACCACCTCAGCTTCAGGCAAACCTTTTATAGAAAGTTAAAGAAATGTACTCACCACTCTAAGGCATCCACTGCAATTAAAACATCTCCTCCATCGGCTCCCCACAGATAGCAATAAGAAAAAACATTATTCAGCAAGTCCAAGTACAGAAATAAATCCCTACTGAAGAGAGATCTGGGTACATGGAAAAGTCCAGAAGTTCTCCAAGCCTTGACACCTTCTTCAGCCTTCATTGCTGACCTCATGAGTTTCATGGTGGCCACCATCTTAGATGCCCATTTCCCTGCATCTCCTGCATCTGGGAAAATATAGACTTTAATCTCAGGAACAGCACATGGTTCTGCAGGGAACTGCGTGGAGTGGGTAATTTTCAGATCCTTCAGGATTCTATGGACTCCATCAAATCTCTTTTTTCTTTGTTGTGTTGCGTAGCAGACATCTGGTAATACATGGACTGTAGCACACGCTACCCTGAGTGATGCATATCTCTTGGCCAGATTCTCAGATCTGTCCCTTGTCGCCATGCTGTCCACCACTGCCATTATCACATGGTGTAACTCAAGCTGCTTGCCTCTAGGACGAATGTGATATACTTTGACCACCACAAAATCTGAGTCCAGTGCCTGGGATTTGAACTGCTCCTGAAACCAGCCTCTCAGACACAACATGGCGGAATCAGGGGTTACCCAGCAGTGCAATACTGGTGCTCCCGATTTGATTTTCTAAGCTCTCCAACCTGTTATGTTTGTTTATAATCCTTGATCCACTATCATAGAAAGATAGAATTTGACAGCAGATAAGGACCGCTTGGCCCACCTAGTCTGCCCATTTCCCTACCCAACGGATAAGCTGCAGATCCTAGTTAACCAACAGACTACTTCCTCCTACCCCCCTCTAGAATTGCCTTATGCTTGTCCCATGCATTGTTGAATTCCCCCACTGTTTTTGACTCTATGACCTCCTCAGGAAGGCTGTGCCACACATCTACAACCCTCTCTGTGAAAAAATACTTCCTCACATTACCTCTGAGCCGTCCCCCCTCTATCTTCAAATTGTGCCCCCTTGTTCTTGCGCATCTCTTTTTCTTAAAGATGCTACCCTCTTGGACATTGTTGATTCCCTTGAGGTATTTTAAAGTTTCTATCATGTCCCCCCTGTCCCTCCTTTCCTCGAGGCTATACATCTTAAACTCCTTTAGTCTTTCTTCATATGTCTTCTGGTGCAGACCCTGCACCATTTTGGTTGCCCTCCTCTGCATCTATGCCGGCCTGGTGGCACTGAGGGTTAATGCATCAGGTGCCACACCTCACGCCACGCCAGCAGCCCAGCTTCGGGTATGAGCTCGGGCCTTGGGGGGGGAAGGCAAAGAGTGGATTGAGCAGCCGGCAAGCAGCTCTCCTCCTTGGGAAGGAATGTGGGGTTTCCCTAGTGATAGGCTGCCACCCAGTGGAGGCTAGGTGGCAGTGCCACGCCAGAGGGGGACCCTGGCAATAGGCCAGGAGGGTGGAAGGAGCTGTCACCAGAGCTGTGGTGCACATGCGCGCCTCCACACGCATGGGCAACCGCGTTCTGGGGCCTTGGGTAATAGGGGAGAAAACAGGAGGAAAATCGGGGGCCACGGCTGGATGAAGCCCCCAGGCTGGCTCCGGTGGTCCACCGGGGCATGAGAGGAAGGGTGCCTCGAACAACGACGGAATCCAGTATGGTCAGCCAACACAGGACCAGTGCCCTCTGCAGAGGATAAACAATGAACGGAAAAAAAAACTATCACTGCATCTTTTCTGGACTTGAGAACACCCCCGACACAGTCTAGCCACTCATAATGCAGTGGGAGGAGAGGAGACTATTGCATCATCAGTGGCTCCACTGTTTGAGGGTGTTCCTAATGTTCAAGAAGTATGCAGTAAGAGTAGATCAAGGTTTTGATACCAAACAAGGCTAGGTGTAATCACATCATTAGCATGCAGTTCAGTTCAAAGAGGCAGATAAAACAACCAGCAGCATAAATGAATTTTAGTGAAGGCAAGCAATCATAAAATGTGGGTTTTTAGCTCTAAATAATAGGATACAACAATGGCTGAAGGTGTCCTTAAAACATGAACATGACTATGTTTATGAGTTTTAGCACAAAGGGACTCCTGTCAAGGTGTCCTATTGATTTCATTTCTCTGCCAGACTATAAAGTTATCATAATATGCTTAGTAAAAAATAAAAAGCATGGTGTTACCATGGATCACTTTTATTATCTGATGCCCATATCTGAACAGTTAGCAAACTGCTTTTATTCACCTGAAAAGGGTTCCTTAGATTAAAAACCATGTCAACCTTGAAATGCTGACAGCCAGACTGGTGGCGTGGAGGGTTGAGGCACCGGGCACGTTACCTACTGCCATGTCGGTGACCTGAGTGCGGAAGCGAACTCGGGTTGCCAGGGTTTAGCCAGGGTGAGGGAGGATGGAGCATCCAAGGAACTCCTCTCCTTTCCCAGTGTGGGGATGCCTGTTTGCCCAGCCCTCGACTGCCACCAGGTGAAGGCCTGATGGCAGTGCAGCTCAGGTGGCAAACGCAGGGAGGGGCCGTAGCTGCGTGATGCCTGTATGACTCCACACATATGCATCCATGCACCATGGTAAGGACGGGAAACCAGGAAAAGGACAAAGTGATGTTGGGGGGCTTCATAAAACTCTGCCTGCCTACTCCGGACCCACACTGCCAGCCGGGATCCCTAGGTCCAATTTGGATATGTATGGACTGGGGGGGGGTCAGATGACCCTCCCCCCCAGCCCTGCCATGTGGAGGGGGCAAGCTGTAGGGCAACCAAAGACCAGCTAAGTACCCAGGGCAAACAGATTGTAGGTCGGTGGAGGTGGGAACAGGGCTGAACAGCCACCACAGCCATCAGGGACAGAAACATCTTTATATAAAAAAAAAGCCTTGAAATGCTAACAATACTTGTAAATACAGTTAGCATACTGAGAACTGATTTTTGCAATGTCGTATTTGAGGGCTCCCAAATTCTTCTCTGACAAAGCTTCAATGTGTAATAAGTAGCAGTGTCAGTGGCTCAGCAGGTTGTACACTTCCCTTTGAGGCTAGAAGATGAGAAGGCTGTGGGTTCTGTCCCCACACCAGGCACTTGGGTTAAATCCCAGTACTGACACTGTGGTACAGTATGAGGGGGATGCTGCACTCCTGAGGTGCTGTCTTTCGGATGAGATGTTAAACCAAGGTCCCATCTGCTTGTTCTGGTGGTAGTTCAGGTATATGTTAAAGATCCCATGGCACTTCTCGAAAAGAGCAGGGAATTTTCATGGTGTTCTGGCCAAATTTCTTCTATTCACTAGAAATACCACCAACAGCTTAATCTGATTCAGTGTCAGTTGGCATTCACCTGTATCTTCCTCCCCAGGGACAAGGCTGAAAATAGACAGAATTGTTTAGTCCTCCTTTCCTGGTCAACAAAAACTAAAATAAAAAAAAAATAAATGTGACTACAGAATGGCTCCCTAAGAGTTACTCATAAGAAAATATTCCTCCCACATTGCAGGACCTTCATTGATTACCAGTTAGGTTCAGAAGGGATTTTACAATGCTTCTGCTTAATTACCATTAAAGTGGCTTCATGGCGAAGGCCTAAAATATTTCTCGGAGCTCCTTGTAGAATGCATACCCCTAGATTATTGAAATCTCAGAATCCAGGGCCAACAGTCACTAAATGTAACTTCAAAACAGTGGGAGGGAGAGCTTTCATGTTTAAAACCCCAGTGCATGGAATACCCTATCTTCCTCTCTACGAGACTAGCTCGGTTGGTCCCCATATTCAAAATCTTACGCAAGACTTTATTTTTTGTTGACGAGGTAAGTGCACTAGACAAATCCTGCCTATTTTCAGGCATGACCCGGGGGAGGGGGATACAGATGAATGCCAACTGACCTTGAACCAGATTAAGCTGTTGGTGGTATTTTTAGTGAATGAGGGAAATTTGGCCAGGACCAGGGAAATTCCTCTACTCTTTTTGATAAGTGCCATGGGATCTTTAACTACCACCAATCCAGGCAGATGGGACTTCCGTTTAACATCTCATCCAAAAGACAGCACCTCAGAAGTGCAGCACCCCTCTTATACTGCACTACAGTGTCAGTACTGGGATATTAACTCAAGTGCCAGATGTGGGAACTGAACCCACAGCCCTCTGATCTCTCAGCTTTAGAGAGGCGTGTGCTACCTACTGAGCCACTGACACTACTAAATATATGCGTACAATAGTTTTTGAGTTGTGAGATTCGATGCACTGCTGTATTATGCAGCTACAATGCAACGAACAACCTGATATTATATACCATTAGATTAGCTGTATTGTAGGTATGTTTGTGAAACTGCTGTACATTTATAATCATTTTCTTCTTATATCTCTAGGGGTTTGTTCAGCACTCAGATTCTTCTTGTGAGTAGCACTATATAAATAAACATGATTGATTGATTGATTGATTGATTGGTTGATTGAAGTCAAGCTCTACCATAATTCTTACTCACCAAGTTCCCATTTGTCTCAGGAGGTGCTCACTCAGGATTTTATAGAATTGAAATAAAAAAGTGAAATAGTTCAGATGATTACAGTTTTCCCTCATTTATTTATTAAAGGGGACTTTGTTCTAAGCAAAAACAAACATCCTGACTTGTTAACGGATTGATGTTGATGAGGAATGCCCCTTAATAGTAATACATTTTAAACATTTGAAAACGAACCTTTGAATTGCTTGTAATAAATCACTTGATCAGCTTAACCTCCAGGCTACTGCTGTCATGGGGCCTTCCAGCCCTGCAATGCCCCTCGGTCTAGACGGTCTCATTTAATGATATAATCAATGCTGCAGTCTAGACATGAGAGCAGTGTCATGCAGTAGCCCAGATCACTAGAGGATCAAGTGATTAAATAGTAGTGTATATTCTACCCAACTGAAAGATAGATTTTCAAAAATCATCAAATCTTCAGTAGAACCAACACACTTGTAATACACGGGACATTCTATCTAACTATATTCTCCCAAACCCTGGATTTTCAGGACATTCCAGTTTTTATTTTAGAAGATGTGTCACAAGATATGATTTCTTCCCCCTGTACTTCACTGTTCTGCTGCTTAGAACTGCCCAGAAGCCATAATCATTAACTTGTGACATCAGAAAGCTCTCTGCGTCAATGGAGGGGAATGTCACGTATAGAGGGAGGAATGGCTACTGTTCGGATGTACTTCTCTTTACGGTTGGTTGTTTTGCATTGTATATTTTTGCCCGTATGTAACTATTCCTGCATGACTATCTTAACCTGTTGACTTCTGCCGTTCTCCCTGGGACCCCCATGAAAATGAGGTGCTGTATTTCGTGGGGTTATACCAGTTGGAGTTTTTAAATAAATAAGTCCTGAGAGGTGATGTCAAATGCAGAGATAAGACTTTTACCAGGGACAATGATGTCACATGCACAGGGAAGACTATGCCCTGGGGAGCTGAAGTCACATAGAGAGTGAGGACTATGTCATTGGAGAGTGATGTCACATGTGGGGAGGGGAGAGCAAGCCCTAGGAAGGTGATGTCACATGTAGAGAGAGAATTATGCCATGGGAGGGTAATATCACATATATATATATAAAGAGAGGACTATGCCCTGGGATGGTGATGTCACATGCAGCAAGAGGACTATGTCCTAGAAGGGTGATGTTGCTTGCACAGAGAAGGAGGGCTGAGCCCTAGAAGGGTGCTGTCACATGCAGAGGGAGGGCTATGTCCTTTGAGGGTGCTGTTACATACAGAGGGAGGACAATGCCCTGGGAGGGTGATGTCACATGCAGAGGGAGGACTATGTCCTGTAAGGATGATGTCACATGCAGAGGGAGGACTATACCCTGGGATGGTAATGTCACTTGCAGAGGGAGGACTGTGTCCTGTAAAGATGATATCACATGTAGAAGGACTATGTCCTGGGAGGGTGCTGTCACATGCAGAAGGTGGACTATGCCCTGGGAGGGTGCTGTTACATGCAGGGGGAAGACTATGTTCTGGGACTCTGCAGGCACATGCAGAGGGAGGACTATGTCCTAGGATCATGAAGTCACATGCAAAGAGAGGACTATGTCCTGAGAGGACATAGTCCTACATAGTCGTAGTACAGTGGAGTCCACATTCCAGCCCCCCAGGACAGACAGAGGCAATGAGCAGTGCAGTGCAGTAAGAGCACAGGGCCAGAGAGAGAGAAAGTGAGACAGTGAGATGCAACAGCAGACTGCAGGAGAGAGAGTTGGCACTGTTTATGTTCCCCCTCCTATCCCATAGTGAAGTGGTCCTGTTCCATATGGAGAGACAGACAGAGTGAGCTGCAATGAGAAAGAGACAGTCACAGCAACATCGGGACAGGGCAAGCAGAAGTCCTGCAGTGTGCTCTCTTGCTCTCTCTGTGCCTCTTGATGTGTCAGTGGTCCCTTTTGCCTGCACGATAGTAGTGCAGGCAAGTCCACACTACCCCGAACCAGCAGCAAGACATAGGGACAGACACAGGCAGTGAACAATGCAGCACGCTATGGGCACAGGGCAAAAGAGAGAGACTAAGAGGCAGACAACGGGAGCAAGGTGTGGCAAAGTAAGAGCCACTGGGCTGTGCATGTCAGTTGTACTTGGCTGCTGTCTATTACGTGGGTGACACTGATGGCAGCTTGAATGCTGTGAATGAATCACCGTGGTTATGTGTGCAACAGAAAGGGGAGGGAGGGGAGAGAGAGAGTAGAATGTTGTTGGTGGCCCCCCGCTTTGTACATCATGCCAGAGTGAGAACTAGCACCACTGTAGGAAACAGCTTAAGACATATATATTCTCAGATTAGTTATTAAAACAGAGCTACACTTGATCTGAGGCCTCGTGCCTCACAACGTACCCCAGGAGTGGATTAAACACCTATAACCCCATACATTGTCGTGGATTATTGCTAATGTAACCCCTAGATGGCGCTATCCCAGGGGCTACTACCCCCGCCTGATTTGCCACTAACAGGTTGAGGGGCCTGGATCCAATGGCGGGTGCCTCCACCCAGAGGTCAGGATTTGCAATAGTTAAACTAACTTGGTCACAGCCCTCTGGGACACTGCAACCCCCCTTTCTTCCCACTAGTGGCCCACACAATATATCAAATTACCTCCACAGTATACACTTACCCCAGGACTGGTTCCAGCACTGGACCTCCTGTGAAATAAGATACAGTGCAACAATCACAGTACAGTACTTTAACATAGACAAATACCTCAGGCAGTATAACTTTGCTGAAACAAGCAGCTCTGATTTATTTAGGGGATATAACAAGGACAGGGGAAATCAGGTTAATTAGCTTATCACTCTACTCATCTACCTATGGCTCTGTGTACAGGCCTATCCCTATCAGTTACTGTCCCTGGGTACCCAAGCCCTAGTGGCTAGTCCAAACCGTGGCAGCTGGTAGGGGCCCTTTCACACAGAGAAAAGAAAAATTAGTTTAAACAGTCAGCAGTACAGTGATTCCATTTGGATTTAATGTGGCAATTCAACAGGGAGCGACCCTGAATTAGTACTCACGACCTCCAAACAAGATAGGGTCCTTCAACGTCAGCAGGGCTACTCTTGAGCTCCACGAGACTCCTCACACATTTATATGGTAAACAGTCACAGGCAAAAGTCCTTTAATGGCAGCAGGATTCACTTGAGCTGCACAAGCCTCCTCACACTTTATATGGTAAAAAAAGACAGTACTATACCAGGCAGGCTGCTTCTCTATCCCAATCGCAATTACTGCACAATACCCGGGAGAACACACAGCAGATTCAGTTCCTGACAGACAGAGTGCAATTCAGCAATTTCTCCAGTCTTCTACAGGGTGAGCCTGGTTTCTACTCTTCAAATATCCTTTGATTCTCTTCACAGGACGGATTCAGTCCTAACAAGCAGTTACACAAGCTGCAGACGGAACTCTGGACCTTACACATGTTTTTGGACTAAAACTGTGCACTGAAGGAACACAGGTTCTTTCCCTTCACTGCCAGAGCTAAACTGAAACTCCAACAGACAAAACCGGCACTTCCTTTGAGTTCCTCCCAGTTCTTGACTGGATTGGCTGTCACTCACAATAGACTGCTCCTGTTGGTCCAAAAGGCGCTCAAGTCTAAACTACATCTCCCAGAGTCACTCCCATACAATCCTCTTGTGGCTGGCTCAGATTATGAGTCCAAGTTCTGATTCGTCCAAGGCACCATTTTAGAGCTAGCTTACCACACTGATTGGTCCAGTTCAGCAATTCAAAACCAGAATGGGAACTAGGCAGACACAGTTCTGACTGCAAAGCAGGTTAGACAAACTGTAATTTCATTATTACTCTAAATGATTTCTGACGACCATTACATCTTTCAGATAGGTTCCTTTGCACTCTAGTGACTGCAAAAATGGAGTGAATTGGCAGCAGCTCGAGTGGTACTCAAACAGAGAAGCACACAGTCCCCCCATACAAACTAATTATGTCTGCAAGCAGACAGCTCTTAAAGAGACAGTACCAGAGGATCTAAAAACACTCACTGATAAATGGCTTAAACGCCAAACACCATTCAGGCTTGGAGCATTCAAGCAAGCTCCTGGAAGTCTTTTGGGAACCCCCATTTGCAGGGGGGTTACACCCTTCCTGGCCTGGGAAAGCTTGACGTCCGCGTCAAGCAAGTACCCCCATAAGTTTTAACTGCAACCATATACATTTGCATTAGGCTCACACATGTAATCATCAGTCAATATATCATTTTACCAAGAACACATTTCTGAAACATTGCAGTCGTCACTCTTTACATAGTATTACACACACATTGTACCATAACTCAAGTTATTACCTCTTGTACATGAAACCTGAAGAGAGGGCCTTCCTATCAGTTACCTTGGGGCTGGAGCGGGGCAGGGCACCATACCAGAAGGGCAACACAAGTAACTGGAGTTAGCACTGACGCTCAGTTTGGGCAATGAGCTCGGGACACATACACTCCTTTATGGACAACATTGAGAGGCAAGTCCACAGGCCTCCCAAGTGAATCATAACTGAGGTGCACCACAGGCTTTACAGCTTGACCAGTCTTTCTAGGGGAACTGTTACAGTCTCTGCACTCTGAGCCTCATTTTCAGCATTGTCCTCACTTGTCAGGGGTCTCCATGGGGGTAGAGAGGCTAGTACTAGGGCACTTTCAGCTCCAGGAGTTACAGTTTCTGAGTCCACAACATTTGACTGCATGGAGAGCTTTCAGACACTGGCAGTGGACTGTCAGGGCACTCAAAATACTCTTCTGGTTCTGGTGTATCACCAGTCTGCCCCAATCCATCATTTCCTCCCTGAAAGCTCAAACAGTTCAACCATGCACAATGATTCCATTTCATCTGATCTGATGTTTTGCACTTCACTTTCTGGGAGCATTGGCTCCAGGGATGAAGCTAGGGGCTTAGACAGTCCAGAAGGCCCAGCTTCATCTCAGTATTGACTAAGGATTGCCCCGAAACAATTGACTCAGTTCGTAAGAAGGATAGTATTCAAAGTCACTCTCACTTTCTTCTGATATGGACTGACAGTCAGGCTCAACTGGGACTTGTGGAGGGAACACTTTAACTTTGCTTCTGTAGGTGCAGACTTTCTTGATCTTTTCTTAGCAGCGCTCTAGTCACTGGTCCAGAGGGGCATCTTCTGGGGCTCAGACTCAATCAAGATTTGTCCAATGGGCAGTAAATGATTTCTATGCATTGTTTTTACATCTTTGAATTATTCTCAGGCCTTACTTTGTACACTGGCAGATCATCTAGTTTGCCCACTACAATGTGAGGGAGATGGTGCCATCTGTCAGCAATCTTGTGTTTGCCATGCAGTCCCAGATTTCTTAGCAATACCGATCTCCCTCCTGGAGTTCCTGTGCTTTCACCTTTTATCATACCTTTCTTTGTTGGCCAGATTTCTTTTGGCAGCCATGGTTTGAGCCAGTTGGTATGCATGAGTTAGCTGGGCCTTTAACTTCTGCACATACTGTAAATAGTTGTCAGCTTGAACCCCATCAGGAGAGACCCCAAAACAAACATCTACCGGTAGTCGAGCTTCTCTTCCAAACATCAGGCGGTAGGGGGAGAACCCAGTGGCATCACTTTTGGTGCAGTTATAAGCATGTACCAGGGTGCTAATTTGTTGGCTCCATCTAGTCTTGTCCTTTGGGTGCAGGGTGCCTAGCATATCTAGCAAAGTGCGGTTGAAACGTTCAGGCTGTGGGTCCCCCTGGGGGTGGTAAGGAGTGGTTCTGGACTTTCTCACTCCCCACAGAGAAAGCATCTCTTGGATCAGACGACTCTCAAAGTCTCTCCCTTGATCAGAATGGATTCTTTGTGGAGCCCCATAGTGAACAAAAAAGTTTTCTACAAGTACTTTGACCACAGTGGATGCTTTCTGGTCTTTGGTGGGGAAAGCTTGGGCATATCTCGTGAAATGGTCAGTGACCACCAGCACATTACTGATATTTCTTTGATCTGACTCCAAACTCAGAAAATCAATACAGACCAGCTCCATGGGTGCACTGGTGGTGATGTCAACAAGGGGGGCAGCCCTCTGGGGCAAAGCTTTCCTCTGTAAGCAGCGACTACAAGTTCGAATGTGTTGCTCCACATCAGCCCCCATCTTAGGCCAATAGAATCTGGATCTCACCAAGTCAAGTGTTCTGTCTATACCAAGGTGCCCCATGTGGTTGTGCAAGGACCTCAGTACTGAGTCTCGAAAGGCAGTGGGCAGCACTAGTTGTTGTTTGTCTACTTGTCCCCTCTGTCTACTGTTTCTCTGTATAACAGTTTATTGATCAGTTTCAACTTAGGACCTTCTTTGTATAACAGTGCAGTTCTCAAATCAGTGGAGCGTAATTTGGACACATCTTTTCCTGCATAGAGGGCTTCTAAAGTTGATTTGATCATAGGATTGCGAGATTGAGCCCCGAATACTGTCATTGTCCAGCTGAGGCAGTGCACCAATGTCTATTGCAGAAAGTGGCAATAAGCAGCAGGTATGCAATTCTCAGAGGGTCCCAAGCAATCCACCATGCAGTCCACTGCATCCGTGGACATTTGTTCCTCCCTGTCAAACTTCGGCAGAGTGCCCGAATGTCAGAGTTCTGCCAATCGGACCCAATCATTCTGGGGAACAGGCCTCCGGAGAGAGCATCAGCATCTATGTGGTTCAGACCTGCTCGGTATTCGAGAGCATAGTCATATGTAGATAATGCAGAAAGCCACCCTGGCCAGTGGCATCCAACTTAGCTTAGGTCTGCACATAGGTCAAAGGATTATTGTCAGTTTTTACTAGTATTTTAGCCCCATACAAGTACTCATGGAATTGGTCAACAATAGCCCACTTCAAAGCTAGGAACTCTAACTTATGTACAGGATAGTTCTTTTCAGATGGGGTCAGGCTTCTACTGGCAAAGGCCACTGGTCTCAGGCCATTCTCGTGCTCTTGGTACCACACAGCCCCCAACCCTTGCAAGCTAGCATCAGTGTGCAGGATGTAAAGTTTTCTTGGATCGGCATAGGCCAGCACTGGAGCATGGGTAAGTTGATATATGATCTCATGAAAAGCAGTCTCACAATCAGGAGTCCAGCGGGCCCCAAATACTTCACTCGGATGAAAATACACTCTTTCAGTCTTGAGGAACGCTGACTTTTGGTATTTTTTGTGGGTTGGGGGATACCCTTGAGTAAGGTTAAGTAAAGGGCGGATCACTCTTGAATAGTCCTTGATGAAGCACCGATAATAACCACAGAATCCCAGGAATCTTTGCAGTTCTTTTAGATTTTTGGGCTGTGGCCAGGTGGTCAAGGCCTCAACTTTACTTGGGTCGGTCTCTATTCCTCGGTGGATACTATGTGTCCCACATACTTTACTGATGTTTGAAAGAATTGACACTTGTCAATGGACAGTTTAAGCCAAAGTCCTCCAGTCGGTCCAATACCTTAAATAATCTGCTCTCATGTTCCTCCAGTGAGCTGCCAAACACAATAACATCATCTAGGTATACCAGGCACTCTAGTAAGTTCATGTCCCCACTGCACGCTCCATCAATCGTTGAAAAGTGGCTGGGGCACCTGAAATCCCTTGAGGCATCCTCATGAATTCATAGAAGCCACCGGACAGATAAAGGCTGTCTTCTCACGGTCCTCTGGGGCCATCGGGATCTGGTAGTACCCACTGTGGAGATCCAGCACAGAGAACCACTTGCTCCCGTTTAGGCAGTCCAAAGCATCCTGAATGTGGGGCATTGTGTACTGATCAGGATAGTCCAGCCAGTTTAGGTGCGATAATCCACACACATCCTTACTGTTCCATTCTTTTCCTCACTACCACAAAGGAAGCATAAGGGCTTCTGGATTCTTGTATTACACCAGCAGCTAACATCTCTTGCAGATGCCATCTCACATCATCTATGTCAGCAGGTGCCAGGCGTCGAGACCTCTCACGAAATGGTCTTTCGTCATGCAGCGGATATTGTGCTCAGCTCCTTGCACATCCTACATCCCATTCCTTTAAAGAAAACACCTGGTCTCTCTGGGCAAGCTTCTCACTTATCCTCACTTTCCATTCAGCTGGCAGCGGGAGTCACCGAATCAAACAAGTCAGGCGTTACTCTGTCATTCTTCCTTGAACTCTTGCTGGGTAGCACTGCAGTGTCTGCACAATGCACATTAGCCAGGATGCAACCTCTATTTACTCGAATGTCTTTCAGACACATTATGAACTTGGACCATTACCCTTCTGGCATAAGCATGGGCTCTAGCGGGCAAAATACTAGGCTTGACCAGCAGTCCCTCTGGCAATTTTCCATCGCCTGGTGCATCCAACATTAATATTTTATTCTTAACATCCTTTCTGATATGGACCTCTCCCTGTAAGGTACACTGGGCATTTGGCACCAGGATCAGAGACTCAGGATCCTTCTTCCATACAATTCCGACCGGTTCCTCTGGTTCTATTTTTTCAGCATCTCTCTGTGCCTCATAGGCCTTCTTAATTAAAGCCAGAACTCTTAAAGCTCTACTAGTCTTTGACCCTGTTTTCATAACACAACTGTGCCAGCCTTCGAACATATGAGCATTTGTTCCAATCAACAAAGGGACACCATCATACAGTCCAGTGGGAGGACACACTAAGGCTAGGGTCTCTACTTGTTCGCCACTCCAGCCACGGAGGTGGGGAAAGACAGCCAAATTCGGATGTACCGGAATAGGGGTAGGCCTTCTCCACCCCCATACATGCAGTCCTTCTAATGGTTGTAAGGGTACGTCTGACAAATGCTTCTGATACCAATCTTGGAACATAATTGTCACTTGGGAGCCACTGTCTAATACAGCTCTTGTAGACACTCCATTCACCTTTACAGTGGTCTCCATGGAGGGACCCACTATTCTGGACCAGTCTGGAGAGGCGGTAGTGGGGGCCTGGGCAACTGACCTTGCCACAAAAGGACGTGAGTTAACATTTTTGGTGCCCTCACTGGGATCATTTTGTGCACCTCTTAACCACTGATTTGTTCTCCGAAGCTCTCCTTGTAACCTATATGCAACTTTGTCAGTGTCTTTTGGGGACCGGCATTCCCTCTTCATGTGCCCATCCTTCCCGCAATTATAGCAAAACACACTTTCTGGAGTTTGAGCTGGCCGAGGCGCCACACTGGGAGCCAGGGCGGGGGTACTACTAACTGGAAATCTTGGTGCCATCTCTGTCTGCTGCATGATAAGCATTTGGAGACATCTCGTCAGTTTCTCCACTTCCATGGTCAAGGAATTGAGTTTGGAGCTGTTATCAGCAGGAGATACATGGGTGGGTACCCCCACCCCCATAGCAGATGCAGTCGGATATAGGTCAGGGCCCGTACTTGCAGGCGTTGCCTTCATAAAGGGACTGTTTTTGAATTCCCGGATCTCTCTCAACAGTTCGCCCCATTGTGACATATCTTTTTCCTTGTCAGAGCACTCATTGACTGTCAACCTCTGCCCCTGAACTTCACTTGATGGGTCACCCTTAGTCACTCGGGTCGTAGCCACAGCTGTTGGTGCAGGTCCCTCCTGAGGTTGCCTTTTCTCAACTCCTCGAATTTCTCTCATTAACTCATCATAGGAGGGTGGGGATTCCAGTCGATTTGCCAGGCGTAACTAGGCGACAGCAGTTCTGAGAAGGGGCAGACTTAAGGATTCTGTCCAGTCTGGTTTGGTCCAGTTCAATCGCTGGCAAACTACCTTTCTGAGGCATTCTTGCAACAATTTTTCCAGCCGAGATACATACACGACAACAACTCCCTTGGTACTGTTGTGCATTTCTTACTCTCCACCATAGGTCCTCATCAGAATCTGGGCTCCATACACATTCTCCAAGGCCTCAAGATAGGCCTGTGCAGTCGCTTCAGGGTTACTGGCCCGTTTAGCACGGATGGTAGCCAGGGCAGGACCTCGGAGGCCTCACTAACCCTCTTTCGCTGGCCTCGAGCATTGCCATTCTAGCACTTGGGGGCAACATAGTCTATCCAGGTCTCCCAGTCATCCTCCCTTGGGGGTGGGAAGGGTGCCAGAGAAGATCCTCAACCTTCGGTAAGAGTCGTGACTAATGGCAGGTGCAGAAATAGGAGTCTGCATTGGTTCAGCCACCATTACGGGTACTGGAGCGGGAGAGGGTGTTGGGGGAGGAACACCCCCAGGTGGCAAGAATAGTTTCTTCAAGTCCTCCACAGTTTTCCCTTCCCCCAGCAACCATTTAGCAAATTTCTCCTCAAAAGTTTCAGACAGTGGTGGGGCTCATTCCCCCGGTCTTTACTGTACTTAGTTATCACTCTCCAGGCAGTGAGGGCTCCTCTGGGGTAATGGTCTGTGGCACTTTGGAGCTATCTATGGGATCCTTAAACTCTACTAGGGCCAGGAAAGTGTGGGTGAGCAGATTAGCATGCCGACCCACCACCACAGGGTTTTGTAAACCTTCCACCTTGGAAAGTACTCCTGTACAGTGTCTGTATTGATACCCAGGGAATGTCCAGGATAAGCATAGCATTTGGGGGTCAATCTCCTCCCAGTACACCACTCCACCAGCCGGTGCACAGCCACTTCTGTCGGGTACCCATTTTTTTCTTAACAGTGGTTCGTAAATATCACCAGAGGACACACAATCCCAGCGGTGAGCCTCCAAGATTTAACCCTAGATGGCGCTATCCCAGGGCTACTACCCCTGCCTGATTTGCCACTAACAGGTTGAGGGCCTGGATCCAATGGCGGGTGCCTCCACCCAGAGGTCAGGGTTTGCAATAGTTAAACTAACTTGGTCACAGCCCTCTGGGACACTGCAACCCCTTTCTTCCACTAGTGGCCCACACAATATATCAGAATTACCTCCACAGTATACACTTACCCCAGGACTGGTTCTGGCACTGGGACCTCCTGTGAAATAAGATACAGTGCAACAATCACAGTACAGTACTTAACATAGACAAATACCTCAGGCAGTATAACTTTGCTGAAACAAGCAGCTCTGATTTATTTAGGGGATATAACAAGGACAGGGGAAATCAGGTTAATTAGCTTATCACTCTACTCATCTACCTTATGGCTCTGTGCACAGGCCTATCCCTATCAGTTACTGTCCCTGGGTACCCAAGCCCTAGTGGCTAGTCCAAACGTGGCAGCTGGTAGGGGCCTTTCACACAGAGAAAAGAAAATTAGTTTAAACAGTCAGCAGTACAGTGATTCCATTTGGATTTAATGTGGCAATTCAACAGGGAGCGACCCTGAATTAGTACTCCGACCTCCAAACAAGATAGGGTCCTTCAACGTCAGCAGGGCTACTCTTGAGCTCCATGAGACTCCTCACACATTTATATGGTAAACAGTCACAGGCAAAAGTCCTTTAATGGCAGCAGGATTCACTTGAGCTGCACAAGCCTCCTCACACATTTATATGGTAAAAAGACAGTACTATACCAGGCAGGCTGCTTCTCTATCCCAATCGCAATTACTGCACAATACCGGGAGAACACACAGCAGATTCAGTTCCTGACAGACAGAGTGCAATTCAGCAATTTCTCCAGTCTTCAGGGTGAGCCTGGTTTCTACTCTTCAAATATCCTTTGATTCTCTTCACAGGACGGATTCAGTCCTAACAAGCAGTTACACAAGCTGCAGACTGGAACTCTGGACCTTACATGTTTTTTGACTAAAACTGTGCACTGAAGAGCACAGGTTCCTTTCCCTTCACTGCCAGAGCTAAACTGAAACTCCAACAGACAAAACTGGCACTTCCTTTGAGTTCCTCCCAGTTCTTGACTGGATTGGCTGTCACCCCAATAGACTGCTCCTGTTGGTCCAAAAGGCGCCAAGTCTAAACTACATCTCCCAGAGTCACTGCCCATACAATCCTCTTGTGGCTGGCTCAGATTATGAGTCCAAGTTCTGATTCGTCCAAGGCACCATTTTAGAGCTAGTCACTCCCACACTGATTGGTCCAGTTCAGCAGTTCAAAACCAGAATGGGGAACTAGGCAGACACAGTTCTGACTGCAAAGAAAGCAGGTTAGACAAACTGTAATTTCATTATTACTCTAAATGATTTCTGGCAACCAGTTACATCTTTCAGATAGGTTCCCTTTGCACTCTAGTGACTGCAAAAATGGAGTGATTTGGCAGCAGCTCGAGTGGTACTCAAACAGAGAAGCACACAGTCCCCCCATACAAACTAATTATGTCTGCAAGCAGACAGCTCTTAAAGAGACAGTACCAGAGGATCTACAAACACTCACTGATAAATGGCTTAAACGCCAAACACCATTCGGGCTTGGAGCATTCAAGCAAGCTCCTGGAAGTCTTTTGGGAACCCCCATTTGCAGGGGGGTTACACTAACATATCCCACTGCACTAGAGCTAGTTAGTAGTGCCTGTCAGAGACATATCCAACTGTCCTATAGCTAATTAGTATTGCCTCGCACAGACATAGCCTACTGTTCTACTGCTAGTTAGTAGTGCCTTGTATATCTCACTGTCCTACAGCTAATTAGCAGTGTCTCACACAAACATATCCCACTGTCCTACAGCTAGTTAGTAGTCCATTGCACAGATACATAGATGCTGTTGTCAGATAAAGACTACTAAGCCCATCCCGTCTGCCTGTTTAAGCTGCCTAACGAAGCGGCCAGTGTCCCTATCTGGTCATTTGCTTTAACTTTTTCTTCCTATCTTTATTATTCCTTTGTTTCTGTCCCATGCATGTTTGAAGCCCACAACTGTATGGGCTGCCACCACCTCCTGGGGAAGACTATTCAATGCATCCACCACCCTTTCCATAAAAAAGAACTTCCTGACATTTCCCCTTATGCGGTCACCCCTCAGTCTCAAGTCGTGTTCTCTTGTCCTGACACTACTATTAATCTGGAATATGTTGTCCCCTTCCACCTTGTTAATACTCTTAAGGTACTTGAATGTTTGTATCATGTCACCTTTATCCCTCCTTTGTTCCCGTGTGTACAAATTGAGGTCCCTCACTCTCTCCTTGAAAGGCTTGTGATGTAATCCCTTCACCATTTTGGTTGCCTTCCTCTGCACCATCTCTATTTTGTCAATGTCCTTTCGAAGGTGTGGTCTCCAGAGCTGTACACTATATTCAAGGTGAGGTTTCACCAGGGTCTTGTACAGTGGAACTATTATCTCCCTCCTTCGGCTTGTGATTCCTCTTCCAATACACTCCAACATTCCACTGGCCTTTCCCACCACCTTTACTGTCTGTCTAGTGACCTTCAAGTCATCTGTGATCATGACACAGATATATCCTACAGTCCTATAGCTAGCTAGTAGTGCCTGGTACAGACATATCTCACTGTTATACAGCTAGTTAACAGTGCCTTGCACATACATATCCTACTGTCCTACAGCTAGCTAGTAGTGCCTTGTACAGGCATATCCCACAGTCCTACAGCTAGTTAGTAGTGCCTTGCACAGACATGTTCAACTGTCCTACAGCTAGTTAGTAGTGCATCACACAGGCATAGTTACTTTCTACAGATAGTTAACAGTGCCTTGCACAGACATATTTCATAGTCCTATAGCTTGTTAGTAGTGCCTCCCAAGCATACCCTAATGTCCTACAGCTAGCCAGCTAGTTAATTGTGCCTTTGCACATAGGAATCCAGCTATCTTATTGATAGTTAGTAGTGCCTTGCACAGGCATATCATACTGCCCTAAAGCTTGTTAGTGGTATACTGTACAGTCATATCCCACTGTCCATCAGCTAGTTACCAGTGCCTTGCACAGACATATCCTACTTTCTTACAGCTACTTAGCAGTGCCTTGCACAGATAAATCTTGCTGTGCAGTGTGCTATGTAGGGAGTGTCTGAGATCATCTACGGATAGTCTGTAGGAGACACTGCTGGTGGGACAGCAGACCAAGGTAGGAGGTAAAAGATAATCTGCTTACTGCGTACTTTGATAGCCAGCTGGGGAGCACTGTAGGTAGCTGCTGCTTGCAGCCATAGTACAGCTGAGAAAGGAGAGTTACAAAAAGGAAAGCAGGAGACAATGAATCTAGGAAAGGGTAACAGAACAGTTTCAGGGAAGCAAATGGGAAAGGTAACATACAAACACTGAAACAACATCCCATTGTGTTAAGGAGAAAAGCAAGAGCAAAAGAAGGAGGAAAGCACTTTGGTTCTCAAAAACAGTAGCAGAAAAGATCAGAGCCAAAAGGTTGGTCTTCAGGAAATATAAGCAACACAGCGAGACGAAGATAGGGAGGTATACCAAACTTCCCAAAGGGAAGCAGGGAAGGCAGTAAGGCAGGCAAAGGCCCAAACTGAGGAAACACTAACACGAACAGTAAAAGAAGGGGACAAGACTGTCTATAGATACATTAGTGAAAGGAGAAAGTCCAGAGGGGTTATTGCTAAGATCAAAGAGGATAAGGGACAGTGTGTGGAAGAGAACCAAGGAAAAATATCTTTCCTAAATAGATACTTCTACTCAGTATTTACTGAGGAGAAGGTAGGGCAGGGCCCACAGCTCAGCACCATGGGCAAAGGGGGGAGGGAAGTGTGCACAAGTCCCTTCACAAAAGAAAGGGTCTTACATGACCTTGCTAAGCTCAGGGTGGACAAGGCAATGGGACCTGATGGCATACATCCCAGGGTACAAGGAGCTAAGGGTGGAACTAGCAGAGCCATTAGCAGAACTGTTTAGTGAGTCTCTGAGCACAGGAGAGGTCCCAGAAGACTGGAGAAGGGCTCATGTGATCCCGCTCCACAAGAGTGGCAGCAGGGAGGAGGCAAGGAACTACAGACCAGTCAGTCTTACTCAGTAGTGGGCAGGATTATGGAGGCACTCCTTAAGGAAAGGAAAGGAAAGTGCAACACCTGGAATACATAGGAGCACAGGATATAAGACGGCATGGGTTTACAGCAGGAAGGTCCTGTAAAACTAATCTTATAGATTTCTTTGACTGGGTAACCATAGGGGTGGACCAAGGGGGTGCAGTTGATTTTGCTACCTTGACTTCAGCAAAGCTGTCGATACTGTTCCACAAGATTAATAA
The DNA here is from genome assembly GCA_016271365.2 of Neoceratodus forsteri. NCBI lineage: Eukaryota > Metazoa > Chordata > Ceratodontiformes > Ceratodontidae > Neoceratodus > Neoceratodus forsteri. The sequence goes on from CM057458.1 coordinate 6,868,649, forward strand.
GCTGGGGAGGCTTGGGGTGGGTCAGAAGTTGGTCAACTAGGTGGCAAACTGGTTTTCAGGCAGAAAACAGAGAGTGGTGCTAAACGGTATACAGTCAGAAGAGATGCAAGACACAAGTGGGGTACCTCAGGGATCAGTCCTGGGGTCTTTCCTCTTCAGTATCTTTATCAGTGACATTGCAGATGGACTGGAGGGTAAGGTTTGCCTGTTTGCAGATGACACCAAGATCTGCAACAGAGTAGATGATCCAGATGGGGTGGGCAGAATGAGAAACTGGCAAAATGGTCTGAAGAGTGGCAACTGGGGTTTAATGCAAAGAAGTGCAAGATCATGCCCATGGAGAAGAGAAACCATGAAGCTACCTATAGGTTGAGAGGGAGTTGCTGACAATCACAAGGGAAGAAAGAGACTTGGGCATCATCATCACAGATGACCTGAAATCATCCAAGCAGACCACTAAAGCAGTAGGTAAGTCTAGAGGGATGTTGGGGTGTATTAGTAGGGGTATCACAAGTTGTAAGAGGGAGGTAATAATCCCTCTTTACAAGACACTGGTTAGGGCCCCATTGGGAGTACTGCGTACAGTACTGGAGGCCGCACCTGCTCAAGGACATTAACAAAATGGAGGTAGTCCAGAGAAGGGCAACTACAATGGTGCAGGGACTGCATCAGAAAACATATGAGGACAGATTAGCGGAGCTCAACATGTATACCCTAGAGCAAAGGAGGGAGAGAGGTGATATGATCGAAACATTCAAACGTCTTAAGGGCATTAACAAGGTGAAAGAGTCTAACATGTTTCAATATAAGAAAAATAGCAGGACAAGAGGACACAGCATGAGATCAGAGGGAGGCCAATTAAGGGGTAATATGAGGAAGTTATTTTTCACAGAAAGGGTGGTGGATGCATGGAACGGCCTACCTCAGGAAGTGGTGGATATGAATACAGTGCAGGGCTTCAAACAGGCATGGGATAGGCATAAGGGAGAAATACAGATAAGTATGAATAGATAGGCCATTGACAGAGTAAAGGCCTATGGCACATTCATAAGGTAGAAAAATGGGCAGACTGGATGGGCTTTGTGGTCCTTATCTGCTGTCAACTTCTATGTTTCTGTGTAAACATAGATAAGGACAACAAAAAAAACACTGGTCCATGCAGTCTTCCCATAAACCCTAATAAACCTAAGACCTATTGTCTATACTGGGTTCTAACCCACACTATCCACCCCAAGCTCCCCCGCTCTACCGCTACTACCCTGAGCAACCACTAAGCCCTTCACTGTGTCCCAGCCATGTTTGAAGCCATTGATAGATCTGGCACCAATCATATCAGCTGGCAGATTGTTCCACGGATCCATCGCCCATTCTGTAAAATAAAACTTTTCACTTCCCTCTTGAACCTCCCCTGTCAGTTTTCACTCATGTCCCTGTGTTCTTGATCCACTACTGATGCTAGATAGTTCCTCTCAGTTTACCTTGTTCATTCCTTTCAGGAACCTGAAAGTCTCTACTATATCTATCATCTCTTGTCTAGCGTCCAGAGAGTACGTGTTCACTCTGTGCAAGGTATCGGGGTTCAGTACAGTATCAGAGATTCTGTATGGTATCATGGGTTCTGTGAGGTATCAGGGGTTCTATAAGGTATCAGGAGTTCTGTGAGATATCAGCGGTTCAGTGATGTAATGGGTTCTGTATGGTATCTGGGGTTCCGTGAGGCATCAGAAGTACTGTAAGGTATCAAGGGTTCTGTAAAGTATGAGGAGTTCTGTGAGGTATCAGGGGTTCAGTGATGTAACAGAGGTTTTATACAGTATCATGGGTTCAGTGAGGTATCAGGAGTTCTGTAAAGTATCACAGATTCTGTAAGATATCACAGGTTCTGTGATGTATCAGGGGTTCAGTGAGATATCAGTGGTTATGTACAGTATCAGGACTTCTGTGGGTATCAGGGGTTCAGTGAGGTATCAGGGATTCTGTAAGCTATCAGGGGTTCTTCTGTGAGATATCAGGGGGTTCTGTGAGGTATCAGGTTATGTGCAGTATCAGGGATTATGTGAGGTATCATGGGTTATGTGCAGTATCAGGGGGTTTCGTAAGGTATCAGGTTTAGTGAGGTATACAGGTTCTGTGAAATATTGGGTTCTGTAATGTATCAGGGGTTCTGTAATGTATCAGGGGTTCTGTATGGTATCCAAGGTTCAGTGAGGTATAGAGGTTCTGTGAGATATGGGGGTCTGTGAGGTATCAGGGGTTCTGTATGGTATCAGGGGCTCTGTAAGGTATCAGGAGTTCTGTACGGTATCAAGGGTTCTGTGAGGTATCAGTGGTTCTGTAAGGTATCAGGATTCTGTACGCTATCAGGGGTTCTGTGAGGTAGCTGGGGTTCTGTACGGTATCAGGGGTTCTGTGAGGTATCGGGTTCTGTGAGATATCAAGGGATCTCTATGGCATCATGGGTTCTGTAAGATATCAGGGGTTCTGTGAGGTATCAGGAGTTCTGTAAGTTATCAAGGGTTCTGTGATATATTTTAGGGATTCTGTAAGGTATCAGGGGTTCTGTGAGGTATCCAGGGTTCTGTACAGTATCAAGGGTTCTGTGAGGTATCGGAGGTTCTGTGAGGTATCAGGGGTTCTGTATCGTATCAGGGGGTTCAATGAAGTATAAAGGTTCTGTGAGATATAGGGTTCTGTATGGTATCAGGCATTCTGTAAGGTATTAGGGGTTTAGTGAGGTATCAAGGGTTCTGTATTGTATCAGGGGTTCTGTGAGGTATCAGGTGTTTAGTGAGGTATCAGGGGTTCTCTGAGTCATCAGGGGTTCTGTAAGGCATCAGGTGTTCAGTGGGGTATCAGGGGTTCTGTAAGGTATCTGGGGTTCAGTGAGGTCTCAAGGGTTCTGTAAGGTATCAGAAGTTCAGTGAGGTATAGAGGCTCTGTGAGATATGGGGTTCTGTGAGATATCAGGAGTTCTGTACGCCATCAGGAGTTCTTTATGGTATCAGACGTTATGTGAGGTATCAGGGGTTCTGTGAGATATAAGGGATTCTGTACGGTATCAAGGGTTCTGTAAGGTATCAGGGGTTCTGTAGGGTATCAGGGGTTCTGTAAGGTATTGGTGGTTTAGTGAGTTATCAGGGGTTCTGTACGGTATCAGGGGTTCTGCACAGAAGTCAAGGGTTCTGTGGGGTATCAGGGGTTCTGTATGATATCAGGTGTTCTTCTGTGAGGTATCGGGGCTCTGTAAGCCATCGGGGGTTCTGTAAGGTATAGAGGTTCTGTAAGGTATTAGGGATTCTGTAAGCTATCAGGGGTTCTGTAAGGTATCAGAGGTTCTTCTGTGAGATATCAGGGATTCTGTAAGCTATCAGGGGTTCTGTAAGGTATCAGGGGTTCTTCTGTGAGGTATCAAGGATTATGTAAGCCATCAGGGATTCTGTAAGGTATGAGTGGTTCTTCTGTGAGGTATCAGGGGTTCTGTGAGGTATCAGGGATTAACTGCAGTGTCAGGGTTTTGTACGGTACCAGGGGTTCAGTGAGGTATAGAGGTATTTGTAAGATGTTAGGGGTTCAGTGAGGTATATAGGTTCTGTGAGATATTGGGTTCTGTAAGGTATCAGGGGTTCTGTAGGGTATCAGGGGTTCTGTAAGGTATTGGTGGTTTAGTGAGTTATCAGGGGTTCTGTACGGTATCAGGGGTTCTGCACAGAAATCAAGGGTTCTGTGGGGTATCAGGGGTTCTGTATGATATCAGGTGTTCTTCTGTGAGGTATCGGGGCTCTGTAAGCCATCAGGAGTTCTGTAAGGTATAGAGCTTCTGTAAGGTATTAGGGATTCTGTAAGCTATCAGGGGTTCTGTAAGGTATCAGAGGTTCTTCTGTGAGATATTGGGGATTCTGTAAGCTATCAGGGGTTCTGTAAGGTATCAGGGGTTCTTCTGTGAGGTATCAGGGATTATGTAAACTATCAGGGATTCTGTAAGGTATGAGTGGTTCTTCTGTGAGGTAGCGGGGGTTCTGTGAGGTATCAGGGATTAACTGCAGTATCAGGGGTTTTGTACGGTACCGGGGGTTCAGTGAAGTATAGAGTATTTGTAAGATGTTAGGGTTCAGTAAGTATACAGGTTCTGTGAGATATTGGGTTCTGTAAGATATCAGGGCTTCTTTATGGTATCAGAAGTTATGCGAGAATGCTGGCCTGCCGGAGCAGTGGTTTGATTTCCACCTGTGACGCCGGTGACCCGGGTTCAGGAATGGACTCAGGTCACTGGAGGGCCTGCTGGGGGAGAAGGATGGAGCGTCCCAGGGACAGGGCGCCTTCTCCAGAAGGAGGGCAGGGATGCGGCCTGGCGCCTGCTGGCCCTGGAGGAGGCTGAGAGCATAGCAGGATGTCAGGGTCTGGATGACTGGGGGTTCTGTGAGATATAAGGGATTCTATATGGTATCAGGGGTTCTGTAAGGTATCAGGGGTTCTGTAGGGTATCAGGGGTTCTGTAAGTTATCAGAGGTTCTGTGAGGTATCAGGATTCTATAAGGTATCAATGATTCAGTAATGTATTGGTGGTTCAGTGGGGTATCAGGAGTTCTGTACAATATCAGGGGTTCTGTAAGGTATCAGGTGTTAATTGAGGTATCGGGTTCTGTAAAGTATCAGGTGTTTAGTGACGTATCAGGGGTTTTGTAAGGTATCAAGTGTTTAGTGAGATATCAGGAGTTCTGTGAGGTATCAGGTGTTTAGTAAGGTATCAGGGGTTCTGTAAGGTATCAGGTGTTTAGTGAGGTATCAGGGGTTCTGTAAAGTATCAGGTGTTTAGTGAAGTATCAGAGGTTCTCTGAGATATCAGGTGTTTAGTGAGGTATCAGGAGTTCTGTTAGGTATCAGGTGTTTAGTGAGGTATTAGGGGTTCTGTAAGGTATCAGGTGTTTAGTGAGGTATTAGGGGTTCTGTAAGGTACCAGGTGTTTAGTGAGGTATCAGGGGTTCTGTAAGGTATTAGGTGTTTAGTAAGCTATCAGGGGTTCTGTGAGGTATCAGGTGTTTAGTGAGGTATCAGGGGTTCTGTTAGGTATCAGGTGTTTAGTGAGGTATTAGGGGTTCTGTAAGGTACCAGGTGTTTAGTGAGGTATCAGGGGTTCTGTAAGGTATTAGGTGTTTAGTAAGCTATCAGGGGTTCTGTGAGGTATCAGGTGTTTAGTGAGGTATCAGGGGTTCTGTAAGGTATCAGGTGTTTAGTAAGCTATCAGGAGATCTGTGAGGTGTCAGGGGTTCTGTAAGGTATCAGGTGTTTAGTAAGGTATCGGGGTTCTGTGAGGTATCAGGTGTTTAGTGAGGTATCAGAGGTTTTCTGAGAGATCAGGTGTTTAGTGAGGTATCAGGGGTTATGTGCAGTATCGGGGTTGTGTATGAAATCTGGGGGTCGATGAGGTATCGGGAGTTCGGTAAGGTATAGAAACATAGAAATATAGAAGATGATGGCAGAAGGGGATCTATGGTCCATCGAGCCTGCCCAAGTAAGGTATCCGGGGACTTATTGTGCACCGGTGTTCTGTCCTCCTAGACACCCAGCCTAGCACTTGCCAGTGCCATGTGTTTGTTCCCAATACTTGTCCCTCCTGTACTTAAAGCTTGATACTGACTTTGCAGCTACCACCTTGGGAAGTAATCTATTCCAAGGTTCCACCACCCTCTGAAGTAATACTTCTGATGTTTCACTCAACACTCCTCCCTTCAATTCCAATGCCCTCTGTAAGAGAATCGACTTTCCTGGTAAAAGCTGTGCTTCTGGGTACCTTATTGATGCCTTTAAGGAACCTGAAGGTCTCAATCATATCCCCCTTCTCCCTCCTAGTCTCTAGCAAGTACAATTTCAGAGCCCAAAGTGCCTCTTCATAGATGATTTCCTGAAGGCCATGTATCATTTCTGTTGCCCTTCTCTGGACCACTTCCAATCTATCAATGTCCTTTCTTAAGTGAGGCCTCCAGAATTGTACACAGGACTCCAGACGAGGCCTCACTAATGACCAGTAAAGGACATCACCTCCCCGTCTCTCAAGTTATCTATCCCCCGCCAATGCATCCTAACACACTGCCAGCCCTGCTGTAAGCCTTATTGCACTGAATTTGCTGCTTGGGGGTCACCCCCTACGATGACTCCCAGATCACATTCCTCAGCAGAGGAGCCCAGCGGGACCGCTTAGCCAGTATTCTTCCTTGGGGTTGGCCTACCCAGGTGCATCACCTTACACTTCTTAGCATTGAATTTTCATTGCCATATCGGGTATCAGAGGTTCTGTAAGATATCACAGCTCCTGTATAGTGTCAGGGGTTCTGTGGGTATCAGGGGTTTAGTGAGGTATTAAGGACTCTGTAAGCTATCAGGGTTTCTGTAAGGTATATGGGGTTCTTCTGTGAAGCATCAGGGGTTCTGTGAGGTATCATGGGTTCTGTGAGGTACTGGGGGTTCTGTGAGATATAAGGGATTCTGTATGGTATCGGGGTTCTGTAAGGTATTAGGGGTTCTGTAAGGTATCAGGGGTTCTGTGAGATATCAGGGGTTCTGTAGGGTATCAGGGGTTCTGTAGGGTATCAGGGTTTCTGTAAGGTATTGGTGGTTTAGTGAGTATACAGGGGTTCTGTATGGTATCAGGGGTTCTGCACAGAAATCAAGGGTTCTGTGGGGTATCAGGGGTTCTGTATGATATCAGGTGTTCTTCTGTGAAGTATCAGGGGCTCTGTAAGCTATCAGAGGTTCTGTAAGGTATAGGGGTTCTGTAAGGTATTAGGGATTCTGTATGCTATCAGGGATTCTGTAAGCTATCAGGGGTTCTGTAAGGTATCAGGGGTTCTTCTATGAGATATCAGGGATTCTGTAAGCTATCAGGGGTTTTGTAAGGTATCAGGGGTTCTTCTGTGAGGTATCAGGGATTATGTAAGCCATCAGGGATTCTGTAAGGTATGAGTGGTTCTTCTGTGAGGTATCAGGGGTTCTGTGAGGTATCAGGGATTAACTGCAGTGTCAGGGGTTTTGTACGGTACCAGGGGTTCAGTGAGGTATTGAGGTACTGTATTTGTAAGATATTAGTGAGGTATACAGGTTCTGTGAGATATTGGGTACTGTAAGGTATCAGGGGTTCTGCTGGCCTGTCGGTGACCCGGGTTCAGGAATGGACTCAGGTCACTGGAGGGCTGGCTGGGGAGAAGGATGGAGTGTCCCAGGGACAGCGCGCCTTCTCCAGAAGGAGGGCAGGAATGTGGCCTGGCGCCTGCTGGCCCTGGCAGAGGCTGCGAGCATAACAGGATGTCAGGGTCTGGATGACTGGGGGAGTGGAGGTTCTGTGAGATATAAGGGATTCTATACGGTATCAGGGGTTCTGTAAGGTATCAGGAGTTCAGTAAGGTGTAACCCCCCTACAAATGGGGGTTCCTAAAAACCTTCCCGGAGCTTGCCTACATGCTCCCTGCCTAACTGGTGTTAGGCGTAATGCCGCTAGATGCGGGCGCTGTGAGTGCTTTTAAGGCCTCCAGTACTGTCTCTTTAAGAGCTGCCTGCTCGCAGGCTCCAGTGGCTTGTACAAGGGGACTGGGGTTTCCCTGCTCGAATCCCGCCTGAGCTGCAGTGAAATCGCTCCAATTTTGTAGTTGCTGTAAGCGCAAAGGGAGCCTTTCTGATAGATGTAACTGTTTACTTATAATCATTTAGAGTACTAGTGAAATTAGTTTGTCTAACCTGCTTTCATTTCAGCTGGGACTTTGTGTGCTTGGCCCCTCCATTTTGGACCTGGACTGCTGAACTGGGCTAATGGGGTAGAGGAAAAAATTACTCACCTTAGTAATGTTGTTTCTTCTAATGGAGTCTTGCTATATTATGACATATGCAGTGAGTCCCAACCTTCGAACTGCTCCGGAGGTGAAAGAGTTAACTTTCCATGCCAGGCATGGAACTTTGAGCACGAGCTCGGTTGAAAGCTCTGTCTGTTGTTCTTCAAACTCAAACTGTCAGATCTTTATGAGCAAAACTCACTAAGGTTCTGTGTGGAAGCTGTAAATCTACACTAGCCAACTGGCTACTAAAATAAGAACACATTTTTTGGTCCCAAAACAAAGACTCAAGTCAGGGATCCAAAAAATAAAAACACAACACCCAAACACCCCAAAAAGGAGGGGTGAAAAAACAAGGTGAGCATCTACTAAGTGCCAACACTGCACTGCCCACCCACATCCCAAAAGCAGAGGTTCTGAGAGGGGCAGGCGGGGAGGTCATAATATAGCAAGACTCCATTAGAAGAAACAACATTACTAAGGTGAGTAATTTTTTCTTCAAACAACATGAAGTCTTGCTATATTATGACATATGCAGACTACACAGCAGTACCTCCATGGAGGAGGGACAGAACCTACTTAGGAAATAGGCTCTGAAGCACAGCTGTCTTGAAACCGAGCATCACTCCTAGCCTGGATGTCCAGGGAGTAATGCTTGGTAAAAGTGTGAACTGTTTTCCAGGTAGCTGCTTGACATATCTCTAGGATAGGGATGTCCCTGGCAGCAGCCAGAGACGTAGCTGTACCTCAGAGTGAGCCCTCAGGCCTGAGGGAGGAACCTTACCCAGTTTTTCATAGCAAAATTGGATACAAGAGACAATCCACCTGGCAATGGATCTTTTAGTGGCAGGTTTCCCTTTACCAACCTCACCATAAGTGAGGAACAGTTAGAGGGAGTCAAACCTGTGACCCTTGATACGTTCTATGTAGTAACTAAGGGCTCTTTTGACATCTAAACTGTGCAGTCTCCTCTCGCCAGAGGAGGAATGGTCAGTGAAGTACACCGGGAGACATAGATTGATTAAGGTGGAAGTCTGAAACCACCTTAGGCAAGAACTTTCTGTTAGTCCTGATGGACCACCTTATCTCTATGAAAGGAGATAAAATCAGGCTCCACTGACAATGCTTGTAATTCACTTATGCGCCTGGCAGAAGTGATAGCTACCAAAAACACAGTTTTCCAAGTCAAGTACTTAAGCTCTGCTGAAGACAAGGGCTCAAAAGGGGGTTGCATAAGCTGGGCAATGCAAATATTAAGATCCCAGGCAGGGGCAGGGTCCCTGAATGGAGGGTTGGTGTGAAGCAACCCCTTGAAAAACTTGGAGAATACAGGATGAGCTGAAAGAGAAGAGGGTTTACCCGCTGATAAGAAAGCAGACACGGCTGCCAGGTGCACCTTTAGGTAGCTGGTCTCAGCCCCAAAGTATTCAAATGCACCATATAATCCAGGACTGTGGGTAAGTCAGCAGATTCTGGGGAAATGTGCTTGCCAGGCACCATATGGAAAACCTCTTCCATTTGGAATTATAAGTAGCCCTGGTGGAAGGCTTCCAGAAGCCTTCAAGATATCCAATACACCTTGGGAAAGGTGTAGTCAGCAAACTCTAACTCTTCAAGAGCCAGGCCTTGAGGTTGAGAGATTTGAGATTCGGTACAAACTCTCCCTGAGCACAGGTTAACAGGTTGTGATTCCTGGGAAGACACAGGGAAGGTGGACTGCTAAGGACATAAGGAGGGGTACCAGGGCTGTCTGGCCCAATCTGGAGCAATCAGGATCATCTTGCAGGGTTGAGATCTGATTTTGACTAGCACCTTGAAAAGAAGAGGGAAGGGGGGAAAAGCATAGAGAAACCTCCCTTCCCAACTGAGAAGGAAGGCATCCAGAGGACTGAGCCCACATGGGGGCCTGCAACAAAAAGGGAAGTTGGTGATTGTCTGGGGCTGCAAAAGATCTATCTGCGGGTGCCCCATCTGGCAAATACTACCTCCAGTACTAGGGGATCCAGTGACCATTCGTGATGGCCCTGGGAAATCCTGCTGAGAGCATCTGCCAGGACATTGTCCTTGCCTGGGAGGTGAACTGCCGTAAGGGAGGTGTTCAGTGAATAAGCCAGAGACCACAACTTCATTGCCTGGGTGCACAAGGTCAGACCGAAAGTGCCTCCTTGCTTGTTGATGTACCACATTGTAGTGGTGTTGTCTGTTCTGACCTGTACAACTTTGTTCTGAACAGATGTGGAAAAACTTGAAGTGCTAGAAAACTGCTCTGAGTTCCAACAGGTTGATGTGGAGCAGAGATTCCTTGAGGACCAAGATCCTGGGTAGTGAGGTCGCCCATGTGACTCCCCCACCCCAAGAGGGATGCATCTGTAGTAAGGATTAAGGAGTGAGACTGAGGGTGAAGGGACCCCTTGTCTCAGATTGCTCTGGTCCTGCCACCACTGAAGGGCTTGGATCAGGGTTCGAGTCACTGGGATCAATTTGGTTAGAGGGTCTCTCCTTTGAGACCAAAAGGCTCTCAAATGGAACTGGATGTCCCTCATCTGAAATCTTGCTCCCTGCACCACTGCTGTAGAAGCAGCCATGTGCCCCAGGAGCTGCAGAAAATGCCTTGCTGGTCGATAGACCTGCAGGGTGAAGGAGGAGGCCAGAGAGACCAGGGTCCTTGCTCTTTCCAGAGGAAGGAAGGCTCTGGCCTCTTTTGTGTTCAGTTCTGCACCTATGAAGGTGAGAAGCTGGACAGGCTCTAGAACTGACTTTGGAAGATTGAGAAGGAAACCTAGAGATGTGAGCAGTTGCTGAGTTACCTGAAGGTGTGATCTGACTTGGTCTGGAGACTGGCCTACTATGAGCCAGTCTTCCAGGTAAGGAAAGATGGCAATCTTTGCCTCTTAAGTGGGCAACTGCTACTGCCAGGCATTTTGTGAATACCCTGGGCCGAGGTGAGGTCAAGGCATTGCTCTTGAACTGGCAAATGGCCTGAGGGCAGTCTCAATCTGAGGTACTTTTGGATGGGAGCTCTGATAAGAACATGGAAGTAGGCATCCTTGAGGTCCAGGGACGCTAGCCAGTCCCCTGGCCTTAGAGAGGGTAAAATAATTCCCAGAGTCACCATTTTGAATTTTGGTTTTAAAAGGTGCTTGTTTAGGTATCTGAGATCCAGGATGGGCCGCCATTCTCCTGTCTTTTTTGGGGTAAGGAAGTACCTGGAGTACAACCCTTTGCCCTGGTGTAGGGGTGGAACCCTTCCACAGCTCTGAGAGCCAGGAGGGTAGAAACTTCTGTTTCTAGGGCAAGTGCCTCTGATGGATTTGCAGGTGGAAAGGACCTGCTTCTCATCTTTGGAAATTTTTTGAAGCTGAGAACCAGTCCCTGGCTCACTACTTCCAGGACCCACTTGTCTGATGTTAAAGACTTCCAGTCCTGGACAAAGTAAGCCAGCCTGCCCCCTACAGGTAGTGGAGAATCGGCCCTGGCCACCCCATCAGGGTGCCTGCTTGGCAGGGGCTTTAGGCTGAGGGGTGGAAGCAGGTCTGCTTGTACCCTCTGCCTCTCCTCTAAAGAACCCCTCTGGGCATAAGCTGAAGAGGAGGTCTGGGCCTGGCAAAAAGGCCTATGAAAAGGTCTACCCCTGCCCTCGAAGGCTGCCTTTGGAGAGTGGCCTGCCTTCCTTGGCCTGTGCACTCCTATAGGTGGTCCTATACTCATCCATTTTTTCATGTAATTCTGTCTGTTCCCCAAACAGAGAATTACCCACAACAGGAAAATCCATGGCCTAGTCTGGGTATCCTGTGACAGGCTAGTACATCTGAGCCAAGCCATTCTGCGAAGTGCCACAGATGTAGCCATGACTCTTGATGACACATCATTAGAGTCCCTGCAGCATGGAATTGCACCTTGGATGCCTCAATACCATCAGCAGCCACCTGCTCCAGCTCCTTGGCAAGCTGGCCAGGGACCTGTTTTGCTAGAGCCATAACAGTATCCCATCTGGATTTCTGATATCTAGCAACATAAGCCATATAATTTGCCTGTCTGAGTCCCAAGGATGCTGCCATGTACTGTTTCTTTGCCATGGCATCAATCCTCCTGGAGTCCTTGTCAGGGGGTGTGAGGCCAAGGGAATATTAGCCTTGTCACAGGCTGCAACCTGCACTACCCCAACATGGCTGCATTGTTGTGTAAGGAACTCCATATTAGAGCCTGACAATGTGTACCTCTTGTCCATTCTTTTATCCACAGGAGGTATAGTGTGAGGAGTTTTTAGAATTTTTACTGTCTGTTTCCCAAAAGATTTATGCAAAGGAATAGACAGTCTCCTGAGACTCTGGGATATCCATCATTTCTACATAGTCAGGCTCCTCTTGATCATCCACAGCTTCCCCACAGGGAGCTGGAGGGTTTCAGCCACTTTTTTATAAAACATAAAATGAGAGGGGGACTCAGAAAGCCTAGGGGGAGACACTCCTGAAGGTCTGTCTGGGGAGATGTCCGGTTCAATGGGCACATCCAGACTTTCAAATCCACATTCACTCTCCTCATAGAAACATAGAAACATAGAATTTGACGGCAGATAAGGACCGCTTGGCCCACCCAGTCTACCCATTTCCCTACCTACTGGATAAGCTGCAGATCCTAGTTAACCAGCAGCCTACTTCTTCCTACCCCCAACCCCCAGAATTGCCTTATGACTATCCCATGCATGCTTGAATTCCACCACTGATTTTGACTCCACAACCTCCTCTGGAAGGCCATTCCATGCATCCTCATACTCCTCTTCCCCCTCCTCCGGTTCATAAAATTCCTCTAAAACATATTTTTGAACCGGTGGAACCAACTGAACCGTACGCTTACCTGATGGTGCCGGTTCGGTCGGAACCGGGGAAAGCGACTGGACAATTTTAATCGCTTTGACTATTTCTTCAGCAGTTGGAGATGGAAACTTTGGCTCCACACCTGCTGATTTTCTAGTCCTTTTTGCTGGAACTGACTCCTCCGAGTCGGCTCTCCTTCTTCCCGAGGAAGTCTCGCCCTGGTCAGAGGGCACTCCCTCCTGTTCGGTTATAACTGAACCGGGCTGGCCATCCGGGTCAGTGGACTTCTTGGCCTCTCTTTCCCTGAGCCTACCAACTCTCTTATCCAGGGTAGCTGCAGGAAAATTTTTGCAAATCTGGCAGTCTGCATTGAGGTGGTCAAACCCCAGACAATAAACACAGGTGGTGTGGGGATCAGCCTTGGCAAAGGCTTCCCCACAAACACTGTAGTGCTGAAACCCAGTGGGCCCAGTTTTTCTTTTGGGTTTCTCAGACATAGTGCCAGCCTAACCAAAACTTGCCCGTTTATGGCAATCCGCCAAGCAAGATCCTCTTATCGGTTCCCAACCGTGTCACAGGTCGTGGAAAAAACAGTAATGAAATCCGTTTTTTTTAGAACCGATAAGAACTGGGAACCGCACTCTAAAAGACAGAATTCAATGAATTTTCAACAACCTGATCGGTTCAAACTGAACCGATAATACCGTTTACAAGTTCCACACAAAAATAAATGTAAAACCTATCTAGTACTTACGGTACCACAGACAGAGCATGAACCGACTGCCATGGTTTAAATTCAAGTTAAAAATGAAAAATTAATACTTTGAACCGACAAATGAACTTAGCAGAAGGAGAAATCTCGAGCGACTGTTCAGTGAGCGGAGTAAAGAATCTGACAGTTTGAGTTTGAAGAACAACAGACGAAACTCCTTGAGCTCGTGCTCAAAGTTCCATGCCTGGCATGGAAAGTTAACTCTTTCACCTCCGGAGCAGTTCGAAAGGTTGGGACTCACTGCATATGTCATAATATAGCAAGACTTCATGTTGTTTGAAAGGGGTAACTAAAATGGAGACCGCTTGAGCCAACCAGGATCAGGACTCTCTTTGGAGCCGGCTGGCCATAGGGGATACAGCCAGTAATTTGGGGAAATGAAGTTCTGGACTGTGGCGCCTTTTTGCACCAATGAGGGCAGAATTAAGTGACTGGCATCTGCAGCCCACCAATGGGATCGGGTGGCGCCCGAACTAAGATTCCCTGCCCAAACTGCCAAGGGGCAGAGTTGTTGTGGCTGTGAGTGAGGAAGAAGCTCTGGGCTCCTGCACCATTGAGTTTTCGCGCGGGAAGCACGTGTGGAAGGCCAGATTCAGGCGGCTCAATCACTGGTGAGTTCGGACTAAATCTGCTAGGCAGTGGTCAAAGGAGGCTGTGCAAAAGCGCAGCTACCTACCAGGCTCATCTTGTAGAGGACTGGAGAATCTGCTGAATCATGCTCAGTCTGTCAGGAAAAGTGAAGCTGCGTTGTGACTCCCCGATTAGCTGTGAGTTCGGTCGGGCCCTAGAAGCAGCTGCCTGGTATGGTACCCCTCTGTTGCTACATATAAATGTGTCGAGTGTCCTACTAGAGGCTGTGTCCTGAATGAGAGAGAGAGAGAGAGGGAGAGAACTGTGCTGTTTCCAGAGCCATGAGTAAAATATCAGGGTAGCTCCCTGTTACTTGATTTATTGATTGCAAGGTTGGGCTGTTTCCCTCGTTAGCTGCATGAACTGAGCCTGCTGGCTCTCAACTACGAGAGTGGTATTTTACAAGTGTTTATTCTCCAGGGCCCCACCCAGCTGCACCAGACTTGGCTAGCCCTTTATTGCCTGGGTACCCAGAGACAGTGACTGTTAGGGACTTTAGCTTGTGCACAGAGCTCTGATATAGTAGTGGGATTAAGCTAATGAACCTGATTTCCCCCTGTCCTTGTTATTTCCCCCTTGAATAAATCAGATTGGTTGTTTTGCAAATATATGGACTACTAATACACCAACTACTGAATGCTGGGCTATCACCTGACTCTTCTCTCTGGTTTAAAAGCTACTTAGAAAACCGGTCACAGAGAGTAAAAATTGCGAACGTTCTTTCTAACACCCTGCCTGTTCGCTCGGGTGTCCCACAGGGATCCATACTGGGCCCCCTCCTTTTTAGCCTTTTCTTAAACTCCCTCCCTTACCACTGCTCTGAGCAGATCATGCTATATGCCGATGATGCTGTTGTATTCTCCACTTACAAAGATCCTGCAACTCTTCAACACAACCTTCAACTTGGTTTCAGTTCTGTAGAGACATGGTTTCTTAATCATAAACTGGTCCTCAATGACAAGAAAACCAAATCTATGCTCTTCTGCAGCTCTCATAACCCACACAAGCTACACCACTTGGCTATCTCCACCACCCAGGGGAGCACTCTAGATCAGGTGGGGTCCTTCAAATACTCAGAGATACAGCTTGACCCTAATCTCTCCTATGGACCTCATGTGGATAATGTAGCTAGAGCTGCTAATACACGGCTTGGTCTCCTCTACAAACACAGACCACACCTCATGCCAGAAGCTTTGAAGGTTGCAGTCCTGAGCTCTGTGATCTCTGTAATAGACTATGGTCTCATCATTTATGGCTCAAACACAACCCTTAGACGCCTCTCTCAACTGCCTTAAATAAAGCATCAGGCTCATCACTGGTGCTCACTGTCTCACCCACACATGTGACCTGTACACTCAGACCGGCTGGCTCCAACTATCAAACCGCATAAAGTTTCTCACCTGCTCCATGGTGAAAAAAATCTACCTTGGCCTTGCACCTTCTGGGGTCTCAACTCTGTTACAACACCGAATTAACAAACGGTGCCTTAGGAGATCCACGCTACAGCTACTGAAAGTTCCCCACTGTCACACTTCACAGGGACAACACTCTTTTGCTTATTGAGCACCACTCTGGTTCAATGGCCTCAGCCAAACCATCTCCTCTGCCCCAACAATTGGTATGTTTAAAACTAGGCTCCAGGACTATCTCACTACCAACAGCTCCTGTGACTGCCCAACTTAACCTTGTTTCTCCACTTCCCTTTCTGCTCTAGTTGTCCCCCCCCTCCTCACTGGATTCTACCCTCACATCTTGGTATACCCAATGCTGCACTTTTCACCCTTTCCCACCCTTCCTACATTCCTTCACCCCCCCTCCCCTCTTCCCTCTCCCTATGACTCTGGTACTTCTTATCTGTTGTCTATTTTCTCTGACAAATGCCGCTGGCTGCCTTGTTACATTGCTACCCTCGAATTGTATTAATCTCTACTCTGTTTACAATGTCCACATTGTTGTAATGACTGTCTTGATGTTCCCCATAATTTGTATTTCTCTGATGAGGAACCTTTGTAAAAGAGCCAAGGCTCAAAGGTATTTGTAATCCTAGACTTGACAAACAAATAAAATAAACAAATACTGACTGAACTGTGTGCTTATGTTAAAATACTGTATCTGGGCAACTGTGTTTTTGCACCTTATTCCACGGGGGTCTCGAGAGTTCAGAGGATTACACCTATCCAGGAGGTAAGTGTATATTGCTGGGGTACAGTTAATAACGTGTGTGGGCCACTAGTGGGAGGAAAGGGGGGTTGCAGTAACCCAGAGGGCTGTGACCAAGTCGATTTCGACTGTCTGAACCCCGACCTCTGGGTGGAGGCACCCGCCATTGGATCCAGGCCCCTCAACTTGTTGTTGGCTGAGCAGGCAGGGGTAGTAGCCCTTGGGATAGTGCCCCCTAAGGGTTACAAAGGTATCAGGGGTTCTGTAGGGTATCAGGGGTTCCGTAAGGTATCAGAGGTTCTGTGAGGTATCGGGGTTCTGTAGGGTATCAATGATTCTGTAATGTATTGGTGATTCAGTGGAGTATCAGGGGTTCTGTAAGGTATCAGGTGTTTAGTGAGGTATCAGGGGTTCTGTAAGATATCAGGTGTTTAGTGAAGTATCAGGGGTTATGTAAGGTATCAGGTGTTTAGTGAGGTATCAGGGGTTCTGTATGGTATCAGGAGTTCTGTAAAGTATCAGGTGTTTAGTGACGTATCAGGGGTTCTGTAAGGTATCAGGTGTTTAGTGACGTATAAGGGGTTCTGTAAGTATCAGGTGTTAAGTGACGTATCAGGGGTTCTGTAAGGTACCAGGTGTTTAGTGAGGTATCAGGAGTTCTTTGAGGTATCAGGTGTTTAGTAAGGTATCAGGGGTTCTGTGAGGTATCAGGTGTTTAGTGAGGTATCAGAGGTTCTCTGAGATATCAGGTGTTTAGTGAGGTATCAGGAGTTCTGTGAGGTATCAGGTGTTTAGTGAGGTATCAGGGGTTCTGTAAGGTACCAGGTGTTTAGTGAGGTATCAGGGGTTCTGTAAGGTATCAGGTGTTTGGTAAGGTATTAGGGGTTCTGTGAGGTATCAGGTGTTTAGTGAGGTATCAGGGGTTCTCTGAGATATCAGGTGTTCTGTGAGGTATCAGGGGTTATGTGCAGTATCGGGGTTGTGTATGGTATCTGGGGTTCGGTGAGGTATCAGGAGTTCTGTAAGGTATAGAAACATTGAAGATGATGGCAGAAGGAGATCTGTGGTCCATCGAGCCTGCCCAAGTGAGGTATCCGGGGTCTTATTGTACACCGGTGTTCTGTCCTCCAAGACACCCAGCCTAGCCCTTGCCAATGCCATGTGTTTGTTCCCAATACTTGTCCCTCCTGTACTTAAAGCTTGATACTGACTTTGCAGCTACCACCTTGGGAAGTAATCTATTCCAAGGTTCCACCACCCTCTCTGAGAAGTAATACTTTCTGATGTTTCACTCGAACACTCCACCCTTCAATTACGTGCCCTCTTGTAGGAGAATCGACTTTCCTGGTAAAAAGCTGTGCTTCTGGTACCTTATTGATGCCTTTAAGGAACCTGAAGGTCTCAATCATATCCCCCTTCTCCCTCCTAGTCTCTAGCAAGTACAATTTCAGAGCCCAAAGTGCCTCTTCATAGATGATTTCCTGAAGGCCATGTATCATTTCTGTTGCCCTTCTCTGGACCACTTCCAATCTATCAATGTCCTTTCTTAAGTGAGGCCTCCAGAATTGTACACATGACTCCAGACGAGGCCTCACTAATGACCAGTAAAGTGATATTATCACCTCCCTGTCCCTGCTATCTATCCCCCCCGCCAATGCATCCTAACACACTGCTAGCCCTGCTGTAAGCCTTATTGCACTGAATTTGCTGCTTGGGGTCGTCCCTAATGATGACTCCCAGATCACATTCCTCAGCAGAGGAGCTCAGCTGGACTCCGTTTAGCCAGTATTCTTCCTTGGGGTTGGCCCTACCCAGGTGCATCACCTTACACATCTTAGCATTGAATTTTAAATGCCATATCGGGTATCAGAGGTTCTGTAAGATATCACAGGTCCTGTATAGTGTCAGGGGGTTCTGTGGGTATCAGGGGTTCTGTTAGGTATCAGGGGTTCTGTAGGGTATCAAGGGTTCTGTAGGGTATCAGGGGTTCTGTAAGGTATTGGTGGTTTAGTGAGTTATCAGGAGTGCTGTACGGTATCAGGGGTTCTGCACAGAAATCAAGGGTTCTGTGGGGTATCGGGGTTCTGTATGATATCGGGTGTTCTTCTGTGAGGTATCAGGGGCTCTGTAAGCTATCAGGGGTTCTGTACGGTATCAGGGGTTCTTCTGTGAGGTATCAGGGATTATGTAAACTATCAGGGATTCTGTAAGGTATGAGTGGTTCTTCTGTGAGGTAGCGGGGGTTCTGTGAGGTATCAGGGATTAACTGCAGTATCAGGGGTTTTGTACGGTACCGGGGGTTCAGTGAGGTATAGAGGTATTTGTAAGATGTTAGGGGTTCAGTGAGGTATACAGGTTCTGTGAGATATTGGGGTTCTCTAAGGTATCAGGGATTCTGTATGGTATCAGAAGTTATGCGAGAATGCTGGCCTGTCGGAGCAGTGGTTTGATTTCCACCTGTGACGCCGGTGACCCGGGTTCGGGAATGGACTCAGGTCACTGAAGGGCCTGCTGGGGGAGAAGGATGGAGCGTCCCAGGGACAGCGCGCCTTCTCCGGAAGGAGGGCAGGGATGCGGCCTGGCGCCTGCTGGCCCTGGCGGAGGCTGGGAGCATAGCAGGATGTCAGGGTCTGGATGACTGGGGGAGTGGGGGTTCTGTGAGATACAGTATAAGGGATTCTATATGGTATCAGGGGTTCTGTAAGGTATCAGGGGTTCAGTAAGGTATCAGGGGTTCTGTGAGGTATCAGGGAGTTCTGTAGGGTATCAGGGGTTCTGTAAGGTATCAGAGGTTCTGTGAGGTATCAGGATTCTATAAGGTATCAATGATTCAGTAATGTATTGGTGATTCAGTGGGGTATCAGGAGTTCTGTACAATATCAGGGGTTCTGTAAGGTATCAGGTGTTTAGTGACATATCAGAGGTTCTCTGAGATATCAGGTGTTTAGTGAGGTATCAGGAGTTCTGTGAGGTATCAGGTGTTTATTGAGGTATCAGGGGTTCTGTAAGGTATCAGGTGTTTAGTGACGTATTAGGGGTTCTGTAAAGTATCAGGTGTTTAGTGACATATCAGGGGTTCTGTAAGGTATCAGGTGTTTAGCGAGGTATCAGGGGTTTTGTAAGGTATGAGGTGTTTAGTGAGGTATCAGGGGTTCTGTAAGGTACCAAGTGTTTAGTGAGGTATCAGGGGTTCTGTAAGGTATCAGGTGTTTAGTAAGGTATCAGGGGTTCTGTAAGGTATCAGGTGTTTAGTGAGGTATCAGGGGTTCTGTAAGGTATCAGGTGTTTAGTAAGGAATCAGGGGTTCTGTGAGATATCAGGTGTTTAGTGAGGTATCAGAGGTTCTCTGAGATATCAGGTGTTCTGTGAGGTATCAGGGGTTATGTGCAGTATCGGGGTTGTGTATGGTATCTGGGGTTCGGTGAGGTATCAGGAGTTCTGTAAGGTATAGAAACATAGAAGATGATGGCAGAAGGAGATCTGTGGTCCATCGAGCCTGCCCAAGTGAGGTATCCGGGGTCTTATTGTACACCGGTGTTCTGTCCTCCGAGACACCCAGCCTAGCCCTTGCCAATGCCATGTGTTTGTTCCCAATACTTGTCCCTCCTGTACTTAAAGCTTGATACTGACTTTGCAGCTACCACCTTGGGAAGTAATATATTCCAAGGTTCCACCACCCTCTCTGAGAAGTAATACTTTCTGATGTTTCACTCGAACACTCCTCCCTTCAATTACGTGCCCTCTTGTAGGAGAATCGACTTTCCTGGTAAAAAGCTGTGCTTCTGGTACCTTATTGATGCCTTTAAGGAACCTGAAGGTCTCAATCATATCCCCCTTCTCCCTCCTAGTCTCTAGCAAGTACAATTTCAGAGCCCAAAGTGCCTCTTCATAGATGATTTCCTGAAGGCCATGTATCATTTTTGTTGCCCTTCTCTGGACCACTTCCAATCTATCAATGTCCTTTCTTAAGTGAGGCCTCCAGAATTGTGCACAGGACTCCAGATGAGGCCTCACTAATGACCAGTAAAGTGATATTATCACCTCCCTGTCCCTGCTATCTATCCCCCCCGCCAATGCATCCGAACACCCTGCTAGCCCTGCTGTAAGCCTTATTGCACTGACTTTGCTGCTTGGGGTCGTCCCTAATGATGACTCCCAGATCACATTCCTCAGCAGAGGAGCTCAGCTGGACTCCGTTTAGCCAGTATTCTTCCTTGGGGTTGGCCCTACCCAGGTGCATCACCTTACACTTCTTAGCATTGAATTTTCATTGCCATATCGGGTATCAGAGGTTCTGTAAGATATCACAGCTCCTGTATAGTGTCAGGGGTTCTGTGAAGAATCAGAGGTTCAGCGAGATATCAGGGGTTCTGTAAAGTATAAGGACTTCTGTGGGTATCAGGGGTTCAATGAGGTGTCAGGGATTCTGTAAGCTATCGGGGTTTCTGTAAGGTATCAGGGGTTCTTCTGTGAAGTATCAGGGGTTCTGTGAGGTATCGGGTTATGTGCAGTATCGGGTTTTGTAAGGTATAGAGGTATTTGTACGGTATCAGCGTTTTAGTGATACGTACAGGTTCTATGAGATAGTGGGTTCTGTGAGGTATCAGGGATTCTATGAGGTATCGGATTCTGTATGGTATTAGAGGTTCAGTGAGGTAAAGAGGTTCTGTGAGATATTGGGTTCTGTGAAGTATCGGGCTCTGTATGGTATCGGGGTTCTTTATGGTATCAGAAGTTATGTGAGGTATCAGGGGTTCTGTGAGGTGTCAGGGGTTCTGTAAGGTATCAGGGGTTCTGTGAGGTGGCAGGGGTTCTGTAAGGTATCAGGGTTTTGTGAGGTGTCAGGGGTTCTGTAAGGTATCAGAAGTTCTGTACGGTATCAGGGGTTCTGTAAGGTATCAGGAGTTCTGTACGATATCAGGGGTTCTGTGAGGTGTCAGGGGTTCTGTAAGGTATCAGGGGTTCTGTGAGGTGGCAGGGGTTCTGTAAGGTATCAGGAATTCTGTACAGTATCAGGGGTTCAGTAAGGTGTCAGGAGTTCTGTACGATATCAGGGGTTCTGTGAGGTGTCAGGGGTTCTGTAAGGTATCAGGGGTTCTGTGAGGTGTCCGGGGTTCTGTAAGGTATCAGGAGTTCTGTACAGTATCAGGGGTTCTGTGAGGTGTCAGGGGTTCTGTAATGTATCGGGTTCTGTGAGGTGTCAGGTGTTCTGTAACATATCAGGGGTTCTGTGAGGTGTCAGGGGTTCTGTAACGTATCAGGGGTTCTGTGAGGTGTCAGGGGTTCTGTAACGTATCGGGTTCTGTGAGGTGTCAGGGGTTCTGTAACGTATTGGGGTTATTTATTTATTTATTTATTTGAATTTTGATGACCGGGTAAGCCCTCTGAGATGAGAAGTCCCTTTTTCAGGGGTGACCCAGAATTTGTTACATACAGCAAAAAACATAGACATGAAGTATCTTACAGTTATATATACATACATAGACATGCAAAGACTCTCGGCAGTTCATCATGCATTCTCCCAACCAGTGTGGCACCAGGAGTGCCTCCAGGCACGTTTGCCTGACCCCTTTCAGTCAGACCACGAAGCCCAATGGTCCTTCAGGTTTTGTGCTCCTAACTGGTTAAATAAACTCCCCATCGACATCCTAGAAGAACCTAAACTGGGCCCATTCAAATAGAAACTTAGACAACACCTCACTGCTATTAGTAGCTGTGATTGCCACACTTAGGCCCTTTTCGGCATCACATGTTGCCTTCTCCCTGCACCCTCACCATCCTGACCTCCCCCATCCATTGTCCCACTACTTCTCCCCCTCTCCATTTCCCTGTTCCTGCTACTTGTTCCTCTCCTCCCTTCCCCTCCCTGACTCTCCTTCCCTTCTCACTTCCTGTGCTCCCTCCTCTCCTTGCACTTCCACTCCAAACACTGCTCACAGACCCCTGCCTGCCCTTTCTCCCCTACCCCCACTGTCCTACTCCCACCCCTGTCTCCCTTCCCATCACCAACTACACTCCCTCCCAACCCTCTGGCCTCCCTCTCATCTCCCAATTCTCCACTTGAAAATGTCAAATCCTGACAGCATCCTTCCTTTCTCTCTCTTCTTCTGCACTCCTATGACAATGTCAGATTTCTGACAGCATCCCTCTCTGCCCTTCCCCCTGTGTACCTCAAGTCCCAAAGCTTACTGCAGTTCTTATTGAAACTTGAATGTAAAAGTTTAACCAGATTGTACCTCTTGCTGTAACCTGAATTGTTAACTCTTTACCCGTCTGTAAATTTTATGAATGATTGTACCCAACTCCATGTATCATGTATCATGTATTCCACTTGTCTTGTATTTAGTCTTTGTTGTGTTGTCTTTACTCTGATGTGGAACCTTTGCAAAAGAGTCTTTGACTCAAAGGTTCTTTAATCTGAGACTTGAATAAATAAATAAATAAGATTAGTTACATGATACAGTAAAGATAAATTCAGATGTACAGTTCTTGTTCAATGACTATGAATGTTTTACAAACAGTGGTATATGTCACAAACCCACTCAGCAGGTCAGCCCTCTACTCCCAAAGTGTCAACCTCTGAGCGCAGTCTTGTGAACAGTTAACAGAAACAGGATAATCCTCCTGTCTGTTTTGTGGGTTCGAATCAACCTTTGGTCTCAAGTCTTGGAGGGATTCAAACTGTGAACCTCTTGCTAGCGTACCCTATGCACAGGCTCAGATAATTCTGTCTTCAGGGGGCCAGATATCTTTGCCTATGGGCACCTAACCAGGTGTACAAAAATGAACCCTTAAAAACTCTAATAAAAGACCTCAGATTAAACTCTACCTTTTTCCAGTTTGGTATCACCATTCAAACTTATGCATAGTGTCAGCTTTAACTATATATACTTCACTTGTTAAAGAAAAAAATCAAAGACAGACCAAGTAGGCTCTAAAAATAGAGTTTTACTAAAATAGGTAAAAATGTGTAAAACATAAAATACAGAACCATATATCACAAGAACCATACAATCTTTTAAAAGAACAAGGTTTTAACAGTGCAATTCCTACTACAGTACTTAGATTTATCTCTCTCTCTAAATACCTGCTTAAAGTGCTCAAAGATGTGTCTTTCTCAGAGTGTAGATAGAAGTGTGTCTGAAGGAAAACAGAATACTGTTTGAAAAAACTGTCTTTGCCAACCCCTTTGCGTGAGGTCACCTAGCTCCTCCTCTGTTTATTAGAAATCATACACCCAGGATGTTTTATCATTTTAGAAGGTAAGTTAATTAAGGTTACATCAGCAGAAACTCATTTCCCCATGTGACTTCCCCAATCCAGTCTGTAAATTCCCTTTCATCTATGAGCAATATCCTCTCTCACACAGACATCAAAGCATTTATGATTTTGCACCAGTGTGCCGTAACCTGGTTTCCTCCTCGAAATGTCATAAAATGGATACTGATTTCCCTCTTAGCAGTTAAAGCTATATTTAACTTAGATAAACAGGAGATCCTTGATTAAGGCCTGTTCTAGTCTATAATTAGCTCCTGGCCTTCCAGGTAACACCTTGTATCTAAAACCTGTGTGTGTGTGTGTGTGTGTGTGTGTGTCATCTCACATGCTGTCTCAGCATCTCTCCATAACACATTTTTATATTACAAACAGCATAGTGTATTCAGAACTGGCTGTCCCCGTATCACAGTGTATACCTACTATTGCCATTTCTTCAATAAATTCTGAATATATGCAAACTATTGCTGGTTGTTCACAGGGAAGTGATCTGCTAAATTAGGAATGACAGTCTTGAACAGGTTAGGGTTTAAGTAACAGTATGGAAATAGGGAAGATGGGAGAGGGGACATGGGAGTTCAGCGAAGACAGTTACAGGGGGCTGCAATCCAGAAGAGGGATTTTAATCTCTTTTTAAACTGTGCTAGGGTAGGGCAGGTCAGTATCATGGGGGCAGGGAGTTCCACAGGTGTGGGGCAGAGAAAGAGAAGGACTTTATTCCTATTTCGTACCGAAGCGTAGGGATGTGCAGCAGTGGGAGGGATGCGGTTCTAAGAGGTCTGGTAAACCACTTGCATTGTATAATGCCATCGAGACTTGGTGGGGAGGTGGGTTGCAAGAGCTTGAAGGTGAGGCAGTATAGATGGTAGTGCAGCCTGGTTTCAAAGGAGGGTGAACCCAGGGTTGTAGGGACTGTGCAATGGTTAGTTCTGGGGTGTGCACCAGTCGCAAAATGCCCTATCCTATGTTATAGCATTTTTAGCCTCCAGTGGGTGGCTTCTCGGACAGACTGTAGTACTGGGGCACCATAGAATAAGAGGGGGAGAAGTGTAATACTAGCAATGGTGTAACGTGCTTCTCTAGTCAAGTAGGGGGAAAGTCTAAACAGCAGCCCAAGTTTTAGGTTTAGGGTTTTGGTTAGTGCATCCACATGTGGTTCAAAGGTCATGTTTTGGTCCAGGACCATACCTAGGTATCTAAAGGCCTGGACTACTTCCAGGTTGTCTCTGGTGCATGTGGTAAGTTTAAAGAGATGCTGTCTATCCATGCCAAGATTTCTGTAACTGAATAGCATGGTTTTTGTTTTTTGGCATTGAAAATTAGTTTGTTGGCCAGGAACCAACTTGCTAGTGATTTAAAGTGATTCTCTAGTTGAATATTAATCTGGGCTAGGTTGGAGAAGGATCTATACAATACAGCATCATCAGAGTATAGCTGGACTGAAGCTCCACCGCAGTTCTGGGGTAGTTCATGGATATATAGAGAGAAGAGAAGGGACCGAGTATTGATCCTTGGGGTACAACATTAGTGTCTGACCTGGGGTTAGATCATACCCTCCCATTTGACACTCTGTTTCCGCCCATTCAGATAGTTCTGAAACCAGCTGCAAGACAGGTCATCCAGACCACAGTCCCTTAGTTTAGTGAGTAACCGGTCATGATTGACCAGATCAAAGGCCTTTGTTAAGTCTACAAAAATTGCTCCAGTGGCCATCCCCCAGCTCATGGCATTGATAATGTCACTGATGACCCATACCAGGGCTGTATTGGTGCAGTGGGTTTTGCGGAAGCCGTGCTGGAAAGGTGTAAATGTATGGTTTTGTTCCAGCTAGGCTAGGCATTACTCTTATAGGAGACTGTCCTGGAGTTTGGCAATTGTACAGAAGAGGGACATAGGTCTGTCATTTTCAACCTTCTCATTTTGCCCCCCCCTTGTGAATGGGCACCAAGATTACCATCTTCCATTTAGCATGGACAGTGCCAGCTAAGAAGGACTTATTAATAAGGTTCCTGGTTGGTGTGTCAATGACTGGGGCTGCTACTTTAAGAAAGTGTGGTTCCAGAGTGTCACTACCTGGTGAGCCTTCACCTTTGAGCTTCTTCAATTGCTTAAGGACTTCCAGTCTAGTTACTCATTTAAGGTGACATTTTGGTGTTGAAGTACCTTTAGGGTGCTGAAGTAGTGGAGATTCAGTGTTTACCGGTGTTTGTTGAGGTGGGGAGGGTTTTAGGATATATGGGATAGTGTGTAAGGGGGACTTAAATCTATCTAGGTCAGAGAAAAAGCAATTAAATTCAGATGCAATGGTTTGTGGGTTAGCTAGGTCTTGGTCATCACAGCAAATATCATGGGTAGAAGCAGTAGTTTTTTCCATGGAGTAGCCAGTTTATTTGGGAGCAGAAATGTTTGGGGGAAGAAAGATTTGGGGTCTGAAGGGACTTCATGTAGGTCTGCTTAGCACTTCCAAGTCTACTTTTGCAGGTATTCCGGAGGAATCTATAGGAGTACCAGTCAGAGGGTAGCTCAGAGTGTTTAAATTGCAGCCAGGCTTTATCCCTAATTCTGGAGGCTATTCTTAGCTCACTGTTGAGCCATGAAGTGCAAAGGCCTTTAGCCCTGCAGCATCTTATAGGAGCAAAATTGTTCACAACATTAGAGAAATTCTGTCTAAAGTTGTCAAGAGCCTGGCTTACACTGGGGAGGTCATTTATTGGTCTCCAGTCGACCCATAAGGCTGTTATGAAAAGCGGACTCACTAAAGTGGGAGAGGTCCCTGGCTTTAATATATTTGGGGGGGGTTGGAGAATTGTTTTTCCATATACAACAGACTGTTGAGTGGTCATTAAGGATATCAGGGAGAACCCCAGAGGCTCTTCTTCGATCCACCCTACTTGCTAGGATCCAGTCTAGCAGCGTATGGTTGCTAGATCTTAAATTATGTCTATATCAGGGGTTCTGTAAGGTATTAGGGAGTTCAGTGAAGTATCAGAGGTTCTGTACAGTATCAGAGGTTCTGTGAGGCATCAGGGGTTCTGTAAGGTCTCATGGGTTCTGTGAGGTATCAGGTGTTAAGGAGATATCAGATTTCTGTAAGGTATCTGGGGTTCCGTGAGGACTCAGGGGTTCTGCAAGGTGTCAGGGTTCAGTGGGGTATCTGGGGTTCTGTAAGATATCAGGAGTTCAGTGAGGTATAGATATTCTGTGAGATATAGGGTTCTGTGAGGTATCAGGTGTTCTGTACGGTATGGGTGGTTCAGTGAGGTATCAGAGGTTTTATACAGTATCAGGGGTTCTGTGAAGTATCAGGTGTTTAGTGAGGTATTGGGTTCCGTGAGGTATCAGGTGTTCAGTGGGATATCAGGGGTTCTGTAAGGTATCAGAGGTTCAGTGGGGTATAGAGGTTCTGTGAGATGTGAGATATGGGGTTCTGTGAGGTATCAGGGGTTCTGTATGATATCAGGGGTCAGTGAGATATCAGAAGTTTTATATGGTATCAGGGTTTCTGTGAGGTAACAGGGGCATGTAAAGTATCAGCGGTTCTGCAAGGCAGCATGGATTCTATAAGGTAGAAGGGGGTTCAGGAAGGTATCAGAAGTTCAATAAGGCATCAGGTAGGTCTGTATAGTATCAGGGGTTCTGTAATGTGGCAGGGGTTCTAGAAACATAGAATTTGACAGCAGATAAGGACCGCTTGGCCCACCCAGTCTGTCCATTTCCCTACCTAATGGATAAGCTGCAGATCCTAGTTAACCAAAAGCCTACTTCCTCCTAGAATTGCTTTGTGACTGTCCCATGCATTCTTGAATTCTACCACTGTTTTTAACTCCACAACCTCCTCAGGAAGGCTGTTCCATGCATCTACAACCCTCTCTGTGAAAAATACTTGCTCACATTACCTTTGAGCCGTCCCCCACTATCTTCAAATTGTGCCCCCTTGTTCTTGCACACCTCTTTTTCTGAAAAATGTTACCCTCTTGGATGTTGTTGATTCCCTTGGGGTACTTGAAAGTTTCTGTCATGTCCCCCCCTTCCTCCTTTCCTCAAGGGTATACATATTAAGCTCCTTAAGTCTCTCTTCATATGTCTTCTGGTGCAGACCCTGCACCATTTTAGTTGCCCTCCTCTGGACTGCCTCCACCCTGTCTATGTCTTTGTGGAGATGGGGTCTCCAGAACTGCACACAGTACTCCAGATGCCTCTCCCTATGCATCCCAGTATCCCCCTAGCCCTCCTTACTGCCCTCTCACATTGCCTGCCCACCTTTAGGTCATCTGATATGACTACCCCCAGGTCCCATTCCATTTTTGTCGTTGTTAGTATCTCACCCCTCATTGTGTACTCTTCCCCTGGGTTTCTGTTTCCCAGGTGCATTACTTTGCACTTCTTAGTATTGAATCTAAGCTGCCATACATGTGACCATTCCTCCAACCTTGCCAAGTCCCTTCTCATCCTTTCCACCCCACCTTGTGTATCAATGCTGTTGCAGATCTTTGTGTCGTCTGCAAAGAGACATACTTTTCCTTCCAGTCCCTCTGCAATGTCACTTATAAGGACATTGAAGAGGACCAGTCCTAGTACTGAACCCTGCGGTACCCCACTAGTAACCCACTTTCTTCAGAGTGGACTCCATTTACTATTACCCTCTGTGTCCTGTTCTCCAGCCAATTCTTTACCCAGGCTACCATCTTGGGACCCACTCTAGGCTGTCTAACGTGTATTAACCTTTTGTGTGGGACTGTGTCAAATGCCTTGCTAAAGTCTAGGTAGGCCATGTCCACAGCCCATCCCTGATCTACTACTTTGGTCACCCAGTCAAAGAAATCTATTAGACACGACCTTCCCACTGGGAATCCATGCTGCCTTGGGTCCTGTGCCCCCTGGCCTCTAGGTATGCAACAATTCTTTCCTTCAGAAGTGATTCCATCATTTTCCCTATCACTGAGATTAAACTAGCAGGTCTGTAGTTTCCTGCTTCTGCCCTGCTCCCACTTTTGTGAAGTGGAATAACATCTACCCTCCTCCAGTCTTCAGGTACCTCCCCATCCTCCCATGCTTTGTTAAAGAGGGTAGTCAGTGGTGTCACTAATTGTATCCTTAGTTCTTTTAGAATTCTGGGGTAAACCCCATAAGGCCCCATTGCTTTGTCCACCTTCAGTTTTAAGAGTTCTTTCAGAACTCTTTCTTCTGTGAATTGGCTGGTATCAACCCCCATATCCAGAGTGTTTCTATTGTTTGGTTTAGGTACCTCCCCCTCTTCATTTGTGAATACTGAGCAAAAATATTCGTTTAGTATCTTTGCCTTTTCACAGTCACCCTCTGATTGGGTTCTGTATGATACCAAGGGTCTGTATGATAGCAGTTGTTATGTAAGGTGTCAGGGGTTCTGTAAGATATCCGGGGTTCTATAATCTATCAGGGGTTCTGTATGACATTCTGTATGGTAGTGAGGAGTCCAGTAAGGTGTCTGGGGTCCTGTAAGTTATAAGGATGGTTTATATAGTATCAGGGTGTGTGTAAAGTTTCAGTGGGTCTGTAAGGTATAAGCCAGGAGTTCTGTAATGTATCATGGAGTTCTGTAAAATATTTGGGGTTCTGCAAGATATCGGGGGTTCTGTATTGTATGAGGGGGTTCTGTAAGGTATCTGGGGAATTTGTGAAGTATCATGGGTTCTGTGATGTATCAAGAGATTTGAAAGTATTAATCATTCTGTAAGGTATTAGTGGTTCTGCAAGGTATTACCAGTTTGTAAGGTATCAGAGGTTCTATGAGGCTCACTAGTGACATACTAAAAGTACTGTTTTCTGGTAGTGTTGTGCTGCTTTGGGATTCAAAATGTCTGCTCACAGGGTAGCACAGATTCTACAAGACTTGATGAAATACTGTTTATAGTCCGCGGCAGATATCTACAGCATTGCACGCTACACGAGATAAATGCTAATGTCATTTACATGTCTCCAGAAACTTCCGCTCTGCCCTAATGCTTTCCAGATTTCTAGATGCTAAAAATATAATACATCCTATTTTATAAAATTGGGGAAGGGGCTTGTGTATTTGGCCAGTGCAACTACACAGCTATTATTTCTACAGAAAGGCTGCCTATATTGTTTTGTGAGAATACAGGCTTAAAGTTGGCATTAGGCCAGGAGTTGTCTTCCACAGCTGAAGGCATGAAACCACTCCCCTACTGAATATGAAGACCCCCCCCCCAAAAAGTAATATATTATTACAGATTATTCAAATGACAGGCTCTGAAGCAGGAAAGGCAGTGGCTGAATCCGCAGGGTAGCTGCTTGCAGGATGCGGACGCTGAGGCACTGGCATGCAGAGTGATGCACTGAAAGAAACTGGTGTCGACTGTAAGCCCACTGCCTGCTTGTCAACTGTAACTGCACAGCTGGATTTTTGCAGGTCAACTCTTCATGAAAACAGTAGCTACTATTTGGCAAGTTCCTCTGCTAAAAATGTCATAGTAACATTTTATTATCTATTCCAGAAGAAGCTTTTTTTTTTTTGTCAGTAAAGAGATATGTTGAAAACTGTCACAACATCACATAATCACTAGATGCATAATGCTGGAAGCTGCTTCGTGGGGTGATACAGCAAAATGAGGGTGTATTTGTGGACTTTGCCTTCTCCCAGAAAGAAGTGCCTATAACACAGATTTCAAAATAATAAAAAGAAATTTACCCCATTCTAAGCAAAAACAGATGGTTGTGTAAGCAAGGTATCACTGGGTGAGTGTTAGTATGTATTGTAAACTAGGTTTTATGCTGGTCTGCTGGTTGTTTTTTGTTGTATTGCTGTTAATCCAGGGTGTGTGAAAATAGGTTTTATTTGTCAAGTTAACATTCTGGTAAATTAAATAAAATAAGACAAAAAAGAAGACAACTGCTTCAGAATGAGTTCTGTTGTGGCCCTTTTGCAATCACCATGTACTGCAGTA
This sequence comes from Neoceratodus forsteri, assembly GCA_016271365.2. Lineage (NCBI taxonomy): Eukaryota > Metazoa > Chordata > Ceratodontiformes > Ceratodontidae > Neoceratodus > Neoceratodus forsteri. The sequence goes on from CM057458.1 coordinate 6,899,061, forward strand.
GTCAGATTCCATCCAAGTGACTTGCAGCACTCAGTCTTTCCACCCCCACATGACAACTGGAGCAGAAGTGTGCAAGCGAAGAGTTTCTGCCCTAACTGGTGCTCTTTTGTGTTTCCTGCTCATAAGAAGCTATTCCCAGTAATATTGCTGTGGGGGTCTAAACTAAGAGTCTAGCCAAATTAATTCCAATCTATGCACTTCGAAACCGTCCACAATGATGATAACAGAGAAGTCAGAGCCCAGCATCTGCTCTCTTAACAAAGACAGTCTAGACTTTCCTCTGCAGAGGAACAGTAAGCAGCTTGCCACATCCATTTCCTCTATTCAGACTGGTCCTCGCATTCCGTCATTCCAGTAAAATCGATGCAAATCAGGTGTATTGTATGTGAGTTTGTGTGTGTGTGTGTGTGGGGTTGTGTGCAGAAATGAACCAGTTCTATTCATTAATAAAATTACATGTTCGCTGGAAGTAGCAAAGTATGAAATGTAATATCCCTGTACGTGCCCCTCGCTGTAATGTGATAGACACACGTACAAGAGCTTCAGGGGGAGCAGCATAAGATAAACAGCGCTCCTTGCAACATGAATTCAAATGGCATAAACATGAGCGCATAGTGGCTGGCTGGGGCAAAAGATGCAAATTGACTACAGTTATTCCCTCTTTACGCCGTATTAGTTCAAACCAGGTCTTGTACACTGGTGATGCAGGCAACAGCAATTCTGATAGCAAAGTCATGTAAATATGTAATACTCTGAATATAAAAGAAATGTTTTTTTTTTTTTTGTCTTTTATGAAAATAAACCACATTAAATGGAATACTGTTCAGGAATGGTAACTCACTACCTGACGCAATAGCGCACACGGAAAGCCAATGCCCACAGAAGCCCATCTGCATACAGATTCAAATTATGCTGGAAGCATAATTAATGGCGGGAACTAATCTCTTGGAAAAAAGCGATATGTTAAACAAAGTTCATTACTGAATGATGTAAATGAGGTTCTCACCAATGATGTTACTGATTGGCCAGGATGTGTGGAGCTGGTTTCCAGCAGTGCACAGGGGTTGGATTGGCTGCCTGCTCGCCTGGTTACTACTGCCTGCTTGGGCAGCGCTTGAGCTAGACACTCTCTCTCTCTCGCTCATCATCATCTGAAGCAAATCTTGTTCAGCCCAGCTGTGTCTCCATAGTAGTGGCCCTCTCAGAGAGTCTTCCTCCTGCTTCCCACAGCTCTCGTCTGTAAGGCAGCCGCTGCTGTGAAATCACCAGCCTTTGGCATGGAGCCCAGACTGCGTTCTTTTCCTCAACAACTTTGATCCAGCTATAAAACAAAACAACAGCAAAAGAACAGAAAAGTAAAACAGCGGCATTCTGGTGTCATTAACTGTAACATTGCATTATTAAACACCAAGAGTGCCATTGATATCTTGCTTTTTATTGTTCTTAAGTACCTGCTTGTCTGACCTAGAAGAAAGAAAGTCGGACCAAACACCAAAGAAAAAAGTTACTTATTTGTTTACCTTGATTATGGAATCTTCATAATTTTCTCTCTCTTAGATACCATAACAGATTTCTCGGCGTGACCCGAGAACTTACAACTAGCGTCAGTTTCCTAATAACGTCCGAGTCATTATTTTCTGTTAATGATGAGGGAATCTTAATTAGTATTCTTGGTAAGTATGCAAAATGAGATGGGGCGTGAAACCAAGAAAAAAAATGCTGTAAGTGGAGAGAGACAGAAAGCGAGAGAGAAAGAGGGAGAAAATTCAGAGCAGCTTTTATAGTTCAGCTCTCTGACCCCCTTGCAAAAAAAGCATGCAGTCATATCAACTTTAGCAGACAATGAAGTACCTACAGGCTTTCCCCAGACAAGTCCTTTATAACCAGTCAGTATTATGTGATGCAGACAGTGGCCAATCGGTATGCTGCTTTTTGCAGCAGTGACACAATAGGGTGCAGTGGTCACACTGTCCTCCTAGCCCTGACTGCAGCTCAGGTTCAGGTCTTATTCACTGCAAAAGGCACATACTGTATATGTCTTTTCTAATAATACTTACGAAATACATCTCAGAAGCTCCCCATTATTGTTTTTTTAGTATAACTACATCGACCTAATTATCGAAAGTGGGTCACAGCGCCTCTGCTTGGGAACTAGTGCCTAGACAAGCGCAGCAAATATATATGCATAAGCACGCACGATTATTTAAATAATAGAAAAAAATCTTTAATAATTAAAATGTGAGTCATCAAAGAAGCCCTTGTTTAATTCCCCCCAACCACACATTTACCACACACACACAAACACACTTACTTTTTCATTCCCTGATTTATTTAAAACTCTTAGCAAATAGGCGTACTGTTTGAGACGGCAGGCAATTTATTTTTTTTATTTCATTCAGAAACTCTCAAACAATGCAAGTTCATCGCTTCATCTGCATATGGCCCACGAGAGTCAGCCCGTAAAATGTCCAGTAATTAAAAGCACAAAGAGCACACACATCCTGTATCTGAAGCCAGTCAGCAGCCCCGGTGCCTAAATATTATATAATTGCAGCACCCTCCACATGACTGTACCTGGCGATGAACATTTCAAAGATGAAACCATTAATTACAACATATTAGCTAAACACAGCAGGCACGTTCCAAAGTGGGGAATCTCTCCACACTAATTGGTTTGAATTCTTTTATGCACGTGCGATTTACATATTCATGAAAAGAATTGCTGTTATGTTATGACTGCAGGCACAGCAGTGTGGGAAGCAAACACATGGTCCTCCAGGCTACAGCGTAGACTGCAGAAGGTACCAGCGAAAATAATGCAGTAAAGGTTGCCAAGGAACAGAAGGGGTTTTTCTTCTCTTTTTCACTGAACAGAAACTGAGTATGCATTTTACAATAATTTTGTAAGTATCTGAAACATAACCAGAACATGCTTCATCATCACCTAGGTGTCAGAATTATTGATGTCAGTAGTTACATCATCTGGGATCAGTGACATGCGCTTGTCAAATTACATTTCAAATTAACAGAACCAAAACAAGCATTTGTCAATGCCGAATGTTTGCTTGCTGATATTAGCATTGGACGTGCAGGAGTTAGACAGATGCAGAATAGGAATGGCAGTAAAGTATTGAACTCATGCCAACCCCACCTCTGCCCTACAGAGATGGACAGGCATTGGGGTGTGCCTTTGGGTCATCACCCATAACGCTTATGGTATTTCACCTCACCCTATCCTGTAGACACCGACAAGTGTTGAGGTGTGCCTTGGGGTGTTTGGCTTTATAGTCACCTCATTTCATAAGGACATACACTGAAATGGGTGCAGTATAGGAGAATGGGGTGAACTCGGGGGCTGAAGAGTCCAAGAAACACCTCAGTGCCTGTCACTGGCTTCAGGATGGGGGTGGAATGGCATAAGCATTACAGCCGGCAATCCAAAGGCACATCCTTGACGCCTGTCAGTCTGTACAAATTGGGACATTATAGTTAGAAACCCTAATGCCCCAGGCATTTGTTGGTATTTGCATTACAAATTTTCAACTTAGCCTTTTTGTGACCCCCACCTCATGAAAGCATTTGGGACCTATACTCATGAACAGTGGTACTGTGATTTTGTTAATCTGTCCCAAATGTTGATTTTCAACAGCGACCATGCCATTCTGCACCAGATGTGTGAAAACACAGTTTGGGCATGATGTGAAAAATGACAGCTGTACCATTCAAAGGGAGGTGTGAAGAGATGGCAATATTGAAAATCTGGAGTGAAAATATTAAAAATGCTTGAACTTATGAGCGTACATGGAAACAGCACAACGCAGGCTCATAACACTGTCATGTAGTGGAATTATTTCACCAAATTTTCAACATAGGCATTTTGTGACCTCTGCTCATGAACAGCGTTACTATGATTTTCTTAATCTGTCCCAAACATTGATTTCCCACAGCGACCACGTTGTTGTGCGCCAGATGTGCGAAAACACATTTCAGGCAGGAAGTGAAAAATTACAGCTGTTCTGTTCATAAGGAGGTGTGCAAAATTGACAATGCTGAAAATCTGGAGTGAAAGTATTACAAATTCTCGAAGTTACGAGTGTGCATGGAAACTGCGCAACGCACACTCATAGTCATTTTATGAACTTTTGTCACCAAATTTTCAACATAGGCATTTTGGGACCTCAACTCATGAACAGTGTCACTGTGATTTTCTTAATCTGTCCCAACACTGATTTCCCACAGCGACCGTGCTATTGTGCGCCAGAAGTGCGAAAATACATTTCAGCTAGGATATGAAAATGACAGCTGTACTGTTCATAATGAGGTACAAAAATGTCAGTGTTGAAAATCTGGAGTGAAAATATTACAAATTTGCGAAGTTATGAGTGTGCATGAAAACACCGCATATCCTTTTCGTAACACAGTCATTTTGGAATTTTTCACAAATTCTAACATAGACTTTTGGGTTCCCACCTCATGAACAGTGATACTGTCATTTCTTTAATTGGTCCCAAAAGATGATTCAGTGCAGTGAGCACGATATCACCTTTCAGGGCCGAATAACCAAATGACAGTCACTGAATTCATGAGATGGGATCCCAAGAACCCTATGTTGAAAATTTGGTGCCAAAATTTGCAAAAATGGCTGAGATATCTACCTAAGTTGACCCCCCCCCCATTTATGCCATTATACAGCTTATTGGCATTTCTTCAGTTCGCGGTCGGCTTTGAAGAGTGCAGACGTGTTCCCGCTCCACCAAAGATCATCGCGCCAGGCTCCAGAGGTAAGTATGAGGTGAGGAGGGGGTGTGGGGAGGTCGGGTGCACAGAGGGTGGCTACGGGTTGGGTGAGCGGGCACCAGAGAGAACAAGGGACTGTTTTCTGTTTTTACAGGGTTTAAAAAAAAAAAGACCTTGTGGGATGGTTTTTCTATTACAGGAACAATGGGCACGCTGAGTTGGGCTCCCAGTATGCCACCTGGGTGTTTGCTGGGGGGCTGTAGCCGATGGGGATTGGGCACCCCATCAGTACATACAGAGTGTTTGAGAAGTGCGTGACCGAGGGGACTGGGCACCCTTGGCACACAACAAATGGAGAACATTATGCGAAGGAGTGGGCTCCCCTATCAGCAAATGAACTTGGGAGGAGAATGCTAACAGGGGATTGGGCACCTAATGCTTCATGGGGATTTGCGAGAGGTGGCCAGTGACAGCCACCGAATTGCTTTTATTATAACCCCCAGAAATTACAACCCCACAAAGAACTGCTTTTATTATAACCCCCACAAATTATTACCCACTCAAAGAATTGCTTTTATTATAACCCCCCAAAATTATAACCCCACAAAGAACTGCTTTTATTATAACCCCCAGAAATTATAACCCCACAAAGAATTGCTTTTATTATAACCCCCAGAAATTCTAACCCCACAAAGAATTGCTTTTATTATAAATGCCACAAATTATAACCCACACAAATCATTTCTTTAATTATAACCCCCAAACATTCTAACTCCACAAATAATTGCTTTTATTGTAAACACACAAAGTATAACCCCTACAAAGAATTGCTTTTATTATAACCTGAGGCCCAGATATTCAAAAGGGTTGCGCCGTGCACAATAGAAATGCACCAGCACAAGTACAAAAATGCACCATTCTGCAATATTCAGTGGGAGGCAACTGCGCTGCACAAGTCGCAATGCGCAGGAGCGCAATGGTAATGAATGCATGCACAACCGTAGGGGGAGGAATCATGAATAAATGGTGCAGTGCGATATTCAACAGCATGAGTCATGCGCAATAGGGGAGCAAGTGGAAGTTGCATGATAGCAGAAATGATCCAAAATAAAAAGGAACAAGAGAGAGGCGCAAGAATACTACAGGGAAGCCAGAGGTGGGAGCAAGGTGACAGCAACAGGAAAGAGGGTAGCAGTGAGTGGGACTGGGCAGGAGCAGGACAGGGCACATCTGGAATGAACAGGAACAGGACAGAAGTGGGGAACCTGTGCCACTGTGCAGGAGAGACAGGGAAGTGCCACAGTGGACTGAGGGCAGTGGCAGTAGGCAGGACAGCCAAAGGCTGGAGGTGTACCTGGTGCAAGGGGAGCATCACAACGGACAGCAGGGGGGAACAGGATAACAGTTGCTGGGGGGGGACACCAGCCAGGGACATGGCCAGTGCCACCTTCCAGATGGAGGTGGTAATGAAGGGTGTGAGAAGGCAGGCAGCAGGGGGGCACGGCCGTGGAAGGGCTCATCTGCGGTATGCCCCCAACAGGTGGTACCAAGCCTGCACCACCTTCGAGCACTACAGTGACACAGAGATTGTGGGCCGGTACCGCCTGAACCAGGTGATCCTGAGGCAGCTCTGTGAGCTGTGCAGTGATGAGATGCAGGCTCCCACATGACGGAGCCATGCTCTGTCAGTGGAGATAAAGGTGACAGCTGTCATGTGCCTGCTCACCACGGGCCCCTTCCAGAGACCAACAGGGGACACAACAGGCATAACCCAGTCAGCCGTGTCACGCCTACTCACACAATTCCTCAGCACACTGCTGCCACATACTGTGGAGTACATCCATTTCCACAGCACACAGGTGGAGCGCACGGCACACATGCAAGAGTTCCACAGGGTAGCACGTATGCCTGGCATGCTCGGGGCCATTGACTGCACCCTTGTGGCCATCTGCACACAACCTGGCCCAGATGGCATAGCATACATCAACTGAAAGGGTTATGCCAGCATCAACTGCCAGGTGGTGTGTGATGCCAGGGGGCGCATAACCAATGTCTGTGCCATGCACCCTGGGGGAGCACATGATGCCTTCATCTGGCACCAGTCGGTACTGTGCCACAAGTTCGAGAGTGGGGACATCCCCGCTGGCTACCTAGTGGGTGAGTATGCATATCATGCAGGATGACATGAGCAGACGTGGAGGGTGCATAGTCAGAGGTGCCATGGGTACTGGCCTTGATGGCCCATGGCAAAGTGACGCAGACCACCATACTAATGTTCACCCTCTACACACAGGTGACAGTGGCTACCCACTCTGTCCCTGGCTGCTCACACCATACCGGTGCCCAGCGACCCCATCGCAGCAACGCTACAATGAAGCACATGCCACCACACGCAATGTCATAGAGCAGGTGTTTGGGATGCTAAAGGCACATTTCCATTGCCTATACATGTCTGGCAGTGCCCTACAGTATAGCCCCTCAAAGGCCTGTGGGCTATTCCTGGCCTGTTGCATCCTGCACAACATGGCCAACAACTGTGGGATAGCAGTAGAGGTTGAAGAGGGGGACAGTGATGGGGATAAGGAGGACACCAGTCCAGACAGTGATGGGCAGCCACCACTTGGGTGAAGGGACCCCCGCCTGATCCGGATGTCGTAGCTGCACCGGGACACCATCACAGAGGAGCACTTTGACCAACACAGGTAGGTCATGGGGCCATGTGCAACCACCAGTGGCAAGGGCACAACCCACAAACACTCATGGATGAACCCCAGGGGCGCATGGCGGCAAGGGAATTGGCTGAGCGTGGAACCGCACACGCTGTCAGGGATGGGCAAGGCCTAACACGATACGTGGTCACGCACACATACACACACACACACACCCCCACCCCCACAAGACATGCACAAGGGGTAGAAGGCACGCCGACCCCGACTGCTACCCCTAGCCACACACAGGTCCACAGACAACCTCGCCCAGTGCCCATCATTGTGCATGTCTCAGACGCTGGGCACCATTGCACAGTGGTGGACAGCGCAACGCAGGCATCATCATGCACACGCCACAGTGGCCAGCAGCCAGGAGGGTGTGCACATGGACTGTGTGTGTGTGTGTGTGTGTGTGTGTGCAGGGCTGGGTACCCCACACGTGCACCGCACAATGCACAACACACTGCACACAGGGCAGCGTCAGACAGTAGCCATGGTGGGAGACAGGTCAGTCACACGGCACAGTGCCATGGCTGCCACGGATGCGTGGGCGGCCCCACCAAAACCTGGCAGCTGTGACAGGCTGACCATTGGCATCATGGGGCGGCACAGATGGATCCCCAAGGGGCGACGCTGTGGGAACACGACCGTGTTCGAGCAGGGGTCTGCAGCTCACCAAACATGCCAGTGCCAGGTGTGATCGGGATGCCCACAGCTGAACCCGGTGTCGACATGGAGGGTGTCACATGACGCTGGGAATAGGGGAGTGGACGTGACACTGCTCGGTGTCTGCGGCATATGGTTAGTAAACTTTGTGCCCAATGTGGCCATGACAGCTGTGAATGCACATGTCTGCCTGTCAATGGCAGCGGTCATATCCTCCCGCTGCCGGGCCATCTCTGTCAGGAGCAGAGCATGGTCTCTGCTGCGCTGCTTCTCTGCCTGGTGCAGAACCGCACTGAGTGTATCCACCACCCTAACAAGCCGTGACTGCTGATCCACAGAAGCCTGGAGTAGTCGGCTGTGCTCATCAAAGAGGTCATCCCCCGGAGCGGCATGATGTCCCTCGTGGTGTTCCTGGCCGTGCTGGGCATCACACCTTAATGATGGGTGCTGCACACCAGAGCCATGCCAGGGCACTTCCACATGCGGTGCACTGACACCGCCCCCGACACTGTCCACCTGTCTCCATTGGCCGACTGCTGACACTGCCCCTCTGGCCACTGCTCACCAGGGCTCACCGGTGCTGCCGCAGTGGCCGCAACAGTCCCACCGGTCTGGACGCACTCCAGTGCTGTCCCATTGGTGCATACTGGCACAGGCTGGGAATGTGATGTCATGCAGGCCTCCACGGCGGCACCACCCACGGCTATGCCTGTGCTGTTACCTGCTGTGGGACCATCCTGTGGCCCACACGTATCACTGTCCATGATGTGTGCTCCATCATCATCGATGCCGGGTTCAGCACCAGTCCGTGTCACAGCATGCTGGCATCCATGGATGCTGTCACGCTGGGACACGGGTAGGGCCTCCTCTGCACCAGCACCACCAACTTCAGTCTGGACAGATAGGTGGGTATACTGTTGTCCTGACCCTCAGACACCTGTGGAGGTGGATGGGTGCTCCTCCATGTCCAGAGTATTGCCCTCAGTGGACACACTCACCACCACTGACTTATGTAGATGCTCAGGAGCTGAAAGGGAACACAGTAGCATTAATGTCTCTGCCCTACCCTGTGGCATTCCCTCCCCCCACACAGTGACAGAACAGGACCTACCATGCAGTGACAGGCTGCCACCTGTCTTGAAGCCACCACCTGGAACACCCACTAGGGCACAACACCGCATGCTGCCAGCCACCTGCTCCTCCTGTGGTGTCAGGTGTGGCACATCTGGCTGTCCACCACCAGTTGCAGCACGTGCTGCCCTGATGGCAGACACCTTATCTTTTACCCTCCTCTTGTCCGTGCCCACCTTCTTCTTGCACTCCTGCACAGACCACTGGTGGCTGCCATGCTGGTTGACGGCACGCGCTACCTCATCCCATGCCGCAGCACGGGCCTGTGGTGTTCCCCGCTGTCCGCTGAGTAGCAGTTCCCTGTTGAGGCAGGCCTCAAACAGGGCATCTGATTCTGCCTGGGAGAAGTTGGGCCTCCTCCGTCTCCCACATCTCTGTTCCTCCTCCTCTTCCTCATGTTCGGTCATTATAGAGCCTGTGTGAATGACAGGTGTTACCTCTGAATGTGCAGTCCCATGCATCTCCCACACCCCACAGGCCACACTTCCAAACAGCATGCAACCCATCACAATAGACTGCAGTACCAAACAATGACCTCTGAACCCCCATGTCGCATTTATATAGTGCAAGGCATGCAAATGAGGTGAGGCTCAACTTTAAGTGGATGCTAATGCAGTAGCTGCGCCATGGAATTGCTGATGAGCTGATTTGCATATGCTGGCTGAATATCGCGCTGTTGCACCTTGCGCAGTTGTGTTGAGCATGCTCAGGCAAAGGTGCAGCTCTGTGACGTGTGCAATAGGCACTGCACGGTGCATGCCTGGGGTGCTGATGCCGATGACTGCCGTGCTGATGCCATTCTGAGTGCAGGAGGCAGTGCAGGGCATGGCCACCACTGTGCCAGCAGTGCTAGTGCACTGTTCACACATATAGCGCTCCTGCCCTGGAGTGCCGTAGGTGTCATGGTGCCACAGCGCGGTAGGCCACTGCAGGGCGTCACACACAGGCACCCGACTGTGCTACATACAGGGAGTACCAATCACGCTGTGACGGTCCATGCGCTACAGACCCTTGACCCTGCAGTTGACCTTTGCCCCCTAGGCACCATGCGTCCGCATGGGTGCACCCCATCACACTGTTCGGTGACAGCACAATGGGGAATGGCAGCACTGTACTGCACAGCATCTGCACGTAGCGGACATGCGCTACAGAGCACCATTTTGTTAACCTAGCTGCTGTAGTCATGGCACGCGGGACAGCAGCCCTGTGGAGCCCTCTTGAGTTGGCCAATTTGGTGGCCATTGTAGAGCCCCATGCTGGGGCTCTGTTTGGGGATGTGCCCTTGGATAGGGCTAGGAGTGCAGTGTGGGAGGAGGTGGCAGTGTCACTGAAGGAGGCCACTGGTATCTCCAGGAGTCCAGAGCAGTGTCACCACATATATGGGGACCTCCGGTGGAGGGAGCCAGACAGGCTTGCCCATCTACGGGCACATGCCAGGCGAGGCGCAGTGCCATGTCCAGGTAGGTGCTCCAGCCATACACTGGTAACATCTGTCCGGGTTTCATGGTGGGTATGTGTCCACCCCGGGGGGGTTGTCCAGTGTGGGCAGTTTTGGTCGTGGTGGGGTTGCGGCATGGCTTGGCTGTGCGGGATCACACACACCGGGGGGGCCTTTGCTACTGTTTTGTACTGATGTTCCCCTCTCCATGTGTGCACCTTAGGCCCCGAGGAGAGGCGACAAGCCCGAGAGGCACGGGTGGATCAAGAGGCTGCCGGGCAACAGCCACATGATGGCGGGCCCCATCTACATCAGCGCTAAGATGTTGTGGATGCAGGTGAGTACCTTTCTTCATGGATATTCTGTGCATGCTGTGTTGCGAGGTAGGTGGCAGGGCATGGCCACCATCCATTGACACCACTGACGTGCACGCTACACTGTACACTCAGCACTGTCCTGTGGCACTGCATGTGTGGGTGTGCATTGCTGGTGGTCCATGCATGCACCAGGTACATGGCTCTGCCACTGCCTTCGCACCACATAGCCATGTCACTGTACAGCCACGGTGGTGCTGTGCAGGACTTGGGCAGTGGGTGTGTGCAGCGGTCCACATGGCTGTGTGCACCTGGGTTGGTAGGTCTTGTGGACACGATCACTGTGGGTGGTCGCACACCATCACAGGGGCGTGGCCCATGGCTGTATGCCATATACAATGGGTGGGCTGCAGGAGGATGGACATTCACACCTATTGACTCTGCTCTCTTGTCCTACATGGTCGGCTTTGGATCACTCTTGAGAGGGCCTTGCAGGAGTTGCTGCAACTTTCAAGAGCATCCCTTGAAATCCTCCAGCGGCTAGAGAGGCATGGTGTGCGGAGACGGTGGTCACACAGTCGCCACAGGACTGATGAGTGGGGCGGGGTGGATGTTAGGCCCTCAATGCCCCCCGGAAGATCGTTACCTCCCTGGACCCACTCACACCCCTTCTTCCCTTGCCCCTTACCCACCCCCACCTGGTTTGTGGCCCTTCCCCCCCATTCTATATATCTGTGTATATAGTTGTGTTTATTGAATATTTTTAATACACATGTTTTGCTATGACAGCTGTGGTGGTCTATGATTTGCAGCGAGCTACAGGAGCTCAGCTGCAGTGGTGTGCATGACGTCAGGGTTGGTGCAGGCATGGGCATGTGTGTGTGTCCAGAGGGGAACCACCTATGGTGTGTGTGGGGGAATCAGTCACTGTCTGTGGTTTGTGTGTTGTTCTCTGTGCACTGGTTGCCTGTGCAGTGGTCCACGGTGCATGCTCTGTGTCCATGGCGCCCCTGTCAGACCATCCATGGGCTGTGCAGCTGACTCCCTTGCATGTCTGTGATATGCACCATCTGCTGGCATGTCAGTTGTGGCTGTCCATGTTGGACAACCACTGTACCCGGCACAATGCCAGGTTGCCTCCTGTCACCGGTGTGGTGCACGTCTGCCTCGGGTGGCACTGTGGCCTCCGCTGTTTTTGTTCCCCCTCCATGCTGTCGCTTGTGTCTGTTGCAGGGATGTGCTCACTGTCTGTCCTTAGCTCCAGCCGCGTGCTGGTGGCGTCACGGCTTCATGGTGCATGCACTGCAGGGTGGCTGGTACACCTGTGCCAGGGAGGGTTGCTAGCCGTGGGTACATGGCTGCTATGGCCACACACCAGAGGGTTTGTCAACCCACTACTGTGTCCCTGTGTTGGTGTGCACTTGGGTATGGGTTGGTGTTTGTCCATGCACTGTGTTGCTTCCTGTGTGGCACATGCTTCCAGGCACCACTGTGGGCTTCTTTGCTGGCTGTTGAGGCCAGTGCTGGGACGGGGTGTGTCCTTGGGAGGGTGTGCAGGTTGCTGTACCACTGGTGGTGGTGTCCGGGGCATGCCCTGTTGCATGTATGGTACCTCGTGTTCCGACCCTTGGTCAGTCTCTCAGCTGTACATCGGGGGGGGCCATGCAGTGCGGCACTGTGTCTGCAGTTGTTGCATCGGTGTCTACTGCCGCATGCTTCAGGGTGCTCGCGGTGGGGCTGCCTTGCATGTCTCAATAGTGCACAGGGTTGCATTGTCACAGTGGGGGTGGTGGCATGCATGGGGTGTCCTGCAGTGTTGGGTGCTGCTCCTGGGCAGGGTGTCTGTGGAACACTGTGCAGGGTGTGCTCTGCATTGGTGGGATGGTGTAGCATGGGGTGGATGGACCTCCTTATTTGCCGGTCACAGCTTGCCAGGGGGCGTGCTGGGGCACCATGCCCCAGCTGTGGGATTGTGGCTGGTTTCCATGGGCCGGTGGTTCTTCCAGCTCTCCTCTGGTTGGGTGGTTCATGGGGTGTGGGGGGCACTGTCTGTTCTGCTGTGTGCTCCTCAGCCCATATCTTCCATGTGTGGGGGAACCCTGAATCCTGTCCCTGAGCATCCCTGGTTGTGCTGATGGGCTGCTACCCTGCTCCACTGCGCATCCCTGATTGTGCCATGGTGCAGTTGTCGTGATATTCAGTTGTGTGGTGCAAGTGCATCTAGCCCTGTGCAAAGTTTGAATATCACGTGTGTTGCGCATAGATGCACTGTACTTGCGCCTGCTCCTGCTATTGTGCTACTTTGTGGCGCAGTTTGAATATCTGGGCCTGAGTCTTTTATGAGTAATTATGAGCTGAGTCTGTTCAAAAGAGGGATGCGGTCCCATCTAAAGGGTGTATCTGCCTGTAACTGCACAAACAAATAACCCACCGGTTCCTCTTTTTTCTTTACTTGCCTTTCTTAACCACCCCCTCTCCCACCCCACCACTCTATAAGTAGAATTACCTCCCTCCGCCATCTTACCCCTCCTCAGCCCCTTCCAACACAGCCACCTCTTGACAATACCTCTCCAGTTGCTAACCCCCCTCCCCTACTCATCCGTCTGCCCAAACATTGCTTTACTGCTGGCATGTTATTTCCTCCCTGGTTAGCCCTACCCTGCAATCATTTGATGTAATGCACTTTATTGTATTATTACGATGTACATGCAACAAACAAGTCTTGAACCTCATGTGATACCATACGGTCCGCATGATGCCTTCCCTGTGATCTCTGTTATCTTCCTGGTACTGTATTGTATTGTACTGTACTGTATTGTATTGTATTGTACTGTACTGTACTGTATTGTATTGTACTGTATTGTATAGTACAGTACTGTACTGTATTGTATTGTACTGTACTGTATTGTATTGCACTGTACTGTACTGTACTGTACTGTACTGTACTGTATTGTATTGTATAGTACTGTATTGTACTGTACTGTACCATACTGTACGGTACTGTACTGTATCGTATTGTATTGTATTGTATTGTATTGTACTGTACTGTATTGTATTGTATGGCATAGTACTGTACTGTATTGTACTGTACTTTACTGTTTTGTATTGTATTGTACTGTACTGAAGTGTAGTGTACTGCATTGTATTATATTGTATTGCATAGTATTGTACTGTATTGTACTGCATTATACTGTACTGTATTGTACTGTATTATACTGTACTGTATTGTATTGTACTGTACTGTATTGTATTGTACTGTAGTGTACTATATTGTATTGTATTGCATAGTATTGTATTGTACTGTACTGTACTGTATTGTATTGTACTGTATTGTACGGTACTGTATTGTATTGTGTTGTACTGTACTGTTTTGTAGTGTATTGTATTGTATTGTATTTTACTGTATTCTATTGTATTGTACTGTACTACCTTGTCCTTGACTTGGAACCTTTGAAAATGAGTATCTGACTCAAAGGTAATAATTCTAATCGAAATAAATAAAAAAATAAATAACCCCCCACATTATAATCCCCACAAAGAATTGCTTTTATTATAACCTCACAAAGTATAACCCCCACAAAGAATTGCTTTTATTATAACCCCACACATTATAATCCCCACAAAGAATTGCTTTTATTATAATCCCACAAAGTATAACCCCCACAAAGAATAGCTTTTATTATAACCCCACACATTATTATCCCCACAAAGAATTGTTTTTATTATAACCCCAGAAATTCTATCCCCACAAAGAACTGCTTGTATTATAACCCCCACAAATTTTTACCCACACAAGAATTTATTTTATTATAACCCCTACAAATAATTGCTTTTATTATAACTACACAAAGTATAAGCCCCACAAAGAATTGCTTATTTATAACACCACAAAGTATAACTCCCACAAATAATTACTTTTATGACCCCACAAAGTATAACCCCCACAAAGACTTGCTTTTATTATAACCCCCACAAAGAATCGCTTTTATTATAACCCCACACAGTATAATCCCCACAAAGAATTGCTTATATTATAACCCCACAAAGTCTAACCTCGACAAATAATTGCTTTATTATAACCCCACGATGTATAACCTCCACAAAGAATTGCTTTTATTATAACCCCCACAAAGAATTGCTTATATTATAACCCCACACATTATAACCCCCGCAAAGATTTGCTTTTATTATAACCCCAAAGTATACTCCAACAAAGAAGAAAAAAATACTTAGCATAGTAATATTGTTTCTCCAGGGATCCCTCATTATGCTTAACTAATGCAGTTATGCCATGAGGTTCAACTGCCCCGAGACTGGAACTTATGTAAATGAAGGAATGTTGCAATGGAACTTAGAATGTTGTTCAAATTTCTGCCTCTAGGTGTTGCTGCTAATGGTAGTTTCCCTCAGATTCATTTTGAGCTGAGTGGGTAATAGCCCCCTATAAACTATCCTAAACTATCCTAGCTAACAAAACTATAGTAACATGGAAAAGAATAACAATAGATGTCCCAACTGGGCAATGTGCGGCAGACAAAAACTGGCAAAAGAACTGTGAGTGAACAGTAGGCAATACATGGTAATTGCACTGCAGGCCTATCTCCATTCTTCCCCCTCTATCCAAAGCATTCAAAAGAATTGCTGCTGAACAACTGGTTGACTACGTGGAAAAATATAACCTTCAATGTTCTCAGCAGCATGGCTTTCGCAAAGGCCATAGTACCACCACTGCCCTCCTTGGATTTGTAGGCTTCATTCACCATGCACTTGACCAAGGACAACTGGTCAGTGCCGCCTATATTGACCTCTCAAAGGCATTTGATATGGTCAACCATACATTACTCATTGAACAGCTTGCTGACCTAGGGTTATCAATTGACACCTTAAGTTGGTTTAATAGCTATCTCTCTGACCACTCACAACAGGTGAGGATTAGAGATATCCTCTCGAATAAGCAACCTGTCCAGTCAGGTGTCCCCCAAGGGTCAGTTTTGGGGCCACTGCTTTTCAGTATCTTTCTGAACAAACACCCTGCATTCTGCCCTGAATATATTCTCATGTATGCAGATGACGCAGTAAGTTTTGCAAAGTACCCTGATCCTTCATCCCTGGAGTACCAGCTTCAGAAAAGTTTTTCGATGTTGAGGCCTAGTTCATCTCACAGAAGCTAGTGCTCAATTACAAAAAAACAAAACAAAATTATGTTATTCCATGGCCTGCATAATAAACATAAAACCAAACAGCTGTCAGAAACTGCTCAGGAGTCGCACTAGAACAGGCACAAACGTTCAAGTACATGGGTGTGACTCTTGACCGCACACTGTCCTCCAGTCATATTGACAATGTTGCCAAATCTATGCATACCCACATCGGACTTCTTTACAAACATAAGCACTGCTCGACTCCTGAAGCCCTTAACCTAGCAATACAAAGCTCGATTGTCTCTGTCATAGACTACGGGCTTGTTGTCTATGGAGCTGCCACTGACTCCGCCTTATGGCATATCTCTGTTGTACTCAGCAAGGCATGATGGCTGCTTACTGGGGCTGTCCACTGCATGCACACCTGAGACCTCTATGACAGGCAAACTGGCTCCAACTCCAGGGAAGAATCTCTTACCAAACCTGCCTGGTAGCAAAAAAAGCCTCCCTTGGTCTCTTGCCCGCTGGGGTACAGAAACTCCTCAGTCCATCCTGCAGCACCAGCAATACCAGAAGCTCAGATAAATCAAGACTGCAATTTTCTCACTGTCACACTTTACAAGGTCAGCAATCATTTGCAGGCAGAGCCCCAAAAATGTTTAGCTCACTTCCCTGCGATGTCGTGAACATAGCCACCCTTGGCTCTTTCTAACACAAACTACGACAGCTCCTAGTGACTCATGCAACTTGTGACTGTTTTACCTAAATCTCATGAAGACTGCTCCCACTTCCTGCCTCCCTCCCATGTCATGAGCCCACCTTTAACCCCCCCTTTTGTTTCTCTCTTCACCCAGCTTCCCATCCCCCTCCCTCTCTACACCCTTCCCCTTACCTCTTACTCTCTATTGCCTTCCCTTCCCTTGCCCCCACCTCCACCTGCCCTCTCTTACGTCCATTGTCACAATGTCCTATCCCCTCTTCCTCCATCATTTCCACTGTTCCCTCTTCCCACCTCTCTACTCCACCCCTCACTTACCCTATCCCTTCCACACCCTTCCTAGACTAACCATCTATGACTGCCTCCTGACAGTGGGGGACTGTTTCTACTGCATTTGCCTGCAGCAACTTTTTGACTTCTAGCTCCAACAGAATTTTTTCTGTTGGAGTTGATGGCGCAACGCGCCTGTGTGGCTGCAGTTCTGGAAAGGCCTTGAACTGTCAAGAGAGGCCCTGGCTCACCACCTCCAAAATCCACTGGTCTGTGGTAGTGTGTTGCCACGACTGGAAGTAGTGAGCCAACCTCCCTCCTAGTGGGAATAGGTTGGCAACCTGGGGAGAGGGGGCAGTGATTCTGCTTGGGCTGGGACCTGGCTGCTGGAGCAGGCTCAGTCCTCCTGGCACCTTGTCTACCCCTGCCTCTCACCTGGGAGTAGTCCCTGAGCATGGCCGACTGGTAGAATCTAGTGTAGTAGCCTATACCCCTACCTCCCCTTCCCTGAGACCTGTAGGAAGTGGAGGCTTTCTCTTTTGCTAAATTGCTCTTAAAGGTGGTTTTGTATGTAACCGCCTTGTTCCCAGGGGTTACTAGAATCCCACTTAAAATCAGTGGCAGGCAGGGAGAGGCAGCTTGTGAGATGCCAGTTAAATGGGTTTCACACTGCCACACTCCGTTTTCAGTTTCAGCTGAGCTGGAGTGATGATGTCACCTTAGAATTCTCGCAGCAGCATAAGCCACAATGGAATGCTATCTGCAGGGGTTAGCGGTAGAGCATTGGGAGATTCAAGTCAGTCTTCAGAAAGTAGTCTGTAGGGAGACTCAGGAGAGTTAGGAGTGCTGCAGAGTGCAGCTCCTCAGACCTAGCTCTGAGAGACAGCTACCTTAAAAGAAGGGGTTGTGTGTTCTCGCCCTAGAGAGGAACACAGAAGACCATTTGTGAAGTGGTAGAGACTGTTCCTGGGAGGTTTTCCAGTGCCCCATTCCTGGAGGGATGGAGAGGAATTCCAGGATTCAGGGGCAGTCCCCTGGTCCAGCCTGGAGAGGGTGAAGCTGCCTGAGAGTCGTTTTGTTCTGTGAGTACCTGAGACATATTTGTGAGGAAAAGCCCTGGGGCACCTGCATACCCTGGTGAGTTTTCCTCTGACAAAGGGACTTGGTTCACCAAAGACTGTGTGTTTCAAGTAAAAGTGTTTGCCTACTGTGGGGTCTATGAGAGACTTGCCAAGTACAGAACTTTTAGATAGTGTATGACTTAAAAGCATCTGCAACAGTGGGGGTCTAGGGTAAAGACATAGCCACATAAGGAACTTTTAAAGTCAGGACACCTCCGTACACTTAAATGTAGAATGTTAAATGTGCAAAATATTCCTAGGGAGCATCTACAAACAGTGTTTCAGAGAAAGGTGTTGTAACCAGATGAATGGCTGAGTATAGATTTGGGAGCGAAAGGTGGGAGACCCCATCTGGAGTAACCAGGTTTACCTCTCCGGGTTCAGTTTGGGCACCTATGTTTTCTCTCAGAGCATTTGGCCAATGCCTGAGGAAAGCACCCAGATCTGGGATTTTGGATTTCCCTGTGAGCCGGAATGTGCTCATGGGTGGTTTAGGGAGCCACCAATAACCTCCATGCAATATAGAAAAGTGTCCTAGTACTGGTCGGGGTGCCAAGTTAAAGAAAATAAGAGAAGTGTACCAGTTCAAGCCGTGTGTGCCCAGATTCATTCAGAACCTGACGGTTCACTGTGTGTGCTCTGTACCTCAGTAATCTGCATTACTAGTGGAAGTAGCCCTGTGGGGGGTCCAAACTTAGCATAATGCTAGGCGAACATTTTCTCCCAGGGACCCGGGATAATGGCCATGCTAAATGGTCCCCCCAGGTGTGAGTCAGGTAGTTGCCACACTTGGTTTGCCTGTCTAAGAGGGCAGGCTCCAATGTAGAAGTATGGGTTCATAGAACTGTATTTGTAGTGACTACCCCCCACCCCTCTTGGGGGTGCCATGTGTGAGAGGAGCAGCCCTGCTAGTTGAACAAGGGGGGCCGGTGGGGGAGGTTACATTTATCTTCCACCTTCTTCATGTACGCCTGAGTCTTATCCCCAAAGAGTGAATTGTTTTCACAGGGGAGGTCCATAGCCTTGGCCTGAGTGTCCTGGGTAAGGTTAGTAGCCCAGAGCCAGGCAAACCTTCTTAAGGAGACAGCCAGGGCCATGACCCTGGAAGCAGTGTCATTGGCATCCACTGCCATGTGAAACTGGTACTTTGTAACATCCAGTGTTGTCCTGGCAGTGCCTGCTATATAATTTCCTACTTCAGTGGGAATGCTGTCATACATGGCTAGGATTGAAGTCCAAAGGGCCTTTTGGTACTGAGCGATGTAAGCCATGTACATAGCCTGCCTCAAAAGGAGAGAGGCTACTGTATACCCCATTTTTCCCATGCCATCCAGTGTCCTGGAGTCCTTGTCTGGGGGGTGGGAAGATAAAGGCACCCTGGCTTTGTCACAGGTGGCGTCCTGGACCACTCCCTCATGGCTAGGGTATGAGTAGAGGTACTCAAAATTGTTCCTGTCTAGGTGGTACTTCTTTTCCACCATTTTATCCATCCCCGGGATAGAGGTGGGAGTCTGAAGTATTCTTAAGGTTGCCTTCCTTAGAGACTTATGAGCAGGCAATAGAAGTCTCTTAGTGGGGGCTAGCCTCATCATTTCTAGGAAGTTGGCTTCCTCCTCTTCCTCCATCATTTCTCGGGTGGCCAGGTCGAGTGTGTCCACCATTTGCCTGACAAAGGCAAAATGTGAGGAGAAATCCTCAAGGCCTCTGGGCGGGGAACCAAACCCCTTTCCGGGGAGACCTCTGGTTCAATCAGTTCCCCATCATCCTCCTCTTCATTTTCCTCCCCTTTGTAAAAATGTTCTGCCCCCGGGAAGGGAGAACAGGGACTTGGGGTAGCACCTGAGGAACTGGAGGTACCCCCAAAGATCCCACAAACTGCAGGGCCTGGAGGACCTGGAGAGCCTTGTCTATGTCCTCCGAAGATGGCAAGCTCAATCTGTCCACAGAGAGCTCCCTTGCTTCCTCAGTGGGAGGTGCACTGACATGCTTTTCTTTCTGTTTTTTCTTAGTGGGAACCAGGTCCAAACCCTGCTCCATGGACCTCTTGTGCTTTTCAGAGTCCCATTTTTTAGGGACCTTGGGATACGAGGAATCCTTGGAGGCTCTTTCCTTGGATTTTGTGCGAGAGGGCTCTTCCTCAGATCTTTTAGGGTATGTGGAAGTTGATTGAGAGGCCATCTCTTCAAGCCTTTTCACTCTCTTTAACTGTTTTTGAGCAAAACTTACTGCAGAGCTCAGTCTGCAAAAACTATGACTAGGACCCAAACACTTTAAGCACGTCATGGCCATCTGCCCTAGCCAGGAGTTGAAAACACTTGCCACAATTTTTAAAACCTGTGGATCCTGTTCTCTTTATAGGCTGAACTGACATGCCTGTTTGTCATGAGAAAAATTTGATTCCTTGAAGAAGCTTACAAAAAATGTGGTCTGGTTCCTATAGGGATAACAACCGCTAAAATAGCACAAAATCAGTTAGATTTAAACATTAGAGCAGCTTTCATGATGGCTCGAAAAGTTACAACTTGTAGTCATTATATGTAGTACTAGACCTGAAAGGGTGTGTGCATTTGTTATTTTTGGCAAATGTTTACTCTGCCTTCCATATTTTACACTTGTTTTTGAGCCCTGCTGCACTTGCCTTTGCTGTTCAGCTGGTAGGCTGCTGTCTCCCACTGACATCACTATATGGCAGAGGAGTGACTCACACTGTGCAGCACAATGCAGTTGCAAGTTTCGCAAGGGAAAATTTCCAGTACTAGATGTACATACTGTGTTCCCTCTTCCCCTGTTAGCAATGCATTATGCCAAAATCCAAATGCCTTGTCAGTTATGTTTTTTCTGTAAAACTGACTTACTTCTGCCTCTGTTACAAAGCATGGGGACTGAGAGAAGATCAAGTTGCTGTCAGCACCTTTCCCAGTCCTTTTGACTTTCATGTGTAACCTTGGTGCCGGGTGATTAGCTTTAAACCAAACTCTGCAGGGGACTGACAACTATCACACTTAAATGCTTGGCCTTGATGACTAAAACTCTGAAGAACTTGGAATAACTATTTACAGTCTCTCTCAGATTGTGCAGAACCAGGTCTGCAGTTACTCACAGTTTTGAAGTCATAATTGGTGTAGAGAAACGTTAGCTGAAGTGCAGGCAGGAGCTTTGGCTGACCCCCTTTCTACTAGGTTCTTGCAGCTTGCAGACTGGAACTCTCTCAGCTTCGGATGGTTTCCCCTTCTCTCTGGGCTTGCAGTCACATTCAGGAACAGACCAGGCCAGAACCAAGGCCGGCAGACCCCCCCTATCTAGGCTATGCTCCTTAGGGGGAAGCTCATATGGCAGTGCATAGCTGGCACACTACCAGGCTGACGCCCAGGCCAATCTGGAACACAGGCTCTTGCATTCAGCACATTTACATTCAGCATATTTACATTCAGCACATTTTACATTCAGCACATTCTGGTTGCTTTAAGTGGTCACAATCCCTTCAACCATGTGCCAGCAAGGCAGGCATAGTTCTTTTAGCTTTCAAGACACAGTCTCTCAACATGGGTGCTTTCCATTAGGGCTAGGGAGGACCCAAATCTCACACAGTCTCTTTCAGACAAAATTTCTTGTTCTCTCAAAGCAGAACAGGAGCCCAAGGTGTGACTCCTCACCAGGATAGCACTTTACTTGTCAGTAATTCACTCTCTCAGACACTTATCAAAGCTCAATACACAAGATCAGAAGTTCCTCTTGGCTATACTGGCACTTGCAGCTTCACTTGGACATTTACAGAGTTCTCTCAGGCAACTCCAGGCAAAGCTCAGACCTCAGGATACTTTCCCCTTCATTCCATTAGGAACACTTAAACAGTCACATTAGGCATTTCACAAAACTGGACCATCCACGGTCATTCTTGCACTAGATGTCCACCCTATCTCAGGCGCTGATCAAATGCAGGGTGCAGACAGAACTTGAGCACCTTTTGACTTTCTGGGCTTCTCAGCCCCAAGCAGGTCTCCAAAGCTTGTACTTGTAAGCAGAAGTTTACTCACTCAGAATAACTCAGAAAATGTTTCATTTCCTGAAGTTACAGCTTCATCAGCACTCTCACTGCTGAGGCAGAACACTCATGTAGCTCTCTCACAGCTGAAGATAAATTCAGATTTCTTCTATATTTTCCTCAAAATATGGAAAGGCAAATGCTAGCTCTGGGGAATAATTGCCTGGCAACCCCCAGGCCAGTGACTTCCATCTCTTGCAGCCACTTCTTTCTTGGCAGAGGTTAGAGCCCCCCTTCCCTGTGGAGGGGCTCCAGCTGAAAACACTAGGCCCATTCTCTTTAGCAGAGGGCCAGAGTCCCCCTCCCTGTGGAGGGTCTCGTGCCGGACTGAACTCAGTCTGCAAAGTCTCTGGGTTTTTGGGAGCTCTCTGAGGCTCCTGATCAGCTGAATTCACTTGTTTTCCCCAAAAATGAATATTCTTAAGGCTACCTCGATGCCTGATAGGCTCTCAGATTAGGTGCTTAAATTAAGTCCCTACTTTTCCCAAACAAGTCCTCTGCAAATCCCATAAGTCCCTGGCAAAGTTCAAAGAGTCCTGGCTATAGCATTCTAGCTTTCCGATTGGCTGACAGGCTGCAAATGTGGCTGCTGTTGATACAGTCCCCCTGCAGTCCAATGATGTCCCCAAATTCAAAGTCCTGATGCAGCCAGTACATTTACTTTATTTTCATTATTGTCCCACAATTCAATAGCCTCTTTAGTGCCCTCTTCATTGCTGCCCACAATTTACATTTATTCTTGCTCCTACACCTGTCACTGCTTTTGAAATACAGTGTCCTTAGGTAGCGGACAGACAGCTCATTAATATTCATAGATCTCTCTAGGGCTCTTATTAATATTTATGAGCTCCTCCGTTAGTGCTTCTCTGCGCTCTTTATTTATACTGTTCCGCGTCACTTCTTGTGCCTGCTTTAGGTCTCCGGACCCTTTCCTGCCTTTAGGGACTGGGACCCCACAAGAGGCAGCTGCTTTTACCGCAAATTGCAGTAGAAAGTACTAGGAGCACTTTCGTGCATGTGCAAGCTGCCAGATGGCCATGAAGTGCACAAGGGAAATGCCCACAGCTCCACAGTGCACCCCAAGCCCATAATGGGCAAAAATTATATGCAGGGGCTGTTTGGGGGCCCTGGGGAATACTGGGACTCGGGCCATGGTGGTGCAAGCACCGGATGATCGGGGGACACCAGAAGAGTCACGGGAGGCATTGGGAGATACTGGGCAAAATAAGGTAAGCCCCATGGGGGGTTACACTCTTCCCTGCCTGAGCTTACTTGGTGTCCTCGCCAAGTCTGTGGCATAGCCTAGAACCCAATAAGTGGCATTCAATCACCTTTAAATACTGAAGTAGTTCTAATTAGACATATGGCTTACTAACTAGCATGGTTACCAACATGTCCTAGACTAGAAAATTACACACGACCTAAGCAATAATAAAACAATCACAAAACAGCTGTGAGCATTTTCAGATGGTTCTTACTCCCCAGGGACCCTTAGTAGGAAAAGATTTTGAGCTGGAATAAATGTTTAATGCATTTCCACTTTCAGCCACTAAGGGGTGTGCGCACTCCCCACTAACATTCACTGACCAGCAATGAACCGGATTAGAGCAGATTTGGTGCCAAAACACTTTTCCATTACTTTACATAGGATACAGTCATTTTAAGGGTCACCATGCTTAGTGAGCTGGGGGGCCATGCTGGGTGTGACATGGCATACAGGAGCTCTCCGCGCTGTCTCCATTTTGTGTAACCTTGGCGCCGGAAATTGAAGGGTTACTTACCCCTGCCTTTGATGTATTGAGGATGTTATTCTCTCTAGCTAGCTAGCTGCATTATAATGGTAGCACATCTGCCCAATGCCCACAGTGGTACCAGTTCCAGACTACTATAGAACCCCTCAAATCTATACTTCAGACCTGGGTACCCAGTTCTAAGTTCTTAAGTTGCAGGCCTGGTGCAGTTACAGCTGAGATGGCTAGCATTGGGGCCCTTAAAAGAAAGTTAGATTATTTCCAGATGCATTTTAAACCTTGATTATCTTTACACTAAACTCTGTAGGAGACGGACAACTCTCACGCTTAAATGCTTGGCCTTGATTACTGAAACTTGGAAGAACTTGGAATAACTATTGACAGTCTCTCTCAGATTGTGCAGAACCAGATTTGCAGTTATTCACGATTCTGAAGTCATAAATGGTGTAGAGAAGCTTTAGCTGAGGTGCAGGCAACAGCTTTGGCTGACCCCCTTTCTACCAGGCTCCTGCAGCTTGTAGACTGGGACTCTCTCAGCTTTGGATGGTTTCCCCTTCTCTCTGAGCTTGCAGTCACATTCAGGAATAGACCAGGCTAGGACTGGGGCCTGCACACTTCAGACCCTCACGTCTAGGCTATGCCCCTTAGGAGGAAGCGCATATGGCAGTGCATAGCTGGCACACTACCATGCTGACTCAGAGGCCAATCTGGAAAACAGACTCTTGCATTCAGCACATTTTACATTCAGTACATTTTGGTTGTTTTAAGTGATCACAATCCCTTCAACCATGCGCCAGCAAGGCAGACATGGTTCTTTTAGCTTTCAAGACACAATCTCTCAACTTGGGTGCTTTCCCTTAGGGCTAGGAAGGACCCAAAGCTCACACAGTTTCTTTCAGACAAAATTTCTTGCTCTCTCAAAAGCAGAACAGGAACCCAAGGCGTGACTCCTAACCAGGATAGCACTATACTTGTCAGTAATTCACTCTCTCTCAGACACTTGTCAAAGCATAATACACAAGATCAAAAGTCCCTCTTGGCTATGCTGGCAGTTGAAGCTTCACTTGGACATTTACAGAGTTCTCTCAGGCAACTCCAGGCAAAGCTCGGACTTCAGGATACTTTCCCCTTCATTCCTTTAAGTACACTTAAACAGTCACATTAGGCATTTCACAAAACTGGACCATCCACGGTCATTCTTGCACTAGATGTCCACCCTATCTCAGGCGCTGATCAAATGCAAAGTGCAGACAGATCCTGAGCACCTCTTGACTTTCTGGGCTTCTCAGCCCCAAGCAGATCTCCAAAACTTGTACTTGTAAGCAGAAGTTTACTCACTCAGAATAACTCAGAAAACTTTTCATTTCCTGAAGTTACAGCTTCATCAGCACTTTCACTGCTGAGGCAGAACGCCCATGCGGCTCTCTCACAGCTGAAGATAAATTCAGGTTTCTCCCACATTTTCCCCAAAATGTGGAAAGGCAAATGCTAGCCCTGGGGGAAAATTATCTGGCAACCCCCAGGCCAGCAACTTTCATCTCTTGCAGCCACTTCTCTCTTGGCAGAGGACAGACACCTCTCTTCCCTGCACAGGAGCTCCCGCTGAACACACTATACCCATTCTCTTTAGCAGAGGGCCAGAGCCTCCCTTCCTCCCTGTGGAGGGGCTCGCACTGAACTGAACTCAGCCTGCAAAGTCTCTGGATTTTTGGGAGCTCTCTGATGCTCCTGATTGGCTTTATTCACTTGTCTGCCCCAAAAATGAATATATTCATAAGACTCCCTCATTGCCAGATGGGCTCCCTGATTAGGTGCCTAAATTAGGTCCCTGCTTTTCTCCAAGTCCTCTGCAAATCCCACAAGTCCCTGGCAAAGTCCCAAAAGTCCTGGCTGTAGCATTCTAGTTTTTCAATTGGCTAACAGGCTGCAAATGTGGCTGCTATTGATACTGTAACCCCCCTACAAATGGGGGTTCCCAAAAAGTCTTCCTTGAGCTTGTCTAAATTATCACTGCCAGGCTGGTGTCCTGCATTTTAGCAGTTTAAATGTGATTACCAGAGTCTGTATAGCCTCTGTGTACTGTCTCTTTAAGAGTTGCTTGATTGCAGCATAAATAATGTGAGATGAAGCTATGTTGAAAGATGTAACTGTTTGCTGGAAACCATTTAGAATGATAATGATAATGTAGTTTGTCTAACCTGCTTTCTTTGTAGCAAGGACTGTTTTGTTTTTCTCTCTCCACTATCTTGGTCCTGGACTGCAAATTGGACCAAACAGTACTGGTGGGACCTAAAATGTAGCCGGACTACAGGAGCTGTCTGAATTAAAAATCTGTAGGAACTTTAGTTTGGAGTTTTTGTGTCTTTTTGCAACTGAAGGGGGAGCTCTTGCTTTGACTGACAGCCAAATCAGCCAACCAAATCTTTTGGATCTTGGGGAAGTTCCGGGCTGCTTGCAGTTTTCATTTAGAACTAAGCTGGAAGCTGAGCAAGAAGGAGCTGAAGTGTTTCTGAGCAGCTATCCTGAGTGGATTCACATGGGAGAACTCTGAAAAGGCTAAGTTTTTGGCCTGCATGCCGGTGTGCTGCTCCTGAGAGGGAGAGAAGAGAATTATTTTGGACTAAATCCAAGTTTGTGTGACTAAAGTAAGCTACTGAAATGGGCCAGGCTCAACCTGAAGAAGACCGAATATTTTTGCTGAATGCGAACGGCCTGTCAGGAGTTCCAGCTACCCCTAAGTTCCCGGTGAGTGCAGAGACTTTGCGATAGTTCGGGAGCAAGTTTTGCCTGGTACAGTAGAATTCCTATACATGTAAATGTGCTATGAGCTGCTAGTGGGTTGTGAGTTATTTCCCCACTGTGTGAACTGTGTTCTGCTTGCTGGAAGCTGTATCCAGCCCAAACGGACTGCTTCCGAACTTGTCTCCATGCGGTCTGGGCTTTGCCAGACTGGCCCAGTCAGACTACCCACTGTACAGAGAAGCCATCAACGAAAAACATGCCTGGGGATCAACCCCCTGCTCCATGCTTGAACAGGAATGATGCCTCTGCGACTTATGTGGGCTCTGCTTCTCCTGGCATTCCAGATCAACCACCTGCAGTCTCGATTTTCGTCCAGCCTGTGTCCAGTCTTGGGTATCATGAGTAAATACCAGGGTAACTCCCTACAACAACAGCTTAATCTGAGTGTGCCATCTGATTGTCTTGTTGTTTCGTTTCCTTTATGAACTGAGCCCTCTGGCTCTGGATTACAAATATTGTGTACTGTGCCTGTTGTGTTTTCCATCACAGGGCCCCAACCAGCTGCAACCCCAGGCAACTGTCCTGGCTAGCCCATCTCTTCTCTACCTGGGTACCCAGAAGTGGACTGTGTGGGGGGACTCAAAGCGTATGCAGAACAGCTTGATTGATATAACCTTCAAGCTAATTAACCTGATTTTGCCCCTCCCTTGTTCAAGTCCCCTGAATAAATCAGATCTAACTTTTTCTGCATGTAATCTGACTGTGGTTGTGCTCAAAGTACTGTACTGTTGCTATTTGCTGTGCTTAACCTTGTTTTACAGTGGATCCCCAAGGTCGAGCCAGAGGAACCAGCCCTAGTGGTAAGTATAAACAGTGTGGGTACTTGTGTGGTGTACCAGGGGTATTGTGAAAGTGATTATTGTACAGTGTTCAGGCCACTAGAGGGGAAAGAGGGGGGTTACAGTGTCCCGGAGGGCTGTGCCCAGGTTAGCTTGACCACTACTGACCTCCAGGTGGAGGCACCCGTTTCAGAACTCAGGCCCCTTAACCTGCTACAAGCCAAGCAGGCAGGGGTAGTAGTCCTTGGGATAGCACCACCTAGGGGTTACAATATAGTCCCCCTGCAGTCCAATGATGTCCCCAAATTCAAAGTCCTGGTGCAGCCAGTACATTTACTTTATTTTCATTATTGCCCCACAGTTCAACAGCCCCTTTAGTGCCCTCTCCATTGCTGCCCGTATTTTACATTTATTCTTGCTCCTGCACCTGTTGCTGCTGCAGAAATACAGTGTCCCTAGGTGGCAGACAGACAGTTCATTAATATTCATAGGGCTGTCATTAATATTTATGAGCCCCTCCATTAGTGCTCCTCGACACTCTTTAGTTATACTGTTCCATGGTGCTTCTTCCACCTGCTTTAATTCTCCAGCCCCTTTCCTGCCTTTGGGGACCAGGACCCCACAAGAGGCAGATGCTTTTACTGCAAATTGAGGTATAAAATATTGGGAGCGCTTTTGTGCATGCGCGAGCTGCCAACCATCCGTGAAATGCACAAGGGAAATGCCGGCAGCTCTGCAGTGCGCTCCATGCCCATAATGGGCAAAATTATATACAGGGGCTGTTTGGGGGCCTAGGGAAACACCAGGACTTGGACTGTGGTGGTGCAAGCACCAGAGGATTAGGGGACACCAGAAGAGTCGTGGAAGGCAACGGGAGCTCCAGGGCAAAATAAGGTAAGCTCCATAGGGGGCTTACACATGCATAAATTACCCCTTCTTGCATTGATTCTGGAATTGTATTTCATTACTGTCCTCTGCAGTTAGTTTTTGCATTCTGAGCTGCTAAAAACTGCAGGGTGTACCAGAGCTTCAATAGCAAGCCTGGTGTTGCTGTGGACCCTGGGCTGTACTGCTGACATCACTATATGGCAGAGGAGTGACTCACAATGCAGTGCAGTGAATTTGCAGCAGTTTTGCAAGGGAAAATTACATTACTAGGTGTACATACTGTGGTCCCTCTTCACCAAGACACCCTGTTAGTACTGCATTATGGCAAAATCCAAATGCTTTGTCAGTATGTTTTTTTTTGTAAAACTGGTGCCTTCCATATCTTTCTGTAGTAAAGCACCTGGCAGTCACCCTGACAGAAAATCTAGCCCTTCTGCAAGGCCACTACAGTTTTCCTGTCTCCGGGACATTTGAACCTACTGGGCTAACTGCATTTGTTAAGCATAAAATGTTAGCCTACTTGTCCCTAACAAGGCTGTGGAAATCGGATGGCCTATCTACACTGGCAGCATATATCCCTTCCACCACCAGAGTGCAGCATATAACCACTATACTGATATTATTACTTCTCCTTGCCTCCTACCCTAGGGTAGGTACAAGGAAAGAAAGGGCTGTTCACTGCCTGATCGTTCAGTCATGCTCAGGCATCCCTCTGTCACAGAACTACACAGAAGGGGGTACAATCCCCTATTCACTCCGGCCCAGCATGTACAAGCAGCCACCACAGAGCTACACCTCGCTGGTTCCTCTTAATTTTCCATTAGCAGCCTTGTTCTACAATTGCTTCCTCCCACCCTCCGCAACGAACCCGAAGCCACCTAAGACAAAGACTACAGGCTCAAACAGGATTTTTTGGTCTCACTTTATACGTAAGATGATCCGGATAATACTCATGCTATGTGGAAACGTCCACCCTAATCCAGGACCTCCTCACTTAAGTACCCACCCGAAAATGAAGCACCTTAAGATCATCTCGCTAAACATAGGAAGCCTTATGCCCAAGATGGCACAATTCCAAGCTTGGGTAGAGGTGATCCAGCCCAACGTTATAGCCCTAACCGAGACCTGGCTCTCCCCAAAGATCAATGATGCAGCCATTGCACTGGATGGCTTTACCCTGTTCTGCCAGGACAGGCTATCCAAGCGGGGGGGGGGGGGCAGATGCATGGTATACATCAGGAGCAATATTAGAGGCCAGATATTACCCACCAGTCTCCACACTAAGGAAGCTCAAGTACTAATCCCAAGCTCTCTGTTGGGCAGCAAAACAAAACTCTGCTGCTTTCAACAGCATACCTACCTCCTGGTAAACGGTCCATCGAGTTGGAACAGTTTATCAGCAGTCAGAAGCAGTACAAGAATAACTAGGAGCAAGTCATTTTAGGTGATTTTAACACCAACTGGCAGTCCCATGAAGTGGCCACGATTGGAGACCAGGTAGCCAGTCTCTATCATACACTGATGGTCACTGAAGCAACCAGGTGTACCTACAAAATGGGAACACGTACGCTCACTGATTGGCTCCTGTCCTCTTGTACAGAGCACATCACTAAGGTAACCATCCTCGCTGACTCCCTCAGTAACCACTCCCCGGTCATGTGCAGCTGGACAAACAGGTCTACAAAGAGGACACCTGAGGTCTGGAGAAATCGCACTCTGAGACCCGGGCTATTGGAGGCTTTCAAGCAACATCTGAGACTCACAGACTGGTCCCTTGTAAACTCCACTATGGACAGCATCCAAGCACTAGAATACTTCCTATCAGCTTTCACAAATGTGTGTGACATATTTGCCCCCTACAAAACCAAAAAGGTTAGAGGCACACCTAGCCCTTGGCTCTCTGGATCCCTCACTGAGCTCATGCACCATACAGTTCACCTTTGGCACAAGGCAAAAGCTACCAGGTCACAGGCTGATATCACTAACTACAAGACTGCAGGAAATAAGTGCACAAAACTTATTTGACTTGCCAAAGCCTCTTACTATAAGAAGTTCCTAAGCCATAGCTGGGGCAATGGGAGATAGTTTTGGAACTCTGTTAAATCCCTAACTGGGAAGTCCCCCAGAGCCCCTCCAGACCAGATTATCACAGGATCCAAGACCATCCAGGAGCCTAGGAAAATAGGAGATGTGTTCAACAGGGCATTTATGGACTTAAGCTCCATGCTTCCGAGCGACTACCTCACTCCAGTGCAACCTGACCACCCTGCTTATATGAATACGTTCACTCCTCCGCTCAGTAAAGTCCCACCTTTCTATTTTAAGGAATTCACTCAGGCTGAGACCATAAAATATGTAAAACAGGTCCTCGGGAAGACAAGAATTGGAAATGACCTTGTAGATATGAAGATGGTGGCCCTCACCCTAGAAGAGCTCGCTGACCCTCTGACAAGAGTCTTTAACATATCCCTAAGAACCAGTGTCTTCCCTGATAAATGGAAGGCGGTGCTCATCACCCAAGTCTTCAAAGCCGGGGCAGAACTAGCCTCTCCAATTATAGGCCAATTTCTATTCTTCCTCCTCCTTTCCAAAGTATTGGAGTGAATAGTCACAGACCAACTAACAGAGTTCCTGGACAAACATAACCTACTCTGCTTGTAACAGCACGCATGCCAAAAAAAGCACTCCCCCCTCACAGCTGTAGTTAACTACACTACTCAGATATACAATGCCTTAGACAACGGACTAGCAGTGGGGTCCTTCTTCCTAGACTTTACTAAGGCATTTGATACTGTTAACCATCAACTCCTCCTTAACTGTCTAGCATCCACAGGCCTGTCACCAGACACAGTGGCCTGGTTCGACAGCTACCTCACGCACAGATCACAACGTGTGAGAATCAGTGATCAGCTCTCTGCACCAAGGGAAGTCAACCTAGGAATCCCCCAAGGGTCTGTTCTCGGGCCACTCCTATTCAGGCTTTTTATCAACACACTGCCCTCTGTCTTATCAGCACACACACAGTGTTCTACGCTAATGATGCCGTCATATCGGTATCTGACAAGCAACAGACTGCAGTCACAACAATGCTGCAAGACAACGTCCGAGAGCTTGAACGATGGTTTACCAAGAATAAACTGCTGTTCAATTATAAAAAAAAACAAGAGCATGCTCTTTACAGTCCCACAAAACAAGAAGAAGTATGGTCCGCTGCTGCTGCTGCAGTACTCCAGATGGGGCCTAACCAGTGTCTTGTAAAGAGGGATTATTACCTCCCTCTTACGACTTGTAATACCCAGTACTAATACACCCCAACATCCCTCTAGGCTTACCTACTGCTGAAATATCTAGGTGTACACCTAGATGACACCCTCACCTTCTCCAAACACATCAACAATGTTGTCAGAACTGCTAATATCAAGCTAGGCATCCTGTACCGGCATAGGTACTCAATGTCGCAGGACGTGTTGAAGCTCATAACACAATCCTCGGTACTATCCACCATCGATTATGGCCTAACCATCTACGGTGCAGGCTCAGACACAGCCTGAAAAGGGTCAAAACCTACTTAACAAGGCATGCCGGCTGGTCCTTGGTGCTAACCATCTGACGCACACCTGTGTATTATTCTCATAGACCGAATGGTTCCCACTAGACCTTCGGGCCAAGTACCAGACCTGCCTTCTGGCAAAAAAATCATTACTTGGTCTCACTCCAAATTCAACCGCATGCCTATTTAAACATGCACAACCCCACATCAACACTCGAAGCACATCCAAAATGACTTGCCTATTGACCTATCGACCTACCTGGCTGTGATAAACTCAGCCATTTCAAAGCCTTGCTCTGTTTACACCTTGCCCAAGAAACTACCTGCACCTGATTCACGTAACCCGACCTGGCCTGCTGTATACAATTCCACTCCTCCCCTACTCCCCCTGCATCCCCCCTTCCCCGGCCCCCCACACCCTTAACCAACTCATCACGAGCACACCTCCCAACTACTCCAGCCCCACCTCCACCCCCCATTTCCTCCTCCTCCACTTTTCCCCATCCCCTCTGCTCCCATCCCTGACAAAACCTTCTCTGGCTGCTTTCCCTCTCCCCCCTCCCTAAGGGCTTTAGGCACCCCTCTCGTTTCCTGCACTTACAAGAGAAGTACCACACTAAACCTAGTGTTAAAAACAAAGAAACCTATGTATTGTGGGAACTGATGGAAACTTATTCAAACCTCTGGCTTGTAGTTTGGTTTTACCTTTTTCTCCTATTGCATATTAGAAAATGTTACCCAAAATGTATGTACTACGTGTAATGTACTTGTTTTGTACTGTCTCCTTGTGACTTGGATCCTTTGTAAACAAGTCTTGCTCAAAGGTATTAATCCCAAACTGCAATAAATAAATAAATAATGAGGGGATTCCTGGGGTCTGAACTGATTTTATTACGTCCTCTAGAAATTATAACCACCTCAAATAATTGCTTTTATTATAAACCCCACAAATGGTAACCCTCACAAACAACTGCACTTAATATGACCCCCACAATTTTAACCCCCCAATGAACTGCTTTTAGTATAAATACCACAAATTATAACATACTAACATACCAGCAGAGTAGGCCTTATGGTCTATCAGTCTGTTCAGGAGTCAGTACCCTGAGCGGGGACCTCTCTGTTTTCATCAAAGATCCCCAGACAAGCCTTCACCCACTTTCCCCCCACCTAAACATGTCCTAGCCCCTCTTGAACCCCTCCACCGTAGATACCCCCACCAGCTCCTCAGGCAGAGTATTTCATGGTTCCACCACTCTTTCAGTGACATACCACCTCCTCCTTTCCCCCCGGAGTCTTTCCCCCTCCAGCCTCCAGCTGTGCCCCCTGGTGACTCCTCCCTTGTTCCTCTGAAGGAAACCGCTTAGGCTTACTTTATTTATTCCCTTCAGGTACCTGAAGACCGCAATCATATCCCCCTGTCCCTCCTCTCCTCCAGTGAGAAAAGGTTGAGCTCCCTAAGTCGCTCTTCGTATGTCCTATCCCCCCGGCTCCCGGATCATCCTAGTTGCCCTCCTCTGGACCCGCTCCAGGAGCAAGATGTTCTTCCTTAGGTGCAGTCTCCAAAACTGCATGCAGTACTGTAGGTGTGGTCTAACCAGGCTGTTGTTCAGCGGCAGAATCACCTCCCTGCTTCTAGAGGTGATCCCCCTGGCGATGCAGCCCAGCATTCTATTTGCCCTGGACGCGGCCCTCCTGCACTGCTCAGAATTATTCATTTTGACATTCACCACAACCCCCAAGTCTTTTTCCCTAGGCGAGGCCCCCCACAAAGAACTGCATTTAGTATAACCCCCCAAATTACAACCCCCACAAAGAATTGCTTTTATTGTAACTACTACAAATTATAACCCCCCACAAAGAATTGCTTTTATAATAACCAGGGAGCGGTTTTTCCCATAAGAAAACCCAGTTATAATTCGCCATTGTAGCCAGCTGGTTATAACAGTGAACACATGCCAGAATTCCCTCTCTCCGTGCATGCGCCAGATGCGGTCTTTCATTCGTCATGCCGCATTTCACTTCTCCCACTCAGACTCAGTAATACAGTAAAAAATACATTAAATTAAATAAAAAAACACACACACTCTTACACTTTTGGGACACTTGTAGGAGAAACCGCTTCAAAAAATTAAAAAAGTAAACGTTAACACAGCCACTAGACCGCGCTTCAACCTGACCATGGCTGCACAGTGATGTGTATTTTATTTAATAGCTGTGGAGAAAAAATTCTCCCCAGCAATTAAAGAAACAGAGAAACATAGAGACTGACGGCAGATAAGGACCACTAGGCCCATCCAGTCTGCCCGAATACCCTACCTTTATTAGTGGCCGCTGACTGTACTTGGCCATTGACTTTAGCCTCTCCTTCCCACCTCTAGGGTTCCCTTATGCCTATCCCATGCTTGTTTAAATCACCCCACTATGCTTGCCCCCACCACCTCCTGGGGCAGGCTATTCCATGCATCTACCACCTTTTCCATGAAGAAAAATGTCCTAACATTTCCCCTTATCTTGCCCTCCTCCAATCTCATATCGTGCCCTCTCATTCTTGTCCCTCTCCTATACTGAAAGATGTCACCTACTTGCACCTTGTTTATACCCTTAAGATACCTGAAGGTTTCTATCATATCTCCCCATTCCCTCCTCTCTTCCAGTGTATACATATTGAGGTCTTTTAATCTCTACTCATATGTCTTCTGGTGCAAGCCCTTCACCATTTTAGTTACCCTTCTCTGTACCACTTCCACCCTGTCTATGTCCTTACGAAGATGTGGCCTCTAGAACTATACACAGCATTCCAGATGAAGCCTCACCAGTGTTCTGTATAGAGGTAACACCACCTCCCTCCTACTGCTAGTGATGACCCTACCTATGCACCACAACATGCCACTGGCCCTCCCTATAGCATTTGTACTCTGCTTGGCCACCTTTAGGTCATCTGAGATGATAACCCCCAAATCCCTTTCCTCCCTGGTGACCGTCAGCAACTCCCCCTTCCCATCCTGTAGCTCTCTCCAGGGTTTCTGCACCCCAGGTGAATGATTTTGCACTTTTTCGCATTGAACCTCAGTTGCCACACTTTGGACCAGTTTTCCTAGGTCCATCCTCATTTTCTCCACCCCATCTGGAGTGTATACCCTGTTGCAGATCTTGGTGTCATCTGCAAACAGGCAAACCTTTCCTTCCAGCCCTTCTGCAATGCCACTAATGAAGACATTAAAAAGAACTGGCCCCAGGACTGATCCTTGAGATACCCCATTGATCACCTCCCTCTCCTTGGATTGGATCCCATTTGCTACCACCCTCTGCTTCCTGTCCCCTAACCAGTTTCTAACCCAGTTCACCACCTTGTGGCCCACGCCCAGGCTGCCCAACTTGTTTACCAGCCTTTTGTGTGGAACGGTGTTGAAGACTTTGCAGAAATCGAGGTAGACGACATCTACCCTGATCCACCTCCTTCGTCACCCAGTCAAAAAAATCTAGCAGATTTGTTTGACATGACCATCCTGCTGTGAATCCATGCAGCCTCGGATCCTGGGCTCCACTGGATCCTAAGTGTTCCACTATCCTTTCCTTAAGTAGCGCCTCCATAATCTTCTCCACTATTGAGGTGAGGCTGACCAGCCTATAGTTTTCTGGCTCCTCCCTGCTACTGCTTTTGTGATGAGGGACTACATGTGACCTCCTCCAGTCCTCTGGAATCACTCCTGTGTTGAGTGACTCACTGAACATGGCTGAAGTGGTGTTGCTAGCTCCATCCGTAGTTCCTTTAATATTCTGGGGTGTATCCCACCTGGTCCCATTGCCTTGTCCACCTTCAGTTTTGTGAGCTCCTCTAAGACTCTCTTCTTTAAATGAATTAGTGCCCCCCCCCCCCATATCTGATGCCCAGCTGTGGTCCCTATCCCTCCCCTTCTTCAGTGAATACTGAACAGAAGTATTTATTTGGTATTTCTGTCTTATCCAGGTGTCCCTCCACACCCTTCCCTTCATCCCCCCTGAGTTTTACAATCTTCCCCGGACTTCCTTCTTTCACTGATGTACCTAAAGAATACCTTGTCCCCTTTCTGCACTGTCTGTGCAAGTCTCACCTCTGTTTGCACCTTTGCGCTCCTTACAGGTTTCCCCGCTTCCTTCAGACAATTCTGGTACACTACGCTATCCTCTTCCTTCTGTGTTTCCTTATATTTTCTGAATCTCAACCTTCTGGCCTTTACTTTCACTGCTACATCTTTTGAGAACCATAGGAGTTTCTTTCATCTCTTGCCTTTGTTTCTCAGCCTAGTGCACTGGTTCCTAACCTCCACTATGGCTCCCTTTAGGTGTGCCAACTGCTCCTCACCCCCCAACCCCACTTCCCTCCTCTCCAGGGCTTCTTTGATACATATCCACATCCTAGCAAAGTCCACCCTCCTGACGTCCAGGACCCTCATCTTTGTGTGGCTTGACTGAGACCCTGTACCCATGTCAAACCACACTGTGTGGTGGTCACTGGACTCCAGGTGACCTTCCACAGGGATTTCTGTGATTCTGTCACCATTAGTCAATACTAGGTCCAGAATTGCCCTGTCTCTAGTGAGTTCTAGCACTAGCTGCCTGAGGCCCGCCACCTGCAGGGAGTCCAAGATGCCTCGGCCCCTGCCACCGGGATGGTACAATCTACATCCGGCATATTAAAATCACCCAGCAGCAGTGCCTCCCCTTTTGCTTCCATCTCATGTATTTCTTCCAATAGCCCTCTACTTACCTCCCCCTGAGCTGGAGGCCAGTAGATCACCCCTGTGGGAACTGCTGTGCCATTGTCTGGCTCAAGGGTGACCCACGGTGCCTCAGCCTCCCCCTGTCTACCCTGTACCTTAGTTGCTTTTATATCTTCGCTGATGTACAGAGTCACTCCCCTTCTCCTTTTCTACCCTTCCTTTCCCTCCAGAATAGAGCATAACCTGGTACCCTTACCTCCCAGTCGTGGTGTACGGTGTACCACGTCTCGATTATTACCACTATGTCCAGGTCAGCCTCTGTTATCAAGGCCACTAGGTCTGGGATTTTATTCCAAAATATGGTTCATAAATATGATGATGCCCTGAGCGAAACCAGTTGGAGATTTTGTTTGTGAGGCGCTTCTGCTGGTGTTCCTGGTGAGAGGTTTTTGGCCTACAGACCTTGAATAAACATACTCATGCACCGTATTTTGGTGTTGGCCTGTTCATTGAGTGTGTTGGTGGATGGTGCTATGTTTTTCTTCTGACTGCCTAGACTGTATCTAACTGTACACATCCAGTCATTGGGGGCATTTATTTGCTTTGGATCTGGGATTTTATTCCCCAGTCTGCGGGCATTTGTATACATGGCCTTCACGTTTACTGCCTGCCCACCCTCTATTCCTGCTGTTGCCCCCCGCCCCGTTCTTCCCTCCAGCTCTGGTCCCCTTATGCTGCCTTCCTTTCTCTGCCATACCCTTTATAAGCAGTGTCAGTTACTCAGCAGGTTGCACACTCACCTCTGAGGCCGGAAGATCAGAAGGCTGTGGGTTCTATCCCCACACCAGACACTTGGATTAAATCCCAATACTGACACTGTAGTGCAGCATGAGGAAGGTGTTGCACGCCTGAGGTGCCATCTTTCGGATGAGACGTTAAACTGAGGTTCCATCTGCCTGTTCTGGTGGTAGTTCAGGTGGATGTTAAAGATACCATGGCACTTCTAGAAAAGAATGGCATTTCTCGAAAAGAGTAAGGGAATTTCTCTGGGGTCCTGGCCAAATTTCCTCCATTCACCAAAAATACCACCAACAGCTTTAAAAAAAAATCTGGTTCAATTTCAGTTGGCATCCATCTGCGTTCCACTCCCCCGAGACGAGGCTGAAAATAGTCAAAAAATTGTCTCGTCCTCCTTCCCGGTCAACAAAAATGAAATAAATAAATAAATAACTGGTTCAGGTGTACCTGTCATCAACTTCCCCTCCTGATCCTCCTTGCTGGCTGCTCTAACCTGTGGGGGTGAGCTGCTTGAGTCTCCCTGCACCCGTCAGCCCCACCCCCCGGCTAGTTTAAATGTTTGCCAAGGAAGCATTTAAACCATTCATTGAGGACCGCCGTCCCTTTTCTGGATGGATGTTGGCCATCTCCCTTGTACGTGCCCACACCATTGCAGGTGGGTCCCCAGCCCCACCGTCCCTTTTCTGGATGGATGTTGGCCATCGCCCTTGTACATGCCCACACCATTGCAGGTGGGTCCCCAGCCCCACCATCCCTTTTCTGGATGGATGTTGGCCATCGCCCGTGTACATGCCCACATCATTGCAGGTGGGTCCCCAGCCCCAATGTAGCCATAGCCCATTTCCCTGCACCAGCCCTCCAACCAGATGTTGAAGTTTCTGATGCTGAGATTCCCAGCCTCCCCCCCACCATGGACCGGCAGCACCTCCAAGAAGGTCACTGAGCTTGCTACCTTCCCACGGCTCCCTCCTAATTCACTGAATTCCTCCTCCACCTGCTCTAAACTCGTCTCATCCCTGGCTAGGTCCTTTGTCTCCAAGTGGACAATGACCTCCAGCTCCCCTCTCCTTGCTACCACTTTAGCGATCCTCTGGATCCCCTCCCCCTTCCTCCAAGCTGTGCCTCCTGGGAGGCACTTAACCTCCCTTGCTATCCTGCTTCCTGTGCCCAAATCATTCCCCAGACAACTGAGTCCCCAGCAGGAGTAGCTTCTTCTTCCTTTGGGGTCCTCTGCCTCCCACCCCGGGTCTCCCTCCTGGAGGACCGCCCCATCCGCCCTGGTCACAACTTCGGGTTCCCTCATGGGACTCTCCCACTCCGCCAGGACAGCATAGGAGTTACTAAGTTGGACCGGATGGGAGATGTGTCTCTGACCCACCTCCCCAAGCCCACCATAGTCCATCCAGCACTCTGCATTGGGCAACCATTGCAGCAGTAACTGGGGACATGGTGGCCTCTGGGTGGGGGCAAAGGATCCCCAGTACTTCTGCCAGCTTGGCTCAGAGACTGGCCACCTCTGCCCTCAGCCCAGAGAGGTGCCTGCATATGGGGCAGCAGTACAGTACCCATAATGTCCTCCTGAAGACCGCTGCCCCACACCCACTGCACCATTCCCTGTATCTTCCCCTTCTGCTCTATGTCACCTCCTGCCTTGCTACCTAAGCCCTCCTTCTGCTATATTTGAATTCCAGTTTTTTTTTTTTTTTATCCCGTGTCCTGTGTTTAGCCTTCTGTCCAGTTATGGCTTCCTGTAGTTTTTTTAATATAAAATAAAACATGGGATGGTGTGTAAAACTCAAATTTTACACACACCCTCGGTGTTGGATGCTTAAATAAACCCCTTGAGCTTCGCTCTTGCGGGTTTATGTAGCATGCAACACCTCGGGTGTGTGTAATATTCTTGTTAAACACACCACCCCATGTATTATTCTATATACTATAACCTCTACAAAAAATTCCATTTAGTAGAACCACCATAAAGACTTGCTTTTATTATAACCCACACATATTATAACCTACACAAAGAATTGCCATTATTATAACCCCACCAGTAAAATGTGTGGGGGTTCTACTAAATGCTATTCTTTGTGGGGGGTTACAAGTTAAACCCCCACAAAGAATTGATTTTGTTACAGCCCCTACAAATTATAACTCCACAAAGAACTGTTTTTAGTATAGCCCCTACAAATTATAACCACCAAAAATAATTGCTTTTATTATAACCCCCACAAATTACAACCTACACAAATAATTGCTTTTATTATAACCCCCACAAACAAATGGTTTTAACCCCCACTAATTATATCCCCCACATACAATTGCCTTTAGCATAACCACCACAAATTATAACCCCCACAAATAACTGCTTTTAGTATAGTCCCCAGAAAGTATAAACCCCACAAAGAATAGTTTATATTATAACCCCTTCAAACTATAACCTCCACAAAGAACTGCATTCATTACAACCTCCACAAAGAATTACATTCATTATAACCTCCACAAAGAATTACATTCATTATAACCCCCACAAAGAATTTATTTATTTATTTCTTTATTTATTTAAACATCAGTTTAATAACCTTTGAGCCAGGGGCTCATTTACAAAGGTACATCGTCACATAGAGGACACAGACAGTGGCATAGGAGACAACAGATAATACAGGTTCAAAGTAAGTGTCATTCAAGGTTACAGTTGGTTCCAATACATATGAGGAATAAATAAGCTAAAATAGGGTTAGTGGGGAGAGAGGTAGGGAAGGATGGGAGGTAAGAGGGGAGTAGGGCTGGGAAGCAGAAGGAAGGGGGGAAGGCCAGGGAGGAAGAGTGGGTAGGGAAGGAGGTGAGTAGGAAGGGGGAGTGCAGCTCGGTGAGCGTTGTCAGAGGGGAGTGTTTTTTTGTTTTTTTTAATTACATTCATTATAACCCCCTCAAAGAATTGCTTTTATTATAACTCCCACAAATTAACCCCCACACACAAAGAACTGATTTTATTACAGCCCATACAAATTATAACCATCACGAATAATTGCTTTTTTTATAACCCCCACAAAGAAATATATTTAATATGACCCCTCAAAATGTTAACCCCCACAATGAATTGCTTTTAATATAAACCCCACAAACAATTGCCTTTATAACATGGGTTCCTAAAATATTGTCTTCTGATCGGTCCAAACAGGTCACCTGACCATGGATTGATGTCTGCTATACCCACAGTTGCATCGTCACATGGATTTATTTCACTGTTTTTTTAGGTAAAACTCAAACAAAACATTGCCCATGTTATAAGAGGATTAACCCACTCCAGGGTATGGGTTTACTGAGCATTAATCCACGCCTGGGTGGCCGAAATCACTCAGCTTCAACTCATGATTCCAGCCCCCCACCCCCAGGCGTGGATTAATGCTCAGTAAACCCATACCCTGTCATGCATTAATCCCTCCTTAGTATAACCCCCACAAAACATTTGCCTTAGTGTAGCCCCACAAATTTTACTCCACACAAAGAATTGCTTTTATTATAACCCCCACAAACTATAACCCTGCAAAGAATTGCTTATATTATACCCCCACGAACTATAACCCTGCAATAAATTGTTTTTATTACAATCCTCACAAAGAATTACTTTTATCATACCCCCTGCAAAGAATTGCTTTTATTATAACCCCCACAATTG
Source organism: Neoceratodus forsteri (assembly GCA_016271365.2). Taxonomy (NCBI): domain Eukaryota; kingdom Metazoa; phylum Chordata; order Ceratodontiformes; family Ceratodontidae; genus Neoceratodus; species Neoceratodus forsteri. The sequence continues at coordinate 6,940,294 of CM057458.1, forward strand.
AAAACTCCCATGAATAACCCCACAAATTATGGGATCCGTACTACTTCCCGACATATTATTTCCCGAAAAATAATTTGCCGACATCAAAATCCCGACTCACGCATTGCCCATAACTGCATACTCTCGACATACCATTTCCCGACATGTAGGTGTGCAGAATAGGAAGTAAAAGTGAGTATTTTAATAATAATGTGCAGCATTTATACCACATATAGGAATCACATTACTAATACTGTGCAGCATTTATAACACACTTCTGCCATGATTGCACAAGGGAGGGCGAGGCAAATAGGTGCTGACTATAAATGAACTACCGAGTTAGCAATTAAACAATTAAACACACCGTGATTCCCTTGTTTGAAATTAAACACGACTGATGTGTTAAATGTAAGCGCTCTTGATTTCTTGATTAATGCTTGATTACCGATTGAAACACTTGCTCATGTGGTAACAGTGAGCACTCTTGATTTTATTTTATTTATTTATTTAGTTTTTGTTGACCAGGTAAGTGCACTAGACAAATCCTGCCTATTTTCAGGCACGACCCGGGGGAGGGGGACACTGATGAATGCCAACTGACCTTGAACCAGATTAAGCTGTTGGTGGTATTTTTAGTGAATGAAAGAAATTTGGCCAGGACACCGGGGAAATTCCCCTACTGTTTGCCAGTAGGGGGACCCTGCCACTGTTGGAGGAGGTCATTTCACTCTCTGCCATGGAGGAGGAAGGAGCTCTGCCTGGGGCTGCGATAGCCCAAAGCCTTATTGTTCTCGACGATGCTACCCTGCCTGGACCTGCTGAATTGGCAGCTGGAATGCACCTGCGAGGTGGCCAGCACGTTGCCAGTTCTAGCGGTCCATTGGAATTACCTGGAAATACTGATCTCAGCTTGGTAGAAAAACAACGTTGTTTAGAGGGGGAACTGTTGAGAGTTAGTGAGCTCCTAGCTCAGGAGCGTCGGAACATCATCGCGGAGGAAGACCGGAAACGGAAACGTTCGGAAGGTTCACCGGTGTGACGGAGGCTGTGGGGCCTAGCAAGCTGCATTCTGCTACGCCCAGGCCTCTGCCTGGCAAGATCTTGGTTCCTCGAGAATGGGGAGACTTGGTGGAAGAGTCATGGTCTCCAGAACGAGCACTGCGAGGAGCGGGCTGGATTCAAATTTTGGGGTCAGACTGGAAACCGGACGATGGATCCTCGGTCCCCTCGGAGGATATCCAGGTAAGTACTGAGGTTGCCCCGATCCTATTAATGTTGTTCAGGTTTCTGTTTCGCAGGCATCTCTTCCCATTCCAGTGAGTATTCAGCCTATTGCACCCTTGGGGGATCTTTTGGCAGGCTCTGCTGACACTGCAGCTTCATCCTCAGTCCTGAAGGGGCCGGTTCTGGATCCTGTGCCTAAACCCACTTATGCTAGTCATTTCAGGCAACCTTTGGAGCTTGCCAAAAGATGGAACACTATTAGGTTGAGATATGTGGGTCCTAGAGACAACCCCCCTGATAGACTTTACGTGGGGAAGACGTTACTGAAACAAAGAATGGGTTTCTCTCCATCCAAAGTCTATGCTCTGATTCATGTTCCAGGGGAGTCCACCTTTGATGTTAGTTTCCGTACCCCTGCCCTTTTGGAACTTTTTTGGAGCCGATATTTGACTCTGAAAACAAACCCATTGTGGTCTGACTTTATTGTTTTGCCTCTTTCTAAACAAGCTTCTAGGGTCATCACGATTATGTTTCGCAATGAAGGGGTGAACATTGTTGATATTGTGCATTGGCTGTCTAAAAGATGTGATATTCAGGGGAATCCTGTTCCCATATTGGATGCTGAGGGATTTTGGAATGGGGGTTGGAAATTTCGAGTCAAACTTCGTTCCACTGATTCAGATTTGATTCATTTACCCAATTGTTTTTTTGGGAAGGGATAAAGGGTTTCTTTTTTATCCTGGTCAACCTCGGGTTTGTTTTAAATGTGGGTCTCGAACTCACATAAGCACAACCTGTGGTACTTAACTGTTCTTATTGTGGGGAATCTGGCCATCCCAGTGCTCACTGCTTTCAGGCTTCTAAATGTCACCTTTGCGAGCAGGTGGGTCATACCTTTGAACTCTGCCCCTTAGCTGCAAAGAATACAGCTGCGGCTGATTTTGGGATACAGGATCGTTATATTAGGGAGGTGGTTCAAATTGGCCTACCTGCTGGGGGCAGGTCGGTTCCCAGCACCTCTGTGGTGGTTCCTTCCTTGCCTGTGTCCTGTGGGCTTATTGATTCTAATTTGGATTCGGATAACACTGTGATCCCACCATTTGAGACTACTGAAAGGTCTGGGATAGGGTCAGGTGGGGATCTTCCCCTGAGTAACTCTGTGGGAGGGGTGGATTCCTTGCTGGAAGGTTTTGCAGTGTTTGGTGGGAAGAAGGGTAAGGTGGTTAAAGGAAAAGGGAAGTTAGGCAAAAAATCAACACCGGCTGCTCCAGATGTTTCATTTGTTGACCCTAATATTTTCACTGTTTTGGCAGAGGAACCAGAGGTTCTGTTTGAGATGCCTGGGCCTCCTACTTCTCCATCTAGGCCTGTGTGTCAGGACTCTGTGGCTGGACAGGTAGGTCCGAGGCCTCCAGATGGTAAAACTGGTCGGATTACAAGGGCGTCTAGTAAAGTTAAGTGACTTTCTCCCTAACCTTCTTTATGGTTTCTTTTTCCTTTCGCGTGGCTACTTTAAATGCTAACAGTATTAAGACCCCTGTAAAATGTAAAAACACTTATTCTCATTTTTTATCTGAGAATTTGGATTGTGTTTTTTTTCCAGGATACTCGTTTGTATTCCTCTGTGGAGGTGGCTGCTGCCACTGCTGGCTGGTTATGGGGTGATAGTTTTTGGTCCTTAGGAAATGAATTATGTAGTGGGGTTGGGATCTGTTTTTTTCATTCTTATGTTACGGTGATACACCAGCTAGAGATCCTGCCTGGTAGAGCCTTGGTATTAGATATTAGGTGGGATTCTCTGCCTTTGAGGTTGATCAATATTTATGCACCTCAATCTAAATTTGACCGGGTGTCCCTTTTTAAATCTTTGTACCCCTTTCTATGCACCTCTTCTTTTGTTGTTCTTGGAGGGGGTTTTAATTGTTCTCTGCCTTCCTCTCCTGCTTCTGGGAACAAGAAACGAAAGGTGTATTGTGACATAGCTAGTTTGTCTGCTTTGCTTCAGAACTCAGGACTGGTTGATGCTTTTGGGCCTTTGACCTCAGGTTTTGGGAATACTTATTTTTGTGGCTCCAGAGCGTCCAGGATAGACTATTTTTTTATTTCACCGGGGGTTGTTGCACGGTCTCAAGTTTTACAGGAGGTTTCTTCTTCGGATCATAGATTGCTTAAGTTGGTGTTATGTGATCTGCCTGAAGCCTGTAGAGGACCAGGGTATTGGAAATTGAATACGGTCCTGTTGGAAATCCCTTGTGTTGCTGAGGGGTTGCAATCCCTGCTTTTGGCCAGACGGTCTGTGTTGTTTTTATATGACGATTTGAATATTTGGTGGGAAGACACAAAATGTGAGATTCGTATTTTCTTTAAACGCATTGGTAGATTGAATAGTCGATTGAAACATGATAGACTGCGTTCCCTTAGAGAAATGTTGCACTTTTTGTCTTCTTTCCATCAGTTTTTGGGATCTGATGGTGTGGAGCAGATTAAACAGGTCAAAGGTGAGGTGGCTAACTTACAATCTCAGGTATTAAGGGAGATGGAGAAAAAACATTCCTATGAGGTTTGTGGGAAAAAAGGGACACCTTTCCCTTTGAGCATCTGCGGTTTCTACAACACTCTAGAGTTATGCAGTATTTAAATACTGAAGGAGGTGGGCGGGTTTCTACAAATATCGGTATGCTAGATATGATTCATACTCATGTTTCTGCTTCCTTTCAAAGTCAATTCCTCTCTGATGTTCCCATCCGTAACTGGTTTCTTAGCAGACAGGTCCCGGTTTTGACTCCTGTGGAACAACCCACTTTGGTACAACCCATCACGGTTGAAGAACTGAAGTCTGCAATTTGGTCTCTAAAGCCTAGCGTCACTCCTGGTTTTGATGGGTTATCTCATGAACTTTATAAACCCCTATGGGAAGCCGTAGGATCGGATCTCTGTCACGTCTTGAATGCTGGGTTACAGAAGGAGGCGTTGCCACACAGTATGTTACAGGGGGTTTTACTCTTACTATACAAAAATCTCGGGGATAGGGGAGATTTGACCAATTGGAGGCCGTTGTCTCTTTTGAACACGGATTACAAGATTTTAATGAAAATCCTCTGTGCCCGGTTAAGGGGAGTTTTGGGCTCTTTATTACATCCATCTCAGTTTAGTGGAGTACCTAGTAGAAGGGTCCAGGATGCACTGATCTTGCTTCAAGAGCTCATTTCTAAAGGAGCAGCTGGGGATATGTTTGGGCATTTGGTGTGTCTTGATCAATCCAAAGCCTTTGATCGAGTGGAATATAATTATCTCTGGGCCTGTCTGAGGTGGTATGGGTTTCCCTCGTAATTCATTGGATGGCTGCAGACTTGTTATAGGGGAATTACTTTGATACCTAGTGTTAATGGTTGGTTGGGAAGGGCTGTTGATGTGCATAGAGGCGTTAGGCAGGGGTGCCCACTTAGTCCACTACTTTATGTGCTATCTTTAGATCCCCTTTTACATGCCCTGTCTTGTACAGAAGATATCATTGGTCTTTCAGTAGGCAGTATGGACCCACCAATAGTGTCAATTGCCTATGCAGATGACTTGGTCCTTGTCCTCTCAGATAGAAATTCTACTGCTGCAGCTAAACTATTATTGCATAACTTTTCGGTCATGTCTGGGTCCTCTATTAACAGGCTTAAAAGTGGAATCTTGCCCTTGGGGTATGAGGCAGCAGATGTGGCTTTACTCTGGGACATGTCTATTGAATCTAGTTACAGGAAGGTACTTGGAGTATATTTTGGAGGTCTGGATGCTCAGAAGTACAATTGGGAGCAGCAATTATTGGAGGCCCATCATAGAGTGCTGATTTGGAATAAAGGCCGAATGTCTAAGGCTAAACGTATTTATTTGATTAAAACTTTTTTGTTGCCATATTTTTTGTTTCTAGCCACAGTTTTTCCCCCACCTTCCTCTTTGGAGACTTTGCTTTACAATGTATTTTTCCTTTGCCTTTGGGGCAGTAGATTGAACCCGGTTCGGAGAGGTATCACATATTTAACTGTTGGGGAAGGGGGTTTATGTATGCTTAACCCAATAGTTTTTTGCATAGTATTTTTATTTATTATAATTTAGTCCCATTACTTAAAGGGGAGGTGAAGATCTGGTCTCCTTGGGTGGCTGACAGCATAGGTCCTTTCCTGCAGCATTGGGATCAAAGGTTCTGGTTTAGCTTCAGTGAGGTTAGGCTCTGTGGCTTAGATGGTCATTTTCGTATAATGTTTCAAAAATTGAAATCCTGGCATGTAGTCAAAAGTTTTCTGACTCTACAATCCCGACAGCAATTCTATCGTACTATTTTACGTGATAGTTTTTTTATTGAACCTTGGTTTCATGACTTGTCTGTTTTGGAGCAGCACTCTAGGTTGAAAGTGTTGGTCAGCAAGAGGGTGCCTAAACACATGTGGGATTTCTTGTGGCTATGTCTCCATAAGAAACTTGGGGTAAAGGGTAACATGAAACATAAGGATCTCTCTGAGAGGTTTTGTCCACGGGTAGAGTCTTGCGGTGGGGTGGTAGAAACGATGGAACTTTTTTTGTGGAGTGTCCCTTTGTTGTTTCTTTCTGGTCTCACTTTCACGAGGAGTGGCCCTTGAATCCCTTCCGGGGTACTTCCTCTCAGCTTTGGGTGGAAGGGTTTTTGCCAGGCTCATGGCTGGGGTTTGATAATATTACTATGCGCCTGTTAATCGGTCACATAGGTTTTCAGTTGTGGCATGCCCGGTGTAATCTTACACTTCGGCAGAAACTGCTTTCTGAATCTCAGATTATTTGTACCCTTCAATCCTTTATACTTCGTTGGAGAGCACAAGAGGAGAGGACAGTGCATCCTGACTTGTTTAAACTGTGGTGGAGGAAGATGACTTGGTTAGATACGTGGTGAGGTTTATTAAGTCAAGACCTGGCACTTTCCTTGTATTACGGATTCCCCTTGTTGTAGTGCTTTGATCTCCCTAGCGGCGATCCTGGGTGCTGCTATTCCCTTTACGGATGTGATTTGTTTTTTGATCTGATGTATGGTCTCACCTTTTTTGTATAGGTTTTATTTCTTTAATGTTTATTACAATTTCCCTTATGATTTCAGGGGAGGTGAGGGGTACGTGCATGCCTGTACGGTATTTGGTCTTGCTATACTGGTTTGGTACACTGCCATTATGCATTATATGTCCTTCTTTATGGTTTGTGTACTATGTTATCCTTTATTATATTTTCCGTTATGTCTTTGTTGGGTTTATGAAATATTGTTGTAATCCCTCGTATTCTTGCATTACCCATTCTGTTGCATTAGTATGACGTAATACTACTGTCTGTATGATTTCTTTTATGTATATTAACCATTCTTTTTATTTTTTGGAGGGGAATGGAGGGGTTTGATTTCTTTTATTATATTGTTGGATGTTCAGGATGTGCATGTTTGATTTTCTTCTTTCTTATAAGTTTAGAATACAACGAGTTCCCCTGCTCTTTTTGGCGGGGAGTGGGGTGTTTGTTTTTCTTTCTATTGAGGGTTTTCAGTATGTTGCATAGCTCATGTCTGTTTTTCTTTTCAATTTCTTATGCTTTGTATGACGTAATACTATTGTGTTTGTTTATCCTTTTGAGTTTTGAATAAAAAAAATCCCCTACTCTTTTCAAGAAGTGCCATGGGATCTTTAACATCCACCTGAACTACCACCAATCCAGGCAGATGGGACCTCAGTTTAACGTCTCATCCGAAAGACGGCACCTCAGAAGTGCAGCACCCCTCTCATGCTACACTACAGTGTCAGTACCGGGATATTAACCCAAGTGCCAGATGTGGGAACTGAACCCACAGCCCTCTGACCTCCCGGCCTCAGAGGCAAGTGTGTTACCTACTGAGCCACTGACACTGATTCTTTGATTAATGCTTGATTACCAATTGAAACACTTGCTCATATGGTAACAGTGAGCACTCTTGATTCCTGCACATTGAAACAATTTTTTTACAACCCACTTTAACAGCCATGGTAAAAAGTCCTACACATTGTGCCAGATATTCAAAACTTTGCCCCGGGGCTAAATTAGCACTGCCTGGCGGGCAAACTTAGCCCAGAGCACAAAGCAAGCTATATTCGAAAGGAAATAGCCCGGTGCTAATGCTGCTGAATATAGCAGTCTAAGGAAGCCGGGCAAACTGGTCTGGGAGTGCAGGGCAAAAATAGCCCGGGAATAAGACAGCACTGAATATAGCAACAGGGAAGTGCAAACTGCAACTGCAGTGCATTAGACTCTGTAGCAAGCCAGTGTTGCAGGTGGAGAACATTGTGTGTGATTGCACAGAGATGTCTCACATCTACTGCAAACACACCTCTCAACATCCTGCCTCATAAATCAGGGACAAGGCTTAAAAAAATCAGGGACAAAGGTTTAAAATCAGGGACACATCTTAAAAATTGCTATCCACTCAGGAAGCTGGTAGAATAAGTGGTGTAGTGTAAAATGCATTTTCTAAGGAAGAACACAATTGTGACATTAATGTTTGACATTATTTTATGCGTACAACCCCCACTGTTTGGTCATGGAAACACAAGTTTTAGGAGAGACAGAGTAAAACACTGAGGCAAAATCAGGGACATCTGAAAATCAGGGACAGTTGAGAGGTATGACTGCAAACAATATAAGCCACACACTGCAGAACTGTGCTATGCTGAAGTGAGGTTTGCCCGGGGCTAACCTGATTGCACAGTGCTAACACATTAGACCGGTGCAAACTGGTTAGCCCGGGGCAAATGGGAGCTATATTCAAAGCTCCCATGCAAATAAGCCTACTTAGGTAATCCATGGGCAAACTGGTACATTTACATCTCATTAAGTGCTGCTTAGCATACATTACCATGCAGTTTGCCCGGTGCTACTGCATGGAGCACAAAGCTCCCCCTTTTGGTTGGAATGGAAGTACAGGCTGGACGTTGCAGGCCAAGGCATACCCACAGCATCCCCTGTTGGTCGGAATAGAAGTACAGACAGAAAGCAGCAGGAACTGTGCCCAGGCACAGTCGGTGCATACATACTTCACAACCCCTTGCCTCCTGAATCAGGGACATGGCTTAAACAAATCAGGAACAGAGGACCAATATCAGGGACACATCTTCAAAAGTAAAGATATCCACCCAAAAAGCCGGTAGAATATGGGGCTTAGTGCAAAATGCAGTTTCTAAAGAAGAACAAGTCTGTAACTGTAATGCTTGACATTATTTTGTGCTTACAATGTCCACTGTTTAGCCACAGAAACACAACTGTGACGAGGAACAGAGTTATATGTAGAGGCAAATTCAGGGACATCCCTGAAAATCAGGGACGGTTGAGAGGTATGCTCCCGACCCATTCACAATACAATTACACTTAATGTCCCTGGCAGTCTAGTGGTCCCCCCCACGAATCCCGATCCGTTTTAATGACAATTAAATGTAATTTCCCTGGTAGTCTAGTGGTCCCCCCCATGAATCCCGATCCGTTTTAATGACAATTAAATGTCATTTCCCTGGAAGTCTAGTGGTCCCCCCCCCCACCCTGCACGAATCGATATGTTTTAATGACAATTAAATGTCATTTCCCTAGTGATCTAGTGGTCCCCACCCCTGCACAAATCCCAACCCCAAGCACCATACAAAATGACTGTTCCCTGGTAGTCTAGTGGTCCCCTCACCCGGCAGTGATGCCCCCGCTCAGCCCAGCAACACTCTAGGAACGGAGCCGGTGACCGGCTCAGCTCTCCTCTCACCACCATGGCCGGCCGCCGACTGAGGTACGAATGAGCTGTCATTCATACCTCAGTGTTGCTGGGCTGAGCGGGGACATCACTGCCAGGTGGGGGGGGACCACTAGACTACCAGGGAACAGTCATTTTGTATGGTGCTTGGGGTTGGGATTTGTGCAGGGGGTAGGGGGACTACTAGACTACCAGGGAAATAACATTTAATTTGTATTAAAATGGCTTGGGAGTCGCAGGGGGTGGGGGACCACTAGACTACCAGGGAAATAACATTTAATTTGTATTAAAATGGATCGAGTCATGCAGGGGTGGGGGGACTACTAGACTACCAGGGAAATAACATTTAATTTTTATTACAACGGATCGAGTTGTGCGGGGGTGGGGACCACTAGACTACCAGGAAATAACATTTAATTTGTATTAAAATGGATCGGGAGTCGTGCAGGGGGGTGGGAGGGGGGAACCACTGGACTACCATGGAGTTTACTGTACTACCGCGGCTACAGAGGTCCACGATGTGGGGGGGGCAGTGCCTCATTACCGCCAGCTTTGTTCGGCGGTATCTAGCGTTGTGCTACAGGTTGCGCTAATGCCTTTAGCACGGCGCTAGACCTTTGAATATGCCGCACTGCTGGCATTCATGGGCGGTCTCCTAATCCTACCCCTGCATACTATGATCCATTAACGTCGTGCTACCACACAGCGCTGGCACTAATAGAGCTTTTGAATATTGCAGCCTCGCGCAAATCCAGTGCTATTCCAGTGCTGTGTTTTTGCGCTAGGTGCAATTGTTTGACTATCTGGCCCATTGTCCGCTATAGTACGAGGCACAATTAAATGTCAGTCATTTGATAATCAGGAAAAAGTACTGTCGGGAGAATGCACAGTCGGGAGAACGAATACGGGATGTTTTTAATCGGGAAGTTAGTAGTCAGGAAATGGTACCTATTCCCAAATTATAAACCCCCCTCAAAGAATTACTTTTATCATAACCCTGCAAAAAATGCTTTTATTACAACCCCCACAATTTACAACTCCCACAAAGAATTGCTTTTATTATAACCCCCACAATTTATAACTCCCATGAATAGCTCAACGAATTATAACCCCCTCAAGAAATTACTTTGATCATAACCCCACAAAGAATTGCTTTTATTATAACCTCCACAAATTATAACCTCCATGAATAATTGCTTTTATTACAACCCCATCAAATAATTGTTTTATTATAACTCCCACACATTATAACCTCCAAGAATAATTGCTTTCATTACAACCCCATCAAATAATTGTTTTATTATAACCCCCACAAATTGTAACCTCCATGAATAATTGCTTTTATTACAACCCCCTCAAATAACTGTTTTATTATAACCCCCACATAGAATTGCTTTTTATAAAATCACTACAAATAATGACCCCACCAAGAAGTGCTTTTCTTATAACCCCCATGAAAAAAATTATAATACCCACAAAGATATGCTTTTCATATGAACTCCAAAAGTGATAACCCTCCACAAAGAATAGCTTTTAATATGAAAAATGTCAGGGAGGTGCCTGATGCCCTACTTATAGCATTGTTCAGCAGCTCACTGCAAACTGGTGTGGTTTCCATGGACTGGAGAGAAATTGATATGGTCCTGCTACATAGGAGTGGCAGCAGCGAGAAGGTTAGCAACTACAGGCTGGTCCGTCTTACTTCAGTGGTGAAGAAATTAATGGAAACACTGCTAAAGGAAAAACTGGTAGAGTATCTTGAATCCAATGGACTGCAATACCATAGGCAGCACGGATTCACGTGTGTGTGTGGGGGGTCATGCCATACAAATCTGATGGATTTATTTAACTAGGCGATGATGGAAATAGATCAAGCAAGCACAGTGTGTGGCCTGTCTCGACTTCAGCAAGATTTCAATGCTGCGCTGCATTGCAGGCTGATAAAGAAACAGAGCAGTGTGGGGTGGGATCCACAGTGGAGAACTGAGTTAGAAACTAGTCATGGTCAGTGGATAGGAGACAGAGGGTGGTAGTTAACTGCATTAACTCTAATGACGGGAGAGTGATCCATGGGGTGTCACACAGCTCAGTACTGGGACCAGTCCACTGGAATGCCTTCATCTGTGGCATTGCTGAGGACCTGGAAGGGAAGGTATACATTTTTTGCAGACGATACCAAAATCTGCAGTAGGGTGGACACTCAGAAGGGGTGGGGAGAATGCGCAGGGATCTGGCGAAACTCAAGGAGCGGTCTAAAGCATGGCAGTTGGAGTTCAACGCCAAAACATGCAAAATCATTTACCTTGGGCATGGGAACCCAGGAGGCTGAGTATAGGATGGGGGAGGTACTGACAGTCACTTTACAGGAACAGGACCTCGAGGTTATCATATCTGATAACCTCAAAGAGGGAGGCAGTATTACAAAGTAGTGGGTAGGGTTAGTGTGATACTGGGGTGCATAGGGAGGGGTATCTCCATCAGGAGGAGGGAGGTTTTTCTGCCACTGTATTGCTGCCTGGTGAGACCCCACCTGGAGTGCTGTTTCCAGTTTTGGAGGCTGCACCTTAGAAAGGACATAGACTGGGTGAAGGCAGTCCAGAGGAGGGGAACTAAAATGGTGCTGGGGTTGCACGAGAAGCCCTATGAGGAGAGGCTGAAGGATCACAACATGCACACCCTCGAAGAGAGTAGTGCAAGAGGTGACATGATAAGAGATGTACAAGAACCTTACAGGAGGCCCCATGACCTCCCTTATTTTTCCCCACTGTGTCTCTACCCCTCCCTGGCAATCCTCCCATGAGGCAGTTTCTGAGGCAGCCTCCCTTTTCTTTAAATCACACTGTACGGTGATCACTGGTACTCAGGGGATGGCCCACTGTGATGTCTGCAATGCTGTTCCTGTTTGTAAGCACCAGGTCCAGCACTGCCCAGTCCCTAGTGGATTGTTTGACTAGCTGCCTGAGAAAAGTCCCTTGTAGTAAGTCTAGGATGACCCTGCTTCCTGCCAGTCTAATTACCTGCACCTCCTCCTTACTTCCCATTCTGATAATGAGTTCCCCAAGTGCCTTGTCCAGTTCTTCTTCCTGTGGGGGGGGTCTGTGCACTAACCCAGTACAGTTAGCAGCCCCCGCACCTGTCTCCAGAATGACTCCACAGCACCTCCAGCCTTTCCTTTTTCTCTGGGTGCCCCTGCATGCCTGTGGCCTTGATTCCCTCCCTCATATATAATACAACCCCCCTTCCTGCCCTGTCTTTTCTGAACAGAGAGTAACCTAGCATAGCCACGTCCCAGTCCTGGTGCTCAGTGCACCACGACTCTGCTATGGCACTAAATCCAGATCACTCTCTGCCACAATGGCTGTCAGGTCTGGAATTTTATTTCAGAGACTCTGTGCATTGGTGCACCCGGCTCTCCACACTTTACTTCCCCTGTGCCTACTTCCCTGCTTCCCCCACTTCCTGCCCGTGTTGCTCCTTGAAGTCCCCCCAACCCACCACTTCCCTTTTTACATAGAAGTACAGTATATAAACATAGTAACAGATTTTGTTGGCAGAAAAGGACCTTTAGGCTTATTCTACCTCTTGTCCTTGCCTATTCTGTCACCACTGACCCTAACTGGTCATAGTATCACTCCTTACCCCCATTCCTCTACCTAATATGCCCCTATGCCTATCCCATGCATGCATGAAGCTCCCTACAGTCTTTGTCCCCACTTCCTCTTCCAGAAAGCTGTTCCAGTCATCCACTGCCCTTTCCATAAAGAAGTATTTCCACATATCTCTCCTAAACTTCCCCCACTTTGCTTCACTGCATGCCCCCTTGTTGTAGTACCCTCTTTTCTCTGAAATAGAACCTCCACTTTCACCTTGTTCACTCCTGTGAGGTACTTGTAGGTTTCAGTCATGTCCCCTCTAGCTCTCCTCTCTTTCAGGGAGTACATGTTGAGTTCTTGCTGCCTTTCCTCGTATGGCTTCATGTGCAACCCTCTCACCATTTTGGTTGCCCTCCTCTGTACTGCCTGCACCCTTTCAGTGACCTTGTGGAAGTGCGGCCTCAAGAACTGGATACAGTACTCAAGGTGGGGCCTCAACACTGAGCAATACAATGGCAGCACCACCTCCCTCCTCCTGCTAGAAATCCCTCTGTGGTGCACCCTAGTATTCTACTAGCTTTTCCTGCTGCTTTGTCACATTGCCCAGCTACCTTCAGGTCATCAGATATGATGACCCCTAGGTCTCTTTCTTGCTTTTTTTTTTTAATCACATTATTTACCACCTCTGCAGACCTGGCAGGGGCTCGCGCCCGGAGGGGTAAGACTCCGGCCCATCAGAGCCATCATGGTTCCTGCCGGGTCCTGGTATTTTCCTCCGTTGTTTTTCCCCCCTGCCCCCGTGCAATGTGCAATGGGTGCAGCAGCTGTCTCCACCTCCATGGAGGCGGCCAAGCACACTTGGGCACGGGTTGAACCCCTCTTGTGCTGATGCACACAGCACACAAATCTCCTATCCCGAGGAAGGAGAGCAGTTCTCTGGATGCTCAATCCTTACTTCCCCAGCCGACACCCGAATGACCCGAGTCCATTCCTGAACCCAGGTCACCGGCATGGCATGAGGTGTTGCATCCAGCGCCTTAACCCTCAGCGCCACCGGGCTGGGTCTTTCTTGCTTGTTGTCTGTAAGCTACACTCTCACCATCTTATACTCTGCCCCTGGGTCATGCAGCCCTAAGTGCATAATCTTGTGCTTTCTGGAACTGAAACCCAGCTACCACCCCCTTGACCATTCCTGTGGTTTCCTCATGTCAATTTGCATTCTCTCCACCCATTTCTGAGTGTTAACCCTGATGCAGTTTTTTGTATCATTCACAAAGAGACACACCTTACCCTCATGCTCCGCTGCAATCTCACTTATGAAGACACTGAAGAGGACCGGTCCCAGCACCAAACCCTGTGGCACCCCACTAGTCACTCACCTATCGCCTGAGTGACTACCATTTACCACCACCCTTTGCCTCCTGTCTCTTGACCAGTTTGATACCCAGCTTGTCACTTTCTCCCCCACCCTCAGGCTGCTTAGCTTCTTAACTAGCCTCCTGTGCAGCAGTGTCAAAAGCCTTACTGAAGTCCAAATAGGCCACGTCCACTGCTCTTCCTTGATCCACCTCCCTGGTAACCCAATCAAAGAAATCTAGGTTCCATGTGAGAACACCGAACTTGGAACCATGACTGTCAAAACAGCCATGGCTTGATGGCGACTGGAAAGACAGTGACAGTTGTTTTTGTGGGGCTTTGCCCCGCACCTCTTTCTGGGATACTAACTCCAAGGTTGTAGCACCTCAGGAAGGGGAATAATTGTAGGACGCCTTTACGGGGTGTGCAGGACTGCACTCATGCGTGCAGGATGTCACATTATGTCTAAGCTCGGGGCAACACAGGAAACAGGGAAAAAATTATCCTGGTAGGCGAAGGTGGGGACCAGGAGCCACCCCCACACCCAACGTCGAGTGCGTCGGCTGTCTCCAGTGCTTCCTCCAATCCCTGCACACCCATCCAGATTTCAGAAAGGTCTTCTAGGAGAGTGGCGGTTCCACCCCGGGGCTTAAATCTGGGGGAATGGGTACCAGAGGAAAGTAGCAGGAGCCAGGACAAATGGACGGCAAGACTGAGCCTTCAGACCGGGTGGGACAGAAATGAGCAGAGCGCCCCCACTGGAGAGAGTCTGGGGTTGGAGAAGGAGTCATAAATAAAGTCAACAAAAAAAAAATAAATAAATCTGAACTGATTCAGCAAAAGTGGAAGCCCTCACAACCTGGCTGGGACCCAAGCATTTAAAAAAATGCTTCAATCTTTCCTGGGGTTCTGCGGATAATATAGGAGATTCATAAAGGACTACTTTTCAGTGGTGAGGCAATTGAACAACTTGATTGAGAGGTATCTTCCAACCCAAAAGACCAAAGGTTCAGAAACCAAACAGAAACCACCATCAGAATACTACAGGACTAATGAACCATTTGTGGACAGATGGACTCTGACTGTGAAAACGCTTTTCAAGAGATCATTTGACGCCTGATGTAATGACTTTTGCTGACAATATCAAACCATATACCCTTCACAGTGATGCCAGCATGGAATGACTGGGTGCTGTACTTTACCAAGAGCAAGAAAATGGTTTGAGACTAGTTCCATGCACCAGTTACAGTATAAGTCCATCTGAAAAGAACTATCCAATCCATTAGTTGGAGTTCCTTGCGCCAAAGTGGGAAGTGACGGGTCAATTCCAAGAATACCTTTGTATAGCCAGGTTCATTGTATTGACAGACAATAACCCGTTGACCCATGTGCTAATGACTGCCAAGGTTGATGCCACTAGGGATAGATAGATCTCCACTCTATCTGCTTACAACTTCCGCTTGCAGTACCGTCAGGGGCAGAACAATGATAACGTAGATGCCCTGTCCAGATGACCTCATCATACTCCGCCCACAGAAGGGCCATGGATCTATGTATCTGAAGATGATGTGAAAGCAATCTGCTAATGGTGCGTGATGACAGGGCTGCACTCACCAACCTTGACAGGGCTACACCCACCAACCCTGACAGGTCTGCACCAACAAACCCTGACAGGGCTGCACCCACCAACCCTGACAGGGCTGCACCAACCAACCCTGACAGGTCTGCACCCACCAACCCTGACAGGCCTGCACCAGCCAATCCTGACAGGGCTGCACCCACCAACCCTGACAGACTGGCACCCACCAACCCTGACAGGAATTCACCAACCAACCCTGACAGGCCTGCACCCACCAACCCTGAGAGGGCTGCACCCACCAACCCTGATAGGGCTGCACCAACCAAACCTGACAGGGCTGCGCCCACCAACCCTGACAGGGCTGCATCAACCAACCCTGACAGGGCTGCACCCACCAGCCCTTACGGCTGCATCCACCAACCCTGACAGGCCTGCACCCACCAACCCTGACAGTGCTGCACCAACCAACCCTGACAGGGCTGCACCCACCAACCCTTACGGCTGCATCCACCAACCCTGACAGGCCTGCACCCACCAACCCTGACAGTGCTGCACCCACCAACCCTGACAGGGCTGTGGACTTGCTTGTATTGCATCCTGATGCTGTACTGGAGGTGTACATCCACTTTGCCACACTGTATAATTCTTTGCCTTATCTCGGATCTGCAGATGTAAGATGTGCACAGCAAGCAGAGCCTAGTCTGCGAGATATCATTCTAGCCAAACAGAAGGGCTTGGCTTCCATTCATGTAAAATAAAAGCTTTCAGATGTGCCACTTCTCCTGAGGGAGTGGGACAAACTTTAAAGAATGGACTGTTGTATCAAATCACAAAACAGCAAACACCTTTCCCCAAAAAGCAACTGGTTCTTCCCAGCAAGTATTGAAAAATAGCTTTGCAATCACTTCACAAGGACATTGGACACCTGGAGATTAATAAAACTTTGTGCTTCATCCATGACTGATTCTACCGGACACACATGGCTGTTGAAGTAGAATGACATTGTAAACAATGCAACCGGTGCATGACCTATAAGACTCTACCCAAGAAGTCTAATCCACTTGTAAACATCACCAGTACTGGGCCAGTGGACCTGGTCTGCATGGACTTTCCTTACCTTGAACCTGACCAGAAGGGGATCAGTAACATTCTGGTGGTGACTGACCATAACACCCGCTATGCACAGGCATTCACCACGAAAGACCAGAAGGCAACCACCATAACCAATGTAATGTTTGAAAAGTACTTTGTGCATTACGGCATTCCCAGCCACCTTCACTCTGACCAAAGGAAAGACTTTGACAGCTGTCTCATCAAAGAACTTACCAGCACTATGGGCATCAAGAAGTCTTGTACCATTCCCTAGCATCCACAGGGTGATCCTCAGCCTGAGAGATTCAGTAGTACACTGCTTAATATGCTGGGGACACTGGACTCTACAAAAAGAAGCCAAACTGGAACCAGCAGTACCTTCTTAGTCAATGCCTACAACTGTATCAAAAATGACAACGGGATTCTCATTCTACTTCCTAGTGTTCAAATGGGAAGCCAGACTTCCAGTAGACTTATGTTTCAGGGTATTAGCTGACAGCGCCTTGCCAGTGACATACCTGAACTACACCAAGAGTTTACATGTTCAACTGCAAGAGGTCTACAGGGTGGCCCAAGAAGCAGCTAGGAAGTCTAACCCTTCAAACAAGAACAGATATGACAAAAGAGTCCAAGGCAAGCTCTCCAGCTGAATGAGTACTTATCTGGAACTTGGGGATCCCAAGCAAACATAAGACTGAGGACTGATGGAAACTGGATCCCTATGGAATTGTGGAACTGCTTCCAAACTTGCCAGTTTATTGTCTGAGAATGGAAAGAGGAAATGTCGTCAAAACTTTGCATTGAAACCATCTTTTTTCCAATTGATCAAATGTTGCCCGGACCAGTCAACCTAGTACCTCTGTCACCGCCAAGGAGACCTGTCACCAAAACAGTGTAGTGGTTAAGGGCATTCAGATGCAAACCTGGAGACCTGGGTTTAAATCCCATCAGCCTCCGCTTGCATACTGTGTGACCCTGAGCAAGTCACTTAACTTCCTTGTGCTCCCAGGTCGCACTTGGAAACAAGCTCCCAGCTTAGTGTGCCTTTCCTGGTTAAATGATTTCCCCTTCCCCCTTTTTTCACCAGAAATGAGACCCAGACAAGGAGGAACCGTGTGCCTCCCCCTGCATTGCCTGTTGTCCCCCTGATGACAGTCTGCTATGGTCTACAGTAGCTCTGAGGATGTGGAACCTTACAGCTGTTTAGTATTATGAGAATATCTGCCTGCACTATTTCCCATGGAATTTCACCCTTCAGCACCTAGGGGAAGTTATGCGAGTCATTCCAGACCACTGAATCCATCAGCAGCACCCTTTATTCTGACTGAATTCTGGCCCGCCATCGTGGACCTTGCTTCTGTCATAGAGGATGTTGGGATCCGAGTAATAGAACCCACTCAGCACATTGAAAGACTTGAACCCATTATGGCAGAGGACATAGAACCCATCGATGATCCTGATCAAATCATTGCAGAGGAACTGTGGCACCCCGCCATTCTGGAAGAGAAGTCAAATACACAGTTAAACTCACTTACGACGTCCGTGGTGTCCCTTCTAACCTCCATGTAAATGTGGTGCATAAAAAAGTCAGTCTGTTGCCAAGCCCACCATTGCTGCCCCCGTTGTGCTGCTCTCAAGCCATTTTGGGGAGGTGTAATTGTTTACCATGGTGGGAAAATACTAATGCCAATGTTTACCTTGTGTTCTGTGATGTACACAGTTGATGTAGTTCATAGAGGATGCAGGTGTATTAGTTAAAAATATTTAGATAGGAATCAGGTGTATTAGCCTGTTCAGTGTGTTTAGCATGTTTGTGTGTAACCCCTAGGTGGCGTTATCCCAAGGGCTACTATCCTTGCCTGCTTGGCTAATAGCAGGTTAAGGGTCCTAGGCTCGGTGACGGGTGCCTCCACCCAGAGGTCAGGGTTGGTAGTGGTCAAACTAGCTTGGGCATAGCCCTCTGGGACACTGTGACCCCCCTCAATCCCCACTAGTGGCCCACACAATACACAGTGAGTACCTTCACAATTGACACTTACCACCAGGGTCGATTTCTCAAGTTCAACCCTGAGAACCCCCTGTAAAACAAGGTTAGGGCAGCACAAATGACAACAGTACAGTACAGTACCCCCAATACAAATGGAAACCACAGTCAGTTTAAATGCAGAAACAGTAAGATCTGATTTATTCAGAGGGGTCTTAACGAGGATAGGGGCAATCAGGTTAATTAGTTTACTCTCTATAATGATCACACTGTTATGCATGCAGTACAGAATTCACCCTCACTGTCACACACACACACTGGGTACCCAGGTAAAAGGCAAATGGGCTAGCCAGGATCGATGCCCGGGGTAGGCCGGCATTGCAGCTGGGTGGGGCCCTGTGATGGAAAAACAACATGCACACAAACAATTTGTAATCCGGAGCCAGACACAAGAATCAGATGACACACATTTAATTAAGAAAAGTTGCAGGGAGCTACCCTGATTATTACTCACTGCACCTAGGCTGAACACAGGAGGGCTGATGGAAGGATGTTCTGGATTGCCAGAGGAAGCAGGGCCCACACGAGTTGCTTCGGTGTTGTTCCTGTTCAGGCAAGGAGCAGGGGACCGATCCCCTGGCTGGTCCCTCGTCGATGGATCTTCTCTATGCAGCAGGGTAGGGAGATAAGGCCCTTGTGGCAGGGCCTATCTGCATCAGATAACAACAGATTCAGTCTGAAATTAGCTGGGAACAGTCTCCAGCAATTAGCACACAGTTCACAGCAAAGGAGACCGGTTCGCGATCCCCATTTAGCACATAGCACATTCATATGTACAAGCCCGCAGCACACAGCCAAACTAAATCGCGATTCTCTTTCAGTACACAGTACATTTATATACCAGAATTCTACCTGTACCAGGCCAAATGCTCCCCAGTCACGATCGCAAGTCTCTGCACACACTGGGAGCTCAGAAGGAACTGAAATTCCTGACAGGCCGATCGCATTCAGCAAAATCCTCGGTCTTCTACAGGTTATGCCTGGTCCCAAATCAGCAGCTTGCTTCATACTCACAAAATTTGGATTTAGTCCGACAAAAGTCCTCTTCTCCCACTTAGGGCAGAAAGCAGGCTAGCAGGCCAGAAGTCAGGCCTTCCACGGTTCTCCCACGTGAACTACTGTGCAGAACGGCCGCTCGAATTAGACGAGCTCCTTCTCTCTCAGCTTCCCACACAGATTTGGCTTGCCAGCAGACAGCACAGGGGCTTTCACTCAGATCCAAAAGGTCTGGTTGGTCGGTTCAGATGTCAGTCACAGCAGGGCTCCCTCTATAGGTGCAAAAAGGCGCCAACAGTCCAGAAACTACAATTCCCAGAGTCTCACTCCACACAGCCCTATTTCAGCAGGCTCCTTTTGAGAGTCCCAAGTACTGATTGGTCCCCTTCGGCAGTCCAGGACCAAAATAGTCTGGCTGAACAGAAACAGTCCTGGCTGCAAGAAGGCTGGTTAGCACAAACTACATTTTTACTACTATTTAAATGATCTACCAGCAATCAAGTACACCTTTCAAAACACTTTGCACATTTAGCGATGGCAGAAACGGAGCGATTATTCAGCAGCCCGGGCGGAACTCAGGCATAGAAACACATAGTCCCCCCTGTTCAAATTAATTAGCACTGCAGGCAGGCCACACTTAAAGAGACAGTACTTGGAGGCTTTAAAAGCACTCACTGGCAATCACATTTAAAGGGCTTAGGTGCCGAACACCAACCAGGCTGTGAGCAATTAGGCAAGCTCTTGGAAGACTTTTGGGAACCCCCATTTGTAGGGGGGTTACATGTGTTTTTCAGGCATTGATGAGGATGCTAAGGATTCCAGTGAGGGGAGGATGTAACCCCTCCTGAAAGAGGGCTTATCTTTGTCTCTCTCTCTGGAACACTGCTGCCACCTTCCCTGGCACCACTCCTTCACTCTGGTCCTGGTCCACACTGCAGCTGTGGGACCTGGGGTGGACTGGACACTTACTTGTTCTACAGGCTTGGTCGACACCCTTCTCACCGTGGTTGATGTGCCACCACCTCTTCTTACTCAACCAGCCCCTGGACTGCCTTCAGGGTTTGGGAGCACACAGAAAGGAGTTTGCCCGCTCTTCAAAGGCTTGCACCATGCTTATGCTTGCGTCTGACCCGGTGGTCGCTATATTCAGAGGATAGCAGATTGGTGCTATCCAACTGAATATTGGACTGTGTCAGTGCATCACTAAGTGAAACTGTGCTGCCCTGACATGGACCTGGGTCGTATATAGCCCACAGGGAATAGCACTACCTGGAATGGATAGTGCAAGACCCCCGTGTTCTATAAGCAGCCACAACATGCAGATGAGTTTGCTGAGTATGCAAGGTGCTAAGGTCCCATTATGGGCTCATTTGCAAGGTGCACAGTGGCCCATTAGCACCCATCTTGAGAGTGTCTGACACATTCTCCGGTGGTCAGTGGCACCCCCCGACTGCCTGTCATACATTCTAAAATGCAGTCCCTTGTGTCTAGTGGGATCCCCCACCTGCTTATCACCCATCATACATTCTAAAATACAATCTCTGGTGTCTAGTGGCAACCCCACCTCTTGATCGCCCATCATACATTCTAAAATGCAACCTCTGGTGTCTAGTGGCATAATCCCTGGTGTCCAGTGGTTCTCCCACTCCCCTGATTGTCCTTTGACATAAGTAAACATAATCATTGGTGGTCTAGTGTCCCCCCCACCCACCCACTCACAAGCCACCACCCATCACACACACCCTTACCAGTGTGACTGGTGATGTCCAAGGGATCCCTATACAGTGACCAGTCTAGCCCTCCTCTCACCTCTTCAGCGGCAACTGCTGTATGAGCAGTCCGTGGCATGCGTATGATAGACACTGTACATGTGAGCAGTCAGTGGCATGCGTATGATAGGTACTGAACATGTGAGCAGTCAGTGGCATGCGTATGATAGATACTGTACACATGAGCAGTCAATGGCATGTGTATGATAGATACTGTACATGTGAGCCATCAGTGGCATGCATATGATAGATACTGTACACGTGAGCAGTCAGTGGCATGCGTATGATAGATACTGTACACATGAGCAGTCAATGGCATGTGTATGATAGATACTGTACATGTGAACCATCAGTGGCATGCATATGATAGATACTGTACACGTGAGCAGTCAGTGGCATGCGTATGATAGATACTGTACACATGAGCAGTCAATGGTATGCATATGACAGATACTGTACATGTGAGCAGTCAGTGGCATGCATAGGACAGATACTGTACACATGAGCAGTCAGTGGCATGCGTGTGACAGATACTGTACACGTGAGCAGTCAGTGGCATGACTATGATAGATACTGTACACGTGAGTAGTCAGTGGCATGCATGTGATAGAGGCTGTACATGTGAGCAGTCAATGGCATGCGTATGATAGATACTGTACATGTGAGCAGTTAGTGGCATGAATATGATAGATACTGTACACATGAGCAGTCAGTGGCATGTGTATGATAAGATACTGTACGCGTGCTCAATGACAGCGCGTTCGACAGCTAGCCAAGAAATTGGGAAGGGCTATACCAATCACTGTATCGGGATCCACTGGACGTTGCGGTCGCCACCGCAAGGGTCTGTGTGATGTAGAGCAGTTTGTGGGTGGGCAGGGTGGATGGGGGGGACACTGGACCACCAATTATTATATTTACTTATGTCAACAGGCGATTGGAGGAGTAGGGGAACCACCAGACACCAGGGATAATGCTACATAATAAGGAATGGATTACAAGGAGGTGGGGGTTGCCACTAGACATCAAGGACTGCATTTTAGAATGTATGCCAGGCGATCGAGGTGAGAAGCTGCAGTACAGTTGCCCTGCCTTCAGTGGGGTGGGAGCACAGGCTTAGAGACCAGTTAAGGGGTGTTTTTGGTGGTGGCAAATAGCACCGCTTTGGGGTCCGTTTACCGCCTCTGCAAAACTTTGAAACTGATGCTGCATCTGTATGCATGAGGAGAACCCCTGATTTACATGAGTGCAGTAGTATTTTAGCACCTGGGTGCTGTCAGGTTTGGGGGACACTAATTGGGCCTCTGAATATGGCCCTGCCCAGAGTGCAAATGCAACCCCAGGTAGCACCAGTGCAACCATGTTAGCACCAGCATTAACGTTTGAATATTGGGCCCCCTGTGCTATGCTGGGTTGCAGTGTTTTATGTTTTTCAGGCCTTGATGAGGTGCCAGGGATTTCAGTGAGGGGACAATGTAACCTCCTCTTAAAAGGGGGCTTGCCTGTAGCTCTCTCCACAGGACTGCTGCTTCCCTCCTCTGCACCGCTCCTTCATCCCATTCCCAGTCCAGACTGCAGCTGCGTGACTTGTGGCTGGACGGGACTCTGTCATTTGTTCTGTGTGTTTATTAGAAATGTAGAAACATAGACCATGATGGCAGAAAAAGACCGGAGGTCCCACTAGTCTGCCTATATTCCCCATAATCCACGGAACCTTCCCTGGAACCAACTGGTCCTCCTGGGTACTAACCCTCCCCACCCTATCCCTATTCTCCTCCCTGGTCTTGTAGCCTCGGGCGACCACTATTCTCTTCATTTTATCCCATGCCTGCTTGAATCCCCTGACTGTGTTTGCACCCACCACCTCAACTGATAGGCTGTTCCAAGGTTCCACCACCCTTTCCTTAAAGAAATACTTCCTCATGTCCCTCCTGAACCTCCCTCCTGAAGGTCTCTATCATATCTCTCCCCTCCCTTCTGGTTGTTCACTGCCCTTCACTGTGGCTGGCACATCACCACCTCTCTTCACTCAACTGGCCCCTAAACTACCTTCAGGGTCAGGGAGCGAGCCCACAGCAAGGAGGTTGCTCAGTTTCAGTCAGCTCCTAAAGATGCACAAAGTGCAAAATATCTAAAGTAGTACATCCTGTCCCTCAAAACTGACATGAATCTGGGGACTAGTTCAGCTCTGCAAAACAACTAAATTAGCACATCCTGTCCTTGTGAAACTTAAATCTATTTGGAGTTCAGCTCAGCAAAATAGCTCTGAATTACAGACTGGCTCAGGGCTTGTATGCATGCTTTTCCCCTGGAACTGACAGCCACCGAGAACCAGCATTTTAGCATAATGAATAATGCATGAGATGCTAGCCACTGTTATTTAATCCCTGGATTTCTACACAAGGCAGAGACATGTGTGTAACCCCCCCTCCCCGCCGGCCCCCCTTGTTTAATTAGCAGGGCTACTCCTCTCACCACATAGCATCTAGGGGCAAAAGAGAGGGATGAGGGTTTACATAACAAGTACACACATTTCTTTCTAAGCCTGCTATCACAGACAGGCAACCAAGTGTGGCAACTACCTGGCACACACTGGTCGGACCATTTACCATGGCCAGCAACCCAGGTCCCTGGGAGAAAATGTTTGCTCATAATTGTGCTAGGTTTGCACTTCTGGTCAGGGGCACCCAAGTAAATCCAGACACAATGGAAGTAATAACAATACTGTCCAAACCAGGTTGGTGTAACCCCCCTGCAAATGGGGATTCCCAAAAAGTCTTCCAGGGGCTTGCTTGAATGCTCCAAGCCTGAATGGTGTTTGGCGTCTAAGCCGTTTATCTGTGAGTGCTTTTAGAGCCCCTGGTACTATCTCTTTAAGAGCTGTCTGCTTGCAGACATAATTAGTTTCTATGGGGGGACTGTGTGTTTCCCTGCTTGAGTCCCACTCGAGCTGCTGCCAAATTGCTCTGTTTCTGCCGTCGCTAAGTGGGCAGAGTGAGCACTTTTTAAAGATGTAACTGTTTGCCAGAAACCATTTAGAGTAATAACGAAAATACAGTTTGTCTAACCTGCTTTTCTTTGCACTCAGAACTGTGTTTGCCTAGCCCTCCATTCTGGTTTTGAACTTCTGAACTGGACCAATCATTGTGGGGGGACCTTTGAAATGGAGCCTGCGGCTGGCAAATCAGAAGTTGGACTCTCATTGTGGAGCCAGCCACCTATGTACTGTATGGCCAATGCCTCTGGGAATTGTAGTTTGGAGTTCAGCGCCTTTTTGCACCAACAGGGGGAGTCTGATTGTGAGTGACAGCCAAACCAGCCAACTGAACTGGGAGGAACACAAAGGAAATGCCCGGCTCTGTCTACTGGAAAGATCAGATGAGGTGAGACAGTGAAGAGAAAAGGAGCTATGTGCTTCTGCTGCGTATAGTTTTAGCATGGTAAGCGCGTGTAAGGCCCTGAGTTTCAGTCTGCAGCCTGTGCAAGCGCCTGTTCGGACTGAATCTGACCTGTGAAGAGAATCAAGGAGATCTGAAGAGCAGAAACCAGGCTCACCCTGTAGAAGACTGGAGAAATTGCTGAATCACGCTCAGTCTGTCAGGAACTGAATCTGCTGTGTGTTCCCCCGGGTATTGTGCAGCAATTGCAATCAGGATCGAGAAGCGGTCTGCCTGGTATAGTACTTTCCTTTTACATGTAAATGTGTGTAGTGCTTGTGGGGAATCGTGTTTCAAATCCCCTGTACAGTGAATTGAGTGCATGAAGCTGGAAGTAAACCCCAGCTTAATCCAGACTACATCAATTTGCTCTAAACTGCAGTGGGGTCCAGTCACAAGGACCTTGTCCACATGGTCTGCTCCTCCTGGCAATCCAGGACAATCTGCCTTCCAACCAGTTCCCAGCATTGAGTTTGTGAGTACAAAGCAGGATAGCTCCCTGCCATCTGTTTATACATAGACAATGTTGGCAGATAAGGGCCTGTGGCCACCCAGTGCAAGTGTGTCATCTAATTGTTGCTTTTTTAATTTCTTCACAAACTGAGCCCTCCGGCTCCGGATTACAATTGGGTATTGTCCAAGTGTTTTTTCCATCACAGGGCCCCAGCCAGCTGCACCGATCCTGGCTAGCCCCCCCCCCCCACACACACATCCTGGGTACCCAGTGAAAATGACAATTTGGGACTCTGAACATGCTCACAGTACTGTGATTATTAATGTGTTTAACCTAATTAACCTGATTTCCCCCTTCCTTGTTACAGCTCCTTAAATAAATCAGATCTATTGGTTTTCAGCAAAGTTACACTGACTGAGGTATTCATTTATGTTAAAGTATTGCACTGTGTATTTTGCACTGTATCATCTTGTTTTACAGGGGGTCCCCAGAGTCCAGTCGACAGAGCCAGTCCTGGGGGTAAGTGTACATTGTGAAGATATTCCTAATGCATTGTGTGGGCCACTAGTGGGAAGAAAGGGGGGTTACAGTGTCCCAGAGGGCTGTGACCAAGTTAGTTTAGCTACTGCAAACCCTGACCTCTGGGTGGAGGCACCCGCCATTGGACCTAGGCCCCTCAACCTGTTAGGAGTTAAGCAGACAGGGGTAGTAGCCCTTGGGATAGCACCACCGAGGGGTTACATTGGGATTCTAGAGTGTGGCTTTTATTCACATAACAGAGTAGGAATAATCACAAAGCGAAGATGGACCCCTACAGAGCTACACATACTGGTATTGCAGATTCTCCAGAGGGTACAGAAATTCCTGACATTCCCATTTAGCATAGGCTGAAGTAACACAAAACAGTGAACACCCTGGTTCTGAAATGGAGGTTGGCACACACGGGCCAGAACTGGTACATTTCCCATCGACTAAGCATACACGGCCAGTACTAGGACACTTTCCCATATTCCATGAGGAATGAAGGTGGTACATACAACCACAAAAGAGCACATCCAGGCTCAAAATCTTCCAGCACTCACTATACTGAGGTGAACTGAAAACAAAGAATCCAAAACCCACGTCTGGGTAACTATTTCCATCAGGCGCTGGCCAAATGCACTGACTGAAAATTGAACTGGTGCCCAAACTGAACCCAGAGAGGTAAACTGGTTACTCCAGATGGTGGGGGTCTCCCACCTTTTGCTTCCAAGTTTATACTAAGCCATTCATCTGGTTAATAACACCCTCGCAGAAACTTGTAGATGCTATCTTGAAATGTTTTTCACACTCTTAACATACTACATGACACACCTCTAAGGTGTCAGAAAGTTAAAAGTTATGTACTTGGACAGTCTCTCACTAGACTCCAAATGTAGGCAGACACTTTTAAAACAGAAACAGTTTAGGTGACAGGGTCCCTTTGTCAGAGAAATTCACCATAGGTATTGCAGGTGTCCCTCCTGGGCTTACACAAAAGTAGTACTCACACTTCTGAAGTTGTACAAAGGCTGCTTACCAGACAGACTGGATTGAGGGAATTGCCCCTGAACCCTGAAGATCATCCCCATCCGTCCTGGGATGGGGCAAAGGAAAACCCACTTGGCAAGGTCTCCACCACTTCAGTCACTGTCTTCTATGTTCTTCTTCTAGAGTGAGAACAAACTACCCAAAACAAAGAGGTAGCTGTATAACAGAGCTGTCTGAGGAGCTGCACAGCAAGCTGCAGCCTCCTCCTGGAACTCCTACTCAGGGCTGACTCCACTCCAACCGGACTCTCTAAAGCTATCGCCCTAGGGCTGGCAAAGAGTGTGGCTTATGCCACTGTGAGAGATCTAAGATTACATCATCCTCCAGCTCAGCTGAGACTGAAAACAGAACATGACAGTGTGAAACCCATTTAACTGGCATTTCACTAGATGCCTTTCCAAACCTGCCACTGGTTCTAACTGGGATTCTAGTAACCCCTAGGAGCAAGAGGGTTACACCCAACCTCAGCCAGGAAAATGACTGTCCCCAGTCATTACCTACCCGGCACTGGACCATCCTACCCTATGTGTTACCTATGAAGAGGGGTGATCAGGCCCTCTCCTACCATGTGCCAGGCACAGGCAGGCAACACTAAGGGCCCAGAAGCCATTGGCTGATGCATTAGCCCCTACACAATGATCTTATTATGGATAACCAGTGTCCCTGGAGGAACTGTCCAGAGCATAGCCCTAATAGACCAGTACTGCGGCCCCTCTGGCCAGTCAGGTCCACAGTCTGTCTATCCCCCTAGCCATCTAGGGAAAACCTATCTAACCAGAAACTTACCCAAAGGGAGGACCTCCCCCCAGCCCAGGAGACCTGAAAACCAAAAACACAGCGCTAACACTATACATAAGCATTACACTCCATCCACCCCTACCCCCCACCCACAAATACACCTGTGGAAGGAAAAGGTTAACACATGTTAACAACTACTATACTTTAAACAACACTTTAAAGCACAAAGGAACTCTGATGAGTCCCTCCAGTCCTCTTCTTGTCTTCTCTTCTTTCTTCACCAGGATCCACCTGCAAGAGAAAAGACAAAACAAACCCCAAATCTGCAAAACACACAGTATAACAACAATAACACATACTATCAAAACACTGGAGAATCACAAAAAATATTTTTTGAAAAGTAGAAAATATCAACATTATGTACAATACACCTTTTGGGGATGGAAGGCCCAAAATGTCCACACTAGTGACAACAATGGTGCCCGGAGGCAAGGTCCATGAAAGAGTCTCTCCTGGGCCGGAGCCCGGTGAAGCACAGTTCCTGAAGTACTGTAATCCCAAAGGGGAGAGTCTTTGTGGACAGTTCAACAGTCTGTAGTCTACCAGGTGTAGGATGTGTATTGCAATGTCAATAAGGTAAGAAAAGTCTGGACTTACCAGTCCCTTGAAGAACGAAAAAATGGACAGCACCTGGTTCTCCAGCCAAAGACTCTCCCTGGCAGCATTTTTCAGATACAGCTGGGCGGAAATCTTCCTGAAACAGGATGAATGTCTGGAAACTGCTGGGTTGATGTCATCTAGAAGATGGAACCTTGGAACAGGAAAGGAACAGCTGGGTTGCTGTCATCCGAAATCCCAGGCAATGAATCAGGAAAACTGGGGTGATGTCATCTAGGCTATCTGGAAGACCAGGCGATGAAACTGGAAAGGCACACTGCAAGGCTGATGAAACTGGACACACCTTGGATCCTGGAACACCAGTCTGGTGGAACAACATGGGTATGGTAACGGCTGGATGGCAGACGCTTGCTACCACTGCTCTGCTTCCCTCTGGGTAGGCATGGGCATAATCACAGGACAATGGTAACATTGAGGGTAGTACCACAATGGGTCAGGTGCAAGAATTATGACCCCATCTGGGCGCTCATAATTTACGTTATGGAAAGTCTTGTTCCCTTTATCGTCCACAAATCTTACAGTGTCTCTAAACAATGTCCTGCCTAACTTCCAAAACTTGAGTTTGTCTCTGATATAACGAGTTGCACCTGGATGCAATTCTTTAGTTGCCTCTTCCACTAGCCACGCTTTCCTGTTTTTCTCAATCTCCTCCCAGACTCTCCGAGGAAAGGTAGGAAAGGACATTCCATAGATTTCGTTTGCCTTCCTATGAACCAGTCTTTCCTCCTTACTACTCTTCATCAGTCTATGACCCTCGGCCTGGCTTGGGGGTGGCCAGTCCTGGTTCTGCCAGTGTCGCATACTCAAAGCTACGTAGCACTTGTCCCTGATCCCTTCTGAGGGCAGAGCTGTGGAGGCACCAACTTCTTCTTCTGGTTCCTCCGAGGCAAGAGCTTGAGGCCGCATACTGAGACCCTCAACAGAGAAATACATTTTTTCCTCCTCCTCTTCCTCACTTAGGATTTGGGCCCAGGAGTGAGCAGTTGTCCTCACTCCCAAGACAGTCCAGTCTTCACTGGGTGTGGAGGTAGACACCGCCCATTCTAAAGTTTCTCAAAACTCATCCTCTCCATTGAGGCTAGGACTAGGACCCTCTCTCCATGGATCCACTGACGCTTCCTCTGGACTGTTCATCTGTGGCACAGGCATGGAGACATCATGAGGAATCTGCTGTGGCAGTAAATATACACCCTCTTCCTTTGTGCCACACTCTGCTGGGCCTCCCCCAACTGGGTCAACCTGGTGCTGTGTGCTGCTACTTGCAGGATTTTGTAGCTTTGTCCAAGTGGGAGACAAACGTATTTTAGGTGTCTTTGGACAGACTTTGCTTCTCTAAACGCCCTGAATAGTGAGGAATCATGAAGACGTCCCTTCCAGCCTTGAAGCACATTATACATTCTCTCACAGGGTATCCGGGAATCGCAACATGAGGAGGCAAACCTCCACCATAGAAACATTGCCCAATTTCTTTAAGTTTGTTAACCTCTTCATCTATCATAGCCCGGGCATGATCCGGGGTAGTGGGATGATCCCGAAGCCATGACTGTAAACAAATACACAAAAGTTTTCTGTTATTACTGAGTTCACTGTACTTGGAACAGTCTCACAAAATGGCTCCCTGCTGCTGCGTTTACATTAGTGCCCCACCCTGTAATAGCGGCAGCAGCACTCCTGACGCATCAACAATCAGTATCTGACTCAAGCAACTGTGCATCTGATTTACTGCATACTGATAAATTTTTGCTCAAACTGTACTGACTGCACTGCTTTTTTCCTCTCTCAGCACATCTATATGATTTACGGACTTTACAATTAGCTTTCAGTCAATTGTTTACTTGTTTAAAGTTACTAAAGCCACAGTATTTCTTGGACAGAATTGTCTGCTTGTTGCAGCCTCTCATACAACGCACAGTCTCTCAAATTGCTCAGAAAATCATACTGTTGCTGAATCCATAATATATGCTCACAGTCTATTGCTCAGAATTCTTGTTTGGCTTTGATTTTTACTTTACAGTCCTCCTTTGCAAAACAGTCACACTGTTTACTTTACACACAGATCCAGCTGGCTTTTGAAAATCACAACACAGTTTGCGCTTAGTTTTGCTGAACGGTGCTCACTGAATCAGAAGCCGGCTTGCTCCGATGGAAAATCTCGGCCTAAAGCCGATGCTGGAAGGGCTCTGGGTTGAAGTTGGCTGGCGATCCCGCCGATTGTCACTACAAGCACTACACTTTCTTCCCAGTTGATCGGATTAGCACAGAAATAGTCTGTATTTTACAGATTTGGAACGTTTACAGTCACTGTGATGATTCTCCTGCTACCAGCTCATACACCACCCGCACTCACTCCCTCTCGAACACTGGGCAGCACTCTGGTGCTGGCTAGAGGACAGGACTAATTGCAGTCTCACCAATCACTCGACACCATGCAAATGAGCCTCTCTCTCTCTTCTCATGTCCTTCTCCTTCACGGCGATCATTGAGCAGACAAAATTTAAACTGCAAAACAACTTTTTTTTCTCAACTGAACTTTTCCATGGCGGGAGCACCATTTTGAACCATTTTTCTTAGCTATTTCTTTAGCGACTCCCCCAGTTCACACAGCAAGCATTTGGAACTTTTCAGGGCACAATTGCTCTTTGTTTCCCAAAGTCCACAATACTATTTTCTGTCACAACTTGAAAATTAAAGCTGGTAAACATTCTGATTGATGCAGGACAAGGGGCATACACTATTTGGCTTTACAGCTCCTTGGTAAATGTTGGCACAATCACAGCAGAACTTGAACAGCAGGCACACAGCGACACATATGGATGGCACTACTCTGGGCAAACTCATCATGCATAAAGCTTCCAATTTTTGGCTACCAACTGCCAGACAGACAAAACACTAGCCACAACCTGAGCAAGCATCTCTTCTTTTCTCCCAAAATTCAAAAACACATTGACAGACGAGCCCCCATTTTTGTAACCCCCCCCCCCCACCGGCTGCCCTTGTTTAACTAGCTGGGCTGCTCCTCTCACCACATAGCGTCTAGGGGCAAAAGAGAGGGATGGGGGTTTACATAACAAGTACACACATTTCTTTCTAAGCCTACTATCACAGACAGGCAACCAAGTGTGGCAACTACCTGGCACACCCCTGGTGGGACCATTTACCATGGCCAGCAACCCAGGTCCCTGGGAGAAAACATTTGCTCATAATTGTGCTAGGTTTGCATTTCTGGTCAGGGGCACCCAAGTAAATTTAAACATAATGGAAGCAATAACTATACTGTCCAAACCAGGTTGGGATTCTAGAGTGGGGCTTTTATTCACGTAATAGAGTAAGAATAATCACAAAGCGAAGATGGATCCCCACAGAGCTACACGTACTGGTATTGCAGATTCTCCAGAGTACAGAAATTCTTGACATTCCCATTTAGCATAGGGTGAAGTAACACAAAACAGTGAACACCCTGGTTCTGAAATGGAGGTTGGCACACACGGCCAGAACTGGTACACTTCCCATTGACTAGGCACACACGGCCAGTACTAGAACACTTTCCCATATTTCATGAGGAATGAAGGTGCTACACATGACCACAAAAGAGCACATCCAGGCTCAAAATCTTCCAGCACTCACTATACTGAGGTGAACTGAAAACAGAATCCAAAACCCATGTCTGGGTAACTATTTCCATTAGGCACTGGCCTAATGCACTGACTGAAAATTGAACTGGTGCCCAAACTGAAGCCGGAGAGGTAAACTGGTTACTCCAGATGGGGGGTCTCCCACCTTTTGCTTCCAAGTTTATACTTGGCCATTCATCTGGTTAATAACACCCTCGCAGAAACTTGTAGATGCTATCTTGAAATGTTTTTCACGCTTAACATACTACATGGCACACCTCTAAGGTGTCAGAAAGTTAAAAGTTCTGTACTTGGACAGTCTCTCACTAGATTCCATATGTAGGCAGACACTTTTAAAACAGAAACAGTCTAGGTGACAGGGTCCTTTGTCAGAGAAATTCACCATATGTATTGCAGGTGTCCCTCCTGGGCTTACACAAAAGTAGTACTCACACTTCTGAAGTTGCACAAAGGCAGCTTCACCATACAGACTGGATTGAGGGGATTGCCCCTGAACCGTGAAGATCGCCCCATCCCTCCTGGGATGGGGCAAAGGAAAACCCACTTTGCAAGGTCTCCACCACTTCAGTCACTGTCTTCTGTGTTCTTCTTCTAGGGTGAGAACAAACTACCGAAAACAAAGAGGTAGCGGTATAACAGAGCTGGCTGAGGAGCTGCACAGCAAGCTGCAGCCTCCTCCTGGAACTCCTGCTCAGGGCTGACTTCACTCTAACTGAACATTCTAAAGCTATCTCCCTAGAGCTGGCAAAGAGTGTGGCTTATGCCGCTGTGAGAATTCTAAGATTACATCAGCCTCCAGCTCAGCTGAGACTGAAACCAGAGCATGACAGTGTGAAACCCATTTAACTGGCATTTCACTAGATGCCTTTCCAAACCTGCCCTGGTTCTAACTGGGATTCTAGTAACCCCTGGGAACAAGTGGTTTACATGTGCAAACAGAGCAGATTTGTCTGAGAGAAACCTCTGGGGAGAGGAGATGAGAGAGAGGACAGGAGAGGGGAGGGGAGGAGAGGAGAGCATTTGTGAATAGCTCTCATTTGTTATTCCTATCTGACTAAAACGTTAGTCTAAAACTGACTTGAGACCCCTGGAAAAGGGGATTGATGCAGGCAGGGATCTAGCACTGAATTAGAGCAGGGGTTGCCACGAAAGCTGCTCTGCATCTGGGAAGGTGGTGAGCCACATAGAAACATAGAAACATAGACTTTGATGGCAGATAAGGACCACTTGGTCAACCTAGTCTGCCCATTTCCCTACCTACAGGAAGAAAAGCCCGCAGATCCTAGTTAACCAACAGCCTATTTCTTCCTACCCTCCACAAGAATTGCCTTATGTCTGTCCCATGCATTCTTGAATTCTCCCACAGTGTTAGATCCCGCAACCACCTCAGGAAGGCTGTTCCATGCATCCACTACCCTCTCTGTGAAAAATACTTTCTACATTGCCCTGAACCGCCCCATCTTTAAATTGTGTCCCTTGTTCTTGCACGCTCTTTTTCTGAAAGATGCTACCCTCTTGGACTTTGTTGATTCCACTGAGGTACTTAAAAGTTTCTATCATGTCCCCCCTTTCCTCAAGGGTAAACATATTAAGCTCCTTTAGTCTCTCCTTGTACGGCTTCTCTTGCAGGCCCTCCGCAATTTTGGTTGCCCTCCTCTAGACTGCCTCTATCCTGTCTATGTCCTTGCGGAGATGGGGTCTCTAGAACTGGACGCAGTACTCCAGATGGGGTCTCACCAACTGTCTATACAGAGGGATAACAACTTCCTGTTTTCTGCTGGTGATGCCTCTCCCTATGCATCCCAGCATACCCCCAGCCCTTCCTACTGGCTTCTCACATTGATTGCTAACCTTAAGGTCATCTGATATGATTACCCCCCAGGTTCCTTTCCTTTTTATGTTGCTTGCATGCATGTGCAAGAAACATAGTGTCATCATCGGAGATTTCGGAGGTGTGTCACCTCCTCCTCCAATTCAGTCAGTGTGTTGGCAGGCGCGGCCCCTGTAAGCCAATGCATTCTGGAGCTGTCTATGACAAGCTCCAAAATGCAGTGGCATACAGTTGAAAGGGGGAGCTACGCTTCAGTGAGCACCGATAAGATATCGGCTGCACACGCGCAGCCCCCCCCCACAGACACCCATGCAGGCATGCGCGCCCCGCTCCCCTGACGTACTGTATAGCCGATGGGGTGCCCAATCCCTGTCGGCTGAGCCGTCCCCAGTAGTAAGTGCCATGCTGGGCCCACCCCAGCGTGGCCTAGCTGATCCTTTGGCTGATGGGTGCCCAATCCAGCAGTCGGCTGAACGCCCCTTGACCTTGTGCCACTGGGAGCCCACTCCAGCGTGGCAAACAAATGCTATGGCCGACGGGGTGCCCAATCCCCGTTGGCTGAATGCCCCTAACGTCCTTGTGCCATGCTGAGGCCCACCCCAGCGTGGCAAGCGTCCATGACATCTTTTTAAAAAAAACCTGTAAAACAAAAACTGTCCGCAGTAGCGTCTCCCAACCCCCTCCCACAGCCCGCACCCCCACTGCGCACCCAGCCTCCCCACACCCCTCCTCACCCCATACTTACCTCCGGACCTCGGAGCGACGATCTTCGGTGGACCGGGAACACGTCTGTACTCTTCAAAGCCGACCGCGAACTGAGGAAATGCCGGTAAGCTGTATAATGGGCTAGATAGGGGGGTTTCAACTTTGTTGCATATCTCAGGCATTTTTGGGAATTTTTGCACCAATTTTCAACATAGGGTTTTTGGGACCCCGTCTCATGAATGATGTCACTGTCATGGCGTTATTCGGGCCCGAAGGGTGATTTCAGTCACTACAAAAATCACCCTTTCGGCCTGAATAACGCCATGACAGTGACATCACTCATGAGAAGGGGTCCCAAAACCCCATGTTGAAAATTTGGTGCCAAAATTCCAAAATGACTGTTTTACGAGTTATGTTGTAGTTCCTACGAGGCTCATAAGTTCACGAAATTTCAATATTTTCACTCCAGATTTTCAACATTGCCATTTTACCACACCTTCTTATGAGTAGTATAGCTGTCATTTTCATGTCTCACCCAAAATGTTTCACTTCATGTAGTACACAATGGCGCAGTCGGTATAAATCAAGTAAAGGACAAATTAAGAAAATCACAGTGACACTGTTCATGAGTAGAGGTCTTAAAATAGCTATGTTGAAAATTTGGTGAAAAATCCAAAATGATTGTTTTACGAACGGCGCTAGTATTTCCCACGCACGTAGAAGTTCACAATTTTCATTATTTTCACTCCAGATTTTCAACATTGCCATTTTACCTCACCTTCTTATGAGTAGTACAGCTGTCATTTTCACATCTCACCCAAAATGTGTTTCTGCTCATGTAGCATATTAACGGCTAGTCGGTGTCTAAATCAATGTACTGGACAAATTAAGAAAATCACAGTGACACTGTTCATGAGCAGAGGTCTTAAAATGGCTATGTTGAAAATTTGGTGAAAAAATCCTTCAGATGTTCTGCAATATTACTAATGAAGACATTGAACAGAACTGGCCCCAGGACCATCCTGCAGCACCCCACTGGTCGCCCTCCCTAGACTGCATTCCATTTACCACCACTTCTACCTCCTGTCTGTTAGCCAGTTTCTAACCCAGTTTACCACCCTTTCCCCATGTCCGCCTACCCAGTTAGTTTATCAGCCCCTATATGGGATGGTGTCAAAGGCTTTGCTGAAATCAAGGTGTGTTGTCCACTGCCCCACCCTGGAGTCACTTCCTTTGTCACCCAGTCAAATAAATCAACCAGATTTATCTGACATGATGTCCCCACTGTGAATCCATCTTGTCTATGGTCCTGGTTCGATGGCATCTAGATGCCCCACTATCCTTTCTTTAAGCAATGTCTCCATGATCTTCCCACTACTGAGGTGAGGCTGAATGGCCTATTGTTCCCTGCCTCCTCCCTGCTGCTGACTTGTGTAGAGGGACCACATGTGCCCTCCTCCAATTCACTCATGTTGAATGACCCAGTGAACATGGCTGCCAGAGGTACTGCTATCTCCTTCGCAGTTCTGTTAATATCCTTGCGTATGCCATCTGGTTCCATCGCTTTGTCTACCTTCAATTTAGTGAGCTCCTGCAGGACTCTTTTGCCTTTGAATGGACTATTGTCCACCTCTTCACCCCCTTGGCAACTGCTGTACTGCTGTGGCCCTTGCCCCTCCCACTCTTCTGTGAATACTGAATGGAAAGACACAGTGGATGTCTTGAGAGGAAGGCATTAAACTGTCACTTCCAAATACTTAAACAGCACGTACAAGCAAGCAACATTCGGCATTGACAAATGCTTGTTTGTTGTTGTTACTACCTCTCCCCCATTGTGTAATCTTCCCCTGGGTTCTTGTTTCCCAGGTGCATTATTTTGCACTTCTTTGCATTGAATCCAAGCTGCCATACTTCTGACCA
This sequence comes from Neoceratodus forsteri, assembly GCA_016271365.2. NCBI lineage: Eukaryota > Metazoa > Chordata > Ceratodontiformes > Ceratodontidae > Neoceratodus > Neoceratodus forsteri. Next base: position 6,976,646 of record CM057458.1, read on the forward strand.
TTCCTCCAACCTTGCCAAGTCCCTTCTCATCCTTTCCACGCCTCTCTATGAATCAACCCTGTTGCAGATCTTTGTGTCATCTGCAAAGAGGCATACTTTTCCTTCCAGTCCCTCTGCAATGTCACTTATAAAGACATTAAAAAGGACTGGACCCAGTACTGAACCCTGCAGTACCCCACTAGTGACCCCTCTTTCTTCAGAGTGGACTCCATTTACAATTACTTCTGTGCCCTGTTGTCCAGCCAATGTTTTACCCAGGCTACCACCCTGGAACCCACTCCCAGGCTGGTTAATTTGACTACTAATCTTTTGTGTGGGACTGTGTCAAATGCCTTGCTAAAGTCTAGGTAGGCCATGTCCACAGCCCCTCCCTGGTCTACTACTTTGGTCACCCAGTCAAAGAAATATATTAGATTCATCTAACATGACCTTCCACCTGTAAACCCATGCTGCCTTGGGTCCTGCCCCACTGGCCTCTAAGTACTCAATAATTCTTTCCTTCAGAAGTGACTCCATCACTTTCCCTACCTCAGAGGTCAAACTGACAGGTCTGTAGTTTCCTGCCTCTGTCTTGGTCCCACTTTTGTGAAGGGGAATCACATCCACCTTCCTCCAGTCCTTGGGTACCACACCATCCTCCCATGATTTGTTAAAGAGTAGTCAGTAGTTTCACTAGTTCCCCCCTTAATTCTTTTAGAATTCTGGGGTGAATTCCATCAGGCCCCATTGCTTTGTCCACCTTCAGTTTTAGGAGTTCTTGCAGAACCCTTTCTTCTGTGAAAGGACTGGGATCGACCCCCCTATCAAGAGTACTTCTGTTAATTGGATTAGGCACTTCCCTCCTCTTTTGTGAATACTGAGCAGAAATATTCATTCAGTATCCCTGCTTTTTCACTGTCCCCATCTGCCCACCCACTGTTCATTCTATTCAGCCTCACTATCCCTCCCTTTGTCTTTCTACGCTCTCTGATGTACCTATAAAAGGTTTTATCCCCCTTCTTAACCAAGTTGGCTATCTTTTCCTCAGTTTGGGCCTTTGCTGTTCTGACTTGCCTCCCTGCTTCCTTCTGCCTTAACTGGTACAGCTCTCTGTCCTGCTTCTTCTGTGTTTCCTTATACTTCCTGAGTGCTATCTTTTTCTCCCTGACTTTCCCAGCCACCTTTTTTGAGAACCATAGTGGCTTTTTCTTTCATTTTGATTTGTTTATTTGCTTTACACAATGGCTTGTTGCCTCTGTGATGGCAGTTTTGATGATTCCCCATTGTTGCTCCACCCTCCTTCTAGCCTGTTTGCTAGTGCTTTTCTGAGGCACTCTCCATCTTGCCAAAGTCAGCCCTCCTGAAGTCCAGTACCCTCACTTTGTGTGGCTTGACTCTGTAGCTGAGTTTAACGTGAACCACACTGTTTGATGGTCACTTGTTCCCAGATGGCAACCCACTTCTAGATCTGAGATCCTCTCACTGCCCCCATTTGAGAGTATGAGGTCTAAGATTGCTCCCTCACGAGTGGGTTCTGAAACTAGCTGTCTGAGGCCTGCCACCTGTAGGGCATAGAGAATGGTCCTGCTCTTGGATGTGGCTGCAGCAAATGTGCTCCAGTTAACATCTGGTATATTCAGGTGTCCCATCAACAGTATCTCGCCTTTCTCTGCCATCCTAAGAATGCCTTCTATCATATCCTTGTCCATTCCCTTCCCCTGACATGGGGGTCTGTACACAACCCCTGTGCGGATTGTGGTGCCCTTTCCAGTCTCCAAGGTGACCCACAGTGCCTCCTCTCCTCTCTGATTACTCTTTTGTTAGGTTGCTTTTATCCCTTCCTTTACATAGAGAGCTACTCCTCCCCCTCTTCTCCCCTGCCTGTCTCTCCTGTAGGTTATGTACCCTGGTATGTTAACATCCCAGTCATGGTTCTCTGTGTACCATGTTTCTGTGACTGCTACGATATCCAGGCATCCCTCTTCCATCAAGGCCACCAGCTCAGGGAGCTTGTTGCCCAGACTACAGGCATTGGTACTCATTACCCTCCATTTCCTGATGGCCTTACTCCTTTTTGCCCCATCCCTGTCCTTCTTGCCTTTGTCACTTTCCCATTTACCCCTGCCCTTCTCCCTATCGACACCTCTATGTTGGTGTTTACCGCACTTACTACCGTGATTTTTTTGGAGGGCTAGTATTTCCCTGTTCCTTTCCAGTGCCCCCCCTCGGCTAGTTTAAATGCTTGCCAATGAAGCATTTAAACCTATCACCTAGGATCCTGGTTCCCCTCCTGGACAGATGCAGCCCATCATGCCAGTATAGGCTTGCATCACTCCAGGTGGACCCCCAGTCCCCAGTGAAGACAAATCCCTGAGCTCTGCACCAGTTTTTCAACCACTGATTGAATCCCATGGTGCGGAACACCTCTCCTATACCATAGATGGGCAGCACCTCCAAGAAGGTCTTCTACTGCTGTTAGGATTTTATCCTAACAGGAGATCGAACCAGCTGAGGTCCCGAGTCATTACTCACCTGTTGAGGTTGGTGAAGGCAAGTCCCATTGTTGGGTGACTAGCATCTTCATCGTTTGGAGCACCATGGCTCACACTCCTTACCAAAAGAAGCACATTGGGTCCACAGCACCTGTAACCAGCTTACAGAACAGAGCTCCCATCATTTAAAGTCATCATGGCCCACACCCTGCACCACCGGGAGCGTGCAGGGTCCACAGCACCTGTAACCAGCTTACAGAACAGAGCTCCCATCATTTAAAGTCATCATGGCCCACACCCTGCACCCCTGGGAGTGTGCTGGGTCCACAGCACCTGTAACCAGCTTACAGAACAGAGCTCCCATCATTTAAAGTCATCATGGCCCACACCCTGCACCCCTGGGAGTGTGCTGGGTCCACTGCACCTGTATCAAGCCTGGAGAAATAACCATCCAGCCATCATTTGCCTATGCAGGGGAGATATCCCCATAAAACAGCACCAGCCTGCCATCTAAAGGTCATGAGTACTGGGTTTACCCACAGAACTTATCATTCCTATTGTTTAGCTAGCTAGATATATTCTTAACATTCCTGGGTGACCTTAGAATCAAGATCACAACTACAGCTTACATAGATACATAGATGTTGTCAGCAGATAAGGGCCTTGTGGCCCATCCAGTCTGCCCTATCCCTCATTCTAATACTTAAGATACCCTAGATGCTACAAGTTCTCCCCCTTTTGCCTTAGCTTGATAATTCCCATGTGTCTATCTCACACATTCTTGAATCCCTGAACCGTGGCCACCCCCACCACTTCCTGGGGGAGACTGTTCCATCTCTCCACCACCCTTTCAGTGAAGTAGAATTTCCTCATGTTCCCTCTAAGTTTTCCTGCTTTTAGTCTCATGCTGTGCCCCCTTTTTCTGCTATTTCCCTTCATGTGAAAGATGCTCCCCTCTGGTACCCTGTTGATCCCCTTCGGATACTTGAAGGTCTCTATCATGTCCCCCCTCTCTCTCCTTTCCTCCAGGGAGTACATATTGAGAGCAATGAGTCTCTCCTCATATGACTTATGCTGCATCCCAGACACCATTTTTGTCACCTTCCCCTGTAATGTCTCCATCCTGTCTATGTTTTTCTGGAGATGGGGGCTCCAGAACTGAACACAGTGCTCCAGATGAGGCCTTACTAGGGAGCTGTATAATGGTACCACCACTTCCCTCCTTCTACTTGTTATACCACTCCCTATGCACCCTAGTATTCTGTTAGCCTTTCTGACTGCTTTGTCACACTGTTTAGCCACATTGAGGTTGTCTTCTATGACTACCCCTAGATCCGTTTCCTCTGTGGTGGCCTCCAGTGTTACCCCATCTAGTTCATACTCGACCCTAGGATTCCCTCTCCCCAGGTGCATAATCCTGCTCTTTTTCGCATTGAAACTCAACTGCCATTCCTTGGACCAATTTTCTAACATCTTCAGATCTCGCATAATTTTTTTCTATACAGCCAGGAGCTACTGTCCATCAAACTGTGTCATTTGTTAGTTGTGAAAAAAAGCACAATCCCACAGGAAATGGACATTTTCATTATTCCTTATGCTGCCACTCCCGATGTGTCAAAGATATAAAAATGTGCTCTATTACAGAGTGAAAGGTACGGTGGCGCTTCAAAAATTCAATTCTGTAGACAGTCTTTCTTGATTCCAAATTCCTTTTTATTTTAATTATGGCAAGCCTCAATGTTTCACCAAGTGTCTTGGCTTTATCAAGAGATGTCTTCATCCAAGTATTAATAATATAAAATCCATTCCCTTAGTATTTGTGTAAATTCACAATCCTTCATATCTGAATATTTTGTAGGTCCTACTTTCTGTTATCCCGGGAGACATGAATTACAGCGTCTTGCGCAGGGAGAAGGTCTACAGGACTCAGACATGAATGAAATATGATGAAATATATATTGAAGTAAGAAATTAACAAGATCATATATAAATAACAGAAAGTAGAACCTACAAAATATTCAGATAAGAAGGATTGTGAATTTACCAGGAACCATCTCAAAAGTGTCATAGGCAGCATATAAAGTTTGGGAAAAGTGACTGAGATCCAGAAATGTCAAAAATATATACAAAAGCCACCTTTTGGCCATTTTTTTGCTTTCACTTACAGCCAAGATGGTATGGAATTTTCCAAAACTTTCAGAGCAGAAGGAGCATGCAGTGCCAAGGGTGCAACCTTTCAAAGGTTTTGTTAAAAAAATATTAATCAGTTCTAGAGGCACAAGGTTTTGAAATTTGAGTTCTAAGCATGCTCAGTAGGGTTTTCAGGATAACCCTCTCACACAACCCCCAAAATAGTTCTTTTTTCCAGCCATTTTTAGGCCATAACTTATTGTGTTTTGGGGTCATGAAAAAACATTTTTAGCTTCTGATGGCCATCATCTTTTCTTTTTAAATAAAGTTGGAAAATACATAAAAATGATGTAGTGTAGTCCCAACTAGTTATGGGCTACAGCCTTCCCTTGAAAACTGAGCCACTTCGAACGCAAGTGGCTCAGTTTTTAAGCTCTTCAGGTGGCACACTGGATGTGTGCTTACCTTACAAGCAAAGGATCCGCAGTTCGATTCTAGGTGAGGGAACATATTTGCAATCTTTTCAAGGGGAGGGGTAGCTGCAGTGAGTGGACTGTAGGCTATTACTCAAGCAGACCCGATAGACCACTGGGCCTTGTCTGCTGGCAATTTAGTATGTTGGTGTGTTCATTTTTGTGAGACCCAAACCAAACACAGCCATCTCGTCTTGGATTGTGCACAAACCAGCATCCCTGTCATGTGGCAGCTTAGTAGGCTTAGGAGGCTGGGGAAGAGGTCAGAGGCACCTGAGCTATGCGCACCTCAGCTATATACAGAGTTTGTGCATGTGCACATGTTTACTTTTGACAAAACTCAGCTCTGGTACCACCCCAATCAGCTGTTTCTAAATGTCAAGAAGACAGTCTCCCTGTCCTTTGGCACTAGGCAGAGACTCTCTAGGCTTTCATCCCTCCCTTTCTTCCACACCCTTGACGAAGCTATGACAGAGGATGTGACCTCCTTCAGGTATCCCGGGGTTTGGCCAGACCAACACCTCGACTTTTCTGGGCACATGGATGCCATCCAGTAGAAACTGCACCCCAAGCTTGGTGCACTATACAGAAACCGTGGTTGCATCCCCTTTCCAGCCTGCCGTGCGCATTTCCAGAAAATGATCTTCCCTATATTCGACTATGGAGGTATAGTCTAGAGTGTCACGCCTATGTCCTACCTTGCTAGATTGGACACTATCTTTCACTCGTTCTCTCACTTTACTCTAGACTGTCCACCCCAGATTCACCAATGTAACCTCTATAAATTCCTCACCTTTCCCTCTGTTAAGGACAGGCGCCTTTCCCACTGTGCTAGCTTCATCACCAAATACTGGTTCAGGTCTCTTCCTCTTACATCACTTCTACTCTCCCCCGCATCCTCCTACTCCCTTTGTAACCTCGGTCCTTTGTTCTGTCTCCTAGGTCCTCAACTGCTGGCCAGACCGCCTTCTCTTATTGCTTCCCTATACCCTAGAATGCCCTTCCCCTGGTGATCTGAACTACCCGCACCCCCGTTCCCTCTCCAACCTCCTCCAGAACCTCATCTCAGTGACTAAGTCAGTGTCAGTGGCTCAGTAGGTAGCACACTCGCCTCTGAGGCCAGGAGATCAGAGGGCTGTGGATTCAGTTCCCACATCTGGCACTTGGGTTAATATCCCAGTACTGACACTGTAGTGCAGCATGAGAGGGGTGCTGCACTTCTGAGGTGCCGTCTTTTGGATGAGATGTTAAACCAAGGTCTATCTGCCTGGATTGGTGGTAGTTCAGGTGGATGTTAAAGATCCCATGGCACTTATCGAAAAGAGTAGGGGAATTTCCCCGGTGTCCTGGCCAAATTTCCCTCATTCACTAAAAGTACTACCAACAGCTTAATCTGGTTCAAGGTCAGTTGGCATTCATCTGTATCCCCCTCCCCCGGGTCGTGCCTGAAAATAGGCAGGATTTGTCTAGTGCACTTACCCGGTCAACAAAAACTAAATAAAATAAAATGAAGTAAAATCTCTCCCTCCTGCAACTGCTTCTAATTCTTGTCCAACCACCAGTCCCGTATCCTATTATTGTAGCATTTGCTGTTTATGACTTATGCCTTAATATTGCAATTACATTTGAACTTGCCGTACTGTAACTTAACTGGCTGTACTTGATCTCCTTGTACTCAAATCCTGTCTGACTATTCCTATCCTAATGCATGGACTTGACCATGTAAAAATTGTGATTCTATACTACAGTGTAATTATGTATTATTGCCTGCTCCCTCTTCCCTTCCCCCGGATACATCTGGAAATGAACAATTACTGCTTGGTATGCCTTTCCTGGTGAAACTTTTAAATAAATAAATTATTAACTAAATAAATATTATCAATAACAATATAATACAAAGTAAAACTGTGCAGGATAGCTCTTACACAGGCAGGTCAAACAAAACAAAGTATTTTACTGAGAGTATCTCTAAATCTCTCTCTCTCTGTTCTCTCTAAATAAAGAAAAATATTGTTCTTTTTATAAGATATTTTCCCCTGGCAATTCAATTCTGCATCCTGTTCTCATTAAAATACATCTCCTGTTTCTAACAAAATGTATCAGAACCCTGTCAATTTCTTTTGTGCAGGTACAACAAAATGGAACACTGTATTCCAGAACTGATCTACTGTTTACAACTCTGCAAACAAGCTTGTAAAGGTCAGACTGCATCCCAAGGTTAACCCCTGTGTTCCAGATAAACCCAAATAGCTTTCTGCAAACATTTCAATAATATAAGTAGATACATTTTCAAACCAATGGAACCCAGTTTTAAACAAACAGTTTCACGCAAGATTCATATATATTTTTTAACAACAGAGGAGTGGGGGGGAGGAAAGACAGAAACAGCAAGTGAAGGCAGGGAAATAACGTGTGTGAGTGTGGGACCTTTGGAATGACCAGTTTCTTAGGTGCCACAGGAAAGTTTGACTGCATAATCAACTCCTAGCACATAAAACTTAAGGGACTCCATTGCCTATTTTGCAGCAAGACATTATTTTTCAATAGTGGAGTATTTTTTCTCTCTGTCATGGAATTTCCTACTGATATACAGAATGCGATGTTCCCTCCCATCTATATTCTGACTCAGGACTGCACTTAGGGGTACTGATATATAGAATGGGATGTTCCTTCCCATCTATGTTCTGACTCAGGACTGCACTTAGGCCTACTGATATACAGAATGGGATGTTCCTTCCCATCTATGTTCTGACTCAGGACTGCACTTAGGCCTACTGATATACAGAATAGGATGTTCCTTCCCATCTATGTTCTGACTCAGGACTGCACTTAGGCTACTGATATATAGACTGGGATGTTCCTTCCCATCTATATTCTGACTCAGGACTGCACTTAGGCTACTGATATACAGACTGGGATGTTCCTTTCCATCTATATTCTGACTCAGGACTGCACTTAGGCCTACTGATATTGTATATAGAATGGGATGTTCCCTCCCATATATGTTCTGACTCAGGGCTGCACTTAGGCTACTGATATACAGAATGGGATGTTCCCTCCCATCTATATTCTGACTCAGAACTGCACTTAGGCTACTGATATATAGACTGGGATGTTCCTTCCCATCTGTATTCTGACTCAGGACTGTACCTAGGCCTACCTCTGGTGCATCTGTCTCTAATAGAAATTGTTTCTTAAAATCTGGATTTCTTAAAACAGGGGCTGTACATAATATAGCATTGATGGTCTGAAAAGTTTCATCACACTCTGGGGACCATTTTACATTATTTGTGTACCATTTCTTTGTGAGTTCAGTGAGGGGAGTAGCTAATGGGGCAACATTGGGAACTAATCTCCAGTAGTAAGCAGTCAGACCTAAAAAAGACCTGACATGTTTCTTTGTTTTAGGGACAGGATTGTTAGCTACAGCTTCTGTTTTGGAAATCTTTGGCTTTGCTTCTCCATTTCCCAAAATATAACCCAAATATCTGGTTTCCTGCATGCCCTGTACACACTAGGTAGGATTAATGGTCAGACCTGCATTTTTGACAGATTGGATAACTGCTCATAGGTGTTCCAGGTGGCTTTTCCAGTCTGGACTGTACACCACAATATTATCCAGGTAAGCGGTACAATGACCAGTGTAAGAGGCTAGAATTACATCCATGCACTGCTGGAATATAATGGGTGCACCATATAAACCAAATAGCACGGTGGTGAACTGATAGAATCCAAATGGAGTGGAAAAATGTAGTTTTGTCTGGAGTGTTTCCCTGCTCGAGTCCCGCTTGGGCTGCTGAATAATCACTCCGTTTCTGCCATCGCTATTGTGCAGAGGGAGCCCTGCTGAAAGATGTAACTGATTGCTGGTAATCATTTAGAGTAGCAATGATAATGTAGTTTGTTCTAACCTGCCTTTTTTGCAGCAAGGACTGTTCTGTTTGGCTCCATCATTTTGATCCCGAACTGCCGAATTTAACCAATCAGTACATGGGGACTCTAAAATGGAGCCTGCAACTAAGGGGATATGTGGAGCCAGACTCTGGGAATTGTAGTTTTGGACTGTTGGTGCCTTTCTGCACCAACAGGGGGACCATGTTGTGACTGACAGCAGAACTGACCAATCGAACCTTTTGGATCTGAGGGAAATCCCCTGAACTGTCTGCTGGCAAGCCAGATCTAAGTTGGAAGCTGAGGGAGCAACAGCTCTTCTAGTTCAAGCAGCTGTTTGCGCAGTAGTTCATGCGGGAGAACTGTGGAAGGCCTGACTTCTGGGCTGCTTGCCTGTTTTCAGACCAGAGAAAGAGAGAGAATTGTTTTGGTCTAAATCTGAGCTGTGTGTTTTTAAGCAAGCTACTGAACTGGGTCCAGGCTTAACCTGTAGAAGACCAAAGATTGTGCTGAATGTGATCGGCCTGTCAAAAACTCCAGCTGCTTCTGAGCTCCCGGTTAGAGCAGTGACTTTGCGATTGGGATCAGGGAGCAGTGTGCCTAGTATTGTAGAACCTGTTACATTTAAATGTGCTGTTTGATGACAGGGTGTCGTGCTGAATTTCTCCACTGTGCGAACTGTGTGCTGCTTGCTGTTACATATAAATGTGCTGTTTGAATACAGTGGGTCATGCTGTATTTCCCCACTGTGTGAACTGTGGGCTGCTTGCTAAAATCTGTAGCCTGCACAAACGGACTGAATCCGCAGTTGATTCCATGTGGCTGGCCTTTGCCACGAGGGCCCTGCCAGACTACCCTGCTGCACTGAGAAGAGCCCTCAACGAGAGACCTACCTGTGGATCAGCCCTCCACTCCATGCCTGAATGGAAATGATGCCTTGCTGCGCTGTGTGGGTCCTGTTTTTCTCTGGCCGTCCCGACTACTTATCAGCAATCTCCATTTCATCCATCCTGTGTCCAGTCTTGGGTACTGTGAGTAAATATCAGGGTAGCTCCCTGCACCTTCCGTTAAATCAAAGTGTGTCATCTGATTCCTCTGTTAGTCCCTTTTCTTCATGAACTGAGCCATCTGGCTCCGGATTACAAATTGTTTGTGTGCATGTTGTTTTTTCATCACAGGGTCCCAACCAGCTGCGACGCCGCCCTTCCCCGGGCAATGATCCTGCCTAGCCCATCTGCCTTTTACCTGGGTACACAGTGTGTGTGTGACTGTGTGAGGGGGATTCTGTACTGCATGCATAACAGTGTGATTAATGTAGTTTATAAGCCAATTATCCTGATTACGCCCCTTCCTTGTTATAGCCCCCTAAATAAATCAGATCTACTCTTTTTTCTGCAATTCAACCAGACTGTGTTTCTAGTTAGTGCTTTAGGTTTTACTGTTGTCATTTGTGCTGCCTAACCTTGTTTTATAGGGGGTCCTCAGGGTCAAACTGGAGAAATCAACCCTAATGGTAAGTGTCAATCGTGAAGGTGCTTACTGTGTATTGTGTGGGCCACTAGCAGGAACTGAGGAGGGTTACAGTGTCCCAGAGGGCTGTGCCCAGGCTAGTTTGACCACTACCAACCCTGACCTCTGGTGGAGGCACCCGTTTCAGAACTCAGGCCCCTTAACCTGTTAGTAGCCAAGCAGGCAGGGGTAGTTGCCCTTGGGATAGCGCCACCTAGGGGTTACATTAATAATTGGGGGTTTAGATTTGAGTAGTATGTGAATGAATGTGGTTGGGTGTGTGATTTTGTGTATTATTGGTTGCTTGCTGTGTGCTATTGTTGACTGAGATGTGTGGGGAGGGTGTAAAGACAGTCAGGCACAATTCCCTCTCCAGGCTCAGGGACCTCCACCCTTTTGACTGTCCCCCTTTACCAGTGGAAGCATACAGAAGATGTCGTGCCTTGGGGATAGTTAGAGGGAGGAAAAAGGGGCGGGGGACTGGGCCTGGCGGAGGAAAGGAGGGCTGATTGGGGTAGTGGGGACATGGAGATGCCCTGGGACAGAATGGGACCAGGATAGGAGTCCTCCCTGCTTGATTCCTATACCCAAGGGCTCTATTTTATGCAAGCAAGTCGCGCGGTCTTCCTCGGTTGCCTATCCTATGCGGGCGGTGTTATGCAATGCCAGGTCTATTAAAAGCAAGACTGCTATGATAGCGGATCTTGTTGGTACATCAGACCTGGCTTGCATCACCAAAACCTGGCTGGATGAAAATGCTGGTCCAGTACTGGCATCAGTGGTCCCGGCCGAGTACTAGGTGGTACACCACCTGAGGATGGATGATAGGGGCGGGGGCGTAGCCATCTATTTTACTTTGGAACTGGGCCTTGTGGATGTTCCAGTGAGGGATACCAGCTCCCTTGAGTGTATCGTGGGTGTGGGGGTAGGGTGCAGGATACTCCTCATTTACCCCCCACCCGGTGATGGGAAAGAATTCCTGCAGGAAGTCACGGACTTCATTGTTGACATGGATGTTGGAATCCCCAGATGGTTAATTCTGGGGGGTTTCAATGCCTGGGTCAACGATGAACTCTCGCAATTTGGACAAGACTTCTTCCAGCTGATTACTTTGTTGGGTCTTACACAGGTGATTACCACCGCAACCCACATTCATGGTCACTCATTGGACCTGGTGTTCCTCCTGGGGATGGAGATCTCCAATTTGGTGGTGGAACCAGTCGGGTGGTCTGACCATCACATCATAGGGTTCAGTTTCACGGCTCCCCCCAATAGGTCTGCCCCTACAGAGATGGTCCAGTACCGCCTTTTAAGGGGTGTGAACCCAGATGGCCTAATGGCAGTGCTGGACCTATTGGGTATACTGAGTGAATGCTTGGATCAAGGGGTTCTGGTACAAGCCTATAATAAGGCGGTGACAGTGGAAACTGGATTCCATAGCTCCTGTTCGAGTTCACCCCCTCACTCTTCACCCAAGGTCCCGATGGTTTGATGGGACCTTGAAGGAGTTGAGGAGAGTTGGGCAAAGGTTGGAGAAGTGCTGGCGGAAAACAGGTCTGAAGGTTGACAGGCTTAGCTTGATGGACCACTATACAGTCTATCAATCAGCAATCACCCATAAGAAGGCAGAATTCCTGTTCAGGGAGATTGCTGCTGTGCAGAATCAACCAGCTCAGCTCTTCCAGACTGTCGACAGATTGTGCAATCCAACCTGTCTTCAGTCTAGAGGAGCCTTTTCACAAGATAAGTGTGATGAGTTTGCTCAGTTGTTCACAGATAAGGTTGCCACCATCAGATCTGGGATCTATCCAGACCCCTCTATTGGGTGTTACGAACATATGAAAATGCCAGCAGAAATAGGCCTCATGGTCTGTCGAGTCTGCTCGATTGTGCAGCTAGCCGCTCATCTCACAGCTGCCCCTCCCACTCCTCCCCTCTTCAGATTTACCCTCCCCCTCACCCTGTCCCATCCCCTCTTGAAACTGCCTACCATCTTACAGGCCACCGCCTACTGTGGTAGAGTGTTCCACTTACTCACCACCCTTTCAGTGAAGAACTGTCTCCTTACCTCCCTCCTGAATCTTACCCCTCCAGTCTGAGACTGTGCCCTCTCATGCCCCTTCATCTTCTTAACTGGAAGATTCCCCTCTGTTGTTTATCCCTTTCAAATACTTAAAGGTCTCAATCATGTCCCCCCATCCCTCCTCTCCTCCAAGGAATACATATCTCGATCACTCAGCCTTTCCTCGTAGGGCTTGCCCTCCAATCCCTGGATCATCTTTGTTGCTCTACGCTGCACCCCCTCCAACAATCTGACCTCCTTCCTCAGGTACAGGTGCCAGAACTGCATGCAGTACTACAGGTGTGGCCTGACCAGTGACCTGTACTGGGGAGGACTACCTCCCTACTTCTGGAGGAGATTCCCCTCACTATGCACCCCAGCATCTTGCTGTCTTTCGCTGCTGCCTTCCTACACTGAGCAGAGTTGTTCATGCTCCCTGTTATAAGTACCCCTTGGTCCTTTTCCTCCATGGTGCTACCCAACTGTAGTCCTCCCAGCTGGTAGTCCCTCCCCTGGTTTTTTGCTCCAAAGTGCATTGCCTTGCACTTCTTGGCATTAAGCCCCAGCTGCCATGTTTCTGACTATTCCTGCAGTTTAATTAGGTCATCCTGTAGCCCCTTCCATCCCTCAATGTGATCAACTACCGCACCCATTTTGGTGTTGTCTGCAAACAGACTGATCTTACTTCAGAACCCATGTGAGATATCAGCTATGAATAACTCAAACAACACCGGTTACCAGTACCGATCCCTGTGGCACCCCGCTCGTCACAGCCCTCGGTGCTGAGAGTTCCCCTCCCACTACCACCCTCTACTGCCTACCACTTAACCAATTCATTATCCATTTCACCATCTTCACTCCCGCCCCCACAGCTTCCAGCTTTCCCCCTAGCCTCCCGTGCAGCACAAAGTCAAAGGCCTTGCTGAAATTCAAATACAGGACATCCACTGCATGACCCTTGTCTAGTTCTCTTGTCACCCAATCATAGTACTCATTGAGGTTGATCTGGCAGGATCTGCCTGAGACAAACCCATGCTGATGCCCATCCTGGAGTTCACTGTCCTCCAAAAAGGTCACCAGCCTCTCTTTCAGGATTGTCTTCATGAGTTTCCCCACAGTTGATGTGAGGCTCACTGGCCTGTAGTTTCCTGGTTCATTATTTGGGTCACCTTTGTAGATGGGCACCACATGGGCCATCCTCCAGTCCTGTGGTATGCATCCCGTGTCCAGGGAGGTATTGAACATGTCAGCCAGTGACACTGCCAGAACCTCAGCCAGCTTCTTGAGTACCCTAGGGTGAATGCCGTCTGCCCAGGTGCCTTGTCCACCCTCATTGCCCTCAGTCCTTCCAGTACCCTGTCATCAGTAATTCTCGCATCTGCCACCCCTCCCCCTGCCTACCCCACCCCTCTCCTGTGGTACCTGCCCCCCTTTCTCTTCTGTGAATACAGAACAGAAGTACTCATTTAATGCTTTTGCCTGATCCTCCCCTCTCTCCACCCATCCCCCATCCCTTTTTATCCTCACTATTTGGTCTGTGTTGTTCCTTCTTTCCCTTATGTATCTGAAGAAATCCTTTTCTCAATTTTCAATACCCTGTGCCAGCCCCAGCTCCCTGGAAGCCTTGGATGCTCTGACTAGTTTGGTGGCCTCTCTGGATTTCTTCACGTACATCTCCCTGTCTTCTCCCCTCCCTGACTTTTTGAACCTCTGGAATGCCTGTCTTTTGGTCCTCACCCCCTTTCTGACCTCCTGAATCATCCAACTGGGCTTCTTTGCCCTCCCTTTCTTGCTCTGTATTCTAGTACATGCCCCCGTAGGCTCCACTAGCCCCTTTTTTATGACATCCCACTTCTCACTTGTGTCTCAGCCTGGTTGAATCCTCTCCAGGTGCCCCACCAGACTTTCCCCCATGTTTTAAGGTCCACCCACCTAAAGTCAATCACCTTGGTACCTGTACCCCCAGCTTCCCTCCCCATGTTAAGTGTGAACCACACTGAGTAGTGATCGCTCCCCACTGGTGGGTCCTATGTTGCGGAAGTTGGCAGGAGGTTGCGAGCACCCGGTTTACCTGGTCTGACTTTGGCCAGTCAGAAGTCATGGACGTCATAAGGATTATCCAGACTTTGCAGCCAGACTGCTGTAGTTTGGACCCAGGCCCAGCACGGCTCCTTGTGGGGTGCATTGGTGAAATTGGCAGGCCGAGATCATATGGAGGTCACTGGAGAGTTTTTTTTTTCCTGGAGTCCCTAAAGGAGGTGGCTGTATGACTGCTCTTTAAAGAGCAGTTTCCGACTATCCATGTTTCTGCTCTCCCCCAGCCTGTTTGATGGCTTACCTTCCAGATCATCATTAAAGTTTGGCATAAAAGCTAGTTATATAAAAAGACATATCCTCATAACTTTAAAATTGCCAGGAAGGCTAATCGACTTCCTCAGTAGATAACCACGCTTTCGGCGCGACGCAGCTAGGATGTTGCGAATGAAGGCGAGCTACAGCGCATAGTCAGGTATTAAAATATTTTTACGCTGGGATTTTATTCATCAAGCTTATCGACCCACCACCATTCCGGTCGATCGCTTGATAGAATAAAACCCAGCCAAAGGGTATAAATGTATTTGAAAATACCGCCCCATAGAAAGTAACAGGTATACACACATTCTTCATTTTGCGACATCAAAACAGGGCCATGTAATATGGGGCGGTTTGTCTTCACCGGAAGTCGTGTGTCTTTTTTTGCCATTGAGCATTACGAGGATATATTTGCATAAAATGGCTTTATGCCAAACTGTGAGATTACTTTGGGAAGGTGTTCATCAAATGGCCTGGGAGGTGGCTGCTAGAAAGCTGCTTTTTAAAAAACCCTCCTTTGACCCGGACTGTCTGGCCAACTACAGACCCATCTCTAACCTACCCTTTGTGGGTAAGGTTATTAAGAAGGTGGTTGTGTTGTAGTTGGATGATCATTTATCTTCCCATGATGTCTATGATTCTCTACAGTCCAGATTTAGGAAGAGGCATAGTACAGAGACGGCACTTGTTCAGGTGCTTATTGATCTCCTAATAGCGAGAGATCGGAGGACTCGTTCCATGGAGAGATCGGAGGACTCATTCCATCTTGGTCCTCTTTGATCTCTCTGCAGTGTTTGACACTGTGGACCATGGTGTGCTGTTGGAGCATCTGCAATTCATCTGTGGACTGTCTGGGACAGTCCTCCATTGGTTCTGATCATTCCTCAAGGGTAGGACTCAGAGTGGTGTCTGGGATTTATTCCTCAGCCCTTCTCCCCCTATCCTGTGGGGTACCGCAGGGCTCCATTCTGTCGCCCATGTTGTTCACAGTGCACATGCTGCCATTGGGAGACATTATTAGATGGTATGGTCTAAGGTTTCACTGCTGTGCAGATGATACCCAGCTGTACATGTCCTATGTGCCTGAGCAGGATGGCTTACTCTTGGTCTTTAACAACTGCCTCTCAGAGATCCAGGACTAGATGAGTGTCAGCTGGCTGCGGTTGAACACAGCTAAAACTGAGGTGTTGGTTGTGGACCCAAGTTGTCAGGAGGGGGGGGGGGTCTCACTGGCTAGACAGCCCTCCAGGCTTTGGCTTGGGGGCGTTCAGCTGACGACCTCCGATCGGGTGCGGAACCTGGGTGTTTTTTTTTTTTTTATGATGGCCTGACGCTTAAATCTCAGGTGTCAGCCGTCGTCAAGACCTCGTTTTACCATTTGAGGAATATCACCCGGGTAAAGCACCTGGTCCCTCCCCGATGATCTTCCAACTATGGTCCATGCCTTCGTGATCTCCCATCTTGATTACTGCAATGCCCTTTACCTAGGACTACCAGCGGTTGATATCCGCCACTTATAGCTGGTGCAGAATGCGGCAGCCAGGTTGTTGACTGGCTACTCGAGAGCTAGTCATAGTATGCCTGTGCTCTGTGGACTGCACTGGTTGCCTGTTCAGTGGCGGATCACCTTCAAGGTCAGTTTACTGACCTATAAAGCCCTACATGGGCAGGGACCTTGGTATTTGCAAGATCTCCTTTGCTCCTACTGCCCCCTAAGCTCTCTCCGCTCCACCAATGAGGGATTGCTAGAGATTCCCAGGGTTCAATTAAGAACATTGGGGGCCCATTCCTTCATTTCTGCAGCTCCAACCCTGTGGAATTCTCTACCTTGTTGGGTGGGGGAGTGCCTGATCATCCAGAGTTTTAAGTCAGCATTAACAAGCATTTGTCAATGCCGAATGTTTGCTTGCTGGCATTGGCAGTGGTAATGTAGAAGTTACAGAGCTGCGTAATAGGAATGGCAGTGAAGTACTGAACTGAAGCCAACCCCACCACCACCCTGCAGAGAGTGACAGGCATTGGGGTGTGCATTTGGGTCATCAGGCATAACGGCCTTGCCATTTCACCACACCCCACCCTGCAGACACTGACAAGTGTCACGGTGTTCCTTGGGTGTTTGGCCTTATGTGCACCCATTTCATTAGAAATGCGGTGAGATGGGTGCGATATAGGAGAATGGGGTGAACTTTGGGGCTGAAGAGTCCAAGGCATACCTCGATGCCTCTCACTGGCTGCAGGGTGTGGAATGGTATGAGCATTACAGGCAAGAATCCCAAGTCACACCCCTGATGCCTGTCATTCTCTACAGGGTTGGGCGTTATGGTTGGAAACCCTACTACCTCAGGCATTCGTTGGTATTTTCACTCCAAATTTTCAACATGTTTTTTGTGACCCCACCTCATGAACAGGGGGAATATCAGTTTGTTAGCCGAAAGCTGCTTATGCCTGGCAGTACGGCATTTAGCACCACAGGTGCAAAACATTCGAACAGGATGTAAAAATGACAGCTGTACTGTTCATGGGGAGATGTAAAAAATGGCAATGTTGCAAATCTGCAGTACAAATACTTAACAAAATGGTGAAGTCATGAGCGTACATAGAAACTGTGCAACGCACACCCGTAATATAATTAGGTTGGGGATATTTTACAGCAGATTGTCAACTCAGGCATTTTGGTGCCTCCGATCATGAACAGTGTCACAGTGATTTTCTTTATCTGTGCCGAACAATGATTCCCCACAGCGACCATGCATCTCAGTGCTGAAAGTGTGAAAACACACTTCAGCCATGTTGTGAAAAATGACAGCTGTACTGTTCATAAGGAAGTGTGAAAAAATGCCACTGGTGAAAATCTGGACTGAAAATATTACAAAGTCATGAACTTACGTGGGTGCGTGGAAACTGCGCATTGCTCACTCGTAACACAGTCATTTTGTGGACTTTTGTCACAAAATTTTCAACATAGCCATTTTAAGACCTCTGCTCATGAACAGTGTAACTGTGATTTTCTTAATCTGTCCTAAACATTGGTCTCGCACACCAACAGCACCATTGTGCGCTACATGTGCGAAAACACATTTTGGGCGACATATGAAAAATGGCATCTGTACTGTTCATAAGGAAGTGTAATAAAATGGCAATGTTGAAAATCTGGAGTCAAAATATTAAATTTGCAAACTTACGAGCATGCATAGGAACTGCGCAACGCACGCTCGTAAAACAGTCATTTTTGAGGATTTTTTTCACCAAATTTTCAACATAGCCATTTTAAGACCTCTGCTCATGAACAGTGTCACTGTGATTTTCTTAATGTGTCCCATACATTGATTTTGGACATACTGCCATTGTGCACTACATGGGTGGGAACACATTTTGGGCAAGATGTGAAAAATGACAGCTATACTGCTCATAAGAAGGTGTGGTAAAATGGCAATGTTGGAAATCTGGAGTGAAAATATTGAAAATTCGTGAACTTACGAGTGTGCGTAGGAACTGCGCAATGCACCCTCGTAAAACAGTCATTTTTAGGAATTTTTTCACCAAATTTTCAACATAGCCATTTTAAGACCTTTGCTCATGAACAGTGTCACTGTGGCTTCCTTAATTTGTCCCGTACATTGATTTCGCACACCGACTGTGCCATTGAGTGCTACATGGGCGGAAACACGTTTTGGGTGAGATGTGAAAAATGACAGCTATACTGCTCATAAGAAGGTGTGGTAAAATGGCAATGTTGGAAATCTGGAGTGAAAATATTGAAAATTTTGTGAACTTCTGGCGTGCATAGAGCTGTGCAACGACCGTGAAACAGTCATTTTAGGAATTTTTTCATCAAATTAACATAGCCATTTTAACACCTGAGCTCATGAACAGTGTCACTGTGATTTTCTTTAATTTGTCCCATACATTGATCTCGCACAACGACTGCGCCCACTGTGTGCCATATGGGCAGAAACACGTTTGGGTGACATGTGAAAAATGACAGCTGTACTACTCATAAGAAGGTGTGATAAAATGGCAATGTTGGAAATCTGGAGTGAAAATATTGAAAATTTGCTAGCTTCTACGGTGTGCGTAGAACTTCATAATGCACCCTCGTAAAACAGTCATTTTCAGAATTTTTCGCAAATTTTCAACATAGCCATTTTAAGACCTCTGCTCATGAACAGTGTCACTGTGATTTTCTTAATTTGTCCCGTACATTGATTTCGCACACAGACTGCGCCATTCTGCGCTACATGGGTGGAAACACATTTTGGGTGAGATGTGAAAAATGACAGCTGTACTACTCATAAGAAGGTGTGGTAAAATGGCAATGTTGAAAATCTGGAGTGAAAATATTGAAATTTCACGAACTTACGAGCCTGCGTAGGAACTGCAAAGCACGCTCGTAAAACAGTCATTTTTTGGAATTTTGGCACCAAATTTTCAACATGGTGTTTTTGGGACCCCTTCTCATGAATGATGTCACTGTCATGGCAGTATTCAGGCCTGAAGGGTGATTTCACAGTCACTGTGCAGTCACTGCGCGAAATCACCCTTTGGGCACGATCACCGCATGACAGTGACATAATTCATGAGAAGGTCCCAAACCCCATGTTGAAAATTTGTCAAAATTCCCAAAAATGCCTGAGATATGCAATAGTTGAAACCCCCTATGTAACCCATTATACAGCTTACCGGCATTTCCTCAGTTCACGGTTGGCTTTGAAGAGTGCAGACGTGTTCCCGGTCCACCAAGATCGCCGCACCAGGTCTGGAGGTAAGTATGGGGTGAGGGGGTGTGGGAGGCTGGTGCGCAGTGGGTGGAGTGCGGGTTGTGGGAGGGAGCTCTGGAGACGCCGCGACCGCTTTTATTTTACAGGTTTTAAATAAAAAAGACGTCGCGGGACGCTTGCCACGCTTGGGGTGGGCTCCCAGCATGGCACAAAGACTTGGGGTGGGCGCTCAGCCGACGGGATTGGGCACCTCGTCGGGTTATTCACTATGGGGGGCGCCGCACGCCTGTTCAGGGGGGGGGGAGCTGCGCGTGAGCAGCCAATATCTTATCGGTGCTCACTCAAGTGTAGCTCCCCCTTTCAACTGTATGCCACTGCATTTTGGAGCGTGTCATACACAGCTCCAAAATGCATTGGCTTACAGGGGCCGCGCCTGCCAGCTGGCTGTCTGAATTGGAGGAGGAGGTGACACACCTCCGAAATCTCCGATCAAGGCACTATGTTTCTTGCACATGCATGCAAGCAAACATAAAAATGCATCTGTTCAGCCTGGCTTTTCCAAATTATCTCTAGCTTTTTTAGAAGTACTGTGATGACTTAATATGATAGTTTTTAAAAGTATTTCATGGATCTGTGTTTGGATGTATTTTAAATTATTGTGTGTGTTATAATTATGTGTGTTGCATTCTTTTTTTTTATTGTACAAGTGCTTTGAACTTTTTGGAAAGGTGCTTTTAACAAATAAATTTGATTTGATTTGAAGCTATATCAATATCTGCTTGATCAGCGTCTGGCAGTACTAACAGAAGCAACCTTTGGTGTTTTTTCAACCCATTTCTTCAGGAGGTTAGCATGGTCTATTTTCCTAGGATTTCTTCTATCAGGGGTCTCAATCTCATAGTTAACTACCAGTGTGTCTAACCATTGTAGAAGACCCTTGCCACTTCATAAAGTTTATTTTCTATAGTGGGTAACATAGCAAGACCTTTTCACCTTGCTCAAAAAGTTTTCCTTTTACCCCAAGGTCATTATACTCATTCTGCTGTTTTGGGGCTTCTTCCTGATTACTGTGGGCAGTTTCAACATATTTTGCCAGTTTCATTCTCGGTGCACACATATAAGATGTAATAGACTATTTTTGAGTGGGGTTATCTTCCCATGTTTCTTTTATTACATCTAGTGGCTCTCTAGATTGTCTGCTATACAACATTTCAAAGGGAGAACAACCTGTTGATGCTTATGGCACTTCTCTGTAAGCAACAAGCAGGTAAGGTAAATATTGGTCCCAGTCTTTCCCTTCCCCTTTTACAAACTCTTTTAACATGCGTTTTAGGGTCTGATTGAAATACTCAATGAGACCGTCTGTCTGAGGGTGATAAGGGGAGGTTCTTATGGCAGTGATACCCAGTAGTCGGTACAGCTCCTTCAGTAATGCAGCACCAAAATTACTACCCTGATCAGTAATAATCTCTTTTGGTATGTCCATCCTGCTGAAGATTTTGGCAAGCTCTGCTGCCACTTTTGGGGCTGTGATAATACACATTGGAACTGCCTTTGGATATTGAGTAGCATAGTCACATACTACCAAAATGAACCGATTATCCCTTTCTACTTTTGCCTAACGTGACAACCACATCCATTGCAATTTTCTCAAAAGGCACATCTATCTAGGGTAGGGGCACCAGAGGCACCTTGTCTGTTTTGTCACTGGGGCTACTTTCTGACATTCAGCACAAGAACTGTAGTAGGTAGCAACATCCCCATGAATCCCGGGCTGTAAAATCTATACAGCAATCTAGCAAGGGTGCCATCCCTCCCCAAGTTACTAGCCATAGGACTATCATGCCCTATCTGTAACAGCTCAATTCTATACTTCTTTGGTATGACCAATTGTTCTGTCTGTTCCTGCATCTGAGGATTAACCCAAATTCTGTACAGTAGCTTATTACATTTTTTTTAAAATTGGTACATCCCGGTTTTGTTTCACCCCCAGCTGCTTAAAATGACCTTGGAGAGAAACATCAT
Source organism: Neoceratodus forsteri (assembly GCA_016271365.2). Taxonomy (NCBI): domain Eukaryota; kingdom Metazoa; phylum Chordata; order Ceratodontiformes; family Ceratodontidae; genus Neoceratodus; species Neoceratodus forsteri. The sequence continues at coordinate 6,998,277 of CM057458.1, forward strand.
TAGTTTGCTCAGAAACAAAATCACAATCAGTCATCAGTTTAGTTTCAGCATTTTCATACATAAACCCCTTGGGTGGGCTATTCAAAAGGATTGCGCCATGCGCAACCCACTGATCTTGCAGCATATTCAAGCGGGGAAAGTGCCCGCACAATCCCGAATGCGCCGGGTGCATCAGTAATGTATGCAGCACAAGTGGGGGTGTCACATGCATAGCCCACACACATCCCGAGTATTCAGCCCGGGATGTGCTGAGCCCATGCAGGCGCAACCCCTACGTGCGCCACACACAGTTGTGCCAGAAAAAAAAGGAGCAACAGCTGGCTACCCACAGGTGAGCTGCCATATTGCAGGGTGCAACACGGCAGCTGCCAGCTGTGGGTGGCCACCTGAGCTCCAGCGGCACCATCCGTCGCGATAGCGCCCACCCATGCCCGATCGCGGGCATAAGTATTAAATATTCGTCCAATATCCCTGGTGCTCCAGTGGACCGCTTCCAGACCAATTGTGGGCAAAAGTAATAAATGAAAGTTGTTCTGTATCCCTGGTGGTCCAGTGGACCGCTGACAGCCCGATCACGGGCATCAGTAATAAAAGAAAGTTGTCCTGTATCCCTGGTGGTCCAGTGAACTGCTGCCAGTCTGATCGCAGGGAAAGATAGTACAATGAAGCCGTCCATATCCCTGGTGATCCAGCAGTACCCCCTCCCACCCACCCACTGAGCCCTGCCAGCCCACTTCCTCAGTCAGCGGCGGGTGGCAGCTCCCACCACAAACTGTCCGCCACCCGCCGACTGACTGCATACAATATGGTTGCATGCCCATTGGCCCACGCTTATGGACCAATGGGCGACAGCCTACTATACGCAGTCAGTCGGCCGGGGCCAGGCAGCTTGCGGGTGGGGAGCTGCCGCCCACCGCTGACTGGGGGGGAGCGGGGTGGCGGGGCTCAGCAGGCGGGTGGGGAGAGGGTACTGCTGGACCACCAGGGATATAGGACGGCTTAATTTTACTACCTTTGCCCGCGATCGGGCTGGCAGCGGTCCACTGGACCACCAGGGAAACAGGACGACTTTCTTTTATTACAGATGCCCACAATCGGGCTGGCAGTGATCCACTGGACCACCAGGGATATAGGACAACTTTGTTTACATACATATGCCCACGATCGGGCATCAGGGCACTGTGCCGGAGTGTGCAGGGGGCGTCAGTCCCCGATGGCTGCAGCCTGGCAGGGCGCCAGGTGCAAGTCGCAGGGGATCGGCGCACCTGCATGCAAATGGGGCCATACTGACATGCAGATGGCCCTATTTGCACCTTGCATGCATTATGGCTCCATTTGCATGTCCACCATTGAATATTGTGGTTGCTACACCTAGCGTACTGCACCGCGCTTATCACAGCCCCTTGCTCCCTCACTGGCCACTTGCAGGCTGGCGCAGCCACTGCTCCATGCACAATGCTGGTGGCCACGGAGTGATATTCAATGGTGTGGAGCCATGGCGCAGCACCATTGAATATCACCCAGTCAACACCCTGGCGCATTCCAGTTGCGCTGCGCCCAAGCTTGCGCCATAGCCTGGTGCAGTCTGAATATCCCACCCCTTATGTCCATCATTCTTTTGTTGCCACTGCTTTTTTTCAGGTGTCTTTTTTTCTTTCCTGGACTTCTGGATCTTTGAGCTGGGCTCAAACAAGTCTGAATCAAAGTCTCCAAAACCAAAAGAGTCTCCACTGTTTGAGATTCTCTCTCTACCTGTGCTCTTGTCATCACGTCACAGCTGCTGAAACTACAGGTTTTGCTCCCTCTGTGATTAACTCATCAAATCCTGGAAAGTCATTTCCAATAATCACAGGTACAGGTAACTTTGGTACCACTGCCACTTTCACTTGGTGCGAATTCCCATTAATGTTCAGAGTCATTTGGGTGGTGGGATAGTATTGCGTGTCCCTGTGGATGCATCTGACCCCTGTACCTGGTCCTTTTCACAGTCTTTTCCCAGCACTTCAACATGTGCCAGGGTCTGTCTGCTTCCTGAATCTATAAGTCCCTTCACAATCTTATCTCCCACCTTGACATCTGTTAAATACTTGCCCCCAATTTGCTAGGGCCAAATTTGTTCCAGTGTTACTATCCTTATTTTTATTGCAGTTTTTTTGCAAGATGGCCTGGCTATTACAGTTATAGCAAATAAAGTCTTTGGATGCAGTTTTGTTACCCTCACCAGAGTTCTTTTCTGACCTGGAGTCAAATTGGCAAAAAGAGGGTCTTATCATTCCTTGGCTGTTACGTTGCTGATGCAGTGTCTATCTGATCATCTGATAGTCCTCAGCCAAAGAAACAGTCTTTTTCCCACTTTTGGGTTGGTGTTCTTTTACCCAAAGCTGCATGTCTGTAGGCAAGATGTCAATGAACTGCTGCACTGCAAATGTGTCGATGATCTGTGGGACTGTTTTTCATCTGGTTGGAACCATTTAATGAGGAACTCTCCGAGTTGGGCAAAGGCTTCTCGAGGACTGTTGATTGAGTGGTACTTCAGGGACCAGAATCTCTACCTGTAGGTCTCTCCTGAGATTTCATACCTTTCAAAGAGCTACTGATGCCTCAAAGAAAACTTGAGAAAACATAATAATTGGGTACAATTCTGCTTGCATTCCATTTATGGTCTGTATATTTCTCTTCCCTGTTACTCACTACGGAGGAAATTGTCATGAATAGATTATGTTTAGCCCTTAGAATTCTTTCAGAGTTTGTCTGCCTCTACAGTTTACTCCCAACTTCAAATCATAATGTTCTGATGTGACATCACAATCTGTTGTCATGGGAGTAACTGTGATGTCACAAGCAGTGCATTATGACATCAGGTAGGGAGAAAGCAGCAGGAATAGATTAACTCTTCAGAAGCAAAGATCCTGTTTTCATGCAGATTACCTCAGTAATAAATAAGGGGAAGGAGGAATACAGAACTAATGTGAAATACAAGCCGAAATGTGTCTAAATATTATGTTTTGTTAAAGTTCTCTTGATGGTGTCAGCTGCTCTTTAATGATTTCTCGTTTCATTAGGTCACATAGTTTTCTGATTGTGCAATGTCCATATTGTTGAAGGCAAGGTGGGATTTACCTGTCAGATTAGGTACCAGTCTGATTGCCATTGCTGTTTTGGCCATTGGTAGGCTCTAGCAGTCCTTTTAGACATCAGGTATGCTTTGATATCATCCATGAGGCACAGTCTTGTAAGTTTAATGTCTTTTAAGTTGTTTGTGTTTTGCTGGTCTGCTGGACCTGTACAAGATCCTCCAGTTTTGATAGCTTGCAAGGCATCCAGCCATCGCAGTACCTCTTCTTTTCTCTCCTGCTCCTGTCATTGCATCTCTTCTTTTCTCTGCTGCTCCTGTTGCTGCATCTCTTCTTTTCTCTTCTGCTCCTGTCACTGCATCTCTTCTTTTCTCTGCTGCTCCTGTCACTGCACCTCTTCTTTTCTCTGCTGCTCCTGTCATTGCATCTCTTCTTTTCTCTGCTGCTCCTGTCACTGCATCTCTTCTTTCTCTGCTGCTCCTGTCACTGCTCTCTCTTCTCTCCTGCTCTTCTCATCTCTTCTTTCTCTGCTGCTCCTGTCACTGCATCTCTTCTTTTCTCTGCTGCTCCTGTCACTGCATCTCTTCTTTTCTCTGCTGCTCCTGTCACTGCATCTCTTCTTTTCTCTGCTGCTCCTGTCACTGCATCTCTTCTTTTCTCTGCTGCTCCTGTCACTGCATCTCTTCTTTCTCCTGCTCCTGTCACTGCATCTCTTCTTTCTCTCCTGCTCCTGTCCTCTGCATCCTCTTCTTTTCTCTCTGCTCCTGTCACTGCATCTCTTCTTTTCTCTCCTGCTCCTGTCACTGCATCTCTTCTTTTCTCTCCTGCTCCTGTCACTGCATCTCTTCTTTTCTCTCCTGCTCCTGTCACTGCATCTCTTCTTTTCTCTCCTGCTCCTGTCACTGCATCTCTTCTTTCTCTTGCTCCTGTCACTGCACCTCTTCTTTTCTCTCCTGCTCCTGTCACTGCACCTCTTCTTTTCTCTCCTGCTCCTGTCACTGCATCTCTTCTTTTCTCTGCTGCTCCTCTCATTGCATCTCTTCTTTTCTCTCCTGCTCCTGTCACTGCATCTCTTCTTTTCTCTGCTGCTCCTGTCACTGCACCTCTTCTTTTCTCTCCTGCTCCTGTCGCTGCACCTCTTCTTTTCTCTCCTGCTCCTGTCGCTGCACCTCTTCTTTTCTCTCCTGCTCCTGTCGCTGCACCTCTTCTTTTATCTCCTGCTCCTGTCGCTACACCTCTTCTTTTCTCTGCTGCTTCTGTCACTGCATCTCTTCTTTTCTCTCCTGCTCCTGTCACTGCACCTCTTCTTTTCTCTGCTGCTCCTGTCGCTGCATCTCTTCTTTTCTCTGCTGCTCCTGTCACTGCATCTCTTCTTTTCTCTGCTGCTCCTGTCACTGCATCTCTTCTTTTCTCTGCTTCTCAGTCTCTCTTTGTTGTGTAGCCCACTATTTGAAGAAGGCAGACATGCCTTCAGGTTCTGCCCTGCCTGTTCTTCTTCCATCACTGGTTCCGGCTGTACAGTCTCAGTTTGGACCTTTGTTTCTGCTTCTTGCTTGGCTGACGTTTGTAACCCCCCTGCAAATGGGGGGTTGTGGTAGTTGAACCCCCCCATGTGAATAGTGCTTAGCTGAACCTGACATTTTCTTCTTCTCTCCTATATCTGTTCCAAAGACTGTTGTGCAACAGCACTTTACTCCTTCATTTTATGTCTTCCTGTCTCTTTCTAATCCCCCTTTTCTGTGTAAAACAGTCAGAATATGCTGCAGTCAGACTGGCCATCTGATGCTGTGTATTACAATTTAAACTATTTTTCATCCCCTTCCTATTTCTGCTCTTCTATGTCATGGTCCGGTTAAATATAAGCACTTTTTCCATGTATTGCCCTTAAATGTGCAGAAATGGTCTAAATGAGCTGCACAGACTTAAAGAATGAAAGTAACTAAAGGTCTGTAAACAGACTTGGTAGGCAAAGGTTTTTTCACAATGTAAAAAGCAAGCTGGGATTGACAGTCAAACTTAAGAAATTACCAATGCCAGTTTAAATGTTTTTCTTTAGGATATGTACAGGTGCAGATTGGAATATCCTCTTCTTGGAAAGGATAAACAGATATCAAATTAACTAAAATACAGGATAATAGAGAAGAACTAAAATGTGGCTTACCTACACAACTCCCAGGAGTATCATGTCTCCAATCAGTGCTGGTGTCCTTGCAAGGTGCTGTCTCCTATAGAAAGTCAGCGGCACTTTTTTCCCTTCTTTTATATGCTGCAGCTCCTAGGTTACCTTTAGAAAAGGGGAGAAGTTGTCTATAAAGCAGCCCACTCTGCAAGAAATGTGCAATAATATCTGATAGAGCATTAGGATGTTTATGTTGATGTCATAATAATGGATTATTTGTTATACCTTTCATTTATGTGTATTCTATGTAATTGATTGTACAAAGAAATAAGATTTCCTGTAAATAGCTTAATAATTAGGTGGGGCTTTGAGCTAAGGGGTGGAGCTCAACTCTTTAAAAGAAGCCAGCCTAGATCCTCAGGTGAGATGCTGTTAGGGAGAGTTCATGTGAGGACCTCCTGCTCTCTGTTATACTGCACAAGATTATGTTCCACTGCTAGACCCTTGGCAGGGAAGCTGTGCTGTTTTCAAGTTTTATTTTGTTTGTTTATTATCATAAGTTCGCTGCTGTAAGCTGTTATTTTTTTTTGTATTTAATTTTTTTTGTTTGTTTAATAAAAATCATACCGTTTAGGTATGTTGTACCAAATTTGTTGATTCCTGTGTGACCTGATTTGTTCAACCCACAACATTTGGTACCAGAAGTGGGGTTGATTGGAGATCCATAAGGAATAGGTGGACTCCAGTAAAGATACTGCACATGGTATCCAGGTCACAAGTGGTTTTCAACAGGTACTTGGCACATAAACCCGAGGAAGCTGGTGCCTTATCAGGGGTTTTGACCAGACCCCAAGCGGCTGCTGTTGGTGAACCACTTCTTGAAGGATTACCTGCTGCCACACGTCCTAAAGTTAAACAGGGCATACAGAAGATAGAAGAGGTGGGTGTGAAGAGATCAGAAGAAGAACAGCTGGAACCCCCCTGAAGACCTCAGGGATTTACTCCGCTGGTTAGCTATATGTCAGATGGAGATGGAATGCCAGTGAGAGGTAGATCTGAGGGAAAGAGAGGAAGAAAGAAGGCAACAAGACCAGAGGTGAGCTGACACAATACAGGCCTTACAACTTATTGGGGCTGGTCAAGGGGCAGCCCATACAGATCCCAGAGACATAAAATTAACGAAAATGACTCCCTCTGATGATATAGAGGCATATCTTACAACATTTGAACGTGTAGCACAGGCTTGTAATTGGCCTGCTACCCAATGGGTGGTAAGACTTGCCCCATATCTATCTGGCAAAGCTCAATTGGCATACACCTGTATGGATATCCAGATTACTAATGATTATGCCTCTGTAAAGAAGGAGATACTAAAAGATATGACATTAACACAGAAACATATAGACAAAGGTTTCGATCTTTAAAGCATTTACCTCATGTACCACCTCGGGAGACCTATACCAGATTGAATGACTTGTGTCACAAATGGCTACAACCTGAGGAAAAGATGGTACCAGCCATCATTGAGCAGTTTGTGTTGGAGAAATTTGTACAGATTATGCCTGCGGATGTCCAATTATGGGTAAGGGAACACCATCCTGATAATGCTGAAGCTGCAATTACCCTAGCCGAGGATTTCTTATCTGCAAGACGACCGGTACAAAAAGGGTACAGGAGAACAGAAAATGTCATTCCTACTACAACATCCACAACCACTACTGTAAGACCTATTGTTTCATCAGTTGGGACAGGGATTGCTAAGACTAGAGGGGAAGGTTGGGAGATGGCATCAAAAAAACCTGAATCCACCATAGAATGCCATTATTGCCATGGACTGGGACACATAGCCCATTTCTGCCCAAAGAAAAAGTCTGCATACCTAGCTTCTATGAACTTGGGGAACTTTTTCATAAAGACCATGGTAAATGGAACTCAAGTAGAAGGGCTAGTGGACTCAGGGAGCTGACAAAGCTTAATCCGGGCTGACCTACTGGATAACAAGTTATTAAGTACTAAACCCACTGGTGTAATTTGTCTCCATGGTGATGTGCGTCAGTACCCAACTGCACAGACACAAGTATGTATAAATGGACAGACATGTGATATGACATTAGGAGTTGCACCCACTTTACCTGTGCCTTTGATTATTGGTCAGGACTTTCCAGCCTTTAATGACCTTTTAACCTCATGTGACACTGTCTTATCAGCTGTAACCATGAGGGCTCAGTCACAACTAATACAACAGGACCCTATATTTTCTTTTGATGATTCTTTGTTTGAAGAGGGTAAAGGGCCATGAAAAACAAAGGCCGAAAAGAAATTATTACAGAAAGACTGGAAACAAAAACAAAATGGGACTGGTGATGTCATGCCTCAATATCATATTGTAGATATTAAAACTGAACAGCAAAATGACAATACACTTAACCCTTTCTTTTCACAGCTTAACAAACAAGTACAGTACCTTTGGGTTCACCATATGTTGTACAACAGAATGGAATTCTATATAGAATGGGCCGGATATTCAAAAGGGTTGTACCATGCGCAATAGGGTTGAGCATGCGCAAGTCCGAAAGTGCGCCATTCTGCGATATTCAGCAGGAGCAGTTGTGCCACCAAAAACAGGCTGAGCAACAGCGCCAATGCAAATGACGGCATGTCGCAGCGAAGGGTGGATCCTGCATAAAAGAAGCATAATCGATATTCAAAGGGTTGGCGCAATGCACAACAGTGGAACAGCCAGAGTTGCTCACAGCCGGAAATGAGCCAAAATAAAAGGCTTAAGGAAGAGGTGCAAGAATGCTACAGAGATGCCAGCGAGACAGACAGAGAGACAGACAGTGACAGTCCAGAACAGGGCAGGCAAGGAAGTTGTGGTGGGCCATAGGCTGCAGAGGCCAGCGGGGTACCGGTGCAGTGGAGGTAGCAGTCAGGACAGCGGGGGTAACAGAGCAACATCAGCGGGGGGTCACAAGCCAGGGAGATGGACTAGTGCCAGCTTCCACATGGAAGCTGTAATGAGGGGTGAGAATGCATGCTGCAGGGGGATGTGGCCATGGAAGGGGCCCTCGTGATACACCCCAACAGGCAGTACCGTGCCGCATCAGCTTTGAGCTGTACACAGATGTAGAGATCGTGGGCCAGTACCGCCTGAACAGGGCAATACTGAGACGGCTCTGTGAGCTGTGAAGTGATGTGATGCAGGCACCCTCACGACGGAATCACGCTCTGTCGGTGGAGACCAAGGTGACAGCTTGCATGTGCCTGCTCACCACGGGCACCTTCCAGAGGCTGACAGGGGACACCATAGGCATCACACAGTCAGCCATGTCATGCATCCTCACCCAATTCCTCAGTGCACTGCTGCCACATGCTGCGGAGCACATCCAGTTCCCCAGCACCGCGGCAGAGCGTACAGCAAACATGCAGGAGTTCCACAGGGTAGCACATATGCCTGGCATGCTAGGGGCCATAGACTGCACCCATGTGGCCATTTGCATGCCACCTGGCCCCGATGGGGCTGCATATAGGAACAAGAAGGGCTATTCCAGTGTCAACTGCCAGGTGGTGTGTGATGCCACTGGGCGCATAATCAATGTCTGTGCCACACACCCTGGCAGAGCACATGATGCCTTTATATGGTATCAATCTGCACTGTGCCATCGATTCGAGAGTGGGGACATCCCCACAGGCCATCTAGTGGGGGAGTATGCATGTAGGAATTGCAGACGTGGGGCAAGGGTGAGAATGCCGCCAGGTGCTATGGTAGTGGCACACAGGGATATTGGCAATATGGACCTGAACATGATACTCATCTCCACCATCTCCACACAGGTGACAGCGGATACCCACTCTGGCCCTGGCTGCTCACACCATACCGGCGCCCCATGACCTCATCACAGCAATGCTATAATGAGGCGCATGCCGCAACATGCAACATCATCGAGCAGGTGTTTGGGATGCTCAAGGCATGCTTCTGATGCCTAGACACCTCCGGTGGTGCCCTACAGTACAGCCCCTCAAAGGCCTGTGGGATATTCCTGGCTTGTTGTATCCTGCACAACATGGCCAAAGACTGTGGGATAGCCATTCAGGTCGAGGAGGGGGACAGTGATGGGGACGCCAGCGGCGCCGGTGATGATGGTGATGAGCAGCCCCCCCCTTGGATGGTGGGACCCCCGACTGATCCGGCAGGCCCAGCTGCACTGGGACACCATCACGGAGGAGCATTATGCATGACACAGGTAAGTTAAGGGGCCATGTGCAACCAACACTGTCCTCACGCAACCCACAGGCACACAGAGTAACACACCAGCGGTGCATGACGGCAAGGGGAGTGGAAGGGACCAGGCACACAAACACACCATCAGGGAAGGGTGAACAGTCATATGGACACACACACACACACCAGGCACAAAGCGTACATGGGCAGGTGCACAGCAGAGCAGGAACAGACATGGCAAACACACAGATCCACAGACCACACCCATCACCTGTACTGTCCAAGTACGTGTGTCAGGTGCTGGGCACCCTTGCACCTTGGTATACAGTACAATGCAGGCATCATGCACACGCACCTGTGGACAGCAGTTTGGATGGTGTGCAGGTGGTCCGTATGTCGACGTGATGTGCAGGGCAGCCACCAGTGCACTGCCCACCATGATGCACAGTGCACACAGGGCAGCACCAGACAGGGCCCGCACTGGGAGACTGGTCAGTCATGTTGCACTGTTCCACGGCCACTGCGGATGCATGGGCAGCCCCCACCGTGACCCAACAGCACTGGCAGGCTGAGCAGGGGCCACATGGGGTGGCACCGATGGACCACCAGGGGTCCCACTGCGCGATCGCGACCTTGTCCACACTGGGGTCTGTAGTATGCCAAACATACCTGCACCAGGGGTGCTCAGGATGCCCACAGCAGAACCCAGCATCGACAGGCTGGGTGTCGCACGACACCGGGAATGGGGAGTGGAGAGCGTACTGTGTGGGGTGCGCGGTACAGGGACACCTGCTTGTGTGCCCAATGCAGCCACGACAGTGACCAATTCCTGGGTCTGCCTGTCAATGGCGGTGGTCACATCCATCCACATATGGACCATCTCTGCAAGGATCAGAGCACAGTCCCTGCTGTGCCACTCCCACAGCCAGCACAGTGCCTCCATGGAAGTTGCAACCTGCCTTTGCTGCTGTACTGATTCCCGCAGCAGGCGGGTGTGCTCTTCAAATGGGTACTCTGCCACAATGGCATCCTGTCCCCCAGGGTATGGAAGGTCCTGATGCTCAACACCCCTTGACGGTGGGCGCTGTTCACCAGGACCAGGAATGGGCATATCAAAGGGCGGTGTGCATGTGCCACCACTGGACACTGTACTCCCAGACCTGGTGGGTGACTGCTGCTGCTGCCCCTCCAACCACTGTGCCCCAGGGACCACTCGTTCCACTGCTGTGGCCGCAACAGTGCCAGACACCTGCACAGCCACCAGTGCTGCCCCACCGGTGCTGACAGGCACAGCCTGGGACTGTGCTGACATGCTGGCTCACACGTTGGAACCAGCTAGGCCCAGGGGCACGTGCTGGCCTGCTGTGTGTCCGTCATGGAACACACACATGTCACTGCCCATTGCAGTCCTTGCATCATCAATGGTGCAGGGACGTGCTACAGCCACAGTCACAGCGTGCTGGCATGCTTGCATGCCAGACTGCTGAGACAGGCTGTGCACCCCACACCTGACTCACCGACACCAGAGTTGGCAGCCCGGCGTGCATGCTGGTGCAGTGCATGCTGGCTGGTGACAGAGGTGGATGGACCCTCCTCCATGTCCAGCAGGTCTTCCTCACTGCCTGGACCCACCACCACCATCCTGAAGATGAACAGGATCTGTAACGAAAGTGAGGACATGTGAGTGCATGTGAACAACCTTCCCCAACACCACCACCATGTCATACAGTGCAGTGATGGGCTTCCACCTGTCTGGAATCCACCTCCTGGTACACCTCAATAGCACTCCGCTGCATTGATGCAGCCAGTCGGTCTCAGCGGGGTCAGCTCCGCCACCTCTGGCTGGCCCGCCCTCTGTGCCATGCGTGCCGCCCTGAGGGCTGCCACCTTCTCCTTCACCCTCCTCGGTCTGTCCCCATCTTCTTTTGCATTCCTGCACAGAAGCTGGTGGCTTCCATGCAGGTTCACTGCCAGCTACCCCTCCCATGTAGCCACCGGGCCTGAGGGGTGCCCGCCCCACTCAGTAGTGGCTCCTCCTCAGGTAGGCCTGGAAGAGGCCTCTGTCTCTCCGTGGTGAAGTTGGGCCTCCTCCTCTGCCCACCATCCTCACCCTCACCTTGGCTCTGCTCGGTCATGTCGATCTGTATGGGTGGAAGTGGACACTGTCACTGTGCAGTCTACAGCATTATCCCATGACCATTGTCCAGAACATCACACAGCATGCAACCCACCTCTCACCTGCAGTAACCGAATCTGGCCAGCACAGCCCAATGTCACACATTTATAGCGCAATGCATGCAAATTAGGAGTGGAGCAATTGTAATGAGATGCAAATCGCGCCACTGTGCCTTTGAATGGCTGATCAGGTGATTTGCATGTGTCGGCTGAATATCGCACCATTGCGCTTTGCACAATACGGTTGAGCCGGCTGAGCCAATGGTGCATATCTGTGACTGTGTGGTACACTGCATTGCGCATGCCCAGGTAGCTTACACAGGCGTCTGCTGCACTGATGACATGCTGTGCGCGATCGGCAATTCAGGCCATGGCCACCATTGTGCCAATGGCACTACAGCGCTGGTCACCACATGGCGCAGTGGCAGTATTGAGCAATAGTCCACTGTGGCACTGGCACGCAGGTGTCCGATCGCGCAGGACGTGTGGACATCTGATGGCGCTGTGCGTGGCCTTGCGCCACTGACCCATGACCTTGTGCCGCGACCTTTTGCCCCTGGTGCTGTACGTCTGCCATAATGTGCGGCTCTATCGCGCTGTTGGTGACAGCGATGTGGACCGGAGGCGCTGTCCGAACAGCACGATAGGCAGTGATGGAGTTGTATTGCACAACATTTCCACGAGGGGTTGCCACGTCTGAGCGCCATATTGCCACTGTACAGTTTGACAATGGCACACAGGAGAGCACCACAATGGGGGGGCTTTGGAGTTAGCCAACCTGGTGGCTGTGGTGGAGCCCCACTATGGCTCACTGTTCGAGGGTGTGCCCCTGCAGGTGCCACACACCCATGTGTGGCAGCAGGTCACCGCTGCCCTGAAGCAGGCCACTGGGCAGAGGAGGACCCCTGAACAGTGCAGGCACCGCTATGGCGACCTGCAGAGGAGGAAGCGTGCTCTGCTTGCACGCCTCAGGTCGCATGCCAGGAGGGGCATTGTGCCCAGGCCAGGTGGGTGTGCTGTGTATGCACCAGTATTGTCTGCATGGGTGACTGTGTAATGTAATCTGCGCATGGGGGTGGGTTGGGCTGTGGCTGTGGTTTGCTGTGAGGGTGTTTGCAGGTGTGTGCTGTTTGGGTCTGGATGTGTGGGCAGGCACACTCAATGGGGCAAGGGGCTGTCTGCTTTGGGATCTCACTGATGTTTTTCTCTTCCTTTGTCTCCCACAGGCATGGAGAAGCAGAGGCAGGCACGGGCTGAGGCATGGGATGGCGGTGCCAGGGTGGCTGGCGGAGGAGGGGTGCAACAGCCACAGCAACAGCAGCAGCCGCAGCCGCAGCACCTGATGCAGCGTCTTGATGAGGTGAGTGTCATTACAACATGGATGCTATTGCATGCTGTGGGGGAACACGGCCACCATCCATGGACAACACTGCCATGCACGTGGCGCATGCGACAGTCAGCACTGTCCAGTGGCACTGCATGTCTGTGAGTGCATCACTGGTGGTCCATGCATGCACTGGGCACATGGCTGTGGCGCTACCTTCCACGACATAGCCACATCACTGGACAGCCTTGGTTGTGCTGTGCGGGCATGGGTGGGTGTGTGTGCAGTGGCACACATGGCTGTTGCTGCCTGGTTGGGCTTGTCTTGTGCACGGTCACTGTGAGTGGGTGCAGTCCATCACAGGGTGGGGCATTGGCTGTATGCCATGCATGTTGGGTGGGCTTCAGGGTTGTGGACAGTCACAGCCATTGATTCTGTTCCCTTGCCCTAGGTGTCCGGGTCCTGCACAGGATTGAGCGGGCTGTCCACCGCCTGCTGGAGGTGTCCACGGTGTCCCTATCCATTCTGCAGGAGATGCACCGGAGGGGTGTCAGACGACGGCAGAGGCCACAAGACCAGGGGCAACCTGCTGCTGTGCAGCCTGGAGGACAGTAGCTGTCCCACACCTACCCCCTTTACCCTTCCCTCACACCCTGCCTTCCCTCACCAAGTTCTTCACCCCTGCCACTTACCCACCCCTACCTTGTACCCGTACCCCCACCCCTTTCTTGTATATATCTCTCTGTACATAGTTTATTGTTGTGTGTTCGTGTTGATATTCTTTTATAAATCTATTTTGTATGACTACTGTAGTGGTCTCTGATTTGCAGCTGGCTATGGGTGCTCAGTTGCAGTGGTGTGCATGGCATCTGGTGTGGTATTGTCCTGGGATTGTGTGTGTGTGTGCATGGGGTGTCCTGGTGTGGTGGTGGCTTTCAGCCCGGACTGCGTGTGCTGCCACACACCGCTGGGTGCTCCTGGTGGGTCTGGCTTGTATGGTTCGATTGGTACACATGGTTGCATTGTGCGGGGGGCCTGGGGAGTCCTGCAGTAGCGGTCACAGTCACTGCTCATGGAGTGGTGTCTTGGGGTCACAGTGCAGGTGTGCTGTGCACATGGGGGCTGCTGGACACTGGGGTGGTCTGCCCCTTTGTGTGGCAGTCTCAGCTTGCCAGTGGGTGTGCTGCAGTAACACGGCCGGGATGTGCTTTCTTTGCTTGTCCCCATGGGCGGTTGATATTCCATCCCTCCCCAGTTATGCTGTTCCTGGGGTGTGGGGTGCATTGTTAGTTCTGCAGTGTGTCCCTGTGCCCATCTGTGGCATGGTGGTGGACCCTGCGACCTCCCTGGTTGTGCTGTTCCATTGCTATGCTGCTGGGGTGTCATTGCTTGCCCTATGGGCCTCTGGACTGCTCAGCTGGGCTGGCCTTGTTGCCTTCTGCTTTGTCATTATGCTCAACTTCCCTTCCTGGTTGCGCTATGGTGCAGTTTGTGTGATATTCAGACGTTGGCTGCTTGCGCAATTGGCCTTGCTCCATGTTTGAATATCGCGATGATTGTGCATGTGCGCAAGTGACTTGCACTTGCTCTTGCTGTCGCGCACTTTTCTGGCGCAGTTTGAATATCCAGCCCAATATGTATAAATCCTAAAACACAACAGATAGACTAAATGCTGGTACCACAGAAATTTAAAAAAGATCTTCTATTTTTAGCACACGATATCCCTAGTGCTGGACATGCAGGACAAGACCGAACTTCTGCTAGACTATTGCAACGATTCTTCTGGCCTGGTTTACAAGAGGACATTGCTGACTATTGCAGATGTTGTCCTTCCTGTCAGCAAATCAGCGAGATAACTCACAGGGACAAAGTACCCTTAACGCCCCTACCAGTTGTAGCTCAACCCTTTGAAAGAATAGCTATGGATGTGGTAGGACCATTAGTAAAAAGCAGTAAGGGTAATAGATTCATACTTGTCCTTTGTGATTATGCAACCAAATATCCTGAAGCTTTTCCCTTGAGAACAGTTACAGCCCCAAAAATAGCAAAAAAGTAGTAGAATTCTGCAGTCGTATGGGTATTCCTAAAGAGAGCCTGACGGATCATGGTACAAATTTTAATGCTGCACTACTCACTGAATTGTACAAAGCTTTAGGAATTACTACATTACAAACCACCCCTTACCATCCACAAACTGATGGTCTTACAGAAAGCTTTAATCAGACATTAAAATGTATGATTAGGAAATTTGTGGACGAAGAAGGTAAAAAGTGAGATCAATATCTTCTCCTATTCCTGTTTGCATACCGAGAGGTCCTAAGCCTCAACAGGATTTTCACCATTCAGTTTGCTGTATGGAAGAAACTCCTGGGGACCTCTTGACATAATTAAAGAAACTTGGGAGGGAGAGACCACGGTGAAATATACCAATATCCTAGACTATTTGGTTAATCTTAGAAAGCGACTAGTGCAGTACACAAAAAAGGCACATGAACAAAATATGGTAGCCCAAACTAAGCAGAAATGCTATTATGATAGTAAAACTCAGGAAAAACAATTTCATCCAGGGGAAAATGTACTGTTATTATTGCCATCCAATGACAATAAGCTTTTAATGAAATGGCAGGGACCTTACTCCATTGTTTCCCAGACTGGTCCTGTCACTTACCAAGTTGAGATACCTGGGAGACGAAAGTGTATACCCATCTATCATGCAAATCTCCTAAAGAAATGGCATGAGAGACTTACTTCTGATGTTAAAGCTGACCTTTATGTTATGCCCAGTAGTTCAGACACTGAATTAGATTCTACCTATAAAAGGCTTGAATCAGAGGAAACTATTAGAGATGTACATATTAACTCAAATGTAACCAGTCAGCAACATGCAGAATTGGAAAATGTACTACAACATTATACAAAAGTTTTCACAACTATCCCAGGTAAAGCCATTGATGTAGTACATACGATTAAAACTGATTCTGTCCCAATAAGGCAAAAGGCATATTGATTGCCAGAAAGAAGTAGGTCTGAGGTTGTACAGGAAATTGAGAAATTATGGAAATTAAATATTATTGAACCTTCTAGAAGTCCATGGTCATCCCCTATGGTAATTGTACCTAAAAAGGAAGGGGGTATCCGTTTATGTCTCAATTTCCATAAACTCAATCAAGTATCTCAGTTTGATAGCTATCCAATTCCTAGAGTGGATGATATAATAGATCACATTGGGCAGGCAAAATACATCTCTACTCTCGATCTCACAAAGGGCTATTGGCAGATCCCTTTGGAAGAACAGTCTAAAGAAAAAACAGCTTTTAGCACTCCTAAGGGTTATACCAGTTTGCTTATATGCCATTTGGCTTACATGGAGCCCCTGCCACCTTCCAAAGATACATGGATAAATTGTTGAATGATCACTCTTCCTATTGTTCTGCTTGTTTGGATGATGTGGTGATTTTCAGTTCAGACTGGTCAACACATCTTACCCATTTGTCTAATGTTTTATATACCATTGAAAAAGCTGGTTTAACTATTAATCCTTCCAAGTGTACCCTAGCCATGAATGAGACAAGATATTTGGGCTTCATTTTGGGTAATGGAATAGTACGTCCAGAAATAGAGAAGGTGGAGGCAGTAGCCCAATGTGCAGTCCCAGAAACAAAAAAACAAGTGAGATCTTTTTTGGGTTTAGCTAGTTATTGTAGACGCTTTATCCCTGATTTCACCACAATTGCAACCCCATTGACTGACTTGACTAAGAAACAAGTCCCAAATAAAATCCGTGGTCACCTGCTTGTGATTTAGCTTTTAGGACAATAAAAGCTATACTGTGTTCAGCACCAGTGTTGCAATCTCCAGATTTTAATAAACCGTTTGAATTACAAACAGATGCTTCAGAAACTGGTCTTGGTGCTGTATTGTGTCAAAATATCAATGGAGAAGAGCACCCCATCTTATTCTTCAGCCGGAAACTATATCCCAGAGAACAGAAGTATGCTACAATAGAAAAGGAATGTTTAGCAATTAAATGGGCTATAGAGACATTGAAATTCTATCTATGTGAGTCTCATTTCACTTGAATTACGGATCACAACCCTTTATGCTGGCTTAACCAGATGAAAGATAAAAATGCACACATTCTCCGTTGGTACTTGGCTCTACAGCCCTATCATTTTGAGATTAAGCATAGACCAGGCAGCAAACATAAAAACGCAGATTTCCTTTCTAGATATGGTGCTTAAGGAAATTGAATTTAGAATGGGATACAGTATCCTATTTCAACCCCAGGGCAAAGTATGACGTATGACAATGAATGATGTTAATTGTATTTATTGTTTTGTTTATAGGGTGCCTGGGGTGGGACTTCTGTGAGGGTGGGTGGAAGTCCCATCCCATTCCCTTGGGTTTATGTTGTGGAAAAGGGAATGTGGTCTTCAAACCAAATTATTGGTTTGTTCTTAAAGAGGGGAAAATGTGGTAGTTGACCCCCCCTTGTGAATAGTGCTTAACTGAACCTGACGTTTTCTTCTTCTCTCCTATATCTGTTCCAAAGACTGTTGTGCAACAGCACTTTACTCCTTCATTTTATGTCTTCCTGTCTCTTTCTAACCCCCCCCTTTTCTGTGCAAAACAGTCAGAATATGCTGCAGTCAGACTGGCCATCTGACGCAGTGTATTACAATTTAAACTATTTTTCATCCCCTTCTTATTTCTGCTCTTCTACGTCATGGTCCAGTTAAATATAAGCACTTTTTCCATGTATTGCCCTTAAATGTGCAGAAATGGTCTAAATGAGCTGCACAGACTCAAAGAATGAAATTAACTAAAGGTCTGTAAACAGACTTGGTAGGCAAAGGTTTTTTCACAATGTAAAAAGCAAGCTGGGATTGACAGTCAAACTTAAGAAATTACCAATGCCAGTTTAAATGTTTTTCTTTAGGATATGTACAGGTGCAGATTGGAATATCCTGTACTTGAAAGGTTAAACAGTTAGCAAATTAACTAAAATACAGGATAATAGAGAACTAAAATGTGGCTTACCTACACAACTCTCAGGAGTATCATGTCTCCAATCAGTGCTGGTGTCCTTGCAAGGTGCTGTCTCCTATAGAAAGTCAGCAGCACCTTTCTCCCTTCTTTTATATGCTGCAGCTCCTAGGTTACCTTTAGAAAAGGGGAGGAGTTGTCTATAATGCAGCCCACTCTGCAAGAAATGTGCAATAATATCTGATAGAGCATTAGGGTGTTTATGTTGATGTCTTAATAATGTTTATTTGTTATGCCTTTCATTTATGTGTATTCTATGTAATTGATTGTACAAAGAAATAAGAAGATTTCCTGTAAATAGCTTAATAATTAGGTGGGGCTTTGAGCTAAGGGGTGGAGCTCAACTCTTTAAAAGAAGCCAGCCTAGATCCTCAGGTGAGATGCTGTTAGGGAGAGTTCATGTGAGGACCTCCTGCTCTCTGTTATACTGCACAAGATCATGTTCCACTGCTAGACCCTTGGCAGGGAAGCTGTGCTGTTTTCAAGTTTTATTTTGTTTGTTTATTATCGTAAGTTCGCTGCTGTAAGCTGTTATTTTTTTTTGTATTTAATTTTTGTTTGTTTGTTTGTTTAATAAAAATCATACTGTTTAGGTATGTTCTACCAAATTTGGTGATTCCTGTGTGACCTGATTTGTTCAGCCCATGACAGGGGTCCCAAAAGTCTTCCAGGAGCTAGCCTGAATGCTCCAAGTCTGGGTGGTGTTCGGCGTTTAAGCTGTTTAAATGTGGTTCCAAGTGAGTGCTATTTGAGCCTCCATGTACTGTCTCTTTAAGAGCTGTCTGCTTGCAGACTTAATTAGTCTGTATGGGGGGACTGTGTATTTGATGCTCGAATCCCGCCCAAGCTGCTGTCAATTCGCTCCATTTCTGCCATCGCTACATGTGCAGAGGGAGCCTTGTTGAAAGATTTAACTATTTGGCAGAAATCATTTGGAGTGCCTGAGAAAATGTAGTTTGTCTAACCTGTCTTCATTTCAGCATGAACTGTTTCAGTGTAGCTCTTTCATTTTGGTCCTGAACTGCTGAAATGGACCAGTCAATGGGGAAGGGTTTCTTAAAATGGAGGCTGTGGATAAGTCAGAACTTGGACTCTTAATTTTGAGCCAACCACAAGGGGATTGTACGGGCAGTGACTCTGGGAAATGTAGTTTTGACCTTGGCACCTTTTTCCACCAACAGAGGGAGTCTTATTGTGAGTGACAGCCGAACCAGCCAACAGAATGGTGTGGAGCTAAAGGAAATGCCCTGCTCTGTGACTGGAAAGATCAGATCAGTTGTGACAGTGAAGAGAGAAGGAGCTCTGTGCTTCTGTGGTGTATAGTTTTGCGCGGGAAGCGTGTGTGAGGCCCTGAGGTTTGGTCTGCAGCCACTGTAAGTGTCAGTTCAGACTGAATCCAATTTGTAAGGAGAAAGAAGGAAGTCTAAAGAATGTAAACCAGGCTCACCCTGTAGAAGACTGGAGAAATTGCTGAATAGCGCTTGGTCGTCAAGAACTGAAGCTGCTGTGTGTTCTCCCAGGTATTTTGCAGTAATTGCGATCGGGATCGAAGACCAGCCTGCCTGGTATAGTACTTTCCTTTTACATATGAATGTGCGTAGTGCTTGTGGGGAATCGTTATTTCCAATTCCCTGAATTGTGTGCTGTGTGTTGAAGCTGGAAGCAAACCCCAACTTGTCTTGGACTAAATCAGTTTGCTATCAACTGCAGTGGGGTCCTGTTACAAGGACCTTGTCTCCATGCCCTGTTGTTTCTGGCAGTCCAGAAGAACATCCGCCATCCAGTTCTCAGCTTGGGTATTGTGAGTACAAATCAGGGTTTTCCCCTGCAGTCTGCTATCAATTACAAGTGTGTCATCTAATTGTTGTTGTTTCACTTCTTCATGGGCTGAGCCATCCAGCTCCAGATTACAATTGGGTATTGTGCATATATTTTCTTCCTACAGGGCCCCATCCATCTGCACCTGCCGGCCAACCCCAGGTAATGGACCTGGCTAGCCCCCCCAATCCTGGGTACCCAGAGGTGACGTTTTGGACCCTATATATATATATATATATATATATATATATATACAGTACTGTGATTTGAACTTGGCCAAAACTAATCAACCTGATTGCCCCTCCTGTGTTACTGTTCCCTAAATAAATCAGATTTGTTGTTATTATACTGTATACTGTCTGTGGTGTTGGTACTTATGGAAACAGTATTGCCTTTTGTTATGTATGTTGATTAACCTTGTTTTACAGGGGGTCCTCAGAGACGTGCTGCAGAATCAGTCTCGAGGGTAAGTGGTACTTTATGAGTGAACAGTGTGTACATGTGGGGTATTGGGGCTGCAACTCCTGTGCACTGTGTGAGCCACTAGAAGGAACCAAAGGAAATCACAGTGTCCCAGAGGGCTGTGATCAAGCTAGTCTAACCACTACAAACCCTGACCTCTGAGTGGAGGCACCCACCATAGAACCTAGGCCCCTCAACCTGTCAGTAGTCAAGCAGGCAGGGGTAGTAGCCTTTGGGATAGCGCCACCTAGGGGTTACACGTTCTTCTGGTGATCACTCCTGGGCTTGCTATTTCTGGGTCCAGATGTTTCCTCTATGCTTCACTGGTACCAAGTCTAGTACCCATGCACAAAACTCCCAGTGTAGAGTATGCACCACGAAAATCCCACTGCTAATACTGTACCAACTGTCATTGAGGAACAGGTCGGGAAACATAGGCAAACCAGGAGAAGTCATAAAATTTGTAAGTAGCATTTTATTATTATCAAGAACAATTAAAAAAAAGTAAAATTGTGCAGGATATCTCTTTTATAGGCAGATCAAATGAAACAAAGTCCTTTTTCTAAGAGTATCTCTAAATCTCAATCTCTCTCTCTCTAATAAAAGAAAAACATTGCCCTTTCTATAAGATGTGTTTCTCTAACAATGAAATTCTGCATCCTGTTCTCATTAAGATACGTCTCCTGTTTTTCACAAAATGTATCAGAACTTTGACAATTTCTTTTCCGCAGGTGCAACAAAATGGACCATTGTCTCCCAGAACTGATCTCCTGTTGACAACTCTGCAAATGAGCTTGTGGAGGTCAAACTGCATCTCAAGGTCAACCCTCTGGGGCTGGCCCGGTGGCACTGAGGGTTGAGGTGCTGGACACCACACTCGTGCCCGCGTCGTGACCCGGGTTCGGGCGCGAGCTCGGGTGCAGGGGGTCAGCGGGAGGGATGGGATGGAGCACCCGCAAGGCTGCTTTCCTGTCCTGGGGGAGGTGAAGGTGGCTTGGAGCTCCGGCGACCCTAGTGGAGATTGGGGGCATCGCAGAGCCCTGAGCAGCATGTACATCAGCGTGCCCTGGCGCTGGCAGGGTTGCCATGCACCATAGTCAGGAGCGTGCACCATGCATGGGAGGGAGGGAGGGAGGGACTAAGGGGTGTACAGGGGAAAGAATCCTTTCTGGCTGAATGGCGATGGCTTCATGAGCACCCTGCCACCGTCCAGTGCCAGTCTCCGTCACTGCCCCACGATCTCCGGGTGTGTTAGGCCCCGCGTCCAGGAGGGTCACAGCTAACTTGAAGATGACGGGAGAGACGGCGGACGGTAGAGTGGCAGGCCAGTGGGGATAGCCCGAGAGAGTTCCGGTTCAGTGGAGCCAGAAAGAGAATTGAGAAAAAAAAAAAAAAAAAGATCAACCCCCTGTGTTCCAGATAAACCCTAATAGCTTTTTGCAAATATTTCAATAATATGATCAGATACATTTTCAAACTAAGGAAACTGAGTTTCACACAAGAGTCATATATATTTTTTAACCACAGAATACTAAAGAGGAAAGATATAGTGCAGTGGTTTAAGGCTCTGCGCTGCAAACCTGGAGACCTGGGTTTGAATCTCACAGCCCCCACTTGCATACTGTGTGACCCTGAGCAAGTCACTTAACTTCCCTGTGCTCTCAGGTTGCACCTGGAAACAAGCGTTCAACTTAGTGTGTCTCACCTGGTAAAAACCAAAGGTAAAAAAAAGACAAGGTAAAAAGAAACAGTAAGTAAAGGCACAGAGATAAGGGGTGGGAGTGTGGGACCTTCAGAATGGCCAGTTCCTTAGTTGCTACAGGAAACTCTGATTGCGCAATCAGACGAGCAAAAGACAAGTGGCAGAATAGGAGATGACAGAAAAGGGGAAACTAAATAAAAGGCTGAGAGGACTTTCCGCAATCATCAGTGCAATCAAGCTAGAAATGCAGTGTTCTGTGCACACTCTTCCTGTGAAGGAGTCCTTCCTCACATCTCTCCTGAATCTACCCCCCTCCGGCTTCATAGCATGTCCCCTTATTCTTGAGTACCTTTTCATTTGAAAATTACTCCCCTCCTGTACCTTTTTTTTACCCCTGTGAGGTATTTAATGGTCTCTATCATATCCATCTCTCCCTCCTCTGTTCCAGGATGTACATATTGAGGCCCTTCAGTCTCTCCTGGAAGGTTTTTTTTTTTTTGCTGAAGTTTGTTAAGCCAAGTTAGCATCGAATACAGGAGCGTATCCGAGCCAGGTTAGCAGCGTGATGGTCAAGGGTTAAACAATAGCAAAAAAAATGTCTCCTGTCTACCATTAACAAGCATTTGTCAATGCCGAATGTTGCTTGCTTGTATGTGCTGTTTAGGTATTTGGAAGTGACAGTTTCATGCCTTTCTCCCAAGACATCCACTGTGTCTTTCCGTTCAGTATTCACAGAAGAGTGGGAGGGGCAAGGGCCACAGCAGTACAGCAGTTGCCAAGGGGGTGAAGAGGTGGACAAAAGAGTCCTGCAGGAGCTCACTAAATTGAAGGTAGACAAAGCGATGCAACCAGATGGCATACGCCCAAGGATATTAACAGAACTGCGAAGGGAGATAGCAGTACCTCTGGCAGCCATGTTCACTGAGTCATTCAACATGAGTGAATTGGAGGAGGGTACATGTGGTCCCTCTACACAAGTCCGGCAGCAGGGAGGAGGCAGGGAACAATAGGCCATTCAGCCTCACCTCAGTAGTGGGGAAGATCATGGAGACATTGCTTAAAGAAAGGATAGTGGGGCATCTAGATACCATTGGAACCCAGGACCATAGACAAGATGGATTCACAGTGGGGACATCATGTCAGATAAATCTGGTTGATTTATTTGACTGGGTGACAAAGTGAATCAGGGTGGGGCAGCGGACAACGCTTACCTTGATTTCAGCAAAGCCTTTGACACCATCCCATATAGGAGGCTAATAAACTAGCTGGCTAGGCTGGACATGGGGGAAAGGGTGGTAAACTGGGTTAGAAATTGGCTAACAGACAGGAGGCAGAGAGTGGTGGTAAATGGTATGCAGTCTAGGGAGAGGGGGTGACCAGTGGGGTGCTGCAGGGATCGGTCCTGGGGCCAGTTCTGTTCAATGTCTTCATTAGTAATATTGCAGAACATCTGAAGGAATTTTTCACCAAATTTTCAACATAGCCATTTTAAGACCTCTGCTCATGAACAGTGTCACTGTGATTTTCTTAATTTGTCCCGTACATTGATTTCGCACACCGACTGCGCCATTGTGCGCTACATGGGCGGAAACACATTTTGGGTGAGATGTGAAAAATGACAGCTGTACTACTCATAAGAAGGTGTGGTAAAATGGCAATGTTGGAAATCTGGAGTGAAAATATTGAAAATTCGCGAACTTACGTGAGTGCATAGGAACTGTACAACGCACGCTCGTAAAACAGTCATTTTTTGGAATTTTTTCACCAAATTTTCAACATAGCCATTTTAACACCTGAGCTCATGAACAGTGTCACTGTGATTTTCTTAATTTGTCCCGTACATTGATCTACTTCCTTTCGCATGCGCATTGTGTGCTACATGGGCAGAAACACGTTTTGGGTGAGATGTGAAAAATGGCAGCTGTACTACTCATAAGAAGGTGTGGTAAAATGACAATGGTGAAAATCTGGAGTGAAAATATTGAAATTTCATGAACTTACGAGCCTGCGTAGGAACTGCGCAATGCACGCTCGTAAAACAGTCATTTTTTGGAATTTTGGCACCAAATTTTCAACATGGGGTTTTTGGGACCCCTTCTCATGAATGATGTCACTGTCATGGCGTTATTCAGGCCCAAAGGGTGATTTTGCCAGTGACTGCAAAATCACCGCCCAAGACACGAATAACGCCATGACAGTGTCATCTATGAGTCCCAAAACATGTTAGCTAGCAAAATCCAAAATACCTGATATCTGTAACAAAGTTGAAACCCCTATCTAGCCCATTATACAGTTTACCGGCATTTCCTCAGTTTGCGGTGGCTTTGAAGTGTGCAGGCGTGTTCCCGGTCCACGAAGATCATCGCAAGGTCGCGAGGTAAGTATGGGGTGAGGGGTGTGGGGAGGCTGGAGTGCGCAGTGGGTGAGTGCAGGTTGTGGGAGGGTTGGGAGAGCCTTGTTGGACAGTTTTGTTTACAGGTTTTTTTTTAAAAGGCGTGCGTGGGATGTTGCCACACTGGGGTGGGCTCCCAGTGTGGCACAAGGATGTTGAGGCGTTCAGCGATGGGGGATTGGGCACCTCCGTCAGCAAAGGACCGCTTGCCATGCTGGGGTGGGCTCCCAGCGTGGCACCTGCTACTGGGGGGCTGAGCTCAGCCAGGAGTTGGGCACCCCATCGGCTGCTGCAGTGCGTGCGGGGCGGTGCATGCGCCTGCGTGGGTGTCTGGGGGAGCTGCGCGCGAGCAGCCGATATCTTATCGGCTTATCGGTGCTCACTGAAGCGTAGCTCCCCCTTTCAACTGTATGCCACTGCATTTTGGAGCTTGTCATAGACAGCTCCAGAATGCATTGGCTTACAGGGGCAGCGCCTGCCAACACACTGACTGAATTGGAGGAGGAGGTGACACACCTCCGAAATCTCCAATGATGGCACTATGTTGCTTGCACATGCATGCAAGCAACATAAAAATGGACTGCACAGTAAATTCCAAGAGTGTATAACCACTAAGGCAAATCAAACGTTAGGAAAAAAGAGATAAAACAGAATACAAACAGTAGGCACAGTTTGCAGACCTGCCCTCCAAAATCTAAAGTGCCAACCTAATCTAGTTCCCGTACATGTAACATTTGGGTTAATATTAATCAAGGGTTATCAAAGTGCAACACTCTATAGTAAAACGGGTATGAAAAATTGCCGAGGGGTACAATATACAGCAAGAGGTTGTAAATTGGCCGGATACACATCACGCAGTGCAAGAAAGCAGCAGCAAAGGCAAACAAGATGCTGGGATGCATATCTAGGGGGAGCAGTAGTAGGAGAGAAGAGGTTATACTGCCCTTGTACAGGTCATTTGTAAGGCCGCATCTAGAGTGTGGAGTTCAGTACTGGTGCTCACACCTCAAAAAGGACATTAACCTGCTGGAGAAGGTCCAGAGGAGAGCTACAAAGATGATAGCAGGTCAGCAGGGTAGGCATACAAGGAGAGGTTGAGAGCAATGAACATGTAGTCCCTGGAAAACAGAAGAGAGAGAGAGAGAGAGGTGGGACATGATTGGGACCTTCAAGTACTTGAAAGGAATAAATAAGGTTGATAAGGAGAGTCTCTTTAAGCTGAGTGGCAACCATAACATGAGGGGGGCACAGTCTTAAACTGGAGGGTGGGAGGTTTAGGAAGGAGGTCAGGAAGCACTTCTTCACAGAGAAGGTGGTGGACACTTGGAAAGCACTGCCGGAAGAGGTCATCTCATTGAAGACAATGGGCAGCTTTAAGAGAGGATGGGATAGGCAAAGGGGGAAGGTAAGGATAATGGATAGAGAGGATGGGAGGAGTGGGGAAGGAGGGCAGGGACATTAGCTCAAGCTGTGGACCCTGCAATATGAGCAGACTTGATAGACCAAATGGCCTTCTTCTGCTGGCTTCTTCATATGTTCGTATGATACCAAGGAGGTCTCCTCACCCCAACACATTGGCCAATGGGTGGATAGTCCCAGGGCTGAAAATATCGAAAATTAATAGCTGTAGACTAAAAAGGGATTCTTTAAATTATAGAAACATAGAATTTGACGGCAGATAAGGACCGCTTGGCCCACCCAGTCTGCCCATTTCCCTACCTAATGGATAAGTTGCAGATCCTAGTTAACCAGCAGCCTACTTCTTTCTACCCCCAACCCCTAGAATTGCCTTATGGCTGTCCCATGCATGCTTGAATTCAATCACTGTTTTTAACTCCACAACCTCCTCCGGAAGGCCATTCCATGCATCCACAACCCTCTCTGTGAAAAAATACTTCCTTACATTACCTCTGAGCCACCCCCCTCTATCTTCAAATTGTGCTTCCTTGTTCTTGCACACCTCTTTTTCTGAAAAATGCTACCCTCCTGGACTTTGTTGATTCCCTTGAGGTATTTGAACATTTCTATCATGTCCCCCCTCTCCCTCCTTTCCTCAAGGCTATACAGAGGCACCAGAGATTCCTAACTGATGCCAAGGTTGCCATGTTGTCGAGGCACAGGTCAGGAAACAGGAAGACTAGGAGCAGTTGTAAAATTCGCAAAGAGTGTTTTATTATCAATAACAGTAAAATAAAAAATGCTCAGTATAACTATTTACAGAGGCAGTACAAACAGAGAAAACAAAGTTCTTCATCTGAGGGTATCTCTAATTCCAAGTCTCAGTCTCAGTCTTTCATTCTAGCAAAAGTATCGCTGCTCTTTTTATAAGTCTTTGCCTGGGAACTTGTTACGAGACTTCCTGTTTCTCAGAAAATATTCTTACCAGCTTCTTTGCAAAGCAGACTTGCAAATAGAACAATGTCCCAAGTTGACCCCCTGCAAACAGCTCTGCAAAAGATTTTGCAAACAAGCCTGAGAGGAGTTCAAACTGCATCTCAGGTTAACCCCCTAAATTCCAAATAGCTTTTTGCAATAATTTCAACAGCATAACTACACACATTTCAAACAAACGGATCCCAGTATCACTTACAGTTTCACACAAAGATTCACATATATTTTATAACCGCAGATATGCACGGGAGAAGAAAAGACAGAAACAGCAAGTGAAGGCAGAGAGATAGCAAGAGGCGGAGAATCACAAGACTGAGTGATCTGTTCCCAGGTCTCACGAGAACATTTGGTTGCATAACCAGACAGACAAGAGACAGAAAAGGAGAGGATATACAGATCCTTGCATTTAACTCTTTCTGCAAAACAAATGGGACAGGGCCTTATTTAACCATGTCACATGCCAAAGTTCCAGAAACCAGGGTAGTCTGAGCTGAAGAATGGCTGTCATGTGCTCCATTGTTTAAATTTCCGAGACTTTCTGTTTTCATTGGTCAAGTGTGGTGAGCGGGCCGAGTGGATAACCAATTGAATGTCAAGTATTAAAGTGCTGCCACACGCAATATTTGATTGAGTTTAACTTTGTTTGCAGGCCCTTGAAGGAGTTCTGGGAAGTCCAGGATGAAGTTTGTAAAAGTGAAAGGAATCTGAGTGTCAAACATTAATTGCATGCAGTGATGAACCGCTTGACAAAAAGGAATTATGATCAGGCAGTCCCAAAAAATATGAAAATGAGAGCCAGTTCTTTCACATTTCCGCCAACAAGTATCAGTGTGTGTGTGTGGCATCATAATGCTTTGTAATTGTAGAAGTTCAGAAATATCTTCTTAATATTTTCCAATTAAATTCTCTCCATGTTGGTGAAGCTGTAACTGTCCGGCCTTTCTTCAGTCGACATTCCCAGTGTTTTAGGGTGGTAAGGAGACCCATTTCCCTCTCCCAACTAGCAAGTATGTGTTCTGTGGGTGGGGAGTTTGTGTGACTGAGTAATTTATAAAGACCCGAGATTGGTCAGAATTTTACGTTAAGGATGACCAACCATTGTTCTTCTAAGATGGATTGAGGTCTTTGTATTTGGGGCAAATTTTGTTGTTGCACAATAAAATGCCCGGTTTGCAAAAAATGGTAGTGGTCTTCTCTCCACAACTGATATTTATTTTGGAGCTCCTGAAAGGACAAACAGTGGTCACCAGCAATCAGCTGTGCAAATCTGGTAATGTCTCTAGCCGCCCAATATTTAAAGATGATGTCAGGTGTAGGGGGATAAAACCATCATGGTGTCTGATAAGTGTTAATGGGCCTAAAGTGTTGGGGGTACCTGTCGTGTAACGTAATTTAATCAAAATCTTAACTATGTTTAGTTCATGGGTTATAAGTTTTACGTAATATTCCATTCAGTAGAACTCTCGTCGGGATGGGCCATAAAGGAAAATTGAGTAGGTCTGCCTCCTCTATCAGGCACCACCCTGCCTCCGAGTGCCGCTTAACCTATTTACTTAGAAAGGCCCCTTGAGCCACAAGATAATATTTACGGAGGTTGGGGAGGCCCAGTCCACCCTGTTCTTTGGAAAGGTACATTAAGCTCACAGAAACTCTTGAGTATTTCCCCAACCACACAAATTTGGACAATTCTTTCAGCAGGTTATTCCAATATGCCTTAGGAATAGATATAGGGAGGGTCTGAAACAGAAAAAGCAGACGAGAAGGATGATCATTTTTATAGTTTGTACACAGCCATATAAAGTTAAGGGAAGCAGTTTCCATCTAGTTATATCTTGTTTAATTGAATTT
Source organism: Neoceratodus forsteri (assembly GCA_016271365.2). Lineage (NCBI taxonomy): Eukaryota > Metazoa > Chordata > Ceratodontiformes > Ceratodontidae > Neoceratodus > Neoceratodus forsteri. Next base: position 7,026,850 of record CM057458.1, read on the forward strand.
AGTAATTTCTTATAATTATCCAAGAGGAACTGAGTGATATCTGCCAAAATATTAATTTCCAAATAACAGAAACTATTTCGGGGTGCCCAGGAGAAAGGAAAATTGTTCTTAAATCCTGACGGGGGAAGCCACTTAAGAATCATGGCCTCTAATTTAGTTAGGTTGATCTTATAACCTGCCAGGGAGCTGAACTGCTTTAAGGTCTCCAGTAAGGGAGGGAGGGATGACATGAGATCTCCCAGGAAAAACAGAGTATCATCCGTGTATAACACAATCTTTTGTTCATGTCCACCTGCCATAACCCCCTTAATTTGTTAATGCTGACACATATTTATCACTAAGGTTTCTAAACTGAGCATGAATAGGAGTGGGGAGAGGGGACAACCCTGCCGTGTCCCTCTCCCCAGTGAAAATCATTGTGAAAGATGGCCATTGACACAGACTGAGGCCTCTGGTCCTTTGTAAATGGTTGAAACAGCACTCACAAAGTGGCCCCGAAGGTTAAATCTAACTAATGCTTGTAGAAACAGACAGTCAACCCTACTGAGTGCTTTCCCAGCGCCCATACTAAATGACAGCTGGAAGGCCCTCTTGTCTCTTTGGGCTGTGATAACATTAAGAAACGATGAATATTATCCTGTAAAATCTGTCCTGGATGAACCCAGGTTGGTTATGATGAACCAAATTAGGAATGTATTTCTGGATCCTACTGGCCAGGATACTAGTCAATATTTTTTGATCAGTATTTAATAACGAAATTGGATGATAGGAATCACAATCTGTGGGGTCCTTCCCTAGTTTTATTAGGACTGAGACTTGTGCCTGTTGCCAGGAGGTGGGTGTCACCTCTCCATCTCTTAATATAGCATTAGGTACATTTATCAATAAGGGTACACATTCCTCTCTAAAGCTTTTAAAAAATTCAGCTGGGTACCCATCTGGCCCAGGCACCTTGGCATTTTTTAAGTGCTGGATTTTATCTATGATCTCCTGTGTGGTTACCAGGGCTCCATAATCTTCTGCCTCTGCATCTGTAAGGTGGGGTAAGGGTGTACTATCTAGCTAAATCGGTACATCTCTGCATGGTTAGAACCCATTTCTGCTTGGTGACGTTTATTTAATTTTATTTACTATACTTTTTCTTCCCCCAGCCACCCGGTACCTTAACCTGGTCATGGACCATTCGACTTCTGCTGTCTCATATTGGCTGCAACACCCTGCTACCTGTCTTACCCCCCAGGGCGTGGTTGTAGCACCAGCCCAAAGTGCTGCATCCGACGGGATAGGTCAGGGAGCCAGCCTGAGAGAGCTAATTGAAGCCAAGGGCAGGCTTCATCAAGGGTGACCAGCAGCTATTTTCTAGGCTGCCCCAGGGGCGAAAACATTCAATGACGTTCAGCGTCTGCCCTGCCCCTTCTTGCGTGTTGGCACCAGTCGCCTGTGGTTCCCCCAGCCTCCACCAAGGGTCCCTCGGGCGCCGGATATTTTACCTCCTCCCCCAGAGAAGGAGAGCAGTCCATGGGACACTTAATCCTTCTCCCCAGGCTAGCTCTTTGACTCCCCGGGTCTGTTCCTGAACCCGGGTCACCAGCGTTGCAGGCGGAAATCCAACCGCTGCACTGGCGGGCCGGCTCCTGCTTGGTGACGTTTATGACAATATTCTGCAAACCATTTTTGTATGTCATTTGGAGTGAAAACAGCCTCTCTGGTTCCTTCTTCCTGATGTTTAGGACAGCCCTGGAGGTCACTTCTTTCCCTAACTGACTGGCCAATAGTCTGCCCATTCAATTGCCATTTTCATAAAATCTTTGCCTGGAGTATCTTAACGCTCCTTCAGTTTTTTTATTCAAGCAGGCCGGACAGGGCTCTGCGTTTATCCTCTAACTGAATTTTGACTTGCTCATTGAGTGCAACTTTATTTATTTATTTGAATTTTGTTGACCGGGTAAGCCTGCTGAGACCAACCGTCCCTTTTTCAGGGGCAACCTGCAGTTAGTTACGTATATGAAAGTATACGGTGTGACACTTGGACAGCTGGTTCTGATTAATAAACAAAGGAGGAGCTGGGTGACATCATGGAGAAAGCAGGTTCAAGACACTGTTTTAATTATGCAGTGACTGACCTTTAGAGTGAGATATACATGTTTGGGCTCTGAAGAAGAAACATCTATCAGCACTATTAGACGATATACATTAGATACACCAGTCTAAGTGTATGGTTGGTAGGAATTTGCACTTTTAAACTTTGTTCTTTTAAGTGATTATATGGTTTTGTGATATATTGTTCTGTATTTACAGTTTACATATTTTTTTTCTGTTTTAAAGTAAACCTCTATTTTAAGAGACTACTTGGTGTGCCTTTGAAATTCTTTATTTGACAAGTGAAGCACATATGGTTAAAGCTGACACTGTGCAAAAGCTTACTGGTTTACCAAACTGGTAAAAGGTAAGAGTTTATCTGAGGTCTTTAATAGAGTTTTTAAGGGTTCATTTTGTACAGCTGGTTAGGTGCTCGTAGGCAAAAGATATCTGGCACTTCCCCGAAGAGCAAAATTATCTGAGACTGTACATTGGGTACACTAACAAGAGGTTCACAGTTTGAATCCCTCCAGAACTTGAGACCAAAGGTTGATTCGGACCCACAAAACAGACAGGAGAGTTACCCTGTTCTGTTCCTGTTCACAATACTGCACTCGGATGTTGGCCACTTTCCAAAGGTTGGTGAACCAGGTGTTAAATGGTGCTGAGGAGTACGCCGTGGCGTACCTGGATGACATTGCCATCTTTAGTGCCAGCTGGGAGGAACACCTGTCCCACCTTAGGGAAGTGCTGGGCAGGATACAGAGGGCCAGGCTCACTGTCAATGCTGGGAAGTGCCAGGTGGCCATGGGAGAAGTGGCATACCTCAGGCATGTGGTAGGCCGGGGACAGCTCCATCCTAACCAAATAAAAATAGAGGTAATCCAGGCATGGCCCAGACCAGAAACACAGAAGCACGTCAGGAGTTTTCTAGGGACAGCAGGGTACTATAGGAAATTCGTACCCAATTACAGTGCCCTGGCTGCTCCCCTATCTGACCTGGTAAAGAAAAGAATGACAAAGGAAATTACCTGGGACCCAGCCTGTGAGAAAGCCTTTACCAGACTGAAGGAGGCACTGTGCAGTGCTCCTGTTTTGACAAGTCCTGACTATAGCAAATCCTTTATAGTTCAGACTGACGCCTCAGATGTGGGTATTGGGACAGTACTGAGTCAGACATCCAGCCAAGGGAAAGATCACCCGGTAGCGTATCTGAGTAAAAAGTTACTTCCCAGGGAGCAGGCATACTCCACTGTGGAAAAGGGGTGTCTTGCCATAGTGTGGGCCCTAAAGAAGTTAGAGCCATACTTATATGGGCAGCATTTTGTGGTACAGACTGACCACAACCTCCTGGTTTGGCTGATGCAGATGGGAAAAGACAATGGTAGATTGCTAAGATGGAGTCTTGCTTTGCAAGGGTATGACATGACAATCCTACATAGGGCTGGAGTGAAAAATCAGAACTCAGATGGGCTGTCTCGTGTCTATGAGGAGTGAACTGATTTGGTAAGCTCATCTCATGCAGGGGATAGAGCCCCCAAATTCAGTCTAGGTGGGGAGGATTGTGACACTTGGACAGGTGGTTCTGATTAATCTATGCTTTTTGTAATATAAAATGTGTTATTGAATGTCTCTCTTGAGACATGCTGTGTTCCTGGGATGACACCCCCACACCTTTCAACTACAAGGTGTTAACCTAAAACCCAGGAGATAATTACAGGCTAGAAGAGACACAAATTAAGGATCTCCTGTTTATCTGGCGTAATTGTAGCTGCTAGCTGCTAGGATGGAAATCATAAACTTTTATGACATTTAGAGGAAGAATACAGGTTATGTCACTTAGGTGCTAAGTTATAAATGCTCCTTTGATGTCTGTGAAGGGCAGGAAAACACTCTAGATCAAAAGGACATGGGGAAATGAGTTTTTGCTGATGTCACCTTCTGAATGATGAGACAACCTGATTGTATGATTTTTTATAAACAGAGGAGGAGATGGGTGACATCATGGAGAAGGCAGGTTCAAGACACTGTTTTAATTATGCTGTGACTGACCTTTAGAGTGAGATATACATGTTTGGACTCTGAAGAAGAAACATCTATCAGCACTATTAGAAGATATACATTAGATACACCAGTCTAAGTGTATGGTTGGTAGGAATTTGCACTTTTAAACTTTGTTCTTTTAAGTGATTGTATGGTTTTGTGATATATTGTTCTGTATTTACAGTTTACATTTTTTTCTATTTTAAAGTAAACCTCTATTTTAAGAGACTACTTGGTGTGCCGTTGAAATTCTTTATTTGACAAGTAAAGCATATATGGTTAAAGTTGACACTGTGCAAAAGCTTACTGGTTTACCAAACTGGGAAAAGGTAAGAGTTTATCTGAGGTCTTTAATAGAGTTTTTAAGGGTTCATTTTTGTACACCTGGTTAGATGCCCATAGGTAAAAGATAGCTGGCATTTCCCAAAGAGCAGAATTATCTGAACCTGTACATTGGGTACGCTAGCAAGAGAGTCACAGTTTGAATCCCTCCAGAACTTGAGACCAAAGGTTGATTCAAACCCACAAAACAGACAGGAGAGTTACCCTGTTCTGTTCCTGTTCACAATACTGCACTCAGATGTTGGCACTGTGGGAGCAGAGGACCTGACCTGCTGAGTGGGGTTGTGACACATGGCATTGATAATCATACAGTACAGTAGCCGTCATACAGTGCAGTAGATCATCATACAGTACAGTAGATCATTGTACAGTAGATCATCATAAAGTATAGTAGACCATCATGCAGTACAGTAGATTGTACAGTACATTAGTCCATCATACGGTGCAGTAGATCATCATACAGTACATTAGACCATCACACAGTACAGTAGACCATCATACAGTACAGTGGATCATACACAACAGTAGACCATCATATAGTACAGTAGTCCATCATACAGTACAGTAGGCCATCATACAGTATAGTAGACCATCACACAGTACAGGACAATAGACCATCATACAGTATAGTAGATCATACAGTATAGTAGATCATACAGTACAGTACATTAGACAATCATACAGTACAGTAGACCATCACACAAATACAGTAGGTCATCATACAGTACTGTAGAGCATACAGTACAGTAGCCCACCATACAGTACAGTAGACCATCACACAGTACAGTAGACCACGATACAGTACAGTGAAACATACAGTACAGTCGACCATCATACAGTACAGTGGATCATCATACAGTACACTAGATCATACAGTACAGTAGACCATCATATGGTACAGACCATCACACAGTATGGTAGATCATCATACAGTAAATTAGATCACATAGTACAGTCTACCATTACACAGTACAGTAGACCATCACACAGTACAGTGGATCATACAATGCAGTAAACCATTATACAATACAGTAGTCCATCATACAGTATGGTAGACCATCACACAGTACAGTAGATCAGCATACAGTACAGTGGATCACACAGTACAGTAAACCATTATACAGTACAGTAGGCCATCATACAGTACAGTAGACCATCATACAGTATAGTAGATCATACAGTATAGCAGACAATCATACAGTACAGCAGATCATCATGCAGTGCAGTAGATCATACAGCACAGTAGTCCATAAAACAGTACAGTAGACCATCGTACAGTACAGTACATCATACAGCACAGTAGAGCATCATGCAGTACAGTAGCCCATCATAGAGTACAGTAGATCATCATGCAGTGCAGTAGATCACCATACAGTGGATCATACAGTACAGTAGTCCATCATACAGTACAGTAGATCATGCAGTACAGTAGAACATCATGCAGTACAGTAGACCATCATACAGTACAGTAAATCATACAGCACAGTAGATCATCACACAGTACAGTAGATCATACAGCACAGTAGATCATCATACAGTACAGTAGATCATTGTACAGTAGATCATCATGCAGTACAGTAGACCATCATGCAGCACTGCAGATCATCATACAATACAGTAGATCATCATACACTAGATAATTATACAGTACAGTAGAGCATCATACAGTACAGTAGAACTTCATGCAGTGCAGTAGACCATCATGCAGTACAGTAGATCATCATACGGCACAGTGGATCATCATACAGTAGATCATCACACAGTACAGTAGACCATCATACAGTACAGTGGATCACCACACAGTACAGTAGATCTTCATACAGTACAGTGGACCATCATGCAGTACAGTTGATCATCATACAGTACAGTAGACCATCATACAGTACAGTAGATCATGCAGTACAGTACAGTATATCATCATACAGTAGATTATACAGTACAGTAGGCCATTGTACAGTGCAGTAGACCATCATACAGTACAGTAGACCATCATACAGTACAGCAGATCATGCAGTACAGTAGATCATCATACAGTAAATCATACAGTACAGTAGACCATCATACAGACCAGTTGATCATACAGTACAGTAGACCTTCATACAGGGCCATAGATCATCATACAGTACAGTACAGTACATCATCCTATAGTGCAGTAGATCATAAAGTAGATCATTATACAGTACAGCACACCACCATACAGTACAGTAGATCATCGTACAGTGCAGTAGATCTTCATACAGTACAGTGGAGCATCGTACAGTACAGTAGATCATCATACGGTGCAGTAGACAATCATACAGTACAGAGACCATTACACAGTACAGTAGACCATCATACAGTACAGTGGATCATACAGTACAGTAAACCGTTATACAGTACAGTAGTCCATCATACAGTACAGTAAACCATCATACAGTATGGTAGACCATCGCACAGTACAGTAGATCATCATACAGTACAGTGGATCATACAGTACAGTAAACCATTATACAGTACAGTAGTCCATCATACAGTGCAGTAGATCATCATACAGTACAGTAGATCATACAGTATAGTAGACAATCATACAGTACATCAGATCATCATGCAGTGCATTAGATCATACAGCACAGTAGTCCATAAAACAGTACAGTAGACCATCATACAGTACAGTACATCACACAGCACAGTAGAGCATCATACAGTACAGTAGATCATCATACAGTACAGTAGATCATTGCATAATGGATCATCATGTAGTACAGTAGCCCATCATACAGTACAGTAGATCATACAGCTCAGTAGACAATCATACAGAGCAGCAGATCATCATACAGTACAGTGGATCATACAGTACAGTAGTCCATCATACAGTACAGTAGATCATCCAGCACAGTAGATCATCATGCAGTACAGTAGATCATGCAATATAGTAGATCATCATACAGTAGGTGGACCATCACAGTACAGTAAATCATACAGTACAGTAGATCATCACACAGTACAGTAGATCATACAACACAATAGATCACCATACAGTACAGTAGATCATTGTACAGTAAATCATACAGTAGAGTAGATCTTCATACAGTACAGTGGAGCATCGTACAGTACAGTAGATCATCATACGGTGCAGTAGACCATCATACAGTACAGTGGATCATACAGTACAGTAAACCGTTATACAGTACAGTAGTCCATCATACAGTACAGTAAACCATCATGCAGTATGGTAGACCATCGCACAGTACAGTAGATCATCATACAGTACAGTGGATCATACAGTACAGTAAACCATTATACAGTACAGTAGTCCATCATACAGTACAGTAGATCATCATACAGTACAGTAGATCATACAGTATAGTAGACAATCATACAGTACAGCAGATCATCATGCAGTGCATTAGATCATACAGCACAGCAGTCCATAAAACAGTACAGTAGACCATCATACAGTACAGTACATCATACAGCACAGTTGAGCATCATACAGTACAGTAGATCATTGTACAGTAAATCATACAGCACAGTAGATCATCATACAGTACAGTAGATCATACAGCACAGTAGATCATCATACAGTACAGTAGATCATTGTAAAGTAGATCATCATGCAGTGCAGTAGACCATCATGCAGCACAGAAGATCATCATACAGTACAGTAGCTCATCGTACAGTAGATCATCATACAGTACAGTAGAGCACCATACAGTACAGTAGAACTTTATACAGTGCAGTAGACCATCATCATACAGTAGATCATCATACAGTACAATGGACTATCATGCAGCACAGCAGATCATCATACAGTACAGCAGATCATCATGCAGTACAGTAGACCATCATGCAGCACAGCAGATCATCATACAGTACAGTAGCTCATCATACAGTAGATCATCATACAGTACAGTAGAGCATCATACAGTACAGTAGAACCTCATACAGTGCAGTAGACCATCATGCAGTACAGTTGATCATAATACAGTACAGTAGATCATTCATACAGTACAGAAGGCCATTGTACAGTACAGTAGATTATAATACAGTACAGTAGACCATCATACAGTACAGTAGATCATCATACAGTAAATCATACAGTACAGTAGACCATCATACAGTGCAGTTGATCATACAGTACAGTAGATCTTCATACAGTGCCGTAGATCATCCTACAGTACAGTAGATCATCCTACAGTGCAGTAGATCATCACACAGTACAGCAGACCACCATACAGTACAGTAGATCATTGTACAGTACAGTACAGTAGATCTTCATACAGTACAGTGGAGCATCGTACAGTAGATCATCATACGGTGCAGTAGACCATCATACAGTACAGTAGACTATCACACAGTACAGTAGATCTTCATACTGTACAGTAGACCATCATGCGGTACAGTAGATCATCCTATAGTACAGTTGATCATCATACAGTACAGAAGACCATCATACAGTACAGTAGATCATCATACAGTACAATAGATCTTCATACAGTACTTTAGACCACTATACAGTACAGTAGATCATATAGTACAGTAGATCTTCATACAGTACAGTAGACCACCATACAGTGGATCATCATACAGTGCAGTAGATCTTCATACAGTGCAGTAGACCACCATACAGTACAGTAGATCATATAGTACAGTAGATCTTCATACAGTACAGTAGACCATCATACAGTACAGAAGTCATTGTTCTACACATAGGCAAACATATCAGAGAAGTCACTACAAAATAATGGTTTGATCTACATTTAGGTCAGCTTACTTGTGGAGACACTAGAGAAAAAATAACAGTCACACAGTGTGGGGCAAGCCATTAGTTACCACAGTACAATAATGGGAGCAATAGGAGACTACATAATTACCCTTGTAGGAAGTGCTGTCTGGTTCGAGGTAAGAGCTTATAATCTTTAATAATAAGAAGAACAATCTTTATTTTTAAGCATCTTTCGAAATATCAAGGCACTGTACAATGTAAATAATAAAACAACAATAAAATCAGAAATACAAACAACAAAAGGTCTGTAGAGATCCATCCAATCAAATTAAAATAGGGTCGGTCTGGTGCCACAGGTAAGTTTTAAATGCCTGTTTGAATTCCCCCACTGTCGCGCACTCCCGGAGCTGATGGGGTAGAGAATTCCAGAGGGCTGGGGCCGCGTACGTGAATGCAGAGTCAGTGTCTGGCTCAGGGGTGGGGTTCATGAGAGTATCCTAGTTCAGGGGGATTGATGTGCTGTCCCAGGTATTTAGGAATGTAGCCCTTTTCATGGTTGCAGGTGCCCAGGAGGGGGGGTCTCGAGAGTATCCTAGTTCAGGGGGACTGATGTACTGTACTAGGTATTTAGGAGTGTAGCCCTTTTCGTGGTTGCAGGTGCCCAGGAGGGGGGCCGCGAGAGTATCCTAGTTATGGGGGATTGATGTACTGTCCCAGGTATTTAGGAATGTAGCCCTTTTCGTGGTTGCAGGTGCAGTTACTTTTGTGGAAGTGAATGTTCTTAGTGAGTGCTTGAATGAGGGGAGCGAGGGGGAGCCCTGTGGGCTTATAGAGAGCTTGTTCCAGGACTGTGTGATTCAATATGCAAAGGATCTTTGCCCAACAGCCATGGATATTCTGGGTAGCACAAGGAGGGGTTGCGACGTTGGGCAGAAAATCCTGATGTGCTGCCTGTGTGGCGTGAGATTCTGGAGGTGAGGAAGACGATTATTCAGAATTTGCATATGAGGCAGAGTGATGGGTGCATAATTCTGTTGTCCAGCTGAGGCCAGTTTAACGATGCAAGTGTGTTACAGTGGTGCTCCCTGCAGTCTGCTTGTGCAGCGAATCTGCTAACCTTGTGGGAGAGTGTGCGAAGCCTGCTGAGCTCAGTTTCCCTCAGGGATGCCAGTATCGAAGCTCTACATAGGAGCGTGGGAAGCAGGATGGAATTTGTCACTGTTAAGCAGGAAGCCTTAGTGAGGTATGCCTTAAGTCAGTAAAGCAGACCTATCTTACGAACATATGAAATTGCCAGCAGAAACAGGCCACATGGTCTATCAAGTCTGCTCAAGTGTACAGCTAGCCCCTCGTCTTGCAGTTGCCCCTCCCACCCCCATCACACTATCCCTTACCCTGTCCCAACCCCTCTTGAAACTGCCCATCATCTTACAGGACACCAGCTCTTCTGGTAAGGTGTTCCACTTGCCCACCACCCTTTCTGTGAAGAAGTGTCTCCTTACCTCCATCCTAAATCTTCCCCCTTCCAATCTCTGTCCATGCCCTCTCTTGTCCCTTCCCTTTCTCAGTTGGAAAATCCCCTCTATGTTGGTCTTGTTTATCCCATTCAGGTACTTAAAGGTCTCTATCATATCCCCCTATCCCTCCTCTCCTCCAGTGATTACATCTTCAACTCTCCCAGTCTGTCCTCATAGAGCTTGTCCCCCAATCCCTGGATCATCTTTGTGGCCCTGCGTTGCACTCCCTCCAATAGCCTGATATCCTTCTTCAGAAACTGGCACCAGAACTGCATGCAGTACTCCTGGCGGGGCCTGACCAATGATCTGTACAGGGGCAGTATAACCTCCCTCTTTCTGGATGAGATCCCCCTAGTTATACACCCCAGCATTTTGTTGGCTTGTGCTGCCGCCTTCCTGCACTGAGCAGAGTTATTCATGCTCCCCGTTATGATTACCCATAGGTCATTTTCCTCTATAGTGCTTCCCAACTGTATCCATTCAAGTGATAGTCCCTTCCCTGATTCTTTGCTCCAAAGTGCAGAACCATGCACTTCTTGGCATTGAACCCTAACTGCCATGGTGCCACCCACTCCTGCAGCGTAGTCAGGTCCTCCTGCAGCCCCTTCCACCCCTCAACGTCATCTACCACAGCTCCCATATTGGTATTGTCTGCGAACAGACTGATCTTGCTCTGTATCCCATGGGAGATATCATCAATAAATATCCCAAACAGCACCGGTCCCAGTACAGATCCCTGTGGTACCCTGCTCGTCACTGCTTTTGGTGACAAGAGTTCCCCCTCCACAACCACCCTTTGCTGCCTTCCCTTCAGCCAGTTCATGATCCATTTCTCCAATTTTGGACCCACCCCTATATATTCCAACTTCCCCCCAATCTCCCATGCGATACTGAATCAAAGGCCTTGCTGAAGTCCAAATACAGGACATCTACTGCATGGCCCCTGTCCAGTTCCCACATCATCCAGTCATAGTACTCTACAAGGTTGGTCTGGCATGATCTTCCCATGACAAACCCATGCTGCTGACTATCCTGGAGACCATTTTATTCCAAGAAGCTCACCAGTCGCTCTTTAAGGATGGTTTCCATGAGCTTCCCCATGATTGATGTGAGGCTCACTGGCCTATAGTTCCCTGGTTCATCCTTTGGGCCACTTTTGTGGATGGGTACCACATGGGCCATCCTCCAGTCCTGTGATACACATCCCGTGTCCAGGGAGGTACTGAACAGGTCAGCCAGTGGCCTCGCCAGGACCTCTGCTAACTCCCTTAGCACCGTAGGATGAATGCCATCCAGTCTAGGTGCTTTGTCCACCCTTAATGCCCTCAGCCCTTCCTGTACCCTGTCCTCTGTGATCTCTACATCTGTTTTCTCCTCTCCTCCCTTATCCACCCCCTTTTGGTATATCGTCTTGGTAGTATGGTCAATATGTGATTGCAGCATGAGTTCTTGATCCAGCCATATTCCGAGATATTTTATTTTGTCCACTACTTCCAGCATGTTCCCATTATGTTGGAACTCCAGGTCAGCAATTTGCTTCACTCGAGATAATTGTTACTGTAACTTCTGTTTTTTTACCCTAGAGGCATAGGAAATTATTTTCCCCCTTAAGATGGTTTTAAGCACATCCCAATATATTGGTGCTGAAGCGTCCCTTTGGGGGCTGGTCTGTAAGACTTAACCTCAGTTATAACCAAGTCTAGAAAATCCTCCTGGTTCAAATGGCTGGCATTTAGCCTCCAGGCTGTATTTCTAAGATGGGGGTTAATTACCATATCTAAAATGACAGGGGCATGATCCAGTAGTGTAGTAACACCTATCTTACAGTTGTGAGCTGCGTGTGCCCACTGAATTGGTAAAAGAAAATAATCAAACTGTGAATATTGATTATGTCTAGGTGAGTAGCAAGAATAACCCTGACCCCCCCTTCCCCGGATGCAAGTATCTCCATATTTGTAGCAATCTAAGTTCATCATTAAGATGGGTCAGGGTACCAACTGCTCGGGACCTCCCTGCCCTGCCTAAGCCAGATCTAATGCAGAGGAAAGGACTGTACTAAAGTCTCCACCCCTAATAATTAGACTATCGGCATCTGTGATCATCTCTGAAATGACCAGGATGAAAAAAGGGACCCGTAGGTGTTCTTCATTTGGGGCATAAAGATTTAATATGATGACCCCCATATTCCCCAGTAAGCCTAACAAATCTACCTTTGGGATCTGTATGGATGTGGGAAACTTGCAGTGGAAAACTGTTCTGAACTAAGATGGCCACCACTCGCCTATGAGGGTGGGCCATACAGTGTGAAGCATATACCCCCCACCACCCAAGCATGTCTCAATTTTTTATGTTCTAAGTCTGTCAGATGTGCCTCTTACAATAATGCAACCCCCGCCCCCATTTTTTGCAGTTCTTGTAACACCCGTGTTCTCTTAACTGGCTTATTGATAGCCTTGACATTGTAGCACACTATACGTAAATCTGCCATAAAGGTGCTATAGGGGTAGGGGAACCTAGACTGATGATGGAGGTTTGGGCAGGTCTGCATATAAAACAGATATTTAACAGCCATCAACAATTGACACTATAAACAAGTTAACTGTAAGATACGAGAGAACTTGTAAAACAGAGAAATTGGAGTTGGGGAGGATTCAGAAAAGAGATGCGCTGAGCGCAACCCAGATACACCGGCGCAAGTCAAAAATGCACCGTAGAATGATCCACAAACAGGGTGAATGTGCCAGCACAACTGAGATGCCCTGCACCCAACGATATGTGCCACAGGTGCAACATAATGATGTGCAGCACATATACAGGGGGTGTACCCATGCATACACAGCGCAACCCGATTCACAGTGCATGTCCACGGCACATCTATGGGGCATCTCCACCGCAAAGGCAAGCTGCGCCATGGAAAGAGAAGTACAAAAGGAGATTGAAGTCTAGCCCACCTGCAGGTCGTTGACTGAACTGCTGCAGCAGCACACTGCCTGATCCAGGGGGGAGAGAGGAAGACAGAGAGAGAGACAGAGACAGCCAGCCAGCACAGCAAGCCAGAGAGACTGAGCCAGAGGGCCAGAAAGAGAACCCTGCAGCAAAATGAACCCAGCAGCAGTTCTCACTGCAGGTGCACTAATGAGGAGGAGGCAGGGTGCTGGAAGGCACCGAAGGCAGCCAGTCCCACGGCAGTATCATGCCAGGCTGTCCTTTGAGCAGCCTTCTGAGGTGGAACAGTAGGCTGATACTGCCTGAACAGGGCCATGCTGAGGCAGCTCTGTGAGCTGTGCCATGATGTGATGCAGGCACCCACTGCACGAGGTCATGCCATCCCGGAGGAGACCAAGGTGACAACGGTCATGTGCTTCCGTGCCATAGAAACCTTCCAGAGGCCTACTGGGGAAACCACTCACATTTCACAGGCCTCTACATCCCACCTCCTCACACAGTTCCTCACCGCACCACTACCACATGCTTTGGAATACATCAATTTTCCCAGCATGCAGGCAGAATGGACAGAAGCCATGCAGGGGTTCTACAGGGTGGCACACATGCCAGGCAACATAGGGGCCATAAACTGCACCCATGTGGCAATCCAGGAACTACCTGGGGAGGATGCCATTGCCTACATCAACCGAAAGGGTTACCAGTCCGTGAAGTGCCAGGTGGTGTGCGATGCCACAGGGTGCATCACCAATGTCTATGCCACACACCCTGGGAGTGCACATGATTCATTCATATGGCACCATTCGGCACTGTGCATGAGGTTTGAGGATGGGGATGTACCAAGTGGACATCTGATAGGTGCGTATGACAGAGCCCCAACAGGACAGGAGGGAACCAAGGCCGGGACACATGGGGCGGACTGTGGGCAACCCACGCAGTGTGGCGCATGGGCCATGGAACAGCAGGGGTGTGAAAGGGTACACAGGCGGACACAGGGTGACATGCAAGTGCTGTGCACCACATGATGGACGGGGGCATGCAGGCACAGCTGGGGTAGGGATGCAGGACTGCCTGTAATGGGCATGCATGGGCAGTAGAGCAGGACAGGTGCACACACCACTGAGGCCAGGGTTGAAGACAGGGTGCATGCCAAAGTGGTACCCGACATACTAACGGACACACGTCTACCCCCATAGGAGATGCCGCATATCCACTGAGGCCCTGGCTCCTCATCCCCTTCTGACAACCTGGAACAGAGGCAGAGGAGCGTTACAATGAGGTACACATCACGACATGCACCATCATAGAGTATGTCTTCAGCATGCTGAAGATGTGCTTCTGGTGCCTGTGTCGGTCAGGTGGCACCCTACAGTATAGCCCTGAGAAGGCCTGTGGCATATTCCTGGCCTGTTGTATGCTACACAACATGGCCATAAACTGGGGAATACCTGTCGAGGCCAGTGAGGGTGACAGTTCCGGGGGGGGCAGAGCACCTCCAGAGGGCCAGGGAGATGAAGTCGGGCAGGGCCGGAGGGACCCGAGGCTGCCGGTCAGAGTGAGGGACCACCGTAGGCGTGTGGTGGAGGAACACTTTGGGCCATGCAGGTATGTATGTGTGCAGGGTGTGCATCAAGGTGTGGAGAATGCATGCTGTGGGCACAGTGGGCAATGGACAATACACAGCGGTGCACACAGGCACACACAGGGTGAGGGACACATAGACATAGAGACACACACCAGGCATGCAACAACCATGCACCACCCGGGCCATGTCGCAGATGTCATGGGTCAGTGTGCACTGCGGCCTGCGCACGGGCACAGCAGACACTAGAACGCACTCATCATTCCCATGACACATGGCACAACAGTGGCACACACAGGTGGTCCTGCACAGGTAGCATGGAGTGGTACCAGGGCTGCAGTGGGGCAGGTGACCAATACACACACCGCCACTGGCACCACCCGCAGGGTGTCTGGTGCACAAGATGTGCCATCCTGCTACCACAGGCCCAGGGACATGGGCATCACAGGGCAGTGCCCCAGCCACCACGGACAGGAGGGCGGCCTCTGCCATGGCTGATGGTGGCAGGTGTGCCACCACCGGCCAAAGGGGGTGTTGCCTGAGACCCTGCAGGGGTGCTGCACTGAGACTGTGAATGGGTGCCTAGTGGAGTGGCCAACCCACGGCCACCATCCGAGCTATGGACAGTGGGCGTGAAGGCCAGCAGTGATGGAGTCAGCAGCAGAGGGCTCACTTGGCTCCACTGCCGGGGTGTGCGGGATGTGCTCCTGGGCATCTGACTTGATGCACGATGTCCACAGCATGTTGCGGAGGCAGCCACCACCTCCGCAGCAGCTGCAATCCACTCCAGAGCTGTGGTCATGCCCACCCGCATGATGCGTGCCTCTGCCAGCATCTGTGCATGCCATGCAGCTGCAGACTCATGCTCCTGGACCATCACAGTCCTGTGGCTATGGAACTCCACATGGAGGGCCTCCTGCCCCTCCACAGTCGCCCACGAGAGGGTGAGGTAGGCCCTGTGTCGTCAGTGGGTGATGCTTCACAGTGGCGTCGTCGACATGCAGGGGATGTATCAGCCTGTCCTGGTGCATCCACGGGTGGTGGTTGCACCCTGGCAGTCTGGGACTTGGGCGGGGCTTGGTTGGGTACTGCCACTGACTGCCCATGGGTGGTGTCCTCCTGAGCCAATGGGGTGGGTGCATGCACCGTGGTACCCTGCCCGAATGCCACCGACATTGCCGGCACTGCACTTGGCAGTGGTGCAGGGGGCACAGCACCCACAGCCAGAGGCAGCTGTGCCACATTTGCAGCTGCACCTTGCACAGTGTGACCATCAGTGGCAACCAGGTCCATGTGCACAGGCAACCCCATGTTGGGTGCACAACCATCTGCCATGCCTGAGCTGGTGGTGGTGGAGATGACCGTGGTGGTGCCAAGGCCCTCCCCCTGCACAACACTGGTGAGCACAAGAAGGGCATCAGCAATGTCCACTGCATCACCTGGGTCATCATCAGACAAC
Source organism: Neoceratodus forsteri (assembly GCA_016271365.2). Classification (NCBI taxonomy): domain Eukaryota; kingdom Metazoa; phylum Chordata; order Ceratodontiformes; family Ceratodontidae; genus Neoceratodus; species Neoceratodus forsteri. The sequence continues at coordinate 7,043,520 of CM057458.1, forward strand.
CTGGACAAGCTCCCAAACCAAGAGAGGTAATCACTGGCTGCCTGCTAGCGCTGGCCGAGGGGCCCACAGGGCCTGCCTGCGCTGGGGCCATGACCGGAGTACCCAGGACATGGATGGTGCTGATGCAGGGTCATCCACAGTGGTGTCATCGGCCCTGTAAGATGGGCCTGCATCATCACCTGCTAGGGCATCATGTGCAGCCGTGGCCACGGCTGCACCTGGGAGGCATGATGGTGCTGGCTGTGGAGAGAAGAAGGGGGAACATGGTTAATGCACAGTACACATACATCACAATGGTGATGCACAACAGTACATGGCCATCCACACGGCACCAAGGCTGCAGGCCTAACCATGGCAGGGCCATGGAGTAACAATGCTAGCCAGGCCATAGTACAGTTGCACCTGTCACCGTCCCATTATGCACACTGCACGGCAGTGGTAGCACATGCCACATGGATGCACAGTGACACATGCCCCCTGGTGCAGTGGTGTGGTAGCTGCAGCACCATGGGGCATGTCGTGTCCAGCCAGGGGCAACCATCCCCATGTTGCTGTGCTTGCGTGTACAGTGACAGGTGTGGTGGCCTTGGCACATGGGTGGCGGGCATCCCTGGGACACACAGCTACTCACAATGCTGCAACGGGCTGCCACCAGTCTGGAACCCACCACCGTGGACACCCTGCATGGCTGTCCAGGACACACTGGTGGCCAGGAAGGCCTCATTAGGGCTAATCTGTTCAGCCGTGCTTAGGCCACCCCCTGTCCACCGCAGGGAGGCCTGGACGTTGGACACCTTCTCCTTGGCCCTCCTGCACCCATCGTTCCAGTGCTTTTGGCACTCCAGGACCGTGCGGTTGTATGGTGCCACGGCGTTCACCTGCCAGGCCACCTCCTCCCAGCCCACTGCCCGTGCAGTCCAGCTGCTTCCCCTGCTGGTGAGGACATCCAGGCGTAGGTGACATGCCTCAATGAGCGCCCTCTCCTCATCAGTTGTGAAAGACGGTCACTGCCTGGTAGCGGCACCTGCATCCTCCGGCATAGTGGATACTGTGCGGGGAAGCATCCAGGTGTTAGGCATGCCTGTGGCTACACATGTTCCCGCCCCACCTGCCTCTATCTGTCGACCCCACCTGGTACCCTGCAGCAGGTGGTCTGGGTGGTGGTGGTGGTCTGCATGTGGGTGTCCTGGTATGGTGAGCGGCGCCCCATGGTACAGGGCCCATTGGGGACAGTGCACCTGCCATGCATGTCCACCGGTCCACAGCTGGTGTGCCAGTGCTGCCACCCCAGAGGGGCATGCAGTGCAGTCTGCCATGGACATGACCTGATACCTCAGCAGCATGTGTGAGGACGCAGTGTTACCCTGCCCAAACCGGGTACGCCCTTGCTATGCGGGGGGGCACAGACCGGTGGACCACAGCCATGGGGAAGCTGGCTGCAGTGTGTGGCATGGTGACACTGTCATCTCGCCAGCACAGGTGCCACCATATGCCTCGGACTGACCTGTAGCACATCACTGCATCCACCACACATGGCCAGTACCACCCAGTCACATATACCTCTCCACAGTACCACTATACAGGGCACAGTATCTCCGTGTGGGTCGCAGGACCACCATGTTCCATGGTGCAGGGCCTTGTCCCACTGCCAACTGTACCAGTGTACAGCAGTACTGTTTCCCATATTTATTTATTTAGTTTTTGTTGACCGGGTAAGTGCACTAGACAAATCATGCCTATTTTCAGGCACGACCCGGGGGAGGGGGATACAGATGAATGCCAACTGACGTTGAACCAGATTAAGCTGTTGGTGGTATTTTTTTAGTGAATGAGGGGCATTTGGCCAGGACACCGGGGAAATTCCCCTACTCTTTTCGATAAGTGCCATGGGATCTTTAACATCCACCTGAACTACCACCAATCCAGGCAGATGGGACCTCGGTTTAATGGCACCTCAGAAATGCAGCACCCCTCTCATGCTACACTACAGTGTCAGTACTGGGATATTAACCCAAGTGCCAGATGTGGGAACTGAACCCACAGCCCTCTGATCTCCCAGCCTCAGAGGTGAGTGTGCTACCTACTGAGCCACTGACACTGCTAAATATGCTGCCATGTGTACACCACGGTACTGTAACAGGCATTCTGGACATGACAGCGACCAGTCTACCAGTGTCCTGTGCATTCTATGTACTGCACAGGTTCAGTGTTCAACATTATTGGCATTCGTTCCACATTATGTGCATGTGTCCCACATGTTGGGAGGCACTGTTTCCCATATGGGGGACGTAATCATTGAGAGGCTTGCATACACCTGTGCATCCCCCCAGTACATTCTGTAGACCATGTCAATATAGCTGTGTACTCACCTTCAAGGCTCTGTTTCCTCTCAGTCATCTGATCTCAGCCTGCAGCTTTGGGAGAATTTATGGCTCAGGGCATGCAAATGAGGCCTGAGCCTCTGGTAATGAGATGCTAATTGGCTGAGATGCCCATGCATGTGGAATGAGGCAGTTTAAGGCGTATTGACTGTGAATTGTTAAATTGCCCCAGCTCATCTCACTTTACAAGGAGCATTTCAGAAATGCACCTATGACGTTATGGCGCATCTGTCATGCATGCGCAATCACCGTGTGCAACAGCGCATCTTTTGATATGTGCCGCTATGCTGCTTACTCGATGTGCTGCTGCATGGACACTAGCCATTGCGCTGTGTCCTGTATCGCATACCGTATACCCATATGTGCAGGACATGCTGGACTGGGTGGTCGTAGTGGCCATGGATCACGCGTTGTGCACCGTAGGCATCCGTAGTGCATGCCATGCACAACATGGTGGCCACACACGCATCACGCATGCGTGACCCGGCCGTGACCTCGCTACGCCTTAACGGTTGGTGTTGCACATGCCATGTTTCCTTTGATCTATCGTGCTTCATGCACTGTGTGCATTGTACTGCAGGTGCCTCAGTGTTTCACATGGTGCATATCGGGTACTCAGTCGCGCTTTACCGTGTTGCACTGGGTGACAGTAACTGTCAGTGGGGACATGCCTAGAGCTGGTAGACAATCCCCTAAGGCCATGAACTGGTCCCAGGTGGAGCTGCTGCATCTGGTGGCTCTTGTTATGCCGGGGGAAGGGCAGCTGTTTGGGCAGAAGGACCTCCATGTGCCCAGGGCAGATGTGTGGGCCTCCATTGCTAGGAGGCTGGTACAGCACACTGGGCTGCCATGCACTGGGGAGCAGTGCAGGCATCGTTTCGGCGACCTCCAGAGGTGGGACCCAGAGAGACTGGGTCAGCTGTGTCACCATGCACCCCAGGGTGTACTGCCACGGCCACGTAGGTGTTGCTCATCTGGCTCCTTTTGTGGCGCGTACTGGGTGCGTGTGTTGCGGCCCTCATGGGGCACCCACTTGGGTCACTGTCATCCTGCACACATGGCAGTGGCTGCACCTGCCCAGTGCAGCCCTATCATGTGTGCCTTGGGGGGGCTATGGGCAGGGCTGTGGTTGCATGCAGGCCGCTGGGTCTGCACGGCTGGTCACCACTGTGTGCTGCATGCACACATGCCTGGGGGTGGCACTGTGGCAGTGCATCCTGCACAGTGGCGATGTTTAGCTGTCCCTGCACCACCTGTGCATGTCAGTGTTGTTGTTGTGTGTTTCTAGCACTGCTGTGTTGACGGATGGTGCTCTCTGTCTGTTGTGTTTTGCAGGCCCAGAGGCCAGGCGGAGGGCCGTGGCCGTCACTGAGGTGTAGAGGAGGAGGCTCCTGAGTGCCAGGCCTGATGCCCATGCAGGGACAGATAGGTGGAGCAGTCTGCTGTTGCTGTGGTTCTGCTGCTGTGGGTTACTGCTGGGTGGGGGTGTTGTCTACATTCAGGCCCTCAGTGTGTGTTCTCTCTGTCATTGCTGTAGGTCTCCAGGGATGACGTGCCGTGGCAGGGGTGGTGCCCAGCCTGACGTGGAGGGGTGGATCCATGTGGCCATCCAGGTGGCCCTGCGGCCTATTTCCAGGATGGTTCAGCACCTGTCAGCTGCCCTGTGGAGTGTTCTTGAGTGCTTACCCTTACGTGGCCGTGCAAGGGTGTGGCGTGGTGGGGCACAGCAGCGCTAGTGGCCCTCTGCCTCTTCATGGGGCCTTGCTCTGTTTATTGTTTATGTCTCTGGCCCCCTGTTTCCTTGTTGTTCTGGGGTTTCTGTTTACAGTTTTATATCTGGTTTTACTGTTTTATAAACATGTTGCTATCAGCTGTGTCTGTGGGTTTCATTGTTCCAGCATCATGGTTGTTCCCTATGGCCCTGCTGGCTTGCTCCACCTTCTCTGACTTGCTCCCCTGTGTGACTCATGGCATCCAGGGTGCCCTGGCGCATCTCTTGTTGTGCTGGTGCATCTCCAGTTGTGCTGTCCTGTGTCTGGTTGATTCACAGGGGGGATGCGCTCAGCACATTCCATTGCGCATGCCTCTGTGAATCGCTCTATCTGTGCTCGGCGCATCTGATTTGCACCGGCGCATCTTCTTTGTGAATCCTGCCCAATATGTCTAAGTTAGTGTTAAGCACTGCAAGGTGCTCCACCCAGGAACACCCCCTCCTGCTTGTTTGGTCAGTGAGGTAGTGAGAGGTTCACCGCGAAGGAGAACCTATGTCTGGTGTGCAATCCCACATCATCCTGCCAGAAGGGTGGTGTCACACAACTGACAGTCTACGTATTGGAAATGGTGTAAAGAACTGGCTGGCATACACTGGAAGCAACCCAGTAATGGTGAGTGAGACAGACCAGAACTCCCCACTCCTCTCTCCCTGGTATAAAGTGACCACTTCAGTAACATGAACCAGCTCACTAGTGCCGTACTAACCACCCATCAACTAAAAGGATATGGTGGACACTGGGAACCTAACCAGGGGCAGGATACCCAAGGACGGGACCATTCAAGTTAGAACAGAGGATTTGAATATTCTCTAAATACTGTTATAATGTAACTGAGATGAAACCGAGACCCAAGGAATGCGGTGGCAGAGCAGGGAACCAGCCCCCAACCCCGAGATAGACTATCATCAGTTCAAACCACTGAAGTAAAAAAGAAGAGACTCAGAGGCACTGTGCACAGATTAGATTCACTGAATCTGCAGGAGTGCCAAGGGTGGGGAGCGCAGAGGGGAGCCACACCACCAATAGCTGGGGCGCCGAGGAGCTCAATTAAACATATATTACATGGGTAGAGTTTCATTTTAAGTCAGTTTTAAATGTGACACAGTTGCAAACCCTCAGTTGTATTTAACACTGTATCAACACTATTGCACAATAAGCCACTCCAGTAAATTGAAAGCAAGAATACGTGGAGTTCCTACTGTCATGTGCTGATACAGCTACTGTTCAAACAAGAGCCCATCCAATGTTTCTTCTGAGCTCATGAAATTTGAAGTGCATAGCAAAGCCACTTGTAAAATAATTTAAAAAAATGTTTTGATTATAATCAATTATATCCCACACTCACTGCTTTACATGGGCAAACACTTCTAGCAGATCATTTAAATGCAACAAAAAAGAACTAGCCAATGTACTGTACGATATTACTCAGTTCAAATCGACTAAAAGTACCCAGCCAACCATTAAGCATCCATCAATAATCATCTGCACAAATATCAGGAACAAAAGAGTTCGGATGGCAGGTTTTTTCTTATTTTGGATGCTGCCAGTCAACTGACGTTCCCTCTGCTGCACTGCACAACTTTTCCCTAATTTGAAAACTAAACAATCCAATTTACAGTATAAGTTAGATAATATAATAATATATAAGATAGTATAGGTTAGATAATGTACCTTTCAAAGTTCTTTGCAAATCTTCTTGATAAATTTTTTTTCCCCTCAATAAGGTTCCAGGAGCTTCTGAAAAAGGGAGATCGTCCTTACCATTCCCCCACAGACTTGAAAACTAATATAATGGAATCCTTGCTTTGAAAGGGAGGAGCGGCAGCAGACTGCGTGCATGTGGCAGTGCTTGTTAATGTATTGAGCAGTCTCGATAGCTTTTTATTTCCACTTGCTCTGTATAGAATACAATTGATTTTCTTTGATATAAAATAGGAGCATCGCTTTGTCGATAAAAGAGCATGGGAGACAGAGAGACATGAGAGTAACACTGCATTTCTGCTGCGCTCAAAGAGTTTGGGCAACAGCTGTCTGGTGTCAGTGACCCTTCTGAAGGGCAGGCTGAAGGTCAGACTACTGTAAGGAGACCCTTCTGGTTTAAACAGGATAATCAATACGGCTAGGCTGGCGATGTGGCTTCCTGGACCACACTTAAGAAGGCTCCTTTGCACAAAAAAATCAAGTTAAAACAACTCCAGAACAGAGAAACAAATTTTCTTTTTACTTCACATGTATTGTGCCCTTTGCTTTGCTTGTTTGAAAAGGGTGACAATCAGCAGTGTAAGGAATATAAACTTCCACTACTTCTTACTGGATTCAGAACAAAGTCACTCTAGTGTTGCAACCTGCTGAATTCTATGGCAAGCCAAACAACATGACTACTCCCCAAGCACCCCCCTCCCAGTCACTGGGGGATCCACATGTCTGCTCCCAAAGCACCCACTCTGAGTCACTGAGGAATCCATATGACTGTTCCCGAAGCACCCACTCTGAGTCACTGGGGGATCCACACGACTGCTCCCGAAACATCCACTCTGAGTCACTGGGGGATCCACAGGACTGCTCCCGAAACATCCAGTCTGAGTCACTGGGGGATTCACATGTCTGCTCCCAAAACATCCACTCTGAGTCACCTGGGGATCCACACAGCTGCTTCCGAAACATCCACTCTGAGTCACTGGGGAGATCCACATGGCTGCTCCCCAAGCATTCACTCTAAGTCACTGGGGAGCTGCTCTCAAAGAATCCCCTCGAAGAGACTGGGGGGGACATACATGGCTGCTCCACAAGCATTCCCTCAGAAAGACTAGGGGAATTCACAGGGCAGTTGACCAAAGCATCCCCTCTGAGTAATGGTGGTGCTGGTAGGAATGCACAAGGCCGTTTATCAAATCATCTCCTAGAAGTAACTTGGGAGTGGATGAACAAGGCTACTGTCTGAACTATTTCCTCTCAGTGGCTGGGGAACAGGGATGTACACAGATCTGTTCTTCAGAGCATTTCCTCTGAGTAACTGGGAGGGGGGTCCACAGTGGTGCACTCTGCAGTATTTCCTTAGAGCGGCTGCAGAATGCATACAGCTTCTTTCCAAAGAACCTCCTCTGAGTGTGGAGGGGAATTCACTGGGCTTCTCACCAAAGCATCTACTCTGAGTGGCCGGAGTGGTGGTGGTATTTCCCAGGTCTAAACTCCAATGCCTCTGCTTGGAGTGGCTATAGTACATGCATTGTGCTTCTCCCCAAATCATATCCACTGAGTGACTGGGGGATTGAGCCGTCTCACCAAAGTCTCTCTTCTGAATGGCTGAGTAGTAATTGCACATCTCACCAAAGCATTTCTTCTGAATGATGGGGGGGAGGCTACCTAGGGCTGCTCTCTGAAACATCTCCTCTGAGCTGTTTGGATAGGGGAGTTCACAGGACTGCTCTCTAAAGCATCTCCTCTTAGTGGCTTGGGCGGGAATGCATTGGGCTTCTCACCTTAGTATCTCCTCTAAGTGGCGGGGGAGCACAGTTTTTTTCACCTTAGTATCTCCTCTAAGTGGCGGGGGTGCACAGGTTTCTCACCTCAGTATCTCCTCTAAGTGGCGGGGGGCACAGGTTTTCTCACCTCAGTATCTCCTCTAAGTGGTGGGGGCACAGATTTTCTCACCTTGGTATCTCCTTCAAGTGGCGGGGGCACAGGTTTCTCACCTTAGTATCTCCCCTAAGTGGCGGGGGGCACAGGTTTTCTCACCTCAGTATCTCCTCTAAGTGGTGGGGGGGGGGCACAGGTTTTCTCACCTCGGAATCTCCTCTAAGTGGTGGTGTAAGTAAGTAAGTAAGTAAAACTTTAATTGCATAGCGCCTTTCCACAACCAAGGCGCTTCACATTTAAAATACAACATACCGATATAACATTTACAGTAAAATATTAAATATAGCTATAAATTAAAATTCGTCCGGGAAGGCTAAGTTGGAGAGATATGTCTTCAACTTGGTTTTAAAACTATCGATGGTCAGGCATTCCCTTAACCGAAGAGGCAGAGAATTCCACAGGGTGGATACTGCAAAAGAAAAAGCACGGGCACCAGAAGTTTTTTTTTTTTTTTTGTTTATCTTCCTACCCCCCCAACCCTCCTTTCTCTCAGATCTCCAAGTCATCCACTCTCCAACCCGCCAAGGAGTCTGTCCCATTAGTGCACACTGCCTCAAGTTACTTCAAGCCCCCGGTTAACCCACCGGGCGGGGCAAAGAAGGCCTCCTTACCTTCCTTGGACATCAGGGAAGCATGCATACACAGTGGAGTCTGCCCCTCTGCATCGTGGAAGCGGAGCAGGGGATCGTCGCCAGGACCGTCTGGGGGATTTTTCCTCCTTCTGATTCCCTTGACATCGGTGTGCAGTGAGGACAAATGAGTCCGACGCACGTTGAGACGTGCGTCCATTCCTATCCTCTGCCAGCGCCAACCCGTTTGTTGTCCCCGACTGCACAGGCACCCCCCGAGATCCCCAGGTGGAGGCGGTAAAGCAGCAAGGTTAACTTCCCATCCCTCCATGGAGAAGTACAGCAGGCCATTGGGCACTCAATCCTTCTCCCCCGGCCAACCCCCAGTGGCCTGAGTCTGTTCCCGAGCACCAGAAGTTTTTAAACAAACTCTGGGAATCTCTAGCAATCCCTCGTCGGCAGATCGGAGAGGATGTAGAGGGCAGTAGGGGTGGGGGGGGCACAGGTTTTCTCACCTTAGTATCTCCTCTAAGTGGCAGGGGACACAGGTTTTCTCACCTCAGTGCAGTGGTGTGGGGGTCACTGGTTTTCACCTTAATGTCTCCTCTAAGTGGCGGGAAGGGTGCACATTTTCTTCTCACCTTAGTATCTCCTCTAAGTGGTGCTGGTGGGGGGGGTGCACAGGTTTTCTCACCTAAGCATCTTTTCTGAGTGGCTGGGGAGGGGGACACATTGGGTTTCTCACCAAAACTTCTCTGAGTGGCTGTGGGGGGTGCACAGAGCTGCTCTCCAAAGCATCTCTCCTGAGTTGCTGGGGGTTGCATTGGAATTCCCACCCAAAGTATCTCCTCTGCATTGGTGGGTTGGAATTGTACAGTACTTATCAAAGCATTTCCTGTAGGTGACTGGGGGGATGCACAGGACTGCTTTCTGAAGCATCTCCTCCAAGTGGTTGGGGTGGGATGCACAGGGCTTTGCACCAAAGCATCTTCTCTGGGACCTTACCGTTTTGTGGACCTTACCCTTTCTTTTTTTTCTTTCAATTGTTTAACCAGGAGTGGCACACTAAGCTGAAAGCTTATTTACAGGTGCGACCTGGGAGCACAGGGAAGTTAAGTGACTTGCTCAGGGTCACACATTATACAAGTAGGGGCTGTGGGATTCAAACCCAGGTCTTCAGATTTGCAGGTGGGGAGGGGAATGCTCTGAACTGCACTCTGAAACATCCCCTCAGACAAGCTCTGGGGGCAATTCACAGGGCTGCTGTCCAACGCATCTCCTCCAAGTGGCGTGTTGGGGGGGGCACAGAGCTGCTCTCCAAAGCATCTGCGCTGAGTTGCTGGGGGGTGGAATGCATTGATCTTGTAAACTAAGTATCTATTCTGAGTGGCTGGTGAGGACATTAGGGATGGGTGATTCACAGATCTGCACACTGAAGCATCCCCTTTGATCACGTGTGAGGGGTGGTGGTGTACTGAACTACACTTCAAGCATCCCTTCTAAGCAGTGGGGGGGGCAGTTCACAGCACTGCACTCCAAAGCATCCCCTCTGTGCAGTCGGGGGGAGGGGCCATTCACTGGGCTGCACCCAAAAGCATCTTTTTTGAGCAGTTGGGGGGAGCAATTCAAAGCATTGCACTCCAAAGTGTTTCCTCTTAGTGGCTACAGGGGAATGCATAGGGTAGTATCGCCTCTGAGTAGGGTGGTGGGGGGGGAGGGTGATGCACTGAACTGCACTCTGAAGCATCCCCTTGGAACAGCTGCGAGGGCAATTCACAGGGCTGCTCTCTAAAGTATCTCCTCCAAGTGGCTACGGGTGGGATGCACTGGGCTTCTCACTTAGGCATCTCCTCATAGTGGCTGTGTGTGAGTGTCGGGGGGAGGTGCAAAGAGCTGCTCCCCAAAGCATCTACTGTGAGTTGCTGGGGTGGAAAGCAATGGGGTATCTCACGTAAGTGTTTACTCTGAATGGCTGGTGGGGGTTGGGGGCAGTGTTGGGTAAGGTACTTTTTCTATTACTTTCTATTACGTTTGGAAACTTGTTCCAGGAAGCGCTGTGCAGTCATTAACAAGGATGGAGAGGTACTAGAAAAAGTAATACACCTTACAATTATAGTTACTTATTTCTTTTTATACAGAAACAATACAAAAATAATAAATAACTATAACAGATTACATTTTTTGAAAGTAACAGGTTAGTTATTAGTTGCTTTCAAATAAATGTAATCAGTGACAGTTACGTATTTCTTTTGTATAAAGACATAAGTAACTGTAACTGTAAGGTGTATTACTTTTTCCACTACTTCTCCATCCTTGCTAGTGACTGCACAGAGCTTTCTGGAACAAGTTTCCAAAAGTAATAGAAAGTCATAGGAAAAGTAACTTACCCAACACTGGTGGGGGGTGGTATACAGATCTGCACTCTGAAGCCCCTTTGAATGGGTGTGCGAGGGGGTATTGATGTACTGAGCTATACTTCACAGCATCCCCTCTGAGCAGTTGGCGTGGCACTTCATCGGGCGGTTCTCCAAAGCCTCTCCTCTCAGTGGCTGGGGGAGGTGCATGGGTTTTCTCACCAAATCATCTGTTTTGCATGAAAAATGAGAAAAACAATGGACGGAGTAATTACAAAGACTTTTCGTTATGCAGGAAAACCTTTTGAAATATGATATTTAGACTCAGTTTATAGTTTATTCATTGTCTGTATTTACACATCTGTGTATACCCAACCAAGTCTGTCAACATTGTAATACATAACAGAACTTCTTTATCTGTGGCACAATTACATCTGCAGAAATTTAAAGAACACAGCATGTTATTTTTAACGTCAAGCGCATAACATTTTTTTGCCTTGTTTATTCTACTAAAAAAGTAATTCAAAGTTTCATTTCCTCTGAAAAGAAAACTGCTTTTCAGAAATGTATTTGAATTTACTTTTTTTTTCATTTTTGTTATAATTTCCTGTAAAAGTTGTGTGGTGGGTTTTCCAAAAAGTGGAATCACAACACAATTTTATTTGTCTTTTGTTGACTAGGAAAGGAGGGTAGGAAATTCTGCTTAATATAAGCTTTGTCATGGTGGAGGAGGGGTTGCAGATGGAAACCGACTGAGATTGAACCAGATGACGCTGTTGGAGGTATTTTTTGTGGATCCTGGCATCCAAGTGCAGTACTGTGGGGATGATGTGCTGTCGGTTTATGCCGTCCTTCGAATGAGACACTAAACTGCGATTCTAGCTGCCTTTTCAGGTGAGTGTTCAGGGGGATGTTAAAGACCCCATGGCTACTGTTTATTACTTAAAGTATTTCAATAGTTGACCTCTCGATGTTTTATGTCAGGTTCTATATGGATACGGTTCTTTCTTTATATTCTGTTGTGCAGTATTATCCTATTGTTTCATATATGATATGTCTGTGGGGGGTGCTATAGAGCCAGAGACCTGACTGAATGTGCTTAATGTCAGATCCTGCTGATACTAGTTCATTCTGATAAAATTACTGAGCAAAATGATTTAATTGCAACAAACTGGAACTACAGCAAAGCTCATTCAGTGCTGCACTTTTTGAGGTGAAAATCGGCGTGGGGAAACCAAAAGGAGTGGCTGGAGGAGGGCAGAAGCAAGAGAATCAGGGTGAGCTGACCACGAGTGGAAATACTGACAGGCCCGATACCTCTGGAGGGACTCCACCATGGACTATCGTTCTAGACACTGTAAAAGCAATGGACTTAAACATTGAAAAGACACTTCAGCGATTGGAGAGCCAGGATGCAAAATTAAAAACGCTGACAACAAAAGTGAACAAAACTGACTCTCGCTCCATTACGACCTTTGCGGCAGTATCTAAATTAATTACTGAAAACTCTCAGCTGTGCACAAGGATGGAGTCCCTAGAAAACTCTGCATGTGCTGCCCACATATGGCTGGTAGGAGTCCCCAAAGGAGTAGAAGGGGATAACTTCTTCACTTTATTATGGACTGGCTACGAAGTACAATGCAATCTTTGGGGGAGTTAGACTGTCATTTGTAAACCAAAGCCGAACAGATTAATATGCAAGGGGCACAGAAGTCTTCCAACTCGCCCTGTACGGTTTTACTTAAAATGGCCAGCGAAGATATAAAGGAGAAGATCCTGTCAGCAGCCTGAAATGTGTATCCTTTGTCGGTTGATGGGCGGGATATTAAACTATACCCGATCTGTCCTTTGCCACCAGAAACAGGAGGAAACAGTTTGATGCAATTTGGGCTAAGCGACGCTCTTTGGGGATTGTAAATACTCTCCTGTTCCTGGCCCAACTCCGAATCGTTATAGCTGCAAACAGTACCAGTTTTCAGATGCCCAGGACACTGGCAGATGGGTGGAAAAGACTGCAGTGGAGTTTCACTCCAGTGTGGAGGTTTTGGCCAATACCCTGGAAGATGAGGACTGAAGAACATAATTCCCCATCAATGTCTCAGTTGTGACCTGATTATAAGTTATCGGGGGAAAGAATGTGACCTCATCTGCCCGATCTCTGTATCCCCGTAGTGAGCACTCCTGGAACTGACCTCCCACTCAGGTGTTTTGTTTTCATAACTACTGGGGTGGGATGTATGTATATTTAATTCTCCACTTAATCTGGCTTCAATAACAGGGAACTGAGATGATGGTAGCCTTTTGGTACACTCAGACTGCAGATAATACCACATGTCTGCCATGACGAAATAAGTTTGTTTCTTTCTGCTTTTAGTATACATGGGTCCTCTACAACTTAGATGCAGTGGTTTATGAGTCTCATTCTTTCACTTAAAATGCTGTTGTTTTTTTCTTATTTAATTGTTAAATTTTCTAACTGGGAGGGTTGCTTCTTCAGAGGCTTCACTCCCCCAAATGTATCAATGGTTTCTTCAGTGTAAGCACCTACAATACCTAGTTTTTCTAGTGGGATGTTTCATGGTTTACGTTTTAGCTGTGGTTATCATTCTCTGTTTGGACCTGTAACTTAGACCACCAGTGTCATTGTCCTGGATGGCATTTACTAATAAAAAAGTTTACTCTGTAGTGTCGTCGAAGCTCAGGTCAGGAAGCACAGGAAAACCAGGAGCAGTTGTAAAATTCACAAGTGATTTATTCTTAATAACAATAAAATAAAAAAATAAAATTGTTCAGTATATGGAGAATACTGGATGAGCAACTATGCAGAACCAGTGTGTTCTTTTACAGAGGGATTCTGATTCCCTCTTACCTTGAGAGCGAAGCTCGAGAGGTCCATGGGAATCAGAACCCCGAGGTGGTAAAACACACTGGTTGTGCATAGAGTTGCTCATCCTGTATTTCTTACTGTGTATAGTACTATGTGAAATATGTGTTTTGTGAGTTCTTTTGCATTCAGAATGAAATTGACTCATGCAGTCTCTAGAGGTTCTAGAATGCTGCTCTACCACAGTAGGGTGGAATCACATTCCATGACCTTGGAACTGTGGTACAACAGCATTTTGAAAGGGATGGAATTCTATACAGAACAACACTCCACTATACACTATATATAGAATAGTGGATGATTGACCATCCACAACAAGGCTGTGTTTCCATCGAGGGAGTCGATGGTGTCACAGAAACCTCGAGAGTGAAGCTCGAGAGGTTTCTGTGACGTCATCGACTCCGAATAAGCTACCGACTTTCGTTATGGATGGTCAACTCCCACTATTTTATATATATATGGTTCCTCAATGTTCACATTCCCGCATTAAAACTCGTCATTTTGTCATTCTTGCAGTTCCCCACCTAAAGTTGCAGTCCTCCAGCGATGCAGTCCTGCGCAGAAGTTAGCGGTTCTCCCGACTCCTCGCTGAAAATCCCACTCTGCTTTGGCATCGGTAACTGTGCCACTAGATTTAAACACAAAAAATAACGAAAACTGACAGTTTGGCACACGGACATGACAATATAGTCCGTGTCCAAACTGTCTTGTAAACTTCTTGCCTGACCGCTCGCTAAGTGAAGCCGCCATTTTCTCTCAGCGTTTTTGAATCCCCAGCAACTCAACCAATCAGGTGGTAGGGCAAGTCAGAAAAGTTGTTGTACTATCGATGTGACGTCAGAACGATAGTACAACAACTTTTTTGACCCTTGAACTGTCCTACAACAAGAATTTGAAAGCCACTGCTTTCTAGTCACAATAAGCCATAACCATATACTATAACTATTTACAAAGGCAGTATAATGTATGGTAGAACGCTGTTAACCTTAGGAAATCATCATTTTCCCTGGGTTATTCTCTATCGTTGTGACGTAGAATTGTTGTTAACCTATCGATGCTACGTCACATCGATAGGTTAACAATGGGGATCGGTCTGCGCATGTGTGCGCCTTTTTTTCACTTGGGAACCGACGGATGCATACAGCGGTAAGGGAATGACTGAACGGCCGTGACAGTGACTTTATTTTAAAAGTAAGGAGCCATTTTCATTTTTTTCTTGGGACCATACACTATAAAAAATAATGTATGGTCCTTCTATCGGCAGCTGGTTTCTGTTAACCGTCTCGAGGTTGCTATGGCGACATAAACCTCTCGAGCTTTGCTCTCGAGGTTTACACGGTCACCCTGGCGACCTCTTGACAGTTAATAGATCAGTTACCGATATAGGACCATACATTATCCTCTATATAAACAGAGAAAGTCCATCTGGGCTTCTTCTCAATTTCCAATCTCAGTCTCTGCGTTTCTCTTGCAAGAAATTGCAGCTGTTTTTATAAGTTTTTGCAACTCCTGCTCTTTAAGAAAACAGCATGTTTCTCACACAGTGTTCTTGTAAGTTTCAACAAGTGCAGCAAATATTGTGACCCAAAACTGACCTCTTGCTAACAGCTTCTCAGAGAGTTTGCAAATAGGTTAACCCCTTGAGTTCCAAACAGCTTTTTGCAATCATTTCAACAGTATAACTATATATATTTCAACAGTAAAACTATATACATTTCTAAACAAAGGGATCCCAGTATCAGTTACATTTCCACATAATGATTCACATATATTTTTATAACGGCAGATGTGCAAGGGGGAAGAAAAGACAGAACAGCAAGTGAGGGTAGAAAGACAGTGAGAGGCAGAAAATTGCAAGACCATCAAGGTGATCAAGTCCTAGGTCTCATGAGAAAATTTGGTTGCGCAACCAGACAGAGAAGAGACAGAAAAGTAGAGAATAGGACAGATCCTTGTATTTAAACTCTTTCTGAAGAACAACTCGGACAGGGCCCTATTCAACCCTGTCACATGTAGGTTAATGGACTACCCCCACCCTCCCTGCTAGGTGTAAGGATTAGGGGGCTTTAATTACTGACAGTAATGTATATCTGCATGCCTGTATAATGTTGTTTCTGCTGCTTCAGTTGAAATCAGTAAACATAAAGTTAAAAAATATATGATATGCCTGTATTCTTGCGGCATGTGTATCATTGTTTTTCTTATACATTTATATTATCTATGCTGCTGTAAATTATAATTTCAGAATTATCTGTATAGGCATGCTGTTATCTACACATTAGTAGAGTGTATGTACATTTTGAAAAACTCTATAAAAAGATTAACTGAGGACAAAAAAGATCCCATGGCACTTTTTACAAAGTGTGGATTAATGCCCTGGTATCCTTGCCAGATTTCCCCTATTCACTAAAAATACCACCATCTGATGAATCTGGTTCTGTTTCAGTTGGTTTGCATCTGTATCTCCCCACGGAATGAGGCTGAAAACAGGCAGAACTGTCTAGCCCTCCTCTGCTGCCCGACAAAAACTCATGAATTATAAAAAGGCATTAAGGAATGAGCAATAAAGAGTATGCACTGGTTGCAACATGCAGTTGCAAACTATAAGACCAGCTCAGTCTAGTCAAACACCGGTCAGCTTTCAGTGTTTGCATACTGTACTACTTTCTCTATTTTTTAAAAGGTCAAATAAAATATTTTAAATACCGCAGATGTCTGCTGGCAGGCTAGCACAGCAGTAACCCTACTGTGGTGGCCGGCTAGCATTGTAGTAGAAGTGCTGGTACCACTGGCTAGCACAGTGCTACCACTACTGGTGCCAGTGGGCAAGCACAGTGGTAGCACTACTGGTACCAAGTGGCTACCAGGGTGGAATCACTACTGCCGCTGGGGGACGAGTACAGGGGCAGCACTACTAGTGCCAGTTGGCTAGTCCAGCTGTAGCACTACTGGTGTCAGCAAGCTAGCACAACATTAGCACTACTGGGGACAGCAGTCTAGCACAACATTAGCTCTACTGGGGACAGCAAGCTAGTAGAGTGGCAGCACTACAGGGTACAGCAGGCTAGCACAGTGGCAGCACTACAGGGGACGGTGGGCTAGCACAGTGACAGCACTACTGGTGTCAGCAGGCTAGCACAGTACTAGCTCTACTGGGGACAGCAAGCTAGCACAGTGGCAGCACTACAGGGGACAGCAGGCTAGCATAGTGGCAGCACTACTGGGGACAGCAGGCTAGCAGAGTGGCAGCACTACTGATGACAGCAGACTAGCACAGTGACAGCACTACTGGGGACAGCAGGCTAGCACAGTGACATCACTACTGGTGTTGGCAGGCTAGCACAGTAGCAACACTACTGGGGACAGCAGGCTAGCACAGTGGCAGCACTACTGGGGACAGCAGGATAGCACAGTGACAGCACTACAGGGGACAGCAAGCTAGCACAGTGGCAGCACTACTGGGGACAGTAGGCTAGCACAGTGTCAGCCTACTGGGGACAGCAGGCTAGCACAGTGGCAGCACTACTGGGGACAGCAGGCTAGCACAGTGGCAGCACTACTGGGGACAGCAGGCTAGCACAGTGTCAGCACTACTGGGACAGCAGGCTAGCACAGTGGCAGCACTACTGGGGACAGCAGGCTAGCACAGTGGCAGCACTACTGATGACAGCAGGCTAGCACAGTGGCAGCACTACAGGGGACAGCAGGCTAGCACAGTGGCAGCACTACTAATGACAGCAGGCGAGCACAGTGACAGCACTACTGGAGACAGCAGGTTAGCACAGTGACATCACTACTGGTGTTGGCAAGCTAGCACAGTAGCAATGCTACTGGGGACAGCAGGCTAGCACAGTGACAGCACTACTGGGGACAGCAGGCTAGCACTGTGGCAGCACTACTGGGAACAGCAGGCTAGCACAGTAACAACACTACTGGAGACAGCAGGCTAGCACAGTGACAGCACTACTGGGGACAACAGGCTAGCATAGTGGCAGCACTACAGGGGACAGCAGGCTAGCACACTGGCAGCACTACTGGGGACAGCGGGCTAGCACAGTGGCGGCACTACTGGGGACAGCAGGCTAGCACGGTGGCAGCACTACTGGGGACCGCAGGTTAACATAGTGGCACCACTAGTGGGGACAGCAGGCTAGCATGGTGGCAGCACTACTGAGGAGAGCAGGCTAGCACAATGACAGCACTACAGGGGACAGTGGGCTAGAACAGTGGCAGCACTACTGGGGACAGTAGGCTAGCACAGCGGCAGCACTACAGGGGACAGTGGGCTAGAATAGTGGCAGCACTAGTGAGGACAGCAGGCTAGCACAGTGACAGCACTACTGGGGAAGTGGGCTAGCACAGTGGTAGCACTACTGGTGTAGGCAGGCTAGCACAGTGGCAGCACTACAGGGGACAGCAGGCTAGTACAGTGTCAGCACTCCTGGGGACAGCAGGCTAGCACAGTGACAGTACTACAGGGGACAGCAGGCTAGCACAGTGACATCACTACTGGTGTTGGCAGGCTAGCACAGTAGCAACACTACTGGGGACAGCAGGCTAAAACAGTGGCAGCACTACAGGGGACAGCAGGCTAGTACAGTGGCAGCACTACTGAGGACAGCAGGCTAACACAGTGCCAGCACTACTGAGGACAGCAGGCTAGCACTGTGGCAGCACTACTGGGGACAGCAGGCTAGCACAGTGGCAGCACTACTGGGGACAGCAGGCTAGCACTATGGCAGCACTACTGGGGAAGGTGGGCTAGAACTGCAGTAGCACTAACTGGGGATAGAACTGCAGTAGCACTAACTGGGGACAGCAGGCTAGCACAGTGACAGCACTAGTGGGGACAGCAGGCAGCACAGTGACAGCACTACTGGGGACAGCAGGCTAGCAAAGTGGCAGCACTACTGGGGACAGCAGGCTAGTACTGTGGCAGCACTACTGGGGACAGTGGGCTAGAACTGCAGTAGCACTAACTGGGGACAGGCTAGCACAGTGACAGCACTACTGGGGACAGCAGGCAGCACAGTGACAGCACTACTGGGGACAGCTGGCTAGCACTGTGGCAGCACTACTGGGGACAGTGGGTTAGAACTGCAGTAGCACTACTGGGGACAGCAGGCTAACACAGTGGCAGCACTACTGGGGACAGTAGGCTAGCAGAGTGGCAGCACTACTGGTGTTGGCAGGCTAGCACAGTGACAGCACTACAGGGAACAGTGGGCTAGCACAGTGGCAGCGTTACTGGGGAAAGCAGGCTAACACAGTGGCAGCACTACTGGGGACAGCAGGCTAGCAGAGTGGCAGCACTACTGATGTTGGCAGGCTAGCACAGTGATAGCACTATTGGGAAAAGCAGGCTAACACAGTGGCAGTACTACTGGGGATAGCAGGCTAGCACTGTGACAGCACTACTGAGGACAGCAGGCTAGCACAGTGGCAGCACTACTGGGGACAGGAGGCTAGCACTGTGGCAGCACTACTGGGGACAGCAGGCTAGCACAGTGGCAGTACTACTGGGGAGAGCAGGCTAGCACTGTGACAGCACTACTGAGGACAGCAGGCTAGCACAGTGGCAGCACTACTGGGGACATCAGGCTAGCACTGCAGTAGAACTACTGGTGACAGAAGACTAGCACACTGGCAGCACTACTTGGGACAGCAGGCTAGCACAGTGGCAGCACTACTGAGGACAGCAGACTAGCACAGTGGCAGCACTACTGGGGACAGCAGGCTAGCACACTGGCAGCACTACTGGGGACAGCAGGCTAGCACTGTGACAGCACTAATGGGGACAGCAGGCTAGCACTGCAGTAGCATTACTGGTGACAGCAGGATAGCACAGTGACAGCACTACTGGGGACAGCAGGCTAGCACAGTGGCAGCACTACTGGGGACAGCAGGCTAGCACAGTGACAGCACTACTGGGGACAGCAGGCAAGCAGAGACAGCACTACTGGGGACAGCAGGCCAGCACAGTGGCAGCACTACTGAGGACAGCAGGCTAGCATAGTGACAGCACTACTGGGGACAGCAGGCTAGCACAGTGACAGCACTACTGGAGACAGCAGGGTAGCACAGTGGCAGCACTACTGAGCAGAGCAGGCTAGCACAACTACTGGGGACAGCAGGCTAGCACAGTAACAGCACTACAGAGAACAGCGGGCAAGCACAGTGTCAGCACTACTGGGGAGAGCAGGCTAGCACACTGGCAGCACTACTGATGACAGCGGGCTAGCACAGTGGCAGCACTACTGGGGACAGCAGGCTAGCACGGTGGCAGCACTACTGGGGACCGCAGGTTAACATAGTGGCACCACTACTGGGGACAACAGGCTAGCATGGTGGCAGCACTACTGAGGAGAGCAGGCTAGCACAATGACAGCACTACAGGGGACAGTGGGCTAGAACAGTGGCAGCACTACTGGGGACAGTAGGCTAGCACAGCGACAGCACTACTGGTGTTGGCAGGCTAGCACAGTGGCAGCACTACAGGGGACAGCGGGCTAGCACAGAGTCAGCACTCCTGGGGACAGCAGGCTAGCACAGTGACAGTACTACAGGGGACAGCAGGCTAGCACAGTGACATCACTACTGGTATTGGCAGGCTAGCACAGTAGCAACACTACTGGGGACAGCAGGCTAACACAGTGGCAGCACTACAGGGGACAGCAGGCTAGCACAGTGGCAGCACTACTGAGGACAGCAGGCTAACACAGTGGCAGCACTACTGAGGAGAGCAGGCTAGCACAACTACTGGGGACAGCAGGCTAGCACAGTGACAGCACTACAGGGGACAGCAGGCTAGCACAGTGTCAGCACTACTGGGGACAGCAGGCTAGCACAGTGGCAGCACTACAGATGACAGCAGGCTAGCACAGTGGCAGCACTACAGGGGACAGCAGGCTAGCACAGTGGCAGCACTACTGATGACAGCAGACTAGCACAGTGACAGCACTACTGGGGACAGCAGGCTAGCACAGTGACATCACTACTGGTGTTGGCA
Organism: Neoceratodus forsteri; assembly: GCA_016271365.2. Lineage (NCBI taxonomy): Eukaryota > Metazoa > Chordata > Ceratodontiformes > Ceratodontidae > Neoceratodus > Neoceratodus forsteri. Next base: position 7,064,125 of record CM057458.1, read on the forward strand.
GGCTAGCACAGTAGCAACACTAATGGGGACAGCAGGCTAGCACAGTGGCAGCACTACTGGGGACAGCGGCTAGCACAGTGACAGCACTACTGGGGACAGCAGGCTAGCATAGTGGCAGCACTACAGGGGACAGCAGGCTAGCACAGTGGCAGCACTAATGGGGACAGTGGGCTAGCACAGTGGCACACTACTGGGGACAGTGGGCTAGCACAGTGGCAGCACTACAGGGGACAGCAGGCTAGCACAGTGGCAGCACTACACAGGACTGTGAGTTAGCACTGTGGCACTACTGGGGACAGTGGGCTAGCACACAGTAGCATTACTGAGTGACAGCAGGATAGCATAGTGACAGCACTACTAGGGACAGCAGGCTAGCAAAGTGGCAGCACTACTGAGGACAGCAGCCTAGCACAGTGGCAGCACTACTGGGGACAGCAGGCTACCATAGAAGCAGCACTACTGGGGACAGCAGGCAAGCATAGTGGCAGCACTACTGGGGACTGCAGGCTAGCACAGTGGCAGCACTACTGAGGACAGCAGGCTAGAACAGTGGCAGCACTACTGGGGACAGTAGGTTAGCACAGTGGCAGCACTACAGGGGACAGCGGGCTAGAACAGTGGCAGCACTACTGAGGACAGCAGGCTAGCACAGTGGCAGCACTACTGGGGACAGCAGGCTAGCACAGTGGCAGCACTACTGATGACAGCAGACTAGCACAGTGACAGCACCACTGGGGACAGCAGGCTAGCACAATGACATCACTACTGGTGTTGGCAGACTAGCACAGTAGCAACACTACTGGGGACAGCAGGCTAACACAGTGGCAGCACTACAGGGGACAGCAGGCTAGGACACTGGCAGCACTACTAGGGACAGCGGGCTACCACAGTGACAGCACTACTAGGGACAGCAGGGTAGCATAGTGGCAGCACAACAGGGGACAGAAGGATAGCACAGTGGCAGCACTAATGGGGACAGCAGGCTAGCACAGTGGCAGCACTACGGGGGACAGCAGGCTAGCACAGTGGCAGCACTACACTGGACAGCAGGCTAGCACAGTGGCAGTACTACTGGGGACAGAAGGCTAGCACTGTGGCAGCACTACTGGGGACATCGGGCTAGCACTGCAGTAGCATTACTGGTGACAGCAGAATAGCACAGTGACAGCACTACTAGGAAGAGCAGGCTAGCACACTGGCAGCACTACTGGGGACAGCAGGTTGGCATAGTGGCAGCACTCCTGGGGACAGCAGGCAAGCATAGTGGCAGCACTACTGGGGACAGCAGGCTAGCACAGAGACAGCACTACTGGGGAAGTGGGATAGCACAGTGGCAGCACTACTGGGGACAGCAGGCTAGCACAGTGGCAGCACTACTGGTGTTAGCAGGCTAGCACAGTGGCAACACTAATGGGGACAGCAGGCTAGAACAGTGGCAGCACTACTGGGGACAGTAGGCTAGCACAGTGGCAGCACTACAGGGGACAGCGGGCTAGAACAGTGGCAGCACTACTGGGGACAGCAGGCTAGCATGGTGGCAGCACTACTGGGACCGCGAGATTAACATAGTGGCAAAACTATTGGGACAGTAGGCTAGCATGGTGGCAGCACTACTGGAGGGAGAGCAGGTCACAATGACAGCACTACAGGGGACAGTGGGCTAGAACAGTGCGCAGCACTACTGGGGGACAGTAGGCTGGTACAGCAACGGCACACAGGGACATTGGGCTACAGAAATGGTAGCAGCACTACTGAGGACAGCAGGCTGCTTATTGTGACAGCACTACTGATGGAGGCTAGCACAGTGGCAGCACTACTGGGGACAGCAGGCTAGCACGGTGGCAGCACTACAGGGGACAGCGGGCTAGCACAGAGTCAGCACTCCTGGGGACAGCAGGCTAGCACAGTGACAGTACTACAGCGGACAGCAGGCTAGCACAGTGACATCACTACTGGTGTTGGCAGCCTAGCACAGTAACAACACTAATGGGGACAGCAGGCTAACACAGTGGCAGCACTACAGGGGACAGCAGGCTAGCACAGTGGCAGCACTACTGAGGACAGAAGGCTAACACAGTGGCAGCACTACTGAGGAGAGCAGGCTAGCACAACTACTGGGGACAGCAGGCTAGCACAGTGACAGCACTACAAGGGACAGCGGGCTAGCACAGTGTCAGCACTACTGGGGACAGCAGGCTAGCACAGTGGCAGCACTACTGATGACAGCAGGCTAGCACAGTGGCAGCAATACAAGGGACAGCAGGCTAGCACACTGGCAGCTACTAGTGACAGCAGACTAGCACAGGTGACAGCACTACCAGGGGATATGAGCTGCACAGTGACATACTACTGGTGTTGGCAGGCTAGCACAGAAGCAACACTACTGGGGACAGCGGGTACGCACAGTGGCAGGCACTACTGGGGACAGGCTAGCATAGAGCAACACTACAGGGGACAGCAGGCTAGCACAGTGGCAGCACTAATGGGGACAGTGGAGCGCAGCAACAGTGGCAGCACTACTGCGGACAGCCGGCTAGCACAATGCTAGCTTTACAGGGGACAGCAGGCTGGCACAGTGGCAGCACTACTGGGGACAACAGGCTACACTGTAGCACTACTGGGGACAGCAGGCTAGCACTGCAGTAGCATTACTGGTGACAGCAGGATAGCGTGAGCAGCACTACTGGGACAGCAGGCTAGCACAGTGGCAGCACTACTGGGGGACAACAGAGTTGGCATAGTGGCAACACTGCTGGGGACAGCAGGCTGCGCATAGTGGCAGCACTACTGGGGACAGCAAACTAGCACAGAGACAGCACTACTGGGGAAGTGGGCTAGCACAGTGGCAGCACTACTGGGGACAGCAGGCTAGCACAGTGGCAGCACTACTGGTGTTGGCAGGCTAGCACAGTGGCAACACTAATGCGGACAGCAGGCTAGAACAGTGGCAGCACTACTGGGGACAGTAGGCTAGCACAGTGGCAGCACTACAGGGGACAGCGGGCTAGAACAGTGGCAGCACTACTGAGGACAGCAGGCTAGCACAGTGGCAGCACTACTGGGGACAGCAGGCTAGCACAGTGGCAGTGCTACTGGTGTTGGCAGGCTAGCACAGTGGCAACACTAATGGGGACAGCAGGCTAGAACAGTGGCAGCACTACTGGGGACAGTAGGCTAGCACAGTGGCAGCACTACAGGGGACAGCGGGCTAGAAGAGTGGCAGCACTACTGAGGACAGCAGGCTAGCGCAGTGACTGCACTACTGGAGAAGTGGGCTAGCACAGTGGCAGCACTACTGGGGACAGCAGGCTAGCACAGTGGCAGCACTACTGGTGTTGGCAGGCTAGCACAGTGGCAGCACTACTAGGGACAGCAGGCTAGCACAGTGGCAGCACTACTGGGGACAGCAGGCTAGCACTGTGGCAGCACTATTGGGGACAGCAGGCTAGCACAGTGGCAGCACTACTGGGGACAGTGGGCCAGCACTGCAGTAGCACTACTGGGGACAGCAGGCTAACACAGTGGCAGCACTACTGGGGACAGCAGGCAAGCACAGTGGCAGCACTACTGGGAACAGCAGGCTAGCATAGTGGCAGCACTACTGGAGAAAGCAGGCTGGTTCGGTGGCCGCACTGAGTGGGGACAGTGGGCTGGCACAGTAATGACACTACTGGGGACAGCAGGCTGGCACAGTGACAGCACTACTGGGGACAACAGGGCTGCACAGAGACAGCACTGACTGGGACAGCAGGCTAACACAGTGGCAGCACTACTGGGGACAGCAGGCTAGCACAGTGGCAGCACTACTGGGACAGCAGGCTAGCACAGTGGCAGCACTACTGGGGACAGCAGGCTAGCACAGTGGCAGCACTACTGGGGACTGCAGGCTAGCACAGTGGCACTACTGGGACAGCGGGCTGAACTGCAGTAGCACTACTAGGGACAACAGGCTAACACAGTGCTTGGCACTACTGGTGTTGGTAGGCTGCACAGTGACAGCACTACAGGGGACAGCAGGCTAGCAAAGTGGCAGTACTACTGTGGGACAGCAGGCTAGCACAGTGGCAGCACTACTGAGGACAGCAGGCTAGCATAGTGGCAGCACTACTCATGACAGCAGGCTAGCACAGTGGCAGCACTACTGGGGACAGCAGGCTAGCACAGTGGCAGCACTACTGGTGTTGGCAGGCTAGCACAGTGGCAACACTAATGCTGACAGCAGGCTAGGACAGTGGCAGCACTACTGGTGGACAGTAGGCTAGCACAGTGGCAGCACTACAGGGGACAGCGGGCTAGAACAGTGGCAGCACTACTGAGGACAGCAGGCTAGCACAGTGGCAGCACTACTAGGGACAGCAGGCTAGCACAGTGGCAGCGCTACTGGTGTTGGCAGGCTAGCACAGTGGCAACACTAATGGGGACAGCAGGCTAGAACAGTGGCAGCACTACTGGGGACAGTAGGCTAGCACAGTGGCAGCACTACAGGGGACAGCGGTCTAGAAGAGTGGCAGCACCACTCAGGGACAACAGGCTAGCACAGTGACTGCACTACTGGAGAAGCGGGCTAGCACAGTGGCAGCACCTGGGGACAGCAGGCTAACACAGTGGCAGCACTACTGGTGTTGGCGAGGCTAGCACAGTGGCAACTACTGGGGACAGCAGGCTAGCACAGTGGCAGCACTACTGGGGACAGCAGGCTAGCACTGTGGCAGCATTACTGTGGGACAGCAGGCTAGCACAGTGGCAGCACTACTGGGGACAGTGGGCTAGCACAGCAGTAGCACTACTGGGGACAGCAGGCTAGCACAGTGGCAGCACTACTGGGGACAGCAGGCTAGCACAGTGGCAGCACTACTGGGGACAGCAGGCTAGCACTGCAGCAGCAGTACTGGTGACAGCAGGATGGCACAGGCGGCACACTACTGGGACAGCAGGCTAACTGATGGCAGCACTACTAGGGGAAACAGGTTGGCATGAGTGGCAGCACTGCTGGGGACAGCAGGCTAGCATAGTGGCAGCACTACTGGGGACAGCAAACTAGCACAGAGACAGCACTACTGGGGAAGTGGGCTAGCACAGTGGCAGCACTACTGGGGACAGCAGGCTAGCACAGTGGCAGTGCTACTGGTGTTGGCAGGCTAGCACAGTGGCAACACTAATGGGGACAGCAGGCTAGAACAGTGGCAGCACTACTGGGGACAGTAGGCTAGCACAGTGGCAGCACTACAGGGGACAGCGGGCTAGAAGAGTGGCAGCACTACTGAGGACAGCAGGCTAGCGCAGTGACTGCACTACTGGAGAAGTGGGCTAGCACAGTGGCAGCACTACTGGGGACAGCAGGCTAGCCAGTGGCAGCACTACTGGTGTTGGCAGGCTAGCACAGTGGCAGCACTACTAGGGACAGCAGGCTAGCACAGTGGCAGCACTACAGGGACAGCAGGCTAGCACTGGGCATACTTGGGGACAGCAGGCTAGCACAGTGGCAGCACTACTGGGGACAGTGGGCCAGCACTGCAGTAGCACTACTGGGGACAGCAGGCTAACACAGTGGCAGCACTACTGGGGACAGCAGGCAAGCACAGTGGCAGCACTACTGGGAACAGCAGGCTAGCATAGTGGCAGCACTACTGGAGAAAGCAGGCTAGTTCGGTGGCCGCACTAGTGGGGACAGTGGGCTGGCACAGTGACAGCACTACTGGGGACAGCAGGCTAGCACAGTGACAGCACTACTGGGGACAACAGGCTAGCACAGAGACAGCACTACTGGGGACAGCAGGCTACCACAGTGGCAGCACTACTGGGGACAGCAGGCAAGCACAGTGACAGCACTACTGGGGACAGCAGGCTAGCACAGTGGCGGCACTACTGGGGACAGCAGGCTAGCATAGTGGCAGCACTACTGGGGACAGCAGGCTAGCACTATGGCAGCACTACTGGGGACAGGGGGCTAGAACTGCAGTAGCACTACTGGGGACAGCAGGCTAGCAGAGTGGCAGCACTACTGGTGTTGGTAGGCTAGCACAGTGACAGCACTACAGGGGACAGCAGGCTAGCAAAGTGGCAGCACTACTGCGGACAGCAGGCTAGCACAGTGGCAGCACTACTGAGGACAGCAGGCTAGCATAGTGGCAGCACTACTAATGACAGCAGGCTAGCACAGTGGCAGCACTACTGGGGACAGCAGGCTAGCACAGTGGCCGCACTACTGGTGTTGGCAGGCTAGCACAGTGGCAACACTAATGCTGACAGCAGGCTAGGACAGTGGCAGCACTACTGGTTACAGTAGACTAGCACAGTGGCAGCACTACAGGGGACAGCGGGCTAGAACAGTGGCAGCACTACTGAGGACAGCAGGCTAGCACAGTGGCAGGACTACTGGGGACAGCAGGCTAGCACAGTGGCAGCGCTACTGGTGTTGGCAGGCTAGCACAGTGGCAACACTAATGGGGACAGCAGGCTAGAACAGTGGCAGCACTACTGGGGACAGTAGGCTAGCACAGTGGCAGCACTACAGGGGACAGCGGTCTAGAAGAGTGGCAGCTCTACTGAGGACAGCAGGCTAGCACAGTGACTGCACTACTGGAGAAGTGGGCTAGCACAGTGGCAGCACTACTGGGGACAGCAGGCTAGCACAGTGGCAGCACTACTGGTATTGGCAGGCTAGCACAGTGGCAGCACTACTAGGGACAGCAGGCTAGCACAGTGGCAGCACTACTGGGGACAGCAGGCTAGCACTGTGGCAGTACTATTGGGGACAGCAGGCTAGCAAAGTGGCAGCACTACTGGGGACAGTGGGCTAGCACTGCAGTAGCACTCGGAGGGGAGCAGGCTAGCACAGTGGCAGCACTACTGGGGACAGCAGGCTAGCACTGTGGCAGCACTACTGGGGACAGCGGGCTAGCACTGCAGTAGCATTACTGGTGACAGCAGGATAGCACAGTGACAGCACTACTAGGGACAGCAGGCTAGCACAGTGGCAGCACTACTGGGGACAGCAGGTTGGCATAGTGGCAGCACTGCTGGGGACAGCAGGCTAGCATAGTGGCAGCACTACTGGGGACAGCAAACTAGCACAGAGACAGCACTACTGGGGAAGTGGGCTAGCACAGTGGCAGCACTACTGGGGACAGCAGGCTAGCACAGTGGCAGCACTACTGGTGTTGGCAGGCTAGCACAGTGGCAACACTAATGCGGACAGCAGGCTAGAACAGTGGCAGCACTACTGGGGACAGTAGGCTAGCACAATGCGTAACAGCAGCACTACTGGGGACAGCAGGCTAGCACAGTGGAAGCACTTCTGGGGACAGCAGGCCAGCACAGTGAGCACTACTGGGGACATAAGGCCAGCACAGTGTCAGCCCTCCTGGGCACAGCAGGCTAGAAGCAGTGACAGCGCACTACTGTGGCAGCAGGCTAGCACTGTGGCAGCACTACTGGGGACAGTGGGCTAGAACTGCAGTAGCACTAACTGGGGACAGCAGGCTAGCACAGTGACAGCACTACTGGGGACAGCAGGCAGCACAGTGACAGCACTACTGGGGACAGCTGGCTAGCACTGTGGCAGCACTACTGGGGACAGTGGGCTAGAACTGCAGTAGCACTAACTGGGGACAGCAGTGCTAACACAGTGGCAGCACTACTGGGGACAGTAGGCTAGCAGAGTGGCAGCACTACTGGTGTTGGCAGGCTAGCACAGTGACAGCACTACAGGGAACAGCGGGCTAGCACAGTGGCAGCGCTACTGGGGAATGCAGGCTAGCACAGTGGCAGCACTACTGGGGACAGCAGGCTAGCAGAGTGGCAGCACTACTGATGTTGGCAGGCTAGCACAGTGATAGCACTACTGGGGACAGCAGGCCACACAGTGGCAGTACTACTGATAGCAGGCTAACACTGTGACAGCACTACTGAGGACAGCAGGCCAGCACAGTGGCAGCACTTACTGGGACAGCAGGTTAGCATGCTGTGGCAGCACTACTGGGGACAGCAGGCTAGCACAGTGGCAGTACTACGGGGGATAGCAGGCTAGCACTGTGACAGCACTACTGAGGACAGCAGGCTAGCACAGTGGCAGCACTACTGGGGACAGCAGGCTAGCAGAGTGGCAGCACTACTGATGTTGGCAGGCTAGCACAGTGATAGCACTACTGGGGACAGCAGGCTAACACAGTGGCAGTACTACTGGGGATAGCAGGCTAACACAGTGACAGCACTACTGAGGACAGCAGGCTAGCACAGTGGCAGCACTACTGGGGACAGCAGGCTAGCACTGTGGCAGCACTACTGGGGACAGCAGGCTAGCACAGTGGCAGTACTACTGGGGATAGCAGGCTAGCACTGTGACAGCACTACCTGAGGACAGCAGGCCAGCACAGTGGCAGCACCACTGGGGACAGCAGGCCAGCAGATGCAGCTACACTGCCATGTTGACAGGCTAGCACTGTGATAGCACTACTGGGGACAGCAGGCTAACACAGTGGCAGTACTACTGGGGATGGTGCCGGGCCAGCACTGTGACAGCACTACTGAGGAGCCAGCAGCAGGCTAGCACACAGGCAGCACCACTGGGAACAGCAGGCTCAGCACCGTGGCAGCACTACTGGGGACAGCAGGCCAGCACAGTGGCAGTACTACGGGATAGCAGGCTAGCACCGTGACAGCACTACTGAGGACAGCAGGCTAGCACAGTGGCAGCACTATCAGACAGCAGGCTAGCACTGCAGCAGCACCGCTGGTGACAGCAGACTAGCACATTGGCTGCACTACTGGGACAGAGGCCAGCACACTGGCAGCACTACTGGGGACAGCAGGCCAGCACAGTGACCAGCATTACTGGTGTCGGCAGGCCAGCATAGTGGCAACACTACTGAGGACAGCAGGCCAACACAGTGGCAGCACTCATGGTGCGTTACAGGCCAGCATATTGTCAACACTACTGAGGATAGCAGGGTTAGCACAGTGGCAGCACTACTGGTGTGAGCAGGCTAGTATAGTGTGCAACACTACTGAGGACAGCAGGCCTGGCACAGTGGCAGCAATACTGGGGACAGCAGGCTAGCACAGTGACAGCACCACTGGGGACAGCGGGCTAGCACAGTAACAGCACTACTGGGGAGAGCGGGCTAGCATAGTGGCAGCACTACAGGGGATAGCAGGCTAGCACAGTGGCAGCACTAATGGGGACAGCAGGCTAGCACAGTGACATCACTACTGGTGTTGGCAGGCTAGCACAGCAGCAACACTACTGGAGACAGCAGGTTGCAGCACAGTGGCAGCACCACTGGGGATTGAAGCGGCCAGCACTGGTAACAGCACCACTGGGGAGAGCTGGCCAGCACAGTGGCAGCACTACAGGGATAGCAGGCCAGCACAGTGGCAGCACTAATGGGGGACAAGAGTACAGTACAGTGGTAGCACCACTGGGGACAGCAGGCTAGCACTGTGGCAGCACTACTGGGGACATCGGGCTAGCACTGCAGTAGCATTACTGGTGACAGCAGGATAGCACAGTGACAGCACTATTAGGGACATCAGGCTAGCACAGTGGCAGCACTACTGAGGACAGCAGGCTAGCACAGTGGCAGCACTACTGGGGATTGCAGGCTAGCACAGTGGCAGCACTACTGAGGACAGCAGGCTAGCACAGTGGCAGCACTACTGGTGTTGGCAGGCTATCACAGTGGCAACACTAATGGGGGCAGCAGGCTAGAACAGTGGCAGCACTACTGGGGACAGTAGGCTAGCACAGTGGCAGCATTGTAGGGGACAGCGGGGTAGAACAGTGGTAGCACTACTGAGGACAGCAGGCTAGCACAGTGGCAGCACTACTGGGGAAAGCAGGCTAGCACAGTGGCAGCACTACTGATGACAGCAGACTAGCACAGTGACAGCACTACTGGGGACAGCAGACTAGCACAGTGACATCACTACTGGTGTTGGCAGGCTAGCACAGTAGCAACACTACTGGGGACAGCAGGCTAACACAGTGGCAGCACTACAGGGGACAGCAGGCTAGGACCGTGGCAGCACTACTGGGGACAGAGGGCTAGCACAGTGACAGCACTACTGGGGACAGCAGGCTAGCATACTGGCAGCACTGCAGTGGACAGCAGGCTAGCACAGTGGGAGCACTACTGGGGACAGCAGGCTAGCACAGTGGCAGCACTACTGGGGACAGCAGGCTAGCACTGTGGCAGCACTACTGGGGACAGCGGGCTAGCACTGCAGTAGAATTACTGGTGACAGTAGGATGTTACGACAGCACTACTAGGGACAGCAGGCTAGCACAGTGGCAGCACTACTGGGGACCGCAGGCTAGCATAGTGGCAGCACTACTGGAGACAGCAGGCTAGCATAGTGGCAGCACTACCGGGGACAGCAGGCTAGCACAGTGACAGCACTACTGGGGAAGTGAGCTAGCACAGTGGCAGCACTACTGGTGTTGGCAGGCTAGCACAGTGGCAACACTAATGGGGACAGCAGGCTAGAACAGTGGCAGCACTACTGGGGACAGTAGACTAGCACAGTGGCAGCACAACAGGGGACAGTAGGCTAGCACAGTGGCAGCACTACAGGGGACAGCGGGCTAGAGCAGTGGCAGCACTACTGAGGACAGCAGGCTAGCACAGTGGCAGCACTACTGGGGACAGCAGGCCAGCACAGGAAGTCACAGTAACTACCGGTGCTGGCAGGCCAGCACAGTGGTCAACACTAATGGGGACAGCAGGCTGTGAATTGGTGGCAGCACTCACTGTGACAGTAGGCCAGCACAGTGGCAGCACTACAGGACAGCTGGCTAGAATAGTGGCAGCACTACTGAGGACAGCAGGCCAGCACAGTGACCGCACTACTGGAGAAGTGGCTAGCACACCGGCAGCACTACTGGGGACAGCAGGCTAGCACAGTGGCAGCACCACTGGTGCTGGCAGGCCAGCAGCAGCAGCAGCACTGTGGGGACAGCAGGCCAGTACAGTGGCAGCACCACTGGGGATGCGCAGGTTAGCACCGTGGTAGCACCATTGGGGACAGAAGCCAGCACAGTGGCAGCAATTACTGGGACAGTGGGCGAGCACCGCAGTAGCACTACTGGGGACAGCAGGCTAACACAGTGGCAGCACTACTGGGGACAGCAGGCTAGCACAGTGACAGCACTACTAGGGACAGCAGGCTAGCATAGTGGCAGCACTACTTGAGACAGCAGGCTAGTACTGTGGCAGCACTACTGGGGACATTGGGCTGGTACAGTGACAGCACTACTGGGGACAGCAGGCTAGCCCAGTGGCTGCACTACTGGGGACAGCAGGCTTCCACAGTGACAGCACTACTGGGGACAGCAGGCTAGCACAGTGGCAGCACTACTGGGGACAGCAGACTAGCATAAGTGACAGCACTACTGGGGACAGCAGGCCAGCACCATGGCAGCACTTACTGGAGACAGGGGCCAGAACCGCAGTAGCACCACTGGTGACAGCAGGCCGGAGTGGGCAGCACTCACTGGTGCGTTGGCAGGCCAGCACAGACAGCACCTGGCTGGACAGCGGGCTAACAAAGTGGCGCAGCACTACTCGGGACAGCAGGCTAGCACAGTGGCAGCACTACTGAGGACAGCAGGCTAGCACAGTGGCAGCACTACTGATGACAGCAGGCTAGCACAGTGGCAGCACTACTGGGGACAGCAGGTTAGCACAGTGGCAGCACTACTGGGGACAGCAGGCTAGCACAGTGGCAGCACTACTGGGGACAGCAGGCTAGCACAGTGACAGCAGTACTGTGGACAGCAGGCTAGCACAGTGACAGCATTACTGGGGAAGTGAGCTAGCACAGTGGCAGCACTACTGGGGACAGCAGGCTAGCACAGTGGCAGCACTACTGGGGACAGCAGGCTAGCACAGTGACAGCAGTACTGTGGACAGCAGGCTAGCACAGTGACAGCATTACTGGGGAAGTGAGCTAGCACAGTGGCAGCACTACTGAGGACAGCAGGCTAGCACAGTGGCAGCACTACTGGGGACAGCAGGCTAGCACAGTGGCAGCACTACTGTGGACAGCAGGCTGGCATAGTGGCAGCACACTGATGACAGCAGGCTAGCACAGTGGCAGCACTCACTGGGGACAGCAGGCCAGAAACAGGCAGCACTATCAGGGGACAGCAGGCTAGCACAGTGGGAGCACTACAGGGGACAGCAGGCTAGCACAGTGGCAGCACTACTGGGGACAGCAGGCTAGCACTGTGGCAGCACTACTGGGGACAGCGGGCTAGCACTGCAGTAGAATTACTGGTGACAGTAGGATAGCACAGTGACAGCACTACTAGGGACAGCAGGCTAGCCCAGTGGCAGCACTACTGGGGACCGCAGGCTAGAATAGTGGCAGCACTACTGGAGACAGCAGGCTAGCATAGTGGCAGCACTACCGGGGACAGCAGGCTAGCACAGTGACAGCACTACTGGGGAAGTGAGCTAGCACAGTGGCAGCACTACTGGGGACAGCAGGCTAGCACAGTGGCAGCACTACTGGTGTTGGCAGGCTAGCACACTGGCAACACTAATGGGGACAGCAGGCTAGCACAGTGGCAGCATTACTGGGGACAGTAGACTAGCACAGTGGCAGCACTACTGGGGACAGTAGGCTAGCACAGTGGCAGCACTACAGGGGACAGCGGGCTAGAACAGTGGCAGCACTACTGAGGACAGCAGGCTAGCACAGTGGCAGCACTACTGAGGACAGTAGGCTAGCACAGTGGCAACACTAATGGGGACAGCAGGCTAGAACAGTGGCAGCATTACTGGGGACAGTAGACTAGCACAGTGGCAGCACTACTGGGGACAGTAGGCTAGCACAGTGGCAGCACTACAGGGGACAGCGGGCTAGAACAGTGGCAGCACTACTGAGGGCAGCAGGCTAGCACAGTGGCAGCACTACTGGGGACAGTAGGCTAGCACAGTCGCAGCACTACTGGTGTTGGCAGGCTAGCACAGTGGCAACACTAATTGGGACAGCAGGCTAGAACAGTGGCAGCTCTACTGGGGACAGTAGGCTAGCACAGTGGCAGCACTACAGGGGACAGTGGGCTAGAATAGTGGCAGCACTACTGAGGACAGCAGGCTAGCACAGTGACCGCACTACTGGAGAAGTGGGCTAGCACACTGGCAGCACTACCTGGGACAGCAGGCTAGCACAGTGGCAGCACTACTAGTGTTGGCAGGCTAGCACAGTGGCAGCACTACTGGGGACAGCAGGCTAGCACAGTGGCAGCACTACTGGGGACAGCAGGTTAGCACTGTGGCAGCACTATTGGTGACAGCAGGCTAGCACAGTGGCAGCACTACTGGGAACAGTGGGCTAGCACTGCAGTAGCACTACTGGGGACAGCAGGCTAGCACAGTGACAGCACTACTGGGGACAGCAGGCTAGCACAGTGACAGCACTACTGGGGACAGCAGGCTAGCACAGTGGCTGCACTACTGGGGACAGCAGGCTTGCACAGTGACAGCACTACTGGGGACAGCAGGCTAGCACAGTGGCAGCACTACTGGGGACAGCAGGCTAGCATAGTGACAGCACTACTGGGGACAGCAGGCTAGCACTATGGCAGCACTACTGGGGACAGGGGGCTAGAACTGCAGTAGCACTACTGGGGACAGCAGGCTAGCGGAGTGGCAGCACTACTGGTGTTGGCAGGCTAGCACAGTGACAGCACTACAGGGGACAGTGGGTTAACAAAGTGGCAGCACTACTCGGGACAGCAGGCTAGCATAGTGGCAGCACTACTGAGGACAGCAGGCTAGCACAGTGGCAGCACTACTGATGACAGCAGGCTAGCACAGTGGCAGCACTACTGGGGACAGCAGGTTAGCACAGTGGCAGCACTACTGGGGACAGCAGGCTAGCACAGTGGCAGCACTACTGGGGACAGCAGGCTAGCACAGTGACAGCAGTACTGTGGACAGCAGGGTAGCACAGTGACAGCATTACTGGTGTCGGCAGGCTAGCACAGTGGCAACACTACTGAGGACAGCAGGCTACCACAGTGGCAGCATTACTGGGGACAGCAGGCTAGCACAGTGGAAGCACTTCTGGGGACAGCAGGCTAGCACAGTGGCAGCACTACTGGGGACATAAGGCTAGCACAGTGTCAGCCCTACTGGGGACAGCAGGCTAGCATAGTGACAGCACTACTGGGGACAGCAGGCTAGCACTGTGGCAGCACTACTGGGGACAGTGGGCTAGAACTGCAGTAGCACTAACTGGGGACAGCAGGCTAGCACAGTGACAGCACTACTGGGGACAGCAGGCAGCACAGTGACAGCACTACTGGGGACAGCTGGCTAGCACTGTGGCAGCACTAGTGGGGACAGTGGGCTAGAACTGCAGTAGCACTACTGGGGACAGCAGGCTAACCACAGTGGCAGCACTACTGGGGACAGTAGGCTAGCAGAGTGGCAGCACTACTGGTGTTGGCAGGCCAGCACAGTGACAGCACTACACAGGAACAGCGGGCTCAGCACAGTGGCAGCGCTACTGGGAATGCAGGCCAGCACAGTGGCAGCACTACTGGGGACAGCAGGCTAGCAGAGTGGCAGCACTACTGATGTTGGCAGGCTAGCACAGTGATAGCACTACTGGGGACAGCAGGCTAACACAGTGGCAGTACTACTGGGGATAGCAGGCTAACACTGTGACAGCACTACTGAGGACAGCAGGCTAGCACAGTGGCAGCACTACTGGGGACAGCAGGTTAGCACTGTGGCAGCACTACTGGGGACAGCAGGCTAGCACAGTGGCAGTACTACGGGGGATAGCAGGCTAGCACTGTGACAGCACTACTGAGGACAGCAGGCTAGCACAGTGGCAGCACTACTGGGGACAGCAGGCTAGCAGAGTGGCAGCACTACTGATGTTGGCAGGCTAGCACAGTGATAGCACTACTGGGGACAGCAGGCTAACACAGTGGCAGTACTACTGGGGATAGCAGGCTAACACTGTGACAGCACTACTGAGGACAGCAGGCTAGCACAGTGGCAGCACTACTGGGGACAGCAGGTTAGCACTGTGGCAGCACTACTGGGGACAGCAGGCTAGCACAGTGGCAGTACTACGGGGGATAGCAGGCTAGCACTGGTGACAGCACTACTGAGGACAGCAGGCCAGCACAGCGGCAGCACTACTGGGGACAGCAGGCCAGCAGAGTGGCAGCACCATGATGTTGGTCTAGGCACCGTGATAGCACCACTGGGGACAGCAGGCCAACACAGTGGCAGTACTATCGGGGATAGCTGGCTAGCACTGACGAGCACTACTGGAGGACAGCAGGCTAGCACACAGTGGCAGCACCACTGGGAACAGCAGGCTAGCACTGTGGCAGCACTACTGGGGACAGCAGGCTAGCACAGTGGCAGTACTACGGGGGATAGCAGGCTAGCACTGTGACAGCACTACTGAGGACAGCAGGCTAGCACAGTGGCAGCACTACTGGGGACAGCAGGCTAGCACTGCAGTAGCACTGCTGGTGACAGCAGACTAGCACATTGGCTGCACTACTGGGGACAGCAGGCTAGCACACTGGCAGCACTACTGGGGACAGCAGGCTAGCACAGTGACAGCATTACTGGTGTCGGCAGGCTAGCATAGTGGCAACACTACTGAGGACAGCAGGCTAACACAGTGGCAGCACTACTGGTGTCGACAGGCTAGCATAGTGTCAACACTACTGAGGATAGCAGGCTAGCACAGTGGCAGCACTACTGGTGTAGGCAGGCTAGTATAGTGGCAACACTACTGAGGACAGCAGGCTAGCACAGTGGCAGCAATACTGGGGACAGCAGGCTAGCACAGTGACAGCACTACTGGTGTAGGCAGGCTCGCACAGTAGCAACACTACAGGGGACAGCAGGCTAGCACAGTGACAGCACTACTGGGGACAGCAGGCTAGCATAGTGGCAACACTACTGAGGACAGCAGGCTAGCACAGTGACAGCACTACTGGGAACAGCAGGCTAGCACAGTGTCAGCATTACTGGTGTTGGCAGGCCAGCATAGTGGCAGCCCTACTGGGGACAGCAGGCTAGCACAGTGGCAGCACTACTAGTGTTGGCAGGCTAGCATAGTGGCAGCCCTACTGGGGACAGCAGGCTAGCACAGTGGCAGCACTACTGGTGTCGGCAGGCTAGCATAGTGGCAACACTACTGAGGACAGCAGGCTAGTATAGTGGCAGCACTACTGGGGACAGCAGGCTAGCACAGTGGCAGCACTACTAGTGTTGGCAGGCTAGCATAGTGGCAGCCCTACTGTGGACAGCAGGCTAGCACAGTGGCAGCACTACTGGTGTCGGCAGGCTAGCATAGTGGCAACACTACTGAGGACAGCAGGCTAGTATAGTGGCAGCACTACTGGGAACAGCGGGTTAGCACTGCTGTAGCAGTACTGGGGACAGCAGGCTAGCACAGTGGCAGCACTACAGGTGCCAGTGAACTAGCACAGGAGCAGCACTACTGGAGATGGTGGTCTAGCACAGTGGTAGAACTAAAGGTACCAGTAGGCTAGAACAGCCTTAGCACAACTAGTTTTGGCAGGCTAGCTCAGCCTTAGCACTACTGGTGCCAGTGAGCTAGCACAGAGTTATCACTACTAGTACCACCTGGCTAGCACTACTGTATTACCACTGGTGCTGGTAAGCTAGAACATTATTAACACTGCTGCTACCAGCTGGTTAGAACAGTGGCAGCACTAAAAGTGCTGGTGGGCTAGCATGGTGGCAGCACTACTGCTGCCAGCGGGCTAGCATAGCATTAGCACTACTAGTACCACCTGGCTAGCACTGCTGCAGCACCACTGGTGCTGCTGGGCTACCACACAGGGCTATCCTAGATCTAGTACTGACTAACAGGGAAAGGATCACAAATCTCCAGTTAGAAGGTCACCTGGGGGCCACTGACCATCACATGGTATGGTTCAGTTTTGCCACTAGAACTAAATCATCCCATTCCAAGGCAAAAATATGGGACTTCAGAGGAGCTGACTTTGATAAGATTGCCAACAGAGTTAAGCTAGCCCTGGCAAAAAGAAATACAGGTGAGGGGGTACAGGCAAAGTGGGCAAGCATTAAGGATGCAATACTTGAAGCAACATCCCATTGTGCTAGAGAGAAAAGGATGTGCAAAAGAAGAAGGAAACTACTTTGGTTCTCAAAAACAGTAGCAGAAAAGGTCAGAGCCAAAAGGCTGGCCTTCAGGAAATATAAGGGAATGCAGCAGGATGAAGATAGGGAGGCATACCAAACTTCCCTAAGGGAAGCAGGGAAGGCAGTACGACAGGCAAAGGCCCAAACCAAGGAAACACTAGCACAAACAGTAAAAGAAGGTGACAAGACTTTCTAAAGTTACATTAGTGAAAGGAGAAAGTCCAGAGGGGGTATTGCTAAGATCAAAGGAGATAAGGGGGCGTGTGAGGAGGAGGACCATGTAAAAGCATCTATCCTAAATAGATACTTTTGCTCAGTATTTACTGAAGAGAAGGTAGGGCAGGGCCCACAGCTCAGCACCATGTACATGGGGGGGGGGGAGAGATGAACACTAGTCCCTTCACAAAAGAAAAGGTCTTACAAGAGCTCGATAAGCTCAGGGTGGACAAGGCAATGGGACCTGATGGCATACATCCCAGGGTACTAAAGGAGCTAAGGGTGGAACCAGCAGAGCCATTATCAGAACTGTTTAGTGAGTCTCTGAGCACAGGAGAGGTGTCAGAAGACTAAGGAAGGGCTCATGTGATCCCGCTCCACAAGAGTGGCAGCAGGGAGGAGGTAGGGACATACAGACCAATCAGTCTTACCTCAGTAGTGGGCAAGATTATGGAGGCACTCCTTAAGGAAGGGATAGTGCAACACCTGGAATCCATAGGAGCACAGGATCCAAGACAGCATGGGTTTACAAAAGGAAGGTCCTGTCAAACTAATCTCATAGTTTTTTTTGGCTGGGTAACCAGAGTGGTGGTCCAAGGGGGAGCAGTTGATGTCGCCTACCTTGACTTCAGCAAAGCTTTCGATACTATTCCACATAGAAGATTGATTAATAAGCTGGGTAGGCTCGGGGGGGGGTCAGAAGTTGATCAACTGGGTGGCAAACTGGTTGACGGGCAGAAAACAGAGTGGTGGTAAATGGTATACAGTCAGAAGAGATGCAAGTCACAAGTGGGGTACTTCAGGGATCAGTCCTGAGGCCAGTCCTCTTCAATATTTTCATCAGTGACATTGCAGATGGACTGGAGGGTAAGGTTTGTCTGTTTGCAGATGACACCAAGATCTGCAACAGAGTAGATGATCCAGATGGGGTGGGCAGAATGAGAAGAGATCTGGATAAACTATCAAAATGGTTGGAAGAGTGGGAACTGTGGTTTAATGCAAAGAAGTGCAAGATCATGCACATAGGGAAGAGAAACCCTGAAGCCACCTATAGGCTGGGAGGGGGAGTTGCTGGCAGTCACAAGGGAAGAAAGAGACCTGGGCATCATCATCAACGATGACCTGAAATCATCCAAGCAGACCACTAAAGCAGTAGGTAAGGCTAGGGGGATGTTAGGGTGTATTAGTAGGGGTATCACAAGTCGGATTAGGGAGGCAATAATCCCTCTTTACAAGACACTGGTTAGGCCCCATCTGGAGTACTGCGTGCAGTACCGGAGGCCACACCTTCACAAGGACATTAACCAAACTGAGGCAGTCCAGAGAAGGGCAACCAAAATGGTGCAGGGACTGCATCAGAAAACCTATGAGGACAGATTAACGAAGCTCAATATGTATACTCTAGAGCAAAGGAGGGAGAGAGGAGATATGATCGAAACATTTAAACACCTTAAGGGCATTAACAAGGTGAAAGAGTCTAACATGTTTCAATATAAGAAAAATAGCAGGACAAGAGGACACATCATGAGATTAGAGGGAGGCCAATTAAGGGGTAATGTGAGGAAGTTCTTTTTCACAGAAGGGGTGGTGGATGCATGGAACGGCCTACCTCAGGAAGTGGTGGATATGAATACAGTGCAGCGCTTCAAACAGGCATGGGATAGGCATAAGGGAGCAATAAAGATGAGAATGAATAGATAGGCCGTTGACAGAGCAAAGGCTGATGGCACATTCATAGGGTAGAAAAAGAAATGTGCAGACTGGATGGGTCTTGCGGTCCTTATCTGCCGTCAACATCTATGTTTCTATGTAACACTGCTGCTGACGGCAAGCTAGCACAGCAGTAGCATTACAGATGCCAGAGGACTAGCACAGCAGTACCACTACAGGTGCCGGTAAGCTAGTACAGCAGTAGCACTACTGGTGTTGGCGGGGCAGCACTACTGTTGTTGGCGGGCTAGCACAGCAGTAGTTCTACTGGTGCAAAGAGGGGAGCTGGCACAATAGCAGCACTACTAGTGCAGGGTAGGTACCACAGCAGTAGCACCTCTTGGGACAGCGGTAGCACTACTGCTAACAGAGGGCTAGCACTGGTGCTGGCAAGCTAACACTGTAGTAGCACTACTGGTGCCGGTGGGCTAGCACAGCAGTAACACCACAGGTGCCAGTGGGCTAGCACAGCAGTAACACCACAGGTGCCGGTGGGCTAGCACAGCAGTAACACCACAGGTGCCGGTGGGCTAGCACAGCAATAACACCACAGGTGCCAGTGGGCTAGCACAGCAGTAACACCACAGGTGCCAGTGGGGTAGAACAGCAGTATCACCACAGGTGCCAGTGGGCTAGCACAGCAGTAGCACCTCAGGTGCCAGTGGGGTAGCACAGCAGTAACACCCTGCCAGTGGGCTAGCACAGCAGTAACACCCTGCCAGTGGGCTAGCACAGCAGTAACACCACAGGTGCCAGTGGGCTAGCACAGCAGTAACACCACAGGTGCCAGTGGGCTAGCACAGCAGTAGCACCACAGGTGCCAGTGGGCTAGTACAGCAGTAGAACTACAGGTGCCAGTGGGCTAGCACAGCAGTAGAACTACAGGTGCCAGTGGGCTAGTACAGCAGTAACACCACAGGTGCCAGTGGGCT
Organism: Neoceratodus forsteri; assembly: GCA_016271365.2. NCBI lineage: Eukaryota > Metazoa > Chordata > Ceratodontiformes > Ceratodontidae > Neoceratodus > Neoceratodus forsteri. The sequence goes on from CM057458.1 coordinate 7,084,163, forward strand.
AGCACAGCAGTAACGCCACCGGTGCCAGTGGGCTAGTACAGCAGTAGCACCACAGGTGCCAGTGGGCTAGTACAGCAGTAGCACTACTGGCATTGACAGGCTAGCACAGCAGCAGCATTACTGGTGCCGGTGGGCTAGCACAACAGTAGCACCACAGGTGCTGGTGGGCTAGTACAGCAGTAGAACTACAGGTGCCAGTGGGCTAGCACAGCAGTAGCACCACAGGTGCCAGTGGGCTAGCACAGCAGCAGCACTACTGGAGTTGGTGGGCTAGCACTGCAGTAGTTCTACTGGTGCAAAGAGGGGAGCTGGTGCAATAGCAGCACTACTAGTGCTGGGTGACTAGCACAGCGGTAGCACCTCTGGGAACAGAGGGTGAGCACAGCGGTAGCACTAATGGTGACAGCAGGCTAGCACAGCAGCAGCACTACTGGTGCTGGTGAGCTAACACTGTGGTAGCATTACTGGTACCCGTGGGCTACCACAGTGTGGAAGAGTTATGGGATAACAGATGAACCAGACACCGAACTTCAGGTTCAACACACGATCTCTGTCTGATATTTATTCAAACTACAGAATATAACCTTCAGCAATGGCATATTCCTTCTTATACATCAGTTTGCAGCAACTGACTATGTATGGCCTTCCTCTGCACTTATTAGCACCTAAAGACTCACTGATCTAAACTTTTCACTGAAAACCCTTCAACCCTGTGGTTGTCTTGTTTACTTGGGTGGTGGAGGCTCAAAAGGAAAAAAAACAAAACAAGCTACAAAGAACCTCAATGCAGAAGCACTGAAACAAGGGTTAACCCAAAGGGCATTGACAATAAGCCAAGTTTCAAAGAAACACAACATCACACATACTTCCATGATGCAAAGTATTATGGGATATACGCAAATCACCATAACATTTCAGATTGGCTCAGTTTACAGCAGGAATGCATGGTACCAATTTACATGCATTTAACAACACAACCAACTTAATTTCTATAATAGTCACCTAGTACTTTTACCTTTATCAAAAACACCTAGTGCCATGGTATTTTCAACATTTACAGGTTTCATAAAATAAGGTATATACATCAAGGTTTTTTATGACATAGTGCTATTACATACTAAATCCAACAACGATAAACACAGCCTGTTGTTTTACATAAGCTCGGAGATCACCACAATAACCTCCCTGTATGAGGACCTGAGAAGGAAAAGGAAAATTAAAGAAGACACTATAGCATAGTCAGGAAAGGGAAGGGGGGGGGGGCCCATAGGTGACAAACCTTATGGAATAGAAATTGTAAAGGATAGATTAGGCTAAGAAACAGAAGAACTGTTGCAACAGATTTAAGAAAGGTCGGTCGTCAAGAGTGGCAGGATCTCCCTGCCACATACAGCAGTAGCACTACAGGTGCCGATCGGCTAGTACAGCAGTAGCACTACAGGTGCCGATGGGCTAGCACAGCAGTAGCACTACAGGTGCCGATGGGCTAGCACAGCAGTAGCACTACAGGTGCCGATGGGCTAGCACAGCAGTAGCACTACTGGTGCCAGTGGGCTAGTACAGCAGTAGCACTACAGGTGCCAGTGGGCTAGTACAGCAGTAGCCCTACTGGTGCCGATGGGCTAGCACAGCAGTAGCATTACAGATGCCAGTGGGCTAGTACAGCAGTAGCACTACAGGTGCCGGTGGGCTAGTACAGCAGTAGCACTACAGGTGCCAGTGGGCTAGCACAGCAGTAGCACTACTGGTGCCAATGGGCTAGCACAGCAGTAGCATTACAGATGCCAGTGGGCTAGTACAGCAGTAGCACTACTGGTGCCGATGGGCTAGCACAGCAGTAGCATTACAGATGCCAGTGGGCTAGCACAGCAGTAGCACTACAGGTGCCGGTGGACTAGCACAACAGTAGCACTACTGGTGCTGGCGGGATAGACAGCAGTAGCACTACAGGTGCCGTTGGGCTAATACAGCAGTAGCACTACAGGTGCCGGTGGGCTAATACAGCAGTAGCACTACAGGTGCCAGTGGGTTAGTACAGCAGTAGCACAACAGGTGCCAGTGGGCTAGCACAACAGTTGCACTACAGGTGCCAGTGGGCTAGCACAGCAGTAGCACTACAGATGCCGGTGGGCTAGCACAGCAGTAACACCACAGGTGCCAGTGGGCTAGCACAGCAGTAGCATTACAGGTGCCGGTGGGCTAGCACAGCAGTAACACCACAGGTGCCAGTGGGCTAGCACAGCAGTAGCACTACAGGTGCTGGTGGGCCAGTACAGCAGTAACACCACAGGTGCCAGTGGGCTAGCACAGCAGTAGCACTACTGGTGGGCTAGCACAGCGGTAATTCTACTGGTGCAAGGAAGGGAGCTTGCACAATAGCAGCACTACTAGTGCTGGGTGGCTACCACAGTGGTAGCACCTCTGGGGACAGAGGGTGAGCACAGCGGTAACACTACTGATAACAGCGGGCTAGCACAGCAGCAGCACTACTGGTGCTGGTGAGCTACACTGTGGTAGCACTACTGGTGCCGGTGGGCTAGCACAGCAGTAACACCCTAGGTGCCAATGGGCTAGTAGCTGTAGCACTACTGGTACTGGTGGGCTAGCACAGCGGTAGTTCTACTGGTGCAAAGAGGGGAGCTAGCACAATAGCAGCACTACTAGTACTGGGTGGCTACCACAGCGGTAGCACCTCTGGGGACAGCGGGTAAGCACAGTGGTAGCACTACTGGTAACAGCAGGCTAGCACAGCAGCAGCTCTACTAGTGCTGGTGAGCTAAAACTGTGGTAGCACTACTGGTGCTGGCGAGCTAACACTGTGGTAGCACTACTTGTCCTGTCAGGCTAGCACAGCAGTAGCAATACTGGTGACAGCTGGCTAGCACTGCAGTAGAAAGAGCAGTTACATACCTACCATAACAGTAGATCTTCGAGGGAATCTCTTTCATCAGGCCACACATATGGAACATATAGCCACCAGGCATCAGGTCCACATGGAAACTTTTGCAAGCAATCTGCCAGGGGCCACCCACAATGACGTCAGGCGTCAGCGTGTCTACATAAACATGGGCGGACCCTCCTCTCCTCAGTTCCATGCCGGAGAACATTCTCAGAGGACCTCCATGTAGGGAATTGGGAGAGAAAGCATCCCTCCAAGAGCCAGGCAAGATACAGGGCTGGAAAACATCCCAATTGAGATTAGAGCAGCAAGGTCAGAGCTGTAGGCCCAGAAAGAGGACAGAGGATGAGAAGGCATGGCCTGATGAAAGATTCTCTTGAAGATCTACTGTTATGGTAAGTATGTAATTGTTCTATCTTCTTCAAGGATATCTCTTTCATCATGCCACACCTATGGAATGAGCACCAAGCAGTATCTCAAGCTAACCGTCTGGATGGCTGGGCCTGTAGACTTGAGAAAGGAGGCCATGAAGTACAGGAAGGCCAAAGCCAGCTCATCTATGAGACACAATGTCCAGACTGTAATGCTTAGTGAGGGTGTGGACAGTAGTCCAGGTAGCAGCTGCACAGATCTCTAGTGGAATGATCACGGACCACACCTGGAAGTTCCTTACCGTACATCCTGTAACAAGATAGCTAGCCATTTGGATAGGTAGTGATTAGAAATTGCAGCACTCTCTTTCCCAGGGGCAAATGAAACAAAAACTGTGAAGACTTTCTGCAGTCGTTGGTACAGTGTGTATAATTCTTGCTTAGTCTACACACATCTAAAGTGTGGAGTAATGCTGCCCCTGGATTGGCATAGTCTGGAAAATAAAGTGGCAGGTGGATGGTTTGATTTAAAGCAAACTCAGCCACCACCATAGGGATAAGCTTAGGATTAGTACACAAAGACCCTGTCTGTGTAAAATCAGATAAGGAGGCTCACACACTGAGCCTGTAACTGAAATCCTTCGAGCAGAAATGACTGCAACTAAAAATGCTTTCCAAGAAAGAAAGCGTAAACCACAAGTCGTGGCTGGCTCAGAAGGAGCCAAAGGAAGCTTTTCCAAAATAAAATCCAGTCCCCAAGCTGGGACGGACAGGGGGCTTCAAAAGGAAGAAAGCTCCTCAAGAACGTATAAGCTATCTCCAGCTTGGCAACTGTATTGCTCGCAATAGGCACATGGAAGACTGATATAGCAGCCAAGTGCACTGTGATAGAGGAATACTGTTTACCAGAGTCTGACAGGGACAGCACGTACACTAGTATTTGGTTAACTGGGCAAATGAATGGATCCAGGTGCCAAGAAGTGGCCCATAAAGCAAACTTCCTCTTCATGGAATACCCGATGGAACAAGTGGAGCAGGTGGAAGGCTTTCAAGCAGCCACCAGAACATCAGCCACTTTTTGGGAAATCCCAAAACAAGCAACAGCTAACTCTCCAGGCCATGCGTGCGGATGGAGAAATTTCAGGTCCTGTTGGACTAGGGTTCTCTGATTCTGTGACAGTAGGCCCTTGCACAGGGGCAGAGGCACCGGAGGTTCCCCAGCTAGGTGTTGCAGTAGGCGGAACCAGATTCGTTGAGGCTACAGAGGGGCAATGAGTATCAGAGGTGCCCCCTCTTTCTGGTGCTTGAGTAGAACTCTGAATGAGTGGGAAGGGATGGAAGGCATACAGGAATTTCCCTTTCCAAGAGAGGGACAATGCACCTCATCAGAAAACTCCAGGCCCTGGAGTGAGTGAGCAGAAAAAGGCAGGGTTGCATTGTGTGGGGATGCAAAACGGTCCAACCCTGAACAACCCCATCTTTTCGGACAGGTCATCGACAACCAAAGTCAGCAGTTCTCATTTGTGCATTTTGGACTGTGACCTGTTTTACCATATCTGTCAAGACACTGTGGACATCTGTGACATTTACTACTGATACTTCTAGACTGTGTTCCAGAGCTCAATATTGAACTCTCATCGCCACCCTGCAGGGTGGGTAGGAATGAATTCCACTTTGCCTGTTGATGTATGACATAACACTGACATTGTTCATCTGTATTAGCAGGGATTCTGAAGACAGGTGGGTCTGAAGTTCTGTAATCCGGCCACAACAGCGTGCAGTTCCAGAACATTTATGAGCAAAGTGCTGTCCACTGGAATCCACCTGCCCTATGTCTGATGGGGGACCACAGAATGCTCCCCAACCCATCCCCGAAGCCTCTGCAGGGAGAATCTGTTGAAGGCAAGAGATTAGGAAAGGAAACCTCTTTAACAGGTTAAAGGGTTCCCTCCATCACTTGAGCCCTTTGCGTACACAGGGCATAGCTAAAACCATCTGTTCTACTGGGGACAGCAGGCTAGCACAACAGTAGCACTACTCGTGCTGGTGGTCTAGCACAGCGGTAGCAGTACTAGTGACAGCTGGCTAGAACAGCGGTAGCACTACTGGTGCTGGTGGTCTAGCACAGCGGTAGCAGTACTAGTGACAGCTGGCTAGAACAGCGGTAGCACTACTGGCGCTGGTGGTCTAGCACAGCGGTAGCAGTACTAGTGACAGCTGGCTAGAACAGCAGTAGCACTACTGGTGCAGGCAGTACTAGTGCATCAGTAGCACTACTGGTGCTGGGTACCTAACAAAGCGGTAGCACTACTGATGCCGGCTGGCTAGCACAGCTGTAGCTTTACTGGTACTGGCAGGATACCACAATGTTAGCACCACTGGTGCTGGACGGCTAGTAAAGGGGCAGCACTACTGGTACCAGTGGGCAAGCACAGCAGTAGCATGACTGGTGCCAGCTGGCTTGCACTGTGATAGCACAAGTGGTGCCGGTGGGCTAGTACAGTGGCAGCACTACATATGAGGGCAGGCTAGCACAGCGGTAGCACTACAGGTGCCGGTGGGCTAGAACAGCCTTAGCACTACTAGTGTCAGTGAACAAGCACAGAGTTAGCATTGCTAGTACCACCTGGCTGTCACTGGTGCTGGCGGTCTAGCACATTGGTAACACTGCTGCTGCCAGCAGACTACAACAGCGAAAGCACTACTGCTATCAGCAGGCTAGCACAGCGGTAGCACTACAGGTGCCAGTGGGCTAGAACAGCCTCAGCACTACTAGTGTCAGTGGACAAGCACAGAGTTAGCACTGCTAGTACCACCTGGCTGTCACTGGTGCTGGCGGTCTAGCACATTGGTAACACTGCTGCTGCCAGCAGACTACAACAGCGAAAGCACTACTGCTGTTGGCAGGCTAGCACAGTGGTAGCACTACAGGTGCTGGTGAGCTAGCACAGAGGTAGCACTACAGGTGCCGGTGGACCAGAACAGCCTTAGCACTACTAGTGTCAGTGAACAAGCACAGTGTTAGCAGTACTAATACCACCTGGCTAGCACTGCTGTAGCACCACTGGTGCTGGCGGGCTAGCACATTGGTAACACTGCAACTGCCAGCAGACTACAACAGCAAAAGCACTACTGCTGTTGGCAGGCTAGCACAGAGGTAGCACTACAGGTGCCAGCGGGCTAGAACAGCCTTAGCACTACTAGTGTCAGTGAACAAGCACAGAGTTAGCACTACTAGTACCACCTGGCTAGCACTGCTGTAATACTACTGGTGCTGGTGGGCTAGCACAGTGTTAGCATTACTAATACCACCTGGCTAGCACTGCTGTACTGGTGCTGGTGGCTAACACAGTGTTGGCACTACTAGTACCACCTGGCTAGCACTGGTGTAGCACCACTGGTGCTGGTGGGCTAGCACATTGGTAACACTGCTGCTGCCAGCAGACTACAACAATGAAAGCACTACTACTGTCGGTGGGCTAGCATAGCGGTAGCACTACTGGTGCCAGCAGGCTAGCACAGCAGTAACACTACTGAAGCCAGCGGGCTAGCATAGAATTAGCACTACTGGTGCTGGCAAGCTAGCACAGCAGTAACAGTACTGGTGCCGGCTAGCACAGTGGTAGCATTACTGGTGTCAGTGGGCTAGTAATACAGAAGCAGATGGCTTAGACCCCCAATTCCTACACGTCTGCTTTCGATACCTAATAGCACCAATACTGCATTTATTTAACTGGTATATTTCAAATAGTGATGTCCATTCTGAATGGAAAATAGTTTATATATTACCACTTTCCAAATCTGGAGACCTCAATAACTATAGGCCTATATCCTTTCTACCCATTCTATCAACATTATTAGAGAAACTAATCAATAATCAGATCAGGAACAACCCAGACAATTCAAATCTTATTAACCCATTACAATCTGGCATCCAGCCTCTTCATAGCACCACCACTGCTCTTGCAAAAGTGTTAGATGATTGGCTTCACGCTTTAGACCATGAACATACCACAAGAGAAGTCTTCCTTGACCTGAGCAAAGCCTTCGATACGGCAGACCATACGATACTGCTAGACAAGCTTAAGGAGCATGGCATGAATGGACCTGCTGTAAACCGGTTCTCCAGTTATCTGTTTGGCTAACAGCAGCAAATCAAGGCAGATGAGACCTTCTCTCCACTCCTTCCGCTCTCTAGAAGGGTATCTCAAGGATCAATTCTTGGCTCCTTCCTCTTCATGATATACATCAATACCCTAAGCAATAATATATCCATTTCTTTGCTGACTATACTGTTCTCTATAGCTCAAACCTTCAGTTATGGATGTCTGTCTTGAACTTCAGTCCGAATTTGACCTCTTGCAACACAATCTTCTTCACTCCAAACTATTATTAAATGGCAGAAAAAAAAAAAGTTATGCTCTTCCAACCCAATAATCACTCTACTATGTCCAAAAACCCCATTCCCCCATTGCCTATTGTAACCCTGTTAGGCGACAGCCTAGAGGTTGTAGATAAATTTAAATACCTCAGCTTCCTACTGGACCATAATCTCTCCTTCTCTTCCCATACTGAAGCTCTTACGAAAAAGCTAAAGTTGAGGCTTGGTTTTCTTTATAAGAATAAAGCATTTTCTTCAGAGTCCAGGACAAGGTTGGTCCAAACAACATTTCTTCCTCTGTTGGACTATACTGACATCCTGTACAGCCGTTGCTCGACTACTAGTCTACATAAGTTAGATGCCCGATACCATCGAGCCATCCGCTTTATCCCTAATGCACTATTCAGGGCGCACCACTGTGACCTCTATGCTGCAACTGGGTGGACATCCCTTACCACCAGAAGATTACAAAATACTTATGTCTGGGCATACAAAGCCTTGATTTGTAAGCTGCTGCCATGTAACCCCCCTACAAATGGGGGCTCCCAAAATGTCTTCCTTGAGCTTGCCTAAATGCTTACTGCCAGGCTGCTGTCCTGCATTTTAGCAGTTTAAATGTGATTACCAGAGCCTATATAGCCTCTGTGTACTGTCTCTTTAAGAGCTGCCTAATTGCAGCTTAAGTAATCTGAGAGGGAGCTCTGCTGAAAGATGTAACTATTTACTGAACATCATTTAGAGTGATGATAATGTAGTTTGTTTAACCTGCTTTCTTTGTAGCAAGGACTGTTTTGTTTGTCTCCACTATCTTGGTCCTGGACTGCAATTTGGACCAATCAGTACTGGAGGGACCTAAAATGTAGCCAAACTACAGGAGCTGTCTGAATTCAAAATCTGTAGGAACAGTAGTTTTAACTTTTTGTGCCTTTTTTGCAACTGAAGGGGGAGCTCTTGCTTTGACTGACAGACAAATCAGCCAACCAGATCTTTTGGATCTTGGGGAAGTCCCGGGCTGCTTGAAGTTTTCAGTTAGATCTAAACTGGAAGCTGAACAAGAAGGAGCTGAAGTGATTCTGAGCAGCAATCCTGAGTGGATTCGCATGGGAGAACTCTGAAAAGGCTAAGTTTTTGGCCTGCATGTCGGTGTGCTGCTCCTGAGAGGGAAAGAAGAGAATTATTTTGGACTAAATCCAAGTTTGTGTGACTAAAGTAAGCTACTGAAGTAGGACAGGCTCAACCTGAAGAAGACCGAAGATTTTGTTGAATATGATTGGCCTGTCGGAGTTCCAGCTACCCCTAAGCTCTCGGTGTGTGCAGAGACTTTGCAATTGTGACTGGGGAGCGCTTTGCCTGGTACAGTAGAATTACCTTACATGTAAATGTGCTCTGAGCTGCTAGTGGGTCATGAGTTAGTCCCCCACTGTGTGAGCTGTGTTCTGCCTGCTGGAAGCTGTATCCAGCCCAAAACAGACTGCATCCGAATTTGTCTCCATGCGGTCTGGGCCTTGCCGGCTACCCCAGCCAGACTACCCGCTGCACAGAGAAGCCAACGACGAGAGACCTGCCTGGGGATCAGCCCCCTGCTCCATGCTTGAACAATAACGATGCCTCTGTGATTCATGTGGGCCCTGCTTCTCCTGGCATTCCAGATCAACCACCAGCTGTCTCGATTTTCATCCAGCCTGTGTCCAGTCTTGGGTATTGAGCGTAAATACCAGGGTAGCTCCCTGCAACAACAGCTTAATCTGAGTGTGTCATCTGATTGTCTTGTTGTTTTGTTTCCTTTATGAACTGAGCCCTCTGGCTCCGGATTACAAATATTGTGTACTGTGCATGTTGTGTTTTCCATCACAGGACCCCAACCAGCTGCAACCCCGGCAACGGTCCTGGCTAGCCCATCTCTTCTCTACCTGGGTACCCAGAGGTGGACTGTGTGGGGGGACCCAAAGCGCATGCATAACTGCTTGACTGATATAACCTTTAAGTTAATTAACCTGATTTTGCCCCTCTCTTGTTCAAGTCCCCTGAATAAATCAGATCTAACTTTTTCTGCATGTAATCTAACTGTGGTTCCAGTTTGTGCTCAAAGTACTGTACTGTTGCTACTTGCAGTGCATAACCTTGTTCTACAGGGGATCCCCAGGGTCGAGCCAGAGGAACCAGCCCTGGTGGTAAGGGCAAACAGGGAGGGTACTTGTGTGGTGTACCAGGGGTATTGTGAAAGTGATTATTGTAGTGTTCAGGCCACTAGAGGGGTAAGAGGGGGGTTACAGTGTCCCGGAGGGCTGTGCTCAGGTTAGCTTGACCACTACTAACCCTGATCTCCGGCTGGAGGCACCCGTTTCAGAACTCAGGTCCCTTAACCTGCTACTATCCAAGCAGACAGGGGTAGTAGCCCTTGGGATAGCGCCACCTAGGGGTTACAGCCATATATCTCAAATCTGCTTCACCACAACTCGTGCTCCTACGCCCTTAGGAAAACTTCGTAAGTTATGCTCGAAGTCCCTAAAATCTGCACTAATTATGGCAAAGCCACCATCAGTCACGCTATCCCCCTTGTGTGGAACAAGCTGCAATTATCCATCAAATTATCCAAACTAGTCCCATTAAATGCATTTAAAAGCCTTGTTGCCAAGTATACAAATGATGTTCGCCACTTGTTCTCAGCTTAGACCTCTTGGTCTTGCTCTCCTTCCATCCTCCCTCTGATCCTATCGTGTAATGCCTCCTATTGCTCCCTCAAATCCCCCTATATGTATGCCCTTCCTTTTCCTCTCACGTTCCATCTCCTTGCCCCATATCTTTCTTCTGTTCTCCAACTATTACCTTAGAATAGATCATTATTACAAGTTACTTGTTTAGTATTTTTATCACTTTATGTGTTGCTATCACTTATGTACTTATGTGTAACTACTGCATTTCCCTTTTTAATTGTTTTTAAAATTTAATTTTTAATTGATAGCATTACTGGTGCTGGTGGGCTATCACAGCGGTAGCACTGTTGGTGCTGGTGGGCTAGTACAGCTGTAGCACTTCTGGTGCTGGTGGGCTAGTACAGTGGTAGCACCACTGGTGCTGGTGGGCTAGTACAGTGGTAGCACTACTGGTCCTGGCGGGCTACCACAGCGATAGCACTGCTGGTGCTGGTGGGCTAGCATAGCGGTAGCACTACTGGTTCTGGTGGGCAAGCACAGCCTTAGCACTACTGGTGCCAGTGGGCTATCACAGTGGCAGCACTACTGGTGCCGGCAGGCACAGCAGTAGTATTACTGGTTCTGGAGAGCTGGCACAGTGGTAGCACTACTGGTATTGGTGGGATAGCACAGCAGTAGCATTACTGGTGCTGGCTAGCACATCAGTAGCACTATTGGTGCCAGCTGGCTAGCACAACAGCAGTATTACTGGTGCTGGTGGGCTAGCACAGGAGTAGCACTACTGGTGCTGGTGGGCTAGCACAGTGGCAGCACTGTTGGCACCGGTGGGCAAACACAGCGGTAGTACTACTGGTTCTGGCAGGCTAGCATACAGTAGCACCACTGATGTCAGCTGGCTAGCACAGCAGCAGAACTACTGGTGCTGGTGGGCTAGCACTGCGATAGCACTACTGGTGCTGGTGGGCTAATACAGCGGTAGAACTACTGGTGCTGGTGGGCTAGCACTGTGATAGCACTACTGGTGCTGGCGGGCTACTACAGCGATAGCACTACTGGTGCTGGTGGGCTAGCACAGCAGGAACACTACTGGTGCCAGCTGGTTAGCACAACAGCAGTATTACTGGTGCTGGTGAGCTAGCACAGCAATAGCACTACTGATGGTACAGGGGTCTCAGTCTCACAGTTAACTGTGCCAGTACATCTAAGCACTTTATAAGGCCTTGCCACTTCATTAACAGTTTATTTTCTGTTGTGGGTAACAGTAGCAAGACCTTTTTCACCTGGCTCAATAACTTTTTCCTTTATGCCATGGTCATAATACGCCTTCTGTTGTTTTTGGGACTCCTCCTGATTCCTGTGGGCAATTTCAACATATTTTGCCAATTACTTTCTCAGTACACACATATAAGATGTAATAAGATTTGTTTGAGAGGGGTTAGCACCACCTGATATATTCCTTGATGTGTGGACTTCTTTCTTGCATAAACAGAAAGCTTCAGAAAAAGCGTGACAAATAGGAAGATACTAGCTATGTTTTTTAAAGTTGTGGTTAAGATGTGTGCATTTTGGTAAAGTAATATTTGTAATCAAATTGCGAACCTGTTGATTCATGAGTGGGTAATTCATCTCTTCATTTTAAGTTTTAAAAATGTTTTGATACAGTTGATCATGTATGTCATATTCTTTTGTTTGGAAAAACAATAAAAATTTAGATAAAAAAAAGAGAGGAGTTATCTTTCCATGTTTCTTTCATTACATTCAGTGACCCTCTCAGTTGTCTACCATACAGCATTTCAAACGGTGAAAAACCTGTTGATGCCTGTGGCACTTCTCTATCAGCAAAAAAGCAGATAAGGTAAATATTGTTGCTAATCTTTCTCATCACCTGTCAGAAACCTTTTTAACATTAATTTTAGAGTCTGATTAAAATGCTCAACAAGACCAGCTGTCTGAAGGTGATAAGTGGAAGTTCTTACGGCAGTGATACCTAGTAGTTGGTACAGCTCCTTCAGTAATACAGCACCAAAATTACTACCGTGTGTGACAAGGTTAAATAAGACCCTGTCCCATTTGTTATGCAGAAAGAGTTAAATGCAAGGATCTGTTCTATCCTCTCCTTTTCTGTCTCGTTTGTCTGGTTGCACAACCAAATGTTCTCGTGAGACCTAGGAACTGATCACTCTGATGGTCTTGCGATTCTCCACGTCCTGCTGTCTCCCTGCCTTCACTTACTGTTTCTTGCTGTTGCTATCTTTCCTTCCCCCTTGCATATCTGTGGTTATAAAATATATGTGAAACTGGGATCTTTTGGTTTGAAATGTATATAGTTATACTGTACAAATGATTGCAAAACGCTATTTGGAACTGAAAAGGGTTAACCTTGAGATGCAGTTTAACCTCCTCGAACACTTCTGCAGAGTTGTCAACAGGAGATTAGTTCTGGGACACCATGTTCTAATTTTGTTGCACCTGCAAAGAAATTAACAAAGTTCTGATACATTTTGCGAGAAACAGGATGCCTCTTAATGAGATGAGGTTGCAGAAGTTAACTGCCAGGCAAAGACTGATTATGAAAAGAGCAGCAATCTTTTTGTAAGAGGGAGAGAATGGAACTTAGAATTAACAATACCCTCAGACAAAGGACTTTGTTTTCTCTGTATTGCCTTCGTAGTTATACGGAACAATTTTATTTTTCATTTTACCTATTGATAATAATGAAATGCTACTTGCGAATTTTATAAGTGTTCCTGGTTTTCCATTGCTTGGTGACCTGTACCTCGATGACACCCTGATCAGTAATAATCTCTTTAGGTACACCCAACCTGCTGAACATTTGGCAAGCTCTGCTGCCACTTTTGGGACTGTGACAGTGTGCAGTGGAACTGCCTCTGGGTATTGAGTAGTATAGTCACATATTACCAGAATGAATCAATTACCCTGTTTACTTTTGTCTAAGGGGCCACCACATCCATTGCAATTCTCTCAAAAAGCATGTCTATCAAGGGTAGAGGCTCCAGGGCTACCTTGTCTTTTCTAGTCACTGGGGCTACTTTCTGCCACTCGGGAGAACTGCAATAGGCAGCAATATCCTCATGAATCCCAAGCTAGTAAAGTCTGTGCAGCAATCTGGCAAGGGTGCAATCCCTCCTCAAGTGACCAGCCAGTGGACTGTCATGTGCCATTTGTAGCAACTCAGATCTATACTTCTTTGGTATGACCAGCTGTTCTGTCTGTTACTGCATTTGAGGATTTACCCATACTCTGTACAGTAGCACATTACATTTTTTAAAAACATGGGTTCACCCTGTTTTTGTTTCACCTCCAGTTGCTTAAAATAATATTGAAAAGAAGCATTGTTAGTTTGCTCAGAAACAAAATCACAATCGGTTATCAGTTTAGTTTCAGCGTTTTCATGTATCAGCCCCTTATGTCCATCAGTCTTTTGTTGCCACTGTTTTTTTTCCAGGCATCTCCTTTCCTGGACTTCCAGATCTTGGAGCTGGACTCAAACAAGTCTGAATCAAAGTCACCAAAGGGAAAATAGTCCTCAGCATCTGAGATTTTTTTGCCTGTGCTCCTGTCATCACATCTGCTGAAAAGTAGAGTTATGTAAGAACTTACCATAACGGTAGATCTTCGAGAGGATCTCTTGCATCAGGCCATACCTACGGAACTACAGATACCAGGCACTAGGTCCACACAGAATCTTTTCTAGCTAGCAGTCTACAAGAGGCTACCCATGATGATGTCAGGTGACGTTGCTCCTACCATATAAACGTGGGTGACCCTGTGCCCTCCTCAGTTCTCCCACTAGAGACCATATACAGAGGATCTCCTGCTGGGGAACCGAGGGGAGCCAGAGGTTCCTTCCTTGTAAAGGTAAAACAGAAGGTGAACCATACTGGAGAAAGAGAGACAGAGAAGCCCTAAGGCCAAGGGGGACGGGGGGCAGCAAGGCTTGATGCAAGAGATCCTCTCAAAGATCTACTGCTACGGTAAGTTCTTATGTAAGTATACTATCTTCATCAAGAGTATCTCTTACATCAGACCACACCAATGGAATGAGTCCCAAGCAGTTACAGACAGAGAGACCGTCCAGGTGGTTGGAGGCTATAGGCCTCTGACAGGAGGCCTTGAAGCACTGCCAGGCCGAAGCCTGCCTTCTTCTAGAAGCAATGTCCAGATTGTAGTGTTTAGTGAAAGTGTGGACATTACTCCAGGTTGCAGCAGCACAGATCTCTGCAGCTGAAACATTCCTGAAACAGACAACAAAAGTGGCCATGCCTCTGGATGAATGACCACAAACAACACCAGGAAGTTCCTTAAGGTACTTCCTATAACAAAAAGTAATACAGTTGGCTAACCATCAGACCACACCAGTGGAACGAGTCCCAAGCAGTTACAGACAGACAGTCCGGGTGGCTGGAGGCTATAGACCTAAGATAGGAGGTCTTGAAGCACAGCTAGGCTGAAGCCTGCCCTTCTTCTTGAAGCAATGTCCAGACTGTGGTGTTTAGTGAAAGTGTGGGCATTGCTCTAGGCTGCAGCAGCACAGATCTCTGCAGCTGAAACATTCCTGAAACAGACAACAGAAGTGGCCATGCCTCTGGATGAATGACCATGAACAACACCAGGAAGTTCTTTACAGTACCGCCTATAACAAAAAGTAATACAGTTGGCTAACCATTTGAACAGACATGGTTTAGAAACTGGTACGCCCTCTTTCCCAGGAACGAATGAAACAAACAGCTGAGAAAACGTCCTGCAGTTCTTTGTTCGATGTGTATAGTAAGGCAGAATTCTATGTACATCTAAGGTGTGGAACAGTGCTTCCCCTGGACTGGCATGCAGAGGAGAATACACAGGCAGGTGGATGGCTTGATTTAAGGTAGATACCACCTTAGGAAGAAACTTAGGATTTGTGCATAAAGACACCGTCTTTGTGGAAAATCAAACAAGGAGGCTCTTACATTAGAGTCTGGAGCTCAGAAACCCTCCGAGCGGAAGTAATGGCAACTAAAAATAACACCTTCCATGACAGAAAGCATAGCTTGCATCTCACAGCTGGCACAAAAGGAGACACAGCAAGTTTCTCTAACAAAATTCAAGTCCCAAGGTGGGATGGGCTTGCAAATGGGATGCATCAGAGGAAGAACGCTACACAAGAATGTACGAGACACCTCCAGTTATGCTACCATACAGCCATCAACAGGCACATGGAAGGCCGAAATGGCAGACAGGTGCAATTTTTTGGAGGAGTACTGCAGGCCAGAATCTAAGAGGGATAGCAAATACTCCAGAATCTGATTCACAGAGCAAAGTGTTTCCACTTCGTGGAATAAGTGCTCCTGGTGGAAGGCTTCCTAGCAGTGACCAGGACTACAGCTACCTTCTGGGACACTCCAAATCTAGCCATGGCTATGTTATCAGAAGCCAGGCATGAAGGTGTGGGGACTTGAGGTCTGAATCGACCAGGGTGCCCTTCTCCTGCGACAGCAAGCATGTGCACAAGGGTAAAGTCTCCAGAGGTTCCATTGCCAGCTGCTGCAGTAAAGGGAACCAGATCTGATGAGGCCAGAAGGAGAAAATGAGGATCAGAGTGGCACCTTCCATCTGGACTTTGGTCAGTACTCTGTGGATGAGGGGAAAGGGAGGAAAGGCATAAAGGAACCTCCCTTTCCAAGAGAGGGACAATGAATCTCACCAGAAAACTGCAGGCCCTGGAGCGAGCAAGCAGAAATGCGGCAGTTCTGCATTGAGTGTGGATGCAAAAAGATCCAACTCTGGATGACCCCCACCTGTTGAACAGGTTTTCTGCTACCGAGGTCAACAGTTCCCACTCATGCACTCTGGACTGCAACCAGCTTAGACTGTCCACCAGGATGTTTTGGACACCTGGAACATAGACAGTTGACAATTTCAGACCATGTTCTACAGCCCAGTACCAGACCTGCATCACTTTCTGACACACAGAGTACAAATGGGTTCCCCTTTGCTTGTTGATGTAATGTACAACAGTAACGTTGTCCATCAGCACTAGCAGATGGTTGGGGGATGGACGGGTCTGGAAGGCTTGTAAGTCATACAGAACCACTCACATCTCCCAGACGATGATGTGGAGGGCAGCTTCCACTCTGGTCCATGTCCCTTGAGTCTGGTGAGGCCACAGATGAGCCCCCAAGGCATCCATGGTGAGGACCTGCTGAGGGGAAGGAATGAGGACGGGAACCCCTTTCAACAGGTTGCTGGATTTATCCGCCACAAGAGCACCTTTTTAACCAGGGAAGAAAAGAACAGTTACATAAGAACTTACCGTAACAATAGCTCTTCGAGGGAATCGCTGTCATCAGGTCACACCTATGGAACTTAGCTGTCAGGTGCCAGGATCACACAGAAGCTTTTTCTGCAACAGTCTATTAGGAGCCGTCCATACCTACGTCAGGCTCCAATATCACATGCTTTATATAGGCACGGGTGGCCCCACTCTCTCCTCAGTTCTTTCCCTAGCCAGAGGACATAGGAGACAGGAGTCCCACCAGGGAACCAAGGAGAGAGAGAAGGTGCCCAGCTAGCAGAAAGGCTGAAGCAACAGGACGGCCAAGCTGTAGAGCGAGAGAGAGAGAGGGAGAGAGAGAGGGGGGGAGAAGGGGTATGGAGGGAGGGACGGCATGACCTGATGACAGAGGCTCCCTCGAAGATCTGCTGTTATGGTAAGTTCTTATGTAACTGTTTTATCTTTTTCAGGGATATCTCTGTCATCAGGTCCCACTTATGGAATGAGTTCCACATGCTGCTGATAGTAAGGACAGTCAGAAGAAGAAGAATCAATATTTATATAGAGCTTTCATACACAATGTATCCCAAAGTGTATTACAAGCAATGCTAGACTGGTAGTGAAGTGACTGAATGTGTAGTGGCAGCCATATAGCACATCAGCACCCATAGACAGCCTTGGACAGTTGCATGAACCGGTTTTATGGGAAGGGAAATATTGGCCAGGACACTGGAAATGTCCCTTACTCTTTGTGAAGAGTGACTTGGGTTCTTTTACATCCACCTGGACACCCACCAGGACAGCACCAAGATGGGTAGAAGGGACCTCGGTTTAATGTCTCATCTGAAGGACGGCACACCCCAATAGTACAGCACCCCCTTAATGCTGCAGTCGGGTGCCAGCATTCAGGTATGAAACCAATCCCATGTGGGACCAGAACCCACAACCTTCTGGCCCAGAGTGGGATGTGCTACCAACTGAGCCATGCTGGCACCTACGTCTGGGTGGCAGGAGGCCAGAGGCCTATGAAAGAAGGCCCTGAAGCACAGCTAGGCCAAAGCCTGCTCTTCTTCTGGAAGCAATGACCAGATTGTAATGGTTGGTGAATGTGTGGACAGTTCTCTCAAGTGGCAGCAGCACAAATCTCAGCTGCAGACATGCCCCTGAATCAGGCAACTGAAGTGGCTATGTGCTTAGTGGAATGGCCCTTAACAACCCCAGGAAGTTGCTTACCATACTTCCTGTAGCAAAGAACAATACAGTTGGACAACCATTTGGAAAGGCACTGTTTCGAAACTGGAGTACCGTTTCTACCAGGCGTGAACGAAACAAACAACTGAGAGGACTTCCTGCAGTCCTTCACATGCTGTGTATAGTAAAAACAAGTTACTCACCTGTAACAGTAGTTCTAGGAATGGTATACAGTGTACATCCACACTTCTGGCAATAACCTTTCCTCTTTAAGGCTTGCCGGAACAGCTTCAAGTTGGCTCCTCTCACCCACCCGGGTGGTAACTCCCTTGGCACCACCCCTTGACAACAGATCTTGCCCGCTGGAAGTCAGACCAGTGTGCCACTTGCCAGGGGAGGTCAGGTGGGTCAGTGTGGATGCACACCATATACCACTCTAGAACTAGTGTTACAGGTGAGTAACTTGTTTTTCTAGAGATGTGGATATGGTGTACTTATCCACACTTCTGGCAGACTCCTAGCAGATCTCTGGGAGGAGGGGTCAAGGCACACACCTCCTACTTAGGGAATAAAGATTGTAGAACTGAGGCCCCAAAACCAGCATCCCAGCATGACTCAAGGTCGATGTGGTAGTAGGAAATGAAGGTGTGCTCTGACCTCCAGGTAGGAGCCCTACAGATTTCCTGGAAAGGGACATCCCTGGAAGCAGCTACCGAGGCAGCGGTATGATGGGTGGAATGAGCACTTAGTCCTATGGGAGGCTCCCTACCCACCAACCTATAGCAGAGGTTGATGCAGGATACAATCCACCTGTCAATCGTCTGCTTAGCTGCTGGTCTGCCAGGTGCGGCTTCAGCATAGGTGACAAAGAGCTGGTGAACCTCTCCCTGGACTCCAGCCATGTGCTTCTTATAATAGGCAAGCACTTGCCTCAGGTCAAGGGATGGAGCCTGTGCTTGGCCTCTGAGGTGTGGTTGGTGAAGTACACTGGGAGATTGATCACCCGATTAAGGTGAAAATCTGACACAACCTTTGGGAGGAACTTCAGGTTGGGGCAAAGGATAACCATGTCTCTGTGGAAGACCAGGTAAGGAGACTCCACTGAGAGCACCTGCAGCTCACTGATCCTTCTGATTGACATGATAGCCACCAGGAAGGCAGTCTTCCATGACAAGTGAGACATTTCACACCTGTGCATTGGTTCGAATGGCTTGCCCATGAGCTTTGCCAACATCAGCAAAAAGTCCCAAGGTGGTGGTGGTTCACGCATCAGAGGGGAAATGTGGTCAAGGCCTTTAAAAAAGCACCCGACCACCTTCTCCTGCACCACCGACTGCTGACCAGCCCACACCTGGTAGGCTGAGATGGTTGCCAGGTGCACCTTAAGGGTCATTGACTGACGGTCCGACTGTGAAGAGGGACCAAAGGTAGCTGAGAATGTTAGCCACCAGACAAGATATGGGGTTGAACCCCTTGCCCAGGCACCAAATGGAGAACCTCTTCCATTGGAAGGCATAGCATTTTCAGGTCGACTTCTTCTTAGATGCCTCGACCACAGCGAGGACATGTTTGGAGAGGCCCAAAGCCTATAACTCTAGCTGCTTAGGAACCAGGCTGTCAGGTGCAGGGATTGAAGATCCTGATGGAGCATCTTCTCCTGGTGGATGAAGAGCAGGTCCAGGCATAGAGGGAGATACCTCGGAAGCCTGCTGCTGAGGCTGAGGCTGAGGAGATCAGGGTACCAGAACTGGCATGGCCAGTCTGGAGCCACCAGGATCACCTGTGCCTTGTCCCTCCTCACCTTAAGCAGCACCTTGTGGATCAAGGGAAATGGAGGGAAGGCATAGAGGAGGCCCAGGGTCCAGAGCCTCGAGAAGGCATCCCCCTGCAGCATTCCCTGCTGGGGGTGGGGTTGGGCACAGAACAGCCTCAGCTTTGTGTTCTCCCTGGAGGCAAACAGGTCCACCAGAGGGGTGCCCCACTGGGAGAACAGGCTGTGTACAACCTCTTGGTGGATAGACCACCTATGAGATGCCTCGCCATATGGCTGACAGCATCTGCCAGCTGGTTGGAGACAGTAGCCACATGGATGGCCAGGAGAGTGACCTCCAGGCTGTGTATGAGGGTCCGCATGTGGAAAGCTTCCCTGCACAGAGGAAGGGAGTGTGTCCCACCCTGTTTGTTAAGGTAGTACATTGTTGTGGTGTTGTCTGTCTGGACCTGAATCACCTGACCCTGAATGTGTAGAGAAAAAGTAGTCAGCGCCAGCAGAACTTCCCTGAGCTCCAGCAGGTTGATGTGTCACTGGGACTCCTTGGGGGCCCAGAGTCCATGGACTCTGTGTTTCCCAAGGTGGGCACCCCAGCCCATGAGGGAGGCACTGGTTGTCAGGATGACCGTCAGCTCTGGGCAGACAAACAGGATACCTTCCTGCAGATGTATATTACGTGGGGTTAAAAGCAGGAGCGAGGAGGTCTTGATGCAACTATACACAGCTCTGGTCAGACCACACTTGGAATATTGTGCACCTGTCATATCTGTATATAATAGAGGTACCATTAAACTAACAGAAGGGGTGCAGAGGAAAATGATCACAAGGGTTTATGGACTTAAAAATAAGCCATATAAAGATAGATTACATAGCTTGAACCTACAGTATATTCAGTCACCTATATTAAGTTGAGGGGGACCTATGCTATGTGTATAGGGCATTTCATGACAAATAGGCAACAACTGGACTATGCAAAAGTGAAAGCAGTAAAGAAACAGGAGCGCATGGATTACAACTAAGGGGAAACATTTGCAAAACAGAGAGAAGAGCACAGTGGTTTAGTCAGAGGGTGGTCCACATTTGGAATTCATTACCAAAGACAGTAGTTAATAGTAACACAATGTAACAGTTTAAAAAGAATTAGACAACTATGTGGGTGAAGATAAGGTAACTCACAACCACTGATATGTGGCAAGTCACCAAGGGTTAATCGCCTGAAGACCTGTAAGTCACTATGAAACTATAACCACCATTGGAGGGCATCCCACATTGGTCGGGCCACAGTGAATGGCTGGTCAAAGTAGCCATTGGTGGGCTAGCTCCCAGTGCAGTGACTGCATTCTCCAGTGGGCCCAATGGACCATGCTGGTGCAGGCCACCATGTATCCCAGGAGGTGCAAGATGTCCCAAGCAGGGTGCAACTGTCCAACCTGAAAAGATCAGGCAAAGGAGGAGACAGCCTCTGCCCTGTCCCCTGGGAGCCGAGCCCTAGCTCTGCAAGATTCAAGCTCCGCCCCAATAAAGTTGATCACATGCAAGAGCACAAGTTCTGACTTGACCTTGTTGACCAGGAGGCCAAGGAAGACACAGGTCTGGAGAGCCAGCTCCCTGGACTGCTCCACCTCCTGCCTGGAGGGACCTGCCATCAGCTAGTCATTCAGGTAGGGGTAAACCTAGACTCCTCAGTGCCTCAGGTAAGCTTCCTCCACTGCAATGCACTTGGTGAAGACCATGGGGGCTGAGGACAGGCCTAATGGCATGGCCTGGAACTTGTAGAGGTTCCCTTCCACCTGGAACCAGAGGAAATGATGGTGGGATGGATGGATTGGGATGTGAAAAAACACATCCTGAAGATCCAGGGAGCAAAACCAGATGCTCTGCTCAAGAGGTGGTATAATCTGAGAGAGAATGACCATCCTGAAGGTGCGCAGTCTGATGAACTTGTCCAGGTTATGCAGATCTAAGATGGAGCACCAGCCCCCCCTATCCGTTTTGCCACCACAAAGTACCTGGAGACAAACCCTGGGTGTTCTGGAGAGTCTGAGACAGAAGCAATGACTTTCTTGTGGAAGAGCTGGGCCATGTCGTCCTGAAGGGCCAACAGTATGTCAACGGACACAATACCCTCCTGTGGGGTGTGGGCTCAGCAGCCTGGGTAATCCTCGAGGTCCAGAGGCAGACCCTGACTGACCACCTCAAGGATCCACCTGTCTGTGGCAATAATGGATGAGGAGGAAAGGAAGTGGCAGAGCCAGCCTCCCACAGGAGGACCCAGTGGAGGTGTGATGGGCATGAGGGAGGCACCCCTCATCCCATCACTGGGAGGCTTGGAAGAGGAGGAGGGCCCAGCTGAAGAGCCATTGGGGCCTCGTCCTCCAGGTTTGCAGACAACTGCGGCTACAGACTTCAGTCAAGGTCACCATGCCTAAGCCTGGTGTCCAGCTTGGGGCTGGGCTGGTTTGGTCACAGGAGCAGAGAGGGGCCAAAAGGGCTTCTTCTTTGGCTGCTTAGAGCCCTTGGGATCCCTCTGGGCAGATCTCACAGAGTCCAAGGTGGCACTGGACTTCTTGATGCGGGTGAGGTGCCCCTCGACCCCAGGCCCGAACAAGTTGGTACCTAGGAAGGGGATATCCACCAGCTTGTGCAGGGTATATGCCGTAAAGGTCAAGATCCATAGCCAAGCCCTGTGGTGCATGGCCACCACAGCTGCCACGTACCTGGCGCACGCGTCACCGATGTCCATGGCCGTCTGGAGCAGTTGTCTGGCTACAGTTCGGCCCTGGTCCTGGACCTGCCTGACTGTGGTCTGGAGGTCTGCTGAAAGATGAGGGAGAACCCCACTGAGCATGCCCAGAAGGGCATGGGAAAAGTGGGCCATCAAAAGGGCCGAACTCACCTGGGAAAGGCCAAGAGAGGAGGCAGCATAGACCTTCTTGGCCATATGGTCCAATTTCTTGGACTCCTTATCGGGCGGTTTGTCAACGTCGCTCACATTGCCCGAGCACCTGAACATGGAATCTGCCACAAGGCCCTAAGCCAAGGGGTGCTACATAAACCCTGAAGGGGACCAAATGGGTACCGCATACTTGCGGGCCATCCGGGCCAATGGTGCAGGACAGGAGGCCAGATGCTACCACAGCTCCAAGGCAGAGCCCAGAATGGCCTCTGCCACCGGGAAAGTTTCCCCAGAGGAATCACCCCAGTCCAGGATCTCGGTGAGCATGTAACGTGCCCACTTCTGGACGGGCTCCATCTGGAGACCCATGGACTCTGAGATAAGATGGAGAAGGACCATAAAGGAAGTAGGGCCTTCTTCCATTGAGAGATCCCCAGTCGACCCCACATCCACTGGATGAGAATGTAACAAGGAGCCCTCCAACTCTGAGGATTCGTCAATGAGGGGTCTACTGCCAAAGTCCCCACTGACTCTCCGAGTACAGTCGGGGTGATGGTGACTGCCAGCCGATGGGGGGACTCCTTGGTTGAAGTACCAGTCTTCTGCTGTTTTGGTGGTGGCTCCTCCTGAATCGGCGGAGAAGCTGATGGAGGTTGAGCTGGGACCTGACAGATCAACTCCTGCCAAGGTGGAGTAGGCGTTGGCCTCTGTGGTGAGAGCCAAATGATGGCTGGAGTCAAAGCCAGAATAGGCTTCATCCCAGTAAAAATGAGCTGCTGCCACATCAAGTCCTTGTAGCGTCGATGCAACTTGCGCTGAAACCTCTGCTCACTCAAGGAGGATGAGGACAAAGAGTAGCAGCAATACCGCTTCCCCAAGCACCGACAGCACGAGTGTCAATGATGACGTGGGCTGCTCAACTCAGGGGATGGCGAGCAGAACCATGACCTCGACCATTGGGGACCGGTGGTAGGGCCTCGAGGCCGCTAACGTTGGAGGAACCCAGGTCCAGAATCTCCTGAGGGAGGGGTGGCAGATCAGCCGATTGATCCATCTCCTGAGTCAGAGGCAGGACCAGAGTCCTGGATACAGAGGTATCGGCCTCTTCAGGCGACAACGGTTCGACCAACTCGAGGAAAATCTCGGCCAGAATATCAACCTGCGTCTTGACCAACTGGCCCGACACGGAGACTATGGGGCCAGCGGCCTGGGCCGAGACATCGACCAAAGTCAAAACTTCTGAAGAAGCATGGGAATCGGAGGCTGAAAGTGCTTCTGATCCCAAGATCGACAGCGAGACCGTTTCTTGGTTTCTTTTTAGACTTAGATTTGTGTTTTGAGGGACCCTGCCCATGAGTGGGAAGGGCCTGGCACAATTCTTTGACTGCCGCAGTAAAGGAGGCACCCAAGAAGAGCGGCAAAAAGGTCGAAACTGAGGAGGCATGAGCTGCGGACTGAGCCGCAGCCTCCTCAAACACCACAAGTTGTGCTCGGCAGACCCGGCAGCCACAGAGACCACCCAACAGGCATCCTTAGATTTGACTGGCAGGTCCTGATCATCTGGACGACCTAAGAGCAGGCGGGCATGACGAGCCTCCAGAGTGGATGGGTGGAAAGTATGGCAAATTCTGCAGGCCTGGGAATTGTGCTCATGGCCCAGGCATGGAAAGCAACGTGTTAAAATGCATGCAGTCTGGCAGATAAGATACCAGACCTTATAGCCACGATTGCGGAGGCAGATCTGGACTGGGTTGCTGTGACTGATAGCTGGTTCAACAATGGTCACAACTGGGATATAGCTATCCCAGGGTACACCTTATTTAGGAGAGGCTGGAAAGGGAGAAAAGGAAGGGGGGCTGGCAATTTATGTAAGGGAAGGAATAAAAGCAACAGAGATTCAGGGAGCACAGAGAAAGGCTGAGGTTCTGTGAATCACAATTGGGACCAGAGTCAAAGCACCCATCTGAGTAGGAGTGATCTACAGACCCCCCACACAGGGAGAAGAGAAGGACAAGGAAATGCTGGAATCCATAATGTGGATCTCTGACAAAGGGGAGTTGCTGTTAATCGGGGACTTTAATCTGCCTGATGTGAATTGGCGCTCCTATACAGCTGCATCTGAAAGGAGCAGGGAGTTCCTAGTGACACTACTGGGGGCAGGCCTACATACCCACAAGAGAGGAGTCGCTCTTGGATCTTGTACTTACAAATAGTAACAGGGTCTTGGCCATCGAAGTAGGGAGCCAACTGGGATCTAGTGACCACTGCACTGTATGGTTCAAAGTTAAGAAATTTGAGGACTACAGTCACTCTAAACTATAGGTCCCTGATTTTAGGAAAGCAGATTTTGTGCATACGAGATTCTGTATGAAAAATAGCCTAAACTATAAGTCAAAAGGGGGGGGTGGAAGAGTGCTGGGCCAAGCTAAAAGAAGCAATCATCCAAGTTACATCACATTGCACCTGGCAAGTTAGCAAAACAAAAAAGAGAAGAAATTCACTTTGGTTCTCAAAGGAGGTAGCAGCCAAAGAGAAAGAAAAGAGAAGAGCCTTCAGAAAGTACAGAGTTAAGTAGTGACTGTGATAAAGAAGCATATAAAGAAACGCTGAGAGAAACAGGGCGAAGCAATAAGGATAGCAGAGGCCCAAACAGAAGAGAAGATAACGAAGGGAGTCAAGAAGAGAGACAAAACCTTCTACAGGTACATCAGGAAAAAGAGAAAAAGCAAAAAAGGAATTGTAAGGCTAGCTAAAGGGAATGGAAAGCATGCTGAGGTAGACTGAAACAGCGGAGGTCCTAAACGAGTACTTCTGCTCTGTCTTCATGCAGGAAAACAATGTCAATAGGCCAACACCATGCAAAAAGAAAGCCTTATTAAAGAAGTACAGTAGATACGAGTTCCTTCATGGAGAAGAGTCCTGGAGGAACTAATAAATTAAAGGTAGAGAAAGCAATGGGTTCAGATGACATACACCCAAGAATCTTAAAAGAGCTTGGGAAGGAGCTGGCAGCACCTCTGGCAGAGCTCTTCAACAAGTCTCTGGAAAGCGGGAAGTTCCTGAGGATTGGAGAAGGACTACAGTAGTACCACTCCACAACAGTGGGAGCAGGGAGGAGGATGGAAACTATCACACAGTCAGTCTCACCTCAGTAGTAGGAAAGTTAATGGAATCACTATTAAAGGAGAGGATATTGGCATTCCTAGAAGAAAGTGGTCAAATGGACCCAAAGCAGCATGGCTTCACAAAGGGGAGGTCCTGCCAGGCAAACCTAGTTGAGTTCTTCGACTGGGTCACTAAAATGATAGATCGGGGGGGGAGGTGCAGTGGATGTGGTCTACTTATACTTCAGCAAGACCTCCATCCTGCTCAGAAGGCTGAAAAAAAGCTATAGCACATGGAGGCTGGGCAAAAGGTAGGAGTCTGGGTTGAAAACCAGTTAACTGGGAGAACGCAGAGGATGCTGGTCAATGGCACATTGTCAGACGAGGGGAATGTGACTAGTGGTGTACTGCAGGAAACAGTGCTGGGACTGATCCTGTTCAATGTGTTCATCAGCGATATTGCTGGTGGGCTGGAGGAAGGGGTGTGCCTCTTTGTGGATGACACAAAGCTCTGTAACAGGGTGGATACTGTGATGGGGTTGAATACGGCCCTGTCCCAGTTGTTATGGAGAAAGAGTTTAAATGCAAGGATCTGTTCTATCCTCTCCTTTTCTGTCTCTTCTCTGTCTGGTTGCACAATCAAATTTTCTTGTGAGACCTAGGACTTGATTACCCCGACAGTCTTGCAATTCTCTGCCTCTCGCTATGTCTCTACCCTCCCTTGCTGTTCTGTCTTTTCTTCCCATTTGCATATCTGCTGGTATAAAACTATATGTGAATCATTTTGTGGAAATGTAATTGATACTGTGATCCCTTTGTTTAAAACTGTACATAGTTATACTGTTGAAATGATTGCAAAGCTAAAACTGTATATAGTTATGCTATTAAAATGATTGCAAAGCTATTTGAAACTCAAGGGGTTAACCTGAGATGCATTTTTTAAGCCTTTTGCAGAAGATATAAACAAAAGGTCAGTTCTGGGTCACAATGTTCTTTTTGCTGCACCTGCTGAAACTGACAAGAACACTGGAAACTTACAAGAACACTGTGAGAAGCATGCTATTTTCTTAACGAGCTCCTGCACAGACTTATAAAAAGGAGCTGCAATGATTGTGCTAGAGAGAGACAGAGACTGAGATCTGAAATTGAGAAGAAAAAGGACTCTGCTTTCTGTGTTTGTACTGCCATTGTAAACAGCTATTCTGAACAATTTTATTTTTTTATTTAACTGTTATTAATAATAAAATACTTGTTGCGAATTTTACAACTGCTCCTAGTTTTCCTATGCTTCCTGACCTGTGCCTCGATGACAGATACACCTGAAGGGGCTCAAAAAATGGAGACCGACTTGAAGAAACTAGAAGACTGGTCAGTACACTGGCAACTGAAATTTAATGCAAAAAAATGTAAGGTCATGCATCTTGGGAGACAGAACCCGGAAAATAAATACTTTCTAGGAAGTGAAAAGCTGATGACTACAAAACAGGAGTACAATTTAGGGGGTCATTATCTCAGACAACTTAAAGGTTGGCAAGCAATGTGAGAAGGCAGCACTGAAGGCTAGTGACATCCTGGGATGCATAGGGAGGGGCATCTTCAGCAGGAGATGGGATGTGATTTTGCCATTGTATAAGTCCCTGGTAAAGCCTCACCCTGAATATTGCATTGTTTTGGAGGCCTCACCTCAAGAGGGACATAGACCAGTTGAAGACAGTGCAAAGGAGGGTGACAAAGATGGTGCAGGGTTTACACCAGGAGTTGTACAAGGTGAGTTTGAAAGAACTCAACTTGTACTTTCTGGAGTAGCGTAGGGATAGTGGTGACATGATAGAGACCTTTAAATACCTAAAAGGCAGTAATAAGATTCAGGTACAAGACCTCTTCCAGGTCAGCAGTGGAAACAGGACTAGGGGACATGACGTGCTTAAAGGGAGGTAGGTTCAGGAGCAATGTGAGGAAGTTCTTCACAGCAAGGGTGGTGGATCCATGGAACAGACTACTGCCGGGGGTCGTGGGGGCAAAGTTGACCAGGGATTTTAAAATGGCCTGGGACAGACATTGTGGGATACTCAAGTGGGAGGCTACATAGGAGGGGGGTCGGAAAAAATTGGGCAGACTAGATGGATCATGTGGTTCCCTTTTGCCGTTACATTCTATGTTTCTATGTTAGACGAACATGGTGTGCGGATCCATCCGGGACATCTTCTGCCTGCAGGCACATTTCCAGAAACCCAGAGCAGACTTTGCATCGTCCTTGTCGACGGCGAGAAGAAAATAGCCTGCTGACAAGTTTTTTATTGAAATAAAGCAAAGGGCCTCTTCAGTGCAAGACTGGTAAGGAGGGAACCTTCTTCTAGCAGAAAGGAAGATCTGGCATCATGGGGCAGTGCCGAGAGAGTTACCACCTGGGTGGGAGGAGCCAGCTTGAGGTTGTTCCAGCAACCCTTAAAGGGGGAAGGACACTGCCAGAAGTGCAGATAAGTACACCATATCCATGTCCCTAGAACGCAACATTTTATGCACATCCAAAGTATGGAGCAATGCTTCCCTGGATTGGCATGCTTTGGAAACTAAACAGGCAGGTGGATGGATTGATTTAAAGTAAACTCAGACACCACCTTAGGAAGAAACTGAGGATTAGTATGCAAAGAGACCCTGTCTTTGTGAAAAATCAAATAAGGTGGCTCACACATGAGAGCCTATAGCTCTGAGATTCTTTGAGCAGAAGTAATAGCAACTAAAAATAATGCTTTCCACAATAGAAAACATAGCTCGCAAGACATGGCTGGCTCAAAAGGCGGTAGGGTCAGTTTCTCTATAACAAAATTCAGGTCCCAAGCTGGAACTGGATTATGGATAGGAGGCTTCAAGTGGAGAATGCCTCGCAGAAAAGTATGGGCCACATCCAGCTGTGCCATAGTACGGCCATCAATGGGTACAAGAAAAGCTGTTATAGCCGACAGGTGCACCTTAAGAGAGGAGTATTTGAGTCCTGCATCAGACAATGTCAGCAGATACTCCAGAACCTGGTTCACTGGGTATGGGAATGGGTCCAGGTTATGAGAAGTGGCCCAGATAGCAAACCACTTCCATTTCATAGAGTAAGTGGCCTTGGTGGAAGGTTTTCTGGTGGCCACCAGGACATCAGCCACCTTCTGAGACACATCAAACTGAGCAATGGCTATGTCCTCAGCAGTCATGCATGCAGGTGGAGGGATTCAAGGTCTGGATGGACCGGGTTCCCCTGAGCCTTTATCAACAGGTTCCAGAAAAGGGACAGGGAACTGGAGGTGCCACTGCCAACTATTGCAGTAATGAAAATGATATCTTACGAGGCAAGAACAGAGCCACCAGAATTAGGGTGGCACCCTCCATCTGAAGCTGGATGAGCACCCTCTGAATCAGAAGAAAGGGAGGGAAGGCATAATGAAACCTCCCTTTCCAGGAAATGGATAACGCATCTTGCCAGAAAACTCAAGGCCCTGGATCTAGCGAGCAGGAATGCAGCAGTTTTGCATTGAGTGGGGACGCACAAAGGTCCAACTCTGGATGACCCCACCATGTCGAAGAGGTCTTCTGCGACCAAGGACAGCAGCTGCCACTCATGCATCTTGGACTGTGACCTGCTGAGGCTGTCTGCCAAGGTGTTTTGGGTACCTGGAACATGGACAACTGACAGTTCTAGACCATGATCTAGAAACCAGTACCAGACCCTTGTCACTTCCTGGCACAGGTGGTAGGATGGGGTTCCCCCTTGCTTGTTGATGTAATACACCACAATGAGATTGTCTGACTGCACCAGCAGAGGGCCTGGGGAGAGATGATTCTGGAAGGCCTGGAAGGCAATCAACCCATTTATTGTGGTGCAAAATACAAGAAAAATCAAGGTGCTACTACGGTCCAACAGCAACCTGCTGAGCTAACAAAGTGACCCAGCGCTTCGACTCGTACCAGAGTCTTCCTTAGGGGTGTGGTTAGTGGTAAAGCACTTCCTTTTTAAACTTTATGTAACATGAATATTCATGAAAAGAGGTGGCACCCAAAACAAATTCAGTGCTTAAACAAATGTATATACAAAAGGTGTACTTGCACTGAGGAACTGGATTCTTATTTAAGTCATGACACCAACTTATGTGGTACCTGACTCTACTGACAGATAATTATTTGATGTGTTGCCAACATTATTTAATAACATCAGTGTCCCTGCATCAGGTTTGTCAAAAGAGAGTTTGGATTTATATTCAGGGGCAAATTAACATGCTAACATTTTGGGTGCAATGTTTCCAGCTGACCTCGACACATTAGAGTCTCTATTAAGAGATATGCTGATATTGGTACAACAAACTCCCCCCAGCCATTACCTCCCTCCCCAAATTAGGGCACTTTAAGACTACCCTAAAAACCACATTCTCTCTTTGCACCACTGCCAGTGTAACTGCTAATCCTCCTCTGTGGCCTAGCCCCTCCCAGAGCTGCCCTGTTTATTTATTTATTCATTACAAATCGGGTTTACAACCTTTGAGTCAGAGACTCATTTACAAAGGCACCTCGTCGCGGGGGGGGGCAGACATCAAGACAGTTATTACAGTGCAGATTAAAACAGAGGATAACATTACAAGTGCAGTAAAAGGAACATTTAAAATAGATACACTTAGGTTACATAATGCAGTAGTTTGTATGTTACTTAGGTTACATAATGTTACAAAATTGTGAGTTACACTCATGGATATAGTAGGTCCTCAGAGAAGACACCGGGTTACATACCTGTTTGGACCTAGTATGGAAGGAGTGGGTCTGGAGGAGGGAGAGGCTGTCCAGTGGACGTTGTCGAGCCAGGGGGAAAGGTGGGTGGGTACCACAGGTTACCCTAGGCTGGTCCTTAACAATGTCTTCTCCTAGACAGCACCCACTAACTCAATTCCCCAGCCTATAGATCCATTGACTTTTCAAGCAGACCTAAGTGCCAGCACTTGGGCTACGCTGTCCATACCAATATGTACTACTCCCACCTGTTATTACTGTTGAATCTGTATTCAATGCATGGTACCTCTACCCATAGCCACCAACTGTATAGGACAGTTTCATTACTGGTCACTATTCTGCTATTTGACAACACCCTCAAGGCTACACTTGCTCTGTAACTGTACCATTTGTGTTTACGTTCAATACCCTAGCTACTACGTGTATAGGTCAACAGCCACGTTAGCTATTGTATGTAAAATACTTCTGTATAAGGTGTGATTGTTATACTTCTGTTCTGTCTCACTGTATGTATTATCATGTTGAAGCGGAGCCTTTGTAAATGAGTCTACGACTCAAAGAGTTGTAATTCCTATGATATGTTTAAATAAATAAATAAATAAATGTTTTCGGTGATTCTTTAGCATCACAACGTATTACAGAATGTGGCATCTTTTGTGCTGGTAAAAAACTGACAGAATTAAGAAAAAGTAAATTTAAAGCGAAGTCAGTTTTCTGTCCTAGGATTTACAACAATGCCATTGTATCTTATAAAAAAGCTGTTTGCCAACAGGTTAGAAACATCTTAAATGCTAATTTAGTGCCTAAAAAGTGCAACCTAACTAGAAATGAACGCATAGCCCTTGAAGAATTAACCAAGAATACTTCTGTAGTAATTAAGCCAGCTGTCAAGGGTGGAAATATTGTCATTTTGAATTCTGATTATTATGGAAGAATAGCCCTGTCTGCGCTAAATAATGAGACTAAGGGCCAGATATTCAAAACTTTGCACCGGGCAAAAACCGTTTGCACAGGTTTAGTGTGGGATTAGCGCGGGTCTGCTATATTCAAAAGGCCAAATAACGTGGGCAAACTGCATTAGCGCCAGGCAAAATTATAATGTATGCAAGGGACAAACTGACATGAATACAGGCGCAATGCTATATTCAGCGACTAGCGCGCGCTAAGTGGTTTTGCGCAACAGCGCTGACACTAGCGCACGTGCACATTACCGTCTGTATGCGAAAAGCTATGTCTAATCCTGGGCAATCAGCTTTAGCGTGACACTATGGCTTTTGGCGCTGGTGTTTGGCGCTGGTTTAGCTGTGGGTTTTGGCGAACCCCAACAAAGAAATATGACACATAGATAAAGCCAAACATAGAGGAAGCATGCTAGTTAACCGATGGCATCACAATGATGCCATCATCTGCCACCAGTCCCAGCCATGCCAGGCAGTAAGTGGTGACCCTGCTGCCAGTGGACAGCATGGCAGTGTGGCCACACAGCACACACCTGCAGACCACACATCTGTGGACACGAACAGATGCCAGCACACACATGCTGCACTGTGGGCATGGAGGATGTTGAGGGGAGCGTGTATGGGTGGCGAGGCTGTGCCACAGACCAGGTGTGGCCACAAGGCTGGAACACATCATGCAGTGTACATGGGCCAGTATTGGGAATACCCCAACATTAGTGTGCCTTTCGGATAATATATGCCCCCCCCCAGCCACATACTGCACAGCTGTACAACTGCCACAGCACACAAAGCCAGAAATGTACATGTCACTGTGAGCATCCCATGCCACAGGTACAGCATCTGTGGGTCACACAACAGTGTAACAGTAATGTCCACTGTCAGTAAACACCTGCAGGTTGGCCTGTTACTGTGTACAGTGCAGTCATCATCACTGCCCTACACACCATAGGCAGTGCTGTGTCCCTCACACTACTGGCCCCCTTGCTACTGTAGTGTCTGCTGTGCACTGTAGCATGCCCTACAGTGTGACAGTTGCATGCAGCACCACCACCACCTGTGCCTATGCTGTCTTGTCCCCTGGGGTACAATATGCTATGCTATGCTGAACTGTTTACATGTAGCCTGCAGCTATCATCGTGCACTGCCAGACTGACCTACAGGTGGAGCTGCGATTGGACCTGGTCAGCCCCTGTACTTCCAGACTGACCTACAGGTGGAGCTGCGGTTGAACCTGGTCAGCCCCTGTACTTCCAGACTGACCTACAGGTGGAGCTGAGGTTGGACCTGGTCAGCCCCTGTACTTCCAGACTGACCTACAGGTGGCTCTGTGGGACCCTGCAGTAACGCTGGGCAAACTGTATGCAAATCAGGGTATAATGAGATACTAATCCGTTGTTTGCCCAGAGACTACCTAAGTAGGCTCATTTGCAGACACTTTTGAATATGGCACATTTTAGCTCCAGGCAAACGTGTTTGCACCGGGCTAACTGCTTAGCTGCGTGCTAATGCCGCGCTAATGTGTTAGCATGGCGCTAACGGTACGGGGAATAATATACAGTTTTGATCACTGTTCTTTCACATCTGCTGCTTCCTGCAGCTGTACTGAGTCCATGCATTTGCTGGCACACACATTGGCCATGTAGTTTGTCTGTACCTGCCCTCATGTTGCTGTGCACTGTTTTGTTGTTGTGGGTTGCACTTCCTGGTTGCTTTATTCAGTGCTGTCTTATTCCCGGGCTATTTTTGCCCTGCACTCCTAGACCAGTTTGCCCGGCTTCCTTAGACTGCAATAGTCAGCAGGATTAGCACCGGGCTATTTCCATTTCAATATAGCTTGCTTTGTGCTCCGGGCTAAGTTTGCCCGCCGGACAGTGCTAATTTAGCCCCTGGGCAAAGTTTTGAATATCTGGCCCTAATTCTGCAAACTGCACTCTGATCCCACTCCGTCTTTCAAAAGGAAAATACATATTTATTTATTTTGTTTTTTATAACCGGGTAGGTGCACTGGACATAGAAATGCCTATTTTCAGGCACGACCCGGGAGGGTACAAGTCAAATACAGTGCATCAACAGATGACAATGATTACAGGTAGTGTAAGAAAAGTGCAGTACAACAGTAAATGATACGTAAATACAGGGTGGTACAAGATAAGTACAAATAGCAAAATTTATACAGGAAAAGTGCAAATAATACACGCATTTCTGAGTAGCAGCATTGGTCACAAGCAGTTGAAATAGCGATTTAATACATAGATGTGGAAAAGAACAAATTGAAATACATAGGGCTGCAACAATTTAATGGAGAAAAGTCATTTATAAAGGGTAGGGATGCCTGGAATAGAGCTGATATCAGTGAAGCAAAACACCAATTTATCTGGGAGGAACATCCTCTCACACCTGGATTTTATGTGCTGCCTCAAATCCACAAAAACAGCACAGATCCACCAGGCAGACCCACAGTTTCAGGTTCAGGGTCTATGATAGAAAAATTTAGGAAATTCATTGATTTCTTTTTATAGTTCAGTGTTTTGGATATAAAATACTATATTAAGGATTGCACTGACCTTTTAAGGAAACTGGAAAACATAACTTGGAACCATAATTTTGCCTGGTTAGCAATTGATGTCGAAGCCCTCTATACTTCAATTCAACATTGTCAGGGACTATTAGCAAGTTCTTAAATGATTTGAGTACAACTGATAACTTACCGAAGGATTTCATTTTATAGAGTCTGGAATTTGTGCTAATGTACAATTACTCTAAATTCGAGTGCCAATATGTTTCAGAGATGCGGAACCGCAATGGGGGTCTCATTGGAGGCACTGGAAAGAATAGTGGCACACATGGAATCCAACAGTGTCCAGGATCCAAGGCAACATGGATTCACAACATTACTCACCTGCTACAACTACTGCTCCTACTTTCGGGTGATATTCACCCAAACCCAGGCCCACCTCGTAATCAGACCATGCTGCCACAAAAATCAACAGAGCTCACACTGTCCGCTTTAAACATCTGCAGCCTACTTCCCAAATTGGAGAATCTGAGCATGTGGGTTACTCGGCATAACCCCGACATCCTCTCAGTGGTGGAAACATGGCTAACACCCAAGATACCGGACGCTGCCATAACACTGCCTGGGTACACCGTATTCAGGCAAGACCGACTCTCAAAAAGAGGTGGTGGCTGTGTCGCCTGTATCAAGGATTCTCTCCAGGGGCATGTCCTACCCCTCCCCAGCTGCAGTGTCAACCTGCAAATTCTACCCATCAGACTTCTGCTGGGAGCTCACAGCAAGGCACTTACGATACTCACAGTCTGCATCCCACCCAAAACAACAGCGGCAGGAACCGGTGACCTGATGGACTTTATCAGTACCCTGAGCCTAAACTCTGAAATTGTGCTACTAGGGGACTTCAGCATCAACTGGCTCTCCCCTGCTGTGTCCACTGCCAAGGACACTTTGACTGACATCCACTTCTCCCAAATGGTTGAGGCACCAACAAGAGTCAATTACAAAATGGGTGCCAGCACTCTTCTGGACTGGGTTCTTTCCTTCCGACCTGCACGTATCTCCAACACCACCATCCTCCCAGATTCCCAAAGTGATCACTCCCCTGTTATATGCACCTGGAAAAACAACTACTGCAAACTCCCACCCAGAACTATAGCCAACCATGTGCTTCTTAAAGGGCACCTGCCTCAACTGAAAGCAGACCTGCAATGCCTTGATCGGTCTGACCTCTATGGAGCCAAGGATGTGGATGATCCTCTCGACCTCTTCATTATGAAATTCAATACCGCTTGTGATAAACACGCTCCTGTGAACACAAGAAAAATAAATGGACCCTGCAACCCCTGGATTACTCCGGACCTCCTACTTCAACTTAGCGTTAGAGACCACCTGTGGCAAAAGGCGTGAGCACATGGTACACCTGCCGACATCCAACAGTATAAAAAAGCTAGAAACGAGTGTACGAAGGCTATTTGACTCATCAAAAGCTTGTACTATAAAGAGGTCCTTTCCAACTCCTGGAATAGCAAGTCTTTCTGAGCCAACCTCAATGACACAATGGGTAAGGACCCCAAAACTGCTCCAACTATGCTCACAGTCAAAGATATACCTTCCCTGGACCCTCTCCACATTGTGAACTCGCTAAACAATGCATTCATGTACCAAGTGGAGTGCTCCCGGCAGACTACTTCAACCCCCCCACCCCAAAAGATCCTAATGGCAAACTAACTCCTACCAGCTACCTTTCTGGGGACCGGGCATTGCACAACAACTACAGGTCGATCTCCATACTCCCACCACTTTCCAAAGCGCTTGAATGGATTGTGACCGATCAGTTTGTGGAGTACCTGAGCCTGCACCAATTCCTTTGCCCGGAACAGCATGGGTTCCGGGTGGGGCACAGCACCATCAAGGCTTTGCTGGAATTTACGAGCTTCATCCAGTAAGCTTTAGACCAAGGCCAGCCGGTGGGGGCTGTATTAATCGACCTATCAAAAGCATTTGATACGGTGCATCATACGCTCCTCCTTGAGCTGCTAACCGACACCAGACTCTCTCTCCAGATACAGTTCAATGGTTCAATAGCTATCTCTGCAATCGCTCACAGCGGGTCAAGATTGGGGACATCATTTCCGATAGCAGGCTGGTCCACTCAGGGGTCCCACAAGGGTCAATCCTGGGGCCCCTAATGTTCAGCATTTTCCTAAACAAACTCCCAGGCTTCTGTCCCAGTCGTATGCTCCTGTACGCTGATGATGCAGTCATTTTCACCAGCAATCCTCACCCCGCGCACCTACAAGTGGACCTCCAATTTGGTTTCTCCTTTGCCGAAGCTTGGTTTAAAGAACACAGACTAGTGCGCAACTATAAAAAAACAAAGACCACAATCTAATCCAGCTCCCTTAGTAAGCATAAGGCCTTCTTCCTGTCTGTCAAGAATGACAATGGCGACACACTGGATCTCGTACAGCACTTTAAGTACCTGGGTATCACAATTGACTCCACCCTGTTCTACGCCCAGCACATAGACAATACTGCAAAGGCCATCAGTTCCAGAATTGGTATACTCTACCGTCACAAACACAGTCTAACAAACGAAGCCCTGAACCTGGCCATCAATAGTTCAATTGTCTCCCTCATCGATTATGGCCTGGCCTTATATGGGTCAGCAATAAACACTGCCCTCTGCCACATCTCTTTGGTACTAAATAAGGCCTGCCACCTCCTCACAGGTGCTGCAAGACTGTCACGCACACCTGTGAACTCTATGTTCGGGTAGGTTGGTTCCAACCTCCCATGTCCTAGCCCAGGGCTGTCCGTCTAATACCCCTACTCAGCTCTGCCATTCCTCCCTGTCTACCCCTTCCTATGCTCTCCCTCTCCCCGCTACCCCTGCCCCACTGCTTCATCTTCCCCTCTCCTGCGGTCCATCAGCCACCACTGATGCTCTACCTGCTTTCCTGGCCCCCCCCCCACACTGGTTACGGTCGACAAAGCCTCCGACCAGAGGCTGCCTGCCACACACACCCGCCGCCAATCCCCCCCCTCACATGGGGGAGACCTTGTCTGTCTCACTGATAGTACCTCTGGGCCTGCTCCTTGAGGGGGGCCCTTCTGTATCACTAAACTCTCAACCTATTTGACAATTAATGGTGCTTAAAGGACACCTGTGACTGCATCCGCTAACCCCCCTCCCATAGTAATCACCTGCTACACTTAGACATACCTCTTGCCCCAGAGGGCACCTCCCAACCTCAGCACTTCACTGATCCCCACTCCGCCCCTGCCTACCCCCCACCACATCTCATGGCACAGCTCTCCTCCCCCCCATTCCTCCACTATGTCACCTTTGTATGTTATCTTCTCTGTGTCTATCTTCTCCAGGGTGTTCAAACTCACGGACGCAGGCATACGTTGTACAATACCTCAGCAGTGTCTACTTGTGGGAACCTTTCTGTAACTTACTGTACCATCTCTGTAAATGCATAAATTGTTGTTCTTTGCTATTTTCTGTTCAACTGATGTGGAACCTACATCTGCTCACAGATGTTTTCCAAGATCCCAATAAATAAATAAAAAATTAGCAGGAAGGTAGTGTCAGATGAATCTGATAGATTTTTTTGACTGGGTGACGAAGGAAGTAAATCGAGGGGGGCAGTGGACGTCGCCTACCTCGATTTCAGCAAGGCCTCTGATACCGTCCCACATAAAAGGCTGGTTAACAAGATGGGTAGTCTGGGTATGGGGCACAAGGTGGTAAACTGGGTCAGGAACTGGCTGGCGGACAGGAAGTAGAGGGTGGTGGTAAATGGGATCCAATCTGGGGAGAGGGGGGTGATCAGTGGGGTACCTCAGGGATCAGTCCTGTTTAATGTCTTCATTAGTGACATTGTGGCAGGGCTGGAAGGAAAGGTCTGCCTGTTTGCAGATGACACCAAGACCTGCAACAGGGTGGAAACTCCAGACAGGGTGGAGAGAATGAGGAGGGACCTGGGGAAGTTTGAGAAATGGTCTGAGGTATGGCAACTGAGGTTCAGTTCAAAGAAGTGCAAAATAATGCACCTGGGATGAGGGTACTCTGGGGAGAGGTACAGGACGGGGGGAGTTGCTGATGATCACCAAGGAAGAAAGGGACATGGGGGTTATCATTTCAGATGACATTAAGGTGTCTAAGCAGAGTACTAAGGCTGCGGGGGGGGGGCTGTGGCATGCTGGGGTGCATAGGCAGAGGTATCACTAGGGAAGGTGGGAGGTAGTGTTGCCATTGTATAAAATGCTGGTGAGGCCTCACCTAGAGTACTGTGTGCAGTTCTGGAGGCTGCACCTTTGAAAGGACATTGATAGGGTGGAGGCAGTCCAGAAGGGTAACTTAGATGGTACAACGCTTGCACCAAAGACATATGAGGAGAAATTGAAGGATCTCAATATGTATTCGCTGCAGCAGAGGAGGGATGGGGGACATGACAGAAATATTCAAGTACCTTAAGGGAATAAACAAAGTGCAGGGGGGAGACCTCTTCTAGTACAGGAGGAGTACAAGAACGAGGGGGCATGATATGAAATCGGAAGGCGGCATGTTAAGGGGAAATGTGAGGAAGTTTTTCTTCATGGAGAGGGTGGTGAATGCATGGAATGGTCTGCTGCCAGAGGTGCTGGAAGTGAGCACAGTGGAGGGATTTAAACATGCCTGGGACAGACTTAAGGGAACCTTTAAGGTGGGGAGGGGTGAAAAGCCATTGAACAGGTAACATAGAAACATAGAAGTTGATGGCAGATAAGGACCTCAAGGCCTATCCAGTCTGCCCATTTCTTTTTCTTCCTTATAAATGTGCCATCGGCCTTTGCTCTGTCAATGGCCTATTAATTCTCATCTGTATTGCTCCCTTATGCCTATCCCATGCCTGTTTGAAGCCCTGCACTGTATTGATATCCACCACTTCCTGAAGTAGGCAGTTCCATGCATCCACCGCCCTTTCTGTGAAAAAGAACTTCCTCACATTACCCCTTAATTGGCCTCCCTCTAATGCTGTGTCCTCTTGTCCTGCTATTTTTCTTATGTTGAAATATGTTAGACTCTGTCACATTGTTAATGCCCTTAAGGTGTTTGAATGTTTCGATCGTATCACCTCTCTCCCTCCTTTGCTCTAGGGTATACATATTGAGCTCCATTAATCTGTCCTCATATGTTTTCTGATGCAGTCCCTGCACCATTTTGGTTGCCCTTCTCTGAACTGCCTCAATTTGGTTAATGTCCTTGTGAAGGTGTGGCCTCTTGTACTGCATGCAGTACTCCAGATGGGGCCTAACCAGTGTCTTGTAAAGAGGGATTGTTACCTCCCTATTCCAACTTGTGATACCCCTACTAATACACCCTAACATCCCCCTAGCCTTACCTACTACTTTAGTGGTCTGCTTGGATGATTTCAGGTCATCGGTGATGATGATGCCCAAGTCTCTTTCTTCCCTTGTGACTGCCAGCAACTCCCCTCCCAGCCTATAGGTGGCTTCAGGGTTTCTCTTCCCTATGTGCATGATCTTGCACTTCTTTGCATTAAAACCCAGTTGCCACTCTTCCGATCATTTTGCTAGTTTATCCAGATCTCTTCTCATTCTGCCCACCCCATCTGGATCATCTACTCTGTTGCAGATCTTAGTGTCATCTGCAAACAGACAAACCTTACCCTCCAGTCCATCTGCAATGTCTCTGATGAAGATATCAAAGAGGACTGATCCCTGAGGTACCCCACTTGTGACTTGCATCTCTTCTGACTGTATACTGTTTACCACCACTCTCTGTTTTCTGCCCATCAACCAGTTTGCCACCCAGTTGACCAACTTCTGACCTACCCAGCTTATTAATCAATCTTCTGTGTGGCACAGTATCGAAAGCTTTGCTGAAGTCAAGGTAGGCAACATCAACTGCTCCCCCTTGGTCCACCACACTGGTTACCTAGTCAAGTAAATCTATGAGATTAGTTTGACAGGACCTTGCTTTTGTAAACCCACGCTGTCTTGGATCCTGTGCTCCTATGGATTCCAGGTGTTGCACTATCCTTTCCTTAAGGAGTGCCTCCATAATCTTGCCCACTACTGAGGTAAGACTTACTGGTCTGTAATTCCCTGCTACCACTCTTGTGGAGTGGGATCACATGAGCCCTTCTCCAGTCTTCTGGGACCTCTCCTGTGCTCAGAGACTCACTAAACAGTTCTGATACTGGCTCTGCTAGTTCCACCCTTAGCTCCTTTAGTACCTTGGGATGTATGCCATCAGGTCCCATTGCCTTGTCCACCCTGAGCTTATCGAGCTCTTGTAGGACCCTTTCTTTTGTGAAGGGACTAGTGCTCACCTCCCTCCCCACTGTGTCCACGGTGCTGAGCTGTGGGCCCTGCCCTACCTTCTCTTCAGTAAATACTGAGCAGAAGTATCTATTTAGCATGGATGCTTTTACATGGTCCTCCTCCTCACATGCCCCCTTATCTCCTTTGCTCTTAGCAATCCCCCCTCTGGACTTTCTCCTTTCACTAATGTATCTATAGAAAGTCTTGTCACCTTCTTTTACTGTCTGTGCTAGTGTTTCCTCAGTTTGGACCTTTGCCTGCCTTACTGTCTTCCCTGTTTCCCTTAGGGAAGTTTGGTATGCCTCCCTATCTTCATCCCGCTGTGTTCCATTATATTTCCTGAAGGCCAGCCTTTTGGCTCTGACCTTTTCTGCTACTGTTTTTGAGAACCAAAGTGGTTTCCTTCTTCTTTGCACTTCCTTTCTCTCTAACACAATGGGATGTTCTTCAAGTATTGCATCCTTAATGCTTGCCCACTTTGCCTGTACCCGCCACCTGTATTTCTTTTGCCAGGGCTAGCTTAACTCTGTTGGCAATCTTATCAAAGTCAGCTCCTCTGAAGTCCCATATTTTGCCTTGGAATGGGATGATTTAGTTGTAGTGGCCAAATTGAACCATATCATATGATGGTCACTGGCCCCCAGGTGACCTTCTACCTGGAGATCTGTGACCCTTTCCCTGTTAGTCAGTACTAGATCTAGGATAGCCCTGTCTCTTGTGGGTTGTTGTACCAGTTGTCTGAGGCCTTCCCCCTGCAGGGAATCCACCATGTGTCTAGTTCTGGCAGATGTTCCTGCTGGTATTGACCAATCTGTATCTGGCATGTTGAAGTCTCCCATTTTCAGAACCTCCCCTTTAGCTGTTATGTTTTGTATATCTTCTAACAGTAATGTGTCTATGTCCTTCCTCTGGTCTGGGAGCCTGTAGACAACCCCAGTTCTTATGGCTGTCCTATTTCCTGTTTCCAGGGTGAATCACAGTTCTTCTGGCTCCTTATGTGTATTCTGAATTTCTGTAGCTTTGATATTTTCATTGACATACAGGGCCACTCTACCCCCCTTTGCATCTCAGTCTCTTCTGAACAGTACATAGCCAGGTACTGAAGTCTCCCAAGTGTGGTTACTGGTAAACCACGTCTTGCTAATTGCTACTATGTCCAAATTGTCACACTTGGACAGCTGGTTCTGATCCCTGTATCATTTTTTTGTAAATATAAAACAATGTGTGATGCACTGTGTCAAGAGGAAATGCTGTCTTGCTGAAGTTGACACAAAACCCCACAGGGATAAGTTCAAAGGACAGGCGGTATTTTAAACTGCGGATTTCTAAAATGCAATTACCTT
The DNA here is from genome assembly GCA_016271365.2 of Neoceratodus forsteri. Taxonomy (NCBI): domain Eukaryota; kingdom Metazoa; phylum Chordata; order Ceratodontiformes; family Ceratodontidae; genus Neoceratodus; species Neoceratodus forsteri. Next base: position 7,125,621 of record CM057458.1, read on the forward strand.
GTCAATTTGCTTTGATCCCAGGAAATAAAATTAGCCATTCATGACATCCTCAGGGAAATCCTTTGATTTTGCACTAGGTGTCATAATGGAAAGAGCATGCTTGTGTTTTGGGTGTCTCCCAGGAAGCCAGCTCACTTCTTCAAAGAGACCTTTGATGTACAGGTCCCAGACTGCATTGTTGTCCAATATGCATGTGTGGGGGAGTGTCGTCAGAGGGAAGCCAGCATTACATCAAAGAGACCTTTGATGTCTGTAGATACCAGGGCCCAGATGAAATTAAGGAGGCCAAAATACTTTGGCTTTGAATATACAGTGACTTGCATCAAATAGACGTTTGATGTCTGTGTGAAGCAAGAGCTCAGACCGGTTTGGACCAGTCAACATGAGAAGAGGAGATTTATTTTGTCATCTATTTTTTTTCAAATACCTTAGTAGACCATCATGTGTTATAAAATATAGATTGTTATACACCAAGGCGGGGTTTGGTGACCTCAGAGAGAAGGCCTGCTCAAGACTGTTTTTAAACCTACTGAGCAAACCTTAGAAATCACACACTTTTCATATTTCTGACTGAGAGAGGAGGAACATCAAAGCACTGAAAGAAACATTAAGAAGTAAGGACCATAGACAAGATTAGTCTGAGTGTTATTATTTGTAGGAATCTGCACTTTTAAACCTGCTTGTTTTAAGGCTGTATGCGTTGAGATATTTTCATATTTTTTTAAAGTAAAGATATATTTTAAAAAGGAAACTGCCTGGTTTGCCTTGAAATTTCTTTTTATATAAGTGGAGCTTTAAAGGTTATAGCTGACACTGTGTATGAGCTTATTGTTATACCAAACTGGGAAACGGATAGAGTTCTCTAAGGTCTTACATAGAGTTCTAAGGGTTCATTTTGTAGACCTGGTTAGGTGCCCATAGGCAAAGATATCTGGCCCCCCAAAGACAGAATTATCTGAGCCTGATAACTGGCTACGCTAACAAGAGGTTATCAGTTTGAATCCCTCCAGAACTTGAGACTAAGGTGACTCGAACCCACAAAACAGACAAGAGGGTTACCTTGTACTGTTAACTGTCCACAAATCCTATGCTTAGAGGTTGGCACTTTGGGAGTAAAGGGCTGACCGGCTGAGCAAATTTGTGACAGATTGGTTGGCAGCAGTATGATAAAAAGTTTGGTGGTATAAGCTTCATTGTTCAGTGTGTCAGCTTGAGACCGTTCAGCTCACTTAGACAAAAAGAAAGGCAGTGTTTTATTTCAAAAGGAAACAGAACTATATCCCTTGGCTTACAGTCAAGTTCCTACCCATTTTATTTTTTTTTCTAAAGTGCCAGTCAGATTAGCAGTAGTCAGGAAAAATGGCGTCCAACTACAGCAGGCACACTGTAGAACACTTAAAACAGTTGTGCAAGGACAGAGGAGTCCTGTTCGAGGTGACAGCCAAAAGGTAGAACCTCATAGAGGCCCTGATGGTAGCAGATACCCAGAGCAGTGAGTCACAGACCGTGACTGAAAGAGACCAGACCTTGAGTGTGGCAGGACTAGCGGCCAGTGAGGGGTCCCGAGCTGATGAGGAGGGCGGCAGGGTCACTGTCAGTGAAGGGCCACAGCAGCAGGGGAAGGTCACCAGTATCCTGAATCCAGAGATACTCAGGCTGCAAATTGAGTCGCGTAGGATGGAACTGGAGGCAGAGCGACAACAGAAGGAGGCAGACCATGAGAAGCGTGAGCGCCAGTGAGCTGCAGAGGAGAAGAGAGAGCGAGAACACAGAGAGGCAGAGTGAGAACGCAGAGCTGCAGAGGAGGAGAAGAGAGAGGAGCGCCAGTGGCAACATGAACTGGAGAAGCTATGACTCCAACCAGCGGCACCAGGGCAGGTAAGTGGCTTGGGTTTAACTGGGACTGCAGGACTGGGCTACAAATTGAACTCCAAATTAATAGCCGAATTTAAGGAAGGGAAGGACATGGATGCCTTTTTAAATTCTTTGGAAAAAGTTTGTATTCAAGCTAAAATTCCTAGAGAGTCCTGGAGCTTCCAGCTATCCCCGCTACTTACTGGGAAAACTCAGGATGCATTAGGTCAAATGAACAATGAGAACAGTGACGATTATAGCAAGTTAAAAGCTGCGCTGTTAAAAAAGTTTGAATTAACTGCTGAATCATACAGAGCTAAATTCCGTAAGCTCAGGAGAAGCTCTGATATGAGCTATGAGGATCTAGCCACGAAACAACGTCAGTTTTTAAAACGGTGGGAAGGAATTGAGGCAAACTCTGTTGATAAAATTGAAAATGTGATTTTATTAGAACAGTTTTATTGGGCATGCCCAGCAGACCTAAAAACCTGGCTAGAGGACCGAGATCCAAAAACAGTGCAAGAGGCTGCTGAACTCTTGGACCTCTATGCCAAGAGCAGACCTGCTCTGAGAGTGAATGGGGCTAGTGTGGCAGTGCAGAAAGGGAAAAGTGTGCCTTCAGGGCAGCTAAAACCCTCACTGCCTCCACCGAAACCAGTTAGCCCCAGATTTCAATGAAAAGATTTATCTGAAGTAAGAAATGCATGTTGGCTGTGTAAGGAAACTGGGCATATTGCCTGACAGTGCCCCAAAAAGGTGAGCCATAATACACAACAGGGTGCTAGGAAAGAAGTGGGTTGTTTGTGTGTCCCTGGGAGTATGCCAGTGAACATGAGGGAACACATGCACCCAGTCATAGTAAATGGTGTACAGACGCATGGGTTAAGGGACACAGGGCATCCCTGATGTTGGTAAAGGGGGATCTGGTACAGCCTGGTCAGTTTATACCCAATAAATACGTAACTGTACAAGGGTTTACTGGTGAAGAGAAAACATTGCCACTCGCTAGTGTTCTCCTGGACTGGGGTGAAGCAGGGGGAACTGTGCAACAGGTAGCTATAGCCAACACATTAGCAGTGGATGTGATCCTGGGTAACAATCTCCAGCAGGGTGGTATGTGCAGTTACCCATAGCTGCCGTGCAAGGGAAAACAGTAGTTCCCTGAACCCCACAGAAACCAGTGTGGAACCACTGAGAGGCTGGTTCCCAGCCTGTGTCTCCAGATGGGGAGACTGATAAAAAGGGGGTAGAAATTTCCCCAGTAGCTAGTAACCACACAGCTACAGAGGGTTACTCTGAAGAGGGAGGGGTGACCCCTTGTCAGAGGGTTGGGATTGACAGTGATCCTGAGGGCCCTGATGCTAGTGCTAGGGACCCTAGTTTAGCGACTGAAGGGGACCTGTCCCATGCCTAGGGACTGTGTGAGGGGTCTGCAGCTGCTCAGAGGAGTGACCCTTGTTTAGAGAAGCTGAGGGCTTAGGCAGACTCAAAGAGCACACAGGGAGGTGATGGCAGACATAAGGTTTATTGGGAAAATGGAGTTATGTATACACAGGCAGTACAGACAGAGGGAGGAATGCTAGGCAGGCAGCTTGTCGTTCCCCAGGGATACTGTGAGCAGTTGCTCAAGGTTGCCCATGATATTCCCTTGTCTGGTCATCTGGGAATCACTGAGTGCGCACAATGCAGTGGTTGGCCCAGAATTTCTACTGGCCTAACTTCACCCAGCAGGTGGAGGAGTATTGCAGGTCTTGTCACTGGTGCCAAGAAATAGGGAAGGCGGGCAAGAAAACCCAAGCCGCCCTGATTTCATTGCCCATAGTGGAGGAGCCATTCCAGAGGGTGGGAATGGATATTGTGGGGCCTTTAAATACCCCCAGCTCCTCAGGGAAGAGATTCATACTGACTGTGGTAGATTATGCCACCCAGTACCCAGAGGCAGTCGCCCTATCCTCACTGAGGACAGACAAAGTGGCAGATGCCTTACTTGGGATTTTCTCCCGTGTTGGGTTTCCGCAGGAGGTAATCACTGATCAAGGGGGTTCCTTCATGTCAAACCTGATGAAATGTTTATGGGAGAAGTGTGGGGTGGTGCAGAGATGCACGACACCATATCACCCACAAGCCAATGGGCTTGTGGAATGATTCAATGGTACCCTAGTCAATGCTCTGGGCGCTTGCTGAACAGCATGGGAGGGACTGGGAGAAATACCTTCCCCACCTGTTGTTTGCATACAGGGAGGTGCCCCAAGAGTCAACAGGATTTTCCCTTCGAACTCTTGTATGGACGCCGGGTACGTGGGCCTCTAGACTTGATCTGGGAGGACTGGGAAGGCAAGCACGCCACCCAGGGAACTCCCATTGTGGATTACGTCCTTAGGTTTAGGGAAAGGCTGAAGGAGCTTATTGCAGCTGCCCAACAGAAACAAAAAGTATGGTACGACCGCTGAGCCAGAGCTCGCTCGTACATGGTGGGTCAGGAAGTCATGGTCCTTATTCCGGTCCGGAAAGACAAGCTGCAAGCTGAGTGGGCAGGACCGTACAAAGTGGTTTGGAAGGTAAATGACGTGAACTACATTGTGGAGTTACCTGACCGAAGACAGACAGAAAGGATGTACCATGTCAACATGATGAAGCCACATGCAAATAGGGTTGACATGGTGTTTGCAGTGTGTAGTCATGGGGAGGGGACGGACGAAGGAGACCCCTTCTGGACTTGCTGGAAGAGAGTAAGCGAGTCCCTTCATGGAGGCAGTAAAATTGTCTCCCAGCTGACTCCAGGCCAGATCCAGAAAGTAAGGGAGGTTTTAGCAGACTTTGCCCCCTTGTTTAGCGCCAAGCCTGGACTAACCCCCTTAGCAACACACGATGTGGAGACAGGGACACAGACACCCATACGGCGGACAGCATATCGGGTGTCAGAGGCTGTCCAAAAGGACATTAGGAGGGAAGTGGAGGAGATGCTGGATTTAGGGGTAATCCAGAGATCACACAGTCCCTGGGCCTCACCCATAGTCCTTGTACCCAAGCCAGATGCCTCGACTTGTTTCTGTGTAGACTATCGTGGACTGAATGCAGTCACGAATTCAGATGCCCATCCGATGCCCCGGATGGATGAACTCCTGGACAAGTTGGGAGGGGCGACCTAACTTACGACCATTGACCTGACAAAGGGGTATTGGCAGGTAGAGTTGATGGACAGAGCTAGGGAGAGGTCAGCCTTCATCACTCCGATAGGCTTATTTAAGTTTAAAGTAATGCCTTCCGGAATGAAGAACGCCCCAGCCACTTTCCAAAGGTGGGTGAACCAGGTGTTAAATGGTGCTGAGGAGTACACTGTGGCATACCTGGATGACATTGCCATCTTTAGTGCCAGCTGGGAGGAACACCTGTCCCACCTTAGGGAAGTGCTGGGCAGGATACAGAAGGCCGGGCTCACTGTCAAAGCCGAGAAGTGCCAGGTAGCCTTGGGAGAAGTGGCATACCTTGGGCATGTGGTAGGCCGGGGACAGATCCGTCCTAACCAAATAAAGATAGAGGTGATCCAGGCATGGCCCAGACCAGAAACTCAGAAGCAGGTCATAAGTTTTCTTGGGACAGCAGGGTACTATAGAAAATTTGTAGCCAATTACAGTGCCCTGGCTGCTCCCCTATCTGACCTGACAAAGAAATGGATGCCCAAGAAAATTACCCGGGGCCCAGCCTGTGAGGAAGCCTTTTCCAAACTAAAGGAGGCACTGTGCAGTGCTCCTGTTTTGACAAGTCCTGACTATAGTAAAACCTTTATAGTTCAGACTGACGCCTCAGACATGGGTATTGGGGAAGTACTGAGCCAGACATCCAGTGAAGGGAGGGACCACCCCATAGCCTACCTGATTAAAAAGTTGCTTCCCAGGGAGCAGTCATACTCCACAGTGAAAAAGGAGTGTCTTGCCATAGTGTGGGTCCTAAGGAAATTGGAGCCATACTTGTATGGGCAGCATTTTGTGGTGCAGACTGACCACAACCCCCTGGTTTGGCTGACGCAGATGGGGAAAAACAATGGTAGATTACTACGATGGAGTCTTGCTTTGCAAGGATATGATATGGCCATTCTACATAGGGCTGGAGCGACTAATCAGAACTCAGATGGGTTGTCCAGGGTGTATGAGAAGTGAACTGATTTGGGAAGCACATCCCATGCAGGAGGATAGAGCCCCCAAATTCAGTCTCGTTGGGGAGGAATTGTCACACTTGGACAACTGGTTCTGATCCCTGTATCATTTTTTGTAAATATAAAACAATGTGTGATGGACTGTGTCAAGAGGAAATGCTGTCTTGCTGAAACTGACACAAAACCCCCCAGGGATAAGTTCAAAGAACAGGCGGTATTTTAAACTGCAGATTTCTAAAATGCAATTACCTTGTCAATTTGCTTTGATCCCAGGAAATAAAATTAGCCATTCATGACATCCTCAGGGAAATCCTTTGATTTTGCACTAGGTGTCATAATGGAAAGAGCATGCTTGTGTTTTGGGTGTCTCCCAGGAAGCCAGCTCACTTCATCAAAGATACCTTTGATGTACAGGTCCCAGACTGCATTGTTGTCCAATATGCACATGTGAGGGGATGTCGTCAGATGGAAGCCAGCATTACATCAAAGAGACCTTTGATATCTGTAGATACTAGGGCCCAGACAAAATTAAGGAGGCCAAAATACTTTTGCTTTGAATATACAGTGACTTACATCAAATAGACGTTTGATGTCTGTGTGAAGCAAGAGCTCAGACCGGTTTGGACCAGTCAACATGAGAAGAGAAGATTTATTTTGTAATTTATTATTTTTTAAATACCTTAGTAGGCCATCATGTGTTATAAAATATAGATTTTTATACACCAAGGTGGAGTTTGGTGACCTCAGAGAGAAGGCCGGCTCAAGACTGTTTTTAAACTTACTGAGCAAACCTTAGAAGTCACACACTTTTCATATTTCTGACTGAGAGAGGAGGAACATCAAAGCACTGAAAGAAACATTAAGAAGTAAGGACCGTAGACAAGATTAGTCTGAGTGTTATTATTTGCAGGAATCTGCACTTTTAAACCTGTTTGTTTTAAGGCTGTGTTGAGATATTTTGTTCTGTAATATTTTCTGTTTTCATATTTTTTTAAAGTAAAGATATATTTTAAAAAGGAAACTGCCTGGTTTGCCTTGAAATTCCTTTTTATATACAGTAAGTGGAGCTTTAAAGGTTATAGTTAACACTGTGTACGAACTTATTGATATACCAAACTGGGAAATGGATAGAGTTCTCTAAGGTCTTGCATAGAGTTCTAAGGGTTCATTTTGTAGACCTGGTTAGGTGCCCATAGGCAAAGATATCCGGCCCCCCAAAGATAGAATTATCTGAGCCTGATAATTGGGTACGCTAACAAGAAGTTATCAGTTTGAATCCCTCCAGAACTTGAGACTAAGGTGTCTCGAACCTACAAAACAGACAAGAGGGTTACCTTGTACTGTTAACTGTCCACAAATCCTATGCTCAGAGGTTGGCACTTTGGGAGTAGAGGGCTGACCGGCTGAGTGAATTTGTGACACAGTTGAGCCTCTGTCATTATTGCCTGCAGGTCTGGGATCTCATTTCCCAGACTGCGAACATTTGTGTACATGATTTTCCATTGGCCAGATTTTGGTGTGTTAGTTGTTGGGTGAGCTCTGGCGTTTTCTCTGTGCGTTGTATGGGGAGCTGGACCTTTTTCCTTACCTGGTGATGCAAATGAGCTGCAAACATGCTGAACTCCTGTTTGACCACTAGCTTTGGGGGGAGGGGTGTTCTTCCCATTCGACGTATGGGGTGCTCTACCCCTCTTCCCATTTGCTAGTTTAAATATTATGCAAAGATGTCAAATGTCTGCCCCAATGCACTGACTCCCTCCTTAGTCAGATGCAGTCCATCAAATTTAAAGAACTTTCACTCCCAAAACTGTTGCCAGTTCCCTACAAAATTGTGTCCTTTTTCCTGGCACCAGCCCTTCAGCCACATGTTTAGCTCCCCTGTCTCCCCTTCTCTGACCTTCCGTCCATCTGCCCCTCCTCTCCCAGACTGGCAGGATCTCAGAGAAGGAGATGCTGGACAAAATAGATGATAGTTTGTCACCCAGCCTGGTCAGGTGTTCCTTGGTCTCCACAACTGACCGGCTGGCGAGATCATTAGTCCCTATGTGTACCAGGATGCCAATGTTTTCTCCTGCTTCCTAAACAATTTTAGCAATGTGGTCGGTGTCTCTCCACACTGATGTACCTGGGAGACATCTGACCATTACCCCTGGCTGGAGATACTGTAGGTATCATCTCCCCGAATCATGGAGTCTCCTATGATCAGAAGTTTTTTGGATTTCCTTTTTGCTTTTTTAGTTTTGGTTCCTGTTTTGGGTGAGTTTTGTTGTGCTAGCTCCTGTGCTGCAGTGTCCTGCTCTGCAGTGTCCTCTGCCCCTTTGTTTGATTTTGGAGAGAGAGATCAATACCTGTTTGTAGTTTTTATATGGTTTGTGGAGGTAATATGTTGGAGAGCACTGAGTGATGGGGCACCTGATTTGCGCCTCCTAACCATCTGCCAACTTCCCCGACCAACTACCCTCTGCGGTCAAGGTGCTTCTGTTGGATGTTGGGGAAATGGCGGGTGGTTCTTATAATATATTTCCTCTTGAATATGCAATTTGAGGTGCACAATCTCTGCCCATGCTGCCTGGAGCTGAGACCTTAGATCTCCAATGGCCCATCATGTAGCACAGCGTCCTAAATCCTGTAACACTGACCTTCTGAAAAGTGTTCCGCAGTACCTGAAGTTAATGATATCCATTCCAGATAACTTGCTGGGTTTATAACCTGGTCAGAGTAATTAGAAGGAAGAAAATGAAAGCAAAAGTTTGATTTTGTGATTTGTTTGTTTGTTTTTGTATAACTTGTTATAACAAGTTAAATTACTAGTGCCCCTGTAAATTAGGTCACCGTGTGGATACCCTACTGATCCTCCCCTTCCTGTTTTGCCACAGGAAATGTCACGACTGTGCTACCCTATAAAAGGAGTGTAGTGTGGGGTGGTTGGGGATGGGGTAAGTGGCTGGGCCCTTCCCCTGCCAAAAAGAAGAACCACAGATGAAAGAAACTAGGTAAGAGCAGAAACTATCAGTCAGCAACAAATGCAGTAACCCTGAAAGCTTATGATAGGGTATAATGGTAGGGTCAGAGGCCACAAACTAGTGTAGTGCTAAAGAGCAGCCTAGATGGGCCTGACGGTCCTTATCTGTTGACAGTTTCTATGTTTCAATGGCCCTTAGTTACGTCAACTTATTTCTAGGAAACAGAGTGTAACTTTATTTCTAATGAACAACTAAACCCATTCCACAGTAACATTAAGTACTGGTTCAGGTTTATTGATGATATCTTCTGCATCTGGCCAGGAGACACTGAACTGATCCCGAGTTTTTTAGATTGGCTTAATGATAAAGATTTGAATCTTCGGTTCACATACTGTACAGATAAACCCTAAATTTCTTGGATCTCACTTTAGCAATTGATAACACCAATCATACTGTGGAATCTCAGTGTTATTGTAAATCAACTGCCACCAATTCTCTGCTTTTTGCTACTAGTGCACATTCTCCAAGCCTTAAAAATTCCATTCCATATAGTCAATTACTTAGGTTATGCAGGAACTGCAGTAATACGAACATACAGAATGATCCAGCAGAAGAAGACCACCCAGTCTATCATGTCTGTTCAGTAAGTGATGCAATGTCTGGCCTTACAGTTTATGCCAATGACCCTGCCCCACCAACTGTTCCTTCCTCCCCTTCCTTGGTCCCAAGAGTTGAGTTCCCTTTGTGCTTGTCCCAGGTTCTCTTGAATGTTCCCACCATTCTTGCTGATACCACCTCCTCTGGCAGCTCATTCCAGGTGGATACTACCCTTACAGAAATGCTTCCTTACATCCCTTCTGAATCCCCCCCATCAATTTTACGCTGTGCCCCCTAGTGGTTCTGTTGTCACTCATTTTAAAGAGACCCTCCCTTTTCACTCTGTTAATTCTCTTCATGTACTTGAAGGTCTCTATCATATCACCCCGTGCCTCCTCTCTTCCAGGGAGTACATTCCCAGGGCTCCCAGCCTCTCCTCATAGGACCTATCCTGTAACCCCTTGGTCATCTTGGTTGCTCTCCTCTGGACCCCCTCCAGCATGCTGATGTCCTTCTTTAGGTAAGGATGCCAGTACCTCACCCCATATTCTAAATGTGGTCTCACCAGTGACCTGTACAATAGTACAATAACCTCGCTCCACCCACTACTGAATCCCTTTGCACTACACCCCAGCATCCTGACACTGCCTCAGTAATGACACAACCTTTGAGTTGCAAGCAAATTTACTTATTTTGAGGTTTAAGGAAAGAGGTTATGACACTAACCTCCTTACCAGATCAAAAGAAAAAGGAAGTAGAATGCCTCCCATTTACAGAGAGTAATAGTAAATGAAGTCCACTCTGAAGAAAGGGGGGTTACTAGTGGGGTACCGCAGGGTTCAGTATTAGAACCGGTCCTCTTCAATGTCTTTATAAGTGACATTGCAGAGGGACTGGAAGGAAAAGTATGTCTCTTTGTAGATGACACAAAGATCTGCAACAGAGTTGATGCACAAGGTGGGGTGGAAAGGATGAGAAGGGACTTGGCAAGGTTAGAGGAATGGTCAAATGTATGGCAGCTTAGATTCAATGCTAAGAAGTGCAAGGTAATGCACCTGGGAAACAAAAATCCAGGAGAAGAGTACACAATGGGGGGTGAGATACTAACAACAACAAAAATGGAAAGGGACCTGGGGGTAGTCATATCAGATGACCTAAAGGTGGGCAAGCAATGTGAGAGGGCAGCAAGGAGGGCTGGGGGGATACTGGGATGCATAGGGAGAGGCATCACCAGTAGAAAACAAGAAGTTATTATCCCTCTGTACAGACAGCTGGTGAGACCCCATCTGCAGTACTGTGTGCAGTTCTGGAGACCCAATCTCCACAAAGACATAGACAGGATAGAAGCTGTCCAGAGGAGGGCAACTAAAATGGTGAAGGGTCTGCACCGGAAGACATATGAAGAGAGACTTAAGGAGCTTAATATGTATAGCCTCGAGGAAAGGAGGGAGAGGGGGGACATGATAGAAACTTTCAAGTACCTCAAGGGAATCAACAAAGTCCAAGAGGGTAGCATCTTTCAAAAAAAGAGGTGTGCAAGAACAAGGGGAACAATTTGAAGATAGAGGGGGGCAGCTCAGAGGTAATTTAAGGAAGTATTTTTTCACAGAGAGGGTTGTGGATGCATGGAACGGCCTTCCGGAGGAGGTTGTGGAGTCAAAAACAGTGGTGGAATTCAAGCATGCATGGGACAGTCATAAGGCAATTCTAGGGGGTGGGGGTAGGAAGAAGTAGCCTACTGGTTAACTAGGATCTGCAGCTTATCCATTAGGTAGGGAAATGGGCAGACTGGGTGGGCCAAGCGGTCCTTATCTGCCATCAAATTCTATGTTTCTATGTTTCCCAGGAGCTTACTAATAGAAAGGGCCAGAGACTCATTAGAAAGACCACCATGTACCATTATAACAGAATACAACCACCTATCAGGCAGGATAGGGAATGTCATTCACAAAAATTGGCCCAAGCAAGCAGCCTTAAACACAAGCTAGTCCACAGCAGATTTAAAACACAACAGGACACTAGGAAAGCTTGGCTACCAAGTAGGCTGATGGGCGTTTACAAATGCAGCAGATGTAACATCTGCAAATATACACAACCCAATCACTGCTTCACACATCCCACATTTCCATCACTGCTTCACACATCCCATGTTTCCATCACTCCTTCACACATCACACATTCCCATCACTGCTTCACATATCTCACGTTTACATCACTGCTTTAACATATCCCACATTTCCATCACTGCTTCACACATCCCACGTTTCCATCACTGCTTCACATATCCCACGTTTCCATCACTGCTTCACACATCCCACGTTTCCATCACTGCTTAACATATCCCACGTCTCCATCACTGCTTCACACATCCCATGTTTCCATCACTGCTTAACATATCCCACGTTTCCATCACTGCTTCACACATCCCACGTTTCCATCACTGCTTCACACATCACAGGTTTCCATCACTGCTTCGCACATCCCATGTTTCCATCACTGCTTCACACATCCCACGTTTCCATCACTGCTTAACATATCCCACATTTCCATCACTGCTTCGCACATCCCACATTTCCAACACTGCTTAACATATCCCACGTTTCCATCACTGCTTCGCACATCCCACATTTCCAACACTGCTTAACATATCCCACGGTTCCATCACTGCTTAACATATCCCACGTTTCCATCACTGCTTAACATATCCCACGTTTCCATCACTGCTTCACACATCACACGTTTCCATCACTGCTTCACACATCCCACGTTTCCATCACTGCTTCACACATCACACGTTTCCATCACTGCTTCACATATCCCACGTTTCCATCACTGCTTCACATATCCCACGTTTCCACCACTGCTTTAACATATGCCACATTTCCACCACTGCTTTAACATATCCCACATTTCCATCACTGCTTCACACATCCCACGTTTCCATCACTGCTACACATATCCCACGTTTCCATCACTGCTTAACATATCCCACATTTCCATCACTGCTTCACACATCCCATGTTTCCATCACTGCTTAACATATCCCATGTTTCCATCACTGCTTCACATATCCCACGTTTCCATCACTGCTTCACACATCACAGGTTTCCATCACTGCTTCACACATCCCATGTTTCCATCACTGCTTCACACATCCCACATTTCTTGAACTAAAAGTAAACATTCAACAACTCATTACATGTGACACACAATATGTTGTAAATCTATTGTGGTGTAGCTGTGGCCTTATTTATGTTGGGAAGACTGTGCATCCATTGAAGCAACATATACCGGAACATGTACGTTCAGTACTTAATAACAACAGGGACACTCCTGTGGGGCTTTTTTTTTTCATTTTTTATTTCATGGATCTAGGCTGGAGGATTTTAAATGTATGGGACTTGAATGTGTGCCCACTATAAGGACAGGAGGCGACATTACTTCCAAAAGAAAGTGAATGGATTCACAAACTTAACTTCTCTCCTGGTGGCAATTTTGGATCGGGTTCAGCAATGGATGGCTCCAATGTCATAAGGCGGCTAGGGGACTGAAGGAGTTAAATCCACAGGCCTGACCATTCTTAAAGAAATGAAATGCTGCTCTGCTCCTCAACTACTTCGACCTGTTTAAATCTTATGCCAATACCAGGAGATGTAATCTGAGTCAAGTGTTGCCTTTTTGCTGTTATATTTGATTTGAACTAATGTCAATATTTTTCTCTCCCTTTCTCTTCCAGAATTCTATCCCAACTACTTGTGACAGGGTGAAATAGGACCCTGTCCCAGTTGTTAGAGAAAGTGTTTAAAATGCAAGGATCTGTCCTTTCCTGTCTATTTGTCTGCCTGGTTGCGCAACCCAATTTTCCTGTGAGACCTCGGACTTGATCAACCCGAACAGTCTCACAATTCTTTGCCTCTCACTGTCTCTCAGTTTTCTCTTGCTGTCTGTCTTTTCTTCCCTTGCATATCCGCTGATATAAAAATACATGCAAATTAATATGTGGAAATGTAACTGATATTAGGATCCTTTTGTTTAGAAAATATATAGTGCTACAGTTGAAATGTATATACTTATAATTTGAGATGACTGCAAAAAACTGTTGGAAAATAGAGGTTACCTTACTGCAAATCTTTGAGCCTTTTGCAAAAGCTGTGGAAATGGGACCTCTCAGCTCAGGCACACCATGTTCTAGCAGCTCCTGCCTGATATTTACAAAAACAGGATGCTTGCTAAGAATGGGGATTGAAAAGACTTATAAAGGAGCTACGCTGCAACTGCTAAAGATTAGAAGAAAAAGGGACACAGAGACTGAAATAAAAAACTATTTAATTTCACCTCTGTACATAGTTATGAACAAGTTTATTTTTTTATGTTACTGCTACTGTAAATAAATATTTTTGGTGAATTCTACAGCTGCTCCTGGTTTTCCTATGCTTCCTGACCTATGCCGCAATGACAGATGGTGTCAGCCTAAGTGGGATTTAAGCCATGCATACCCTAAGACAGGAATTTTGTGCGTGGGTACTAGACCTAGTAGCAGGGAAGTACAGAGGAAGGCATGGATCCTGCAGCAGCAAGTCCAGGAGTGGTTACCAGGAGAATGGCAGCCAAACTAGCAGAGATCGAAGTCTAGTCTGAGATTGCACAGCCAGCACAAGTTATGGAAAAAGAACAGGCAGTGTCAGAACCTGAAAGCCTGATGAACTTTTTCAAATGGTGGGCTACGCAACAAAAAGAGACTGAGAAGCAGAGAGAAAAAGAGATGCAGCGACAGGAACAGTGATGGCTGGATGTCTTGCAAGCTATCAAGGGCAGAGGATCCGGCACAGATCCAGATGAGCAACAAAACACAAGCAACTTAAAGGCCATTAAACTTACAAAGTTGTGTCCCTCGGATGCTATAGAGGTATACCCGACAACTTTTGAAAGAGTTGCCACAGCCTGCCAGTGGCCAAAGCAGCAATGGACAATCAGACTAGTACCCTACCTGACAGGGAAAGCCCAACTTGCCTACAGCAGTATGGACATTGCACAGTCAGAAAACTATGACCTGGCAAAAAGTGAAATCCTGAAAAGGTATGACATCTCCAGAGAGACATACAGGCAGAGATTTCGATCTCTGAGGTACAACTAGGTCGACAATCCTAGAGAAGCCTTCACTCAACTCAGAGAATACCTAATAAAATGGATCCAACCAGAGAGCAAAACAGTCCCACAGATCATCGACACATTTGCCATGGAGCAATTCATCAACATCTTGACTACAGATGTGCAGCTGTGGGTAAAGGAACACTGACCAGAGAGTGGGGAAAAGGCTGTTTCTTTGGCTGAGGACTACCAAATGGCCAGACAGACGCCACAGCAGCGAGGTAACAGCCAAGCTTAAGGCACTCTTTTTCCCATTTAAACTCCAAGCTTGATAAGAACACTGGTGGGGGTAACAAATCTGTGCCCAAAGATGTTACCTGCTATAACTGTAATAAGCCAGGCCATTTTGCAAGAAACTGCCATAGTAAGGAGAGTGGCACTGGAGCAGATTTGCCCTTGGCAAACTGGGGCAAATACTTAACAGATGTGAAGGTGGGGGATAAGACTGTGAAGGGACTCATTGATTTGGGAAGCAGACAGACCCTAGTGCACATAAAAGTGCTGGGAAAAACACTGTGCAAAGGAACCAGATACTGGTGTCATCTGCATCCACAGGGACCCTCGATACTATCCCACCACCCAAGTGACTCTGACCATTAAGGGTGTGTTGCACCAAATGAAAGTGGGGGTAGTACCTAAGTTACCTGTACCTGTGATTATTGGAAATGACTTTCCAGGATTTACTGAATTAATCAAGGAGGGAGTGAATCCTGATGTTTCAGCAGCTGTGATGACAAGAGCTCAGGCAAAGAAAATTTCAGACAGTGGGGACACTTTTCCTTTCAGTGATTTTGATTCAGACTTGTTTGAGCACAGCTCTAAGATCCGGAAATCCAGTAAAGAAAGACGATGCCCGAAGAAACTGTGGCAACAAATGACTGATAGACATGAAGGGTTAAAATATGGAAATGCTGAAACTAAATTGTTAACTGATTGTGATTTTCTTTCAGAGCAAGCTAACAATGTTTCTTTCCAGGGTTATTTCAAGCAGCTGGAGGTGAAACCAAAACAGGGTGGACCAATGTTTAAAAAATGTAATGTTTTACTGTACAGAGTTTGGGTTAAACCTCAGACACAGGAACAGACAGAACAATTGGTTATACCACAGAAGTATAGAACAGAGTTATTACAGATAGCACATGATAGTCCTATGCCTGGTTACTCAGAGAGGGACTGCACCCTTGCCAGATTGCTGTATAGATTTTACTGGCCTGGAATTCATGAAGATGTTGCTACCTATTGTAATTCCTGTGCTGAGTGTCAGAAAGTAGCCCTAGTCACTAGAAAAGACAAGGTGCCCCTGGTGCCCCTACCCTTGATAGACGTGCCTTTTGAGAGAATTACAATGGATGTGGTTGGTCCTTTAGACAAAAGTAAAAAGGGTAATAGATTTATCCTGGTAGTATGCGACTATGCTACTCGATACCCAGAAGCACTTCCAATGTGTACTCTTACAGCCCCAAAAGTTGCAGCAGAGCTTGCCAAAATTTTCAGTAGAGTGGGCATACCTGAAGAAATTATTACTGATCAGGGCACTAATTTTGGTGCTGAATTGCTTAAGGAGCTGGACAGACTACTAGGTATCACTGCCATAAGAACCTCCCCCTATAACCCTCAGACAGACGGTCTTGTTGAGCATTTTAATCAAACCCTAAAATGCATGTTAAAAAGGTTTGTTAAAGGGGAAGGGAAAGATTGGGACCAATACTTGCCTTACCTACTTTTTGCTTACAGAGAAGTGCCACAGGCACCAACAGGGTTTTCATCATTTGAAATGCTGTATGGTAGGCAGCCAAGAGGGCCACTGGATGTGATAAAAGAAACATGGGAAGATAACCCCACTCAGAAACAATCTATATCTTCTTATATGTGTGCCCTAAAAAAGAAGCTGGCAAAACATGTTGAAATTGCCCATAGTAATCAGGAAGAGGCCCAAAATCAGCAGAAGGTATATTATGACCATGGGGTAAAAGAAAAAGTTTTCGAGCCAGGTGAAAAGGTTTTGCTATTGTTACCCACAACAGAAAATAAGCTGTTAATGAAGTGGCAAGGGTCTTATAAAGTTCTTAGACATACTGGCACTGTTAACTACGAGATTGAGACCTCTGACAGGAAAAATCCTACTAAGATATATCATGCTAACCTCCTCAAGAAATGGGTTGAAAAAATGCCAAAAGCTGCCTTGCTAGTTTTACCAGAAACTGATAAAGAAGATACTGATGTAGCTTATGATAGACTGGAACAAACTGTAAATGCTGATGCTGTAAAGGAGAATGTTTCCTTAACCTCAGAACAAACTGCAGACATTCGTAATGTGCTAAAGACATTTAACAGTACTTTTACCAAGGTACCAGGCTGAGCAAAAGGGGTTGATCACGTAATAGTGACAAGGAATGTTCATCCTATTAGGCAAAAGACTAACAGGTTGCCAGAGCGGTTAAGAGCTGATGTGGTTAAGGAAATAAAAA
The DNA here is from genome assembly GCA_016271365.2 of Neoceratodus forsteri. Taxonomy (NCBI): domain Eukaryota; kingdom Metazoa; phylum Chordata; order Ceratodontiformes; family Ceratodontidae; genus Neoceratodus; species Neoceratodus forsteri. The sequence goes on from CM057458.1 coordinate 7,142,804, forward strand.
ACATGAAAGAACTGGGTATCATAGAGGAGTCAAGGAGTGCTTGGTCATCTCCAATGGTAATTGTAAACAAAAAAGAAGGGAGTGTTAGAATCTTCCTTGATTTTAGGAAACTTGAGTATCAGAATTTGACAGTTATCCAATGCCCAGAATAGATGATTTGATGGACAGACTGGGGAGTGCGAAGTATATCAGTACCCTCAACCTCACCAAGGGTTACTGGCAAATGCCTATAGCTAAAGAATCCAGAGATAAAGCTGCATTTGCCACCCCTATAGGATTCTATCAGTTCACTACCATGCCCTTTGGTTTACATGGTGCGCCAGCTACATTCCAGTGGTACATGGATGTAATTTTATCCCCTCACACTGGTTATTGTGCTGCGTACCTAGATGATGCTGTGGTGTACAGTCCAGACTGGAATAGCCACCTGGAACACCTACGAGCAGTTATCCAAGCTATCAAAAATGCAGGTCTGACTATTAGTCCTACCAAATGTGCATTGGGCATGCAGGAAACCAGATATTTGGGCTGTGTGTTGGGAAATGGAGACGTTAAGCCAGAGGTTTCTAAAATAGAAGCTGTAGCTAACATCCCTGTCCCTAAAACAAAGAAACACGTCAGGTCATTTTTAGGGCTGGCTGGTTATTATCAGAGATTTTTTCCCAACTTTGTTGAATTAGCTACTCCCCTCACTGAACTAATGAAAAAGCAGTACCCAAATAATGTGAAATGGACCGCAGAGTGTGATGAAGCTTTTCAAGCCATTGAGGCTGTTATGTTCAGCCCATTTTAAGAAGCCCAGACTTTGAGAAACCATTTTTGCTACAAACAGATGCATCTGAGGTAGGCCTAGGTGCAGTACTGAGTCAAAATATAAATGGGACAGAGCATCCCATTCTGTATATAAGTAGGAAGTTGCATGACAGAGAGAAAAGGTACTCCACTATCGAAAAGGAATGTTTAGTAGCAAAGTGGGCCATGGAGTCCCTTAAGTTTTATTTGCTAGGAAATGACTTTCTTCTTGTAACTGATAACAATCCTCTCTGTTGGCTTAACCAGATGAAAGATAAAAATTCCAGAATCACAAGGTGGTACCTGGCACTACAGCCACTTAAAATCAAGGTGATACAAAAATCTGGTAAAGAGAATAGCAATGCTGATTTTCTGTCAAGATATGTGTAACCCCCTTGTTACCCGGGGTTACTAGAATCCCAGTAAGACCTAGTGGTAGGCAGGGAAGGCAGCTTGTGAAACTCCAGTTAAATGGGTTTCACACTGTCTCACTCTGTTCTCAGTCTCAGCTGAGACTGAGGGATGACATCACCAATAGAACTTTCGCAGCTGCATAAGCCACATTGGAATCTGCAGCAAAGGGAGTTAGATAGAACGTTGGGAGTTTTCAAGTGAGAGTCTACAGTTGGCTTGAAGGAGTGAGTTTGTACTCAAGTGGTGGAGACCGCTGTTTTCGGGTCTCAGTGCCCCTTCCCTCTGGGGAGGGGGATGTAAAGATTCCCAGAAGATTCCTGGGGCAATCCCCTTAATCCTGCTAGTGGAGGAAAAGCTGCCTGTTTAGTCCAAGATTTATTTTGGAAGATGGAAGATTTGTGAGTCATCTGTGGGGCACCTGCAACTTAAGGGTGAGTGTCTGCTCTGGCTAAAAGGGCATATGTTTTCTTCACCCTGGGACTTGTGTGAAAATCTAGGGAATGAACTACATATTGGGAAGCCTAGAGAAATGGGCCAAGCAAGTAAAAGTAGTGTCAAATCTCAGAGTTTTGTGAGATGCAAATAATATGTAGAGGAGATGTGACAGACGTCTACCCTTAATCTACATTTAGAAGTTCAGCAAAGGAATTGCTCAGTTTTTCCACAGAAATGGCCAGGTATGGGCTGTGGGAGCTGGAGGTGGGTGGCCCCCCATCTTTAGTGACCAGGTCCACCTCTATGGATTTCTTCTGTGGTTTCTGCTTTGCCTCAGGCACTTGGCTAGTGATGGGGGAAGTACCCAGACATGGGATTGTAAGGAAAATTCTCTCTAGGAGTCGCAGACTCTAGTGTGGTGTGGGAAGCCACGACAGGATAATTGGTTCATTCCTCAAATGGACCGTGAATGGGATAATTGGTTCATTCCTCAAATGGACCATGGATCAAGTGGTCGGCTGGGGAGCCGGGCCAGTGGGGAAAACCCAAGTGTGTACAAGTCAGGCTGTGTACCCAAAGCAGCGTGCAAGTCCGGGCTGTGTGCCTGGTGGGTTCAGAGCCTGAGGGCTGGAAATGGTGATAAAGTGTTCTGTAGTCTCTAATCTGCATTACCAGGAAATGTAGCTCCGTGGGGGTTCGTCTATGCTTTGTTTGTTCAGCTAGTATGTGAATAAAAGCCACACTGAAGAATTCCATTCCTGGTCCTGGACATTACAGTTATTGCTTCCTGTGTTCGGATTTACTTGGGTGCCCCTGTGCAGAGTAGCCAAACCTAGGTCCCCCTGTGCCGAGTAACCTCGTCCTCCCCGAACCCAGTCCCCACCAGGTACTGCTGTCAGCTTCAACAGCATGCCACCTGTTGTTTTGGCAAAAAGGCAGGGATGAGGGGTTACAAAAATGGAGGCACCGCTTTGGATTTGTTCTGGGAGGAAGGTGCTTGGGCAAGGGGGGCTAGCGTTTTGGCTGTCTGGCAGTGGGTAGCCCAAAAAGCTGAAGAAATTTCCCTTGTGTGTTGCTGTGGATCTTGTGCTGCTGTTTAAAAATGCCAACTGTTTACCAAGGAGCAGTAAAGCCAAAGAGTGTGCCCTTGTCCTGCATCAAATTGTTTACAGCATTTTTGCCTGCTTGTTAAAATGAACTGTGGTAAAGAAAAGTGTGGAAGACTAGGGGTAGCAACAGAAAAATTGTGCCCTGGACATTTGAAATGTTTTAAAAATAAACTGTGGTAAAAAAAAGTGTGGAAGACTAGGGGTAGCAACATGAAAATTGTGCCCTGGACGTTTGAAATGCTTTTAAAAATAAACTGTGGTAAAGAAAAGTGTGGAAGACTAGGGGTAGCAACAGAAAAATTGTGCCCTGGACATTTGAAATGCTTTTAAAATGAACTGTTGTGAAGGAAAGTGTGGAAGACTAGGGGTCGCAACATGAAAATTGTGCCCTGGACGTTTGAAATGCTTTTAAAATGAACTGTTGTGAAGAAAAGTGTGGAAGACTAGGGGTAGCAACAAAAAAATTATGCCCTGGACATTGGAAATGCTTTCTGAATGAATTGAGAGACTGTAGTGTAAATGGCTATGTTAAATGGCTGAAATGGGCTCCCGCCGTGGAGTCAGTTAAAAAAAAAAGTTGCATTCTGCAGTTTAAATTTGCCTGCTCGACGATCGCCGTGAGGAGAAGAGCCCTCGCGAGGAAGAAGAGGCTCATTTGCATGGCGCCGTGTGGTTGGTCAGGCTGCAATCAGTCCCGCCCCTCAGCCAGCTCTACAGAGACTGCCCCAGCATTCGAGAGGGAGTGAGAGTGGAGTGCGTGTACTGGCAGTGGAGGAGTGTCGCAAGTGTTAAAATCGCTGTAAACTTTCAAAAAATAGACTTGTTAGTTTAAAATTGGGCTCAACCCGCTAATCGATCGTCCGAATTGCAAGTTTGGTGGTTAAGAAGACGATCGGTAGGACTGCACGCCCGTTTCTGTTCTGAGGCCTCCAAGAACTGGCTGCAGGCCGTTTTTCCCCATCGCAGCAAACTGCTACTGATAACAGTAAGTAACCATCCTTAAACTGCTCAAACAGTGATTTTAGCCCTATGCCATATAAATTGTGTGCAGCAGTGTAGTCACTAGGCAACGCTGTGTAAAGTCCTGCCACCAAGTGCAAGTCTGTTAAGCCATTGACTGTGTGCATAGTAATGAATTTAGCCTCAGTTTAAAGTTTGCAGTCAGAGAGAGACTGTAGGTTGTAGCAAAGTGCAGCACTAAAAATACAGGCAATCCTGTGCCAAAAACCTGAAGCTTTAAGGGACTGTGAATAAAATAAATGATACCAGCATGTAAAAAGTCCATGGAAAATCCTGTAAATGTGTTTAAAGTCAGAACAGAGCAAGTTGTGCAATTTGAGCAAAAGTTATCAGTAGTTTGTGTAAATCAGGTGCGCAGTGGCTTGACCCAGATTCTGAATGTTGATGCACAGGAGTGCTGCCGCCGCAATTACAGGGTGGGGTAGTAAAGTAAACACAGCAGCAGAGGAGCCTTTTTACCACTAAAGAGTGTGTTCAGTAAAGTTGGGACTTTTATTTACAGTGAACTTTGCTTATTTTTCTGCAGTTATGGCCTCAGGACCAGCTCGTTACCCGGATCATGCCCGGGTTGCAGTAACAGCAACAGTAAATAGACTGAGGGATATTGAAAAGTGGTACTATGGAGGACAACTGCCTCCTCATGTGGCGATTCCTAATTTTCCAGTGCATGTATGTCAAATATGCTTGAGAGCTGGAAGGGACGTCTTCATGATTCCTACTGTGCTGGATGCCTAGAAAAATATGGCTTGTATAAAGCGCCTCCAATTCGTTTGGCTCCCACATGGACAAAAATTCAGGAATCTGCAGTTGGCAGCACACAGCACCTGGCGGAGCCTGTGGAGGAAGGCCCCTTGGGGGAGTGTGGCACAAAGCTGGAGGGTGCAGAGTTAGAGACAGAACCTGAAGTTGAAGTTTCGGATGCTGGATCCCAGAAAGAAAGTTCAGATAAAGCATCAGTAGACCCTTGGGGGGGGGGGGCCTAGCCCAAGTCTCTTAGTTGAAGATGAGATGCGGGAGGCCTTTGAGTGGGAGGTGTCGACCTCCGTGCCTAGTGATGAGTGGATAGTCTCAGGAGTGAGAACGACTGCTCACTCCTGGGCTCAGATCCTCAGTGAAGAGGAAGATAAGGGGGAACCTATGTGGCCTTGTGAAAAAGGAACGGGTACACAGCCTCAAGATCTTGCCTCGGAGGAATGTATGGAAGAAAGTGGTGATGCCACTGCCCTGGCTTTACAGGAGGAAGAAGTCAGGGATCCATTTCTAATTTCCTTAAGGATGCGTAGCTGGCAGAACCAGGACTGGCCACCCCCAAGCCAGGCCAGCGGTCTCAGATTGACCAAAGCAAGTAAAGAGGAGAGACTGGTTCGTAGAAAGGCAAATGACATCTATGGTATGACCTTTCCTACCTTTCCTCGGAAAGTCTGGGAGGAGATTGAGAACTGCAGGAAATCCTGGATCTGGGATGAAGCAATGAAAAGTGGGCATCCTGGGGCCAACAAGCATGTAAAGAATAGACTGTTCCACGAAAAGTATACCCAGTGGAAGAGAGGCAGGACACTGTTTATGGACAGAGTGAGAATAGTGGATGGAGAGGGACATGAACTCTCCCACTGTGTGAATTATGTGCACCCAGACGGGGTAATAATTCAAGCTCCTGACCCCCGGTACTATTGGCCTCAGTGCAAGGACCTCTCAGCAAATAAGCCAGTGCCTACAAAATGGAGAGCCGAGCAGTGGTCGTTAATACTGCCACACCAGACTGTGAAGTGCCTTTATTGATTCGCCAATATGAATATCCAGGACTCAGGTGCCCCACATTCATCAGTCTACAGTGTACTGGCCTTTCCAGCATCCATCGACTGGCCCACCAGATGACTTCAGATCCAGAGAGGACACCAACCCAGCTGTATCCTGTTCATTGCCTGGTAATCGGATGACGTCGGACCAGCTGTATTCTTTTTGTTCCTGTTCTAAGGTTCCGTCTCCAGAGATGACATCAGCCCAGCTGTTCCCAGATGTGCCCTCCTGTGGTTCCCGGAAGATGTCCGCCCAGTTGTATCGGAAGAAATGCTGCCAGGGAGAGTCTTCGTCAGAGGTGCAGGTCGGTTAAGAATTCGTACTACAAGTGGCTGGTAAGTCTGAACTTTTCTATCTTTATGACATTGCAGTACACACCCTACATTAACAGACTTCAAAATGTGTGAACTGTCCTCAAAGACTCTCCCCTTCGGGACTTTGGCCTGTTAGAACTGTGCTTCAGCGGGCTCCGGCCCAGGAGAGACTCTTTATTGGACTAGCCTTCGGGCATTGCGGTCACTAGTTGGGACTTTTAGGGCACTCCATCCCCCCAAATGTGTATTGTAAATAATGTCGTTGATTTCTAATGTAAATACTGTTTTTCTAACTTTTTCTAAAAAAAAAAAAAAAAAAATCTTTTGGGATTTTTCAGTGTTTTGATGGTAGGGGTTTAGGTATACTGTGTATGCAGATTAGGAGTGTGTGTTGTCTTTCTTTTTCTTACAGGTGTTCCTGGGAAGACAAGAAGAGGAGGAGGGGCTCATCGGAGTTCCTCATCAGTGCTTTAGTGTGTTTAGACATTTAAAGTACTGTGGTGTTATTGTTGTTATTACTGTATTAACCCTTTCCTTCCACAGGTGTGGTTGTGGGGGTAGGGAGGAGGCAGTAATGTGGTATTTTAATGGTGTGTGGTTGCAGGTTGCCCAAGGTCGAGGAGGTCCCCAGGTTGTTTTTGTTTTGGGGTATTAGGTTAAAGGCAGATAGGTTTTCCCTAGAGGGTTGGGGGGATAGACAGGCTGTGGTCCTGAGTGGCCATTGGGACCGCAGTGCTGATCTATCTGGGCTATGCTCTGGATAGTTCTACCAGAGCCACTGGGTGTCCATAGTAAGTGGGCAGTGTAGAGGCTGATATGTCAGCTACAGACCTCTAGGCCCTTAGTGTTGCCTGCCTGTGCTTGCACATGGCAGGAGGGGGCCTGATCACCCCCCTCCGCAGGTAGCACATAGGGTAGGATAGCCTAGGCCAGGTAAATAATGACTGCAGACAGTCATTTTCCTGGTCAAGGCAGTGTAACCCCTTGTTACCCGGGTTACTAGAATCCCGTAAGACCTAGTGGTAGGCAGGGAAGGCAGAGCCAGAAACTCCAGTTAAATGGGTTTCACACTGTCTCACTCTGTTCTCAGTCTCAGCTGAGACTGAGGATGACATCACCAATAGAACTTTCGCAGCTGCATAAGCCACATTGGAATCTGCAGCAAAGGGAGTTAGATAGAACGTTGGGAGTTTTCAAGCGAGAGTCTGCAGTTTGGCTTGAAGGAGTGAAGTTTGTACTCAAGTGGTGGAGACCGCTGTTTTCGGGTCTCAGTGCCCCCTTCCTCTGGGGGGGGGGATGTAAAGATTCCCAGCAGATTCCTGGGGCAATCCCCTTAATCCTGCTAGTGGAGGAAAAGCTGCCTGTTTAGTCCAAGATTTATTTTGGAAGATGGAAGATTTGTGAGTCGCCTGTGGGGCACCTGCAACTTAAGGGTGAGTGTCTGCTCTGGCTAAAAGGGCATATGTTTTCTTCACCCTGGGACGTGTGCGAAAATCTAGGGATTGAACTACATATTGGGAAGCCTAGAGGAATGGGCCAAGCAAGTAAAAGTAGTGTCAAATCCCAGACTTTTGTGAGATGCAAATAATATGTAGAGGAGATGTGACAGACGTCAACCCTTAATCTACATTTAGAAGTTCAGCAACGGAATTGCTCAGTTTTTCCACAGAAATGTTCGGGTATGGGCTGTGGGAGCTGGAGGTGGGTGGCTCCCCATCTTTAGTGACCAGGTCCACCTCTATGGATTTCTTCTGTGGTTTCTATTTGCCTCAGGCACTTGGCCAGTGATGGGGGAAGTACCCAGACATGGGATTGTAAGGAAAATTCTCTCTAGGAGTCGCAGACTCTAGTGTGGTGTGGGGAGCCACGACAGGATAATTGGTTCATTCCTCAAATGGACCGTGGATCAAGTGGCCGGCAGGGGAGCCGGGCCAGTGGGGAAAACCCAAGTGTGTACAAGTTGGGCTGTGTACATAAAGCTGCATGCAAGTCCGGGCTGTGTGCCTAGTGGGTTCAGAGCCTGAGGGCTGGAAATGGTGATAAAGTGTTCTGTAGTCTCTAATCTGCATTACCAGGAAATGTAGCCCCGTGGGGGTCCGTCTATGCTTTGTTAGTTCAGCTAGTATGTGAATAAAAGTCACACTGAAGAATCCCATTCCTGGTCCTGGACATTACAGTTATTGCTTCCTGTGTTCGGATTTACTTAGGTGCCCCTGTGCAGAGTAGCCAAACCTAGGTCCCCCCTGTGCCGAGTAACCTCATCCTCCCCGAACCCAGTCCCCACCAGGTACTGCTGTCAGCTTCAACAGCATGCCACCTGTCGTTTTGGCAAAAAGGCAGGGGTGAGGGGTTACATATGGATCAGGAATTGAGGGTTCTGAAGGTTGAAAAAAATGAATGAGTTTGAACTTTACTGTTTGCTGTACTGTTATAGAACAACAGATAACGTACATGTGCTTAATTTCTGAAAGCAGCAAATGTTAGTACAGAATAAAAAAGTTTTGGAAACCTGTTTAATAAAACAGGTTCCCTCTTAAGGAGAGGGACTGTATGTGACAAGATGAACTAGGACCCTGTCCCAGTTGTTAGAGAAAGTGTTTAAAATGCAAGGATCTGTCCTTTCTGTCTATTTGTCTGTCTGGTTGCGCAACCCAACTTTTCTGTGAGACCTCAGACCTGAACAACACGAACAGTCTCACAATTCTTTGCCTCTCACTGTCTCTCAGTCTTCTCTTGCTGTCTGTCTTTTCTTCCCTTGTATATCTGCTGATATAAAAATACATGCAAATCAATATGTGGAAATGTAACTGATATTGGCATCCTTCTGTTTAGAAAATATATAGTGTTACTGTTGAAACGTATATATTTATAATCTGAGATGACTGCAAAAAGCTGTTGGAAAAGTACAGTTACGTAAGAACTTACTGTAACAGTAGATCTTTGAGAGAGGTTCCAGCAGTAGGTCATTACTTGTAGGACTAACGCCACTTGGCGTCAGGACTGCCCAGCAAATTTTTCCAGCGATGCCTGGCAGGGGATCGCCCACCCGACGTCACGTAATGACGTCAGCGTGACTCTATATAGTGGGCGGTCCCCACTCCTGCCCTCCAGTTCTCCTGCTGGAGTCCCTGAAGGAAAGACAGGAGAAGGAAACAGGTTCTTGAGTCCCAAAAGAGATTTGGAGGAAGGAGGGAGGGAAAAATATGACCTACTGCAGGAACCTGTCTTGAAGATCTACTGTTATGGTAAGTTCTACGTAACTGTACTATCTTACTTCGAGAGGGCTCCTGCAGTAGGTCATTACATGTAGGACTGAATCCCAAGCAGTCCCTCAGAAGAGAGACCGAGAAACACGGGAGGAGGAGTAACAGAAAGGACAGAACAGGACCAGCCTAGGACAGAAGGCCCTGCAGAACGGTGAGGCCAAACCCGGCCTTCCGCCTAGAAGCTATGTCCAGACTGTAATGCTTGGTAAAGGTATGGACTGAACTCCAAGTTGCTGCTGCACAGATCTCTGCTGCAGAAACATTACAAAAACAAGCCGCAGATGCAGCCATGCCTCTAGTGGAATGACCTCTAATAGCCCCCAGCAGAGGCTTGTTGTGCTTCTGATAACAAAAGTGGATGCAATTAGCTAACCACGTTGACGGGCACTGTTTGGAGACAGCCTTCCCCAAGGATTTGGGGGCAAAGGACACAAAGAGCTGGTCATCCTTACGGGAATCTTTAGTCCGATGGGTATAGCACCTTAGGATTTGGTGCACATGCAAGGTATGCAAAAGCACCTCACCTCTATTCTTGGGAGCCGGATAATAAACTGGTAGTTTCACTGACTGATTCAGCATGAACTCCGACACCACCTTGGACAAGAACTTAGGATTTGTTCTGAGGACCGCCTGGTCCCTATGGAAAATCAAATAAGACTCCTTAAACACCAGGGCCTGAATCTCAGAAATTCTTCAAGAAGAAGTAACGGCAACTAAAAACAGTGCTTTCCAAAACAGCGCAAGTCACAGGTCATCGCTGGTTCGAATGGAGGGAGTGTGAGCTTCTCCAACATGAAATTCAAATCCCAAGGCAGTGTAGGGCTGCAGATGGGGGGTTTCAGATGAAGATTCCCTTTCGGGAAAGTTTTGGAATTCTCCAACTGGGCCACAGGCTTACCATCCACAAGCACGTGATACGCTGAAATGGCAGACAGATGTACTTTGAGAGAGGAATAGGATAACCCGGAATCAGAAAGACGAAGCAGGTACTCCATGATATGTGGGGCTAAACAAGAGAAAGGGTCCCATCCCTTGGAAGCTGCCCAGATAGAGAAACGTTTCCACTTCATGGCGTAAGTGGATCTGGTGGAGGGCTTTCTAGCCTCCATCAGCACCTGGGCTACTCTGGTGGAAACACCAAAGTGAGACCTCACTATGTCTGCAGGAGTCATGCATGCAGATGCAGGGTCCTGAGCCCTGGATGCACAAGCCGGCCCTGGTTCTGAGTGAGAAGGTTGTGCACCAATGGAAGCGGAACCGGGGGTTCCCTCGCTAACTGCCGTAGAAGCGGGAACCAAATTTGCCTCGGCCAGAGAGGAGCAATCAGGATCATTCAGACACTCTCTGCCTGAAGTTTGATGAGTACCCTCTGCAGAATGGGAAGCAGGGGGAGAGGCGTGTAAGAATCTCTCTGTCCAAGACAGCGACAATGCGTCATGCCAGAAAGCACCATGCCCTGAAACGAGCGAGCAAAAACTGGGAAGTTTTGCGTTGGATGGGGAGGTGAAAAGGTCGAGTTCCGGTCACCCCCACCTCTGAAACAGTGACTCTACCACTTCCTGGTTTAGTTCTCATTCATGAGCGAAGGTGTAAGATCTGCTGAGGCTATCCATCAGGACGTTTTGCACTCCTGGAACGTGCACAGCTGTTAGGGACAGATCGTGCTGGACTGCCCAGTTCCACACTCATCGCCTCCCTGCAGAGGGGATATGATCAAGTGCCTCATTGCTTGCTGATGTACAGGACTACTGACATGTTGTCCATCTGGACTAGCAGCAATCCCCTTGAGAGAACAGAGTGAAACACCTGAAGTGCGTACAGGACTACTCTCATCTCCAGAACATTGATGTGTAAAGACATCTCCAAGCGGGACCACAGTCTCTGAGATTGGTGGTCCCCTATATGAGCCCCCAACCCAGGTTGGAGGCATCTGTGGTCAACGTGCTGAGGGGAGCTGGGCCTCGAAACAGGAGACCCAAAGTCAGGTTCAAGGGATCCCTCCACCATTATAAATCTCTCTGACGAGCAGTGGAAATCAGGACCGGGTGATCTCGATCATCTTGGAACTGATCCCACTGAACCCACAAGGACCACTGAGTGACTCTCATGTGGAGCCTTGCAAGGGGAACTGTGGAGATGGAAGCCGCCATCAAACCCAGCAGACAGAGAACCTTCCAGGCTGGGAGAAATTTGTAAGAGGCTACAAAAGTGGCCTGCTTGATAAGAGTTTCCATCCTGTCTGAGGGAAGGAAAGCTCTGCCCTGGACTGTATCCAGCACTGCTCCAATGAACTGAAGCCTCTGAGAGGGGTTCAGAGAAGATTTGGGGATGTTGACCGTAATCCCCAGTCTGGAAAACAGGTCCAGGGTAATGGATAGGGCCTCCAAAAGAGAGTCCCTGGTCGGGGCTGAAATCAGCCAGTCGTCCAGGCAGGGGAAAACTGCAATGCCCTGGCATCGCAAGGCCACAGCCACCACTGCTAGGCACTTGGTAAAAACCCTGGGTGCTGAAGAAAGGCCAAAGGGGAGGGCCCGAAATTGGAAGTGCTTCTCCTGGAAGACAAAACGCAGGAAGCGGCAGTGACTGGGGAACATTGGAATATGCAGGTAGGCATCCTGTATATCCAGAGCACACAACCAGTGAGCCTTCTGAAGTAAAGGTAGGAGGCTCTGGAGGGTCAGCATCCTGAATTTCTTATACTCGACAAACAGATTGAGTCTGCTGAGGTCGAGTATGGGTCGCAAGTCGCCCGTCTTTTATGGAACCAGAAAAAAGTGGGAGTAAAACCCCCACCCTCTGTGATGTAGAGGGACCGTCTCTACTGCCTCTTTTAACAATAGAGCCTGTACTTCCTCTGTTATGAGAATGGTCTGGTTTGGAGAGTAGGCCAATCTTCACAGTGAAGACTCCAGAGGGGTTTCCAGAAACTCCAAGGTGTGTCCTTGGGACATGAGCTGCAGAACCCAAGCTTCGGAGGTAATGCTCTACCACTCCTGCATGTGGCAGGCAAACCTGCCCCCCCACCAGCTCCTCACACTGAGGCTGAGGAGAAGGTGGGGATAAGGAGTCAGGAGGTGACTGGACATGCAGGGGGGAGGGCCCCCTGAGCATCTCTGATTCTTGGAGGCAGGAGGGGAAGAGAAGGTGCCCGTGGCTTTACGCTTACCCTGACGACGGTTCTGGGCTTGCTTGCGCTGCCTCCAGGTCCATTTTCAAAAGGGCTGCTGACCCCTGTGTGCCTGAATGATACATGGATCTTACGGACCTGAGGGCCTGACTGCAGTCCTGAAGGCCGTAATAATATCCTTGGTGTCTCCCCCAAAAAGCACCGAGCCCCTGAAGGGCACATCTTGAACTACAGTCTGGACATCGTTGGCGAGACCAGAAATGCGGAGCCAAGCATGCCACCGAAGGGAGACGGCGGTCGCTGAGGTATGGGCCACTGCATCATGAGAGTCATAGATGGCCTGAAGAGCATGCCTGCAAGAGATTTTGGACAGGCGAATGTCCTTAGCGAACACCTCCTTGAGGTCCAAAGGATCCATGGACTGGATACGGGCCTTAAGCTTGACTAGGGTGGCTTTCTGGTAAGACACCATGTGGACTACATAGTTAAGGGATCGTAACGCACATGTAGCCGAAGAATAAACTTTTTTCTCGTACTGGTCAATCTGCCTAGACTCCTTGTCTGGAGGAGAAGTGCTCATGTGCTTCGGGGCCGCAGAGCGATCATGAGCTGCAGTGATAACAATGGAGTCTGCCTTGGGGTGTGTACTCAAGAAAGGGGCACCCTTGGGCACCCGGTAAATCCTATCTGCCTTTTTGGGCACAGCCGGAAAAGAATGGGGCAGTTGCCAGATTGTAGTTGTGAGGTCCGATCCATGGAGGAACAGGAATTGGGGACAAGGACTTGAGATTGAGATGCTCGGCGAGCCTTTGCCACATAGGATCCTGTTCCTCTTACTCCCAGTTGTAAAACTCTTGTATGGACCTCAAGAGGTCCAAAAAGGAAGAATCCTCTTGGGGAGAGGACTTTGGAGATGCCTTTCCTTTAGGGACTGGAGACTCCTGGTCTGATGAGTCCTCTGAAAAATCCTCCCCGGAATCCAGATTGCCTTATGGTGTACCAAAGTCCGGAATGGCAATATCATGGGAGATAGTCCCAAAAACAGGAACTTTAGAAGGAATGGAGCTCACAGGGGAGCGAGACCTGGGAGGAGAATATGCAGCTGCTGGGAGACGACTCTCCAGGTCAGTGACCAACTCTGTCCATGCCTCCTTCCACCAGAACTGCATCAGAGTCCTGAAATCCGGCTGTGAGGCCTAGGGGAGTGGAGGAGGAGGAGGGGGAGGCGAAGGAGCAGGGACAGCATGGGTAGGTGGGTAATGGTACCAGTGGTATCCCGAAAAAAGGGTGAGAATACCCAGGGTACGGGTGGGTATCCCGGGTAGTGATGTCCTGTAGAGTGCCAATCTGGTAGTGGACCCGCCCGGGGGGTGGTCCAAAGAGCACCCCGAGGGGTAATGCTGGACAGAGAAGGGTCTCAAAAAATGCCGCAACACCAGAGGGGCTGATGTCGGGGGTACCCATGAAGGTCCCACCATTGTGTAGATCAAAGGTGGGGCAGTCATCGGGACAACTAACGTTGGGACCGCAGATGTTGGGATTGGCACCACCGGGCTTGGCATTGGAAAGAGATCCGGCGTCAGGAAGGCTGGCGTCGGGACCAGACGAAGGGGCTCCGACGTTGTAACTGGGTCTGCAGTAGTAAATGGTGTTGGATGCGAATCGAGGGTTCCATCAAGGCAAAGATTTAAGCATTGGAGGGATGGCGTGCGGGCATGCCCGTCGGCTCCAACAAAGGTAGGATCCGGCGCAGAGAGTTCGCGGGGCCAGAGTGATCCTCTGAACGGCCAGGAGGAGCCTCCGTGGTCGGGACTGATGGTGGTGGAGGGCCTCCTTCCCAGAGACCCCCCATTGAGTGCGCAGGGGTCGGAAGCTGATGGATTCGCTATGGCCAGCTGAATTTCGCTCTCTTCTCTCCTCGGAGTGGCCAGAAGTGAAGTGAGGGCCATAGGAGGGAGAGAAGGGGGGAGACTGGCAGTCTTCCCTGGGCTCGACCTGACGTCGGGTGGAACGACCGAAGTCCCCGATAGGCGAGCAGCATCTGGGTGGGTGCCAGAGGTGGCTGACTTATCAGAAAAAAGGGGCCAGGTAGGAAGGGGCAGAACCCCCTGCCGACTTATCGGCTGAGGCCGGGTGAGTCCCCAAAGGCTGGGGAGTTGGCTTATCAGCAGCTGGGCAGTCCTCGGAGGAGCCGGGGGCTGAGTTACCGGCACTAGCAGGGTGACCACCAGAGGAGCCAGCGGTCGACTTACCCACAGAGATTGGGAGCAGAGTCTTGGACAGTCCAACAGCATCCCCGGATGCAGCCTGAACAACCATCACTGGAGGTGGCGGGGGAGAGGCCTTGCTCATGGAAGGCCTACTAGAGTTGGCCCAGGATCCGTCCTCTGGGCACTCCTGCTTCCGGTGTTTCTCTTTTTTATGCTTCTTCTTATCTATAGGTGAAGATGCGGAATCCCTTAGTCGCTCCATCCGTTTTTCGAGCAAGACCAACTGCGATTTTAACAAGTGGGCCTCCAGAGCCTGCTGCCTCCATTTGTGGGTGGCCTGGTTGAAGGGCTGGCAATCTGGGCAAATTGCGGTGTCGTGGTCCGGGCCTAGGCAGATAACACACTTGCAATGGGCATCTTTGTGTGGGATCTGAGTTCTGCAACCCTCACATTTCTTCTGTTGAGGTGGTAAAGACATTGAAAAGGGAAGAACCGAGAGAAACCCAGAAAAACGCTAGGAAAAAGCACAAAACTAATGGCGATTGGCTAGGCAGTTTACCACAAGGTAACATGCACAGGACGAAGGTGGGAAAGAAATGGAGGGCGGGCATGCAGCCCGCCCACTATAAAGGGTCACGCTGAGGTCATTACGTGATGTTGGATGGGCGGTTCCCTGCCAGGCATTGCTGGAAAAGTTTGCCGTGCAGTCCTGATGCCAGGTGGTGCTAGTCCTACAAGTGATGACCTACTGCAGGAACCCTCTCAAAGTAAGATTTAGAGGTTACCTTATTGCAAATCTTTAGGCCTTTTGCAAGCGCTGTGGAAATGGGGCTTCTCAGCTCAGGCACACTACATTCTAGCAGCTCCTGCCTGATATTTACAAAAACAGAATGCTTGCTAAGAATGGGGTTGAAAGGACTTATAAAGGAGCTAAGCTGCAACTGCTAAAGATTAGAAGAAAAAGGGACACAGAGACTGAAAGAAAAAAATATTTAATTTCTCCTCTGTACAGTTATTATGAACAAGTTTATTTTTTTATGTTACTGCAAATAAATATTTTTGGTGAATTCTACAACTGCTCCTGGTTTTCCTATGCTTCCTGATCTGTGCCTCAATGACACTACTTTGAGAGGTCTCTCAACCTGTTTAACGGGTTGCCATGTCTGAACCACCCCCTAGGATTGCCTTGATACTTAATGGATAGGGGGTCCCTTATATGGATGCCTTGTTTTCAAACTAAGGGCAGCCAGGTTTGAGGTTTCCTTTCCCTTTCCTTATATTTTACTTCTGATATTTTCCTGTTTCCTGCTAAAGACAACTTAAATGATAAAGTGTTTAGTTAATCTCACTAATGATTTTGAGGACAATATACTTTGTAAAATAGAGTTTATATGTATCTGTATATTGGCTCTATTGTTGTGTGCTCAGTATTTCTTTTTTCTAATCTAGATGCTCCTGTCATGTATATTGTTCCTATTGTAAATACTATAAAATTTTGCAAATATTGTTTTTACCTTTTTCTCTGTATCATCGAATTTCTGTACCACTGGATATTTGCGAAAATGGGCATTTTTGCTTACATACTTTCCAGTAAAAAAATAAAATTGAATTGAAATAATAAAGTTCACGCTTTTCAGCAGCTTCGTTTTCAGCATTAACAGTGACAGTATGATCACTTTTTGTATATCCATGTGTTTGTTTAAGCACTGACGTTGTTTTGGGCTCCACCTCTTTTCATGAATATTCATGTTATATCAAGTTTAAAATGGAAGTGCTTTCCCACTGATCACACCCTTGATGAGGACTCTGGTATGAGTCAAAGTCACTTAACTTCCCTGTGCTCCCAGGTCGCTCCTGTAAAAAAGCTTTCAGCTTAGTGTGCTACTCCTGGTTAAACAACTAAATAAAATAATAAAGCGCTGGGTCACTCCGTTAGCTCAGCAGGTTGCTGTTGGACTGTGGTAGTGTCTTTTTTTTCTTGTATTTTGCACCACAATAAATGGATTGATTGCTCACTGTCTATCAGTCTCGTGTGCCATTACTATTCTTGGTTTACTAGTATTTGGGCATGGCCACCCAGGTTATGGTGAGCGCCTGCACTGCATTGTCTGGAAGCAAGCACACCCACCTGGATTTTAGGCCTGTAAGGCATACAGAGCTGCCCTCACTTCTAAGATGGTTATGTGGAGAAGAGTCTCCCACTGGGACCAGAGGCCCTGAGTCTGATAAGGACAGAAGTGGGCTCCCCAACCCAGACCCGAAGCATCCATGGTGAGGATTTGCTGAGGAGCAGGGATAAGGAAGGGGACCCCTTTTAAAAGGCTGTCCGGTTCCATCCCCCAGTGAAGCACTCTGCGGACTGGGTAGGAGCCAGGACCAGCTGATTTAGATCGTCTGAGTGTTGATCCCACTGGACCCTGAGGGTCCACTGTGGGACCCTCATGTGCAGCCTGGCCAAAGGGACCAAAATGATGGCAGCGGCTGTCACAAACCCACTCTGCAGGTCAGCCCTCTACTCCCAAAGTGCCAACCTCTGAGTGCAGTCTTGTGAACAGTTAACAGAAACAGGGTAACCCTCCTGTCTGTTTTGTGGGTTTGAATCAACCTTTGGTCTCGGTTCTGGAGGGATTCAAACTGTGAACCTCTTGCTAGTGTACCCAATGCACAGGCTCAGATAATTCTGTCTTCGGGAGGCCAGATATCTTTGCCTGGGCACCTAACCAGGTGTACAAAATGAACCCTTAAAAACTCTAATAAAGACTTCAGCTTACTCTTACCTTTTTCCAGTTTGGTATCACCATTCAAGCTTATGCACAGTGTCTGCTTTAACCATATATACTTCACTTGTTAAAGAAAGAAATTCAAAGACAGACCAAGAAGGCTCTAAAAATAGAGTTTTACTAAACTAGATAAAAGTATGTAAAACATAAAATACAGAACCATATATCACAAGAACCAAACAATCTTTTAAAAGAACAAGGTTTTAACAGTGCAATTCCTACTACAGTACTTAGATTTTGTCTCTTTCTACCTGTATACTTGCTTAAAGTGCTCAAAGATGTTTCTTTGTCAGAGTGTATATAAAAGTGCGTCAAGGAAAACAGAATCTGTTTAAAAAACTGTCTTTGCCAACCCCTTTGTGTGAGGTCACCTAGCTCCTCCTCTGTTTATGAAAAATCATACACACAAGATATTTTATCATATTAGAAGGTAAGATAATTAAGGTTACATCAGCAGACACTCCTTTCCCCATGTGACTTCCCCAATCAAGTCTGTAAATTTCCTTTCATCTATAAGCAGTATCCTCTCTCACACAGACATCAAAGCATTTAGGATTTTGCACCAGTGTGCCGTAACCTGGTTTCCTCCTCTAACATCATAAAATGGATATTGATTTCCCTCTTAGCAGTTAAAGCTATATTTAACTTAGATAAACAGGAGATACTTGATTAAGGCCTGTTCTAGTCTGTAATTAGCTTCTGGCCTTCCAGGTAACACCTTGTATCTAAAACCTGTGTGTCTGTGTCAACTCACATGCTGTCTCAGCATTTCTCATGAGAGACAGTCCATAACACATTTTTATATTACAAAAAATCATAGTGTACTCAGAACTGGCTGTCCACGTGTCACAGCAGCCATTAGGCCTAGTAGCCTAAAAAATGTCCTGGCTGGGACATGCCGGCTCTGAGCAACCTCCTGGGCCTGGGCAATGAGGAGGTCTGCACTGTCTAGGGGAAGGAAGGCCTTGCCCTGGGTAGAGTCCAGAAATGCTCCTATGTATTTTAACTGCTGGGACGGGGTCAGCACAGACATGGGCAGATTGACAGTGATGCTTAAGGACTGAAACAACTACAGGGTGCATTCTAGAGTTAACAGCAGGAGCTCCCTGGACCGGGCTTTCAGTAACCAGTCATCCAGGGATGGGAACACAGAGGCCTTTGCGCCGTAGGGCTTTTGCTACAGTTGCTAAGCACTTAGTAAATATCTGTGGTGTGGAGGATAAGCCAAAGGGAAATACTCTGAACTGGTAATGCTCCCCCTGGAACAGGAACCGCAGGTATCGCCTGTGTTGGAGGGCAAACCATGATATGCAGATAGGCATCCTGCATATTGACAGAGCATAGCCAGTTGCCCTGCTTGAGCAAAGGAAGAAGGCTGTGCAGAGCCGGCCAGCCGGTGCAGTGGATGGATCTCTGCTTGCGATGCCAGTGACCTGGGTTCGGGAATGGACCGAGGGAGTCAGAGAGCCGGCCGGGGGGAGAAGGACTGAGCATCCTGTGGACTGCTCTCCTTCTCTGGAGGGAGGGTGGTGTGAGTGTCCAGTGCTTGATGGATCCCTGGCGGAGGCTGGGGGTACCACTCGCTATGCTTGAGCAGAGGAAGAAAGCTGTGCAGAGCCGGCCAGCCGGTGCAGCGGATGGATCTCCACTTGCGACGCCAGTGACCTGGGTTCGGGAATGGACCCAGGGAGTCAGAGGGCCGGCCGGGGGGAGAAGGACTGAGCATCCTGTGGACTGCTCTCCTTCTCTGGAGGGAGGGTGGTGTGAGTGTCCAGTGCTTGATGGACCCCTGGCGGAGGCTGGGGGTACCACATGCTATCGGCACCAAATAACTGAGGGGCAGATGTTGGACATCATTGCACATCCCCACCCCTGGGGTAGACCAGAAAAAACGCAGCTGCCGATTGCCTACATGATGCCCACCCTCTGCTCCTATCACTCCCAGGCTGACTCCCTGACCTATTCCAATGTTCGCGGCAACACAGGGACTGGTGCCACGACCCCGCCCTGGGGGGCAAGCCAAGGGGTATCAGGGAGCTGCGGCTAATGTGAGACATGGGAGTCAGAGGGTCCGTGACCGAGCGGAAGACCAGTGGAGGAGCAGCACACACACAAAAAAAAGAAGGCTGTGCAGAATTACCATCCAGAAATTTTTGTACTGGATAAAAAGGTTCAGCTCCTTGAGGTCTAGAATGGGCTTCAAGTTCCCTGTTCTCTTGGGAACCAAGAAGAACCTGGAGTAGAACCCCCTTGTTCCTTTGATGCCTGAGCACTGGTTCTATTACCCTTTTGTGCAACAAGTTGAGCACCTGCTCCTGAGCACTTCTGCAGGGTCTGGAGGATAAGTGGTAAGAACTGGGACAACATCTGGAGGCTGTTCTACAGCATGGCCCTTTTCCATTATCTGAAGGATCCAAACATCTGTAGTAATGGTTCTCCACTGGGACAGATGGAGAACTGATCTCCAACCCCAATCACCTGGCTTGGAACAAGAGGAGAGGGGTCTGTCGAGTCAGGCTGAGGCTGATCCAGTGGCCGGAGGCACACGTCATCCTCTGGAGTGCTTAGCAGAAGAACCAGTGGTGTAGGAGGGGGCAGGCAAGGCAGTGGTGTCCCTGCATTTGCCCTGGAGCTTGGTTCCAGAATGAGGCTTGTGAGAGACCTTATGAAACGAGGGCCTTGGTCCGCTCCTGCGTTGGGTATGATAAAGGAAGTGGACAGACCTAATCACCCTGCCGGAGGCCTGCAGGTTATTGATAATATCCTGCACGTGAGGACCAAAACATTTGTGACCTATAAAAGGGGCATTCAACACCTTTTGCTGGACGTTAGCTGCAAAGCCAGAGACTCTAAGCCAGGAGTGCCTTCTGGGGCAAATGCTGGTGGCAGCTGACCGGCTGTAGTATCAGCAGTATCATAGGTGGCTCTGAGGAGATGTTTACTGACATCTTCTGAGGCCTGGAGAACTTTGAGAAGCTCTTGTCTCTGGGAACCCTCAGGGAGGGTCTGAGCAGCAGCTTTACCCTTCCTCCAGAGGATATTCTGATACTTATTCAAATGAGCCAAGTAATTGGCAATTCTAAGGCCTAGAGTGGCAGAGGCAAAAGCCCTCTTACCTCAGAGGTCTAACCTCCTAGATCCCTGGTCAGGGGGCTGGGAACTAAGGTGGTTAGAAACATAGAAGTTGACGGCGGATAAGGACCGCAAGGCCTATCCAGTCTTCCCATTTCTTTTTCTACCTTATGAATGTGCCATTCGCCTTTACTCTAATTGCCTATCTATTCATACTCATCTGTATTAGTCCCTTATGCCTATCCCATGCCTGTTTGAAGCCCAAACTGTATTCATATCCACCACTTCCTGAGGTAGGCCGTTCCATGTATCCACCACCCTTTCTGTGAAAAAGAACTTCCTCACATTACCCCTTTATTCGGCCTCCCTCTAATCTCATGCTGTGTCCTCTTGTCCTGCTATTTTTCTTATAATAATAATAATAACTTTATTTTTAAAGTGTCTTTCAAAGTATCAAGGCGCTTTACATGTCAGAAACCACAATATAAAATATCACATAAAAACATATAAATACAATAAATACATAGCAACATCATATGTTAAAAACCAACAATAAAATCATCCATACAGTCAAAATTAATACTGATACTCAAATATCAATTAATCATCCAAGAAGGCCATATGCCACAGGTAGGTTTTCAAATGTTTCTTAAATACCTCCACAGAGGTGCACTCCCTTAACAGGCGAGGTAGAGAATTCCAAAGAGTGGGAGCAGCATAGGAGAAGGCTCTACAACCAGAAGATTTTAAACTCACTCTTGGAATCTCTAACAACCCCTCATCAGCCAAGAGTAGCGATCGGCCAAGGCAGTAAGGCACCAGAAGTTCTTTCAGATAGGTCGGACCCGGATCGTGAAGGGCTTTAAAAGTCAATAAAATGACTTTAAAGGTGATCCGCCATCGTATGGTTATATTGAAACATGTTAGACCCTTTCACCTTGTTAATGCCCTTAAGGTGTTTGAATGTTTCAATCGTATCACCTCTCTCCCTCCTTTGCTCCAGGGTATACATAGTGAGTTCCATTAATCTGTCCTCATGTTTTCTGATGCAGTTCCTGCACCATTTTGGTTGCCCTTCTCTGGACTGCCTCAATTTGGTTAATGGCCTTGTGAAGGTGGGGCCTCCAGTACTGCACGCAGTACTCCAGATGGGGCCTAACCAGTGTCTTGTAAAGAGGGATTATTACCTCCCTATTACGACTTGCGATACCCCTACTAATACACCCCAAGATCCCCCTAGCCTTACCTACTGCTTTAGTAGTCTGCTTAGATGATTTCAGGTCATCTGTGATGATGATGCCCAAGTCTCTTTCCTCCCTTGTGACTGCCAGTAACTCCCCTCCCAACCTATAGGTGGCTTCAGGGTTTCTCTTCCCTATGTACATGATCTTGCACTTCTTTGCATTAAACCACAGTTCCCACTCTTCCTACCATTTTGCCAGTTTATCCAGATCTCTTCTCATTCTGCCCAACCCATGTGGATCATCTACTCTGTTGCAGGTCTTGGTGTCATCTGCAAACAGACAAACCTTACCCTCCAGTCCATCTGCAATGTCACTGATGAAGATATTGAAGAGGACTGGCCCCAGGACTGATCCCTGAGGTACCCCACTTGTGACTTGCATCTCTTCTGACTGTATACCGTTTACCACCACTCTCTGTTTTCTGCCTGTCAACCAGTTTGCCACCCAGTTGACCAACTTCTGACCCACCCTGAGCCTACCCAGCTTATTAATCAATCTTCTAAGTGGAACAGTATCGAAAGCTTTGGAAGTCGAAGGTAGGTGACATCAACTGCTCCCTTGGTACACCACTCTGGTTACCCAGTCAAAGAAATCTATGAGATTAGTTTGACAGGACCTTCCTGTTGTAAAACCTTGCTGTCTTGGATCTGTGCTCCTATGAATTCCAGGTGTTGCACTATCCTTTCCTTAAGGAGTACCTCCATAATCTTGCCCACTACTGAGGTAAGACTGACTGATCTGTAGTTCCCTGCCTCCTCCCTGCTATCACTCTTGTGGAGCGGGATCACATGAGCCTTTCTCCAGTCTTCTGGGACCTCTCCTGTGTTCAGAGACTCACTAAACAATTATGATAATAGCTCTGCTAGTTCCACCCTTAGCTCCCTGAGTACCCTGGGATGTATGCCATCAGGTCCCATTGCCTTGTCTACCCTGAGCTTATCGAGCTCTTGCAGAACCCTTTCTTTTGTGAAGGGACTAGTGCACATCTCCGTCCCTCGTGTCCGTGGTGCTGAGCTGTGGGCCCTGCCCTACCCTCTCCTTTGTAAATAATGAGCAGAAGTATCTATTTAGGATAGATGTTTTTACATGGTCCTCCTTCGCTCACGCCCCCTTATCCCCTTTGATCTTAGAAATACCCCTCTGGACTTTCTCCTTTCACTAATGTATCTATAGAAAGTCTGGTCACCTTCTTTTACTGTTCGTGCTAGTGTTTCCTCGGTTTGGGCATTTGCCTGCCTTACTGCCTTCCCTGCTTCCCTTAGGGAAGTTTGGTATGCTTCCCTATCTTCATCCCACTGCTTTCCCTTATATTTCCTGAAGGCCAGCCTTTTGGCTCTGAGCTTTTCTGCTACTGTTTTTGAGAAGCAAAGTGGTTCCCTTCTTCTTTTGCACTTACTTTTCTCTCTAACACAATGGGATGTTGTTTCAAGTACTGCATCCTTAATACTTGCCCACTTTGCCTGTACCCTCACCTGTATTTCTTCTTCTGCCAGGGCTAGCTTAACTCCGTTGGCTTCTTATCAAAGTCAGCTCCTCCAAGTCCCATATTTTTGCCTTGAATGGGATGATTTAGTTCTAGTGGCCAAATTGAACTATACCATGTGATGGTCACCGCCCCAGGTGACCTTCTACCTGGAGATCTGTGATCCTTTCCCTGTTAGTCAGTACTAGATCTAGGATAGCCCTGTCTCTTGTGGGTTGTTGTACCAGTTGTTTGAGGCCCTCCCCCTGCAGGGAATTCACCATGTGTCTAGTTCTGGCAGATGTTCCTGCTGGTATTGACCAATCTCACCTTTAGCTGTCATGTTTTGTATATCTTCTAACAGTAATATATCAATGTCCTCCCCCTGGTCTGGGGGCCTGTACACAACCCTAGTTCGTATGGCTGTCTCATTTCCTGTTTCCAGGGTAACCCACAGTTCTTCTGGCTCCTTATGTGTATTCTGAATTTCTGTAGCTTTGATATTTTCATTGACATGAAGGGGCCTTAGTCCTGTCATGAACGTCCTTAATCACCACTGAGTCAGTTGGGCTGCATAAAATGGCAGCCCCTGAGGTGCCTAGTAAAGCTTGTCAGCCTTTCTGGGCATGGCTAATACCAGGCTGTGCCTGTGATGGACAGCAGTGGCAGCATTATTTAGTGCTGGCAGCATGGGAGAAATAACTTGGGGTGGATTCCTCCTTGTGACATCCTATTTCTCAGTCAAGAACCCCATAGTGGAGAAGAGCTGCTTCATGATGTTGAAGAAGGAGAGGTCCTCCGGGGTGACCTGGGAGTGTGTTTAACTGATTCATCACTCGTGGAGGAGGCTCTGGACCTATCAGAGGATTCCACTTCAATGTCTTCCTCCTTATCCTCTTCCTCTTCCTCAGAGAGGATGAGATCAGGGTGGTATTCCTCCTTGATGTTAGCTTGTTTTGAAGCAGGGACTGACAGATGGCTCTCTAGAAGGCACGGGGCAGGCAGGTTGAGCTGGCGTTGATACCAAGGCAGCACCCGAAGGCATGGGTGACGACAGCTCAGGCCATGGAACAAACTGTTGTACGTGAGATGTGGTGATGTAGGAAAGAACAGCATTAAGGTCGATGTCGGGAAAGGGGACATCATCAGCACAGGTATCGGGGGGGGGGTGCAGAACCCAGCTCTGATGAACCACTGCGAACTACAGTAGAAGTAGTGGAGCCCAGCACCACTGGACCTCGAGATTCTAGAGGGCTCGACAGCTGGGCTGGGACTGACAGCCTCTCCACAGCCCTTTGAAGGCTGGGAGATCTCTCCTCCACATTGGGCCTAATAGTGGCAGAGGCCTGCATGAAGTGTCATCGATGCTGAAGCGTTTGACAGAGTGATGCCAGGAGAAAAGGAGGAAGAATCCGACGGGGACTGGGATCACCATTGAGGGGAATGGTTCTTAGGCTAGTCCTTAACCTGACAAGAGTGTTTCCCCTAGGATTTGTCCTGGGCCTTGGTGGTCTGTGAGCTCGAAAAAGACGCTTGCGATTGAGGACGGGGGTGGGGGGGGAATGGAAGACCCCTGCTCTCCACTGGCTGCCTGCTGCTCCATGAGGAAAATATGCGGGGCTTTCTTGCATCAGTGCCGGGTGGTGAGGTTGAACTTCAGGAAAGCTCAGAGGTGAGAGCACTGTGACCAGGCCCAAGATAGCAGGCACAAAGTTCGTGGTCGTCGGTTGAAGGAATCTTCTTTCCACAGCGGCAGCAACGGAAGAGAGCAGAGGAAGGAGTAGTTCTCAACATACAAGCAATTACTTTAAAATAAAGTGATTCGTTGGCCCAGTGGTGTACAGGGCTACGGTGCTGGTGCTTTACCTTGACCCACGCCAGCGACCCAAGTTCGGGAATGAGCCCGGGGCGCCAGAGGTAGGCACGAGGGGGGGCAGAGCTCGATGGAGCTGCCGACAGGCAGGCTTTCCTCTCCAGGGAGGAAGTGCGGCGTCCCTCGGCTGATGGGTGACCCCCAGTGGAGGCTGTAAGAAGTTCGGGCCAGAGGGAGCCTGGGCAGTAGGCCAGGGGTGGAGGGAGGAAGGAAGCCATTACTGGGGCTGTTTGGCGTCGTGTTCTCACGCAGCATCGATGGACCTGGGATCTCCGGAGAAAACTAGAGAAATGCCGGGTCAGCAGGGTGAAGACTGACCCTTGCAGGTGCCGCCCCTGGGCCGGCAGGTAAGAACTGGTGATTCCAGGGATGGGGCTGGGGGTCGGATGGGGGCTGACCGGCAGGAGAGAAAATGTGCCATGATAAAAAAAAAAATAAAGTGATCCAAAGGCAAGTACTAAAGAAAAACGTAAGTAGTTTTGGCAGTCGAACTGAGCGATGAAGCTTTCGTGGAGTCTGTGCACTAATGCTCGACAGCAGGAAAGAACTGAGGAGGGAGCAGGACCGCCCGGGCTTATATATGGCATGTGATGCCGGAGCCCGACGTTGGTGTGGGCAGTCCCTAATAGACTGCTGCAGAAAAAGCTTCCGTGTCATCCTGACACCTAACAGCTAAGTTCCATAGGTGTGACCCGATGACAGAGATGTCCCCGAAGAAGATCTAGAACTTCTTGTTCCAGGTAGTCGGTACGTTGGTCCCACTGGACCCTTACTGTCCACTGTGGGACCCGCATGTGCAGCCTGGCTAGGGGTACCATAACAATAGCTGCAGCCATCAGGCCCAAGAGCCTCAAGGTTTTGGCCGTGACATATCGGCTGTTGTACAGCAGTCGGGACTGAGCCATTAGGTGGTCTGCCCTGTCTCGCGGCAGGAAAGAAGAGTCCTGGGCCATGTCTAGTACAAACCCAATGAACTGCAGGTGCTGACAAGGGGTCAAGACTGACTTGGGCAGGTTGACCATAATTCCCAGGGCATGGTGCAGTTCCCCGGTGCACACTAGGGTCTGGAGTAGCTGCTCCCTGGACTGTGCTTTGAACAGCCAGTCATCCAGGTAAGGGAAGATGTACAGCCCCTCCCTCCTGAGGGCTGCAGCCACAACTGCCAAGCACATGGCAAAGACCTGAGGCGCAGAGGATGGGCCAAAGGGCAAAGCTCTGAACTGGTAGTGTTCCCCCTGGAACTGGAACTTGAGGTATTGACAGTGGGAAGCACACCCGTTGATATGCAGGTATGCATCCTGCATGTCAAGGGAGCATATCCAATCTCACTGGTGCAGGAGAGGCAGTAGGCCTTGCAGAGTTACCATCCTGAACTTTTTGTACTGAAGGTAAGAATTCAGATTTCTGAGGTCCAAGATGGGTTGCAAATCCCCTGTGGATTTGGGGACCAGAAAGAAGTGGGAGTAGAACCACCTGTCCCTTTGATATTCAGGAACAGGTTCCATGGCTCTTTTCTGCAGAAATGTGCTGATTTCCACCCGCGGCACAGATACTGGTCAGGAGGGTAACTGGAAAGAACTGGAGGCTGTTCTGGAGGCCACTCCAAGAGTTCTAGAATGTGACCTTGCTTTATGAGCTGCAGGACCCCAGCATCGGTTGTAAGATCCCTCCACCGGTTCAGGTGGAGGGAGAAGCGACCCCCTACCACCACTTCCTGAAGAACTGGAGGCTGTGGGTCTGGCAAGGAGCAATAATGAGGCGGCACCTGCGGCCAGGGCCGCACCTCCCCCTTTAGGAACCCTTCCCATGGAGAAGAAAGGGGTGGGCAGGGTTGATGCTGCCCGGCGTTAACCCTGAGGCTGGGTTCCTGGACTGCTTTTATGAAAGGCCTGATGAAAGGGTACCTTCTGGCCACTTTTTTTCTGGGTGTGATACAAGAAATAGACAGACCGCAGGGTTCTGCCCGAGGCCTGCAGATCAGACAGAATATCTTGTACATCAGTCCCAAAGAGCTTATAGCCTCTGAATGGGGCATTTAGGATGGATTGCTACACATCTGTAGCTAACCCAGATACCCTAAGCCAAGAATGCCTTCTCAGACAGATACCCCGCTGCTGGCACTCTAATGGAGGCATCTGCTGCATCGCAGGCAGACCATAAAAGATGCTTGCCCACATCCACCCCGGTCTGGAGGCCCTTGAGCAATTCCTGCCTCTGAGGGCCCTCTGAAAGGGACTGGGCAGCAGCCTTGGCCTTCCTCCAGTGGGTATTTTGGAACTTGACCATGTGAACAATGTAGTTCATAACCCCGATAGAAAGGGTGGCAGAGGCAAAGGTACTCTTCCCAATGAGGTACAGCTTTCTGGACTCCTTATCAAGGGGAAGAGAGCTGAGATGCTTGGGTCTCTTGGACCGGTCATGGGCAGCATTTATCACCACTGAATCTGCATGAGGTTGCTCCACAAAATATGCTTTCCCAGAGGGGGCTTGGTACAATTTGGCATGGCAGGGATCAAAGCAGGTCTATACCAAGAGGCCATAGTGGCATCCTTAAGGCCGCTATTAGCGGAGGGATGATGAGAGGGGGTAGAATCTGGCAGTTCTAGATACTCTTGTTAAATTCCGCCCAGTAACATCCTGCTCCTCAGAATTGAACCACAAGGCAGTCTGCAACTGTCTCATGACTGAAAGTAAAGAGGGGTCATCCTTGGGGGGCCTCGGAGTGTATTTTGTGGAGTCCTCACCCACTGAGGACACCATGGAAGAAGATGGTAGCTCCATCTCCCTCATCTTTCTCCTGCTCATCATCATCAGGAGGGAGGAGATCAGGTTGATGTTCATCCTCCTTGCTGGGCTCTGATGACATTGAGGTCAAGTAGGGTGCGGTACTTTGGAAGGCACTGGCATAGGCACAGGCCCCGAAGGGGCGGGGGCAAGGCACTGTATAATCTCCCAGAAGGAGTAAAGCATGGTTGGGACGTCGACTGTGAATGGTATCAGGGTTGTCATGCAGTGCCAGCAGGGGAGCCTGTGGTTATCAGGTCACACTGTAGGAACTTCACCGTCGGTGAAGAAGCATCCACACAGGAGAGTTTCAGCAGTACAACTGGGACTGCCCACGTTGACATCACCAATCCTATATAGGCATAAGCGGCCCTGCTCCCTCCCCAGTTCTTTCCTCCAGAGACTAAGGGAGTACACCTGTGCCTAGGGAACCAAGGAGAGAAAGAAGCGCCCAGGCCAAATAAAAAGCTGGATACACCAGATAACCAGTTCTGAGAACCCCATAAAGAGGTGGATGGTGGAAGGGAAAGCAGACCTGATGACTGAGATTCCCTCGAAGATCTACTGTTACAGTTAAGTTCTTACGTAACTGTTCCATCTTCTTCGGGGGTATCTCAGTTATCAGGTCACACCGTAGGAACGAGTCCTAAGCAGTTACAGGTGCAAACAGACAGTCTGGGAGGAAGACCAACTGAAATGCTGGATAAGAGACCCTGCAGCACAACCCTGCCAAAACCTGCATGGGTCTTAGAGTCAGGGTCCAGACCGTAGTGCTTGGGAAAGTATGAATGGTACTCCAGGGGACACTGGCACAAAAGCCAGCAGCTGAGACCCCTTTAAAGCAGACCACAGAGATAGCCATGCCCCTTATGGAATGGGCTGTCGCCGTCTCTGGCAACTCTTTGCCATGCTGGTTGAAGAAAAACACAATACAAGCTGCCGATCATTTGGACAAACACTGCGATGAAAACTGAGCATCCTCTCTATATGGGACAAAAGGAGGGAAGAGCGGCTGCGACTTCCTGTGCTTCATAGCCCAAAGTAGATAGTGCTGCAAAGATTCTGCACACACCTAGTGTATTGAGCGAGGCTACGGCATGCTCGGGAAAACAGACTGTAAGGTGGATGGGCTGGATCAGAGCAGGCCAAACACCACCACAGGAAAGAACTTAGTGTGCAAAAATCACCCTGTCTTGTGGAAAATCAAAGAGGTCACTTCACAAAGACCCTGAAGGTCAGAGAACCTCAGAGTAGAGGTAACAGACCCAAAAATGAATGCTTTTCAAGAGAGAAAGTGTAGCCCACAAGTCGCAGCTGGCTCGGATAGAGACAGGGTCAACTTCACCCGAAGCAAACTTCAGATCCCAAGCCGAAACTAGAAAACGGATTGGGGCTTCAGGTGCAAGAGGTCCCCGAGGAGTGTAAGGGACACCACCAACTGAGCCATAGTTCAGTCACCCGCTGGCTCATGAGAGGCTGATATCGCCGAGGGTACACCTTGATGGTACAGTACTGGAGACAGGAGCCCAAAAGGGACAGTAGGTAGTCCAGAACCCAGTGCACTGGACAGGAAAAGGGGTCCAGCTGATGCTTGGCTGCTGAGAAAGCAAACCTTTACCACTTCAGGGCATAAGTGGTCCTGGAGGAGGACTTCTGAGCTGCAACAAGGATGCCCGCTGCCCTCTGTGACACGCCCAGCTGGGCGATGGCCATGTCTTCATGAGCCAAGCATACAGCTGCCGGACTTGAAATTGGGATAGACTGGGGTCCCGGGATCCTGCGCCAACAGGTCCCTGCAGAGAAGCAGAGGGACTGGCGAATCCCATGGTAGCTGTTGCAGCAGCAGAAACCATATCTGCCATGGCCAGAATAGGGTCACCAGAATCAAGCTGGCCCCCTCCATGTGGGGCTTGGGTAGCACCCTCTGAGATGGAGGAAAGGCATAGAGCAACCTCCCGTTCCAGGAGAGGGACAATGTCTCTCGCTAGAAAATTCCAGGCCCTGGATCTAGCGAGCAGAGACCAGGCAGTTTTACGCTAAGTGGTGGACGCAAAGAAGGTCCAACTCCGGACCGCCCAATCTGGTGAAAAGATGTCAGCGATGGGAGATGGGAGTCCCGTGCATGCATGCATGCTTGACATAGCCCTGCAGAGGCCATCAGCCAGAGTAAGTTGCATGCTGGGAATGTGGTCCTTCCGGAGGATGAAAATGTGGTCTGTGGCCCGCTACCAAATTCTCATGACCTCCCTGCATAGGAGATATGAGTGAGTCCCCCATGCTGGCTGATGTAATTTACAGCGCTAAGGCTGTCTGTCTGGAACAACAGCTATCCTTGGAGAAGATGGATCCAAAAGGCTTGCATGGCATATGGTACCGGCCACATCTCCAAGACATTAAAAGAAATGAAAATTACATACCTACTGTAATTCCTTTCTGTGTATCTTCACCATTCATCAGTGTTGGTTAGTGAGCTGTAGGATCCCACAGGAGCTAATTTTTTTTTTTGCAATGGGAGGAGTTGACATCGAGATGGCGCCACCCTCGAGGCTGATGTATTATATGGTGGTCGTGGGTTTATTTTACTTATTTATTTATTTTAACATCAGTTTTTACAACCTTTGAGCCAGAGGCTCATTTACAAAGGTACCTCGTCACAGGCAGGACAGCGACATACAACGACGACATACATACAAGAGAAAAATTAGCAAAACAGTTTAACAATAAGGCACAGTGAAGTTTCAAGTAACGCGGGAGATAACACATGTTACCCGCAATATTAGGATCAGTGATCATGAGGTAGGGTTGCAGCGAAGGGAGAGGCACTCTGCTGGGGGGCGGGGGATGCAGCTCAGTAAGCATTGTCAGAAGGAGGAGGTGGGGAGGTCGGGCAGCGGCAAGAGGTGAGTTGAGTAAGTGAGTTTCAGAAGGTATTTGAAACAAGCAAGTGAGGGAGCATCAGTGATGCCAGTGGGAGGGAGTTGTACAAGGAGGGGCTCTATAGGAAATGCCCTAGACCATGGGTAGTCCGAGCCCCAGGAACGCCCAGGGCAGCTTTAGGTGAGGCGCGAAGCGCGCACTGTGAGTTAGTTCGGTGAATAGAGTTAGCAAGGCCAGGAGGGATAGACCATGGAGAGCTTTATAGATAACTTGGCAGGTTAGGAACATGAGGCGCCATCAAGGTTGAGTAGGGAGGACATGGAGTACAGGAGGCAGGTATGGGTGAGTCTTTGGGCACGTGTAATAAGTCGACAGGCTTTGTTGAGCTGCTAGGTGTACCTTGTGTAGAGCAAGTCTGGTCAGCTGAGCCGTATACAGGAAGGCCAAGTCAATTAGGGAAAGAACTGAGGAGTGACTGCCAAGGCGGAGTGCGATAGGAGAGCTTTTTGTGCTAGGAGGATGCCCAGCCGTGCGTTGGAGGCAGAGGTCAGGGCAGAGATATGGTCATGAAAGGAGAGAGCAGAATCGAAAATTATGCCAAGGTATTTATAGGAGTGAACAAGTTCTATGGGGTGATTATGAGCGGAGCGAACAGAGAGAGGAAAGTTGTGGGACTTGTTTTGAGGGTGAGTAAAGAGCATAGTTTTAGTTTTCTTAAGGTTGATGACAAGACGGTGTTCAGAGAACCAGGTTTCGGCAGTGTTGTAGGCAAGCTGAAGGGAGTTCTGGAGTGAGACGGGGTTTCTGTCGGAAGCAAAGAGTACTGCGTCGTCAGCATAGAGCAGGACATTTCCAGCACATGCGTTGGGCAGGGAGTTGAAGAAAGAGGGAGAAGAGTAAGGGCTGAGCGAATTGGGCAGGTGCTGGAAAGAGTGTCACCAATCCTCACACATTGAGAGCGGTTGGTTAAGTAGCTGTCACACCAGGAGAGTGGACCAGCGGCAAGGCCCACACTAGCAAGGGTGGTTAACAGAAGAAGGTGCGAGACGGTATCAAAGGCTTTTGATAGGTCTATAAATACCGCACCAGCGAGGGAGCCAGCATCAAGTGAGTTATGAAGGAAGTTAGCAAACTCCAGGAGTGTAGTATTGGTGCTATGACCGACTCTAAAACCATGCAGTTCAGGGCAGAGGACATCATATTTCGTGAGGTAGTCAGAGATTTGGTTAGCAACAATTTTCTCTAAGGCTTTAGAGAGGGGAGAGAGGATGGAGATGGGCCGGTAGTTGCCTGAGAGCGTCCTGTCACCACCCTTGTGGATCGGTGTAACAGTGGCGACCCTCCAGACAGAGGGGAATTGCCCTAGGCAGAGGGACTTGTTAAAGAGGCAAGTGATGGGAGAGATGACCTGATCCAGGACCTGCTGTAGGAGACAGGGATCAAGGGAGTCATTGCCAATAGAATTGCACTTTAGGCCTTTTTGCAGGTAGGGCCTGACTTCATGAAAGGTGACAGAGCGAAGGTGGAAAGGGGGGCGGGAGATGGGAGGGGCAGACACGGGGGGAGGAGGATTGAAGAAGTTGCAAGGGAGCACTGCACTAAGGTCAGTGAAGGAGTTATTGAGGTGTGATGCAATGAGGGCAGGATCAGTGGAGCTAGTCCCATCAATGTCAAGAAGTGACGGGGAGCGTGCTCCACCAGTTAGCTGCTTGACATTGTCCCAGAAGGACCTGGGGTTCCCCCAAGAGGAGGTAAGAGAGGCTTGGTAATAATCAGCCTTAGCTTTGCGGACAGCCCAAGTACACTTATTGCGGGCAGCTGCATAGGCCTGCCTGTCAGCTGGGCGGCCAGTTTCAACCGTGATATGACATAAGTTATCCTGCTGCTTAAGAAGTGAGCGTAAGGCCGGGGTAATCCAGGGGGTGTGTTTTACTTTAGATCTATGTGGGGTTATGGGAGCGAAGATGTCACAGGCACTGTTAAAGGTATAAACAAAGAAGGCAAGAGCCTTGTCAATGTCAGGGGTGTTTAGTAGCGGGGACCAATCAGTGCAGGCTAAGTAGAATTTCAAGTCTTTTAGCCCACCAGGTCTAAGTCGCCGACGAAGGGTGGTATGAACAGAGGGCTTGGGCTGGGAGGTCGCCCAGTAGAAGAGAACCGGGGAGTGGTCACTAAGGCAGTCTGGGAGGATTTGAATATTGTGGACGCGGCATGGCCTGTTGGTAAGGACCACATCCAGTAACTGTCACTGACCCCTCCTTAGCCCCAGTTCTGCACGCTGGGAGAGAGAGACAGAGAAATAAGGAGGGTTGGAGGGTGGGTAAGGGAGCCCGAGGGGCAGCAAAAGGAAAGGATGTAAAACTAAAAAGAGGAATAAGCCGAAGAGAGGACAGAAAAGGAGAAAGCCTAAGGGACTGGGACAGGAGGGCTCCAATCTCTGGACGAGAAGGGAGGGATGGAAGAGGGAGGGATAGGAGGAGAGAGAAATGAAAGAGGAAAGACGAGGAGACACTGCCCTCGAGGCATTGCCCTGGACTGCTGCGGAGAAGTTATCTCCCAGGTCGAACCAGATAGTCCAGAGAATGGATACAAGGCTTTGGAGCAGAAGGATGGGATCCATTTAGAGGAGGAGGGAAT
The DNA here is from genome assembly GCA_016271365.2 of Neoceratodus forsteri. Lineage (NCBI taxonomy): Eukaryota > Metazoa > Chordata > Ceratodontiformes > Ceratodontidae > Neoceratodus > Neoceratodus forsteri. Next base: position 7,176,017 of record CM057458.1, read on the forward strand.
TCAGAGGGCTAAGGATGGGATGGTGTCTCCCCTTCCTGCAATATGGATTGAAGCAGAAGAACCACCTAAAATGTCCCTGGAGAACAACCCCAAGGGACTGAGATTTAGTTATCAAGGGGAGCCACCTCCAGAGGAGGAACTGTAGAGGTATAATAATACATTCTCCTTGAATCAGGAGAGGAAAAGTTACCATAATAGAGACACCATATGGTTGGAGGGAAGGACAACCGAGGGAATCACTAGAGCCCCCTCCTCCTACCAGACTCCCTCAAGAGGCACTAGAGGAAGCATGAAAATTCCCAGGACTCACCTGGGCTGAGATGGGGCTCTGGAGACTCCCAACAGCAGGGATCCTCCCTGTCTGCTCACCCAGAGGAAAAAACCCTGACCCCAAAAGGGGAGGGGGTAGGAGGTGCTGGAAAAGGACTAAGGTCTAAGTGGGAGACAAACAGGGAGGAGAAGAATCGCCCAGAGACTGAAGCATGAGAGAGGAAGGTGGGCAGGATTCAGTGATGAATGGTGAAGATACACAGAAAGATCAGGAATGACAGTAGGTACGTAATTTTCATATCTTGTCTGTGTCAGTCTTCACCATTCATCAGTGTTGGGTGATTACCAAGCCCACCGAAGGGGGCCCATAACCTCCCTAAGGGACAAAGTCCCCCAGCCTCCAGTGGGGGAGATACCAGAGGAGGGAACCCTAGCAGGCTTGGCTAGGCCTGAGGCTGGTCTGGGTGAGGTGAGGTTCTCCTAGCAGGAGAGGTAAGGTGCCCCTGAAGCTCTCGCCTCACCCTACAGGAGAAAAGATGGGTTCCCCGGAAAGAGAGGGCAGTCACCCTTCGCCGGGCCAGGGCTGACAACCGGGAGAGACAAAGCCATGCTGTTCGCCTGATGCAGATCATTGTCACCGGCAACCTGGAAGCCACCTCGTTGGCAATGTAAGATGCCCTTGCTTGGTGCCTCGCTAGCTCCAGGCCCCGTGCAGAGAGGGCAATGCCCTGTCTGGTTGCCTCTGAATCAGGCAAAGAAGCTAGGATCTGACCTAGCAGAGACCACAAGTGCCTGTTGTTGGCAGCATGGTGGGCCTGATAAGCAGAAATACACAAAAGGAGGCGTGTTGATGAGAAAGCTCTCTTCTCCCAGAAATCAAACTCAGCAGAGTCAGATTCTGGGGGTCGATCAGGCTTTGGGCTTCTATGCCCAGTGGGTGTGTCCAGGAGAGTCACGCCCGACGAGGGGTGAGGCAAGGCTCCTGGAGACCCAAGGGGTGCACAACAACTCTGGCAGAGGTCCCTCAGGGCTGGTGCTAGGGTTGAGGGATGTTGCCAGGCCTAGTACGATGCCTCCCGAAAGGGATTAGGCCAGGTGGGAACCATCAGGTTGGCCGCACTGAACTCGCCTAAAAAGGCGCGTGCTGACCGGTCAGGACTGCATTTGCCAAGGGTGGAAATGTGAAGCTCATCGAGCAACCGTGACAGGAAGCACTGATAGCTGGAAAGATCAGCCACTGGGGAAAGGTGGACAGAAGAGTCCTTTCCCTCAGAGGAGGAAGACAAGGGAGCTGATGAGCCAAGTCAGGTTCCGGCTGCACAGGGGAGTGGAAAAACACCTCCTGGTCCATGGATTGGAAGTAAGGGGGTAACAGTGCAGCCATGGACCTGAACTGCTCCCAGGTGAGGGGCCCCATAGGACTGGAGTGACCGGGAGGGGGGAGGGGTTGGCAGAGGCAAGGGGGCCAGGCACCTACGAGGAATGGCATGGCCTCTGCCCAGGTTAGAGGACCCGCCGGGAGACCTCAAAAGAGGAGGAGATCTGGTGGTTCCAGCAGACAAAGGCTGCTCAACCGAGCTGGAGTGGCCAGGGCTGAGCCCAAGAGAATTACCCCCGTGAGGTGACTGGAGCCGCATGAGCCCAGAAGGGTGGCTCCTAACCTCTGTAGATGAGGTTCCTCCCGAGGAGACGTTGGGGGAGAAGGTCGGACCAGCACTGCAACTCCTCTCTGAACCCCTGTGGGTTCCCAGGAAAGGGTGCCGCCTGAATCAAACCTCCTCAACCCTTCGGACTCCAAGACAGCCCTCTTCCTTGTTATCAGCTGAGGCAACTGACACCCCATAGCTGACTCCTGAGAGACAGCTGGAGGTGGAGTGGCCTCCCTTACCTGAGGCACTCCAACTGGCCCAGAAGTGGGGCTAGCAAGAACTACCACTGGAGGGGGTATGCCTCCAAAGGTGGCAGATGGATCACCAACTCCAGGCTGCCCTGTGGCAACCCCAGGGGACCAGAGGATTGCTCAGTGCCACCGACCCTGGAATCGGCCAAAACCATCCGCTCCATGGATGGGGGCTGAACTGGAGCCATTGCGCTGGAGGAAGAAGAATCAGTGGATTCCGGAGAACGCGGGAGCCAGTTTGGGTCAGCCTCAGAATCATCCTCCCCAGAAGAGGCCTGAACCCAGACCACTCCCTGATCCCTCTCAGCCGAGGCACTGCCCCCATCGCTGGCACTGTGAATGGCACCAGAGACAGAGACGGCGCTGGAGGCCGGCCCTGTGCCACCCGCAGCACCACCCCGATCCTCGGCGCTGCAAGGGGCACCAGAATCAGGGCTGGCACTGTCGGGTGGCACCAAGGACGGCGCCGGCCCAAGCCCAGAGGCCTCAGACTGTAACGCCAGGGGAGCCCTAGCATCTGAGGAGGCGATTGCCTGGACAGTGCCTCCCACCTGACCCCCAAGGGGGCCAGGCCGGGCCTCCTGCACTGTGGGAGGGGTTCCCACCGTGGCAAGGCTAGAACTGGCAGAAACCCCCTCCTCTGTGTGCCGTATAGATCTGGGATGGGACCTGGAGGAAGGGTGAAGAAAAACAGGTTACTCACCTGTAACAGTAGTTCTAGGAGTGGTAAATGTTCATCCACACTGGTTGGCATGTCCCCTTCCCCTTTAAATCTTGCTGGAAAGTCTCACAGCTGGCTCCTCCCACCCACCTGGGTGGTATAACCCTTGACTCTGCCCCATGATGCCAGATCTTTGCCCGCTGGAAGCTAGGTTGTGTGTCGAAGCCGGGGAGGTCAGGTGGATTCGTGTGGATGAACAACATATACCACTCCTAGAAAGTGCGGTTACGTAAGAACTTACCGTAACAGTAGATCTTCGAGGAATTTCTCTTGCAGTAGGTTATTACTTCTGGGAGGTTCCAGCAGTGGGCGCTGTCACACGGCAGCTTCTTCAGCAGTCTTTTACCAGGGACTGCCCACACATGACATCACTTCCTTGCTCCCTATATAAGTGTGGGTGGTCCCTGGTATCCTCTGTTCCCCGCTGTATTCAGCTCGCAAAGCCGAGGACCAAGGTAAACCGAAGTACCAGTGAGTCCCAACCCTAAGTCCTTAGATCAGGATTTCCTGTTAGAGAAGGCAGGGGATGGAGGAAGGATCGGACCTACTGCAAGAGACATTTCTCGAAGATCTACTGTTACGGTAAGTTCTTAAGTAACTGCACTATCTTCTACGGAATGGTTTCTTGCAGTAGGTTATTACTTCTGGGAGATTTCCCAGCAGTTATGTCCGTGAGGAAGGACGATTATGACAAGATACCCTGAAGGACAGCTCGGCCGAAAGGACGTTCTGTGTCATGAGGCAACATCCAGATTGTAATGCCTGGTAAAGGTATGGGTAGTAGACCAGGTGGCCGCACTGCAAATATCAGTAATGGAGGCACCCTTAAAACAAGCCACTGTGGCCGCTACAGCCCTAGTGGAATGGGCTTGGACCTGGCCCGGTAAGGGTTTGTTGTATTTTATGTAACAAAATGTAATGCAATGGGCTAGCCAGCAAGAGAGGGTGCGTTTTGCAACTAGAAGGCCCTCACGACCTGGTGCAAAGGTGACAAACAGTTGTGAGGTTTTGCGAAAGGACTTTGTCCAGTCAGTCACCCCCCCCGTTCGGTCACTCCCCTCCTGGGGTCACCACCTCTCTCCAACTTGCCACCCCCTATATCTCCACCCGCAACTTGGACAAAGCTATACTGGCAGTACCCAGGGTAAAAACCTCCCTTGCCCAGAGATCCTTCCACTACAGGGCCCCTGTTTGGTTTAATGCGCTCCCAGCCACCATCACTAGCACACCCAAGACTGCCCATTTCAAAGTTGCTCTCTGAAACCACCTCCTCACTGTCCGCTCCTGTAACTGCAACTAGCCTGTGCTCTCATGCCCACAATGACCCAAACCTTTGACAAAGTCCATTATGGACTGCAACCTCTTACAACAACATCTGGCCCATAAATATGATGGACTATACTGTAACGCATGCTCGCTCATGTTAACAATGTTTTTCTGCTATGCTTATGTAAATATCTGTATCCAAAACTGTACATAATGTCTGTGAACAATGTCTGTAACCCAGACATGATGGCTATTTCCTTTGTAAATTGTACCCTGTTTTTATTCTGTCCACCATGTGACGAGGTACTTTTGTAAATGAGCCGCCTGGCTCAAAGGTTGTAAATCCGATATTTCAAATAAATAAAATAAAAATAGCGCAGTAACACACGATGTGATGAACGTCCATTGTATGCAAAAGATGTTCACCCGGATTGGAGTACTCAGGGTAAAAGACCGGTAACTCCAGGGCCTGATTCAAGGTTTGTTCAGAAACCACCTTAGGTAGAAAGGAAGCGTTAGTGCAAAGCACAACTCTATCCCTCTGAAAGATAAGATAAGGTTCTCTGCACATAAGGGCGGTGAAGCTTGGAAATTCATAGAGCAGAAGTGATGGCCACCAGGAATAGCATTTTCCAGGAGAGGAAACGCAGGTCACAAGTGGCAGCCGGTTCAAAAGGGTCCACTGTTAATTTTCAATCATGAAATTCAAATGCCGTGGAGGAATGGGATGCCACATAGGAGGCTTCAGATGTAATATGCCTTTCAAAAACATTTTGGCTAAATGGTGTCGATACAAAAGCCGACCGTCTAATGGATCGTGGAAGGCAGAGATGGCGGGCCAAGTGGGCTTTTATAGAAGAATAGCTAATGCCGTCCGAGGATAAGGAGGCCAAGTAGACCAGGACCTTTGTAAGAGGACAAGAATAAGGGTCCAATGATTGAGAAGCGGACCAAATGGAGAAACGTTTCCACTCAGAATTGTAAGCATCCCTGGTAGCCTGCTTCTGGGCGGCTAGCAGAACATTGGATACCTGCAAAGAGACTTGTAGTCTGTTTATGAAGATGTCTTCAGGAGCCAAGCATGAAGACGGAGGGTCTTCAGAATGGGATGCAGAAGGCAGCCATGGCACTGCGTCAAAAGGTCCAGCCTGAACAGGTTCCACAACAGAAAGCTGTTGCAGAAGTGGGAACCATGCTTGTTGAGGCCACATGGGAGCTATGAGAATCATCGTGGCAGGCTCCATCTGTAGTTTCAGTAACGTGCAGGGTAGGAGAGGGAATGAGGGGAAGGAAGAGTCCTGTCCAAGGTTGGGACAGGGCATCTATAGAGCTTCCCCTTACGCTCGGGATAATGGAGAAGTATTTGGGGAGCCTGTGGTTGTCTGGGGATGCAAACATCTATTTGTGGAGTGCCCCAGAGATGAAAGAGATCCTGGAGGACTGAGCCAAGCAGTGTCCACTCGTGAGCTGAGGACCGGTGACTCAAAAGGTCCACTAATTGGTTGTGACGGCCCGGGAGATGGAAGGCCGTGAGCGTCAGTTGTTTGACTGCTTTGCGCCACACCTTGATCGCTTCCAGGCAAAGGGAGTGAGAGTGTGTCCCTCCTTGTTCGTTGAGGTAACAGACCATCGTCATGTTGTCTGACTTAACCAGTAGGTGACCTGGGGTCAGATAAGGACTGAAGGCATGCAGTGCCAGGAGGACTGCCCTCATTTCCAGAAGATTGATATGGGGATGACTGCGACCTACAGGCCACGTGCCCTGAGTCTGATACAGACTGAGATGGGCACCCCATTCTTCTAGAGAGGCATCTGTTGTCAAGACTTGGTGAGGAGGGGAGTGTGACAGGGCAGAATAGGAGCCTGTCCCATTTATTTAGGAGAAAGTATTTAAATGCAAGGATCTGTATTCTTTCCTTTTCTGTCCCTTCTCTGTCTGGCTGCGCAACCATATTTTCCTGTGAGACTTCGGACTTGATCATCCCGAACAGTCTCGCAATTATTTGCCTCTCTCTGTCTCTCAGTTTTCTTTTGCTGTCTCTTTTTCCTCCCTTGCATATCTATATCTGCTAATATAAAATATATGAGAATCAATGTATGGAAATGTAGCTGATATTGGGATCTCTTTTTTGGAAGATGTTTAGTGTTGCTGTTGAAATGTATATTAATTGTAGAAAACTAGAGGTTACTTGGGTGCAAATGCCTGAGCCTTTTGCAAAGGCTGGAGGGGCTTCAGGAAGCTCACTGTTCTACCAAATCCTGCCCGAAATTTACGAGAACAGAACATTTTTTTTTTGCAAAAACAGGATGCTTGCTAAGGATGGTGGTTGAAAAGCCTTATAAAATAGCTAAGCTGCAATTGCAGAGACAGTTTTTTTTGTTTTGGAAGAACAAGAGAGATTTTTACCAGAAAGATTTTATTTTGCTTCTGTACATAGTTATTCTGAACAGGGTTATTTTATTTTATGTTACTGCAACTACAAATAAACTGTTTTGTGGAATTTTACAACTGCTCCCGCGTTTTCTCTATGCTTCCTGACCTGCGCCTTGACGACAGGGAGGCATGAAAGGGCATGCCCTGATTGGGATTGGAGCAGGGTGTCCACCATGTAAGAGCAGACTTGAGGGTTGGAGTCACCCTGATAGGGTCTTCGAATTGCCCTCTTTTCTGGCACCACTGCTCTTGTACAACCCATTGGATAGGACGCATCCAAAGACGTGCGAACTCCACTGTAAGGACGGCCGTGGCCATTTGCCCGAGATGGGCAGTAACTATCTTTCATGACTGAATTTGTGAGGCCAGGCCAATCAGGGTATCCTGAAGAGCAGGGGGTAGATTGCCTTGGCGTCAGTCGCGTCCAGTATAGCCCCTATATACTGGAGTGATTGGGTCAGATGAGGACTGGACTTGGGCCAGTTTACTGTAATCCCAAGATCGTGGAACAACTGGAGGGTCTCCGCGAGGGAGGATAGCAGATGTTCCTTGGTGTCTGCCTTTATTAGCCAATTGTCCAAACAGGGGAAGACAAAGTGACCCTTTTTTCTCAATGCCCCTGCAACTACTTCTAGGCATTTGGTAAAAACCTGTGGGTCTGATGAAAGGCCAAAGGGCAGAGCTCGAAACTGGTAATCTTGTCCCAGTAGGTGGAAGCGTAGGTATTGCTGATGCCCTGGGTGAACAAGGATATGAAGATATATGTCTTTCATATCCAAAGCACACATCCAATCTCGTTGTTGCAGGAGAGGCATGATGGATGTCAAGGTAACCATCTGAAAATGTTTGTACTGGATGTACTGATTTAGGTTTCTCAAATCCAGTCTCCAGTCTGAGGTCTCCAGTTTTCTTGGGTACCAGAAAGAAATGGGAATAAAAAAAAACCTGTTGTGACAACGGAACTGGAACAATGGCCTGTTTGGTAAGTAGGGCAGTAAGTTCCTCCTGGAGTACAGGAAGGTGTCCCTCAGGATACTGAAGCTTCCGAGGAGGAAGTGGAGGTGGCACTGGAGGGGTGTTTCTTTTCTTCTTTGGCTTGACGTAGTTTGTTTTGGGATAATAATATGTGTTGGAGGCCTGCTCCCCGGGTCGTGCGCTATTCATCCTCTGCCCTTCGCACCCTCCACCCTTTTTCCTCCCCCCTTTACAGTTTCCAATCTATCAGCGCTGTAGCGCGCTGGGTATTGCCCGTCGGTGGGGGAAACGGGTCAGGGGTGCGAACGGTGGAGGATGAATGAGCGGGGCTCTCACATCGAGGTTATTAGGTCCAGAAGACGCCCTGGGGGTGAACTGAGTTCTGGAACATGGTCCCCCATGTCTGGTCTCCATACCCAAGGGCACCTCCACTACTGGTGGGCAGGCAGCCTTGGCGGCCCTGGAAACCCATTCAACTCGAGGGGTGTTATGCAATGCCAGATCTATTAAAAACAAGACTGCAATTATTGCAGATCTTGTTAGGATAGCTGATCTGGCTTGTATCACCGAGACCTGGCTGGACGAAAATGCTGGCCCCACTTTGGAGGCTGTGATTCCGGCCGGGTACTTGGTGATACACCGCTCTAGATTGGACCATGGGGCCGGGGGGGTTGTGGTCTGTTTCAAGATTGAACTGGGCCTCACGAATGTACCAGTCGAGGAGGCCGGGTCATTTGAGTGTACTGTAGTAGCAGGTGTAGCCTGTAGGATCGCCCTCATCTACCATCCATCCAGGGATGAGAAGCGATTCCTTCAGGAAGTAGCGAACTTCGTGATCGACCAGGCTGATGGTCCTGGGTGACTTCAACACCTGGGTCAATGATGAACTCTCGCAATTTGGACAACACTTCCTCCAGTTGATGACATCACTGGGCCTTACACAGATTGTTACCTCTGCTACTCATAAACACAGTCACTCTCTTGACCTGGTCTTCCTCCTCGGGATCGAAGCCTCTGATTTGGGTGTGGAACCTGTTGGATGGTCCAATCACTACACCGTGGGGTTCAGTTTTGGCACCCCCCTCATAGGCCTACCCCTGTGGAGATGGTCAGATACCGCACTTTATGGGATGTGAGCCCTGATGGCCTGGCGGTGGTACTCAACCTACTGGAGTGTCCTGTGGTAAGCGGGAGCCCAGAGGCCTTGGTTCTGGCCTATAATAAGGTCATTACTACAGCCCTGGACTCTATTGCTCCTGTCTGAGTTCGTCCTCTCTCCCTTCACCCTCGGTCCCCTTGGTTTGATGGGACCTTGAGGGAGATGTGGTGACTAGGAAGAAGGTTAGAGTGTTGCTAGCGGAAATCCACCCGGGAGGCTGACCATCTTAGATTGATGGAACATTATTAAATCTATCAATCAACAATCTCCCGTAAGAAGGAGGAGTTCCTGTCCGGGGAGATTGCTGTTGCTCAGAACCGACTGGTTCAGCTCTTTCGAACTGTGGACAGGTTGTGCAGCCCAGCCTGTCTGCAGTTTCGAAGAGCTTTTTCACAGTTGGAGCGTGACAAGCTTGCTCAGTTCTTTGTGGATAAGGTGGCTGGCATCAGGGCGGAGGTCCAACCAGCACACTCAACGGGGGATGCCATTGATTGGTGCTCAGTCACTTTCCTCCACTTTTCCCGGAGTACCTTTGACTGGCTGGAGTTTGCGGATGTCATGCGGATTGTCCAGGGTATGCGCCCTACGTGCTGTAGTTTGAACCCAGGCCCAACTTCCCTGATTATGGGTTGTTACGACATCACTGGCCCGGTCCTGGCATGGATAATCTGGTGCTCCCTTGAGTCGGGTGAGTTCCCTAGCTCCCTGAAGGAGGCTGTGGTGACACCCCTCCTGAAGAAAACTTCTCTGGACCCAGACTGCCTTGCTAACTACAGATCTATCTCTAACCTCCCCTTCGTGGAGAACGTGATTGAGAAAGTAGTGGCTATACAGCTGGAGAACCATTTGACCATCCACAACATCTATGAACCTCTCCAATCCGGTTTTCAAAAGAGGCATAGTACAGAGACTGCGCTGGTTCGGGTGCTCAGTGATCTCTTGATGGCGAGAGATCAGAAAAGCTGCTCCATCTTGGTTCTTCTTGATCTCTCCTCAGCGTTTGACACCGTGGACCATAGGGTGCTGCTTGAGCGCCTGAGGTTCATCTGTGGCCTGTCTGGTACAGTCCTCAGGTGGTTTAAGTCCTTCCTCACTGGCAGAATTCATAGGGTGGTAGCGGGGATTTATTCCTCTGATCCTTTCTCACTGTCATGTGGGTCCCTCAGGGCTCGGTATTATCTCCCATATTGTTTGCGGTGTACATGCTGCTCCTCAGAGACATTGTAAGATGGTATGGGCTGAGGTTTCACTGCTATGCTGATGATACCCAGCTCTACCGGTCTTTAGCACCCGACCAGGACAGTACACTGTCGGTATTTAATAACTGCCTCGCTGAAATGCAGGATTGGACGAATTCCAGCTGGCTGAAGTTGAACTTGGGAAAGACTGAGGTGATGGCTGTGGATCCCGGTTGCCGGATAGAGGGGTTAGGGGCTGGTCAGCCTATGGGTCTTTTCCTGGGGGGCTTCCAGCTTCTTGCCTCTGAATGGGTGCAGGACCTGGAGGTGATTCTTGACGATGGGCTGACACTGTGATCTCAGGTGTCGGCAGTCATTAAGTCATCCTTTTATCATCTGAGGAACATCGCTAGGGTCAAGCACCTAGTTCTGTCTGGTGATCTTCCCACACTGGTCCATGTCTTTGTGACCTCACGCCTTGATTATTGCAACTCCCTCTACCTAGGGCTACCGGGGGTTGATATCCACCACCTGCAGCTGGTGCAGAAGGCAGCAGCCTGGTTGTTGATGGGGACTCCCCGGACGCGTCATATCACATCGGTGCTGCACGAACTGCACTGGCTGCCGATTCAGTGGCGGATCACCTTCAAAGTCAGACTTCTGACTTATAAAGCCCTACACGGACTCAGCCCAGACTACCTGAAAGAACTCCTGTCCCCCTACTGCCCCGGGGCAATCGCTCCGCTTGTGTCAACCACATCATGGCCTGACCAGAGAACATGCGCGAAATGGAAGTCATGGTTGACATGGTTTGTAGAAATTGCTCCTTTTCCTGGGAAGGAGGTAATTTGTTAAGGAGTTCCATAGCCAAGGCACCCAGGGTGCGCTGGTATTTAACCATGTGGCCCATATAGTTTAGGATTCTTATATTCATGGTGCCAGAGGCAAAGACCTTCTTGCCCAGGTAATCAAGTCTTCTGGATTTGTTATCCGGGGGTAAAGAACTCGCATGTTTGGGCTTTTTAGTGAGGTCATGAGCGGCAGTGATGACCACTGAGTCAGCCGCAGGAATTGTGGACAAATATGGATGGTCCAAGGGGGCTTGGTACAGTCGGTCAGCCTTATGAGGGACATCAGAAATGGCATTTTGATACATCACTATTAATGGAGGAATGACCAGGACAGGCTCCTCGGGTAGGTCGAGGTAGTTAGCCATGTCCCGTCGCTGTTTATCTTCCTCAGTGGTTGAGAACTCTATGACTTTCTGAATCTGTATATCATATCATTGAAAGAGGGGTCATCCGGAAGGGAGGCAGCCCGAGGGGCTGGCGGATCCTCATCGAAGGAGGAGGAGACCACAGAATACGGAGAGTTCGGGCCTAGGAAATCTAAATTCAGGAATTCCTCTTCATAAATATCCTCCGGGAGGTCCCCCACCAGGTCGGGTACATCCGACAGGTAACCCTCTAAAAGAGGGGTTGGGGGAGACCAAGGCAGAACATCCTGGTCGGTATGGAGCTGCTTGGGTGGAGGCAAGACAGAACGCTGGAAAAGGTGAGCCGGTGTCTGGACAGGAGACTGGCTACATCCCATGGACTGCAATACTGTGTGTACAATGCGTTCAATATTGGGCACCTGTGACAGTGGGATATCCACCGGCTGAGGTTGGCTATTTGTAATAATAGGTGTCAGAGAGGGTATAGGGTGGTGGGAGGTATCCGGATGAGCATCGGAAAAATATAGCCCTGGTTCTCTCTGTAGGTCATCTGCACCCCTATAGGAAGGCACCTGAGAAGGTGTGGGGTGTTAAGTATGGTAAAAGACGGTTTGCCTTTAGGAACTCCTGTCGTCGACAATGAGGCAGGAGAAGAAACAGCACTGTATGGGGAAAAGAGACGTCGATGAGAAAGGGGCTCCCGTTGACAGAGCAGCCGTTTGCTTGGCTGCATGACATACAGTGGTCGTCGACAAAGGGAAAGAAGCATTCGTCCATGGAAGAATGGTGGAATGCACTGTTCTATGGGCCACGGCAAGCTGCGTCAATGAGGGAACCCTACGATTGATGAGGAAGGCCCAAATAAATGCTCCGTTGACAGGAGAAGCGCTCCCGTCGACGAGGAATGCTCCATCGATGGTGGACATGTTATAGAAGTCACCGTTGACGTACGCCATGGTAGGGAGTGAGAAGAGGGTTTCTCCTTCTCCCTAGAATGCCTGGATCAAGACCCTGAAGCAGGGGAGCCCTTGGAACGAGCCCCCGGGGTCTTTTCCAACAGGAAAACCTGTTGCTCCATGAGTAGATTTTTGATTTCCAGCACCCGTCGTCGACGGGTTGCTTGGTTCAATTCTTTACAAAAAGCACAGGAGGTGGTGTCATGCGTGGGTCCCAGACACCTAACACAATATAAATGGTTATCGAGTTTGAAAATCTTCCTGCCACAAGAGCAGGAACAAAATAAAGCTTACTTGCTTGTAGATGCTTTCTTAGACATTTGTTTGTTCAAGTCTTGTCGATGACTGCTACACAGAAGACTGAGCTAGACGCTGTGCACACCTCTCAACCATCCCTGATTTTCAGGGACATCCCTGATTTTGTCTCAGAATTTTCCTCTGTCCCTCATAAAATTTGTGTTTTTGTGACAGAACAGTGGGGACCGTAAGAAGCACAAAATAATGTCAAACATTAGCATTACAAGCTTGTTCTTCTTCAGAAAATGCATCTTACACTAATCCCCTTATTCTGTCAGCTTTCTGAATGAATAGTACCAATTTTTAAGATGTGTCCCTGATTTTGGGTCTTTGTACCTGATTTTTTTAAGCGTTGTCCCTGATTTATGAGGAAAGAGGTTTAGAGGCATGCCGCTGTGCGAGCTGAAGACGGTGGGAAAATGAACAGAGGATACCAGGGACCGCCCACACTTATAGAGGGAGCAAGGAAGTTATGTCATGTGTGGGTGGTCCCTGGTAAAAGACTGCTGAAGAAGCTGCCGTGTGACAGCACCCACTGCTGGAACCTCCCAGAAGTAATAACCTACTGCAAGAAACCATTCTGTAGAAGATCTACTGTTATAGGTGAGTAACCTGTTTTTCTAGGGACGTGGATATGTTGTTCTATCCACACTGGTTGGCAGACTACAAGCAGTTCTCTGGGAGGAGGGAGGCAAGGCACAAACCCCCTACTTGAGAGACTGGAGAACTGAGGCCCCAAAACCAGCATCCTGGCATAACTCTAGCTCAATGTGGTAGTGGGTGATGAAGGTGTTTGCTGTCTTCCAGGTAGAAGCCCTGCAAATTTCCTGGATAGGGATGTCCCTGGAAGCAGACACTGACGTAGCGGTATGGCGGGTAGAATGAGCTCTTATCCCTCTGGAAAGCTCCTTGCCCACCAACCTATAGCAGAGATCGATGCACAATGTGATCCATCTGCTGATTGTCCGCTTTGCTCCAGGTCTGCCAGGTGCGGCTTCAGCATAGGTGACAAACAGCTGGCGAATCTCTCCCCAAATTTCTCCCATTCTCTCCTTGTAATAGGACAGCGCGCATCTCAGGTCCAGAGTATGGAGCCTGTACTCGGCATCCGAGGTGTAGTTTGGGTAGAATACCAGCAGTCATCACCTGGTTGAGATGGAACTCTGACACCATCTTTGGAAGGAATTTCGTGTGGGGGCGCAGGACAACCTTGTCCCTGTGGAAGACCAGGTAAGGAGACTCCACCGAAAGCGCCTGGAGATCCCCAGTCCTTCTGGCTGACATGATAGCCACCAGGAAGGTGGTCTTCCATGACAAGTGTGACATCTCACACTTGTGCATCGGTTCGAATGGCTTGCCCATGAGTTTTGCCAAAACCAGCAGTAAATCCCACGGAGGTGGAGGCTCACACATCAGAGGGGATATATGATCAAGGCCTTTGAAGAAGCGCCAGACCACCTTCTCCTGCGCCACCGTCTGCTGACCGGCCCGCGTCCGGTAAGCAAAGATAGCTGCCAGGTGCACCTGAAGGGTTGTAGACCGAAGACCCCCTTTGGACAGAGATGAAAGGCAGTCTAAGATGCTAGCCACTGGACAGGACAGAGGGTCCAGGCCCTTACCCTGACACCAAATGGAAAACCTTTTCCATTTGAATGCATAGCACCTCCTGGTCGACTCCTTTCTGGATGCATCAGGAACCAGGCTGTCGGGTGCAGGGATTGAAGGTCCAGATGGAATACCTTCCCCTGACTGACTGATATCAGGTCCGGGAGTGCTGGAAGATGCCTCGGGAGCCTGTTGCTGAGGCTGAGGAGATCTGGATACCAGAACTGGCGGGGCCAGTCTGGGGCTACCAGGATCAGCTGCGCCTTGTCCCTCCTCACCTTGAGAAGCACCCTGTGGATCAAGGGAAATGGAGAGACGGCATAGAAGGGGCCTGGGGTCCACGGCCTCGAGAAGGCATCCCCCTGCAGTGTGCCCTGCTGAGGAGGGCGAGCATGAAACAGTCTCAGCTTGATGTTTTCCCGGGAGGCAAACAGGTCCACCAACGGTTTGCCCAAGTGGGAGAACAGGCTGTGTGCTACCTCTAGATGGAGAGACCACTCATGGGATGTCTCGCCTACGTGGCTGAGGGCATCCGCCAGTTGATTTGAGGGTCCTGTCACATACATAGATACATAGATACATAGATACATAGACAGTGTCGGCAGATAAGGGCCTATGGCCCACCTAGTCTGCCCATTTGAGCTTGTAAGTTCAGTTTGTTTTCCTAGAAGTCTATTTCCTCACCCCTGACCTCTAGAATTCCTTTATGTCTATCCCATGCATTCTTAAATCCGTGATTGTTTCAGCTCCACCACTTCCTCTGGCAGGGTGTTCCACTTGTCCACCACCCGTTCTGTGAAGAAATTCTTTCTCATGTTTCCTCTGAATCGTCCTCCCTCCAGTTCATCCCATGCCCTCTAGTCCTGAAACATCTTTTCGCTTAAAAATAGTGTTTTCCTGCACCCTGTTCCTCCCTGTAAGATACTTGTATGTCTCTCATCATCCCTCTCTCCTCTTCTCCTCCAGGGAGTACATGTTCAGTTCCTTCAACCTGTCTTCATAGGATTTGTGATGCAACCCATGCACCATCTTTGTTGCCCTCCTCTGAACCTTCTCTACCCTGTCTATGTCCTTACGTGGGTATGGTCTCCAGAACTGTACACTGTACTCCAGGTGGGGCCTCACTAGTGTCTTGTATGGCGGAATTATGACCTCCCTTTTCCTGCTGGTGATGCCAGCCTATACATCCCAGCATCCTATTTGCTTTACCTGATGCCTTGTCACACTGTTTCCCTACCTTGAGGTCATCAGAGATGACAACCCCAAGATCCCTTTCCTGCTTGGTGCATGCTATATCCTCACCCCCCAGCTGATATATTGTGCCAGGTTTTGTGCCCTATATGCATTATCTTGCACTTCTTTGCATTGAATTTCAACTGCCAAACCCTTGACCATTCTTCAAGTTTCTGCAGGTCCTTCTCATTCTGTCTATTCCTTGGTGTGTCAACTCTGTTACAGAGCTTTTGTGTCATCAGCGAACAGTGAAATTCTGCCTTCTATATCCTGTGCAATGTCACTGATGAAGATGTTGAATAGGACCGGTCCCAGCACTGATCCCTGTGGTACCCCACTGGTCACTCTTCCTTCTGTGGAGTGACAGCCATTACCACCACCCTCTGTGTCCTGCCACCCAGCCAGTTACCTACCCACCACACTGCTATCCTGCCCACACCCATATTCCCCAGTTTGTGTAATAGTCTTCTGTGGCACAGTGTCAAGGCCTTGCTGAAGTCCAGATAGGCCATGTCCACTGCCCTCCCTGATCCACCTCCCTAGTCACCCAGTCAAAAATTCAATGAGGTTGGTCTGACATGACCCCCTGGTGAAACCATGCTGCCCTTGGGTCCTGTAGTCCATGACAACCAGATGTTCCACCAATCTCTCCTTCAGTAGTGCTTCCATGATCTTTCCCACTATCGAGGTGAGGCTGACTGGTCTGTAGTTCCCTCTTCCTCTTTGTTCCCACTTTTGTATAAGGGACTACATCTGCTGTCCTCCAGTCTTTGGGTACCTCCTGTTTCCAGTGATTGGCTGAACAGGATAGCCAGAGGTTCAGCCACCACCTCTCTTAGTTCTTCTAAGGACCCTAGGGTGCACCCATCTGGCCCATTGCTTTGTCAACTCTTATTACTTCCAGTTCTTCAGGACCCTTTCTGTAAAGGGACTTGTGTCCATTCTGCACCATTCTCACCCTTGTACTCCCTTCAGACCCATTACCCCTCTCTTCCTTAGTAAAGACTGAGCAGAAATACCTGTTCAATATGTCAGCTTTACTGTTGTCATCCTCCACTGCTCCCATCCTCCCCTTCAGTCTAACTATCCTCCTTTGACCTTCTTTTTCACTTATGTACCTGTAAAAGGTTTTGTCCCCTAACCACTGATTTTGCAATGTGTTCTTCTGTCTGAGCTTTGGCTTCCCTTACTGACTTCCCTGCCTCCCTTTGTTTCTCCTGGTACTTCTCCCTATCCCTTCTGCCTGTGTCTTTTGTATTGCCTGAATGCAGTCTTTTTGGCTTTCACTTTCTTTGCTACCTCTTTGGAAACCATAATGGTCTCCTTTTCTTTCCTCTTGCTAACCCTGCTTAATGCATAATTCTGTTGTTCTTATAATCCCCATTTTAAATACTGCCCACTGTTCCTCAATCCCTGATTCCTGTCCCATTCCCTTAATGCCTCTTTCAAGCATCTCCCATTTTCCCAAGTCTGCCCCTAAAATCCAGGATACGTGTTTTTGTGTGGTTTGGTTCTGCTCTTTCTGTGATTTTAAACCACAATGACTGGTGGTCACTGTTACCCAGGTGCTCCCCACTGTGACCCCCATCACACTGTCCCTGTTTGTGAGCACAAGGTCCAGTATTGCCTTCTGCCGAGTTGGTTCCATGACCAGTTGCTTGAGAAAGGCACCCTGAAGGAGTCCAGGATAAATCTGCTCCTAGTTGATGCTGCTGCTGGGATGCTCCAGTCCACATCTGGTATATTGAAGTCTCCAACCAGTACTACCTCACCTTGTCAGCCATCCTTTGGATGGCTAGCATCAACTCCTATCTGTTTCTTCCTCCTGGGCTGGTGGTCTAGGACCACACCTGAAAGATGGCTGGCCCCATTTTCCTTTCCAGCTTAACCCACAGTACCTCTCCCCATTTTGTTCCTCCTGGATCTGTGTGGCCCTTATGTCATTTTCACATACAGTGCCCTCCTCCTCCCTCCTGCCTGCTCTGTCTCTTCTGAATATGTTGTAGTCAGGTATGGCCATCTCCCAGTCATGGTTATCATTACACCAGGTTTCAGTGATGGCCACAATGTCCAGGTCTGACTGTGCATGACAGCCTCCAGATCTTCCATATCTTGTTGCTATGCCCGGCATTTGCACACATGAAGGCTTTCCATGATTTGACCTCCCTAGACTGCTTCACTGTTCTACTCCAGCTGCTTCCTTGGTTGTCATTTATCCCTGGTTCTCCTTGCTGCCTGCCCTTCTGCTGAATTTTGCCCTTTTCTGCTTATCCACCTTTTGGACACTAATCTCCAACTTTGCACACTGCTTTGCAGAGATAGCCACTCCTCTGGTTCACTGGTTCCATTACTAGCTGTGGGGGTGAGCAAGTAGGTACCATCCTTGCTGGCCTGCCACCCCTTTGCTAGGTTTAAATGCTTATCAATGTAGCATTTAAACTTATCATTGAGTGCTTGGATTCCCCTCAGGATGGATGCAGGCCGTCAGGCTTGAACAAACCTCCATCCCTCCAGATGGTTCCCCAGTCACCAATGAATCCAAACCCTTCCTCACAGCACCAGTTCTTCAACCATGAGTTAAATCATGGATGGTGAGGAGATCTGCCTCCAGTCGGCTCACGAGGGTCCAGATGTGGAGCGTTTCCCCTGCACAGCAGCAGGGAGTGCATGCCACCCTGTCTGTTGAGGTGTTACATGGTCGTGGTATTGTCCGTCTGGACTTGAACCACTTGACCCCGAAGGAGCTGAGCAAATGCTGACAGCGCCAGTCTGATTGCTCTGAGCTCCAGCAGGTTGATATGGTCTTGGGATTCCTCAGGGGTCCAGAAACCGTGGGCTCTGTGGTTCCCCATGTGGGCTCCCCAGCCCGTGAGAGAAGCATCGGTCATGAGGATGACCGTCGGCTCAGGGCGGACAAATGTAATCCCTTTCTGCAGATGATCCAGGACGGTCCACCACTGGAGAGCATCCCACATCTTCTGGGTCACAGTGATCAGCTGGTCAAAATGACACTGGCGTTGAGTCCACTGGGTGGCCAGCTCCCATTGAAGAGGGTGCATATGCCATCGGACCACGAAGGTGCATGCCACCATGTACCCTAGAAGGCGCAGAAAATGCCGGGCAGGGCACAAGTGCCCAACCAGAAATGATTGGGCAAAGGAGGAGAGAACCTCCACCCTGCCTGCCGGGAGCTGGGCTCTGGCTCGACAGGAGTCAAGCTCTGCCCCGATGAAGCATATCACCTGCGAAGGCACGAGCTCCGACTTGGTCTCGTTGATCAGGAGGCCAGGCTGAGTGCAGGTTTGGAGGGCCAGGTCCCTGGACCTCTCCACCTCTTGCTGGGTGGAACCTGCCAAGAGCCAATCGTCGAGGTAGGGATAGATTCTGACCCGTCGATGCCTGAGGTGGGCTGCCACCACTGCAATGCATTTGGTGAAGACCTGTGGGGCCGTTGACAGGCCGAATGGCATGGCTCGGAAGTTGTAAAGGGTTCCCTGTGCTCGGAAGCGGAGGAACCACTGATGAGACGGATAGATTGGGACGTGAAAAAACGCATCCTGGCGATCCAGTGAACAGAACCACATGTTCTACTCCAGGGTTGGTATGATCTGGGACAGAGTTACCATCCTGAAGGTGTGCGACCTGAGAAACTGGTTCAGGTCATGCAGATCTAGAATGGGGCACCAGCCCCGCCCATCTGCTTCGGGCCCAGGAAGTACCTGGAAATGAACCCTGGGTCAACTGGGGAATCTGTTACTCGGTCGACTACCTCCTTGAGGAGGAGTTGGGCTATGTTGTCTCTCAGAGCTGACCGAGTGTGGACTGATACCCTTTCCTTGTGTGGGTCGTGGGCTTGGCTGGGAGAGTACTGCTTGAATTCCAGAGGCAGACTGTGGCTGACCACTTCTAAGACGACCTGTCCATAGTAATAGCAGACCAGGCGGAAAGAAAGTGGCAGAGCCGGCCCCCCGTGGGAGGACCCAGAGCTGGCATGACGGGAATAGGGGTTGCAGCCCCTATCACATCACTGAGCAGGCTTGGAGGAAGAGGGTCCAGACTGGAAATTGCCTGAACCCCGACCTCCCTGTCTGCGGGCCGCTGGAGGCCCGAGGATGCCAAGCCTGTGCCTGCTGTTGCTGCCCACCCTGGAAGGAGGGCTGCTTGGCCACAGGAGCAGGGTGCCAAAAATGGAAATTACGTACCGACCGTAATTCTTGATCTTCTTGGACAAAGTCTCCACCACTCATTCACAGTAATGGGAGTATGCCGGAGGCGCTAGGACCCAGCGGGAGCCAAACTTTTTCAGAACGGCCGGTGCCGAGATGGAGCCGCAAGGGAGCAGCTCCGCGAGCCAGGCTTGCGTGGTATAAACTATCTCGGCATTGACCCTCCAATGGCCTCAGTACCTTTTTTTCCGAGGAGGTGCAGCGTAACTAACCTAGAGAGGACTAATCTAAAAATCGGACATAAGACAGTCCGAATGACCTGTGTAAGAAGGGTCAAATAACCAAGTCTTCACAGCCCAAAGACTGAAGGAGTGAAGACCACAAACAAGAGAAGTGAGCTTTGGGGATGGCAGGCGGGCGTGAGAATGAGTGGTGGAGACTTTGTCTAAGAAGATCAAGAATTATGTTAGTTACGTAATTTCCATATCTTCCTGGACATAAATTCTCCACCACTCATTCACACTAATGGGAGAGTACCGAGCTAAAATAATCCCCCGAGACGGGTGGCAGGAGAGAGAGGAGCTCACTTTTTAGGACAGAAGTCCATTAAAAATTGTCCTGCCAAAGGACTGATGTTGTCTGGCATTGACATCCAAGGCACAGTGCTCAACTAAAGTGTGCACAGAGCTCCAGGTAGCCACACTGCAAATGTCTGCAATGGGCACATTACAAATTTCTGCCAGATGCCGCGACTGCTCTGGTAAGAGTGAGCATACACACTGCCTTCCAACTTGACCTGTGCCATAGAATAGCAATGGCGAAGGCATGCCACCAGTCACGCTGAAATGCACCTGATAGCAACAGGCTGACCCAGCCGGGTTGTGCTGAAGGAGACAAAACAGTTGCTGAGCCTTGCGAATTTCTTTCGTTCTGTCCAGATAGAACCGCAAAGCTCTCTCTACATCCAGAGAATGAAGGGTAGGCTTTCCCTCATTCTGCAAGTTAGCAAAGTAGGTAGGAAGGACTAAAGATTGATTCAGATGAAATTCTGAGACAACTTTAGGAAGGAACTTAGGATGAGTCCTAAGAACTACTTTGTCCTTGTGAAATACAGTATATGGGGGGGGGGCTGTGACCAAGGCGTGTATTTCTGATACCCTACGAGCAGAAGTAATGGCTACCAGGAAGGCAGTCTTCCAAGTGAGGAATTTCAACTCGCAAGTAGCTAGAGGCTCGAAAGGTTTATAAGTGAGCATGTCTAGCACAAGGTTAATGTCCCAGGCTGCAACTGGACATCTGATAGGAGGTCTGGTATGCAGAATGCCCTTAAGAAACCTCTTAACTACAGGAAACTGAGCCAGAGACATAGAAAGTACTGGCTCATGATATGCAGAAATTGCACAAAGATGAACTCTGACTGTGGAGTATTGCAGATCTGTGTTTGAGAGGTCTAAGAGATACTCCAAGACTTTATTTGGTGGGCAGGAAAAAGGATTCCAAGAGGATTTTGCACACCAGATAGAGAACTGGTTCCATTTAGCTGTGTAGGTTTTTGTGGTAGCCAGCTTCCGTGCGGCTAAAAGAATATCTGAAACCCTACGAGAGACATTAAACCTGTTCACCTCTATTTCCTCAGGAGCCAGGCACGGAGGCGAAGAGACCTCACATTGGGAAGAACTACTGGGCCCTGGGTCAGAAGGTTCGTCTGAAGGGGAAGCGGTTTCGGAGAGGTTTCCGACAGCCTGTTGATCAGAGGAAACCAAATCTGATGAGGCCAGAATGGGGCAATGAGAATCATTCTACCCCCCTGTGCCTCCAATTTCAGCAGTACTCTTTGAACTAGGGGAAGAGGAGGAAATACGTACAGAAAGTGTTTTGTTGGCTGGCCCAGTGGCAATGAGGGTTGAGGTGCTGGACGCCACACCTTATGCCACGCCGGCGACCCAAGTTCGGGAAGTTCTACCTGACTCCAGAGAGGCTTTTTCCTGGCAGAGTGATCCAATTTTTTTGGATTCCTTGTCCGGAGGTCTATTCGTGTCTGCCGAGCTGCCTGTACGTCTGAACATGGATGTGGTCACCAGACCCTCCGCAGAGGGATGTTCCATGAACCCCAAGAGGGACGCAATGGGCACCGCATACTTGCGGGCCATCCGGGCAGATGGCGCGGGGCAGGAGGCAGGGTGCTGCCAAAACTCTAAAGCCGAACCAACAATGGCCTCAGCCACTGGGAAGGCTTCTGTCGGAGTGTCCCCTCTCTTAAGGATGTTCATAAGAGGGTATTCAGCCCATTTCTGGACAGGCTCCAGGGGCATCCCTATGGCAAAGAATACCCAAGAAGAACAAAGGGTCTTCCTCCGTTGAGAGACTGCCCACCGACTCATCGTCTACCGGACGAGAGTGTAGGTCGGAGTCATAAGAATCTGAAGTATTCAGATAAATTGGCCAGCCACCAAGGTCCCAGTCTACACGCCTGAGGTGGTCAGGTGTGAGGGTGACCGATAACCTGAGAGAAATACCTAGAACTGTCCGAGATTCCTTCGAAGGAGCCCCTACCAAGGGCTGTTTAGGCGGCGGCTCCACCACTATCAGGGTGGAGAGTCAAACTTGCAACAGGCATGGTCTCACCAGCCTGTATGGGGAACCGCTTAATCGGGTTCCAATGGAGTCAGCTTCGCCTAAAATCAAATAAAATAAAATCACCTTTATTTATATAGTGCCTTTCAGAGCCAAGGCGCTGTACATAGAAACATATACATAATATAGATTAAAACAGCATTAAAATATATCGACCATAACTAAATAAAAGTTAAACTAAATAAATATGTCTTTAAACCAACTTTGAAACTGTTGACGGTTGGGCATTCTCTCAACCAACGAGGTAGAGAATTCCACAGGTTTGGTGCTGAAAAAGTAAAAGCACGGGATCCTGATGTCTTCAATCAAACCCTGGGAATCTCCAGCAATCCCTCGTTGGTGGAACGGAGAGGATGGAGGGGGCAATAGGGAATCAGGAGATCTTTCAGGTAACGGGGTCCCTGATCATGTAGGGCTTTAAAGGTTAGTAAACCAACCTTAAAGGTGATCCGCCACCTAACAGGCAGCCAGTGCAGTTCGCGGAGCACAGGTGTAATATGACTGATTCTAGACGTCCCAGTCAGAAGCCTGGCCGCCGCATTCTGCACCAGCTGCAGGTGGCGGATATCAACCCCAGGTAGCCCTAGGTAAAGGGAATTACAATGATCAAGATGGGTAGTGACAAAGGCATGGACCAATGTTGGAAGATCACCCGAAGGAACCACGTGTTTCACCCGGGCGATATTCCTCAGATGGTAAAAAGAGGATTTGACGACAGCTGACACCTGAGATTTTAGCGTCAGACCGTCATCAAAAATAACGCCCAGATTACGCACATGATCGGAGGTAGGGAGCGGCATACCACCAAGTAACAAACCTGAAGGTTGTCCAGCTCCCAAACCCACCCCCGGACGACCTGGGTCCACTACCAATACCTCAGTCTTATCCGGATTCAGTCTCAGCCAGCTGGAACTCACCCAAAGTCTGATCTCTGCAAGGCAGTTGTTTAGCATGGAGTGCATCATCCTGGCCGGGCAGAAAGGACAGATACAGCTGGGTATCATCTGCATAGCAGTGAAAACCCAGACTGTATCGCCTGATGACTTCTCCCAATGGCAGCATATACACTGCAAACAACATGGGAGCTAAAATGGAGCCCTGCAGTACCCCACAAGGCAGCTAGTGAGCGCCAGAGGAATAAATTCCAGTGGCAACTCTCTGAGACCTGTCTGTGAGGTAAGAATGAAACCATTTGAGGACAGTACCAGACAGCCCACAATGAACCCGCAGGCGCTCCAACAGCACACCATGGTCTACAGTGTCAAATGCAGCAGACAGATCGAGAAGGATCAGAATGGTACATGCCTTTCGCTCTCTAGCCATCAGGAGGTCACTCAATACCCGGACAAGGGCAGTCTCCATGCTATGCTTCTTCCTAAAACCAGACTGGAGAGCATCATAGACATTGTGAGTTGTAAGATGATCATCCAGTTGCAACGCAACCGCCTTTTCAATAACCTTCCAAACAAATGGCAGGTTAGAGATAGGCCGGTAGTTAGCTAGACAATCTGGATCCAAGGAGGGTTTTTTAAGGAGTGGTCGAACGACCGCCTCCTTGAGGGGGTCAGGAAAGACCCCACCCCTCCAAAGACTTCCAGACAATGTCAGCAAGGATTGGGCAGATAACTTCTACACATCCCACTAAAAGGGGTGTAGGACCCGGATCCAAACTACAACTAGTTGGTCGCAATGTCTGGATGATCTTCACAATGTCACTGAACTCCAGCTGGCGAAAATCTAGAAGGCGAGAGCCAAGTAATGGCCGATGTGAAAACCGTGGCCGGTTTCTGACTGGACAATATCAGCTGTTGCCACATAAGGTCTTCGTAGCGTCGCTGGAGTTTCTGCCGCAGCCTCCCTTCCCCTCATCCGTTGAGGACGAAGACGAATGTTGGTGTCGCCTTTTCTTGGAGCACTTATGCACCTTCCTCAGCCTATCAGTCGAGGAGGTCCGAGACCGAGACTTCGATCGTTGGGGTGACCGACTGGGTTGCTCGGGAGACACCGGGGGAACTGGTGATTTTCCCTGATCTGGGACTGGCTCCTCAATGGGATTGCCAGCAAGCTGGGTCTCCTCATCGGGGAGAGGCAGGACCAGGGTCCTGGTAAGAGAGTTGTCGGTCTCTTCGGGCGACAACAGATCGACAGGGTCCAGAGTGATCTCAACCGCGTTGTCAATTGAAACTTCAACTGGCTGATCAGAAGGCAGGGCTGAGAAGCCGCTGGCCGGAGTTGCAATCTTGACCAAGGTTGAGACTGGAGATCCCTGGGGCCGAGACCACTCTCGATCCCAAGAACAACTTCACCAAGACGGAGAATCTCTCGGTTCCTTGTCCTTTTTATGAGACTGGGAGACATGCGAGCCCGAAGGTCCCTTGCCCTTGGTGGGGAGATACTGGCACATCTCCCGAAAGGAGCCCGAGAATATAGAGCCCAGACTAAGCGGAATAAAAATTGGCCGAGATGAACGCTCCACGGCACGCACTGCTTCTTCCTCGAAGGCCTGCATTTGCTCAAGCTGCACGGCGGACCCCGCAGCCATGGAGACCGCCCACCGGGCCTCCTTGGATTTGACTGGCGGATTCCGTTTCTCCGGTCTACCCAGTTTTAGACATGCAAGACAATTGTCAAGGACATTAGGGTGGAAAGAGACACACTATGTGCCTGGGTGTCATGGCCGACACCCAGGCAGTAGATGCATGTGGCATGCGGGTCTATGTGCAACATCTTCTGTCTGCGCAGGCACTGGTGGAATCCGGTAGAAGATTTCTCTTTCATCACGGTCGAGACAATAAATTTGCAATTGCTAACTCTAACGAGTTTAATCTTCAGAAAATCCTAAGTATGAGAAGCCAGGGTATACAGAACGTGAGAGCGGTAAGGAGGTAACCTGAATCTTCCAGTGGAAAGGAAGATCTGGCATCATGGGGTGGAGTCAAAGGTCATACCACCTGGGTGGGTGGGAGGAGCCAGCTTTGAGACCTTCTGGCGAGATTTAAAGGGGAAAGGGACATGCCAACCAGTGTGACTAGAACAACATATCCACATCCCTAGAACCCTGCTTTTGGCGACCATGGTACACGCCTGTTCCCCGAAAGTTGGCAGCGCACATCTGGCCTTCAATGCGCGCAACTCCAACACACGATGATCCATGGAGAAACAGGCGTTGCATCTATCCATGTCGTGGTTCGATCCCAAGCAGGTAAGGTAATGGCCATGCTGATCCATGACGGGAGTACAGTCGACTGCAGGGACACTGATGCACTGGAGGCTGACCCACTCAAGATGATTTTTTTCTTGTCCCCTGAACCAGACATGACCAGACGGAAAAATAAAAACCAAAATCAGCACTAGGCGTTGACAGAGAAATAAAAAGGAAAGATCTTACCAGTCGACACCGAGGAATGGAGCAGCAGAAGTAGGACTTTCTTTACCGACGGACTAGGCTGCAGAACAATGGCACTCACACGTGAGGTCATGCTCACTCGGCAGGAAAAGCAGAACTGGGGCTGAGGAGCTGTTGATGACGGTTACTGGCCAACCCGCGAGCGCCAGGTAATACGTCGGTCTCGAGGGTGGCGCCGTCCCAACGTCAACTCTTCCCATTGCAAAAAAAAAAAAAGGCTCCCGCAGGGTCCTAATCCTCTGGCTCACTACCCAACAGTGATGAATGGTGAAGATTGACACAGACAAGATATGGGGATTCTATCTGGTACTCAGAACCCTACGTCCAGCAGAGACCCAGAGGCATCCCCCAGCCAAAGCCCGAGCCATCCGTGGTATGGACCTGCTGAGGGGATTAGATCCCAAAGGGGGACCCCTCTGAAAGGGTCGAAAGGGGCCATCCTCCCTGGGAACACCTTGTGGACCGAGGAGAAGCCCAGCACTAGACTCTCTAAATCATCCATGCGCAGGTGCAGCAAATAAGCCAAGGGGAATACCTTGGGAGGATAAAGCTCCCACTGAAAGAAGAACAACCACAGAAACCTTCCATGTGGTGGAAAGACAGAGATATGCAGGGAAGCATCCCGCATATCCAGGGAGTACAGCCAGGTGCCATGCTTGAGAAGGGGCAACAAGCTCTGCAGGGTGACCATGTGAAGCTATTTCATACTGGATGTACCAGGTGAGGTCTTTGAGATCCACTATGCTCACAGATCCCCGTCCAGGGGGTAAGTGGAGGGTTCTGGGGAGGGTGTCTCTACAAGCTCCAGAGCGTGACCCCTCTCTATACACTGAAGGATCCAGGCATCTGAAGAGATGGTTCTCCAAGAATTAAAATGGAGGGAGAACCGACCTCCTCCTCCCACCACCTCTTGGTCAAGGACCAGAAGAGGAAGGGTCCTGCCAGGAGCCAAGCGGAGGCGGGACCAGCTGCAGGGTCTGGCCCAACACCCCAAGGGTGCTTGACTATGGAACCTGAGGAGGAGATAGCAGGCAAGGTGGTGGAGGCTCTTCAGTTGGGCCCAGGAGGTTGCCTCTGATGTAGGGGACTGTACGAAAAGGAGGGAGCTGTTTGCTCCAAGGTTGAGTGTGATAGAGTGACAAGACAAACATAATAGCCCTGTCCGATGCCTGCAGCAGGTTAATGATGTCCGGAACATTTGTTCCAATAAGTTGGAGCTGCTAAAAGGAACATTAAAGGGGAACTGTCATCTTCAGGATTTCTTAATGTCTGAAAACCAATAAAAAGCTAATTTGAGTATTTGTGTTTATCTGTGAGTCTTTGCAGTCCAGAGTTATTCATATGTAAATCAGCCTGTAATGAAGGGCTGGGGGTAGCCATATGTTTTAGGCTCCTGACAGGAAATGATGTCACTGAGGGTATTGGCTCTGCTTTGACTGTAGATAATCCAACAGGTTAAATAGGAAATTGCCTGTTTTATTAAGTGTATTTTAAGGTGTTATTACAACACTTTATACATTTATAATAATTGTTTTGTATGTGCATTGAAACTAGTGAGTTATCACCTTTACATTTCAAACTGTTATTAAAAATAATCCCTTACAAAACAATTATTATAAATTTTTATTTATATTTTATTTATGATTTTGGTAACCAGGTAGGTACACTGATCCCAGGGACCATTTTCAGGCATGACCCGGGCCACATACAGTGGCACAGAGTAAAACACAAACAACAATACATAGAACAGTAGACAGTCTGACAAATAATAAGATTACAATAGTACACAAGATATAAGGTAGCAAAATACATATATTCACATGATACGAGGTGATATAGTACATAAATCTGATGTGCATATACATAAAGAGAAATACATCTATACATGAAATTGATACACAGCAAGTTGCATAGGAGATAATCAATGTTCCTCAGCAGTAGCATGAAAAGGATAAAGTGGGGCTAGCAGAGGGAAGGATAAGAGAAGGGGTGTGAGAGGAAGGGGAACTGGAGGATTTACAAAGGGAGTTGCACAGGCAAGAAACTCTTGTGGTAAGGGCAGGCGGGAAATGAAGAACTACTCAGGAAAGCAGTGACAGCGGGAAGTCTCCAGGAGCCAATCGTTGAGGCAGGATTTGAACTGGCAGTGGGTGTCGATGGAACGGAGCTCGGCAAGCAGTTTATTCCACAGCACATGGGCTGCCACTGACAAGGCTCTACCGCCCATATTGGAGGATACTGTGGGAACATTCAGAGGGGGAATGCTGTTTGAGTGGAGGCTGCGGTGTAAAGTTCGGACCTTGAGGAGGGTTGAAAGAGGAGATTCGTGGCCAGTACGGATGGCGGAATCCACCATGCAGCAAAAGGTAAGCTCAAAGCGGCCTTGCAGCGGAAGCCGTCCTAGAGAATTGTAAAGGACACAGTGGTGTGTAGTAAAAGGAGCCAGCAAGATGAAATGACATGCACTGTTGTAGGCAGAAGAGAGCTTGGCCATAAGGGTTGTGGATGTCCTAGCATAGATGGGGGAGCAGTAGTCCAAGATTGGCAGTAGATACCCCTGGACGATGGCAAGTCGGGCCTCCGGGGTCAGGTAAATGTAGAAGGTGTTGTAGTAACACCTTAAAACACACTTAAAGAGGACAGGAAATAAAAAACATGATTGACACTACTGAATGTGTCCTGTCTTTTTTATTACTATTGTAAAGTCTGTAAATATAATTGAAAATCCTCGGTTTGTGTAAACTAACATTTTGTTTCATTAAGTCAAAAGATTTTATCAATATGGCTGTCAATGGAGCTGCTCTATTTACCTTTCTGGTTTTCTCCATGAGAAAGTGAACGAGGCTGTTTGTCCATGACGTACATGACTGTGATGAAGGCGTCATCTGATGACTCGTGTCGATTCTATGGTTGGTGCTGCACATATGCAGTGGCACTCCCTAACAGCAGCAGATAAGGAGGCACGCTCCGACAAGTTCCAGCTTTGTCAGAGAGCGTGTTCACGGTAAAATGGCTCGTCTGTATGTAGCTTATTGGAGTTATTGGCAGTGCTGGCATAACGAAAAAAAAACTGAGTTGAAAGTAGTGAAACGGCAGTTTTTGTTTTACTCCCTTTTTACACATTTACTGAATACTTATTTACGGATGCCCTTTCTGTTATTGGTAGTTCTGTCAGTAAAACAGACTTGCAACCTCAGCTGATTTCAGTTACAGCAGCTCACGTGTGTGTGATTTTAAAGAGCTGCTGTAACACTTTCATATGACTTAGTTCAAATGGAATCGGTAAATATTCAGTAACGGTACTGACAGACAATAAGAAAGACTTCCAATCTCAGCTGATTGCAGTCACAGCAGCTCGAGTGTGTGAGTCTGTTTCTAAAGCGCTGTTGTAATGCTTTCAAACCGCACAGTTATCGCTCATGTTGAAAGCCTTGTGGCTAGGTGGGTGCTGCAGGATTGTCCGTTTAGCAGTTGGAGACAGAGGTGTGGGGAACCACTGAATCAGGAAGTAATAATCAGTGGACAGGGACTCTTCCACCCATGCCACATACCTTATCCACCAGGTCGCTTCTGACAATTTGCTAACACTGTCCGAGGCTGCCGGGGTAGGTCCAATCCAAAATCGAACGATCCAGCCAAGATAAGTACGCAGCACACTGGTGGCATGAGTGGAAGGGGCTTGTAATTGATGTAAGTTCTATTGATGACTGGCCCTAACACTTTTTTCCATTTAAGCTGTTGGAGAAGGGTCCTTGTCCATTGTCTATACTTGTTTCAATGGTTCCCCACACCTCTGCCTAGGACTGTGCAATGAACGATGGCTGTGCGGTACCCCCCCCCAAAAAAAAAGAACTAAGCATCTTTCTTTTCTTGTACTGATCCCACAGCCACTTCCACTGAGGCAGGACAGCATGTAATTTTGATGCCGCCTGTGTGGCAGCGCATGGTATCTCCACCAGGGCCTCAGCTGCCGCTCTGTCGCCTCTCTCCTTGGTGGCTCTTTTCACTGCAGTGGCAGATCACTGTCACGGAAGAACTGAACTACTCTGACCAGCTAGATATGTAAATTGAGCAGCACAGAGCTCTCACTGCAGCCAACAATGATGCTTCCTGGCAGACAGAAAGGGGACCACCTAAACTGCCACTGCTGCCTTTCTCCTCTTGACAGCCAGTTGGACTGCTGAGGGAGCAGACCGACTGGTGCACTGATCAGATTAATACTAATAGCCTCCAACAAAAGAAGGGATGAGAGGAGGACTAGCAGTAAACCCTTCACTTTAATTTGGATTCCTGCATCTCCTCTCTCCCTCAGGCCACTCAGTGTGCCCAATCAGCACCGTACTGTATGTATGTATCACCGAGTTTATATATGCGCACAGTTTATCGGTAAACGCAGCATTACTAACACGTTTACTACATAAAATTGAAGTATGGCAACCTGTCGCGTTTACATGTAGATTCAGTTTACTACTAACAAAAACTGCAGGTTAACGCGGTGATGGATAGTGTGAGATGGGGTTAGAGCGCCGACAGAATTAGAACATCTATTCATAGAACCTATGGTGTGTAACATATTTTATGTTAATGATGGAACAACAAAAGTAAGGAGGACTATATAGCAAACTATCATTGTAATTTAGGAGAGAAGGGAGGTCGTATTTCACGGGGTGATTTGGGCGTTGTGCAATAGCCTGGAGTGCTTTCTCATGAGGGATGGCGAGGGAGGGGGCTCGCTCAGTATCACCAGAGAAAATTGTCAGAATGACGTTTTCTTACAGCACCATAACTAAATTACTTTCCCCATCAGCGCTGGTCAGCTGATACCAAAGAATATGCCTTTGTTTTGCCTTTTATGATATGAAGTGTTACAGCAGCTCTTTAAAATCACACCCACACATGCGAGCTGCTATAACTGAACTCAGCTGAGGTTGCAAGTCTATTTTACTGACAGAACTACCAGTAACAGAAAGGGCATCAGTAAATAAGTATTCATTAGACACACCAGAGGGTGTAGACAGAATGAGAAGGGACCTGCAGAAACTTGAAGAATGGTCAAGGGTTTGGCAGTTGAAATTCAATGCAAAGAAGTGCAAGATAATGCATATGGGGCACAAAAACCCTGGCACAATATATCAGTTGGGGGGTGAGGATATAGCATGCACCAAGCAGGAAAGGGATCTTGGGGTTGTCATCTCTGATGACCTCAAGGTAGGGAAACAGTGTGACAAGGCATCAGGTAAAGCAAATAGGATGCTGGGATGTATAGGCAGGGGCATCACCAGCAGGAAAAGGGAGGTCATAATTCCGCTATACAAGACACTAGTGAGGCCCCACCTGGAGTACAGTGTACAGTTCTGGAGACCATACCTACGTAAGGACATAGACAGGGTAGAGAAGGTTCAGAGGAGGGCAACAAAGATGGTGCATGGGTTGCATCACAAGTCCTATGAAGACAGGTTGAAGGAACTGAACATGTACTCCCTGGAGGAGAGGAGGGAGAGAGGGGATATGATAGAGACATACAAGTATCTTACAGGGAGGAACAGGGTGCAGGAAAACACTATTTTTAAGCGAAAAAGATGTTTCAGGACTAGAGGGCATGGGATGAAGTTGGAGGGAGGATTCAGAGGAAACATGAGAAAGAATTTCTTCACAGAACGGGTGGTGGACAAGTGGAACACCCTGCCAGAGGAAGTGGTGGGGGCTGAAACAATCACGGGATTTAAGAATGCATGGGATAGACATAAAGGAATTCTAGAGGGCAGGGGTAAGGGGAAACAGACTTCTAGGAAAACAAACTGAACTTACAAGCTCAAATGGGCAGACTAGGTGGGCCATAGGCCCTTATCTGCCGACACTGTCTATGTATCTATGTATCATTAAATGTGTAAAAAGGGAGTAAACCAAAAACTGCCGTTTTACTACTTTCAACTCGGGAGTTTTTTTTTTCGTAATACCAGCACTACCAACAACTCTAATAAGCTACATACAGATGAGCTGTTTTACCATGAACACTCCCTCTGACAATGCTGGCACTTATTGGAGTGCGCCTGCTTATCCGCTGCTGTTAGGGAGTGCCACTGCATATGTGCAGCACCAACCACAGCATCATAAAATGACGCCTCTCCAAAGTGAGTGTACACGAGGAGGATTAGAACGTTGTGTTTTGGCAGTCCAGTGAAGGATGGGTAAAATCACAATATACATAAAAATAAGGAAGAGGGACAAAAAAAAACTTTTAAGATATGTTTATTTGTCAAAGTCAGTTGTTTGCGTCTATTATTGGTGTTCTAAACCGGTTCTTGTCCCCTTTAATAAAATAGACAATTTCCTATTTAACCTGTTGGATTATCTACAGTCAAAGCAGAGCCAAGCCCCTCGGTGACATCATTTCCTGTCAGGAGCCTAAAACACATGGCTGCCCCAGCCCTTAATTACTGGCTGATTTGCATGTGAATAACTCTGGACTGCAAAGACTCTCAGATAAACACAATGGCACACTCAAATTAGCTTTTTATGGGCTTTCAGTCATTAAAAAATCCTGAAGATGACCCCCTCTCCCCTGACAACTATAGACCCATCTTCCCACCCCCCGAGCAAACTACTTGAAAGAATCATCCACTCCCAGCTAAC
Source organism: Neoceratodus forsteri (assembly GCA_016271365.2). Taxonomy (NCBI): domain Eukaryota; kingdom Metazoa; phylum Chordata; order Ceratodontiformes; family Ceratodontidae; genus Neoceratodus; species Neoceratodus forsteri. The sequence continues at coordinate 7,208,066 of CM057458.1, forward strand.
AGAGCACCTGGAAAAATACAGCCTCTTATGCTCTCTCTCTCTCTAGCATGGCTTCCATAAGCGTCATAGTACCTCCTCTGCCCTGGCACTTTTTTCCAGTCATATGCTGAGGTACTTGGATCAGGGCATACCCACTGGTGCAGCTTCATCGACCTGTCTAAAGTCTTTGACCTGGTTGATCACAACCTCCTCCACTCAACACTGCCCCTCTTTGGTTGCTCCCCTGGACCATCTGCCTGGTTCTGCAGCTATCTATCTAACAGGTCCCAGTCTGTCCTCATTGATAAGGTCTCCTCTACGCCCCTACCAGTAGTGGTGGTCAAAGTGCCCAAAATTCGCTCGGTGAAGTGATTCGTGGAGTACTGCAGAATCCCTGAAGTAATCGACAATGCAAAGTGGAGGACTTCGCGTTACAATGAGGAACGCAAAGTCCACTGAAACCAATGACTTTGCGTTATTCTGCCTTCCCCAAACCACTTCTCCACCATTGATTTCAATGTACTTCGCATCACTTTGCCTTGTAATTGTGCTCCAAGGCGAATTCTACAGTGATTCATGGGATTGCAGGTCACATGGGCTCTAGATTGTTCTGCACAGCCTCAGTTCTGGGTAGTGTGTGTGTAGCATACCTCTCAACTGTCCCTGATTTTCAGGGATGTCCCTGATTTTGCCTCAGAATGTTACTCTGTCCCTCCTAAAAATTGTGTTTCCGTGACAAAATAGTGGGAGTTGGAAGCACAAAATAATGTCAAACATTAAAATTAAAGAGTTGTTCTTCCTTAGAAAATGCATTTTGCACTAAGCCCCATATTCTACCAGCTTCCTAAGTGGATATCATCAAATTGGAAGATGTGTCCCTGATTTTGGTCCTTTGTCCCTGATTTTTTTTAAGCCTTGTCCCTGATTTATGAGGCAGGAGGTTGAGAGGTATGGTGTGTAGTGGTATCAGGAGACAGTTTGCTCTTAGAGCTCTGCAATTCAAAACCTCTAAAAGCTTTTAAAAAAGCCTTTTTGAGCCTTTTTCTTGCTCAAAATTTAGGACATTGATTGTAGGAAACCTTCCTGTGTTCATATCTTCGAGTGTTTATTGTTTGTGTGTGGATTTTGAATTTTAATTTAGAACATTCTGTCTGTGTACTGTGAAGTGTGCTTTGGGGAAGGGGCGTATCTGTGGTGTAGGTAGATTAACTGTGAGAAAAACGCAGTCTTTCTGTTTTGGTTATATTTTTCTTGTATAACTTAATGTATACAGTGATATTTTCAATAATTCTTGACATTTTTTTGCTGATTGTTGTGGTGCAGCAGTGTATAATTTCAGTTTGTTTAAAACATTTGGTTATATTATTAAAGGTTTTCAATTTGCTATGCATTACTTGGTGTATGTGTTTGTGCGATGCGTGGCATTAAATCAGACACCTTTTACTGTGCCACAGAGTAATTGCAGCAGTGTGAACCTGCTATCCACCGCACCTGCATGAATTGTTTAACTGCTTTGTGGTAGCTTTACAGGTAGAGGACTGTTACTGCCATACACTACGTCCCCAACCAGCAACAGTTACTTTTTTTCCAGATTTAGATTTGTGACTTGTGAGCACTGGTTAGGTGGTGTTGTGCCTTTGTGTCTGCATCTCTTGAGTGCGCAGTGCAATCTTAATCTGTCTGTACGTTTGCAGTGCATCATTAATTCTGGGAGACTGCATTTCTCGTTATGCTCTCATTTCACTTTGTCAGCACTAAGAAATTTTCTGGACACAAGACAGTAGTATTTTGGGGATGCACATTAATTCTGGTGACTGTGTGTGACCACGGCGCGCATGACTGAGTGCACCATTAATTCTGGGAGACTTTGCATTTCTTGTTGTGCTCTCATTTCACTTCATCAGCCCTGGGGAATTTTCTAGATACAAGACAGCAGCATTTTGGGGATGTACATTAATTCTGGTGACTGTGTGTGAGGGGCTGCCAATATTGTTGTCACATCGCCTTACTTCGCATTAAGGTGGAATGTCAATGCGAAGTAATAATTACAAGGTGAAGTGAGCATTTCATATTGGCCACTCTGCATAGCAGAATGACAACGCGGAGTGCCCACGTGGGCACTTCACCAGCAAAATTTTAATTCGCTGCATCTCAACCTACCAGTACTCACTGGAGTCCCCAGGGCTCCATACTCGGCCCACTCCTTTTCTCCATGTTTATCAATATGCTCCCCAAGGAGTGCATCAGCTGCTCTGCTCTCCTCTATTCTGATGACTTGGTCATTTATCACAGTGAAAAATCTGTTGACTATCTCCTCCACCCTCACACACAACTTTGCATCTGTCCACCAGTGGTTCCTCTCTAACAAGCTCGTTGTCAATGATAAAAAGACTAAGGCTACGCTTTCTGGATCTAAACCTTTCCTTGCCAAAATCTCTAAATCCGGCTCCTCACTCTTAGTTCTCACCCCCGCTGGTACGCCTCTGGATAACGTCACATCCTTTAAATACCTTGGAGTTACCCTCGACCTCTCCCTTTCTTTTTCCGACCACGTCAACAATACTGTGAGATGAATACACCAGAAGCTCGGTGCTGCCTACCGCTACAAGCACCACCTGACTGCTGAGGCGCGCTGGGCCACTGCATGTGGAAATCTTCTTCCCCTTCTCAACTACTGCTCCCCAGTCTACTCGCACCTGTCCACCACCCTACTCTCATGGCTAAACTCTACATATAATTCAATTTGTCGCTTCGCTCTTCAAGCCCCACATCGCTCACACCACTGCTCATTCTACCAAGTGCAAGGAAGGCTGCTCCTGCAAGGTCGCTTTGACTATGCACTGGGCTGTCTGGCTGACAACTCCCTCTGTATCCCACAACTGTCTCCCTACTCACCCCTCCTGACAGAGTGGGGTCATTAGGAATCTTTGGGCCTCAGCAGTACCCCCCAGTAGTTCCTTGTATCACCACCCCCATGGAAATGCGAGCTTTCTCTGTAACTGCACCCTCCCTTTGGAATAAGCTCCCCCCAGCTGTTCGAGCATCCTCCACCCACCTAGCTTTTAAGCATGCAATGAAAGCCTGGCTCCTTTCGGCTGCTATCTGTCACTGTCCCTCATAGAGACACTAGGTTGCGCCATCTCACCTCCGATGTAAAGCACTTAGGCAGCTGGCCTCTAGTCCCTCACCCCCTTTGCTCCTTTCCCCTTACCCTGTAAACTACTGCCCCTGCCTTTGGCCACCCATTTTTCCCACCAGTCTGTCTCTCTCCTCCTCCCTGCTTGAACTCTCTCGCATGCTCTGTAGCACTGTTTATATTTGCTGACTGGACTTGCAAACCACTGTTTTGTTCATGATATTGTTTTGCCACATCAATTGCTGATTTTAAATGCAAACCTTGTATTTTTCTACCTTTGTTGACCATTACTGTGTACTGCATCTTATCCTTTGTATCTCATGCATTCATATTAGGTATGTACTCGCCTAGCCACATTTGTGGCCTGGGTCGTGACTGAAAATGGTCCTTTGCATCAGTGCACCTACCCGGTTACCAAAGACATAAATAAAAAAAAAAATAAATAAATAAAAGCACCCTCTATTGGACATAAGCTGAAATACTGGAGACCACCACCAGGGGTGCCTCCGAAGGCAAAGACCTGAGGCAGCAGCCCCGCCACTTGCATCAGAGATACAACAAAGTACCTTGAGGAGGTGTTTGCTACAATCCTCTGTGCTCTGCGAGCAGCTGCGAACCTCATGTTTGAGGGTAAAGAGGAAGGGCTGGGGCGGCAGCCTTGCCCTTCTGACAGTCTTCTGAGAGTCCACAGAGTGGGAAATGGGCAATGCTCACACCCAAGGTGGAAAAGGTAGGAGCCCTGTTGCCCTCAAGGTCAAGCCTGTGGGATTCCTGGTCAGGTTGGGAGGGCGGTGAGGTGCCCGGGCCCACAGACCGCCCCTGAGTGGCCTAGATTACCACTGCCTCTGACTTTGTCTGGGCCACCCAGGGTATGACGACCCTGTTGATGGACCTGGAGAAGCATCTGGCTGCAACGAGAGGGCTGTCTTCGATGAACTAGTAGTCGATGGAGCAGGCACCATTAAGGTTGTCGACAGTAGCAGACATCATCGACTGCAGAGGGATTGGTGGCACTGGGCATGACCCTGTCAACGGGTCTTGAGGGCCTGAAAAGCAGGGGCCTGGAGAAGCATCACTCTGTAATGGAAGGGCCGCTGTCAAAAGCTAGTCATCAGCTGGCCCGGTGGCACTGAGGCGCTGGATGCCACACCTTGTGCCACGCTGGCGACCCGGGTTCAGGAACGGACTTGGGTGCCAGGGGTCGGCAGGGGAAGGGTGGAGGATTGGGCGCCTGTGTGGTGCTCTCCTCCTCGGATCAAGGGATGGGATGGCACAGTGAGCTGTGAGACCCCTGGTGGAAACTAGGGTACTGCAGCAAGCCGGCAGGCACATACTCAGCGGTCCGACGCTGGCAGGTTTGCCGGCGCCAGTAGCACTGGACGTGCCCTACGCACGGGAGGGGATAAGAAACAGAAAACCCGTCCCAGGGATAGGTGATGGCACCAACTCCCATGCCCATTGCCGAGCCCGACCTAGCTGTCCTTCACAGATCCTCTGCCCGGGGCCCACGTCTGAAGCTGCAGTCTACAAGGTTGGAAGTGCGCCTTAGGCAGGAGGGGCGGCCCCACCCCAGAGGGGTTAAGCTGGGGGTGCCAGCTGCGAGGCAGGCCGAAGGTAGGGAAAGGCACAGATGAGGGGAGCTTCAGGCAGGGCAGAACACAAGTTGGATGCCTGAGAGAGTCTCCTGGGACCGTGACCAGTGTGAAAGATAATCGGGAAAAAACCCAACAAGCTAGTCGTCGAAGGAGTGGGCACCATTATGGTCAATGACAGTAAACGACATCGACGATGAGAGGGGTTGACAGCACAGGGCATGACAACCTCGTAGATGGGTCTTGAGAGCTCGAAAAACCTGAAGCCCAGGGCCGGGAGAAGCATCTGGCCACAATGGGAGGGCTGTCTTCGACGACTGGAGAGGGCACCAGAAAGGTTGACAACAGAAGGCGTCATCGACAGCAGAGAGGTCTATGGTACAGGACATGACGACCCAGTTGGCGGGCTTGATAGCCCAGAGAGCCCGAAGCCCGGGCCTGGAGAAGCAACAGGCCACAATGGGAGGGCCGCCACTGATGACCCAGATGTCAATGGAGCAGGTGCCATAAAAGTTGTCGATGGCAGAAGCCGTCGTCAATGGCAGAGGGGTCCACGGCACAGGTAACGATGACCCCGTCAATGAGTTTGAGAGCCCAAAAAGCATGAAGCCTGGAGAACCATCAAGCCACAATGGGAGGGCTGCTGCCAATGAGCCAGTCATTGACGGAGCAAAGGTCGGAGACCAGTCAGCCAACCAGGCAGGCAACAATGCTGTTGGTATGGGTCTGATAAGGGCAAAGACCTAGACAGCGATCCTTGATGAGGCCGAAGCCATCAAAGAGGAACTCTCTGAAGAACAAGGAACCACCAGGGCTGGGAATGCCGGGGAAGCGATCCCGAGTGGCTGACACCTGACACCCAGTGAAGTGGGCAACAGCACTGTTGGGATGGGTCTGGAAAGAGCAAAGACCTGGACAGCGATCCTTGACAAGGCCGGAGCCATCGACGAGGAGCCCCCTGAAGAAGAAGATGGGAGACTAGCATGTAAGCGATGGGGCACAGGCAAAATTGGTGGGATGGGTGGAGAACTGGCTGCAGGGACGGCAGCAGAGGGTGGTGGTGGGAGTAGAATTATCATCCCCAAGGGCAGTGACGAGCGGGGTCCCACAGGGATCAGTGCTGGGGCTGGTGTTATTTGGGGTATTTATTGCAGACATCTCGGCAGGTGTAAATAGCAAGATCAATCTATTTGTGGATGACACCAAGATGGGAGCAGTGGTGGATGACTAAGGGGGTGGCAGGGATTGCAGGAAGATCTAACAAGGCTGGAGACATGGTCTGACACCTGGCAACTTGGTTTCAACAACAAAAAATGCAAGGTGCTGCATTTCACAGCAAAGAATCCAAAAAGGAGCTACCATCTTTGGGGGTGGGGGTGCAGCTAGCTGTGACTAAGGAGGAGAAAGATCTGGGGGTGCTCATTATGGAAGCAATGTACTCGGCACAGTATAGGAAAGCAGCAGCAGTGGCCAACAAGATGCTGGACTGTATTGCAAGGGGTATAACCTCTAGGAGGAGGGAGGTGATTCTGCTGTTATACAGATCGCTGGTCAGACCCCACCTGGCATACTGCGTTCAGTTTTCGCATCCTTACCTAAAGAGGGACATTAGATTGCTGGAAGGGGTGCAACGCAGAGCAACAAAGATGATCACTGGTCTGGGGAAGTTACCATATGAGGTTAGACTGAGGGAGCTGAACATGTACTCTCCGGAGAAGAGGAGGGACAGCGGGGATATGATTGAGACCTCTAAGTACATAAGAGGAATAAACAGGACAGGCACCGAGGGACTGTTCAAGGGGAGGGTGGGGAGAGACACTTGGGGTCATGACATGAGATTGAAGGGTGGAAGGTTTAGGAGAGAGTTGAGGAGACATTTCTCTACTGAAAGGGTGGTAGCAGAGTGGAAGGCACTACCAGTAGAGGAGCTGGCCTGTAAAACAGTGGGCTGCTTCCAGAGGGGCTGGGATTGGGCAAAAGGGTGGGTCATGGGAGGGGGGTAGGGCGGGAGCGGCAGAGTAGGGGTGCTAGCTGCAAAATCGAGCAGACTCGATAGATCAAATGGCCTATTTCTGCTGGCAGTTTCGTATGTTCATATGAAGAAGCCATCGAGGAACGGGAACACCGGGGGAAGTGTTCCTGGTAATGGTCTCTCTGATGACGAATCCCTGATGGCTGATACCAGACCTCAGAAGCTTACAAGCTCGAAAAAACCCTCTGGTGATGGGGAGGGGGGAACCCCAGAGGGTCCCCGCCCAAAAATGCTCCATTAGGAATCTTCTTCTTTGTACAACTGGCTTCTGCACTGGAGGGCAGGAAGAGTAAACTTCAGAGACTAACAGTCTGAGAAAAGCCCAGGACCGCTGACACAGAGAAAATCGTCTGCGAAGATCGTCCATCTGCTGCAACGGAGGAGAGAAGGAGATTCTAAACAAAACTAGGTAAATAAAAATTGTAGGCAAAAAAGGCATGAAACCAGTCGAAGCTTCTGAGGAGACCCAGGCAGACTGAGTCGATGGCGGGAAAGAACTGAGGGAGCGGGGCCGCTCATGCCTCTACAGAGTTGGTGACATTGATGAGGACGATGGCGTGGGCGGCCCCAGTTGTACTACTGATAATCTTCCATGTGGATCCTGCTTCACCAACGGTGAAGTTCCTATGGTGTGACCTGAAGACTGAGATACCCCCCCGAAGAAGATCTATAAAAACTTCAAACAAAGTTCGCCTATGGCACGCTAAATCCTAAGTGAGAGTTGCGAAGGAGGGGACCTGTTCTTCCAACAGAAAGAAAGATCTGATGTTATTGGGCAGAGTCGGGAGATATACCGCCTGGGTGGTGGGAGAAGCTTAGCTTAAAGATGTGTGGCAAATTAGCATATTCCAGTGGAAATGTCAGCGTGTGGATAGTGAACCACATTCATACCCCTAGAACAGCCCTGGTGCTGGACAAACTAGCCTGTTTAGGCTCCCTACCTTCCATGCTGTCACCTGGTTTTGGAAGGTAGGGCTGAGAGGAAAATGTCTTTTGTGTGTAAATGAACTAAAATGGACACAAAAATAACAAACTATAATATATTGTACAGTAAAACTGAAGAACTGATTGCTGTTGTCACAGAGACAGTGAAGTTCTGGCCCCGATGAGGTAAGCGATGGAAACATTATGCACTTGATGGAGGGGAAAAAAAGAACGGAGGCAGTTGGGGGCTGGCACAACTGTGTACCAGCAGGCATGTGCCAGTGGAGCGTGCATGAGGGTTGCTCAACCCTCCAGGCCCAACCGGAAACGTTCTGGCTCACACGGGGTCCTACTGACTCCGGCTCAGACCCATTAGAGGGAAATCTATGAAGAAGACTGAATCTTGGAAAATAAAGGCTGCGTTTCCATTGAGGGCTTCTGATGACATCATAGGGACCCCGAGAGCAAAGCTTAAGTAATGTACAGAATAATGGCAGCCGAGGTTGTATGGAAAACGCTTCCAGCTTCAATTAGAAAAGCGCCTTTCTAGGACGCTTCAAGAGCTTGCTTAAAACTCATCTTTCTAATCAGACTTTTGGAGCAACATAAAAGTCCTACTTTATTAATTATGCCTGGGGTATTATGTTTTCTACTGTATTCTGACATTTTAAGTACTGTTAAATTGTTTTAATTCTGCTGTCTGTTCAGCACTTAGAGGCTTGGAGAGGCATGTAACAAATAAATCTGCCTTTAATACATGGGCAGCCATGCACAACAAAGCTGTTTCCATTGAGGGCTTCTGATGATGCCATAAGAACCTCGCACACAACACCAAGTTATAGAGATTGATCTGAGGAGAAAAATACCCCAGCTTACCTCAGACACCAGGCTAGAAGGCAGACCACAAGTAGCAAAGTTTTTTTAATACCTACTGAACACCCTTAAATTACTTAGGCAGGCACACTGGCAGAAATCTCAGACCATCTGCAGAAGTTGGTGTTAAAACAGGAGCAAGCCAAATAACTGTCAAATACAGGCACACCTGGAAATATCAGGCCAGTTTGCTGAGGTCAAACAGAATTTCTCTGCTGTGAGTTACTAAACTGAAAAACAATAAAAGCTACAAATCAGATCTCAAAATGTAGAGGGTCAAGGGTTTGTCTCTTCTTGTCTCCTGAACTGACACAGTGCCACTGGATGGTAACTGCTTGGTGGAATGCTGACGCAGGCTAGGTTCTGTGACAAGGTCACAATTTTGTAACCGTCAGTGTCCACATTAGGATGATATAATTACCAAAGTAGGTATGGATAAACTGAACACAATGTGGAGGGCCACAGAAAAGTACAGTTATGCAAGAACTTACCGTAACAGTAGATCTTTGAGAGAGGCTCTTGCAGTAGGTAATTACATATAGGACTGATGCCGGCCGGCGTCAGGATCTGACAGAAACATTTCTAGCTAGCAGTCTCTGGTGGGGGACCGCCCCCATGTCAGGTGACTGACGTGATGCGGCGTCACTATAAAGGGGTGGTGCGGCATCACTATAAAGGGGTGGTCCCATGCCCGCCTTCCAGTTCTTTTCCCCAAAGGCCAAAAAGGCAAGACGAGAGAAGTGGACATTTCCTCCTGGAAAAGGAGCTAAAAGCTGCGGGATGGAGGGTGAGAGTTGAGTTTCATTGCAAGAGCCTCTCTCTAAGATCTACTGTTACGTAAGTTCTACATAACTGTACTATCTTACTTCGAGAGAGCTCTTGCAGTAGGTAATTACATATACATAGGACTGAGTCCCAAGCAGTCTGGAACAAGGAGAAGCAAATGGGAGGAGGAAAGCTACTCGGAAGTAGACCCTCAGGTTGTGAAGGCCTTAGGAAAGGAGGCCTTGCAAAACAGCCAGCCCGAAGCCTGCTCTGCGGCAAGAGGCAATGTCCAAACTGTAATGTTTCGTAAAGGTATGGACAGAAGTCCAAGTGGTGGCGACCCCTCTGGTGGAGTGGCCTCTAACTTGACCTGGCAGGGTCTTGTTGTACTTGTCATAACAGAAAGTGATATAGTGAGCCAAAGCCAACTATTTCGACAGGCATTGCTTAGAAACAGCATTGCCTTCTCTTTTGTGAGCAAAAGAGACAAACAGTTGATCAGTCTTTCTGAGATCCTTCGTCCTGTTGAAGTATCTCAGAATCTGGTGAATATCCAAAGTGTGCAGGAGGTACTCTCCATGATTGGAGTGCTGCGTAAAAAAGGCAGGCAACTCTAAGGATTGATTCAGCGTCGATTCCGCTACCACCTTAGGGAGAAACCTAGGGTTGGCAAGCAGAGCCACATGTTCCTTGTGAAAAATCAAATACAGGATTTTACACATCAGGGCCTGGAGCTCGGAAATCCGTCGAACAGAAGTAATGGCCACTAGGAAGAGAGTCTTCCAGGAAAAGAACTTTAGGTCCGCTGAGGCTGCCGGCTCAAAAGGAGGCAGGGTAAGCTTCTCTAAAATGAAATTCAGATCCCAAGAAGGGGCAGAAACTCGGATAGGGGGTCGTAAGTGAAGGACCCCTCTCAAAAACGTCTTAGAGACCTCCAGCTGAGCAAACATTCCGTCTACAAAGGAGATATGATAGGCCAAAATGGCTACCATGTGAACGCCGCATGACATCGGTCACCTGACGTGGGGGCGGTCCCCCGCCAGAGACTGCTAGCTAGAAATATTTCCGTCGGGTCCTGATGCCGGCTGGCATCAGTCCTATATGTAATTACCTACTGCAAGAGCCCTCTCGAAGTAAGATCATTGATTTGTTCTCTATTTTTAACGTGCTTTTAATACAACTCCTATTAGCAGCCCACCTACTGACGCAGCACAATGCAAAGGCACTGATGCAAGGGTTACTCAAAAAGCACATCAACAGTAAAGCCAAGTTTCTAACAATGTTACACACATCCCCTCATAAAAATGCAAGGCATCACGGCATGTGGTGTAATCACAGGGGACTAGTCACACAACTTGGGTGGTTGGTTGGCAGAAGGCACAACTGACTGCCTTAACTACCCAAGAAGTGTGTATATTCCCTTTGTCCACACCTCCGGAATGGTGTTATCCCACAGATACAATAGGTAAGCTAAAATAAAAGAAGAAAAGTGGTTTGCCTTTTTTTTATTTTAAATAACGTGGTTTGGAGTGAAAACAGTTCCTGAGTACAGTGAATGTTATTGTCTCATTCGTGGCTCTCTGCGTGCAGTTCAGGTTGGGCGTGCAACCAGACATGGATTTTAACACCCCTGTAATCTAGGTAAATGAATCTGGTTACTGCATTTTCACTACCCACTTTATAAGGGCAACTGCATTTCTTTGGTGCTCTGTTTTCTCTTTAGATATGATTAAAAACCGCAGATCAGCAGGAACTTACACAATAGAAGACAAAAATAGTCATAAATAAAACTTTATTCTTTCATTTCATTTACAAGTCACCAGGTGCTATGCTCATACACAGCACCTAACACTACTCGTTGGGTTACAGCCGGAGAAAGGCTCGGACTGAAACGAAAGCCATTGATAAAATCATGGTTCATAAAGGAAAAGCGTGGTAATACTGTAACAGGGAACTTCCACCTTAATGTATCGGTTCTGGTTAAAACAAAGCCGGAGCGGCATGCGTTTCTGTGCTTCATCGATTGCAGTCTGGCTTAAGTCTGTACAGTCACTTTTGTCTTTTGCACTTTTAAAATACAAAAAAAATTAAAAACTCTAGCAGCAACAAGCAACCCCCTGTGACAGGAAGGCAGGAGTTAAAAACAATAAAAGTCTGTGTAATGTGCTTTAAAAGGTCTGTGCTTGTTCATCTGCCGTCGGCTGGCGTTCTGCTGAGTGATAGCATGACACCAGCATAGCGCTCACAGAGTTCGTGGGTGGAGAAGGATGGCAACTTTGGCGGATTGTTGAAACCTTTGATTTCTATGGAACAGTCGAGCAACTTTGGCAGGAAGTCTGTCAGCTTTTCTTGCAAATTAGCTAGAGAAAGCAGGAGAGGGGGAGAAGAGAGGCAAGCATGAAAACAGCAGAATCAAACGAACTATAACATTTTATTTTAGCTTTTCAAAGCAATCTCTCTTTTCCCCATTTAATGTTTTTCTCACCTGCAATGCCCAGGTTCGCCCTCTTCTGCTGACCCCCAGCCCTGTCTTCAACTTTTAAGGGGACTTACCCCCCCACTTGCACAGGACCATGTGGTGAGTGGGTGCCTCGACTCCCAGTCCTGTCTCCTACTTTTTAGGGGACTTACCCCACCACTTGCACAGGACAATGTGGTGGGTAAGTGCCTCGACCCCCAGCCTCGGCACCTACTTTCTAGGTGACTTACCCAACCCACTTGCACAGGACCACGTGGTGAGTGGGTGACTCGACTCCCAGTCCTGTCTCCTACTTTTTAGGGGGACTTACCCCACCCCTTGCACAGGACCATGTGGTGGGTAAACGCCTCGACCCCCAGCCCCGGCACCTACTTTCTAGGTGACTTACCCCACCCACTTGCACAGGACCGCGTGGTGAGTGGGTGCCTCGACTCCCAGTCCTGTCTCCTACTTTTTAGGGGACTTACCCAACCAGTTGCACTGGACTGCCTGGTGGTGTTCGGGGGTACTTCAGCCACCCAACCCATCATCTACTTACTAGGGGAGATACCCCACCACTTGCACAGGACCATGTGGTGGTGGTGGCTCTTCGGATGTAAGTACTGGGCCTGCCAGTGGTTGGTGTCATCTTGCATGGTAGCTGGAATGCAATGACTTGTGCTACTGCACATACACGCACAGCTGTTTTAATGTCTGGTGGCAATCCTCACCAGCTTGGCATCTCCGGCTATGCAACCATCCAGCTGGCAGTCAAAGGGCAGAGGATACTGTCTCCCACCCCGAAGGAAGTGAGTTATCCCTGAATGCTCGAGCACCCCGTTCCCCCACCCTGAAGGAGGCAAGTTTCCCTGGACGCTAAAGCATGTCTTCCCCCACCCTGAAGGAGGCAAACTGTCCCTGGACGCATGATCCTCCTTCCACCTGCCAGACCCCGAGTGACCTGGGTCCATTTGTAACCTGGGTCACCAGAATAGTGAGTGGTAGTGCCACCAAGCCCCTTCAAAGCAATCTCTCTCTTTTTTTTTGTCAACTCATTTTCACTCCGGTTGCTGGCTGCCAGGAACTCCTTCAGATGAGACCCACCCCCCTCAAGCGGCCCCTCCTGCCCTGCCTGAATCCCTCCAACCAGGAAATTGGGAACAGAATCCTCTCCCACCATGGCCCCAGACAGAAGAGAGGATCCAGGAGAGCTGGTTGGGTGGGTACTGGCGGTGGGCATGTATGCCGCTCCCTCGGGGTCTGCCGTCATCCTCCTGGCCGCTGGTGATTTTCCACTTGTTCCTTGTGGTGCCGCAAAGAGGGGAGCGTACAAGGATGCCAGCACGCCAAGTCATGCGCTCTTGCATGACTCCTGTAGGCCTCCGCCCCTCCTATACCCGTCTCGAGTGGTCCTGGCTGCAGAGGCTCCCAGTTACCACTGGGTGCCGCTGCTGCACCGGGAGCCATGGAAACCCTCCCCAAGAGAGGACAGCTTGCCAGCGGCAGCTCGATCCTGCTCCTCTCTCCCCCCTCAGCTGACTCCCGACAACCTGAGCTCGCTTCCGAACCATGTCTCTGGCATAGAGCAAGGTGTGGCATCCTGCACCTCGACCCTCAGAGCTACCGGGCTGGCCAAAACAATCTCTTTATATGTCAGGTGTAGAAAGCAATCTCTTTATATGGTAGGTGTACAAAGTAATCTTTTATATGGCAGGTGTAGAAAGCAATCTCTTTTTATGGTAGGTGTACAAAGTAATCTTTTATATGGCAGGTGTAGAAAGCAATCTCTTTATACTGTAGGTGTAGGTGTACAAAGTAAAACGCAATCTCTATACGACAGGCGTACAAAGCAATCTCTTTATTCTGTAGGTGTACAAGGCACTCTATTTGGCAGGTGTAGAAAGCAATCTATACGATAGGCGTACAAAGTAATCTCTTTATATGGCAGGTGTAGAAAGCAATCTCTCTATAAGGCAGGTGTACAAAGTAAGAAGCAATCTATTCAGTAGGTGTACGAAGCAATCTCTTTATGTGATAGGCGTACAAAGTAATCTCTTTATATGGCAAGTGTAGAAAGTAATCTCTTTATACTGTAGGTGTACAAAGTAAAAAGCAACCTCTTTATACGGTAGGTGTACAAAGCAATCGCTTTAAACCGTAGGCGTACAAAGCAATCTCTTTATACTGCAGGCGTACAAAGCGATCTCTTCGTATGGTAGGCATGCAAAGCAATCTCTTTATACCGTAGACGTACAAAGCAATCTCTTTATACAGTAGGTGTACAAAGCAATCTCTTTATTCTGTAGGCACACAAAGCAATCTCTTTATACTGTAGGTGTACAAAGCAATCTCTTTATACCGCAGGTGTACAAAGCAATCTACTTATATCGCAGGCGTACAAAGCAATCTTTTTATATGGTAGGTATACAAAGCAATCTCTTTATACTGCAGGCAGGCGTACAAAGCGATTTCTTCATATGGTAGGCATGCAAAGCAATCTCTTTATACCGCAGACGTACAAAGCAATCTCTTTATACTGTAGGTGTACAAAGCAATCTCTTTATTCTATAGGCATACAAAGCAATCTCTTTACATGGGAGGTGTACAAAGTAAAAAAACAATCTCTCTATACGGTAGGTGTACAAAGCAATCTATTCTATAGGTGTACAAAGCAATCTCTTTATACAGTAGGCATACAAAGAAATCTCTATATGGCAGGCGTACAAAGCAATCTCTTTACATGGTAGGCGTACAAAGCAACCTATTCTATAGGCGTACAAAGCAATGTAGTTATACAGCAGGCGTACAAAGCAGTCTCTTCATATGGCAGGTGTACAAAGCAATCTCTTTATAGGTAGGCATACAAAGTACAAAGCAATCTCTTTATACAGTAGGCATACAAAGCAATCTATTCTGTAGGCGTACAAAGTACAAAGCAATCTCTTTATACAGCAGGCCTACAAAGCAATCTCTTTATTCTGTAGGTGTACAAAACAATCTACTGTATACGGTAGGCGTAAAAAGCAATCTCTTTATACTGTAGGTGTACAAAGTACAAAGCAATCTCTATACAGTAGGCGTACAAAGCAATCTCTTTATACAGTAGGCATACAAAGCAATCTCTTTATTCTGTAGGTGTACAAAACAATCTATATGGTAGGTGTAAAAGCAATCTCTTTATACTGTAGGTGTACAAAGCAATCTATACTGCAGGTGTACAAAGCATCTCTTTATATGGTAGGCGTATAAAACAATATCTTTATACTGTAGGTGTACAAAGCAAATCTCTTTATAATGCAGGTGTACAAAGTACTTCTTGTTCAAGTTAGCTCGTAATGAAACTGCGGGGAACAGACTGAATTTTAAAGCATGTAAAGGGGCTAGACATTCTGATTTCTGGGTCGTGGGCTAGCATATCTAGGTGATTAATTTTGTTATCCATGCAGATGTCCACTGTACTTTCACTTGAGAATCAAACTGCCTTATAAATGAAACAAAATTATTTGTGCCACAAATTGGTGACCCAAGATGTTTTGGTGTAGAATGGCCATTTTTCATTCCCCGTAAGCTACAGTACCAGTTAAAAAGTACCGTTATGCAAGAACTTACCGTAACAGCAGATCTTCCAGAGGAGCTCTTGCAGCAGGCTACACCATTAGGACTATGCTGCCAGGCACTAGGACCCCATGGAAAACTTTCTAGCTAGCAGTACCCAGCAGTGACCACGCCCTGATGTCGGACCAGCTCTGACGTCTGCCAATGGTATAAAAGGGGCAGTCCCCAGTTACTCCCCAGTTCTCCCGCCAGAGACCTGGCTGACAAAATATAGAGAACCGAGGCTAGTGGAAAACCCCACCAAGGGTTAGTAAGGAAAGGAGAAAAAGGACCGGGGGGAAGGAGGGTGGGAAGTAACGCCTGCTGCAAGAGCTCCTCTTGAAGATCCACTGTTACGGTAAGTTCTTACGTAACTGTACTATCTTACTTCGAGTGGGAGCTCTTGCAGCAGGCTACACCATTAGGACTGTGTACCAAGCAGTACCAAAATGATCCTGAATGGGTCGGGAGGTAGAAAACTGGAAAGCGGAAGGAGGCTTCAGGACAGTAGGCCTTGAAGCACCGCTAGACCAAATCCAGCTCTCCACCTGGAAGCAATGTCCAAACTGTATTGCCTCACAAAGGTGTGCACTGAACTCCAAGTAGCTGCTGCGCAGATATCTGCTGCAGAGACATTATGGAATGCCGCAAAGAAGGCTGAAATGCCCCTGGTGGAGTGACCCTTAACCGAGCCCGGTAAGGGTTTGTTGTACTTGTTGTAACAGAAAGTGATGCAATGGACTAGCAGCCATCTGGAAGAAGTCTGTTTTGCCACTGGTGATCCCAGGGTTCTCTGGGCAAAGGAAATGGAACAACTGATCAGATTTCCTGAGTGTCTGAGTATGGATGATGTAGTATCTGAACACTCTGTGAACGTCCAGAGTGTGAAGTAGGGCCTCCCCTCGATTAGAATGCTCTGGGTAATAGACCGTAAGGTTGATGTCCAGTTTAAGGGTAAATTGTGACACCACCTTATGCAGGAACTTAGGATTAGTCCACAAGAACACACTGTCCTTGTGGAAAACTAAATACGGCTCTTTTGCCAATAGAGCCTGAAGCTCGGAAATCCTCCAAGCAGAAGCAACTGCAACTAAAAAAAACAGGTTACTCACCTGTAACAGTAGTTCTAGGAGTGGTATATGTTGTTCATCCACATTCTTTGGCATGTCCCCTTCCACTTTAAATCTCACCGGAAGTCTTCAAGCTGGCTGCTCCCACCCACTCGGGTGGTATATACCTCGGCTCCGCCCCATGACGCCAGATCTTAGCCCGCTGGAAGCCAGGTGTTGTACGTCTGCAGCCAGGGAGGTCGGGTGGGTCCGTGTGGATGAACAACATATACCAATTCTAGAACTACTGTTACAGGTGAGTAACCTGTTTATCTAAGAGCGTGGATATGTTGTTCATCCACACTCTTTGGCAGACTCCTAGCAGTTCTCCGGGAGGAGGGAGGCAAGGCGCACACATCCTACTTAAGGAACAGAGATTGGAGAACTGAGGCCCCAAAACCAGCATCCCTGCGTGACTCAAGGTCGATGTGGTAGGGGGTGATGAAGGTGTTTGCTGACTTCCAGGTAGCACCCCGGCAGATTTCTTGGATAGGGATGTCTCTGGAAGCAGCCACCGATGCAGCAGTATGGCGGGTAGAATAAGCTCTTATCCCTCTGGGAGGCTCCTTGAGCATCAACTCGTAGCACAGACCTATGCATGATGTGAACCATCTTGCAATAGTCCATTTGACTGCAGGTCTGCCAGAAGCGGCTTCAGCGTAGGTGACAAACAGCTGGATAACCGCTCCCCGAATTTCTGCCGTCCTCTCCCTATAATAGGAGAGGGCTAGTCTCAGGTCCAAGGTATGGAGCCTGTACTCTGCCTCCAAGGTGTAATTAAGGTAATAAACCGGCAGGGTTAACACCTGGTTAAGGTGAAACTCTGACACCACCTTTGGAAGGAATTTCGGTTGGGAACAGAAAACCTTGTCCCTGTGGAAGACCAGATAAGAGAGGAGTCCACCGAAAGCGCCTGGAGCTTCCCTGTCTTTCTGGCAGACGTGACAGCCACCAGAAAGGCCATCTTCCACGACAAGTGTGACAAGACACACTTGTGCACTGGTTCGAATGGCTTACCCATGAGCTTTGCGAGTACCAGCAGAAGATCCCACGGTGGTGGAGGTTCATGCACCGGAGGGGATATGTGATCCAGGCCTTTGAAAAAGCACCTGACCACTGTCTCCTACGCCAACGTCGGCTGACCAGCCTGCGCCTGGTAAGCAAAGATGGCTGCCAGATGCACCCTAAGGGTCGATGACTGCAGACCCCCTTTGGAGGGAGACCAAAGGTAGTCAAGAATGTTAGCCACTGGACAGTATGAAGGGTCCAAGCCCTTATCCTGACACCAAATGGAAAACCTTTCCCATTTGAAGGCGTAACATTTCCTGGTCGATTCCTTTCTTGATGCCTCCACCACTGTGAAGGCATCCTCGGAAAGACCCAAAGCCTGGAACTCTAGCCGCTCAGGTACCAGGCTGTGAAGTGCAGGGGTTGAAGGTCTGGATGGAATACCTTCCTTTGTTGAGACAGATCAGGTCTGGGTGTGTGCAAAGCCGCTCCGGGGGCCTGCAGCTGAGGCTGAAGAGATATGGATACCAGAACTGGCGTGGCCAGTCTGGGGCTACCAGGATCACCTTCGCCTTGTCCCTCCTCACCCTGAGAAGCACATTGTGGATCAAGGGAAATTGAGGGAAGGCATAGAGGAGGCCTGGGGTCCAGGGCCTCGAGAAGGCATATCCCTGCAGTGAGCACTGCTAAGAGGGGCAGACATGAAACAGCCTCAGCTTGGTGTTTTCCCTGGAGGCAAACAGGTCCACCATCGGTTTGCCCCAGTGGGAGAACAGGCTGTATGCTACCTCTGGATGGAGAGACCACTCGTGGGGTGTCTGGCCTAAGCGAGCCATCCGCCAGATGGTTTAAGGGTCCTGCCACATGGATGGCTAGGAGATCCGCCTCCAACTGGCTCACGAGGATCCAGATATGGAGCGCCTCCTTGCACAGCAAATGGGAGTGCGTGCCGCCCTGTTTGTTGAGGTAGTACATTGTCGTGGTATTGACCGTCTGGACTTGAACCACTTGACCCTGGAGCTGAGGAGCGAAAGCTGACAGTGCCAGTCTGACTGCTCTGAGCTCCAACAGGTTGATGTGGCTTCAGGATTCCTCGGGGGTCCATAGCCCGTGGGCCCTTTTGTCCCCCATGTGAGCTCCCCAGCCCATGAGTGAGGCGTCGGTCATGAGAACGACCATCGGCTCGGGGCGGACAAACGGGATCCCTTTCTGCAACCGGTCTGGGGCGGTCCACCATTGGAAAGCGTCCCACATCCTCTGGGTTACAGTGATCAGCTGGTGGAAATGACCGTGGTGCTGAGTCCACTGGGTGGCCAGCTCCCATTGCAGGGGGCGCATGTGCAACTGGGCCCAATGGATCACTGAGGTGCATGCCACCATATAACCCAGAAGACACAGATAATACATATGTGACGTGCAAAAGCAAGTTTTGCTTTCGCGAAAGTGCCTTTTACTGTCACAAACAGGTTCAGTACTGTCATTTGGCTGCCATCTTGTTTTCAGTTAACAACAGAGAAAAACTCCGTAATTCAAAAAATGCTGCCCTTTGGTAAACACCAACAGTTGTATTTACCTAATTGGGGCCAGAGGGACACGATCCTGACATTAGTTTCCTTAAATACTGGCCGGAAATATGCTCTCGGCATTTCAGCCATTGGCAGTGGAGCAATTTGTGGCACTTCTTTTGCGAAAGTGCCACAAATTGTGGTAATTTTCGTGCAACTAATGGCACAGTTGCATGAGAACTGCCACAAATTACGGCACTGTTTTGCAAAGATTGGCACAATTTGCAGCACTACCTTAATGGAAAAAAAAACACTGGCACCAGTAGAAAACCCCCAAAGGTTTCCTGGTCCCTTTTTGGCCTAATAAGGTCAGAATCATGTGTCTCAGCCCCCGTTTGGGTAATAAAAGGAGTTTTTCTCCTGTTACTGCCTCTGAGGGGGCCAAGGCATGTTTTACTTGATAAAAATGTTTCTGCTGACATTGGGGTGCCCAATCCCAGTGCCGGTGATAGAAATACCCACCACCACCACTTGCCCCTGTGGGACACTGGGTAGCCCACTCCCAGTATCTGAAAATATTTCTTTTAAATGCTTTTGCAGACATCAGGGTGTCCAATCCCCATGACAGTAGTAGAAATCCACCACCCCCACCCCGTCAGTGTGGTTACCAAGATATTTATTTTAAATTCCCCTTTTATGTTTCCAACATCAGGGTGCCCAATCCCCGTGTTGGCACCCCCCCCAAACAGTGTGGGACACTAAGTAGCCCACCCCCAGTGTCCCCAGTTATCTTTTACACAGTCCCCAGTATAGTGGGACACTGGGGAGCCCATCCCCAGTGTCCCGATATATGCTTTTCCCTGTAAAAAAAAAGAAATCACCTCCGGAGTCTTTTTTTTTTTTTTTTAAACCTGGAAAGAAGGAAACGGTCCTCATCTCTTCCCCGTTTCTTCCCCCCATCCTGACCCACCCACTGAGCAACCCACCTCCCCACACACACCCTTGCCTTATACTTACCACTGGAGTCCATCAGCTGCCACCTTCTGTTGACCAGGACACATCTGCACTCTTAAAAGCTGAACTGCGAATAGAAGAATCAAGGTAAGTTCCGTACAATGGCGTTTTGAACTTATGTTAATATCTCAGCTATTTTTCTACATTTTGGCACCAAATTTTCAACATGAGCTTTTTGGGACCCCATCTTGTGAAAACTGGCTCTGTCACTTCATTACTCGGTCATTACTCGGTCCCAAAACGTGATTTTGTGGTCGCTGCACAGAATCACCTTTTAGGACTGATTAATGAAATGACAGTGCCACTGTTCATGAGGTGGGGATCCAAAGAGCCCCTGTCCGCTGGAAGCCGAGCTCTGGCTTGACAAGAGTCGAGTTCTGCCCTGATGAAGCCAATCACCTGAGGAGGCACGAGTTCCGACTTGGCCTTGTTGATCAGGAGGCCGAGCTGGAAGCAGGTCTGGAGGGCCAGGTCCCTCGAACTCTCCACCTCCTGTTGGGTGGATCCTGCTAGGAGCCAATCGTTGAGGTAAGGATAAATCCTGACCCCCGACACCTGAGATGGGCCGCCACCACTGCAATGCATTTGGTGAAGACCCGTGGGGCTGATGTCAGGCCTAATGGCATGGCTCAGAACTCGTACAGGGTACTTTCGACCCTGAAGCGGAGGAACCGCTGATGGGACGGACAGATTGGGACATGAAAGAATGTATCCTGCAGATCCAGTGATCAGAACCACATGTTTCACTCCAAGGATGGTATGATCTTGGACAGAATGACCATCTGAAAGGTGCGTGGCCTGAGATATTGATTCAGGTTATGTAGATCTAGAATGGGGCACCAGCCCCCCCATCTGCTTGGGCACCAGGAAGTACCTGGAGACAAAGCCTGGGTCTGCTGGAGGATCTGCCACAGGAGCTACTGCCTCCTTGAGGAGGAGCTGAGCAATGTTGTCTCGGAGAGCCGACTGGGTCTGAGCGGATACTCTTTCCTCCTGTGGGGCGCGGGCTCGGCTTGAAGGGTACTGCTCGAATTCCAGAGGCAGTCCCTGACCGACCACTTCAAGAACCCACCTGTCTGAAATGACAACAGACCAGGCAGAAAGGAAGTGGCAGAGCCGGACCCCCATGGGAGGACTCAGAGCTGAGGTGATGGAAGAGGGGTCAACATTCCCCGCCCCGTCACTGAGCAGGCTTGGAGGAGGAGAAGGCTCCAGGACCTGAACCTCGGCCTCCTTTGCGGGCCTGTTGGGGCCCGGGCTTGGGCCGGGGGTGCCAAGCTTCAGCCTGCTGCTGGTGCTGCTGTCCGCCTTGGAAGGAGGACTGCTGAGCCACAGGGGAAGAATGCTGAAAAGGCGGCTTCTTTTTCTTCTGCTGGCTCCTGCCCGAAGAACCCCTGGCAGAGGTAGCCTCCAAGGTGGCACTGGACTGCTCAATGCGCTGAAGGTGACCGGCCACTACTGAGCTGAACAAGTCGGTCCCCAGGAAGGGCACATCAGCTAGTTTGTGCTGGGTATCCGCTGGGAAGGAGGAGAGCCTCAGCCAAGCCCTTCGATGAGAGGCAACTGCGGCAGCCATCGAATGGGCACAAGAATCTCCAATGTCTATGGCCTTCTGAAGCTGCTGTTTGGCTACAGCTCGATCCTGGTCCCAGACCTGCTTGACCGTAGTCTCCATGTCCATGGGGAGATGGGGGAGGACTTCATCCAGCAACCCTAGGAGGGCTTGAGAGAAGTGTGCCATGATGATGGCCGAACTTGCCTGATGAAGGCCCAAGGAGGAAGCCGCATAGACCTTCTTGGCTGAATGGTCCAAAAGCTTGGACTCTTTATGACAGGAGATTGGTCAGTGTTGGCAGAACTGCCAGTACGCCTGAACACAGAGGTGGTCACCAGGCTCTCGGCCGAAGGGTGCTCTGTGAACCCCTCAAGGGACCCTATGGGCACCGCAGATTTGCAGGCCATGCGGCCAGACGGAGCTGGACAAGAGGCAGGGCACTGCCAGAGTTCTAAGGCCGGGCCAACAATAGCTTCGGCCACAGGAAAGGCCTCAGTCAGGGTATCTCCTCTCTTAAGGATATCCATAACAGGGTACTCCGCCTTTTTCTGGATTGGCTCCAGGGGCATCCCTGTAGATTCAGAGATGAGGCGAAGAATCCCTTGGAAAGATGAGGGACCTTCCTCTGTCTCTAGGCCAATGGTTGATTCATCATCCCCTGGATGAGAATGCAAGCCAGTGATGTCCGAATCCAAGGAATCCAGGTATAACGGCAAACCACCCAGGTCACCTTCGACCCACCAAGAGCGGTCTGGGGTGACCGTGACAGACAACTGCCAGGGAAGCCCGGTGTTTGGTCTATTTTCCTTGAAAGGAACCCTTCCCACAGGCTGTTTGGGCAGTGGTTCCACCACAATCGGTGGAGAGACCGTTTTGGGCCAAGCTGGTGGTTTTGCCGGCTCTACGGGCAGAGGAACTGATTTAATTGGCTCTGAGGGAGTCGGCTTCGGCCTAGGAGACCAAAGCCAGGTAATGGCCAGTGTAGAAGCCGGAGTCGGCTTGTGCCCGGTCAAAATTAGCTGTTGCCACATGAGGTACTAGTAGTGCTGACAGAGCCTCTCCTCATCCAAGGAGGACAAGGACGACCAATGGCGTTGTCTTTTTCTAGAGCGTTTGTGGCACTTCCTCGGCCTGTTGGTTGAGGGAGACTGAGACCTTGATCGAGATTGGAAGGGCTGACTCAGTCGCCCGGGAGACACCGCCGGGGCTGGTGAATTCTTGGGATCAGGGACCACTTCATCAATGGGAGTCCCAGCAGGCTGGGTCTCGTCATCTGGAAAAAATAGATTAAGGGTTCGATTGAGGGATTCATTGACCGGAGTTGGCGAAATTGGATCAATCATGATTTCAACATCATCGATCGATAATTCGGTCGACTGACCTGATGGCAAAGCCGTGTCAGCGTCGGTTGAAGCGATCTCCGACCGAGGCCTAGATCGCATGTTCCTGGGATTGAGATCTCTTCCGCTCCCAAGAACGTCCCCATCAAGACAAGGACGATCCCGGGTCTTTCTCCCACTTACGGGCTCAAGAGGAATGTGAGCCCGCAGGCACCTCTCCATTGGTCGGGAGAGACTGGCACAACTCTTGGAAGAAACCCGAGAAGGTGGAGCCCAGGTTGAGCAGAACAAAGAAGGTCCGAGAAGAATCTGCAGCATGGGCCGCTTCCTTCTCAAATGCTTGCATGCGTTCCAATTGCTCGGCGGATCCCGCAGCCGCAGAAACCGCCCACCGAGCCTCCTTGGATTTCACCAGAGGGTTCCTCTTCTCCGGCCTCACCAGTTTCAGGCGGTGAGAAGGTCATTGAAGACGCGGATGAAAGAGCTTAGACACATATCGATTTCGAGGTGTCTGCGCTCATACACCGAGGCAATAGACGATGGTGTGGGGATCAAAAGCGTGACATTTTCTGGCAGCAAGGGCACCAATGAAATCAGGGGGGAAGACTTGTCTTCCACAATCGAAGCAGTGAACTTGCAAGTGCTAACGTGAACAATGCGAATTTTCGGAAGAACCAAAGGTTTGAAAGCCAGGGCCTACAAGATGCATGAGCACGAGAGAGGCAACCTGAATCTTCCAGCTGAAAAGAACATCTGGCATCATGGGGCAGAGCCGAGGTATATACCACCCGGGTGGGAGGAGCCAGCTTGAAGACTTCTGGTGAGATTTAAAGTGGAAGGGAACATGCCAAAGAGTGTGGATGAACAACATATCCACGTTCCTAGAAACAACGCTTTCCACGACAGAAAACGTAGCTCACAATCTGCGGCTTGTTCGAAGGGAGGCAATGCAAGTTTTTCTAACAAAAACAAAAGATCCCAAGGGTGGGGGGGATAGGATCCCTAATGGGAGGTTTGAGATGAAGTATTCCCCTCAAAAATGTCCAGGCCAGAACCG
Organism: Neoceratodus forsteri; assembly: GCA_016271365.2. Lineage (NCBI taxonomy): Eukaryota > Metazoa > Chordata > Ceratodontiformes > Ceratodontidae > Neoceratodus > Neoceratodus forsteri. The sequence continues at coordinate 7,232,007 of CM057458.1, forward strand.
TCTGGGCAACATATTTCCAAAAAAAATTTAAGTGGCTGATGGGATGGGGTATGGAAATCAGGCAGAAAGTATTAGATTTAATAAAGTAACTAAGAAAACAGCCAAGCAAGGTGGAGACAGAGGACACATACCAGAAGACTGACAGACAGGAAAGTAAAGAAAGAACAAGGAAACAAGAAACAAGGGGTGTGAATAATAACAACGAGATAGAAAGTTCCACACATGTAATGCTTGTCTTGTACAGTGTCTCTTCCATAGAGCCACACTCTTTGGTCTTGTAGGCCCCCATGAGAACCAGAACGTTTGGGACCTTGAGGTGTGTTTCATAGAGTTTGGTCTTGGGGCCCGGGGGCTGTAGGCCCCCGTGGGAACCAGAACGTTTGGGACCTTGAGGTGTGTTTCATGGAGTTTGGTCTTGGGGCCTGGGGGCTGTAGGCCCCAATGGGAACCAGAACGTTTTGGACCTCGAGGTGTGTTTCATGGAGTTCTCACTCCTGGAGGAGACAGTAGACCTGTCAAAGGAGTCAATCTCAATGTCTTCCTCCTCCTCTTCTTCCTCAGGGAGGTTAAGATCAGGGTGATATTCCTTCTGTACATCAGCCTGTTCCATAGCAGGGACTGACAGCCAGAGTACTGACGGCTCTCTAGAAGGCACAGAGTGGATAGGTCAAACTGGCATCGACACTGAAGCAGTGTCTGATGGCAAGGGGGATGAAGGCTCAGGCCGTGGAATAAACTGCTGTATGAGAGCTGAGGTTATAGAAGTAAGAACAACATTGAGGTCGATGGCAGGATAGGGAAGCATTGTTGACACAGGTTTTGATGGAGAGGGTGAGAAGCCCAGTTTGGATGAACTGCTACCAGCTGTAGTAGAGGCGGTGAGGCCCAGCGCCTGTGGACCTTGCAGTTCAAGAGGACTCAATGGCGGGGCTGGGGCCAATGACCCTGAGGCTGACAGACCCTCCGTAGCCCTAAGAAGCCTGAGAGAACTCTCCTCCATGGGGGCCTGACAGGAGCAGAGGATTACATAGAGCGAGGTGTTGAACCCGAAGCATTCGATGGTGAGATTCCAGGAGAAGAAGAATGCAATGAGGATTGAGATCACCGTCGGGGGAGGGAGGGTCCTTAGGCCAGTCCTCATCCCAACAACGTCTCCCCGAGGACTTGTCCTGGGCCTTGGCAGCCTCACAGCCTGAACAGGACACTGGTGACCGAGAGGGGAAGCCGCAGAAACCCCTGCATTCTGCTGGCTGCCTGCCTGTTGCTCTATAAGGAATTTCTGCAGGGCTTTCTTGCATCGTCGATGGGTGGTGAGATTGAACATCAGGCAAGGCAAGAACGTTGTGACCAGGCCCGAGACAGCAGACACAAAGTTTGTTTGTCGGTTGAAGAAATCGTCCTTCCGCAATGGCAGTGATGGAAAACGGCTAATGAAGGAGTAGTTCTTGACATACAAAAACAAAAGGAAATCACACTCTACTGGGACACTAGAGCTCTACTACTGGGACCTTCAATCCAGGTTAAAAACAGACAAACAAAAAAAAAAGTTTGCATGTTTGTCTGAGTTGGGTGAAGTGGACTGTTATCTGTGCAGTTAGCTAGGTGTAGAAGGAAACTGTAAATTAGGGGGAGTGGCTTAGGCTGAAGGAGGCCAGGTGTTTTGGATTTAAAAAGTGCCCTAGATAGCTTTTGGCAGAGAGCAGCAAGAGGAAGGAGGTAGCTGCTAAAACTCTACTACTCTACTGGGACTAAAGAACTAGAACTCTACTAGTGGGACCGTCAATTTAGGTTAAAAACAAACAAACGGGGGAGCGCTGTGGAGCCCGAGCTGAACGGTCGCAGGCTCACGAAGCTCCGCAAGATTGAAAGGAAAAGTTAAATTTTAAAAGTTTAAACCAAGACAAACCTACCTATCCATACGAAATATGAGGCGGTAATATCTACAGACCCGAAATGGGGAACCCAAAGAAAGATAAGACAGCTGGGGAGAACGCAAGAAGCAGATCTAATGTGGGCTCGTCAACACCGTGATCGATACCAGGCCAAGTACTATCAGAATCTAGCGAGGAATGTGAGGTGGAGACACTACAGACGCTGGGACGAAAAATGAATCAAATGTTAGCGTCTATGGCAGGACTTTCAGAAAGATTTGATACCCTTACAAATAGGGTTACGCCTCCAGACAGACCTAAATACGGTGAAGTCGGAGGTGGTTGAAGTAAAAGGCAGTGTGAAACTGTGATGGGAACGGGCGGCAAATCTTCTGAAGGAAAACTCCCACTTGCGGGCCCGTCTCGAAAACCTAGAGAACCAGGCCCGGGCTACGAATCTGAGAATCACTGGTATCCAGGAGCGCAGCGAGGGAGACCACTTGAGCCTTTTCTTAAAATACTGGTTGGAGCAACAATTGGGTCAGCCCTTGCAGGAGAGGACATGGGGGATTCAAAAAGCATATCGAGTCTCTTTTCGGAGTAGGCCCAGCAATATAGACTCCCCAAGGACAATAGTAGCCATTTTAGACAGCATGGGCACTCGAGACTTTATTCTGTCGCTGACCAGGCAAAAGCGATCTCTTCTATACGATGGAGAAAGAGTTTCCCTATATCCGGATTTAAGTTTTGCAACTCGACAGAAAAAGAAAAAATTCGATGGAACAAGGGCGATGCTACGTGCATCGAATATCCCACACAATATGCTTTTTCCTGCGAGGCTACGGTTGACATACCAGGGCAAGGTGTTTATCTTCTCGGACTCAGCAGACGCTCTGAAGTGGGCCCAAAAGTTCACGAAACCAAGTGGAAGGAAAAGGGAACCCTCCAGATCAGGCTCAGATGAGGAAGAGGATTTGACGCATGAAGGACTGTACTACAGTACTTTAAGAAATCTCAGGTCTGTCAAGTTAAAATTCCTGAGAATGTACAGTTAAACTCCATCAGAGCTTAATTTTGGTATTGGGAGTGTTTCAGTCTCAAAATACAGACTGGCCTGACATACTAAGACTTCCATGATGAGGGAAGGGAGTCCTTGCTCTCTATGTGGGACATATTTCAGAGACCTAAATAGTAAAACGTAGGTTATGTTAAAAAATAAGACTTTAAAGTTGTCTACTCGAAGATAAATGGTATTAATTGGGCTTCTGTTATAGCCTGCAGTTTTATAGTACCTCAAGGTACAATAATTCTAGCTAATGCATGCTGCGTTGGTAGTCTCAATTCAGAGACAGATTCCAAGTAATTTTTTTTCTTACTTTTGGTTTTTCAATGTTATAGCATGCAGCTCATGGGTTCAAATACACAGCCTATTTCACAACTTTCTTTTGTTTTTGTAATAAATAGGGCTATATAGTCCTGTGATGTACCTCTCATGACATATCTTATAGTTGTAGTACGAGATGACTAATGTTATTATTAAGAGGGATGCTTCCCTCAGAATGTCAGACCCTATACTAGTGTACTGCAACAGGTTCTCTCACTGTATGTTTGCAGAAGAAAACAATAAATATAAAGTAAAAAAAAAAAAAGTCTGAGTTGGGTGAAGTGAATTGTTATCTGTGCAGTTAGCTAGGTATAGAAGGAAACCATGAATTAGGGGGAGTGGCTTAGGCTGAAGGAGGCCAGGTGTTTTGGATTTAAAAAGTGCCCTAAATAGCTTTTGGCAGAGAGCAGCAAGAGGAAGGAGGCAGCTGCTAAAAATCTACTACCTGGACTATATTACCCTCTTTCCCTCCACCCTGAGCCAGTTCTATTTTTATAGGCACAGGATTTGACTGTCAACAGGAAAGTACAGTTACATAAGAACTTACCGTAACAGTAGATCTTCGAGAGGAGCTCTTGCAGCAGGCTATAACAATTAGGACTATGCCGCAGGCACTAGGACCCTCCGGAAAAACTTCTCTGCCAGCAGTATACAGCAGGGACCGCCCCCGACGTCGGCCCCGCCCCGATGTCAGCCCTGGTACAAAAGGGAGCGGACCCAGCTCCACCTCAGTTCCCCCGCCAAGGCCCGCGAACAAGCCCTGACAAGAGAAGGAGACGAAGCACTCGATGAAGATGTAGATGAAGATCTGCACACCTCGAGGGGGAAGGCAGGTGGGAAAGTAATGCCTGCTGCAAGAGCGCCTCTCGAAGATCTACTGTTACGGTAAGTTCTTACGTAACTGTACTATCTTACTTCGAGTGGGAGCTCTTGCAGCAGGCTATAACAATTAGGACTGAATACCAAGCAGTCCCACACCAAAGAGGTAGTCGACCCCAGGAGGTGGAATATACTGACTCCAGAGGCCTAGTACAAAAGTCCCTGCAAAACAGTCAGACCAAAACCTGCACGGCGTCTGGAGATGATATCCAAGCTGTAATGCTTGACAAAGGTATGCACAGAATTCCAGGTAGCAGACGCACATATGTCCCTTATAGAGACATTTCTCAGGGCGGCAAAAGAAGCAGACACTCCCGTGGTGGAGTGACCCCTGACCGGACCCAGTAGATGTTTATTGTGCTTTTCATAGCAGAAGGATATGCAGTGGATGATCCACTTCAAAATTGTCTGCTTGGTCACTGGTTTGCCCAAGCACTCTGGTGCAAAGGCCACAAAGAGTTGCTCCGACTGACTGTGTGTAGCCATCCTTTTCAGGTAATACCTCAAAGTCCTGTGGACATCCAGTGTGTGAAGGAGGGCTTCCCCTCTATTAGATGGGGAAGGAAAATAGATTGGAAGGTCAACCGACTGGTTCAGGGTCAACTCCGAGACCACTTTCGGAAGAAAAAGGATTTGTTCTAAGGGAAACCCTTTCCCTGTGGAAAACCAAATACGGCTCTTTACACATCAGAGCCTAAAGCTCAGGAACTTTTTGAGCTGAGGTAATAGCAACCAAAAAACGCACCTTCCAGGAAAGATAACACAGCTCACAATCCGCTGCCAGCTCAAAGGGAGGGAGGGTGAGCTTCTCCAACACAAAACGGAGATCCCAGGGTGGGATAGGATCCCTAATGGGAGGTCTCATATGCAAAATTCCTCTCAGAAAGGTGCAAGCTACATCCAACTGTGCTAACGCCTTGTCTCCAATGAGAGAATGAGAGCATGATAGACGGAGACAGCCCACATATGCACCTTAATAGAGGAGTAACTCAGGCCATGTTGGTACAAGGAGAGGAGGTACTCTAACGCTGAGTTCACTGGACAGGTGACGGGGTCCAAATGCTGTGACGAGGCCCATAAACAAAACTACTTCCATTTCATAGCATAGACAGAGCGGGTGGAGGGCTTCCTCGCCGACACTAGGACTGCCGCCACCTCCGAGGAAACCCTGTGTCTCTGCTGAGTTACGTCTGAAGGAGCCAAGCATGCAGATGTAAGGAACGGAGATCCGGATGGACCAGCGACCCCTGTTCCTGGGACAGCAACTGCGAGCATATGGGCAGTGGAGTTGGAGGTTCCGTGGATAACCGCTGCAGGAGTGGGAACCAAATCTGCCGAGGCCACTTGGGGGCTACTAGAATCATTCGAGCCCCTTCTGCTTGCAACTTCAGCAGGACTCTCTGAATGAGAGGGAAGGGCGGGAAGGCATAGAGAAACCTCCCTGCCCAGCAAAGGGATAACGTGTCTGGCCAGAAAACTTCAGGCACATGCTCTTGCGAGCAAATATTTGGCAGTTTGGCGTGTGTGGTGACGCAAAGAGATCCAGCTCTGGATGACCTCACTTGTCGAAGAGCTGATCTGCTACGGACTGTAACAGCCCCCACTTGTGCGCTCTGGAACGAGACCTGCTTAACCTGTCGGCCAGATCGTTGAGGACGCCTGGAACGTGCACTGCAGACAGCAGAATGCGCTGCTCCAGCGCCCAATGCCAGACTCTCATCGCCTCCCTGCAAAGGGGATACAAATGAGTACCCCCTTGCTTGTTGATGTAGAAAACGACCGCCACATTATCTGTTTGAATTAGAAGAGAGCCTGGCACCAGGTCCCCTTGAAAGGCCTGTAAGGCATAGAGAACTGTTCACATCTCCAATACACTGATATGGAGAGATCGCTCCTTGGGTGTCCAAACCCCTTGCGTCTGATGAGCACCCAGGTGTGCTCCCCATCCCAGATCCGATGCATCTGTCGTAAGAGTCTGACCTGGTGGCTCTGGATGAAACCTTTTTTTTTTTTACCAATTATTTTACCAGGTGAGACACACTAAGCTGAAAGCTTGTTTGCAGGTGCAACCTAGGAGCACGAGGAAGTTAAGTGACTTGCCCAAGGTCACACAGTATGCAAGTGGGGGCTGTGGGATTCAAACCCAGGTCTCCAGATTTGCAGCTCAGAGCCTTAAACCACTGCACCATACTGCCTCCTGACCTGACCCCTTTCTCCAGATTCCGGGGGTCCATCCACCAAAGCACAGTTCTCCTGACTGGCTCGGTGATCCTGACCAGAAAGTCTAGATCGTCGTAGCCCTGGTCCCACTGTACCCTGAGCATCCACTGTGGGACCCACATGAGGAGGCGGGCCAGAGGAGTGACTGGAATAGCCGCCGCCATGTGCCCCAGTAGCCTGAGGAAGTTCCATGCTGGAACTTGAGGAGTTACTGAGATCCATTCAGCAATCTCTTGCAGGTGATTTCCCCTGTCCAGGGGTAGGAAAGCCATGCCCTGGATAGAATCCAGGACTGCTCCAATGAAGACGAGTCTTTGACTGGCCTCGGGGGACAATTTCTGAAGGTTCAGGGTGATCCCCAGCTCTCGGAACAGAGTATAGGTGTCTCCAAGGGCGTGAAGTAGGCTTGACCTGGACGGGGCAGTAAGCAGCCAATCGTCGAGGTAAGGGAAAACGTAGTGCCCCATGCACCTTAGAGCCACAGCCACCACTGCCAAGCATTTTGTAAAGACTCGCGGAGCGAAGGAGAGGCCGAATGGAAGAACTTGGAATTGGTAGTGCTCCCCTTGGAAGTGGAACCTCAGAAACTTCCGGTGGGGAGGAAAGACCTCGATATGCATATATGCATCTTGCATGTCTAGGGAGCAGAGCCAGTCTCCTTGGTGCAGCGGGGGAGATAGCCCTGGAAGAGTCACCATCCTGAACCTTTTGTACGCTATAAAGAGACTGAGAGAGCTGAGGTCCAGAATGGGACGAAAGTCCCCTGTCTTTTTCGGGACCAGGAAGAAATGGGAATAAAACCCTTTTCCCCGCTGATGCAAGGGGACTACCTCTATTGCCTTTTTTCTGCAAGAGGGCCCGAATTTCTCCTTCTAGAAGTGGGATGTGAGAAGGAGGATATCGGGAGTACTTTGGTGGAGTAGTTGGAGGAACTCTGTGAACTCTAGCGTGTGTCCTCTCCTGACAATATCCAGGATCCACTGGTCTGCAGATATCGATCTCCACCCTTTGAGATGAAGGGAGAAGGGGCCCCCGACCGTATCCCCTGAATCTTCCTTTGGAGGGGGGCGGAAGGGAGTCGTTGTGCTGAGCCGGGCATGGGCAGAGAGGCCTGGGAGGACTTGGGCCCACGGTTAGGAGCGCCTCCAGGTTGCTGGTTACTGGCTCTCCTACAAAAGCCGCCTCTCTGACCCTGCTGATTACCATGGGTATGTCTACCTTGACCACCTGAGGGCTTGCGAAATGGCCGTTTCCGTCGCTGGTCGCCACAGTACATGTGGCAGACTGACCAGATGGACTTGCCCAACTCCTGGAGACAAGAAATCAAAGCTTCCGTCTCTTGCCCAAACAACACGGCACCCTGGAATGGCAAATCCCTGATACCGGACTGCAGATACTGGTGAAAACCCGAAACTCTTAACCAGGTGTGGCGCTGAAGGCACACCCCGGAAGCGGCTGCCCTGGCTGCCGTATCTGCAGTGTCATACGAGGCTCTTAGGACATGAGAACCTACATCGAAGCCCGATTTAACAATGTCCAGAAGTTCCGTCTTTTGCTCGGAATCTGGCATGGCTCTCAGTAGCTCTTGTCCCCACTCCCACAGCGCATTCTGGTACTGGACCATATGAGTCAGGAAGTTAAGGGACCGGATGGAGCAGGTGGAGGCAGAGTAAACTTTCTTGCTCACCTGGTCCAAATACCGAGACTCCGGATCGGGATGCTGTGAGCTAAGGTGCTTCGGCTGCCTGGACTTGTCATGGGCAGCCATGATGACTGAAGAGTCTGCCTGAGGGTTCTCTGCTAAAAAAGCTTCTGCCCTTGGGGCCTTATACAGCCTGTCCGATTTTTTGGGAACAGCCGGAATGGAAGCCGGATGCTTTCAGGTAGTCAGAGTCAGGTCTTGGAAAGTGTCCACTAAAGGAGAGACCACCAATGGTTTCGGCCCCTTTTGCCTCAGGTATTTGGCCAACCTTCGCCGTTCCGGATCCAGGTCCTCTACTTCCCACTCATTGGAGGCCTGGATATGCCTCATGACGTCCATACAGGTCGGATCGTCTGGAGGCGAGCAAGGCTGGTCCTTCTCTCCTGGGGACCGTTCCAAGTCGAGAGAGGAAGAAGATTATGACGAAGAAGAGGGAGATTGACTACTAGGTCTGGAATAGTCAGATCTCTCCTTATGACCAGACTCCCTCTGTCGTCGGTAGCTGGGGAACTGACGTCGGTCTGAAGACAGACTCCGGTCCCAAGACCGGTGACGGAGCAAAGACCGACGTCTGTCAGAGGACTGACATCGGGAGCGCTCTCGTCTAGGAGATTGGGAAGGGCTGTGAGTGGGAGACCTGGACCGGTGACAGTCTCAAGAGTCTTTGGAGTGTCGGTGGTGGTCTTTGGACCGGGCGCTGAAACGAGCCCTGCATGGAGGTGTAAGCGGCCGCTCTGGGAACTTCCGCGGGGAAGGTTCACCTCCAGGCTGTGGTTCACCCACCGGGTCCGGTACCAGCGTCTGGGCCGGTGACGGTGGGGGGGGGGGTGTCTGCTTCTGGACCCGTCCCCACCAAAAGGAGAACAACTCCTGCAGCTCGTCCTTTGAGAAAACCTCGGCAGCGTGGCCCGGAAAGGGAGTATCCGGGACGTCGGCCCACGAAGGAGAGCCCTCTTGGGAGCCCGGGAGGAGGACTTGGGAGACGGGACGCTAGCTCTTCCGCGGGCGCTTCACACCTTTTCACCCTTCAACCGCGCCGGTGGTGGGACTGGAGACGGGTGCCGGAGACTCCTTCAGCCCGGAGGTGCACTTTAGCAGGCGGCGCCGGTGCCTTCGGAGGTGGGGCAGCTTTTACCTCCAAGGGCTTGGTGGTAACCCTTAGTGGGGTTACCATAGTCTTGGCCCGCTTCTCCCCCGATGGGCCGGCCTTGGCCTTACAAGATTTCAGATGCTCGCCTGAGCCCGGGGAAACACATGCCTTCTAAGGAGAGGGCCGCGAGCCAGAATGGGACTGGGACCGGTGCCGGGACCGACTACGGTCTTTCCCGTGGCGCTTGGTCTTCTCCTTGCGCTTCCCATTCGAGGAGTGCAGATCCATTTTCTTTTCCAAAAGGAATGCCTTCAGAGCCTTGAGACGTCGGATCCGGGTCCGGCTGGTGAACGCCTGGCAGGCTGACCAGGCCGCGGTGACGTGGTCCGGCCTGAGGCAAAAGACGCAATGCTTGTGCCCATCCTTAGCAGGGATCTGCCTCCCGCAGTCGCACTTGTTCTGATGTGGCTTGGAGAGACCGACGACGGCGAAGACATCTGTCGAGAACTTTAGAAAAACAGTCGAAAATGGTACAAAAATGGGTTGAAAAATAGATACTTAGCTGTTTCTGGCAAGCTGAAATGAAGGCTCTTCTCACGTAGTGCGGACGCGGCAGGAAAGAACTGAGGTGGAGCTGGGTCCGCCTCTGCACAGCGGGCTGACGCCGGGGCGGGCCGACGCTAGGCGGTCCTTGCTGTATACTGCTGGCTGAAAAGTTTTTTCCGGAGGGTCCTAGTGCCTGCGGCATAGTCCTAATTGTAATAGCCTGCTGCAAGGGCTCCCACCCGAAGTAAGATCTTCCTGTTTGGGAGCAGGAAGTGAGTGATCACAGAGACACAAAAGACTCACCATCCTAGCAGGAAAAGAGCAGCTCTCCATCCCCTCCTAGCTGCTGGAGGTCTGACTCTGAGCAAGTAAGGAGGAGACTACTGAGGAATATATGAACTTCCTGTCCCAGAACAGGAAGATCAGGAGCTTTAAGGGCACGGAGACCGTAGGAAAAAAAAATTATATTACAAAAAATAAATAAACAGAGAGAGGAAAGAGTAAGTATACAAAACAACAGTTAAGGGGCCACAAATAAGACATGATGGGAGCGGTGCAGTGCAGTGGCTGTGGAGCAGCAGTCTTCGGAGAGATGTTCTGGAGGATACGGTGTTGTCCCATCTGCAGGCACCTCTCTGGGCTGAAGGAGGAGGTTGCTCATCTCCAGGCTGAGTTGGCCAAGATTCGGGGGACCTCCTCTCCAACCCAGGGACCACCAGGGCCACCGCTGCTGCCTCAGAGGCTGCAAAGAAAGAGAAGCGGATGGAACACAGTGGGCTCTGGGAGGGTGAGAGTGGTGGAAGAGAGGTGCATCTCTCCAGTTGTACCTCTCCACAATTCATATGCCATTCTGGCAGAGCGTGGTTCCTCTATAGAGGCACCCGCAGTGGAGACCAAGGAGGATGCTGGGAACCTTCACAAAGCAGACCCACAGGGGAAAAACGACTCCTGGTGGGGGACTCTACTGTTAGGAGGGTAGAACTGGGGGAGGGAGAGGAGAGGGTTTTTAGGTGTCTGCCTGGTGCCATGGCTTGGAGGGACGGGAAGCGAATCCTCAGAATTGCAGGAGCAGCTGCACAGGGCAGGGAGCTGGATCTCATTGTCCACCTAGGGACAAATGACCTGGCTGGGAAAGGGATGAGAACAGTGGAGGAGGAGTTTGTGGAGTTGGGAAGGGGCCTTAGACAAATAGAATGCATGGTAACTTTCTTGGAGGTGCTGCCTGTCTATGGCATGGGTGAGGCTAGGGTGCTCCGCACCATGGGATTCAATTAATGGTTGAAAAACTGGTGCAGAGCTCAGGGTTTTGACTTCAATGGGGACTGGGGGCCCACCTGAAGGGATGCAGGCCTATACTGGCGTGATGTTCTGCATCTGTCCAGGAGGGGAACCAGGATCCTAGGTGATAGGTTTAAATGCTTCATTGGCAAGCATTTAAACTAGCTAAGGAAGGGGGCACTGAAAAGGAGCAGGGAAATCCTAGCCCCGTCCCCCCAAAAAATCAGGTTAGTTAGTGAGGTAAACATCAAGATAGAGACATCGATAGGGAGAAGGGCAGGGGCAAATGGAGAAAAAGGCAGTAAGGACAGGGATGGGGCAAAAAGGGGTAAGGCCATCAAAAATGGAGGGTAATGAGTACCAATGCCTGTAGTTTAGGTAACAAGCTCCCTGAACTGGTGGCCTTGATAGAAGAGGGATGCCTGGATATCGTGGCAGTCACAGAAACATGGTACACAGAGAACCATGACTGGAATGTCAACATACCAGGGTACACAATCTACAGGAGAGACAGGGAGGGTAGAAGAGAAGGAGGAGTAGCTCTATGTAAGGAAGGGGGTCAAAGCAACGGAAATGAAAATTAAGTACCTACCGTAATTATTGATCTTTCTGTGTATCTTCACTATTCATCACTATTGGGTTAGCTCACTAGAGCTAGGATCCCGCGGGAGATTTTTTATTTTTATATAGGAGGAGTTGATGTCGGGCTGGTGCCGCCCTCGAGACCAGCATTCTACGTGGCGCTCGAGGGTTGGCAGTTAGCCGTTGTCGACTCCGAACCAGCCCCAGTTCTGACACGCTGGAGAGTGTATGGAAGGGAGGGAGGGATGAGGCAAGAGAGCCTAAGGGACAGATAAAAAAAAAAAAAAGAAGAATGAACTAAAAGGAGAAATAAACGACTGAGGTGACAGAGGAGGAAACTTTAGAAAGGAAATTGGGGAGAAGAAGAAGAGGGGCCCCAATCTCTGGAAGAAGAAGAAAAAGAGAAGCAAGGGAAAAGAAGTGAGGGAGAAAGGGGGAAGGATGAGTAACACAACCTCAGGAAATATAAGGAAACAGAAGGAGCAGGACAGAGAACTTTATCAGTTAAAGCAGAAAGAGGCTGGGAAGGCAGTCAGAATAGCAAAGGCCCAAACCAAGGAAAGAATAGCCAATTCTGTTAAGAAGGGGGATAAGACCTTTTATAGGTATATTAGGGAGCGAAGAAAGACCAAAGGAGGGATACTGAGGCTTAATAAAGGGAAGGGAATGTGGGTAGAGGGTGACAGTGAAAAAGCAGGGATACTGAATGAATATTTCTGCTCAGTTTTCACAAAGGAAGAGGAGGGGGAGGTACCTAAACCAAACAAGAGAAACACTCTGAAGACGGTGGGTCGATACCAGTCCATTTACAGAAGAAAGGGTTCTGAAAGAACTAATAAAATTGAAGGTGAACAAAGCAATGGGGCCTGATGGGATTCACCCAAGAATTCTAAAAGAACTAAGGGTAGAACTAGTGACACCGCTGACTAACCTCTAACAAATCATGGGAGGATGGGGTGGTACCCGAGGACTGGAGGAGGGCAGATGTAATTCCTCTTCACAAAAGTGGGAGCAGGACAGAGGCAGGAAACTACAGACCAGTTAGTTTGACCTCAGTGGCAGGGAAAATGATGGAATCACTTCTGAAGGAAAGAACTGTTGAGTACCTACAGGCCAGTGGGGCACAGGACCCAAGGCAGCATGGATTCACGATGGGAAGGTTGTGTCAGACGAATCTAATAGATTTCTTTGACTGGGTGACCAAAGTAATAGACCAGGGAGGGGTTGTGGACATGGCCTACCTAGATTTTAGCAAGGCATTTGATATAGTCCTATACAAAAGATTAATACACAAGTCAGCCAGTCTTGGAGTGGGTCCCAAGGTGGTAGCCTGGATAAAAAATTGGCTAGACAACAGGACGCAAAGGGTAGTAGTAAATGGAGTACACAGTGAAGAAAGGAGGGTTACTAGCGGGGTGCCGCAGGGTTCAGTACTGGGACTGGTCCTTTTTAATATCTTTATAAGTGACATTGCAGAGGAACTGGAAGGAAAAGTATGTCTCTTTGCAGACGACACAAAGATCTGCAACAGGGTTGAAACACAAGATGAAGTGAAAAGGATGAGAAGGGACTTGGCAAGGTTGGAGGAATGGTCAAATGTATGGCAGCTCAGATTCAATGCAAAGAAGTGCAAGGTAATGCACATGGGAAACAAAAACCCGGGGGGAGAGTACACAATGGGGGTTGAGATACTGACAACAGTAAAAATGGAAAGGGACATGGGGTAATTATATCAGATGACCTAAAGGTGGGCAAGCAATGTGAGAAGGCAGTAAGGAAGGCTGGGGATACTGGGATGCATAGGAAGAGGCATCAATAGCAGAAAACAGGAAGTTGTTATCCTCTGTACAGACAGTTGGTGAGACCCCATCTGGAGCACTATGTGCAGTTCTGGAGACCCCATCTCCACAAAGACACAGACAGAGTGGAGGCTGTCCAGAGGAGGGTAACCAAAATGGTGCAGGGTCTGCAAGAGAAGCCATATGAGGAGAGACTAAAGGAGCTTAATATGTATACCCTTGAGGAAAGAAGGGAGAGGGGGGACATGACAGAAACTTTTAAGTACCTCAGTGGAATCAACAGAGTCCACGAGGGTAGCATCTTTCAGAAAAAGAGATGTGCAAGAACAAGTGGGCATAATTTGAAAATAGAGGGTGGACAGCTCTGAGGTAATCTGAGGAAGTATTTTTTCACAAAGAGGGTTGTGGATGCATGGAACAGCCTCCCTGAGGAGGTCGTGGAGTCAAGAACAGTGGGGGAATTCAAGAATGCATGGGACAGACATAAGGCAGTCCTAGTGGGGGTAAGAGGAAGTAAGCTGTTGGTTAACTAGGATCTGCAGCTTATCTGTTAGGTAGGAAAATGGGCAGACTAGGTGGGCCAAGCGGTCCTTATCTGCCGTCAGATCCTATGTTTCTATGTTTCAGAACGGAGGTGCCCCATGTATATATATATATATTTTTTTTTTACAGGCGTGACCTGAAGCACAGGGAGTCAAGTGACTTGCCCAGGGCCAAACAACACAAAAGCGGAAGCTGCGGGATTCAAACCCAGGTCTGGTCTGCTGGAAGTCACCAGATTTGCAGCTCAGAGACTCAAATCACTGCCTTATACTGCCTCCATTTTAGGCATAAGGTCTAGACCTGGACAATGACGCCAACTGCAAGAGAAAAACCTGCAGCGAGGATTGGAAGACCACTTGGAGAAGTGCAGACTGAGGCTGTGTCCCAACCCTTACCCCCTCTCTCACCAAATTAAATGCTTTTTTTTTTTTTTTTTCTTAAACCAACTAGAGGTTTCAAAAAAGAATAAAATACAGGGTGGCCTCAAACTGAGGTCACTGAAGAAAAACTCTTAAAAATATAAGGGGGGAATGACCTCTTCACACCCACAACCCTCTGGAGGGAAAAGAATGGAAGGTTCTTTTCAAACTCAGAAAGACAGAGGATTACACTCGTGTGTCCTCACAACCCCCTCCCGTCTACATATAAGGAGAAGAGATGGAGGGAAAAGACACACGGGGGAGAGGGGAGGAGTCCAGAGACTGAGGCCCTGGGGGAAGGAGGGTGAGATTTAGTGATGAATGGTGAAGATACACAGAAATATCAATAATTACAGTAGGTACGTAATTTTCATATCTTATCTGTGTCAATCTTCACCATTCATCACTATTGGGTGAGTACCGAGCACCCTAAGGGACCAGGTCTCTTAACCTCCAGTGGGTGAAACATCAAAGGGGAGAACCCTTACAGGCCTGGGGAGGCCTGAGACTGGTCCGGGTGAGACGGGGATCCCCCTGTGGGGGAAGGAAGGCGCCTCAAAAGTTGCCATCTCACTCGGCAGGAGAAGAGATGGGTTCTCCGGTAGGCGGAGTAAATCACCCTACACCGGGCCAGGGGTGACAACTGGGATAGGCGAAGCCATGCCATCTGCCGAAGGCAGATTGCTGTCCCTACCACCCTGGAAGCTACCTCACTGGCATCATAAGATGCCCTTGCTTGGTGTCCTGCTTGCTCCAGGCCCCGTGCAGAGAGGGCGATGGCTTGCCTGGTTTCCTCCGAATCAGGCATTGAAGCTAGGAGCTGTCCTAGCCTGGACCACAAGAACCTGTCATAGGCTGCAAAGTGGGCCTGATGTGCAGCAATTGAAAGGGAGATCTGTGCTGAGTAAAATACTCGTCTCCCCCAGAAATCGAAGTCCGCAGAGTCTGAACTGGAGGGCGGTCACGAGGCGAGGCCCTGAAAGAGTATCTAGGGAGGTTAACTCAAGGGGGTGAGGCAGAGAACCTGAGACCCCGGGGAGCGCACATCATGGCTTAAGTCCCATGGGGTGGAACAGTGGAGAAGGGACGAAGCCAGAGCCGATGCGATGCTTCCTGAAAAGGAATCGGCCAGATGGGAGCCACCAAGTGGGCCACACTGAACTCGCCCAAAAAGGCGTGCATCACATGCTCGGGATTGCTTACAGGTACAGGGATCAGGTGGAGCTCGTCCAACATCCTCACCAGGAAGCGCTGATAAGATGACAGATCAGATGCAGGGGATATGTGGACTGATGGTTCCTCTCCCTCGGTAGAGGGAGAAGAGGAAGAAGACGAGCTCCCCAATTCAGGGGTCGGCTACACGGGGGCATGGTGGAACACCTGCTGGTCCAGGGCATGGAGGTAGGTGGGAAAGAATGCAGCCGATCTTCTGAATTGCTCCCAAGTAAGAGGACCCCGAGGGCCCGGAATACCTGGGACTACCAGGGGTGGAGACAGAACCTTGGAGGGCAGGCCCCTGGCAACAGGAAACCCTTCGAAGGGAGGGGGAACCCAAAGCCGCTGCAGCTAACAGCCGTTCAACCAGATCGGAACGGTCAGAGCTGTACCCCAAGGAAGAAATCCCCCCATGAGGCGACCGGGACCGTGTGAGTCCAAAAGGACAGCCCCGACCTCAGAAGTAGAAGTCCCCCTTCTGGACTCCGTAAGGGAAAGGCGAGGGTCTGCACTACGGCTCCTTCCAGGACTCAGCCTAAACCCAGAAAGAGCTCCCTGCGCTACCCCGCTAACTCTCAACCCCTCAGAGTCAGAGAGGGACCTCGTCCTCTTTACCACTAACCGAGGCAGCTGGTATCCCCGAGTAGGATCCGAGGAGACCACCCAGAGAACCGTACCCTTCCCCTCTTGACATGCCCCGGGCTGCCCCAAACTTGGACTGTCCAAACACATCAAGGAGGGGCTAACCCCAACTGAAGCAGCAACCTCTCCAGAGATCTCAGGCTGCCCAATGGTGGCCACCGAGACCACCGCTGGCTGGTCAGACCCCCTGACCCTGAGGTCTACCGGTGAAAGCTGAACTGCAGGAGGGGGGAGAGTGAGGGCCGAGGTGCTGGAGACAAAAGGATCTGAAGACCCCCGAGGAATCTGGAAGCCAGTCCGGTTCAGACCCAGAATCCGTCTCCGAGGAAGTAGACTCCGAGGTCCGATGCCAGACCACCCCACGGACCCCTCCAGTTCCCGGGCCCCAAGGTCAGGCACCGAGACTCAAAACCCCCAACAGCAGCAGAGGACAGTACGGTACCGCGCCTGGCGCCGACACCGTCCCCAATGCCATGAACGGCGCCAGAGTCAGGCGCAACCCTGAGCCCGGGTCTACACCGGTCTCCGATGGCGCCGAGAGCCAAACCTGAAGTGGCACCGTGCCTGGTGCCGGCAACCACCGCGGCGCCGCGAGCGACACTGAAGGCAGACCTGGTGCCACACACATCCCTGGCGCCAAAGCCAGGATCAACGCTGACCGTGGCGCCGACTCCGCCACCGGGGGCAGAGACAGCACCGGCTCCTGTCTCAGCATTGCTAAGACTAGAACCAGGCCCAGAAAGCTCCAAACCACCAACCGTGATGCTGCCAAAAGTCCCGACACTGCGTGCAGAATCAGGGACAATGACGGCGCCGAGGACAGGCCAGACGCCGACCGCTGTGTCGCTCTCCAAGCTTATGGTGCCGCGAACGGCACTGGGACCGAAAGCAACACTGGGGGACGGAGCCGAGGATGGTGCCAGTCCGGTCCCGAGGGACCCAGAATGCGACACAGAGGAAGCCTTCGCTACTGAAGTAGCGACTGCCAGGATGGTGCCTCCCGACTGACCCCCAAGAGGGCCATCCTGGGCCTCCTGCACCGTGGAAGAAACCCCCACTGTGGCAAGGCTAGATGAGGTGGGGGTTCCCTCCTCCGTGGGCTGTATAGGACCGGGAGGGGACCCGGAGGAAGGGCCGAGAGTCCTGACATTGGCTTGACGACTGCGAATGCGTCCTCCAAAAGTCGGCAGCACACGTCCGACTTTCCACGCGCAAATCTCAATGACACAGCGGTCCATGGAGAAGTAGATATCGCAGTTATCCATATTGTGTCCGGGGCCGAGGCAGGAGAGGCAACGGTCATGCTGGTCCATAACGGAGTAAAGGCGGCCACAGGGGCACCGACACATGGGGGACCTCCCCGCCTTTGACGCCTTCTTGCCCCTTGGACGAGACATGACCGGACGAAAAATTAAACGAAAGACAGTACTCGCTGCCGCTTTTAACAAAAAGGAAAGATCTTACTGGAGTCGAAGAAGCGATGTCGAGCAGACGGTCAGAACCGAGGCAATATTCACATGACGGACTTAGGCCACAAATTTTCTCATCTCACACGCAAGATCCTCACTCAATGGCGGGAGAGAAAGAACTGGGGCTGGGGCAGAGTCGACAACAGCTAACTGCCAACGCTCGAGCGCCACGTAGAATGCTGGTCTTGAGGGCAGCGCCAGCTCGACATCGACTCCTCTTATATTGAAAAAAAAAAAAGTCTCCCGCCGGGTCCTAGCTCCGGTGAAAATAGTGAAGGTTGACACAGATAAGATCAAAAGAATAAATGGGGAGGATAGGAGGCACTGTGGGTCACCCTGGAGACTGGAAATGGCACCACAATCCGCACAGGGGTTGTATACAGAAACCCATCTCAGGGGGAGGAAATGATAGAAGGCATCCTTAGGATGGCAGAGAAAGGGGAGATATTGTTGATGGGGGACCTGAATATGCCAGATGTTAACTGGAGCACCTTTGCTGCAGCCACATCCAAGAGCAGGGCCATTCTCAATGCCCTACAGGGGACATGCCTCAGCCAACTAGTGCTGGAACCCACTCTGGAGGGAGCAGTCTTAAATCTGGTACTCTCAAATGGGGATGGAGAGAACATCTCAGATCTAGAAGTGGGTTGCCATCTGGGAACAAGTGACCATCAAACAGTGTGGTTCATGATAAACTCAGCTGCAGAGTCGAGCCACACAAAAGTGAGGGTACTGGACTACAGGAGGGCTGACTGTCAAAATGGGAGCATGCCTCAGAAGAACACTAGCAAACAGGCAAGAAGGAGGGATGGAGCAACAATGGGGAAACATCAAAACTGCCATCACAGAGGCAACAAGCCATTGTGTGAAGCAAATAAATCAAAATGAAAGAAAAACCCACTATGGTTCTCAAAAGAGGTGGAAGGGAAGGTTAGGGAGAAAAAGACAGCATTTAGTAAGTATAAGGAAACACAGAAGGAACAGGACATAGAACTGTACCAGTCAAAGCAGAAGGAACGGGAAGGCAGTCAGAATAGCAAAGGCCCAAACCGAGGAAAAGATAGCCAACTCAGTTAAGAAGGGGGATAAAACCTTTTTATAGGCTTATTAGGGAGTGTAGAAAGACAAAGGGAGGGATAGTGAGGCTGAATAAAGGGGAGGGTGGGTTGGTAGAGAGGGACAGTGAAAAGCAGGGATACTGAACGAATACTTCTGCTCAGTATTCACAAAAGAAGAGGAAGGGGAGATACTTAATCCAATCAATAGAAGCACTTTGGATAGGGGGGTCGATCCCAGTCCTTTCACAGAAGAAAGGGTTCTGAAAGAACTCCTAAAACTGAAGGTGGACAAAGCAATGGGGCCTGACGGGATTCACCACATAATTCTAAAAGAATTAAGGGGAGAAATGAAAATTACGACTCACCGTAATTCTTGATCTTCTTTGTATCTTCACCATTCATTACTTATGTGTGTAAGCCGGAGGCGCACCCGCCACGGGAGCAATTTTTTTTTTTTTTTTAACTTTACAACGGCACCGCCTCGAGGACGCTATTATGCGCTAGGGCGGCCATAGAAGGATTTACCCTCCTCCAACTCATTTCTGTGAGCCGAGAGGCAAAAGGAAGCAGAGAATAGAGATAGCAGGCAAGATAGCTAAGGGATAGCAAAGCAAGGAAGAATGAACTGAAAAGGAATAAGCCGATGGAGGAAGGACAGAGGAGATAAGAGTATCCCTAACCTAGGGACTGCAGGGCCTCCTTACCTGGGCGACTCTAGGAGGAGAGAGAAGGAAGGAAATGAGAAGAAGAAGAACAAGAGAAGAGAGATGGGATGTTGAAGGACCAGAATGCCCAATCTAGCACAGTTAGTTATGGCTGAAGGCTCACTAACAGGGAAGCAAGAATCCTCGGAGATAGAGCTGAAGAGAAGGTTCACCAAACCCGCTAGACAGACTCAGGAGGGCATAGTCCTCATCTTCAACATGCCATTGTTTTTGATTCCCACTTCGGGCTCCCGGCCGCGGAAGGCCTTTAACTGGAGGACACCCGAGGAGGGAAGAATAAAACCCAGGCAGCATGAGAGCACTGCTCAGGGGTTTAGAAATGGAAAATGTAAGCCTTTCAGGCGTTTATAAGTATAGAAGTGGGACTCAGTCAGACTCGCCAAGACAGGCCAGAGGCTTAGGCTGGCTGGGATTGGTTATGGTGCGCACTGCTTGTCTGTAAAACTATCCAAGAGGACACTTGAAAGGAAAAACCAATCATCAAAATCTTACGAGAAGGGTTGTCTGCCCTCTCATCTTACTTCTTGTTTGTTTTTCTTTCTTTTTTTTTACAGATAATCACTTGCAGGCTAGGAGCATGACCTCAATACTCAAGAATGCCTATAGCAGTCGAGAGAGTTCCTCAGCTTTTTTTTTTTTTTTTTTAAAAAAAAAAACAGACGTGTCTGCTCCCTCCGCCTGCAAGGCAAGAATTAGGGAAGGGAGGGGTTTTTGATTCTAGGGCGAACAGCTGAGCACGGGATTGCAGGATCAAAACTGAATAGCCTGAGCCAGGCTAAAACCCCAGAGGTATCTCGCCCGAGGGATGGCAAGAGATAGTTGTGCACTTTGATCGCCAATGCAACTCCAC
This sequence comes from Neoceratodus forsteri, assembly GCA_016271365.2. Taxonomy (NCBI): domain Eukaryota; kingdom Metazoa; phylum Chordata; order Ceratodontiformes; family Ceratodontidae; genus Neoceratodus; species Neoceratodus forsteri. The sequence continues at coordinate 7,252,279 of CM057458.1, forward strand.
GAGATGGCCCAAGAATCTTAGAGTAAATAATTTTTCTAGAGAAATAAGAACCCCCCCCCCCCCAAAGATATAGATTTTTTTTTTTTTGGAAAAATTGAGCAATTCTTCCTATCTTTTATTTATTTATTTTTATTTTATATATTTTGTAGAGAGAGGAAGGAGAGGGAGGTGGAGAAGGCACAGGAAGAGGCCACTGAGGAGATGGAGGGAGGGTGTAAGTAATGAATGGTGAAGATACAAGAGAAGATCAAGAATGACGGTAGGTACGTAATTTTCATACCTTCCCTTGTCAATCTTCACCATTCATTACTTCCTGGGTGAGTACCAAGCTCCTCTTCCCCCGGGGAGGGGGAAGAGGCCATACCCTGAGGGAACAAGACCCCCAGCCTTCTGGTGGTGAGAAACAGAAGGAGAAGACCCTGGCTCATTCAGAAAGCCTAAGTGGGGGAAGAGCTAGGAGGTGCCTCCCGAGGACGAGGAGACGGAGGGAGCCCCTGTAAAAGTCTCCTAGCTCTAGAGGAGAAAAGACGGGTCCCCCGGAAGGCGGAGAGAATCACCCTACGCCGGGCCAGGGGTGACAACCTGGAAAGATGAAGCCATGCCGTCCGCCTGATGCAGATCGCTGTCCCCGCAAGCCTGGAAGCCACCTCACTGATGTCGTAAGATGCCCTTGCTTGGTGTCTTGCCAGTTCCAGGCCTACTGCGGAGAGGGCAACGGCTTGTCTGGTTTGCTCCGTGTCAGGCATTGATGCCAACAACTGGGACATCATCGACCACAAATGCCGGGTGTAGGCAGCGTGGTTGAGCCTGATGAGATGCAACACGGGCACTGCATTTATGAAGAAGAGAATACTCTGCCCCAACGGGTCGAACTGGAGAGAGTCCGGATCCGTGGGTGGTCGCGGCCAGGCAGCTGGCGCCCAGAAGGAGTATCTAGGTAAACCAAACCAGAGGGCGGGTTGGGAAGGAACCCAGAGACTCTGAGGGGCACAATACCTACGCTGACAGTCAGCGGGCTGAGAAGAAGCGGTTGGGACTCCAGGACCGGACAGACGCCTCCTGGAAGGGGATAGGCCAGGAAGGTACCACCAAATGCTGGGCACTGAATTCACCCAAGGAATTCCTCGGCTCCTGCTCGTATTGTCTCTCCGAACATAGGAACCAAGATCCTCACCATCCTCGGAGGAACGCTGATATTCTGTGAAATCAGCATCGGAGGAAAGATGAGCAGGGGTCCTCTCCTCAGAGGAGGGAGACGAGGATGATGGGGAGCTGGAATGTCCAGAGGATTCCTGTGGCGGTGGGGAGAGTCGAAGACCCGCTGCATGTATCTAACATATGAGGGAAGGCCACCAGAGAACCTTGAACTGCTCCCAGGATAACGGACCAGAGGGACCCGACATGGCCTGGGAGCGGTGGTGAAGGCAGAGAGATGGGAGGGCACCCGAGGAGGCAACTGCTCTCTGCGAAGGCTCTGAACTGGGGAAAGGAGTCCTAGTAGGGAGGGATCCGGATATCAGACCAGGCCGCAGAACGGAACTCTGGGGAAGCGGAGCCTGGAAGAGCCCTGGGGACAACCTCCCCTGTGACGACACCGGACTGTATGGATCCAGAAGGGCAGTCCGCGAAACGCCGCGAGGGCACCCTAGAACCTTGAGGGAGGGGCGAGGTTCTGCACCACGGCTCCTGGCCACCCCTGAGGTGGCCAGAAGAAGACCGAGTGGCAGACCCCTGCCCTCAACCCTCGGACTCCGAGAGGGCCCTCCTCGACCACAGCGCCCCCTGTCCCTAGAGGGGCAACAGCACCCTGGGGTAGCTGTCACCGGCCCTCCAGAGAGGGAGCCCCTCCGTCACTCCCATGCCTGCCCCCGAGGCTCCCGGCCACCCCAGCCGGGAACCCCAGGAGACGACGGAAGGGGGGACAGAGGGAGGGGCCCGCCGCGCCCGCCTGGTACTCTAGCCACAGGGGACCCAGACCCAAGAGTGGGGGTGCCAGGATGGGTCCACTCGAATCATCGCCCGAGGAGGACGACCAGCTGACCTCGATGCTGGCCACCCCAGGGGTCCCTGAGGCCACGGTGCCGCGAACGCCCCGGTACCAAGGGTGACGCCCGCCTCATGCCGGTAGCAGCCAGGCCCAACTCCAAACCTCCACGCGCCGGGCAGGCCCGCACCGCTTGGAGGATGGATTGTTCACGGTGTCAGCCGGGCGGCAAAGCCGAGGCGAGGCGGCATTGCCGGACGGGCGCCGCTTAGGTCCATCGGGCGCCGAATGGCGCCGAGGCCCAAAGCGGCATCGCTAACGGCGCCGCCGATCACCGCGCCACGTAACAGCACTGGGATCCAAATGGCGCCGAACGGCGCCAGCGCGATCACCGCACCGCGAATGGTGCCGGAATCAAACGGCGCCGGAAGGCGGCGGCCGAGGGGTCCACCCCAGCCAGGCCCAAAAGCCGGGGGCCTGACATCGGGGGAGCCTGCACCTCCAAGAGGTGACTGCCGAGGCGGTGTCGCGCCGCGGCACCGGGAGGGACTACGACACTCCTCAACACCGCAGAAGGGCTCCTCCTCGGCAAGAAAAGACGAGGAGACCCCTCCTCCCTCAGACCGTGATAGGCCCGGAGGGACCCGGGAAGGCCTAACGACCTTGCCCGAGAATCCCGAGAGCGACGCTGTCCCTCGGAAGGTCGGCAGGGCCTCGCCGAGCTTAAACGTTGCGGATTTCGAGGATGCGCGGTCCATCGAGAAACAGGCGCCGCATCTAATCCATATCATGGTTGGGTCCCAGGCAACGAAGGCAAACGTCATGCCGGTCCGAGACGGAGAAATGCCGGCCACAGGAGCACCGACGCATAGGGGCGCGGCCCGTCTTGGAAAAGCGCTTAGCTCCCGAACCGGACATAATGCGAAATTAACAAGGCTAAAACACAGAAGGAAACACACCCGGCGCCGTTAGATAGAAAAAGGAACAGTCTTACCGGATCGGCGTCGAGTGTGATGAAAAAACAGGAGTCGGAACACTACGCACTTAAACGACGCTACACGCGAACAGGTGCTGCCTCGACGGCGGGAGAAACAGAACTGAGTTGGAGGAGGAGTCGGTCGCTACTAACGGCCGCCCCTCGCGCATGACGTCACTCTCGAGGGCTGTGCCGCACAAAGTTTAAAAAAAAGTTTCCGCGGATCGGGAAGGCCCGCTTACACCCAGGAAGTAATGAATGGTGAAGATTGACAAGGGAAGATCTAGTGACACCACTCACTACCCTTTTTAACAAATCATGGGAGGATGGTGTGGTGCCTGAGGACTGGAGGAGGGCGAATGTGATTCCCCTGCACAAAAGTGGGAGCAAGACAGAGGCAGGAAACTACAGACCTGTGAGTTTGACCTCAGTGGTAGGGAAAATGATAGAATAACTTCTGAACGAAAGAACTGAGTACCTAGAGGCTAGTGGGGCACAGGACCACAGGCAGCATGGATTCACAGAGGGAAACTTATGTCAGACTACTCTAATAGATTTCTTTGACTGAGTGACCACAGTTGTAGACTAGGGAGGCGCTGTGGACATGGCCTACGTAGACTTTAGCAAGGTATTTGACACAGTCCCACACAAAAGATTAATAAACAAATTAGCCATCCAGGGAGTGGTTCTCAGGGTGGTAGTTTGGGTGAAACATTGGCTGGACAACAGGACACAGAAGGTAATAGTAAACGGAGTCTACCCTGACGAAAGTACAGTTACTAAGAACTTACCGTAACAGTAGATCTTCGAGAGAGGCTCTTGCAGCAGGTACTTACATACAGGACTGACACCGGCAGGCATCAGGACCCCACTGAAAAATTTCAAGCTAGCAGTCTCTGGCGGGGGACTGCCCCCACGTCAGGTGACTAATGTCATGCGACGTCAGTATAAAGGGGCGGTCCCCCACGCCCGCCTTCCAGTTCTTTCCTGCCAAAGGCCCAAAAGGGCGAGACGAGAGAGAAGCGGATATTTCCCAACCTGGAAAAGGAGCTAAAAAAGCTTGGGGGATGGAGGGCAGGAAGGTATTACCTACTGCAAGAGCCTCTCTCGAAGAGCTACTGTTACGGTAAGTTCTTACGTAACTGTACTTTCTTACTTTGAGAGGGCTCTTGCAGTAGGTAATTACATATAGGACTGAGTCCCAAGCAGTCTGGAACAAGAAGAAGCACACGGGAGGAGGAAAGGTACACAAAGTAGGTCCTCTAGCTGTGAAGGCCTTAGGAAAGGAGGCCTTGCAGAACAGCAAGCCCGAAGCCTGCTCTACAGTGAGAGGCAATATCCAAACTGTAATGTTTTGTAAAGGTATGGACGGAAGTCCAAGTGGCGGCAGCACAGATGTCCGCCACTGACACATTCTTGAAACAAGCCACCGAGGCAGCGACTCCTCAGGTGGAGTGGCCTCTCACTTGACCCGGAAGGGTCTTGTTGTACTTGTCACAACAGAAAATGATACAATGAGCCAACCATTTGGACAGGCATTGCTTGGAAACAGCATTGCCTTCTGTTTTGTGGGCAAAAGAGACAAACAGTTGATCAGTCTTTCTCAGATCTTTTGTTCTGTTAGTGTAGTATCTCAGATTTTGGTGAACGTCCTGAGTGTGTAAGAGATACTCCCCTTGTTTGGAGTGCTGCGTAAAGAAAGCAGGTTACTATGGACTGGTTCAAAGTAGATTCTACTACCACCTTGGGGAGAAACTTAGGGCTGGTGCGCAGAGCCGCACGTTCCTTGTGAAAAATCAAATACGGGATTTTACACATCAGGGCCTGGAGCTTGGAAATCCTCCGAGCAGAAGTAATGGCCACTAGGAAGAGAGTCTTCCATGAGAGGAACTTCATGTCTGCTGAGGCTGCCGGTTCGAAAGGAGGCAGAGTAAGCTTCTCGAGGATGAAATTCAAATCCCAAGGAGGGGCAGAAACCCGGATAGGGGTTCTCAAGTGGAGAACGCCTCTAAGGAAAGTCTTAGAGACCTCCAGCTGAGCAAACATCCTGCCTGCAAAAGGGACATGGTAGGCCAAAATGGCCGTCATGTGTACCTTCAAGGACGAGTGACTGAGACCCAGATCAAAGAGATGGCGAGGAATCCAGCAGCCGCCAACAGAGCACGCAGAAAGGCTCAAACCTTGAAGCGCCCAGATTGTGAACCGTTTCCATTTCATGGCATAGGTAGACCTAGTGGAGGGTTTTCTAGCCTCCACCAAAATCTCAGCCACTCGGGGTGAAACCCCAAATCGGACTTGAGCTACGTCTGCAGGAGCCACGTGTGCAGTTGATGGGACTTGAGACCTGGATGGACCAGGGTCCCCTGATCCTGGGTCAGTAAAAGTCGCGACAGAGGAAGAGGAAGAGGAGGTTCCTCTGAGTACCATTGCAGAAGAGAGAATCAAACTTGCCTGGGCCAGAAAGGAGCAATCAGTATCATTCGAGCTCCTTCTGAACCGAGTTTCTGTAAGACTCTCGGAATCAAAGGGATTGGGGGGAAAGCATAGATGAATCTGTCCTTCCAATCTAGAGAGAGAGAGCGTCTCTCCAAAAAATGCCGTTCTCTGGAGCGACCGAGCAGAAGTCGGGAAGCTTTGTGTTTAGAGGTGAGGCGAACAGGTCCACCTGTGGTGTTCCCCAACGCAGGAAGATATCTTCTAAGACCCCCTGATCCAGTTCCCACTCGTGAGCTTGAGCAGACGAGCGACTGAGTTTGTCTGCTAAGGTGTTCTCGACTCCCGGGACGTGAATTGCCGTGAGGTGGAGGTTGTGCTGTACTGCCCAATCCCAAACTCGCATTGCTTCCCTGCAAAGAGGGTAGGAACGAGTCCCTCCCTGTTTGTTGATGTACCATACCACACACATATTGTCCGACTGTACGGCTAAGTGGCCGGGAAGGAGATGCAGAGCTTGAAGAGCATAAAGCACTGCCTGAAGCTCGAGCACATTGATGTGAAGTGTTTTCTCGAGCTTGGACCAGGAGCCCTGGGTCCTGTGAGGTCCTAGATGGGCTCCCCAATCTTCGCCCGAGGCGTCTGTGGTCAGAGTCTGGGAGGGGGGAGAAAGACAGAAGGGAACTCCCCAACAAAGGTTCTCCTGAACCATCCACAATTGCAAGTCCCGAATCATGGGGGAGGAGACTAGGACAAGCTGCTCCAGGTCATCCACCAACTGATCCCACTGAGACCGAAGCGTCCACTGAAAGATCCTCATTTGGAGCCGAGTGCGAGGGACTGTTGGGATTGCAGCCGCCATAAGCCCGAGGAGGCGAAGGACCGACCTGGCGCTGACCCGCCTGTGGCCGGACAACAGGCTGACCTGAGCCTGGAGTGTGGCTGCCCTGTCCGGTGGCAGGAAGGCCCTGCCAGAGGTCGTGTCCAGGATCGCCTCGATAAACTGGAGCCTCTGGGATGGGATTAAGTGGGACTTGGAGTGGCTGACGGTGATGCCCAGGGAGAAAAACACCCCCTGGGAAAGGGAAAGGAAGTGCAGGAGATCCTCCCTGGACAGGGCTGCCACTGAAACGCATTTGGTGAACACCCGGGGTCCCGAAGAAAGACCAAATGGGAGAGCCTTGAACTGGTAGTGGTCCCCCTGGAAAGCAAAACGGAGGTATTTGCGGTGAGAAGGGTGGATAGGGATGTGCAGGTAAGCATCCTGCATATCCAGAGCGCACAGCCACTGTCCCAGCAGAAGGAGGGGCAGGAGGCCCTGCAGGGAGAGCATCCTGAACCTGTTGTACTCCATGAATAAGTTCAGGGAACTGAGGTTGAGAACTGGCCTTACATGTCCTGTCTTCTTTGGGACCAGGAAGAAGTGGGAATAGTAACCCGTTCCCTGGAGAGAAAGGGGGACGGGCTCTATTGCCTCTTTCAGCAAAAGTGCTGAAATCTCTTCCTGGACCAGAAGAAGGTGTTCCTGAGAGTACGACGACCTTGGGGGAGGGTGACGAGGTGGTTTCTGGAGAAAACCCATTGAGTGTCCTTCTCCAATCAGCTGGAGCACCCAGGAATCTGAAGTTATCCTTTCTCAACCCAGGAGGTGGAGGGAAAACCTCCCTCCTACCGGTTCCTCCAGAAGGCCCAGAGGCTGTGGGAGAGCAAAGGAGTCCGGTGGTGTGGGGCAGCGTCGCGGCTGAAGCACCCGCTGCTTTTCTGGGTGGAGGGGGTTTGGCAGCCGGAGGGGACTGGCGTACAGCGGCCCGCTTTCCCTGGGGTTTCACCTTTTGCTGATTCTGTCTGCGAAAGGGACGGCGCTGCGATTGATGGGGATGATACATGGAGTCCACAGACTTCAGTGCAGTCCCCTTCTCCTGCAGATCGGTGATAATGTTCTTGACATCACCACCGAGCAGCACCGAACCCCAGAAGGGTGCTTCCTGAATAGTGGACTGCACTTCCGGGACCAACCCTGACACACACAGCCAGGCATGAAGCCGTAAGCCTATGGCGAAAGCGGAGCTCCTACCAGCAGTGTCCACTGCATCGTAAGTAGCACGAAGCATGTGCCAACTGGTCGAACGTGCAGAGCGGATGAGGTCAGCCACTTCCTGTTTGACTTGAGAGTTCGGAAGGGAGTCCAATTTGGATTCCACCTCACTAAGAATCGCCTTCTGATAATCCCCCATGTGACCGACATAATTTAGGGCCCTACTACCCAGAGTGGAAGAACCACAGATCTTCTTCCCGTACTGGTCCAGAAGACAGGATTCTTTGTCAGGTGGAGATGAGCTCAGATGTTTTGGGTTAGCTGTCTGGCCATGAGCGGCGCTAATCATAACCGAATCAGCTCGAGGGTGAGAATCTAAAAAGTGAACACCCTCGGGAGCCTGATATAGCCTGTTCGACTTACAAGGAAGTGGGGCTAAAGCCGACGGCTGCTTCCAGATAGTGGAAACAAAATCGGCATGAGGCTCAATCCAGGGTGGCACCAAGGTGGGAGCTGTCACAGGCAGATCCAGATGCTCAGCGAGTTTCTTACGCTGGGGATCCAGCTCCAAGGAATGCCACTTATGAACCTCCTGGATTTTGTGCAACTCCGTAAAAGAAGGATCCTCCGGAGGGGACTTCGGAGGAGTCCTTGGCTTGGGCTTAGACAGAGAGCGTGATACGTCGTCTGGCTTGGAACAACTGTCAGAGTCATCCGAGGAGGAAGATGATGATGAAGAGGAAGACTCCCTCTCCCGGCGTGGGGGAGGAACGGACCCCTTGGGAAGCCCTCGGGGAAGCGTGTCCTGCCCTGCCCTGGATCCAGAGGGTTCGTCCCTGGTGTCCGGAGGTGCGGAGGGTGTCTGTCGTCTCGGACATACGGAAACCGGAACCGTCTCTTTTTTTTTGTGATGGCCTTCGGGGGAAGTGGACGCCTGCTGGAGCTATTTTAACTCCTTTTCCATGGAGGACATTTTCTTATTTAAAATAAGGGCCTCCAGGGACTGCTGCCGCCGTCTACGGGTGGTCGCATTGAATTTAAGGCAGTGCTAGCACTTCTCCACCTGATGATCTGGGCCTAGGCAGAAGAGGCACTGGGAATGGCTGTCCTTGTGCGGGAGTTGGGCGCCGCACGAGTCGCACTTGTTCTTGTGCTCGGAGGATGTAGGGTATGACGTACACCGACGAATACCTGACAAAAATTCGAAAAATTGAAAGTAACACTGTAAAAACTACCAACAACTGAGGCTGACGAGCGTTGTACTTTACCGTGAGGCACTGACATGAGCTAACAGCGGGAAAGAACTGGAAGGTGGGCGTGGGGGACCGCCCCTTTATACTGCCGGTCACCTGACGTGGGGGCGGTCCCCCGCCAGAGACTGCTAGCTAGAGATTTTTCTGTGGGGTCCTGACACCTGCCGGCGTCAGTCCTATATGTAATTACCTACTGCAAGAGCCCTCTCGAAGTAAGATGGGGGGGTTTCTAGTGGGGTACTGCAGGGTTCAGTACTGGGTCTGGTCCTTTTTAATGTTTTATAAGTGACATTATGGAGGGGCTGGAAGGAAAAGTATGCCTCTTTGCAGACGACACAAAGATCTGCAACAGGGTTGATACACAAGGGGTGGAAAGGATGAGAAGGGACTTGGCAAGGTTGGAGGAATGGTCAGACGTATGGCAGCTTGGATTCACTGCAAAGAAGTACAAAGTAATGCACCTGGGAAACAAAAACCCAGGGGAAAAGTACACAAGGGGGAGGGGGGTAGTAATAACAACAAAAACGGAAAGGGACCTGGGGGGCTAATCATATCAGATGAGCTAAAGGTTAGCAAGCAATATGAAGGCAGTAGAGATGGCTGGGGGGATACTGGGATGTATAGGGAGAGGCATCACCAGCAGAAAACAGGAAGTTGTTATCCACCTGTACAGATAGTTGGTAAGACCCCATCTGGAGTACTGTGTCCAGTTCTGGAGACCCAATCTCCATATAGACATGGACAGGATGGAGGCAGTCCAGAGGAGGGCAACTAAAATGGTGCAGGGTCTGCAACAGAAACCATATGAGGAGATACTAAAGGAGCTTAATATGTATACCCTTGAGGAAAGGAGGGAGAGAGAGGACATGATAGAAACTTTTAAGTACCTCAGTGAAATCGACAAAGTCCAAGAGGGTGGCATCTTTCAGAAAAACAGGTGTGCAAGAACAAGGGGGCACAATTTGAAGATAGAGGGGGGACAGCTCAGAGGTAATGTGAGGAAGTATTTTTTCACAGAGAGGGTTGTGGATGTATGGAATGGCCTTCCTGAGGAGGTTGTAGAGTCAAAAACAGTGATGGAATTCACGAATGCATGGGACAGTCATAAGGCAATTCAAGGGGTTGGGGGTAGGTAGGAAGAAGTAGGCTGTTGGTTAACTAGGATCTGCAGCTTATCCATTAGGTAGGGGAAACGGGCAGACTGGGTGGGCCAAGCGGTCCTTATCTGCCGTTAAATTCTATGATTCTATGACTCCAATGGGGAAAAATGACTACCCATATATTATATAAGGAATAATGTACAGGTGCCCATACACAATAAGCCTATGTTTCCACTGACAGGTTGAGATACTAGCCAATGGACCTCGAGAGCGAAGCTCGAGAGGTCCATGCTGGTATCTCAACCTCGAGATGGAAACACAAAGCGAGTTGTGTATGGGCACCAATATTTTATTTGTTGTAGTATGAGGTTAAAAAAATATGCGGCTGATGTCTTTTTTTTTTTTAACTGCAGTTACCGTAATGCTGAGGTACAGAAGTGAAACCAGGCAGCAGGAGTCAGCGCAAGGGAATCACAGCAGCAGTTAATGATAGAACGTGCACAGTAAGGTTTCTAGAGCACGCACAGCTATAGAACATGCACAACAAGGTTTTTGAGCTGCTTCAATTCCATGCACAGTACGCCTTAACCAAACACTATAATGGTTTTCCAGTGAGACTCACATTCACTAACTAGATTATTCTTAATAATAAAAGAAATCTTCAAAAAGAAACATACTGCATGCAAAACTTATGCAAATTCAGACACGACAGTAGCACTGAAAAAGTACTTACGTTCCATCTCCTCTCCCAGGTACGAGCACCAGCGGTTTCTCATGTCTTCCACAGCCGTAATGTCTCTCTCTTCCGTTTCGTCCACGAGTAACAACGGTAGGCATGGGACGACACATTCATTCATTACCCTGAGCCCTTCGTTCACGTCCTGGTCATCCCCAGACTCGAACAAGGCAGCAGCATATTCATTCAGTTTCTTCAACCAAGACAAAGAAAGCATTGGCATCTGTAGTACCACGTTTAAACACCAACATTCCTGTCTACCTACTGTTGATTAGTTTGGCTCTCTGAACAAAATAACATAATTTAAGGCAATATTTATTAGTCCGCAAAAAATTATCATATAGTTTGTAGCAAAAATGTATTTCTGTCATCCTTAGATTCATAATCAGTATCTTTTTTAATTTTCTAAGATTTTTACAAAAATAACATTTATAACATTTTTGTAGTTAATGACTTTAAGAGCAACTTTACAGCTTTTTACTTTGTGAAAGCTACAGAAGCCTTATCTGACCCATTTTCAAATCCTGCCAGTATCTGGATTTTTAACTGCCCCTATCTGGGAAGGAAAGGGATTGCATTTTGGCTCTGTGGAGCCACGCCGTGCCGATTCCTTCCACTTCCTGGAACCTGCTGAAAGCCTGATCCGCCCCCGTGCTATCACGTTTGCAGATGTCACTATACAGACGATGGCCACCATGGACAGATCAAGGGCAGCTCAACTAACAAGGACCTTGTTAGTTGAGCGGTGCCTTTGCTGTGCCCACGATAGCCATCTAAAATAAAATAAAAAAAAAAGACTTTGAAAACTGGACCCATTCATTTCTATGTAGCGAACCCCCACTCTGTCTGTACAGTGATATCAGCAAACGTGATAGCATGGGGGTGGATTGGGCTTTCAACGGGTACCAGGAAGTGGAAAGGATTAGCGCAGCTCCACGGAGCCAAAATACGATCCCTTCCCTTCCCAAATACAGACAGAAAACAAATCAAAATACTGGCAGGGTTTGAAAAGGGGCCAGGTAAGGCTTCTATTGCTTTCATGAGGGCAAATTTGTTAAATATATTCAACAATCTCTTCCACTGAGAGTACCTTTGGAATAATACTGTGGATGCATTACGATGGCGCTGGAACATTTTCTGATGGCAAACATTGCCGTACCACAAGATGCTGAATTTTTTAAATATGGGCCTTGCAAGGCAGCAAGAACTTTTACAAACTTCAAAGTCATGTATAACAGTTCAGGATTAAAAGAAAAATTAAATTACCTTTTCAAATCTGTAATTATTTTACAGTATTAAGTTTTCAATGAATTCCGACATTGGTCACTGGTCCTCTCTCTCACATAACCCTCCATTTTATGACCCTAATATTGCGGGACTTCATTCTAGTCCTACCTTCTGCATGGATGGATCCCAAACCACTGTGTCATCACAATGCAAATTCCCTACATCTATCAGTATACACATTACTTTATCGGTTTCCTCACGTTTTACACCTGTCAGTATACATGTTACTTTATCTCCTGCCCTCACACTTTACTCCTGTCAGTATACACGTTACTTTATCTGCTTTATTCACGTTTTACACCTGTCAGCATACACGTTACTTTATCTGCTTCCTCACGTTTTAGACCAGTCAGTATACATGTTACCTTATCTCCTGCCCTCACGTTTTACACCTATCAGTATACACGTTACTGTATCTGCTTTTCTTACGTTTTACAGCTGTCAGTAGAGAAGTTACTTTATCTGCTTTCCTCTCGTTTTACACCTGTCAGTGTACATGTTACTTTATCTGCTTTCCTCACATTTTACACCTGTAAGTATACATGGTAGCAGTTTATATCAGGGTGGGAATAACTTGCATGAGGGATTAGTCGGAGGAAGGGGAGGTGGAGGCATTATGGGTTCAGTTAAGGTCCAACAGAGGGAGAAAGGTGAGGCTGGGGGAGGTTTACAGACCACCCACTCAGGATGAGGAGAGGGACAGGGAACTGAGCTCACAAATATTGGATGCTGCAGGGAAAGGAGAGGTGGTAATTGTGGGGAACTTCAACCTGCACAAGGTAGACTGGAGCATACCGTCCACAACATGTACTAAGAGTCAGGTGATCCTGGAAGGACTGCAGAGTGTGTTCGCTGACTCAGGGCATCACTGAACCAACAAGAGCTGAGGCAATTCTTGATCTGGTGCTCACAAATGGGGAGCACGTACAGGAAATAATGGTCAGGAAACCACTGGGTGGAAGTGACCACTGCACAATGTGGTTCCAGTTGGATATGGGCAGGGAAAGCATCCCAACTAAGACCAAAATCTTATATTTCAGGAGGGTGGACTTCAGGAAAATGGGCAAAGTGCCTAGGAGCCATCTGGTGGGCATAAGAGCAGATATATGGATGGACCAAAAGTGGTCCATCATTAAGGAAGGAATACTGATTGCCACAGATGAGCGCGTTAGACTCTGGGGGAAGAACACAAGGGTCAAAGCGCCTAGCTGGTTCAATTCAGGGGTTACCAGGCAGTAAGGGAAAAGAGGCTGGCCTACAGAAAATTCAGGAAGACCAAGAGAGAGGTGGACAGGTAAAACTGCCTAAGGTTGGCTAGTGAGACAAGTAAGAAAGTCTGGCGAGCAAAGACACAGAAGGAACAGCAGACAGCTGAAGGAATTAAGAAGGGGGAGAAGGCTTTCTTTTGCTATATAAGTGAAAAACGGGACAAGAAGGAAGGGATTGTTAGGCTTAAGAAAGGGGTGGAAGGTAATGGAGGAAAAGCAGAGATATTAAATGAACACTTCTGTTCCGTCTTCACCAGGAGAAGGATGGACCAGTGCCTTCAGGAGGGAAAAGGGGGCGGGGACAGATGTAGTGATAGAGGAGGACAGAGTGAGGGAGGGGCTGCTGGCATTGAAGGTGAACAAACCACCAGGCCCGGTCAGAGTACATCCAAGGGTATTAAAGGAATTGACTGAGGAGGTGGCAGGGCCAATGGCAGACCTATTTAATAGTTCACTACAGTCAGGCGTGGTACCACAGGACTGGAGAACAGTACATGCAGTGCCCCTCCACAAATGCGATCCCAAGGATGACCCAGGGAATTACAGACCAGTCAGTCTGACCTCCACTGTGGGCAAGCTCATGGAGACCATACTAAAGGAAAAGCTGGTGGAATATCTAGAGGAGCATGGTCTCCAGGATGCGAGGCAGCATGGGTTCATGGGGGGGAGACCATGTCAAATGAATCTGATTGACTTCTTTAGTGTCACTAAGACAGTAGACAGGGGCCAAGCGGCAGACATCCTCTATCTTGATTTCAGCAAGGCCTTTGACTCTGTGCCCCACAAAAGATTGATCAGGAAGTTGGTAGATCTTGGGGTTAGGGAAAAGATGGCCAGATGGGTGGAAAACTGGTTGAGGGACAGAGCCCAGAGGGTGGTTGTGTGGGGAGAGTTATCTGGCACCAGAGAGATAACCAGTGGGGTCCCGTAGGGCTCAATGCTGGGCCCGGTGTTGTTCAATGTCTTTATCATTGGGGATGGCATTACGGGCAAAATGTGCCTATTTGCAGATGACACCAAGCTCTGCGGGAGAGTGGACACTACTGAAGGGATACAGGACCTACAGGAAGATCTGGAAAAGCTGGGGAGGTGGTCCAGGATCTGGCAGATTGGCTTCAATGCCAAGAAATGCAAAGTTATGCATACTGGAGCCAAGAATCCCAGGACAGAGTATTACCTGGGTGGAGTTCGAGTATCTGCATCAGAGGACGAGAAGGACCTGGGAGTGATGATCACTAGTGACGTGAAGCACTCCATGCAGTGCAAGAAAGCAGCAGCAAAGGCAAACAAGATGCTGGGATGCATATCTAGGGGAATCAGTAGTAGGAGAGAGGAAGTTATACTGCCCTTGTACAGGTCACTGGTAAGGCCGCATCTAGATTATGGAGTTCAGTACTGGTGCCCACGCCTCAAAAAGGACATTAACCTGCTGGAGAGGGTCCAGAGGAGGGTTATAAAGATGATAGCGGGTCAGCAGGGTAAGGCATACGAAGAGAGGTTGAGGGCACTGAACATGTACTCCCTGCAAGACAGGAGAGAGAGAGATAGGGGGGGACATGATTGGGACCTTCAAGTACTTGAAAGGGATAAATAAGGTTGATAAGGAGAGTATATTTAAGCTGAGTGGCAACCATAACACGAGGGGGCACAGTCTTAAGCTGGAGGGTGGGAGGTTTAGGAGGGAGGTCAGGAAGCACTTTTTCACAGAGAGGGTGGTGGACACTTGGAATGCACTGCCAGAAGAGGTCATCTTGTTGAAGACAGTGGGCAGCTTTAAGAGAAGCTGGGATAGGCAGAGGGGGAAGGTAAGGATAATGGATAGAGAGGATGGGAGGAGTGGGGAAGGAGGGCAGGGACATTAGCTCAAGTTGTGGACCCTGCAATATGAGCAGACTTGATAGACCAAATGGTCTTCTGCTGGCTTCTTCATATGTAAATGTTACTTTATCTCTTGCCCTCACGTTTCACACTTATCATATACATGTTACTGTATCTCCTGCCCTCATGTTTTACACCTATCAGTACACACATTACTTTTATTTGCTGCCCTCATGTTTTACACTTCAGTATACATGTTACTTTATCTCCTGCCCTCATGCTTTACACCTATCAGTATACGTTACTTTATCTCCTGCCCTCACGCTTTACACCTGGCAGTATACAAGTTACTTATCTCCTGCCCCACCTATTACACTTGGCAGTATACACGTTACTTTATCTCCTGCCCCTCACATTTTACACCTATCAGTATACCCGTTACATTACCTCATGTTTTACACCTATCAGTATACACGTTACTTTATCTCCTTCCCTGATGTTTTACACTTATCAGTATACATGTTACTTTATCTCCTTCCCTGATGTTTTACACTTATCAGTATACACGTTACTTTATCTGCTTTCCTCACGTTTTCCTTCTTATTGCTTTGTATGCTCCCTTTCCAGCTGTTCAACCTGGCACTCTGCGACTCCCTTGCACTCCTTCTCGACTCAGCTTCACCATTCACTGCTCCCGAGGCAGGGTGCCTTTTCAGCTTTGTGCTGCAGCATACTTGCAAGAATCAAGAGCCAGCATATGGAGGAGGGAGAAGGGCTCAGCCGTTAATATGGCTGTCAGGCAAGGGCAGACACTGACTTGAAACCATCATCCCCCTGCATGTGGAGGAGGGAGAGGGGCTCAGCTGTTAATACGGCTGTCAGGCAAGGGCAGACACTGACTTGAAACCATCATCTCCTTGCATGTGGAGGAGGGAGAGGGGCTCAGCTGTTAATACGACTGTCAGGCAAGGGCAGACACTGACCTGAAACCATCATCCCCCTGCATGTGGAGGAGGGAGAGGGGCTCAGCTGTTAATACGGCTGTCTGGCAAGGGCAGACACTGACTTGAAACCATCATCCCCCTGCATGTGGAGGAGGGAGAGGGGCTCAGCTGTTAATACGGCTGTCAGGCAAGGGCAGACACTGACTTGAAACCATCATCTCCCTGCATGTGGAGGAGGGAGAGGGGCTCAGCTGTTAATATGGCTGTCTGGCAAGGGCAGACACTGACTTGAAACCATCATCCCCCTGCATGTGGAGGAGGGAGAGGGCTCAGCTGTTACACGGCTGTCTGGCAAGGGCAGACACTGACTTGAAACCATCATCCCCTGCACGTGGAGGAGGGAGAGGGCTCAGCTGTTACACGGCTGTCAGGCAACGGTGACACTGACTTGAAACCATCATCCCTGCATGTGGAGGAGGGAGAGGGGCTCAGCTGTTAATACGGCTGCCTGGCAAGGGCAGACACTGACTTGAAACCATCATCCCCCTGCATGTGGAGGAGGGAGAGGGGCTCAGCTGTTAATATGGCCGTCAGGCAAGGGCAGACACTGACTTGAAACCATCATCCCCCTGCATGTGGAGGAGGGAGAGGGGCTCAGCTGTTAATACGACTGTCAGGCAAGGGCAGACACTGACCTGAAACCATCATCCCCCTGCATGTGGAGGAGGGAGAGGGGCTCAGCTGTTAATACGGCTGTCTGGCAAGGGCAGACACTGACTTGAAACCATCATCCCCTGCATGTGGAGGAGGAGAGGGGCTCCAGCTTGTATCACGGCTGTCTGGCAAGGGCAGACACTGACTTGAAACCATCATCCCCTGCATGTGGAGGAGGGAGAGGGCCTCAGCTGTTAATACTGACTGTCAGGGCAAGGGCAGACACTGACCTGAAACCATCATCCCCTGCATGTGGAGGAGGAGAGGGCTCAGCTGTTAATACGGCTGTCTGGCAAGGGCAGACACTGACTTGAAACCATCATCCCCTGCATGTGGAGGAGGGAGAGGGCTCAGCTGTAACACGGCTGTCTGGCAAGGGCAGACACTGACTTGAAACCATCATCCCCCTGCACGTGGAGGAGGGAGAGGGGCTCAGCTGTTAATACGACTGTCAGGCAAGGGTAGACACTGACCTGAAACCATCATCCCCCTGCATGTGGAGAAGGGAGAGGGGCTCAGCTGTTAATATGGCTGTCAGGCAAGGGCAGACACTGACTTGAAACCATCATCCCCCTGCATGTGGAGGAGGGAGAGGGGCTCAGCTGTTAATATGGCTGTCAGGCAAGGGCAGACACTGACTTGAAACCATCATCCCCCTGCATGTGGAGGAGGGAGAGGGGCTCAGCTGTTAATACGGGTGTCAGGCAAGGGCAGACACTGACTTGAAACCATCATCCCCCTGCATGGGGAGGCTATTCTCCCTGTTTATTTATGACTTTGATAACCGGGTGAGTGTACCGATCCCAGGGACTGTTTTCGGGCACAGCCCAGGCCGTAACACATGGTACAGGGTGACAGTGAATACCAGGTAACAATATCACACATGGAGAAGATTATATACACAGCAACAACAGTAAGCACAATGTACAGGTATGTCCAGTGGGTAACAGTGAATACAAGGTTACAAATATATCACATGGAAGAGATTTGATACAAAAACAACAATTGTAAGCACAATGTACAAAGTATGATACATAAGTCCAGTGGGCATTTAGTACAGAGAATATACAGTATATATACAATATATACAAGGCAAGGAAGTCACATGTACAGTAAATATACAATATGAACAGGTGTAATACTGTTAGCTTAACTGACAACCACAACCTCTTCTTCACGGTTAAAACTGTGATCTTCTGGGTGTGTGTGGTTATAGGCAGAGCTAGGTCACCCACACCACAACCAAGCTTCCCCAGTTGTTGCTCCAGGAACAGGGAATCAGTCCTCGCACCCTTGGCAGGAGGCACGAAGTCCACCAACCTCGGCAGGAGAGAGCCCTTGTGAATGCTCTATGTTACAAGTTCACCCTGTCTTTGGAGGAGGCAACAAGTTCACCTATCCCTGACAGAAGGCAACAAGTTCACCCACCCCTGGGAGGATGCAACAAGTTTACCCAGCCCCCAGGAGGAGAGTGCCCTGGTAGGAACTCAATATACCAAGTCACCCTGCTCTTGGAAGGAGAGTGCCCTGGTGACTGTTCAGTGTATCAAGTCCACCCACCCCAGGAGGACAGTGCCCTAGTGAATGTTCAATGTACCAAGTCTACCCACCCCCAGGAGGAGAGTGTCCATGTGAACGTTCAATGTACCAAGGCTCCCGGACCCCTGCAGGAGACTGCCCCACAAGGAACTCAATTCAACAAGTCCACCCGGCCCCCCAGAGGAGAGTGCCCTGGTGAGATCTCAGCGAAACAAGTCCCCCAACCCCTGGAGGGGACTGCCCCAATGGGAACTCAATTCACCAAGTCCACCAGCCCCTGGCAGGAGAAAACTCTGGTCGGAACTCAATGCCCCAAGTTCACCTGCCCCATGGAGAAGGCACCAAGTCCACCTGCCCCTGGGAGAACAGTTCCCTTTTAACTGCTCAATGCAGCAAGTTCACCCACCTCTGGAGGGAGGCACCAAGTCCACTTGCCCCTGGGAGAAGGCACCAAGTCCACCCGCCCCAGCCCCTGGGAGAAGGCACCCAGTCCACCCGCCCCAGCCCCTGGGAGAAGGCACCAAGTCCACCCACCCCGGAAGGAGAGTTCCCCCGTGACTGCTCAATCCACCAAGTTCATCCTTCTCTGGGAGAAGGCTCAAGGTCCACAAGCCCTTGGGTTGAAAGTGCTCTGGTGGGAACTCTCAGTACATCAAGCCCACCTGCCCCTAGGCAAAAGAGTGCCCTAGTGGGAACTCAACACCCCAAGTTCACCTGTCTCTGGGAGGAGGCATCATGTTCACCCGCCACTGTGAGAAGAGTTCCCTGCTGACTGCTCAGTGCACCAAGGCTCTTGATGCAGACCCTGAATCATTTTAGCTGCCCTCCTCTGGACTGCCTCCACTCTGCTTATGTCCTTCAAGAGATGTGGTCCCCAGAACTGGACAAACACTCTAGGTGGGGTCTTGCCAGTAATCTATACAGGGGCAATGCCACCTCTCTCTTTTTGCTGATGACACCCCTTCCTATGCATCCCAGCATCTTACTAGCCCTCCTGAGTGCCCTGTTGCACTGCCTGGCTACTTTTAGATCATCTGATATGATTACCCCTCAGTCTCTTTCCTGCTTGAATGTTTTCAATACCATTCTACCCATTTTGTACCACGTGCCCAGGTTTCTGTGCTCTAAGTGCATTATTCTGCACTTTTTCACATTAAAACCCAGCTGCCATAACCATGACCACGCCTCAAGTTTTCTCACGTCTCAGCTCATCCTTTCCACACACCCCGGAGTGTACACTCTGTTGCAGATCTTGAAGTCATCTTCTAAGAGGCAGACTTTCCCTTCCAGCTCCTCTGCAATGTCACTTATTAAGACATTAAACAGGACCGGTCCCAGCACTAATCCGAGGCACCCTGCTTGTCACCCTCCCTTCCTCAGAGCAAACTCTGTTTACCACCATCCTCTGTTGCCCACCCCCAAACCAATTTCTTACCCAGTTCACCACCTTTTTTTTTTTTTTTTTTTTTTTTTTAGTTGGTCCTTTTCTCTCCTCGGGTCCCAGGTCGGCTTCTACATCCCAGTTGTCCCCCCCAGCCCCATACGTGAGGCTGGCTTCCCCTTCTTCCCCCATGGCTTTCCCTCCATGGCAGGGTGACGAGGAGCCCCCAACTCAACTCACCAAGGCAAGGATCTAGATTCCTGGGAAGTGCCTCCTCAGTGTCGGGGCCTGCGAGGGACAGCCACTCATGCCACACGAACTGGGATCCATTTTTTTCTCACCTTCATGGGTGGAGCATGCAAGGACGCCAGCGATAGCGCTGCGCATGCCCCCATGCATGCAACCCGTCAGGCATCTGCCCCGCTCTGACCCAATGTCTTACAGCGTCGATGTGCCAGCCCCCAGCTGCTGCTGGGGCCAGGCACCGACAGCAAATCTCCCGGAGGAGGCTGTCCCTGTAATGCTCGATCCTTTTCCTCCCCTGCCGACCCGTTGGCCCGCGCTTGCTCCCAAATACGGGTCGCCAGTGTGGCGCAAGATGTGGCGTCCACTGCCTCAACCCTCAGGGCCACCGGGCCAGCAGTTCACCACCTTTTTACCCATCTCTAAGCTACCAAGCTTGCTTACTAGTCCCTTCTGTGGAATGGTGACAAAAGCCTTACTGAAATCTAGGCATGCCGTGTCCACTGCTCCACCCTGATCTAATTCCTTGGTCACTCAGTCAAAGAAATCTATCAGATTTGTTTGACATGACTCCAGATCCATGCTGCTGCAGGTCTTGTAACCTGTTGGATTCAAGATATTCCACAATCCTTTCCTTCAGCAGTGATTCCATTAACTTTCCCACCACTGATGTCAGGCTGATTGGCCTATAATTGCCAGACTCTTCCCTGCTACCACTTTTGTGAAGTGGGACTAGATGTGCCCTCCTCCTGTCCTCCGGATCCACTCCTGTTTCCAGTGATCTGTTAAACAAGACTGTCAGAGGTGCAGCCAGTACGTTCCTGAGCTCTCTCAACACCCTTGGAAGCACCTCATCTCGCTCCATCGCTCTGTCCACTTTCAGATAAGTGAGTGCCTTCAGGACTCTCTCCTCTGAAAAAGGACCAATGTCCACCTCCCCCCTTCAATGCTCCGGTTACGTTTATGTGGTCCGTCGCCTTCCCCTTCCTCTGTGAACACTAAGCCGAAGTATTTCTTCAATATGTATGCCTTTTCCTGGCCCCCCCATGTACAGTACCCTCTTCCCTTTTTAACCTTACAGTCTCCACCCCATGGCCTATCTCTTTTCACTTACATGCCTAAAAAAATGTCTTGTCCCCTTTTGATACCACCTGAGTTATTCTCTTCATTCTGCACCTTCATGCTTCTTACTGCTTTCCTTGCTTCCCCCCATTTCCCCGATACACCATCCTATCATCCGCCTTGTGCGTCTCCTCATACCTTCTGAATGCTGCCCTTTTAGTCTTTACCTTTTCCGTCACCTCTTTCGAGACCATACTTGTCTCTTGTTCCTCTTGCTTTTGCTCACTTGCTTGACACAGAGTTTTTTCACCTTTGCTTTGACCCCTTTTAGCTTGGACCACTGTTCCTCTCCCCACCCCCCAGGTCATCCCTGAGACATTCCCCTATCTTTATAAAATCTGCCCCACTGAAGTCCAGGACTCTCACCCGTGTGTGTCTCGACTCTGCAGGGGTCCGTTATATTGAATCACTCTGTATGGTGATCACTGGTCAGTGGTCCCTAGGTGGCTTCCCACCTTGATGTTTGAATACCGTCCCAGGGCAGGAAAAAACAGCAGAAACAAATAAAGGGCCAAAAAGAGCTTGTTTTCACACAAATTCCTTTTGTGATAAAAATGGAAGGAGCAGAAAGGAACTTTTTTTGAATGCTGTTAGACTGGTGTCTTGCTGATGCCATGCGGAAAATGTTACTGGCAGGTAAAGCACAGTTACTTACAGTAACAGTAGATCTTCGAGAGACTCATCAGGTCACACCTATGGAACTTGCAGTCGCCAGGCACAAGGACCACATGGGAACTTTTGCAAGCAGTCCACCAGGGGCCACCCACAACAAAGTACAGTTACGTAAGAACTTACTGTAACAGTAGATCTTTTAAAGAATTTCTTTCATCAGGCCATACCTATGGAACTTGTAGCCGCCAGGCACAAGGACAACATGGGAACTTTTGCAAGCAGTCTACTAGGGGGGCTACCCACGACAAAGCACAGTTACATAAGAACTGTCTGCTCTGATCCCCTTGGCATTTCAGACTGCCTAAACCATACATTCTCAGACCTGAGTTCAGTCCTGCCCAGTAACTTCTTTGACCCCATCCCAGTAGCAGCCCTGCCCATTCTCCAGAGACCTCCTTTCTATCTACCTACCATCTCCCCACTGAAGGCTAGACCCCTTCTGCAAAAAGCCATTAGTAGTAACAACCCTGGCACTGACCTACTGGACACTAGGCTACTTCATCTGACGCTGGATGCTATTCTGGTCCCACTAACCGAGCTGCTCAACTGCTCTCTGTGCCAGGGGCAGTTCCCCAGCACATGGAAAACCGACATCATCACTCCCATCCTAAAGAGCGGCAATCGAGCGACCCCAGGTAACGATCGACCTATCTCCATCTCCCCCCCCCCCACTTGCTAAGGCCCTTGAAAAACTAGTTGCCAACCAGCTTGCCGAATACCTGGCCTTGCACAATATCCTGTGCCCTGAACAGCATGGCTTTCGTGCAGGTCACAGCACCACCACCACGCCACCTGAATTCTCCAACTTCCTGCACTCTGCTCTTGATGCCGGAAGTCCTTCCGGTGCTGTGTTCACTGACCTCTCCAAGGCATCTGACACGGTTTGCCATCCCCTCCTGCTTGACTTCCTCAGATGCCTTGGTTTCTCCCTCGGCCCCCTTGCACAGTTCGCCAGCTACCTCTCTGCCAGAACTTAGTGTGTAAAAATCAATAGCACCCTATCTGACACATGACCTGTCCACTCTGGGGTTCCCCAGGGCTCCATTTTAGGCCCTCTCCTCTTCAGTCTCTACCTTAACTCCTTCCCCTCAGCCTGCCCAAGTAAGATCCTCCTCTACGCGGATGACGCTGTGCTTTTCGCCTCTGACCCCAACCCTAACACACTCCAGGCCACCCTCCAACAAGCTTTTGATAGAGCTGAGCATTGGTTCACATCACGAAGGCTAGTCCTGAACCTAAAAAAGACCAAAGCTATGCTCTTCTTGCATTGTCAAAGCAAAGCCAGTGGTGCCCCTCTCGTGATACTGCCTAGCACACTAAACTCCACTGAGCAGGTTTCCTCCTACAAGTAACTGGGCATTACCTTTGATTCAGCACTCTCCTTCCATTCCCATATCAATGCCCTTTCTGCTGCCACCCATGTCAGGATTGGACTGTTACACCGCCATAGGGACTGCCTACCACAAGAGGCCCTTAGATTTTCAATCACCTCCTCTGTCCTGTCGCTAATCGACTATGGGCTGCCCATCTATGCTGCAGCCGACAACACTGCGCTTGCAAGAATCCAGCTCTCTATAAACAAGGCCTGCAGGCTATTGCTGGGAGCCCCTAGGTGCACCCATACGTGCCTGCTGTACTCCACCTCCAATTTGCTCAACCTTGAAGAAAGACTTCGCTTCCAAACCTTCCTTCTTGTAAAAAAGACCCTGCTAGGGCCCCCCCCCCCCAGGGTCGCCACATTCCTGCAGCGTGCCTACCCCTCTGTCTCCACCCGCAGCACTGTCAAAACCTCCCTTATTGTCCCCAGGGTAAGGACCTCTATGTCCCAGAGATCCTTTTGCTATCGGGCTCCCTCCTGGTTCAATTCCCTCCCAGCCAACATAGCTGACTCCACTAAGCCTGGTTCTTTCAAGGGCTCCCTCAGAAGCCATCTGACAAGTACTCGCTGCTGCAACTGCACATAATCCCCCACCTGCCCCTTACCCTCACCCCTAGGCTGCGTTTGCCCTGTCTACTTTTGCTGTATATGCCTGGGGTTTCAGGCAACAGCTGCTGACTAATGTAATAAAATATCTCTGGTTGCTACCTGACGTGGTACTCGTGTAACTATAGTATGACTACTGTGATTTACCTATTACCAAGCTTGTACCACCAGTGAATTCCTGTAACACTGGTTGCTTTTTTAATCTAAGCGTTATGTACTGTACTGTTTTGTTTGCTGTTATGTATTGCTCTCTTGACGAGGTGCCTTTGTAAATGAGTCTTTAACTCAAAGGTCTGTAAACCGATGATCTAATAAATAAATAAATAAATTAAATAAACTAACCGTTACAGTTGGTCTTTGAGAGGATCTCTTGCAGCAGGCCACAACCGGTAGGACTTAGCTGCCAGGTGTTAGGACCACACAGATGAAAACATTACTTACCATAGTAATCTTGTTTCTTCCAAGGGAATCTTCCTGTATTCTGACAAATGCAGTATGGTCTCACCATAGGACTGCCCTGGAGCCGAAATGGTTAACAGAACCTATGCTAACAGTGGAATGCTAGGCTCGAGCTGGCTTTCAAACCACTGTCCCTGGTAGCACTTCCTGCAAACGTCATTCTTACGATGTATGCAGAAGCTAACAAACTAGCTAACTAATCTAATCTAACAAAAACAAATCAATCTCCTTTTAAGGGGCAAACACCTCTTAAATAACAGAGGGCATCTCCTAAGACTCAAGTCAACAGATGCCCAAAAAAGCAGTAGGTATCCACAGGTTTCCAACATCATTTGTACAGACTGTATGCAGTGCCCTGTAGGTCCTAGCAGGGGAGGAGAGGGGAGGGGGGCGCTCAGAATATAGTAAGATTCCCTTGGAAGAAACGAGATTACTATAGTAAGTAATGTTTTCTTTAAACCCCAGGAAATCTTACTGTATTCTGACAAATGCAGACTACCCAAGCAGTGCCTTTGAAGGGGGGCAGAGGACCTATTTAGGAAACAGGCTCTGCAGGACTGCTGTGCCAAAGCTGGCATCACTCCTAGCCTGAGTATCCAGGCAGTAATGTTTGTTAAATGTGTGAACTGTTTTCCACGTAACTGCTTTACAGATTTCCAGCAGAGGAATATCTCTTGAAGCTGTTGTTGATGCAGCTGTTCCTTTGGTAGAGTGAGCCCTAAGCCTCTGTTGGGCCTGTTTGCCCACCTTGGCAAATCAGAACTGTATACATGCCACAATCCACCTGGCTATGGATCTTTTCATGGCTGGTTTACCTTTTCCTACTTCCCCATAGGTCAAAAAGAGTTGGGATCTGTCCCCTCTGTGTCCCTTTGTATGCTCCAAATAGTAGCCGATAGCTCTTTTTACATCCAGGTTATGCAGTCTACGATCCCGAGGAGGAATGGCCAGTGAAAAAGACTGGTGTGTGATGGACTGATTGATGTGGAAGTCTGAAACCACTTTAGGGAGAAACTTGTTAGTCCTAAGGACCAGCTCACCCTTGTGGAATGCAATGTAGTCAGTCTCCACAGACAAGGCCTGCAACTTACTGATCCTCCTGGCGGAAGTAATAGCAACTAGGAACATAGTCTTCCAAGTTACATATTTGAGATCAGCTGAAGCCATAGGTTCAAAAGGTGGCTGTATGAGCTGTGCAATGCATATGTTCAGATCCCACACTGGAGTGGGAGTTCTGTGTAGAGGATGCAAGCGTAGCAACCCTTCAAAGAATTTCCTGAACACTGGATTCGAGGTCATAGCTACTGCCGTGCCTGCTGACAGGTAAGCTGAAACAGCTGCCAAATGCACTTTCAGGGTGGATGTCTCAGACCAAGGGAATGAAGGTGGGTGAAATAATCCAGGACGACTGGCAAACCCGCTTGAGTATGGTCCAGGCTCTTGTTCTGGCACCAGACAGAAAATCGTTTCCACTTGGATGTGTGGGTCTTCCTAGTGGAGGGCTTTCTACAAACCCTAAGAACCTCCATAACCCCTTCCAAGAGGTGCTGGTTGGCATACTCTAGGTCCTCAAGAACCAGGCCTCGAGTCTGAAAGACCAAAGGTTGGGGTACAGGATCCTGCCCTGGGAGGAAGTCAGCAAGTTGTGCCTTCTGAGGAGGCTGATTGGTTTGGCAACTGATAGTGCCAGAACCAGGGAGTACCATGGCTGCCTGGCCCAATCTGGAGCAATGATGATCATTGTAGCCGGCTGAGATCAGAGCTTGCTCAGGACCCTCAGCAGCAATGGGAATGGGGGAAGGCGTACGGGAACTTCCCTGTCCAATCCAGGATCAGTGCATCCAGTGGGACTGAGCCCTTCACTGGGGGCCTGCAGCAAAATTGGGTAAGCTTGTAGTTGTCTGGGGCTGTGAAGAGGCCTATCTCTGGAGTGTCCCACCTTTTGACCACTACCTGCAACAGCTGCATGTTCAGTGACCACTCGTGATGGTTCCGATTTATCCCACTCAGTGCGTCTGCCAGCACATTGTCCTTTCCTGGCAGGTGGAATGCTGACAAAACAATTCCCAGGGAATAATCTAGACTCCATATTTTCATAGCTTCTGTGCACAGGGGTGTTGACCCTGTGCCGCCCTGCCTGTTGATGCAGTACATTGTGGTTGTGTTGTCTGTCCTGACCTGTACCACCTTTCCCTGCAGCACGTCGGCGAACGCCTGAAGTGCTAGGAAGACTGCTCTGAGCTCCAGCATGTTGATGTGAAGTAATGACTCTTGTTTGAGCCATATGCCGTGAGCAGTGTGCCCCTTTAAGTGTGTTCCCCACTCCAGTAAGGAAGCATCTGTGGTTAGCACTAAGGAGGGTTGTTCCTGCAGGAATGGCACTCCCTGTCTGAGACTGTCCATGTCCAACCACCACTGAAGTGCTTGTAGGAGCGTTTGTGTGACTGGGACCAGCTTTGATACTGGATCTCTTTTCTGGTGCCAGTAAAGTCTGAGATGATACTGAACATCTCTCATCTGAAACCTTGCCCCTGACACCGTAGCTGTTGAAGCTGCCATATGGCCTAACAACTGCAAGAAATGCCTGGCTGGCCTTGCGCTCTGGAGCTTGAAGGTGCTTGCTAGCTGTACCAGACTGACTGCCCTTGTCTGGGGCAGAAAAGCCTTTCCTCTCACTGAATCCAGCTCGGCTCCTACGAATTCTGGGAGCTGTACTGACTTTTTCAGGTTGACCAGGAACCGCAGTGACCATAGTAGTTCTTGTGTTAGTGCCAGAGACTCCCTTACCTGTTGAGGGGATTGCCCTATGACTAGCCAGTTGTCTAGATAAGGGAAGACTACCACTCCTTGTCTCCTGAGGTTTGCCACAACCACAGCCAAGCATTTTGTGAACACCCTTGGAGCAGAAGTAAGTCTGAAAGGCATTGCCTTGAACTGGTAGTGGCCTGACGGCAGTCTGAATCTGAGGAATTTTCTGTGGGACTGCCTTATGGGGATGTGGAAATATGTGTCCTTTAAGTCTACAGATGCCAACCAATCCCCTTGTCTTAGAGTCGGAAGGACTGTTGTCAAGGTCACCATCCTGAACTTTGGCTTTACCAGATGCCTGTTTAGATGCACGAGATCCAATATGGGTCGCCACTCCCCGGTTTTCTTTACTGTGAGGAAGTACCTTGAATAGAGTCCTTTCCCTCTCTGTGTCAGAGGAACTGGTTCTATTGCTCCTAAGGATAGGAGGTTTAAAACTTTCCTTTCCAGCAACACTGTTTCTGAGGGGGCCGAGGGTCTGAAGACCCTTGCTCTCAGCTTTGGTCTGAGCTTGATGCTGAGAGCCAGACCTTGGCCCACTACTTCCAGGACCCATCTGTCTGTGGTGATGGTCTGCCATTCCTGGAGGTAGTGGGCCAGCCTGCCCCCTACTGGGGTTGGGGAGGTGGCCCGAGCAGACACCTCAGAGAGCCTGCTTGGGTTGGGATTCTGTCTGAGTGCTGGGGCTAGTTTGGCTACAACCTCTTCTGCCCCTGAAGAAACCTCTCTCCTGCTGATATTGGGGGTAGGCCTGAAACTGGAAGAAAGGCCTATACTGACCCCTACCTCTACCTCCCCTGGCTTGTTGCTTTGGGGGAGTAGATACCCTCTCTTTAGCAGCAACACTCTTATACGCTATCTTATACTCAATCCATCTTTTTCATGTAAGCCTCCATCTGTTCCCCAAACAGAGAGGTAGGCTTACATGGAAAGTCCAAAGCCTTGGACTGTGTGTCTTGGGTCAGGTTAGTAGTCCTGAGTCAAGCGAACCTGAGTGTCACAGAAGAAGCCATTTGCCTGGCTGCAGTGTCATTGTTAACCACAGCCATCCTAAACTGGGCTTCTGAAGCCTCTATGCCCCTCTTTGCAGCTTCCTCTAGATCAGCTGCCATAGGGGCTGGGACAGATTTTGTGATTTCCGCCACAGTGTTCTCTGATATCTGGCAGCATAGGCCATATATGAAGCCTGCCTGCTGATCAGAGAGGACCCCAAATATACCTTCTTAGCAATGGAATCCATCCTCCTTGAATTGTTATCTGGAGGGCGAGATGCCAGGGGGATGCCTGCCTTTTCACAGGTAGCAGCTTGCACCACTCCTTAATGGCTAGGGTGCCCGAACAGGAACTCTGCTCCACCCTTAGCCACCCAATACTTCTTTTCCACTTTTCTGTCAACCGGTGGCACAGAAGTGGGGGTCTGCAGGACCTTGCTAACCTGCTTTTTAGGAATTTATGGATGGGCAGTAACAGTCTTTTAGAGACTGGCACATCCTTCATTTCCATGTAGTTTTGTTCCTCCTCCCCATCTGTTGACTCCTGGGTAGGAAGGTCCAGGGACTGGACTACCTGTTTAATAAAGGCAAAATGAGAGGTATAGTCTTCATTCCCTTTGTCAGTGGAGTCAGGACGATGAGGATCCTGGGAAAAACTGAGACAAATAAAACTCTTCAGGTAAGATGAAAGAGAGCACTCCGGAGACGTCTTACTGAGGCAAGTGGAGTAAAGAATCTGACGGTTGCAGGAAGTGCAACCAGGGACAGTGGTTTGAAAACTGAGCTCGAGCCTACCATTCCACTATTTGCATAGGTTCTATTAACCATTTTGGCTCCAGGGCAATTCCATGGTGAGACCATACTGCATTTGTCCGAATACAGGAAGATTTCCTGGGGTTTTAAACCTTCTAGCTAGCAGTCTACCAGAGGGGGCTGCCCAACTCCGACGTCAGTCCCTGACATCAGCCAATCCCATAAAGGCAGGCGGCCCCAACACCCCTCCTCAGTTCTCCTGCTGGAGACCAAAAGCAGGGTGCCGTAAGGGGGAACCAAGGAGAATTCCGAGGTATCCCAAGAGCACAGAAAAGGAAAAGCAGAATGCTCGCCCCTATGGAAGGGGAGAGAGACAAAGGAGAAGGCAGAAGGAGGGAGGGGAAAACAGGGCCTGCTGTAAGAGATCCTCTCGAAGATCTACTGTTATGGTAAGTTCTTATGTAACAGTACTATTTTACTTTGAGGGTATCTCTTGCAGCAGGCCATCGCCAGTAGGACTGAGTCCCAAGCAGTTCTGGCACTACAGACATATAGTCTGGACGGCAGGCAAAAAATAACAGCCTACGAGAGGAGGCCTTGAAGAACAGCTAGGCTGAAGTTGGCCCTATGCCTACATGCGATGTCCAGACTGTAATGCTTGGCGAAAGTGTGGACAGTGCTACAGGTGGCAGCAGTGCAAATGTCAGCAGCTGACACATTTCTTAAACAAGCTCCTGAGGCGGTCATACCCCTAAGTGGAATGGCCTTTAACCTCTCTAGGAAGTTCCTTGCTGTACTTCTGGTAATAACAGAGAATGCAACTGGCAAACCACTTAGACAAACAGTTTGGACATCGGGTGCCCTCTTTCCCTGGGGCAAACAAAACAAACTGTTTGGACTTCCGGCAGTCCTTAGTCTGGTGTGTATAGTACTGCAAGATTCAATGTGCATCTAAGGTTCAGTTCAGTTCAGCTTATTGTGAAGGGATGAATATCCATTGAGCAAGCTCATTTGCAAGGATATCCCTTGTACACCATACATCACAAGCAACAAATAACAAAATACACAGTAACAAGGAGAATAATTACAGTATAACAGCAGTACATGCAAGATCAAAGGCCAAGGCATACATGTATTCAGATATACAGAAAATTACATTTCAGACTACACAATGAAACACACAAGGTAAAATAAACAGGTAGTAACGTAGGTGGCAAGGAGAAGTGGACGATAGGGTACAAGTGCTAGTGGTCAAATGGACCGTCCGAATGAGGGACAAAGAAGTGCAGTATAATAGGGGTGTCTCGGGGGTGGGGGATTAGAAGCAATGGCAGGATTCGGAGGTGATGTTATGAATGGTCTTTTGAATGTAGTTAGCAGTATTAAATTCTGAAGCTTCAGTAGGGACTGGAGCTTGTTCCAGACAGTGGGGAGGACATAGCTCATGACAGCTCTGCCAAAGCGAGAGCACACATTGGGAACTTCTAAGGAGATGTAAGTACAATTTCTAAGTCTGTAAGCACTATGTAGGCGATGGAGGACTGATGTAATATGGGGGAGGGAAATTTATTTAATAGCGCTTTATATGTCCAGATATAAATATGAATGAGTCTCCTGGTTGCTAGGGAAGTCCAATGTACCTCCTTGTACAATGAGCAATGGTGAGTTCTGGCTGGAGCATTTGTAATAAAGCGTATGGCGTGGTGGAACAGAGTATCCAGTATGCTGAGATCTGAGGCAGAACAACTATTATAAATGATATCGGCATAATCCAAGAGGGGCATGAAGGTGGCCTGGACCAGCCTAATTCTAGAGCCCCACAAGAATAGTGATTTGTTCCGGAAGAAGAAACCTAGTCTAATTTTTAGATTTTTTGTCAGTGCTTCGATGTGGGCAGAGAATGACAACTACGACTCGAGAATGAAGCCTAGATATTTGAACTTATCTACCACCTCGAGAGTGTCTTCTAGGAGTGTGATCAAGGTATGGAGGAATGCCTCCCCTTGATTGGAATGCTCCAGATAATAAACAGGCCGGTGGATGGATTGAGTCAAAGTAAACTCCGACACCACCCTAGGAAGAAACTTAAGGTTGGTACACAAAGTCTTTGTGAAAAAACAAATAAGGCTTCCTACACATGAGGGCCTGAAGCTCGGAAATCCTTTGAGCAGAAGTAATGGCAACTAAAAATAATGCTTTCCACAACAGAAAGCGTAGCTTGCAGGATGTGGCCAGTTCAAAGGGAGGCAGCGTAAGCTTTTCCAAGACAAAATTAAGGTCCCAAGGCAGGACAGGGCCATGGATTGGGGGCTTCAAATGCAGAATGCCCCTTAAGAATGCGCAAGACACATTGAGCTGAGCCACTGAATGCCCATAAACAGGTACATGATATGCAGAGATGGCAGATAGATGTACCTTGATAGAAGAGAACCATAAATCCGAGTCTGAAAGGGACAGAAGGTACTCCAGGACCTGACCCACTGGACAGGTTTACTGGGTAGTATAGGACAAAAGGAGGCACAAGGCCCATCGAGATTGTCCTCCCACAACAGTGGGATATTATACAAATTATTGTGCAAATAGCCAAGAATCAAGATTGGATTTAAAGGAATCGAAGCTAGCCATGTCTACAATTGACTGTGGCAAGGAATTCCAACATTTTGTTGCTCTTATGTTAAAAAAATTATCATATTTTTTAGTATTAGCCCAGTCAACATTTAACTGCTCAGCATGAAGTCTTCCTACAATTCTCTTGTTGGCTAATGTTAGTCCACATGTCTTGAGCAGCCTAGGATTATGAACTAGTTTGTGCACAAATAGCAGATCTCCCCTTTGCCTTCTCAAAAATAATGGATGGAGCTTCGTTTCCCTGAGTCTGGTATCATAACATTTATTGCTTAGTCTGGGGATGAATTTAGTAAGTCTCCTTTGAACCTGCTCGAGACGATTTATATCAGTTTTAAGATAAGGGCTCCAGAAGGGAGAACCATAATCCAAATGAGGTCTGACATAAGCTCTGTACAATGGCACTAAACAGTGCTCAGATTTGCTGAGGAAGGTTTTATTGATCTGTCTCAAAATTACATTAGAAGTTCTAATTACTTTATTGCAGTGATCACTGGATGACAGCTTAGTATTGATCATAATACCAATATCCTTTTCACAAATAGATGATTTAAGTTCCTGGTTATTTAAATAGTATTTATGAGATGTATTATTCCTACCAAAGTGTAAAACCTTGCATTTATCAACATTAAAAGACACTGAGTTTTTGTTGGCCCACTGCTCAATAGAGAACAGATCTTGCTCAAGGAGTTGAATATTAGCTGGGGTATCAACTCTTCCTCCAAGTTTTGTATCGTCTGCAGATTTAGAAAGGTAGTTATTAGAAATAATACCCATATCAAGAATAAAAAGATTGAAAAGGACAGCCCCCAGCACGGAGCCCTGTGGGACTCCACTTGTAACCCTGCCAGAGAATGAATATGCCCCATTTATTCTAACGAATTGGGTATGACTGAATAACCATTGGGATATCCAGTTAACCAAAAGTGAAGGAATTCTCAAACTGTGAAGTTTATTGATCAACAGAGAATGTGACACATGATCAAAGGCCTTACTGAAATCGAACAATAATACATCAGCAGGTGTATTGTTATCCAGTAACTTACCTATCTTATGATAGAAAGATATAAGATTGGTTGTGTACGAGTGGCCGGACTTAAAACCGTGTTGTGAATTGTCAGAAATATCAAATTGTTCAATTATAATCTCCAATCTAGATTTAATTAAACGTTCTATTACTCTTCCTAAAATAGAGGTCAAACTAATCAGTCTATAGTTCTGAACATTAGACTTGTTCCCCTTCTTGAAAATGGGTATTACTATGGCTTTACGCCAAACATCAAGTATTTCAGTTTCAAGAAAAGATTTATTAAATAGAATTTGAAGAGGGATTGCAATGGAGTTTAACGTTTCTAATAAAAATTTAGCATTGATGTTATCAGGACCTGAACTAGTGGATCCTTTAACACATAGTAGCGCATTCTTAATTTCAGTAAGATCGAAAAGGGGGATTGGGGAATCGTTTCTAGTGGTTGGAGTAGTGGGAGTGATAGGTAAATCAAAGACAGAACAGAAATATCTGTCAAAGTGGTCCGCCATCTCCTGATTAGATATTGTGAGCCTGCTGTGACAAAGTGGACCTATTTGTCTATTACTTCCCTTGTTACCATTAATATAAGAACAGAGATTTCTGATTAGATTTAGAGTGAGCTAGGTTGAACTCAAATTTAAGCCTAGCCGTTTTAATTAACTTTTTTAATGTAGATACAGCAATTTTATATTTAAGTCTCAGGGATGAGCTAGGATCTTTTTTTTAGTTTCTTAAATAATCGCTCCTTAGTTTTTATTTGTTTATCAATGGTTTTGTAGTACCAAACAGGAACTTTACCTTTATTATTATATTTTAATTTTAAGGGGATGTAGGAGTCTTCAAGTTGGTGTATAATGTTGGTCAGACATTCGTATGCTTTATTAACATTTTTGCCCCTAAACAATTCTGTCCAGTTAATTTTGTTTAATTCTGAATTAATCTGTATAAAATTAGATTTGTTGCAATCCTTATATTTGATGTTATTAATACTCTTGGGAATATGTAAAGGAATGTTAAAGAATAAAGAATTATGATCACTGTTACCAAAAGGGGCCATGATGTTTATATCAGAGACTTTAAAACCCTCATTAGATATTACTAGGTCCAATGTGTTATTACCTCAAGTTGGTTGATTGACTAATTGATCCAGTCGCAGATCTACAACTGAATTCAAAAACAGATTGTCATGATTGTTATTGCCTGTACAAAGATTCCAGTTAATACCGGGCATATTAAAGTCGCCTAAAATGAGAATATTGTCCTTATGAGATATATCCGTAATTATATTTAATAAATCGGAGGTATACTGAATGTCGGCTAAAGGTGGTCGATAGCAAACCCCTATTATAAATTTTGGGTGGTCCTTCAATTGGATAGCTATCCAAAGTGATTCAGTTTGAGTTTGAATTGAAATTTCATGGGAGACAATGTCCTCTCTAACATAAAGACACACACACACACCTTTCCGATCAATTCTATCTTTATGATAGAGTTTATAATTGGGAATATACCTGGACCAAGCTGAAGAAGTGTCCCACCAAGTCTTGGTGACAGTAATGATATCGAGATCAAGTAAGGTACATTTTGCAGTAAGTTCAGCCATTTTAAGTGAGCTAAGGGATCTTGCATTAAAAGACAATAAATTGCAGGTTTTCCCATTACTGGTTTTCTCTTTTCAGTTAAGAGAATAAGGAATATTCCTTTTTTCCCCCAAACCATTTAGTTTAAATGTTTGTTAATGACAGAAACAATTGTTCTGCCCAACAGGGCACTTCCTCTCCTGCTCAAGTGCAAACCATCCCAACTGAAGAGAGAATCCCTGCCATTGAAGTTTTCCCAGTGTGGGATACAGCAAATATATTGTTGAAGGCACCATTTTCTTAGCCATTCATTTGTTTCCCTAATTAAGTGGGTCATACTGTGTGCCACTCTAGGCACAGGAAGTATTTCAGAAAAGCACACAATACAGCCTTTCTCAGTAAGTAAATTATTTAAGGCCACAAAATCTTTTCTTATCTGTAAGGGCCTAGTTCGATTCAGGTCGTTAGTGCCTGCATGTATAATAACAAATGGATTGTGACTTGCATTGGCAAGAATATCATTGACCATTCTAGAAATATCAGAAACTTTGGCTCCCCTAAAACTGGAACATGTTCTTGATGATTTATCTGGATTACAAACTGCCCTATCTAGATGTTTAATAATAGAGTCACCAAGAACAAAGACTTGGCAAAGATGACACTGGGAACAAGGACCAGAAGTATCCATTACTGTAGCTGTATTTCCAGGTTCAGAAGGGCAGGAATTGGACCTACAATTGGAATCCCTGGATGAACTGATAGGTTCGCTATGAGATAGCTGAGGACCCAGGTCAATAAGGGCAGTAATGGGGAGCTCAGTGACACTGAATGATTGACACTTTAGTGATTCTACTAGGGTATCGTTTGTGTAGTCACTATCTGGCAGATTGAAGAGTGCTGAATAGGAATTATAAATTGGGAGACTAAAATTCTCAGCTGTATGCCACTTTTTACGTACCCTAGCACAGGTTACCACTGTCCAATCATCATTTAGCTCAGTGCCTTCTGAATCATCCTCTCTACCCTTCTTTTTAAGCATAAGATTGTTAGTGATGGTTTCCTCACTGGCAGTGTTAGTGGCTGCTAGACTGTTAATAATAGGGTTGGCGTGACATACTTCTTTATTAGGGGGAGGATATGGGGGTGGACAAAAGGATGAGGAGAAAGATGTCATATTGCTAGTAAGTTCAGTTGGAGGGGGAGGACTACGCTTGGAAATGTACTTGGAAACATTTGTGAATGAGTATTATAGTATGCACTGCAAGCCCATTGGTCCTCAGTGTTGTCCAATGGGCTTGCTATGCTACTGTAAGCTGTCATTCAGCAGGCAGCCATGGTGGTATGTGGGTGGGTTTGGTGCTGCCTGCCGATGATGGGGGTGGACTGGGGATTCTGTGTGGGTGGGGGGGGCGCCACTGGACCACCAGGGAATTGGCTTGGGTAACAGTATGGGCGATTGTGGTTACCGGCGGGGTGGGGGGTACCACTAGACTACCAGGGACATATGAATCAGCATTACAAGCGATTGGAGGTATGGGTAGGGAGGGGGAAACCACTGGACCACCAGGGATAACATATTTCATATGACCATGGTGATCGGTGAGTCAGGAGAGAGGGGAGGGAAGGGGAGTACAACTGGACTACCAGGGATATTAAATTAAAATAAATTATATTCGGTGATCGGAGGGTCAGGATAGGGAGGGAGGGTGCCACTGGACTATCAGGGATATAACACTATTTATATTCGGCAACTGGAGGCACGGTCAGGGAGGGGGGTGCCACTGGACCACCAGGGACATATGTGGGTGCTTTTGCATGGTTTTTCTGGGGTGGGATTGCCATCCACGGCTGGCGACTGCTGTGTTGCGCACTGCAATACAGCAGCACGCCTGTGGGTGATGTGCACTTGAGCCATTTTTTACGGGCTCAACTTTGTGCTCAGGTATGCGGCACATCCCGGGGTTGTGTCAGCTGATGCGCCGCATATCCCGGGCTGAATATCGGGGTTGTGGGATAACAGATGGACCAGACACCGAACTTCAGGTTCAACACACAATCTCTGTGTGATCTTTATTCAAAATACAAGAAATAAGCTTCTGCAAAGGCATATTTCTTCTTCAGTACATCAGTTTGCAACAACAGACTATGAATTTCCTTTTTCTGCACTTAGCCAGCACCTACTGACATTGATTTCTGATCCAAGTCACCAGCTGAAATGTAGCCACCACCCCTATGCAAGTCCTATTTGCTTGGGTAGTTGGGGCCCAAAAAGAAGAAAAACAAAACAAGCTATAAACAAAGAACTTCAATGCAGAATCACTGAAAGAACAGTTACCCCAAAGGGCACTGGCAACAAATCAAGTTTCAAAGAAATACAACATCATACATACTTCCAAAATGCAAAGCATCATGGGACATATGCAAATCTCCATGACATTTCTGGCTTGTTAAGTTT
The DNA here is from genome assembly GCA_016271365.2 of Neoceratodus forsteri. NCBI lineage: Eukaryota > Metazoa > Chordata > Ceratodontiformes > Ceratodontidae > Neoceratodus > Neoceratodus forsteri. The sequence goes on from CM057458.1 coordinate 7,288,470, forward strand.
ACAACAATTTACATGCATTTTAAATAGCATAACTAGCTTAATTTCTATAACAGTGACCTAGTACTTTTTACCATTATCAAAAACACCTAGTGTCATGGTATTTTCCACATTTACAGGTTTCATAAACATAAGGTATATGCATTAAGGTATTTTATAACATAGTGCTATTACATACTAAATCCAACAACAATGAACACAATCTGTTTTACATACACTTGGAGGTCAACACGATAACCTCCCTGTACGAGGACCTGAGGGAGAAAAGGAAAATCAAAGAGGACACTATAGCACAGTCAAGAGAGGGAGAAGGGGGTGCCCACAGGTGGCCAACCTTATGGACTAGAAATTGTAAAGGATAGATTAGGCTAAGAAAATAGAAGAACTGTTGCAACAGATTTAAGAAAAGATCGGTCCTCAAGAGTGGCATGAGCTCCCTGTCACATATCCCCCACCTGAAGAGGGAAGCAGTTATTACAGACTGCTTACCACCTTCCTGTCCCAAGAAGGGATAGAGCTTCCAGCCATCCAACTTCAGAAGCTCTGTCTCAGGGTCCCTATTAACAATAAACATTCCATCATAAACATAGTGGATATCATCATTCTTTACCCTGAGGCATTAACACATTTCTCAACAGAGACTAATGCTACCTTCCCATCTCATTTTCGGGAAAGTCTGTCATATTTCTTAACCAAAAAATCTGGACGGCTATAAAGTCCAGTACCATAGAAAGGCTTACTCTGGGGTGAGTAATTACCTGCTGCAACCCCACCAGGCATGTCAGTTTTAAGCAGGGACCCAGTCCTAAGTTCAACCCCTCTATATAAACCCACTATGTCTCTTGAGTCATTCCACTTTTTACAGATATAGACACCTGAGGGTATACACTCAAGGTGTTACCCCAACACAGGTTCCAATCCATTTTCCACCCACTTCTCCTTTGTAGGTTTTCACTCAGAAAAGAATAAACACATGTACCACCTCAGACTCCTTGTCTGCCCTTGGGTACCTCTTTCTTTGACATCAGGCCCGCCCCCTGACCAAACATGCTACACTTTTGCCTACAGAAAGGGACCACTGCAGAGCCACATCTGGCCTTGCCTGCAACTAACTTGACCCCTCTGCCTTACACAAAGTGTCTGTGGGAATATGGAAGGAGCAACAGTAGTTTCTACTCTCCTACTTCAACTTTTTATAACCTATGACCCCAAATCCTTGGTCATCTTATTCCCAGGCAGGTCATTACAGAAACCTACAGGACCCCAAGGAACCTCCCATGCTGAATATCCTGCAATGTTAAACAGCAGGTTCCTAAACCTTTTTACTCTGGGGTGTCTTAGTAAACATTTTAATCACTGTGCTATTTTCAGCCATCTGTTACCATCTAATACCTTGTAACCTATGTAAGAGGTTCCCTTTTTCCAAGGGTGACATTTTTTTTAAATGATCTCTATCCTCCTTAACTTTAACATACTGTAACATTTTGGCAATATTAGCATTTTTAGCCTGCAGTATACCCCAGTCAATCCTGTTAGTAGATTTAGCTGCATCAATACAAGAAAAAGTCCCTGCAGCCTCATAGGCTTCTTCCTGCTTGCTTGGAGTCTTCAACCCCAGCACAATATCACTAGGCACAGTCTTACCTGGGGTCTCACATTCAAGTTCCGTACTTGCATCTCCAACCTTTTAACATGTGACATCCTGGGAACACAGGAAACAAAGGACTATCCTGCTCAGTCAGGGGGTCCTCCTCAAACTGAGCCCACGAAAAATCCTCTGACTCTTCGTCCAAACTCTCCAGCAAGAACCTCTCGAGCACCTGGCACCAGTGCGCCACCTCTCTGCATAGTCGGCATGCCCCTAGCCATTGCCCACTCGTCCAGTGGATCATCCTCATCAGGGTCTCCACCTCCTGGGTGTTGTCTCTCGCACCTCCAGTCTGCCTCGACCTGCATCTCTTCGTCTTCTTCAGGCTTGGCCTTCCTCCGAGCTCTCAGGTCCAGTCCAGGCAGAAGCTTCTCTCGATCTGCCAGCAATGGTTCTGGTCAGAACTCCATGGACTCTCTTCTCCAGGTTCTCCTCTGGCAACTCCTGGTGCATCGGTCCACCTGGGATATCTGGGCGATATCCACCAGAAAACGTCCCTCTTCTGCCAGTCCAGACGGTTCCAGCAAGTTATCCCACTGCTGACACCAAGTCTGTGGAGGGGTTGTGGGATAACAGATGGACCAGACAGCGAACTTCAGGTTCAACACACAATCTCTGTGGGATGTTTATTCAAAATACAAGAAATAAGCTTCTGCAATGGCATATTTCTTCTTCAGTGCATCAGTTTGCAGCAACAGACTATGAATGTCCTTTCTCAGCACTTAGCCAGCACCTACTGACACTGATCTCTGAACCAATTCACTAGCTGAGATGTAGCCACCACCCCTATGCAAGTCCTATTTGCTTGGGTAGTTGGGGCCCAAAAAGAAGAAAAACAAAACAAGCTATAAACAAAGAACTTCAATGCAGAATCACTGAAAGAACAGTTACCCCAAAGGGCATTGGCAACAAATCAGGTTTCAAAGAAATACATCATACATACTTCCATAATGCAAAGCATCATGGGACATATGCAAATCACCATGACATTTCTGGCTTGTTAAGTTTACAACAATTTACATGCATTTTAAATAGCATAACTAGCTTAATTTCTATAATAGTCACCTAGTACTTTTTACCATTATCAAAAACACCTAGTGTCATGGCATTTTCAACATTTACAGGTTTCATAAACATAAGGTACATACATTAAGGTATTTTATAACATAGTGCTATTACATACTAAATCCAACAACAATAAACACAATCTGTTTTACATACACTTGGGAGGTCACCAGAATAACCTCCCTGTACGAGGACCTGAGAGGGAAAAGGAAAATCAAACAGGACACTATAGCATAGTCAAGAGAGGGAGAAGGGGGTGCCCACAGGTGGCCAACCTTATGGACTAGAAATAGCAAAGGACAGATTAGGCTAAGACAATAGAAGAACTGTTGCAACAGATTTAAGAAAAGGTCTGTCCTCAAGAGTGGCACGAGCTCCCTGTCCCAGGGATGTGCCGCATATGCATGGGGACGCCCTCTGGAGATGTGCTGCATACATTATCTTTGCGCCCCGGCGCATCGGAAACTGTGCTGCGCAATTTCCACATTTGAATACTGCCCCGGGGCGCAGTTCTGGGGTTGTGCTGGTGCAACTCAGTTGCGCCAGGCGCAACCCTTTTGAATATCTGTCATTTTGTAGCTCCGGGTCGTGCCTGAAAATAGGCAGGGTTGTTGCCCAGTGCACTTACCTGGTTAGCAAAAGCTAATAAATAAATAAATATCTAACCCATAGTACAAATATTGAGGCAAAATCACTGAGAGCAATACACAGTCCACCAGGAGTCCAAAAGGCAAGAAAGTTTCAAGGTGTACAAGATACTTGGCATGAAGTCTGTGGATAGGGCAGGTCAGCCAAAGGAGGCATCGTTAAGTGAAGGGGGGTAAGGAGGGTAGTAGGGCCAGAAAGGGACAAGCGCGGGTAGGAAGCAGAGGAGAGAGGAAGGCAGGTTCTAGGTGGTAGAGATAGACAGGGTGGTAATGGCAAGGAGTTAAGTGCGAAGATCAAGTCTAGAGTAGTGGAGTCCGAGGTGCCCAAAGTTGGGCAGTCACAGGTACAGAGTGCTGAGAGGTGCTGCTGAAGCTTACGGTCAAAAGGCCCAAGCTTAGATTCAACAAGTAGATCACAACCAAGAGAGCTAAGCCAAGTGGGGGCACCTTAGGGAGAAACTTAGGATTCATGCACAAAGACACTATGTCTTTGTGAAAAATCAAATCAGGCACCTCACACCAGAAGGCAAGTAACAGCAACCAAGAATAAGGCTTTCCAAGAAAGGAAGCGTAGTTCTCAAGTCAAGACTGGCTCAAAAGGAGACAAAGTCAACTTCTCCAAAACAAAATTCTAATCCCAAGCCAGGACAGGAGAACGGATTGGGGGATTTAGATGCAGGATGCTCCTCAGGAAAGTACAGGAAACATCCAGCTGAGCAAAGGTGCGGTCACCCACTGGCTCATGAAAGGCCAATATAGACGAAAGGTGCACCCTGAGGTAGGAGTACTGGAGACCTGAATCCGATAGTGATAACGGGTAGTCCAGAAACTGGTTCACTGGACAAGTGAAAGGGTCCAGATTATGTTTGCCAGTCCAGACAGCAAACCTCTTCCACTTCATGTCATACGTGGCTCAAGTGAAGGCTTTCAAGTGGCCACAAGAACATCTTCTAACCTACTGGAAACCCCAAATCTGGCAATGGCTTTATTCTCAGAAGCCATGCAGGCAGATGGAGGGGCCTGAGGTTGAGATGGACCAGGGTTTCCTGAGCCTGGGTAAACAGATTTATGCAGAGAGGAAGAGGGATCGGAGGCTCCTCCGCCAGCTGCTGTAGTAATGGGAACCATATCTGGCAAGGCCAGAATGGAGCAACCAGAATCATGCTGGCCCTCTCCATCTGCAGCTTGATTAGCACCCTCGGAATCAGAGGAAATGGAGAGAAGGCGTAAAGGAACCTCCCACTCCAGGAGAGGGACAACAGGTCTCACCAGAAAACTCCAGGCGCTGGATCGAGCGCACAGAAATTGGGCAGTTTCGTTTTGAGTGGGGATGCAAAAATGGTCCAACTCTGGACAACCCCATTTGTCGAACAGATCTTTTGCGATGGATGAGAGAAGCTCCCACACGTGTATGCTGGACTGCATCTGCCTGAGGTTGTCCGCCAGAGTGTTTACCACTCCTGGGACATAAACCGCTGAGAGAGTCAGACCATGGTCAAACACTCAGTACCATGCTCTCATGGCTTCCCTGCACAGAGGATACGAATGTGACCTCCCTTGTTTCTTGATGTAGTACATGACACTGAGATTGTCGGACTGAATCAACAGCTGGCCCAGGAGGAGAGGATTCTGAAAGGCCTGCATGGCATAGAGGACCGCCCGCATCTCCAGGACATTGATGTACAGGGAGGTTTCGATCTGGAACCAAGAGCCCTGAGTTTGAAAGGGGCCCAGATGAGCCCCCAGCCCAAACCGGAGGCATCCATGGTGAGACTCTACTGGGGAAAGGTGATTTGGAAGGGTACCCCTTGCGCAGATTTAGAGGGTTCATCCACCACTGGAGCACCTTGCGGACTGGGGAGGAGACCAGCTCTAACTGATCTAGATCATTAGTGTGCTGGTCCCACTGTACTCATAAGAGTCCACTGGGGGATGCGTGTGTGGAACCTGGCAAATGGAACAGTGGGGATGGCCGTAGCCATCAGCCCCAACAGCCTCAAGTACAGCTTTGCAAGGACATAATGGCTCTGGATGACCTCCTGAGCCTGGGAAATAAGGCACTCCACCCTGTTCTGACATAGGAAGGCCTTTCCCTGCGCAGAATTGGGAACCGCCCCTATGTACTGCAGCCTTTGGGATGGGACTAGGACCGACTTGGGCAAACTGGCCGTAATGCCTAGGGAGAGAAACAAGTGAAGGGTTCTCTCCAGAGTCTGCAGGAGCTGTTCCCTGGATAACGCCTTCAAGAGCCAATCCTCCAGATAAGGGAAAACGTACAGCCCCTCCCTTCTGAGAGCCGCAGCTACTGCTACTAAGCACTTGGTAAAGACTCAAAGCTCAGAGAACAAGCCAAAGGGCAGCACTCTGAATTGGTAATGCTCGCTCTGGAAGAGAAATAGGAGGAACCTCCTGTGGGGAGGGAACACTGCCAGTTGCCTTCCTTGAGAAGGGGCAATAGACCTGGTAAAGTAATCATTCTGAACTTTTTTTTTTTGCTTCTATTTTATCCCCCCAGGGCCAATGATCTGCTTACCTGCCACGTCCTGGCATCCCCCGCAGGTCTGTCCGGCCGCCGTCCCCATGGACTACCCCTCGGCCACCTAATTAGGCTACGGGCTTACCCTCAAGGTGGGGGGTGGGAGCACCCTCCGGGAGTCAACCCACCTATACCGATCCAGTATTGCCGCAGCACCCAGGTACCGAGAGTCCGCGAAGACGGCCATCATGCCGCCGCAACCAGTGCCCTCCTTTTCACTTTTTCTCCCCGAAGCCGGCAGGCGTGCACTGACGCTAATGGCCATGAGCGTGCGCACGTCCGCCCACGTTCTGGCCAGGCATCTGCCTCTGGCTGAGCTTATGCTCCCAGCGGAAGTACCCCTGCTCTCCACCGGGGTCACTCCTGGCGCCTGGATGCCCCTGGACCCCCCAGGGGAGAGGGAGAGCTGTCCCACGGACGCCCGATCCTACTCCCCTCCGCTACCCCCAGCACCCTGCCTGCTCCTCGAACCCAGGTCGCCATGGACACGAGGTGTGGCACCCAGTGTCTCAACCTTCAGTGCCACCGGGCCGGCATTCTGAACTTTTTGTACTGGACGTACAGATTGAGGATGTCTGCAGCAAAGCCTTAGACCCTCAGCCAGGAGTGCCTACAGAGGCAAATGCTGGTGGCAGCAGCCCTGGCAATGGTATCCAAGAGATCACAGAGGGTCCACAGGAGGTGCTTGCTAACATCCTCAGCGGCCTGCAATCAAGTGAAAACCTCCTGCTTCTGGGTACACTCTGGAAGGGAACGGGCCGCATCCTTGCCCTTCTTCCAGTTGGTTTTCTGGTGTTTGACCATGTGCGACAGGTAGTTAGCAATTTTCAACCTAAGGGTGGAGGAGGCATAAACTCACTTGCCCCAAAGATCAATTCTGTGTGACTCTTTGTCTGGGGAGAGACAACTAAGGTGCTTGGGCACCTTAGACCTGTCATGCTTAGCAATCTGCCATTTTCACATTGTAAGTGTATTATATGCAGTTTTGCTTATCAGATTACTGCGCTTTGCTTTATATTATGTATTTATTCCACCCCGTCCCCCCAGGACACATCTGGAAACGAGCTTTATGGCTCAGTATGTATTTCCCGGTAAATCTCTTTCAATGCCCTTTCAGTGCTTTTGTCACTCTTAACCCACGAGCCAGCACGCCTCTGTTCCCCAAAGCCATGCTCCTAAAGACTATTCTCCCTCCTGTACGCTGCCACAGCCACTCTTAGCCTAGCAGGTAACAGAACCCTAGGTTTGCCAAAGTTTTTCTTTCACTGTACAATCTGACGCAAAACTCCCTGCTCACCACCTGCCCACCTGCCTGCTCACCTTTCTCCTCTCACACTCTCCCTGAGAAACCTTCACCCGCTGACCTCCTTACACCACCCACCTTTAAGCCTACCGTCATTCCCTTCCTATGAGTCCTCTTCTCCTACCTAATCCTGATTGGTTCCCTCTACCCTTTCTGACTACTATGCCTAGGCTGACTCCTCTGGCTATAGCCTAGTAACCTTTAGGTATCAGTTTTGACGAACAGCTCCATCTCCTGTTTCCTCCCAATACAAGAGTCTGCCTACCTTCCACCTCTGATTTTTTCTCGAATTAGCACCTAACTCTGACTTAAGCACTTAATTGTATGACATGATGTGTGAACCCAACCCCACTGACTATGTACCCTTGTTTTGGTTATGTGTTGTTATTTGCCTATGTTATCCTACATTGTTATGCTATTACCAGTGTTTACTGATTTCTCCTGTTCACATTTTCCTTACTATTAGATGTTCTTGACAATGCCTATTAAGCTGCTACTGACTCCAAACTTATGTACCCTCCCCTACCCTTGTGACGATGTTCCTTTGTAAATGAGCGTCTAGCTCAAGGGGTGTAATTCTGATTACTAAATAAATAAATAAAAATAAATAAATAAATAAGTAAATAAATATGAGCTGCCTTTATGACCACAGAATCTGTTTTGGGCTGGTCAGCATAATGCGGAAACCCTTGCGGGGCATGATAAAGTTTGTCTGCCCTACGGGGCATAGCTGGCACCATATCGGGGCCCTGTGCCAGGCTGCCGTAGTAGCATTCCTCAAAGCTGGCAGACTAGGAGGAATGATCTTGGGTGGAGACTCTGGGATCTCCAGGAAGTCCACCAAATCTCTCCTAGTGGCATCCTCTTCCTCACTATGGAAGCCAATGGCTGAGGACAACTGTTTCATGACACTGAAGAAGGTAGGGTCCTCAGGAGGAGACTTGGGAGTATGCCTGACAGAGTCCTCGCTCACTGAAGAAGCCGTGGATCTGTCAGAGAAGAAAGGTTCGTCCTCCTCCTCTTCAGGAAGTATAAAGTCAGGATGGTACTCCTCCTTGAAGTCGAACTCTTCCAAATCAAGGTCCGACATCTGTGGAACTGATGACAGTTAGCTGAGGGGGTGGCCCTCGACCGGCCGAGGGGGAGATGGCGACGGTGCCGTAGACAGCACAAGTGACGTAGGCCTGTATGCGCTTAACTGGTGGACTACCACCGAAGTGAATTTAGTCAAAATTTCGTTGAGGTCGACAACTGTCAAAGGCTGTGTCAATGGAGGAGGGATCAACGGCACGGGGAGCAACGACCCACCAGAGGGACCCTGACAGTCCGAAGAGCCTGTAGTCCAAAGACCTGGGGAAGCAACAAGCCTCGGAGGGAAGGCCATGTCGTCGATGAAGAAGGGGCCGATGACCAGAATGTTGACGACCGGCTGCCCTTAAGGTTAAGGGAGTGTGGGTATGGGTCTGGTGGGGACAGAGACCTGGACAGCACATGTGTGTGTTGGTGCAGCTGCAGTTGACAGAGTAACCCCGGATGAAGAACAAGAAGAGGCTGTTAAGGAGCGGGACCACCGTCGAGGGGAGCGGTCCCAGTCTCGGTCTTTTTTATAACTTTTCTCTGAGGACTTATCTCGGGCCTTAGTGGCCTGGGAGCTCGACAACCCTGCCGGCGACTGAGAAGCAGGGACCCTGGAGAACCCATGCCCGGAACTGGCTATCTGTTGATCCATGAGGACATTTTTAAGTGCCTTTTTGCGTCACCTAAGGGTTGTCTGATTAAACTTCTGGCAGAGCTCACAGTCGGAGACTTTGTGGTCAGGCCCAAGACAGCAGACACAGACAGAGTGATCATTTGTAGAGGCAATCTTCTTTCTGCAGTGGCAGTGACGAAAGAGAGAGGTAGAAGGAATAACACTTGACATAAACAAAATAAAGGAATCTTTTTCTAAAAAGAGATTCTAATATAATAGGTAAGAAAAAAACAAAAGCAAAAAAAGACATAAAACTGCATCGGTGCTTCCGTGGAGACCCATGCGAACAAATCGATAACGGGAAAGAACTGAGTAGGAATTGGGGCTGCTCTCGCCTTTATAGGGTTGGTGACATCGTCACATGATGTTGGTGTGGGTGGCCCCAGTTGTACTGCTGAAAATCTTCCATGTGGATCCTCCTTCACTGACGGTGAAGCTCGTATGGTGTGACCTGATGACTGAGATAACCCCGAAGAAGATCACACTATATGGTGATAACTGGTCTGCAGGTGGCCACCCACTGTGATGTCTGCAACACTCTCCCCATTGGTGAGTACCAGGTCCAGTAATGCCCTCACGAGTGGGCTTTTTTACTATTTGCCTAAGGAATGCCCCCTGTAGGGCATCCAGGATGTCCCTGCTCCTAACTGAAGCTGCAGCTGGGATGTTCCAATCACCAGCCGGCAGACTGAAGTCCCCCACCAGCAGCACCTCTCCCTTGCTTGCCATCTTTTGGATGACTTCCACTAGAACCTTACCCAATCCCCCCCCCCCACCTTGTTGGAGGTCTGTAGATCATGCCAGTGCAACAGCAGCTCCCTTCCCTGTTTATAGGGTGAGCCACAGTATCTCCGCCCGTTCCTGATTTCCCTGTATTTCAGCAGCCACTATTGTGCTATCCCTCACATAAAGAGCCCCCCCCTCCCCTTTTCCCCACCCTGTCCTTTCTGAACAGAGTGTAGCCTGGTTATGGCTATATCCCATTCATGGTTCTCACGGCACCATGACTCGGTAATAGCGACAATGTCCAGGTCAGCCTCTGCCATGATGGTCTCTACGTCCAGGATTTTGTTTCCCAGACTTTGAGCATTTGCACACATGGCCTTCCAGAATGTGCTACCATCCTGTTTGTCATCATTCCCTGTCCCCTTTTGTCATCTTTCCCTACCCCCTCTGCTCTCAGTTCCACATTTCTTCCCACCTACCACTTTGTTTCCAGTAACGGAAAGTAATATAGTCACCCAACCATTTGTACAGGCACTGTTTAGAAACAGGAGCGCACTCCTTCCCAGGGGCAAATGAAATAAAAAGCTGTGAGGACTACCTGCAGTCCTTTGTATGGTGTACATGGTACCTGAATATTCTATGTACACCTAGAGTATGGAGCAATGCTTCCTCTGGACTGGTGTGCTTAGGAAAATAAACCAGCAGGTTGATGGTTTGATTCAAAGTAAACTCAGATACCACCTTTGGTAGAAACTTAAGATCGGTACGCAAAGACACTCTGTCTTTGTAAAAAATCAAATAAGGAGGCTCACACATTAGAGTCTGGAGCTCAGAAATTCTTCGAGCCGAAGTAATGGCAACTAAAAAATAACGCTTTCCAAGAAAGGAAGTGTTTGCCACAAGTCGTGACTGGCTCAAAAGGAGCCAAAGCAAGCTTTTCCAACAGAAAATTTATGTCCCAAGCCGGGACTGGATCACAGATAGGAGGCTTCTGATGTAGACTGCCTCTCAAAAATGTAGGGTCCACATCCAGCTGGGTAACCGTACGATCATCCACAGACACACAGACAGCTGAAAGAGCAGCCAAGTGCCCTTTGATAGAAGAGTACTGTAGGCCTGCACCTGACAAGGACAGGAGATACGCTCACAACTCAACTTTATTTATAAAAAGTGCTATTCACCAAAATATCAAAGTGCTCGTACATAATTTAAAAAGGAATAAAAACAGCAATAAATAATAAAATACAGATCTCCTTCAACAATTCATCCAAATTCAGGGAAAGCAAGATTAAAAAGATGCATTTTTAGTGCAGATTTAAAACTCTCCACAGTCAGGCACTCCCTTATCCGACGAGGTAGAGAGTTCCACATGGTAGGTGCTACAAATGCGAATGCCATAGCACCCGAGGTCTTCAAACGAACCCTGGGAACCTCTAGCAATCCCTCATTGGCGGAGTGGAGTGGGCGGGAAGGGACGAAGAAGATCTTACAGGTAACACGGTCCCTGTCCATGTAGGGCTTTGTAGGTCAGCAAACTGACCTTGAAGGTAACCTGCCACCGAATAGGCAGCCAGCGCAGGCCATGGAGCACATGCATGACACGGCAAAATTGAGGTAAACCAGTCAACAGCCTGGCAGCCACATTCTATACCAGCTGCAGGCAGCACATACTGACCCCCGGTAACCCTAGGTACAGGGACTTGCAATGGTCAAGGCGGGAGGTCACAAAGGCGTGGACTAATGTTGGAAGGTCGCCAGGTGGGACCAGGTGCTTAATCTGGGCGATATTTCTCAGATGGTAAAACAAGGTCTCAACGACGGATGACACCTGATGTTTAAGCGTCAGCCCTTCATCAAAAATAATGCCCAGGTTTCTCACCCATTCAGAGGCCTTCAGCTGACTGCCTCCAAGCATAAGCCTGGAAGGCTGCCCTGCTGAAAGTCCCTCTGCCCGATGACCCAGGTCCACAACCAACACCTCGGTATTGTCAGGGTTCAACTTCAACCAGTTGGCACTCATCCAGTCCTGGATCTCAGTGAGACAGTTGTTAAATACTGAGACAGCTCCATCCTGTTTCGGCACAAAGGACATTTATAGCTGACTATCATATGCATAGCAGTGAAAACTCAGCCCATACCGCCTCACAATATCTCCCAACGGCAGCATGTACACCGCGAACAACATGGGTGATAAAACAGAGCTCTGCGGCACCCACAAGACAGGGAGAACGGGTCGAAGGAATAAATCCCTGACTTTAATCTCTGAGACCTGCCAGGGAGGAATGAGTGGAACCACCTGAGGACTGTATCACACAGTCCACAGATCAGCTGCAAGTGCTCTAGTAACACACCATGGTGCACGGTGTCAAATGCTGCAGAGAGTTCAAGGAGAACCAAGATGGAAAGGCTCTTCCAATATCTATTAGGGGATCACTGAGTACCCGAACTAGGGCACTCAGTTCTGTGTCTCTTCCGAAACCCAAACTGGAGAGGAACGTTAACATTGTGGATGGTAAGGAGGTCCACCAGCTGCAGCGCAACCACCTTCTCAATAATCTTACCCACAAAGGGAAGGTTAGAGACAGGTCTATAGTTGGCGAGACAGTTCGGGTCAAGAGAGGATTTCTTAAGGAGGGGTGTTACCACTGCCACCTTCAGGGTGTCAGGAAACACACCTGTCTCTAACGAACACCAGACTATCTCAGCTAGGACCGGGCTGATGACATCAACACACCCCACTAACAGGCGGGTTGGGCCAGGGTCCCAAACTACAGCAGGTCGGCTGGATACTCTGGATGATCTTAACAATGTCTGTGATCGCCAACCAGTCGAAGTCAGACCAGACAAACCAAGGGGCTGCAGCCTCCCACTGACCATCACCACACCCACTGGAATGAGCTGCACGGATCTCAGACCGGATGTCAGCAACCTTATCTGCAAAGAATCGAGCAAACTCGTCACACTTCTCTTGTGACAATTCTCTCTGAGACTGCAGACAGGCTGGATTGCACAGTCTGTCAACAGTTTGGAAGAGCAGAGCTGGTCGATTCTGTGCCGCGGCGATCTGGCTTGACAGGAACCCTGCCTTCTTATGGGAGACAACCGATTGACAGTTTGTATAATGAGCCATCAAACTTAAGTTTGTTGGCATCAAGGCCTGATTTTCACCAGCGCTGTTCCAGCCTTTGTCCCACTCGCCACAACTCCCTCAAGATCCCATCAAACCAAGGAGACCGAGGGCAGAGGGGAAGGGAATGAATACTCCAGAACCTAATTTACTGGACAGGTAAACATATCCAGATGATGAGAAGCAGCTCACAAAGTAAATCGCTTCCACTTCATAGAATAGGTGGCCCTTGTGGAAGGCTTTCTAGCGGCCACCAAAACATCAGTCAACTTCTGGGAAACCCCAGATCTAGCAATGGCTGTTTTTAATAGCCATACATGGAGGTGGAGTGACTTGAAGTCCAGAAGGACCAAGGTTCCCTGTTCCTGAGACAGTATGCCCTGGTATAAGGGCAGGGGTATTGGTGGTTCCACTGCCAATTGTTGCAGTAGTGGGAACCAGATCTGTCGAGGTCATAGCGGAGCAATGAGTATCAAAGCTGCCCCTTCCATTTGTAGTTTGAGTATCACTCTCTGAATTGGAGGAAAAGCATATAGGAACCTCTCTTTCCAAGAGAGGGACATGTCTTGCTAGAAAATCCAGGCCCTGGAGCGAGTGAGCAAAAAAGCTGCAGTTTTGCGTTGTGCAGGGATGCAAAACGATCCAACTCTGGACTACCTCATCTGTCAAACAGATCTTCCACCACCTGGGTCAACAGTTGCCGTTTGTGCATTCTGGATTGTGACCTGCTTAGGCTGTCTGCTGCGATGCTTTGGGTGCCTGGAACATGTACTGCTGAAAGTTCTGGACCATGTTCCAGAGCCCAATACTAGACTCTCATTGCTTCCCCTGAAAAGGAGGTAAGAATGAGTTCCCCCTTCCTTGTTGATGTAATGCATCACATTGATGTTGTCCGTCTGTATTAAGAAAGGCCCCAGGGAAAGGTGAGTCTGGAAGGCCTGTAGGCTGTACAGAATAGCTCGTGTTTCTAGAACATTTACGTGGAGGGCACTCTCCACTGAACTCCATGTACCCTGTGTCTTATGAGGCCCCTGGTGTGCCCCCCAGCCTATCCCTGAGGCATCTGTCGTTAGAATCTGGTGAGAGGAGGGGTCAGGAAGGGCACCCTCTTTAGTAGATAGCTGGGGCACCTTGTGAACAGGAGGGATGACTACTGCCTTCCATTCTAGGTCGTCTGTGCGCTGATCCCACTGAACTCTTAGAGTCCACTGAGGAATCCTCAAGTGTAGCCTTGCCAGGGGGTACCATGACAATGGCCGCTGCCGTCAGGCTGAGGAGCCTCAGGCATGTCCTGACTGCGATATACCTGCAGTTGTCACCATCTGGGCCTGCACAATCAGGCGTTTGGCCCTGTCCAGGGGCAGGAGGGCTGAGCCTTGGGCTGTGTCCCAAGACTGCACTATGTACTGTAGATGCTGGCAAGGAGTCAAGACAGACTTTGGTACACTGACTGTAATCCCCAGGGCATTGAACAGGTGTCTGGTGCATGCTAGGGTGTGCAAGAGCTGCTCCTTGGAGTGAATTTTAGTAGCCAGTCGTCCCGGTAAGGAAAGACATAAAAGCCTTCTCTGCAAAGGGCTGCTGCTACCACTGTGAAGTATTCAGTAAAAACCCATGGCACAGATGATAAACCAAAGGGCAATACCCTGAACTTGTAATTTTCCCCTTCACACAGGAACCTCAGATATTTCCTGTGAAGTTGTGGAATTTTGATATGAAGGTAGGCTTCCTACATATCCAGGGAACAAATCCAATCTCCTACCTGCAGTAGTGGGAGTAGGCCTTGCAGAGTGACCATTCTGAACTTTTTGTATTCGATGAAAAAGTTCAGAGCTCTGAGGTCTAGAATGGGTCTCAGGTCTCCTGTCCATTCTGGGAGTAGGAAGCACTGAGAATAGAACGCTATATCCCTCTGTTCCCAGGAAACAGGTTCTATAGCTCTTTTCTGAAACAATGTTTGAATTTCCTCCAGAAGCAATGTGATGTGCTCTGGAGGGTAATGGGAAGGCACTGGTGGATGGTCTGGAGATAGCTCTAGAAATTACAGAGCATGATCTTGTGGTATAATTTTCAGAACCCAGGCATCCTAAGTCACTATCCTCCACTGGTCCAGGTGGAGGGACAGGTGACCCCCGACAACTACCCCTGGAGGCAATGGTGACTGGGGATTGTAGAAGAAGTCAGGCAGAGCCGGCTGCTGCTGCACTGCCACCTCTAGGGGCTTTTGAGTGGGCTCCTGGGGTAGGCAGGCCTGCTGCTCCTCTACTCTTACCCTGTTGTTTGACAGTGGAACAGTGTGTTACTGGCTGGACAAAAAGGCACCCTCTGTCTACTCCTTAGCTGAGTATTATAGAGAGAATGTACTTATTTCAGGGTTTTGCCTGAGGCCTGCAAATTGGGGAGGATATCTTGGAGATCTGCATCAAACAATCTGTATCCTCTAAAGGGGGCATTGGGAATGAACTGTTGTATATCACTCGCAAAGCCAGCCACCCTGAGCCCGGAGTACCTCCTCAGGCATGTTCCAGAGGTTGCTGCCTGGCAGAAGCAGCAGAGATGTCATACATCATACGTAGGAGGTGTTTGCCTACGTTTGCTCCACACGTTAGAGATTTAAGGAGCTCCTGCTTAGGTGTACCTTCTGGGAGAGCTTCAGCAGCTGCCTTAGCTTTCATCCAGAGGGTATTTTGGTATTCGATCATATGGGCCTGTTAGTTTGCAATTCTTAGGCCCAAATAGGCTGAGGCAAAGGTTCTTTTGCCCAGGACATCTAGCCTCCTGGATTCCTTATCTGGAGGAAGAGAACTAAGGTGTCTTTAATGCTCCATATCTAGGGTTGCCGGGGGTGGATCTCCATCGCCTGCAGCTGGTGCAGAATGCTGCAGCCAGGTTGCTGACTGGGTTACCAAGAACGTGCCATATCACACCTATGCTGCGCAAACTGCACTGGCTGCCAGTGCGGTGGAGAATCACCTTCAAGGTCGCGTTGTTGACCTATAAGACCTTACACGGTCAGGGACCGGACTACCTGCAAGATCTCCTTCGTCCTTACCACCCTCTTCGCCCACTCCGCTCCACTGACGAGGGATTGCTACAGATTCCCAGGGTTTGTCTTCAATCATCTGGGGCCAGGGCCTTTTCTTTTATGGCCCCAACCCTGTGGAATTCTCTACCTCGTCAAATTAGAGTGCCTGTCCGTGGAATCATTTAAGGTGTTTCTGAAAAGCCACTTATTTGCACTAGCATTTGAATAAGCTTATGGTTGTTTTTACTGTTTTATGTCATTATTTATTATGGTTGATGTTTATTCTTGATGTGTATTAGCGCTTTGATATATTGAAAAGCGCTCTATAAATAAAATTTTGATTGATTGATTGGTGCTTTAGATCTGTCATGGGCAGCATTTAGAACTAGAGTCTGCCTCAGGGTGTCCAGCATGAAAGGGCCTGTGAGGGGGCCGGATACATTTTGTCTGCCCTACTAGGTATGGCAGGGGTGATACTGGGCCTATGCCAGGCAGCAAGGGTGGCATCTTCCAAGGCAGGTAGGAGGGGAGGAATAATGATGGGAGGAGAATCAGGTAACTCCAAGAATACCACCAGGTTCTTCTTGGCCATGTCATGTTCCTCTAAATCAAACCCCATGGCAGACTGCAACTGCTGAATCATAGTTATAAAAGAGGGGTCCTCAAGGGGGACCTGGGTGTGTAAATTACTGAGTCTTCACTCCCTGCGGACACAGTGGAACTGGTCCCCTCATAGGAGTTTTCCACATAATCTTCCTCCTCCTCTTCATCATCTTGCATTATAAGGTCAGGATTATAATCCTGGTCACCGTTGACATGATTGATGGGATACAAGGAGTGAGCTAACGAGGCCATCGATGCTCTAGAAGGGAGTTGGGGTGCTGACCTGGCAGGCATCGATATGGGGGTTTGGCTTAGATGCCCCATTGATGTGGCTCCTGTTACAAGAGGAGGAGGTAGCAGCCTATTTAGGATGTCCATAAAGGACGAGAGTACTGCCTGGATGTTGGAGCTCGTGTGGTTCACAGGAGTGCCGGTGGGTGTCGACAGGAGAGTCAAGGTCATGGACGCTGATGGCAGTGCACCAGACATTCTAGGTCTGGTGATGCTTGCAGCCTGTCCAGACCTGGAAGTAAGGGCGGCAGTTTGGGCAGCAGGCAGTGTTGCCACCAGAGTGGTTGACAGTGACAAAGCAGTCAAACTTGAGTGGAGTGATGACCACGAGTGAAGCAGAGAGGCCTTGCCCTTGCTTTGCTGCCTCTCCCAGTGCTTATGCTGCCTGATGTCTTCTCCTGGGACTTGGAGGACCAGGATCCCGAGGGGTTGGCAGGCGACACGGTGGAGCTCTTTTGCTGACGCTCTTTCTCCACGCGGGCTACCTGCTGTTTTAGGAGGTGTGTTTCTAAAGCATTCTTTGGCATTGCCGGGTGGCTGTGCTGAACCCTCTGCAAATTGGGAAGACCTTCACATTGTGAGTCGGGCCGATGCAGCGCACACAGACATCATGCCAATTTCCGGAGTATATTTTCTTACTATATTTGCAATAACTAAATTGTTTCAACAGCTTTTAAGTCGACAGACACGTCCTCGAAAATCACTTTATAAAAGTAATTACTAACTATGGACAGAAAAAACAGGAACAGCGGCGACTGTAACAGTGGCATTTCTGTGCAGGGTCTGATGAGTATGGTCGATGGTGGGAAGAGAACCGAGGAAGGAAAGGGCCGCCCACATTTATATAAGAAGAGCAGATGTAGGATGTCGTCACGGTGGCCTTAGCGGCCCACAGTGGACTGCTTGCAAAACTTTCCATGTAGTCCTAGTGCCTGACAGCTATACGTTCCATAGGTGTGGTCTGATGAAAGAGATATCCTCGAAGCTCTAGAACATTTTGGTAAAGGCTCGGCACCCTGATGTGCCATGACACTGAAAAGAAGCAGCCAGGCAGAGGGGTGGGAAAGGTACGTGTGATGAGGACACGTGCCATTTCTTCTTCATAGTGTTGTCAGAACCGAACAAAATATAAATGCTGACACAGCAGAGTATGCTGAACCCAAACCTGTCACAGCCTGTGCGAGATGGTCCTCCAGGACCACTTACCAACACACATTCTCTCTCTTGTAATGCGACACTAACTCATCGTCATGCCCCCGTAGAAACCTTCTGACTCCAGCCCCACTTACCAATGAACATTCTCTCTTGTAATGTGATGTTAACTCCTTATCATGCTGTCTGTATAAGCCTTTGGACTCCAGTCCCACTTACTAACAAATATTCTCTCCTGTAATGTGATATTAACTCATCTTGCCCCCTGTGTAAGCCTTTGGACTGCAGCCCCATTTACTAACAAAATTCTCTCCTGTAATGCAATATTAACTCCCTGTTGTGCCCCCTGTGTAATCCTTTGGACCCCAGCCCCACTTACTAACAAACATTCTCTCCTGTAATTAGATATTAACTCCTCTTCATGGCCCCTGCGCAATCCTTTGGACCCCAGCCCCACTTACCAACAGACATTCTCTCCTGTAATTCAATACTAACTCATCGTGCCCCTTGTGTAATCCTTTGGACCCAGACCCACTTATAGAATTCTCTCCTGTAATGCGATATTAACTCGTCTTGCCCCCTGTGTAAGCCTTTGGACCAAAGCATCACTTACCAACAAACATTCTCTCCTGTAATGTGATATTAACTCCTCATCGTGCCCCCTGTACAAGCCTTTGGACCCCAGCCCCACTTACCAACAAACATTCTCTCCTGTAATTCAATACTAACTCATCGTGCCTCTTGTGTAATCCTTTGGACCCAGCCCCACTTACAGAATTCTCTCCTGTAATGCGATATTAACTCATCTTGCCCCCTGTGTAAGCCTTTGGACCAAAGCACCACTTACCAACAAACATTCTGTCCTGTAATGTGATATTAACTCCTCGTCGTGCCCCATGTGTAAGCCTTTGGACCCCAGCCTCACTTACCAACAAACACTCTCTCCTGTAATGTGCTATTAACTCCTCATCGTGCCCCCTGTACAAGCCTTTGGACAACAGCTCTCTGTTATGCTGATAGGCGTAGACAAGATAATTCAAGGATTTCTCATAACTGTAAATACAAAAAATAAAATACCTTAGCAAATGGCTTTAAATGTCTACACATCTCACATAAACGTCTATGAAATTAATTTACTATAAAGAATAAGAATGCTTCAAAGTAAGATACAGTCTGCTTTTCTTGGCCTGCAAACACCAGAACTGCACAGTCAGTCAGGCAGTGGAAGTGGGGAGGCTGAATCGTTTAAACTCTGGTTGGACAAGTTCTTCACAAAGAATAACACTGCTGGGTCCAGCATTCCAGCCACTGGGAAAGGGATGGTCTCTAGGAGTATATGGCACAAATTATGAAACAGACAGTCAAAATCCTCATTCTGCCGGGATGATACCTCAGTACATAATCCCAGTCTGAAATCAGGCCATGCAGTCAGTCAACAAAATCAAAATGGATCCATTTCATAATCCCAATAATACACTCCAAGGTGTGCAATATCATGGGACATCATCTCTTCTCAGGTGGTTGAAGTTACATAGAAACAGCAAATTTGATGGTAGATAAGGACCGCTTGGCCTACCTAGTCTGCCCATTTACCTACCTAATGGATAAGCTGCAGATCCTAGTTAACCAACAGCCTACTTCCTCCTACCCCCCACTACAATTGCCTTATGTCTGTCCCATGCATTCTTGAATTCTCCCACTGTCTTCGACTCCACAAACTCCTCAGGAAGGCCGTTCCATGCATCCACAACCCTCTCTGTAAAAAAATACTTTCTCATATTACCTCTGAGCTGTCCCCACCTCTATCTTCAAATTGTACCCCCTTGTTGTTGCACATCTCTTTTTCTGAAAGATGCTACACTCTTGGACTTTGTTGATTCCCTTGAGGTACTTGAGAAAGTTTCTATCATGTCCCTCCTTTCCTCGAGGGTATACATATTCAGCTCCTTTAGTCTATTTGGCCTATGGCCTTGAGCCTCAAAACACACCCGAGGCAGGACAATGTCCCATGATATCACAGAGCTTGTTCTGTATTATTGCCAAATTAATATACCAGGGAGGGAGGAAAGGAAGGATCTCTTGGTCTCAGGTTTCCAGAGGTTTTCATCACTGGGTGGTGGTGGGGGACCTCTTCACAGTACTAAAGCCCAGGCACTTTACACGTGACACTGGTTACAGCCATTTCACTCAAAACTACAGCCAGTTTGCCCAGTGTTTCTCAAGTAACCCCAATGATTTCCCAGTAGTGGGTGACTGGTCCTCATTCCACGTTCCAACCCCCAATGCTAAGCAGGAATCTGCTTCCAATGCCGAGTTTCCGAGAAGGAAACTCAAGGCACTGCTGCTATGACAGTGGACTTCAGCTGAAGCAAGAATGCATGATGGCAGTAGGGCGAGTCTTGCTGTGAGATTTACCGTACTTGCGCCTCAGTGGGGTGTACACTACCTGGGAAGTGGTGTATCCCACAGCCACACACAACCTGGAGGGCCTCAGTGCAATTATAAAACAGATTCTGTTTTACATACATTTACAGCTATAAAAAAAAGGATAAACATATCCCTTGACAATAAAAAAAGATGACACAAGAACAATGCTGACTACAACCATGCTTTGTGCGAAGATTTACCCACAGGTTCTAATTCTCACTGGTTAATCAGGCTGCAGTATGCAATGAGTTATTTTATAATTAAATAAATAATACATAACAAGCATGGACAGATTTGCATAGTCACAAGGCCACAGGCCAAGTAACTCATGCACCAGAGAAGTAGCGATATCCCATGACATACTACATACATCTGGAGTGTACGACTGCTATTATATAATACACAAACTTGTAAAGATTTACGTTTTTAATTCATTTTGTGATATTTTTAAGAAAAAAGTTCCAGTCTGTTTATAACAAAGAGGTGGCTTGATGGAGAAGAGTGGGTCTGAGATGTTCTGTGCAGAACTGTGTGTTCAAGGAAAGACATCCAGCACTTTGTGGGTCTGAGGTGACATGAACAAGGGAAAGTAAGGCGTGGTCCTAGAACGATGCGAGGAGAGGCACTGTAGAGGAGTGTGGACTCAGAGACATTCAAGGGTTGTGTATTGTGATGTTACAGTTGCAGTTGTGGCTTATGTGAGTAGTGGTTTGGTGAGTGAAAACAGCAAGTAAAGCTGCTGTACTGAAAGTTGTGGCCTGAGCGAATGGAGCTATGTAAGTTTGCTGGAATGGCGGTTTTATATGAAGTCTTGGCAAGACTGGCTAACTAAGGCAGGTGGTATTGTATCAATGGGACTGAGTAGGGATGTGAGTTTGTGAGCTGCTGTGAATGAGATGTTGACAGTGTGATGGCTAGCAGCACATAGAGCAACTAAGTGAGCGTATGGCAGCCGTATTAGTATTTTTTTTTTTTTAATTAACAGTTTATTGAAGATTTTACAATATAATACAAAACAAACGGTCCACATCAATAATTGCTGCACAAGCTATGATCATGACGAATGAGGGACCTCATCCACCCCTACTACCACAGCCCTCCCTCCTTAACACAAACCCATCCCCACTACATTGCCCCATCCCCACCCCAATCCCAGCATGGTAAGAGTTATATGAATTGTGTGGGCAACTGTAATAGATGTCGAACCCCTATAGATTACAGCGAATATAAGGAGTAAAGGAAGCCCCAGAGGTTTGCTTGAATCTGGCTCGTTGATTGCGAAGACTAGCAGTCATCCTTTCTGTTCTGAGGTTGGCTAGGAGTTCCTGCAGCCATTCAGTACAGGTGACTGTATCCATGTCTTTCCAGTGTTTTAATACGAGCTTCTTAACAGACATGGCTATGACAGCCATATGGTATTTCCGGTTCCGGACATCAACCTCTGTGAAGTCCCCTAAAAGGCAGATTTTTGCTGTGAATTAAGTCTTCTAGTTCTAACAGTGGGTCTGCTTTTTGCTTGATGCAGGCCCATAAAGGGGCCACCTTAGGGCAGTCCCAAAAAATATATTTCAGTGTTCCGTCTGCCTGATGACATCTTGTACAGGAGGCAGACATCACTTTACTAAACTCTGCCAATCTCTCCGGAGAGTAGTAAAGATTATGAAGGATGTGGAATTGCATCAAGCAGAGTCTGTCCTGAGTTACAAATTTATGACAGCCTTTCCATAATGCATCCCAGCTGATTGGTGAATCTGGAAAGTGGGGTGACCAATATGCTGTTGGGCTCATGTGTTCCGGGTATAACCCATTATACGAGTCCAAACATTCTGGAAACAGCATGTGGTGATCCAGCAAGGGGGCCCGACTCCGAGAAGATTTAAGAACATGAGGGAGTTGGGGCTGTAACCCCAAAGAATTGCACCAAAATGTGGCTTAATTGGTATACCTTGAAAATAGAAGTATCAGGGATATCAAATTTGAATATAATCTCTGGGGAGGATAGCCAACCACCTACTTCATTCAGAAAGTATGTAAGAGGACGGGAAGTTAGGTGGTGTAACCATGAGGGTGGGAAAACTTTACCTCCAATTTTAAAATTGGGATTACCCAAAAGGGGTTGGGTAATGCCATGGACATGGCTATATTTGAGAAAGGTACGAAGCTGGGAGTGGACTCTGATGAAGGTGCCTATAGGTAAAGAATGCAACTGGGGAGGAAGAGCCTTAGGCTTTACATGGAGAAGGGCAGCAGGAGATAGACCATGAGAGTGGATCTGAGCTTGCTCAATCCGAAGCCAAACGGGGGTATATGAAGAGGGATCACGAGCCGATTCTGGGGTTGACCATCGAAGATATTTACTGGTGTGGCTAGCCCAGCAGTAAAAGCAAGTGAGGGGCACATGAGCCTCCTCTAGATTTAAGGGGCAGCTAGTTTGTGGTATCTGTGTGACCTCTTACCAGCCCAAATGAAATCTGTGATAAGACCATGGACTTTTTTAAACCAGGAGAGAGGGGGCCATAAACTGAGGAGGTTGAGAGGATAGAATAGGTGAGGGAAAGCATGCATTTTTATCAGGTTAATTCTACCCCAAAGGGAAATGGGGAGGAGAGACCATCTATTCAAATCCTGGCCAAGCGTTTGGAGGAGGTTATCCAGATTAGCCTTCCTGAAGTGAGACTAGCTTCTGGTAAGGTCAATCCCCAGGTATCTAAGGGTGCTGGGTTCTGGCAGTCGTATTATTTGTGGGCAAAGCATGGGCACATGGGTAGACCAAGTTTATATTTGTGCAAAATCCTGCTGGCTGGGAGTTTTGTTTCTCCATGGGTATGTGCTGGAATACCTTCACAGATATTAGCTAAACAGATTTCTGTGTTTCCTTTTAGCTAGTGCATAAATATAGAATAAAGTATAGGGTGGTCTAACGGGAAGTTTACACACACTCAAGGTGTTAGATGCGACATAAACCCCGATAGCAAAGCTTGAGGGGTTTTTGAAAGCATCTAACACTGAGGGTGTGTGTAAACTTCGAGTTTAAACACACCACCCCATATTTTATTTTATATAACTGCTGGGTTTGCCTTTTTCACCACAGCAATTACATGAAATAAAAAGACGTTCCTATGTAGCTGTAGTCCGGTTACGTTTCAGAGCGTGGTCCCTGGTCGCCTTTATTTTTTTTTTCCTACATAAACTTTTTCTACCCTTCTGGCGAGGCTGGCAGGCAGCTCTGGCCCCTCCCTTTGAGGGGCTCATTCTGGTCCCCCCGACTCTCCCGTGCCCGACACTCCCAGTAGGTCCCCCACAGGTTGCCCCCTCCCCCGATAGCAGGGCCAAGGGTGTCGACTTTCCCTCTCCCCTGGAGACCAACATCTAGACCTAGGAGGTAGAAGACTTGGTTTGCTGGCCAAGGCACCTAGCTTCACCTGAGCTCATTCCTTCCAAGACTGCTTGAAAGGCAGAGTAGAGAACCTTACCACAGCAAGGGAAAAGGATTAAGACTTCTTTTGGCTAAGCAGATTTACTGTGTGGTGGTGTTTTTATTTTTTACTCACAGGGATTGCTACTGTTTGTTGCTAACATTTCATTGCTTTATTTTTCTCTGTAGCAAAGTGTTTCTTGCAGCGTATATCTTCTCTGAAATTATTACAGGTGGTGCTTTACAGGTTTTACAGTTTTATCTAACATTAGGATAAGCTTTCAGGGTTACTGCATTTGTTGTTGACTGATTGTTTCTGCTCTTACCTCCTTGTGCTTTCGTCCGTGGTTCTTCTTTTTCGACAGAGGAAGGGCCCAGCCACCCACCCCCATCCCCAACCACCCCACACTACACTCCTTTTATAGGGTACCACAGTTGTGACATTTCCTGTGGCAGAGCAGGAAGGGGCGGATCAGTGGGGCATTAACAAGGTGAGCTCATTTACAGGGGCACTAGTAATTTAACTTGTTATAACAAGTTAAACAAAACAAAACAAAATCAAACCATTACTTGCATTTTTTCCTTCTAATTACTCTGACTAGGTTATAAACCCAGCAACTTATCTGGAATGGATATCATTAACTGCAGGTACTGTGGAACAATTTTCAGAAGGACAGTCTTACAGGATTTAGGACACTGTCCTACATGCTGGGCCTTTGGAGATCTTAGGGCTCAGCTCCGGGCAGCATGGGCAGAGATTGCATGCCTCAAATTTCATATTCAAGAGGAAATACATTATAATAACCACCTGCCACTTCCCCAGCATCCAAGAGAAAAACCTCGACCACAGAGGGTAGTTGGACCAGGAGGTTGGCAGGTGGTTAAGAGGGGCAAATTGGGTGCCCCATCACTCTCTGCTCTCCAACATATTACCTCCAAAAACCATGCAAACACTACAAACAGGTATCTGCCTCTATCTCTGAAATCAAACAAAGAGGCAGAAGACACTGCAGAACAGGACACTTCGGCACAGGAGCTAGCACAACAAAACTCACCCAAATCAGGAACCAAAACAAAAAAAGCAAAAAGGAAATCCAAAAAACTTCTGATCATAGGGGACTCCATGATTCGGGAGTTGATAGCCATCTCCAGCCAGGGGTAATGGTCAGATGTCTCCCAGGTACATCAGCATGGAGAGACACTGACCACATTCTAAAATTGTTCACAAAGCAGGAGAAAACATTGCTGTCCTAGTACACATAGGGACTACGATCTTGCCAACCGGTCAGTTGTGGAGACCAAGGAACACCTGACCAGGCTGGGTGACAAACTATCATCCATTTCGTCCGGCATCTCCTTCTCTGAGATCCTGCCAGTCTGGGAGAGGGGCAGATGGATGGAAGGTCAGAGAAGGGGAGATAGGGGAGCTAAACACGTGGCTCAAGGACTGGTGCCAGGAAAAGGACACAGATTTGTAGGAACTGGCAACAGTTCTGGGAACGAAAGTTCTTTAAATTTGATGGACTGCATCTGACTAAGGAGGAGTCAGTGCATTGGGGCAGAAGTCTGACGCTTTGCAGAATATTTAAACTAGCAAATGGGGAGAAGGGTGCAGCACCCCATCGTCGAATGGAAGAACACCCCTCCCCCTCAGCTAGTGGTCAAACAGGGATTCAGCATGTTTGCAGTTCATTTGCATCACCAGGTAAGAAAAAGTTTGTCTCCCCATACGGCCTTTGCAAGGTTAATGCCAAACCTCCACCCAGCAACTAACACCGAAATCTGGCCAATGGAAAATCATGTACACAATGCTCACAGCCTGGGAAATAAGATCCCAGACCTGCAGGCAATAATGTCAGAGGCTAAACTGGACATAATACAGTATTAGTGAGACGTGGGTTTACTAGTAACCACACTTGGGAGACTTCAGTACCTGGCTATGTATTGTTCAGAAGAGACCGAGGTGCAAAAAGGGGGGGGAGGAGGCCCTGTATGTCAATGAAAATATCAAAGCTACAGAAATTCAGAATACACATAAGGAGCCAGAAGAACTGTGGGTCACCCTGGAAACAGGAAATGGGACAGCCATAAGAACTGGGGTTGTCTACAGGCCCCCAGACCAGGGGGAGGACATAGACACTTTACTGTTAGAAGATATACAAAACATGACGGCTAAAGGGGAGGTTCTGATAATGGAAGACTTCAACATGCCAGATACAGATTGGTCAATACCAGCAGGAACATCTGCCAGAACTAGACACATAGTGGATTCCCTGCAGGGGAAGGGCCTCAAACAACTGGTACAACAACCCACAAGAGACAGGGCTATCCTAGATCTAGTACTGACTAACAGGGAAGGGATCACAGATCTCCAGGTAGAAGGTCACCTGGGGGCCAGTGACCATCACATGGTATGGTTCAATTTGGCTAATACATCTAAATCATCCCATTCCAAGGCAAAAATATGGGGCTTCAGAGGAGCTGACTTTGATAAGATGGCCGACAGAGTTAAGCTAGCCCTGGCAAAAAGAAACACAGGAGAGGGGGTACAGGCAAAGTGGGCAAACATTAAGGATGCACTACTTGAAGCAACATCCCATTGTGTTAGACAGACAAGGAAGTGCAAAAGAAGAAGGAAACCACTTTGGTTCTCAAATACAGTAGCAGAAAAGGTCAGAGCCAAAAGGCTGGCCTTCAGGAAATATAAGGTAACACAGCAGGATGAAGATAGGGAGGCATACCAAACTGCCCTAAGGGAAGCAGGGAAGGCAGTAAGGCAGGCAAAGTCCCAAACTGAGAAACACTAGCACGGACAGTAAAAGAAGGTGACAAGACTTTCTATAGATACATTAGTGAAAGGAGAAAGTCCAGAGGGGGATTGCTAAGCTTAATGGAGAAAAGGAGCATGTGAGGAGGAGGACATGTAAAAGCATCTATCCTAAATAGATACTTTTGCTCAGTATTTACTGAAGAGAAGGTGCAGGCCCACAGCTCAGCACCATGGACACAGAGGGGAGGGAGGTGAGCACTACTCCCTTCACAAAAGAAAGGGTCCTACAAGAGCTTGCTAAGCTCAGGGTGGATAAGGCAATGGGACCTGATGGCATACATCTCAGGGTACTTAAGGAGCTAAAGGTGGAACTAGCAGAGCCATTAGCAGAACTGTTTAGTGAGTCTCTGAGCACAGGAGAGGTCTCAGAAGACTGGAGAAGGGCTCATGTGATCCCGCTCCACAAAAGTGGTAGCAAGGAGGAGGCTGGGAACTACAGACCAGTCAGTCTTACCTCAGTAGTGGGCAAGATTATGGAGGCACTCCTTAAGGAAAGGATAGTGCAACACCTGGAATCCACAGGGGCACAGGATCCAAGACAGCATGGGTTTACAAAGGAAGATCCTGTCAAACTAATCTCATAGATTTCTTTGACTGGGTAACCAGAGTGGTGGATCAAGGGGGAGCAGTTGATGTCGCCTACCTTGACTTCAGCAAAGCTTTTGACACTGTTCCACATAGAAGATTGATAAATAAGCTGGGTAGGCTTGGGATGGGTCAGAAGTTGGTCAACTGGGTGGCAAACTGGTTGACGGGCAGAAAACAGAGAGTGGTGGTAAATGGTATACAGTACGAAGAGATGCAAGTCACAAGTGGGGTACCTCAGGGATCAGTCCTGGGGCCAGTCCTCTTCAACATCTTCATTAGTGACCTTGCAGATGGACTAGAGGGTAAGGCTTGTCTGTTTGCAGATGACACCAAGATCTGCAACAGAGTAGATGATCCAGATGGGGTGGGCAGAATGAGAAGAGATCTGGATAAACTAGCAGAATGGTCAGAAGAGTGGCAACTGGGATTTAATGCAAAGAAGTGCAAGATCATGCACATAGGGAAGAGAAACCCTGAAGCCACCTATAGGCTGGGAGGGGAGTTGCTAGCAGTCACAAAGGAAGAAAGAGACTTGGGCATCATCATCACTGATGACCTGAAATCATCCAAGCAGACCTCTAAAGCAGTACGTAAGGCTAGGGGGGTGTTAGGGTGTATTAGTAGGGGTATCACAAGTCGTAAGAGGGAGGTAATAATCCCTCTTTACAAGACACTGGTTAGGCCCCACCTGAGTACTGCGTGCAGGTATTGGAGGCCACACCTTCACAAGGACATTAACCAAATTGAGGCAGTCCAGAGAAGGGCAACCAAAATGGTGCAGGGACTGCATCAGAAGACATATGGAGGACAGATTAACAGAGCTCAATATGTATACCCTTGAGCAAGGAGGAGAGAGGTGATATGATCAGAGGCATTCAAACACCTTAAGGGCATTAATAAGGGAAAAGAGTATAACATGTTTAAATATAAGAAAATAGCAGGACAAGAGGACACAGCATGAGATTAGAAGGGGCCGATTAAGGGGAATGTGAGGAAATTCTTTTCACAGAAAGGGTGGTGGATGCATGGAATGGCCTACCTCAAGAAGTGGTGGCTATGAATACAGTGCAGGGCTTCAAACAGGCATGGGATAGGCATAAGGGAGCAATACAAATGAGTATGAATAGATAGGCCACTGACAGAGCAAAGGCCGATGGCACATTCATAAGGTAGAAAAAGAAATGGGCAGACTAGATGGGCCTTGCGGTCCTTATCTGCCGTCAACTTCTATGTTTCTATAGACTCCAGGGGGCCGGTGTGGGCCATCATAGAGCCTGCCAGCTCCAGCTTCACATTTTCTCCCCTCACCACAGTCGCTCGGGCCATTCCCATCCGTACTACCCTCGGGCCTCCACCTGGGGGCAGCCTTGCAGCGGTCGTGACTGGGTCCCTACCCAGGAGAGGAGAGCGGCCTGGCGGCCACTCAATCCCCCCCATAACCTAGGCTTGTTCCCAAACCTGGGTCGCCGGTGTTGCGTGAGGTGTGGTATCCAGGACCTCAACCGTTGGCCTGCTTGTATTTATGGTTCTATCCTGTATCAACTGGTTACTGTTTTATTTGTTTTAATCTGTTTTAAGGCTTGTACAGCATGTTGGTTTTAGATATTGCGCTTATAAACAAAGATTATTATTATTATTATGTTTTTTTATTTATTTCTTTTGGTCTGCAGCCGAAAGTTAAGTTTTTTTTTATCTTTTGGTAGTTTTTTTGAAATCAGTTATTGCTAAGTTTGAGTAGCGGTTCAGTGTCCGAGGTGAAGACAAGACGGCCGGCAGTCTGAATGGAAGCACTGCGGCTGGTTCATTCGTGGAGTGAGGGAAACCAGGTGCATGTTTGCCATTATAAACATTCCTTTATAACGGCAAATTACACCACGGTTTCCCTATGGGAAAAAGACAAACCCAGTTATAAAATTGGCATCCAAAATAAAGAAGTCTCATTGGTCAAAATATATCATGTGACAGTACATGAAATCTGTTTTATGCAGAGTCATCCTGGTCCTAAACCACATCACACAATGAGCAAATCAGTCCTCCTACAACCAGAACTATCTTCCATCAGTTTCCCTACAACCCTCAGGAATCTTTCTTGGGGGTGTGTCACTTCCGAACTCCGAACAGGTGCGTAACCTAGGGGTTATCTTGGATGACAAGCTGACACTACAATCACAGGTGTCAGCAGTCATCAAGACTTCCTTCTACCACCTTAGGAATATCGCTAGAGTGAAGCACCTTGTTCCGTCTGACTCCTTACCAACGCTGGTCCACGCCTTCGTGTCCTCACGTTTGGACTACTGCAACTCCCTGTATTTTGGGCTTTCTGGGGTTGAAATATGCCGCCTTCAGCTAGTGCAGAACGCGGCAGCCCGGGTTTTCACTGGAACAAGCAGGTCTTGTCACATTACCCTGGTGCTGCGCGATCTGCACTGGCTTCCTGTTCGGTTACGGATCACCTTTAACATCTGTTTACTGACTTTCAAAGCCTGACATGATCAGGGTCCGGCCTGTTTGAAAGATCTTCTGGCTCTTTACTGCCCAGGCCAATCGCTCTGCTCGGCCGACGAGGGGTTGCTAGAGATTCCAAAAGTGAGTCTAAATTCATCTGTTTGCAGAGCTTTTCTTATGCTGCTCCCACTCTTTGGAATTCCCTACCCAGTCAGTTACAGCAGTGCACCTCCGTGGAGGAATTTAAGAGGGGTATAAAAACTCACTTTTATCAAATTGCTTTCTTATAGTATTGACTGTGTTCAAGTTGCTGATGAGACTGTAGTTTTATCTGTGTTTTATATTGAATTATAATGTTTGATCTGTATTATGTATCTTGTACAGCGCCTTAAAAATCTGAAAGGCGCTTTAGAAATAAAATGTATTAGTATTATTATTAGGCAAATGGAGGGCTGGTGCTAGGCCACGTGGGTGGAACTGGAGTACTGGTTCTGGTGTGCATGCGCATCTCCATGCACATCTGTGACCGTGTCACTGAGCCCCTGGGAATTAAGGGAGAGAAAAAGCAGAGGAGAGACATGTTTCCCCATCGGCATGGACGCCCGAGACTTTTGGGTCCTCAACGTGGCTCGGCCGGGGAGGGTAGACTGACTGTGGTCCCGGAGTCAGGACCTTAAGACAGGAGTAGGTGGCGTATGGTAGGCAAACAGCTGAATGGATAAAAAAAAAAAAAGGTGTGCTGGAAATCTGGAACTGGGAGAGATGCGCTGCAGGGGTTGTACTAGCTGAACTGGGGCCTTTTTCTAAAACACTGTGGTGAGGAATGGATGAAGGGTCAGCGGGGAATGGAGTACTATGAAGGTAAGTGAGAAGGTACGGAGTCAACGCTCTACAGGAGAATGGAGTACTGTGAAGGTAAGTGAGGAGGTACGGAGTCAGTGCACCACAGGAGAATGGAGTACTGTGAAGGCAAGCGAGGAGGTACGCGTCCAGTGCTCCACGGAGAATGGGTACAGCCGGAAGGCAGGGGGTACACAGTCAGTGCACCACGGAGAATGGAGCACTGTGAAGGCAGGGCAGTGCAGGCGTCAGTGCACCACAGGAGAATGGAGTACTGTGAAGGCAAGCGAGGAGGTACGGCGTCAGTGCTCCACGGGAGAATGGAGTACTGTGAAGGCAAGCGAGGAGGTACACAGTCAGTGCACCACGGGAGAATGGAGCACTGTGAAGGCAAGAGGCGGAGCAGCGCCAGTGCTCCACGGGAGAATGGAGCACTGTGAAGGCAAGCAGGCGGTAGCAGCGTCAGTGCTCCACGGGAGAATGGAGCACTGTGAAGGCAAGCGGGGACAGCGTCAGTGCTCCACGGAGAATGGAGCACTGTGAAGGCAAGGAGGTACAGCGTCAGTGCTCCACAGGAGAATGGAGCACTGTGAAGGCAAGCGAGGTACAGCGTCAGTGCTCCACGAGAATGGAGCACTGTGAAGGCAAGCGAGGCGGTACAGCGTCAGTGCTCCACAGGAGAATGGAGCACTGTGAAGAAGCAGGCGGTACAGCGTCAGTGCTCCACGGAGAATGGAGCACTGTGAAGCAAGCAGGCGGTACAGCGTCAGTGCTCCACAGGAGAATGGAGCACTGTGAAGGCAGCGGCGGTACAGCGTCCAGTGCTCCACGGGAGAATGGAGCACTGTGAAGGCAAGCGAGCGGTACAGCGTCAGTGCTCCACAGGAGAATGGAGCACTGTGAAGGCAAGCGAGGTGCAGCGTCAGTGCTCCACAGGAGAATGGAGCACTGTGAAGGCAGGAGAAGCGTCAGTGCTCACGGAATGGCACTGTGAAGGCAGCGGCAGCGTCAGTGCTCCACGGGAGAATGGAGCACTGTGAAGGCAAGCGGGGCAGCGTCAGTGCTCCACGGAGAATGGAGCACTGTGAAGGCAAGCGAGGCGGTAGAGCGTCAGTGCTCCACGGGAGAATGGAGCACTGTGAAGGCAAGCGGCGGTACAGCGTCAGTGCTCCACGGAGAATGGAGCACTGTGAAGGCAGCGAGGCGGTACAGCGTCAGTGCTCCACAGGAAATGGAGCACTGTGAAGGCAAGCAGCGGTACAGCGTCAGTGCTCCACAGGAGAATGGAGCACTGTGAAGGCAGCAGGCGGTACAGCGTCAGTGCTCCACGGAGAATGGAGCACTGTGAAGGCAGCAGGCGGTAGAGCGCCAGTGCTCCACGGAGAATGGAGCACTGTGAAGGCAAGCGAAGCGGTACAGCGTCAGTGCTCCACGGAGAATGGAGCACTGTGAAGGCAAGCGGTACAGCGTCAGTGCTCCACAGGAGAATGGAGCACTGTGAAGGCAAGCGGGCGGTACAGCGTCAGTGCTCCACGGAGAATGGAGCACTGTGAAGGCAAGCGAGGCGGTACAGCGTCAGTGCTCCACGGGAGAATGGAGCACTGTGAAGGCAAGCGAGGCGGTACAGCGTCAGTGCTCCACGGGAGAATGGAGCACTGTGAAGGCAAGCGAGGCGGTACAGCGTCAGTGCTCCACGGGAGAATGGAGCACTGTGAAGGCAAGCGAGGCGGTACAGCGTCAGTGCTCCACGGGAGAATGGAGCACTGTGAAGGCAAGCGAGGCGGTACAGCGTCAGTGCTCCACGGGAGAATGGAGCACTGTGAAGGCAAGCGAGGCGGTACAGCGTCAGTGCTCCACGGGAGAATGGAGCACTGTGAAGGCAAGAGGAGGGCAGCAGGCCAGTGCTCCACGGAGAATGGAGCACTGTGAAGGCAAGCGAGGCGGTGAACAGCGTCAGTGCTCCACAGGAGAATGGAGCACTGTGAAGGCAAGCGAGGCGGTACAGCGTCAGTGCTCCACAGGAGAATGGAGCACTGTGAAGGCAAGCGAGGCGGTACAGCGTCAGTGCTCCACGGAGAATGGAGCACTGTGAAGGCAAGCGGCGGTACAGCGTCAGTGCTCCACGAGAATGGAGCACTGTGAAGGCAAGCGGAGGTACAAGCGTCAGTGCTCCACGGAGAATGGAGCACTGTGAAGGCAAGCGAGCGGTAGAGCGCCAGTGCTCCACAGGAGAATGGAGCACTGTGAAGGCAAGCGAGGAGGTGATAGCGCCAGTGCTCCAGGAGAATGGAGCACTGTGAAGGCAAGCGAGAGGTAGACGCCAGTGCTCCACAGGAGAATGGAGCACTGTGAAGGCAAGCGAGGAGGTAGCAGCGTCAGTGCTCCACAGGAGAATGGAGCACTGTGAAGGCAAGCGGAGGTACAGCGTCAGTGCTCCACAGGAGAATGGAGCACTGTGAAGGCAAGCGGGAGGTACAGCGTCAGTGCTCCACAGGAGGAATGGAGCACTGTGAAGGCAAGCGAGGAGGTACAGCGTCAGTGCTCCACAGGAGAATGGAGCACTGTGAAGGCAAGCGAGGAGGTACAGCGTCAGTGCTCCACAGGAGAATGGAGCACTGTGAAGGCAAGCGAGGAGGTACAGCGTCAGTGCTCCACAGGAGAATGGAGCACTGTGAAGGCAAGCGAGGAGGTACAGCGTCAGTGCTCCACAGGAGAATGGAGCACTGTGAAGGCAAGCGAGGAGGTACAGCGTCAGTGCTCCACAGGAGAATGGAGCACTGTGAAGGCAAGCGAGAGGTACAGCGTCAGTGCTCCACAGGAGAATGGAGCACTGTGAAGGCAAGCGAGGAGGTACAGCGTCAGTGCTCCACAGGAGAATGGAGCACTGTGAAGGCAAGCGAGGAGGTACAGCGTCAGTGCTCCACAGGAGAATGGAGCACTGTGAAGGCAAGCGAGGCGGTACAGCGTCAGTGCTCCACAGGAGAATGGAGCACTGTGAAGGCAAGCGAGGAGGTACAGCGTCAGTGCTCCACAGGAGAATGGAGCACTGTGAAGGCAAGCGAGAGGTACAGCGTCAGTGCTCCACAGGAGAATGGAGCACTGTGAAGGCAAGCGAGGAGGTACAGCGTCAGTGCTCCACAGGAGAATGGAGCACTGTGAAGGCAGGCGGAGGTACAGCGTCAGTGCTCCACAGGAGAATGGAGCACTGTGAAGGCAAGCGAGGAGGTACAGCGTCAGTGCTCCACAGGAGAATGGAGCACTGTGAAGGCAAGCGAGGAGGTACAGCGTCAGTGCTCCACAGGAGAATGGAGCACTGTGAGGCAGCGAGGAGGTACAGCGTCAGTGCTCCACAGGAGAATGGAGCACTGTGAAGGCAAGCGAGGTACAGCGTCAGTGCTCCACAGGAGAATGGAGCACTGTGAAGGCAGGCGAGGTACAGCGTCAGTGCTCCACAGGAGAATGGAGCACTGTGAAGGCAAGCAGGAGGTACAGCGTCAGTGCTCCACAGGAGAATGGAGCACTGTGAAGGCAAGGAGGGTACAGCGTCAGTGCTCCACAGGAGAATGGAGCACTGTGAAAGCAGCGAGGAGGTACAGCGTCAGTGCTCCACAGGAGAATGGAGCACTGTGAAGGCAGGAGGGGTACAGCGTCAGTGCTCCACAGGAGAATGGAGCACTGTGAAGGCAAGCGAGGAGGTACAGCGTCAGTGCTCCACAGGAGAATGGAGCACTGTGAAGGCAAGCGAGGAGGTACAGCGTCAGTGCTCCACAGGAGAATGGAGCACTGTGAAGGCAAGCGAGGTACAGCGTCAGTGCTCCACAGGAGAATGGAGCACTGTGAAGGCAGGCAGGAGTACAGCGTCAGTGCTCCACAGGAGAATGGAGCACTGTGAAGGCAAGCGAGGTACAGCGTCAGTGCTCCACAGGAGAATGGAGCACTGTGAAGGCAAGCGAGGAGGTACAGCGTCAGTGCTCCACAGGAGAATGGAGCACTGTGAAGGCAAGCCGAGGTACAACGTCAGTGCTCCACAGGAGAATGGAGCACTGTGAAGGCAAGCGAGAGGTACAGCGTCAGTGCTCCACAGGAGAATGGAGCACTGTGAAGGCAAGCGAGGAGGTACAGGCGTCAGTGCTCCACAGGAGAATGGAGCACTGTGAAGGCAAGCGAGGGTACAGCGTCAGTGCTCCACAGGAGAATGGAGCACTGTGAAGGCAAGCGGGGAGTACAGCGTCAGTGCTCCACAGGAGAATGGAGCACTGTGAAGGCAAGCGAGGGGTACAGCGTCAGTGCTCCACAGGAGAATGGAGCACTGTGAAGGCAAGCGAGGGAGGTACAGCGTCAGTGCTCCACAGGAGAATGGAGCACTGTGAAGGCAAGCGGGAGGTACAGCGTCAGTGCTCCACAGGAGAATGGAGCACTGTGAAGGCAAGCGAGGAGGTACAGCGTCAGTGCTCCACAGGAGAATGGAGCACTGTGAAGGCAAGCGAGGTACAGCTCAGTGCTCCACAGGAGAATGGAGCACTGTGAAGGCAAGCAGGTACAGCGTCAGTGCTCCACAGGAGAACGGAGCACTGTGAAGGGAAGCGAGGAGGTACAGCGTCAGTGCTCCACAGCAGAACGGAGCACTGTGAGAGAGCGAGGAGAAGAAGGCCAGTGCTCCACAGCAGAACGGAGCACTGTGAAGGGAAGCGAGGAGGTACAGCGTCAGTGCTCCACAGCAGAACGGAGCACTGTGAAGGAAGCGAGGAGGTACAGCGGCCAGTGCTCCACAGCAGAACGGAGCACTGTGAAGGAGCAAGCAGGAGGTATAGCGTGCCAGTGCTCCACAGCAGAACGGAGCACTGTGAAGGAAGGAGAGGTACAGCTGCAGTGCTCCACAGCAGAACGGAGCACTGTGAAGGAAGCGAGGAGGTACAGCTGCAGTGCTCCACAGCAGAACGGAGCACTGTGAAGGGAAGCGAGGAGGCACAGGCTGCCAGTGCCCACAGCAGAACGGAGCACTGTGAAGGGAAGCGAGGAGGTACAGCGTCAGTGCTCCACAGCAGAACGGAGCACTGTGAAGGGAAGCGAGGAGGTACAGCGTCAGTGCTCCACAGCAGAACGGAGCACTGTGAAGGGAAGCGAGGAGGTACAGAGTCAGTGCTCCACAGCAGAACGGAGCACTGTGAAGGGAAGCGAGGAGGTACAGAGTCAGTGCTCCACAGCAGAACGGAGCACTGTGAAGGGAAGCGAGGAGGTACAGAGTCAGTGCTCCACAGCAGAACGGAGTACTATGAAGGTAAGTGAGGAGGTACAGCGTCAGTGCTCTACAGGTAACCAGGACCTTGCCTGTAAAGCACTTCTTTAATCAATAATTATACAAAATGTGCTATACGACACAGAACCAGTTCAAGGCAGAGTAGAGGGCCTCCCCATGGCACAGTCTGTGCTCTCCTGGTATCCAGTCCCGAACTTGTAAAGCACTTTGAGCAATACTCATATAAATGTGCTATACAACATAGAAACAGTTAGAGGTAGAATCAGAGAGCCTCTCCATGGCACAGAGTCCCTGCCCTCCAGGTAGCTAGTGCTCTGCTTAAAAAGCACTTTGAGAAATAATTATATAAAATGCGCTATACAACGTACATCAGAGACAGCCACGATGCAATGCAGTAACTTGCAGTAAATGACATGTCACAAAATACTGCAGTAAAAAAGGACTTAATACCATTGAATGACGCTGTCTCCTGCAGCATACTGCAGCATTTTGTGAGATACTGCACGGATACTGGGATGCATCCTGGCTGGCACCGCTGTGGCAACAGTTAAAGGCGGAGTTAGAAGGCCTCCCCATGGCACAGAACCCCTTGCAGTGCAGGTATCCAGTCCTCAGCCTGTAAAGCACTTTGAGAAACAATTATATAAAATACATTACATGACAGAAACAGTTCAAGGCGGAGTTAGAGGGTATCTCCCTGGCCCAGTGGCAGGTCATCAGCAGCCTGTGACAGGGTTGAATAGGACCCTGTCCCAGTTGTTATGGAGAGTTTGAATGTAGGGATCTGTTCTGTTCTTTTCTTTCTGTCTTGTGTCTGTCTGGTTGCGCAACCAAATTTTATTGTGAGACCTAGGACTTTATCACCCCCACCAACAGTCTCGCAATTCTTGCCTCTCACTGTCTCTCAATCTTCCCTTGCTGTTTCTGTCTTTTCCCCCTTGCATATCTGCTGTTATAAAAATATATGCAAATAGCCGCCCCGGTGGCACTAAGGGCTGAGGCGCTGGTGCTTTACCCGCACTATGCTGGCCGAACCGTGTTTGGGAGCGAGCATGGGCCGTCGAGGGTCGTCAGGGAGGAGAAGGATTGAGCGTCTGATGGACTGCTCTCCTTCTCCGGGGAGGGGGGGGTTCCTGGTGGTCAGCGCTTGCTCACCCCCCAGCGGAGGCTGGAGGACAGGGCGCCGTACCACACACTGGGTGGAGTCGGGCCAGATGCCTGGAGGAAGTGCGTGCAGAAGCGTGTGCGTTCCCCCTCTGCTGTCGACACTGCACGGTCCCGACTCCTGGGGAGTAAACTGGAGGAAACAGACTGCCATGCAGGATGGCGGAGGGCGCCTCGCAGGCTCCGTCCCCGGCTAGCCACAGCACTGGCCAACTCTGGACTTCGGTGGGGGAGTAGGGGACCCCCGCCAACCACGTCAGGGGGGCAAGCCCTGGGGTCAGGTCAGCGTCGGCTGGTAGATACCGGTGGACGGGGCTGGGGACGCCCTCCTGAGAGATAGCTAGCAGTGGGAAAGAAACTAATAACTTAAAAAAAATATATGTATGCAAATTATATGGAAATGTAACTGATATTGGGATCCCTTTGTTTTCTGGGACACTGTGTTCTGGCTGCACCTGCCTGAAATTTATAAGAACATTTTAGAAAAAAACAGGGTGCTTGTTAAAGAGAGGGGTTGCAAAGACCTGGAGAGAGCTGCAATGTTTTGGGAGACACAGAGATGGAAGGAAAACTCAGATGGATCTTCTCTGTTTATTTTGCCTTTGTAAATAGCTATTCTGAACAATTTTTTTTATGTTAGTAATACTGTAGTAATAATAAACACTTTCTGTGAATTCTGCAACTGCTCCTGGTTTTTTCTATGCTTCCTGACCTGTGCCTCGATGACAGATGATGTCAGCCTAAGTGGGATTTATGCTGTGCATACTCTAAGCCAGGGGTTTTGTGCGTGGGTACTGGACCTAGTACCAGGGAAGCATAGAGAAAGGTATGGATTCTGC
The DNA here is from genome assembly GCA_016271365.2 of Neoceratodus forsteri. Classification (NCBI taxonomy): domain Eukaryota; kingdom Metazoa; phylum Chordata; order Ceratodontiformes; family Ceratodontidae; genus Neoceratodus; species Neoceratodus forsteri. The sequence goes on from CM057458.1 coordinate 7,326,145, forward strand.
AGCAGCAAGTCCAGGAGTGGTAACCAGGAGAATGGCAGCCAAACTAGCAGAGACAGAAGTCGAAGCAGGGACTGTACAGCCAGCACAAGTTATGGAAAAAGAACAGGCAGTGACAAAACCTAAAAAGCTTGATGGACGTTTTCAAACGGTGATGGAGAAGCACAGAAAGAAAGATTCAACGTTTAGAAACACAGAGGAGAGAAGAGATGCAGCAATGGCTGGATGCATTGAAAGCTGTCAAAGGCAGAGGATCTGGCACAGATCCAGATGAGCAACAAAACACAAGCAACTTAAAAGCCATTAGACTTACAAAGTTGTGTCCCTCGGATGATATTGAGGTATACCTGACAACATTTGAAAGAGTTGCCATAGCCTACCAATGGCCAAAGCAGCAATGGACAATCAGACTGGTGCCCTACCTGACAGGTAAAGCCCAACTTGCCTACAACAATACAGACACTGCACAGTTAGAAAACTATGACCTGGTGAAAAATGAAATCCTGAAAAGATATGACATCTCAGGAGAGACCTACAGGCAGAGATTTCAGCCTCTGAAGTACAACTCAGTCAACAATCCTCGAGAAGCCTTCACCCGACTCAGAGAACTCCTGATAAAATGGCTCCAACCAGAGGGCAAAACAGTCCCACAGATCGACACATTTGCAGTGGAGCAATTCATCAACATCCTGCCTACAGATGTACAGCTTTGGGTAAAGGAACACCGACCTGAAAGTGGGGAAAAGGCTGTTTCTTTGGCCAAGGACTACCAAATAGCCAGACAGGCATCACAGCAGCGAGGTAACTGCCAAGTACCAGTAAGACACTCTTTTTCCCATTTAAACTTCAAGTCTGATAAGAACTCTGGTGGGGGTAACAAATCTGTGCCCAAAGACATTATTAGCTATAACTGTAACAAGCCAGGCCATATTGCAAGAAATGGAAATGACTTACCTACCGTAATTCTTGATCTTCTTGGACAGAGTCTCAACCACTCATTCACACTGATGGGATCTACGCCGGAGGTGCTAGGCCCCAGCAGCAAAACTTTTGCTGGAGGGCTGCACAGATGGAGCATCGAGCCTCTGCTTGCAGCAATGACTATCTCGTGTCGACCCTCCAACCGCCTCAGTACCTTTTTTCCGAGAAGGTGCAGCGTAACTGACCTAGAAGGATAGCCTACCAAAAAATGGACATAAGATAATCCGGACGACCCGTATAAGAAAGTTAAACAAAGAAGTCTTCACAGCCTAAAGATTGAGGGAGTGAAGACCAATAACAGAGGTGAGCTCGGGGGATGGTGGATGGGCGTGTGAATGAGTGTTGGAGACTCCATCCAAGAAGATCAAGAATTACGGTAGGAGCGTAATTTCCATATCTTACTGGACATAAAGTCTCCACCAGTCATTCACACTGATGGGAGAGTACAGAGCTAGTAATCCCCTGAGAGGGTGGCAGGAGAGACAAAGAGCTCACAAATTTAGGACAGAAGTCCATTAAGGATGGTTCTGCCAAACAAAAGATGTTGCCTGGCATGGACATCCAGGGCATAGTGCTTGACGAAAGTATGCATTGAGCTCCAGGTAGCCACATTGCAAATATCTGCAATGGGCACGCTGCAGATTTCCACCAGGGATGCCGTGACTGCTCTAGCAGAGTGAGCATACACGCTGCCCTCCAGCTTAACCTGCGCCATGGAATAGCAGTGGCAAAGACATGCCACCAGCAATGCTGAAATGCATCTGATAGCAACAGGTTGAGCCAGCTGGGTCTCGCTGAAGGAAACAAACAGTTGTTGAGCTTTGCGAATTTGTCTTGTTCTATCTAAATAGAAACGCAGAGCTCTTTTGACTTCCAAAGAATGAAGGGTACGCTCTCCTACATTTTGGAAGTTCGCAAAGTAGGTAGGACTAAAGGTTGGTTTAGATGGAATTCTGAAACAACCTTAGGGAGAAACTTAGGATGGGTCCTAAGAACTACTTTGTCCTTATGAAACACAGTATATGGAGGGTCTGTGACCAAGGCATGTATTTCAGAGACCCTGCGGGCCAAGGTAATGGCCACCAGGAAGGCCGTTTTCCAAATGAGAAATTTCAGCTCACAGGTAGCTAGAGGCTTGAAAGGCTTTTGAGTGAGCATGTCTAGTACAAGATTAATGTCCCAGGCTGCGACTGGACGTCTGACAGGGGGTCTGGTATGTAGAATACCCTTAAGAAACCTCCCAACTACTGGTAACTGAGCCAGTGACAAGGAAATACTGGCTCATGATAAGCTGAAATGGCACAAAGGTGAACTCTGACTGTAGAGTATTGTAGACCTGAATTTGAGAGGTCTAAAAGGTACTCTAGAACTTTATTTGGTGGGCAGGAAAAATGATTCAAAGAGGATCTTGCACACCAGAGAGAAAAACGCTTCCATTCTGCTGTGTAAGTTTTTCTAGTGGCTGGCTTACGCGCAGCCAAAGGAATATCTGAAACTCTGCGAGAGACATTGAACCTGTTCACTTCTATCTCTTCAGGAGTCCAGCATGAAGGTGAAGCGACCTCAGATTGGGATGGACCACAGGCCCGAGTCAGAAGGTTCGTTTGAAGGGGAAGCGCTTTCGGAGGGGTTTCCAACATACTGTTGAGTAATGGAAACCATATCTGTCGAGGCCAGAAGGGAGTAATGAGGATCATTTTGTCCCCCTGGGACTCGAACTTGAGAAGTACCATCTGAATTAGAGGAAGAGAAGGAAAGGTGTTTAGAAAGCGTTTTGTCCATTGCAGCCTGAACGCATCCTGACAGAAAATGCCAGGCCCTGGATTTCTGAAGCAGAAGAGAGGCAGTTTTGTGTTGAGTGGGGATGCAAAAAGGACCAGGTCTGGAGTTCCCCACTCTGCGAATAGTTACTTAAACTACGGTTGAGTCTAGAGACCACTCGTGAGGATCTGTCTCTGTTCTGCTAAGACCGTCTGCCAGTTTGTTCTGCACTCCCAGCAAGTAGACTGCCTGAATTACAGCCTTGTGCTCTAGACACCATTTCCACACTCTCATTGCTTCCCTGCATAAAGGGTAAGAATGTGCAGTGCCCTGCTTGTTGATGTAATACATCACTGCTTTGTTGTCCATTTGAAGGAGAATGTTCTTGTGACAGAGAATGTCCTTCAAAGCCCAGCTCTCATTTCTAAGACATTTATGTGAAGCTGGGACTCATCCTGAGTCCATGTACCTTGGGTGTGGAGATTCTGACAGTGAGCTCCCCACCCGATCAGGGACGCGTCCGTGGTAATGGAAATCTGATGATCCAGGGAAGCAAAGGAATACCCTTCCAGAAGACTGTCCTCTTGCGACCACCAGGTGACTGACCTCTTCAGAGGTTCTGTCATCTTGATGAGAAAGGACTGAGGGCGAGTGGTTGGGGACCACTGAGTACTGAGCATCCATTGATTGAGAGGTTCTCATGTGGAGACGTGCTAGGGGTACAGTGAACACCTAGGATGCCATGAGACCCAGTATCTGTTGCATTGAGGTAGCTCGAACCGAGCTGTTCTCTCTGATGTATCTAGCCATCTGTAGGATATCGTTCCTTCTGTCCTCTGGTAGAAAAGCTTTCGCACAGGAGGTGTCCAGAAGAGTTCCTATGAAAAGGAGCTTCTGGGAGGGCTGCCACTGTGATTTCTTGAGATTTAGCAGGACTGCCATGGACATGAGAAAGTCTTAGGTCATGGCTACAGCGTTGAGAGTTCCTTGCCTGGAAGGGCTTGCTAGAAGCCAGTCGTCCAGATATGGGAACACTTGTATTCTGATCTTTCTGAGGTGCGCTGTGAGAATTGTATAACACTTTGTAAAAACTCGCGGCGCCGAGGATAGCTCAAAGGGCAAGACTCTGAACTGATAATGCTAGCCCAAAGCCACAAACCGTAGGTATTTGTGATGCTTTGGGTGAATGGGAATATGCTGGTAAGCATTCTACATGTCCAGGAAGGCTAGCCAGTTATGTTGATGAAGTAAAGGTAACAGGGTTCCTAGCGAAATCATTTTGATCTTTTCCTTGGGAAGAAATTTGTTCCGTTTTCTGAGGTCCAAAATGGGGCGCATGCCCCTGGTTTTCTTTGGAACTAGAAAGTAATGGGAGAAGAACCCTGTGTTCCGTTGATCCAGCGGAACTATTTCTACTGCCTTGTTGTTCAGAAGGCCTTGGATATCGGAAGTGAGAAGCTCTGACTGAAATACTGACAGCCTGGGCTGTCGTTTGGGGGGACGATCCGAAGGGGTCTCTGAAAGATTGAGGGAAGACCCCTCGCGGATTATCCGGAAGACCCATTTGTCCGATGTTATGGACTTCCACCGGTTGTGGAACTGAGTCAGACGACTTCCCACCGCTGAGAAAGAGTCCCCCTTGGGCAGCTAAGTTGGGACTTGGGCCAGAAACTCAGAAGGCTGCACTGGGTGCTTTGGGTCCTTGTGCTTTCTGTTGCATTTTCTTTTTAGGCTGGGGGGCTTGGTTTTTATTAAAACCTCCCTTGCCTCGAAAGGACTGATGGTTGTGAAATTGATGCTTATTAACACCCCCCGAGAAGGGGTGGGAGTAGGTCGAGCCAATTTAATGGCAGACCTAGTCTTTTGTGTGGCCTCTAGAGCTTGCTCTACTTGAGGACTGAAGAGATACATACTGTCGAAGGGTAACACCATGACCTGTTGCTGGGCGTCATTCGTGAAGCCTGAAGTGCACAGCCAGGAGTGACGGTGGGTACAAATGCCCGCCGATGCCACTCTGGAGGCTGTATCGAAAGCGTCCATAGCTGCTTTAACCTGCTGGTTGTTGGACTCGATACCCCTGGTTATGGTTTGAAGAAGCTCTGAATTAGTGTCCGACTCTGGTAGAGCTTCTACCATTTGTTTGAGCGAATGCCAAAGAACATACTCATATTGAGAGAAATAATCCTGGTAGCTGGCAATACGCATACCCAGGGTGGCTGCAGCAAAGACTCTCTTACCTAAAGTATGTATCTTACGAGATTCTTTGTTTATAGGTCGGGCTGTAGTAGCCTGAGGGAGGACGACCTTATCATTCTCTGCCATGACTACAATACTAACATACTATTTGCCAGCAGATTAGGCCTTACGGTCTATCGAGTCTGCTCGAACCTTAGATCCTTAGGGTCCGCAAAGGCTTGGGAGGCCAAAATGGATCGATCCTTGGGAGCAGTGTACTTTCTATCTATGGACTTTGCCACAGAAGGAATGAGAGCGGGATTATTCCATATCATTTGAGAAAGCGTCTCAAAAGAAGGCTGTACCAGGGGAGTTAAATCCATAGGGATCTCCGGGACATGAAGGTATTGGAGCCTTAAAAGCGTCCCAGGATCGATATCTGTAGTCTGGAGAGAAAGAGTGGAATTCAAATTTTCCAGCAGAGACTTAAATGGCAGGTCCTCGACCACAGGCTCTGCAATAGGGTTAGATCCTGTTCCTTCCACGTCATCACCTAGCCTAAGGTCTGGATCAGGCTCAATATCATCTCCTGACACCCCAGGAGGGACTGTATGGACAGGAAAGGAGTAAAAATCAGAAGGAAAAAGGGAAGGAAAAAGGTTCAGAGTCGAGAAGCCCTGAAGACATCACACCAAGCCTCAGCGCCGAAAAAGAGCACGGCGCCACCTGACCCAGTGCCACGCACATCACCGACAGAGCCCTCAGTGCCGATAATCCCAATGGCTCAGAGGACAGTGGCGACAATCCCAATGGCGCCGACAGACGCATCGACGCCGAGGACAGCGGTGAGCGACCCATCGATGCTGAAGGCGCTGAAACCAACACAGGGCTCCGAAAACTAGGATTTGAGGAGAAAGAAGGAAGAATACCAGGAGATAGAGGCATCGGTGTGGCCCCCTGCACTGCAGCCTTGTGAGGGGGGAAAACACTTGAGCGCAGAGTCAACGGCACCGAAGAAGGTGGCACACGACTAGGGAGGCCCAATCACACTACCCGATCCCCCGAAGAGCCCGAGGGCCCCGGAGTGACCAGGCCAGGCAGCTGGACCAACCTCAGAGCCCATTGCTCTATCAGAGCGGCCCACTGATGAAACTGCTCATCTGAAACCCTACCAGAAGGCGAGGAAGGGCTCCGATGTCGGAAGAGGTCGGTGACCAGAAACAGAAACAGGCGACTCCAGAGGAGGAGACCGGCCACTGACCCCAATGACCGACCGTCGACGCGCAGACATATCAGAGGGCGACCTCGAATGATGCCTTCTCTTTTTTGACCTGTGGGCCGAAGAAGAGCTCGAGGCCGAACGGTGCCAAGAATGCAACAGTTTTCTTTTATGCTTCCGGGGGGACAGCCCCTCCCCTTGGGCATTCGACCATCTGTTGTCAGACCCCCCCCTCCGGAGAGGGCAGTGGACTGGACACAGCCCGGCTGACTGAACAGCTTTCGTACGAAGTCTCCCTACCGTCACCTGACCCGCTCATAGTTGACTCCATCAATGTAGTCTGAGACTTTCTTTCTTTAATAAGAATAAATTATAGTAAGCGTTATTTATTTGAGATATGCTACAAAATAATAAACTGAAAACTATGCTGCTAGTTTTAAGTTTGACTCCCGGCGGGCGAACGACGTCGTCACTGGAGCGCACTCGATGGTGGAAAAAAAAGGAAATGAGACGGTTGGAGGGTTGATGCCGAGACAGTCATTGCCACCCGAGCAGAGGCTCACGGTGCCGCTCCTCGCAGCTCCATCTCTGGCGCTGGCCCTCCTGCAAAAAGTTTGCTCCCGCTGGGTCCTAGTGCCTCCAGCGTAGATCCCATCAGTGTGAATGAGTGGTGGAGACTTTATGTCCAGGAAGATACTGCCGTAGTAAGGAGAGTGGCACTGGAGCAGATTTGCCCTTGGCAAATTGGGGCAAGTGCTTAACAGATGCGAAGGTGGGGGATAAGACTGTAAAGAGAGTCATTGATTTGGGAAGCAGACAGACCCTGGTGCACGTTAAAGTGCTGGGAAAAACACTGTGCAAAGGAACCAGGTACTGGTGTCATCTGCATCCATGGGGACACTCAATACTATCCCACCGCCCAAGTGACTCTGACCATTAAGGGTGTGTCGCACCAAATGAAAGTGGGAGTAGTACTTAAGTTACCTGTACCCGTGATTATTGGAAATGACTGTCCAGGATTTACTGAGTTAATCTCAGTGGAACTGAACCCTGCAGTTTCAGCAGCAGTGGTAACAAGAGCTCAGACAAAGAAAATCTCAAATGGTGGGGACACTTTTCCTTTCAGTGACTTCGATTCGGATTTGTTTGAGAACAGCTCCAAGATCCGGAAGTCCAATAAAGAAGATGTCTAAAACAACAGTGGCAACAAATGATTGATGGACAAAAAGGGTTAAAAGATAAAAATGTTGAAGCTAAACTGATCACTGATTGTGCTTTTGTTTCAGAGCAAGCTAACAATGTTTCTCTCCAGGGTTATTTTAAAGCAGCAGTACTACCAAATCAGGAAGTGAGCTATCAAAATTCTGCTTTTCGGATGTAAGCATGCGGCCAAAGTTCCAGTTTCCATACCTATAAATGTTTTTTTTTCAGTCAACTTTAGTTTTTTAGATATTTGCAATTTATTTGAAGTGTTGTAGTGCTACAACGGATATGGTGACTAATTTTCAGCTGCGCTTTTTCTACAGGTCACATCACTTCTTTTGACAACAGCAAAGGGACCCTGTGCTGACCATTCCTGATGTCCCTGCAAGTCATACACATGTGCAGCTGGCAGCAGAGGGGGTTCCAGTGCAACATGCTTACTGGCAGAAATGTAAACAAAAGCAGAGAATGACTGAGCAAATTACTCGGCGATAGTACAATGCCGGCGAGAAAGAGTACCAAGTATATGATTAGCAGAGCACAGGGAATAAACGGTCAAAAAAAGCACAATTTTTTTTTCCGTAGTAGTGCTGCTTTAAGCAGCTTGGGGGTGAAACCAAAACAGAGTGGACCAATGTTTAAAAAATGTAATGGGTTACTGTACAGAGTTTGGGTTAAACCTCAGACACATGAACAGACAGAACAATAGGTTATACCACAGAAGCATAGAACAGAGTTGTTACAGATAGCACGATTGTCCTATGGCTGGTCACTCAGGAAGGGATCGCACCCTTGCCAGATTGCTGTTTAGATTTTACTGGCCTGGAATTCATGAAGATGTTGCTACCTATTGTAATTCCTGTGCTGAGTGTCATAGATACATAGATACATAGACAGTGTCGGCAGATAAGGGCCTATGGCCCACCCAGTCTGCCCATTTGAGCTTGTAAGTTCAGTTTATGTTTTCCTAGAAGTCTGTTGCCCCTTACCCCTGACCTCCAGAATTCCTTTATGTCTATCCCATGCATTCTTAAATCCCATGATTGTTTCAGCCCCCACCACTTCCTCTGGCAGGGTGTTCCACTTGTCCACCACCCGTTTTGTGAAGAAATTCTTCCTCATGTTTCCTCTGAATCGTCCTCCCTCCAACTTCATCCCATGCCCTCTAGTCCTGGAACATCTTTTTCGCTTAAAAATAGTGTATTCCTGCACCCTGTTCCTCCCTGAGAGATACTTGTATGTCTCTATCATATCCCCTCTCCCTCCTCTCCTCCAGGAGTACATGTTCAGTTCCTTCAACCTGTCTTCATAGGACTTGTGATGCAATCCATGCATCATCTTTGTTGCCCTCCTCTGAACCTTCTCTACCCTGTCTATGTCCTTATGTATGTATGGTCTCCAGAACTGTACACTGTACTCCAGGTGGGGCCTCACTAGTGTCTTGTACAGTGGAATTAGTCAGAAAGTAGCTCCAATTACCAGAAAAGACAAGGTGCCCCTACCCTTGATAGATGTGCCTTTTGAGAGAATTACAATGGATGTGGTTAGTCCTTTAGACAAAAGTAAAAAGGGTAACAGATTTAGCCTGGTAGTATGCGACTATGCTACTCATTACCCAGAAGCAGTTCCAATGCGTACTGTCACAGCTTCAAAAGTGGCAGCAGAGCTTGCAAAAATTTTCAGCACTCTGGGCGTACCTAAAGAAATTATTACTGATCAGGGTAGTAATTTTGGTGCTGCGTTACTTAAGGAGCTGCACAGACTACTAGGTATCACTGCCATAAGAACCTCCCCCTATCACCCTCAGACAGATGGCCTTGTTGAGCACTTTAACCAAACCCTAAGACGCATGTTAAAAAGGTTTGTAAAAGGGGAAGGGAAAGACTGGGACCAATACTTGCCTTATGCACTTTTTACTTACAGAGAAGTGCCACAGGCATCAACAGGGTTTTCACCATTTAAAATGCTGTATGGTAGGCAGCCAAAAGGGCCACTGGATAAGATAAAAGAAACGTGGGAAGATAATCTCACTCAGAAACAATCTATAGCGTCTTATATGTGTGCCTTAAAAAAGAAGCTGGCAAAATATGTTGAAATTGCCCATAGTAATCAGGAAGAGGCCCAACATCAGCAGAAGTATATTATAACCATGGCGTAAAGGAAAAAGTTATTGAGCCAGGTGAAAGGGTTTTGCTACTATTACCCACAACAGAAAATGAACTGTTAATGAAGTGGCAAGGGCCTTATAGAGTGCTTAGATGTACTGGTACCGTTAACTACGAGATTGAGACCCCTGACAGGAAAAATCCTACTAAGCTATACCATGCTAACCTCCTCAAGAAATGAGTTGAAAAAATGCCAAAAGCTGCTTTGCTACTTTTGCCAGAAACTGATAAAGAAGATATGGATATAGCTTATGATAGACTGTAACAAACTGTAAATGCTGATACTGTAAAGGTGAATGTTTCCTTAACCTCAGAACAAACTGCAAAAATTCATAATGTGCTAACAACATTTAACAGTACTTTTACCACAATACCAGGCCGAGCAAAAGGGGTCGAGCATGTAATAGTGCCAAGGAATGCTCATCCTATTAGGCAAAAGACATACAGGCTGCCATAGCAGTTAAGAGCTGACGTGGTTAAGGAAATACAAAAAAATTTAACAACTGGGTACCACAGAGGAGTCGAGGAGTGCTTGGTCATCTCCAATGGTAATTGTAAACAAAAAAGAAGTGGGTGTTAGAATCTGCCTTGATTTTAGGAAACTTAATCAAGTGTCAGAATTTGACAGTTATCCTATACCCAGAATAGATGATTTGGTGGACAGACTAGGGAGTGCAAAGTATATCAGTAACCTTGGTCTCACCAAGGGTTACTGACAAATCACTTTAGCTAAAGAATCCAGAGACAAAATTGCATGTGCCACTCCTGTTGGAGTCTATCAGTTCACCACCATACCATTTGGTTTACATGGTGCGCCAGCTACATTGCAGCGGTACATGGATGTAATTTTATCCCCTCACACTGGTTATTGTGCTGCGTACCTGGATGATGTCGTGGTGTACAGTCCAGACTGAAAAAGCCACCTTGAACACCTACAAGCAGTTGTTTGAGCTATCAAAAATGCAGGTCTGACAATTAATCCTACTAAATGTGCATTGGGCATGAAGGAAACGAGATATTTGGGCTATGTGTTGGGAAATGGAGAAGTCAAACCAGAGGTTTCTAAAATAGAAGCTGTAGCTAACAGCCCTGTCCCTAAAACAAAGAAACATGTCAGGTCATTTTTAGGGCTGGCTGGTTATTATCGGAGATTTGTTCCCAACTTTGTTGAGTTAGATATTTCCCTCACTGAGCTCATGAAAAAACGGTACCCAAATAATGTGAAATGGACCCCAGAGTGTGATGAAGCTTTTCAAGTCATTAAGGCTGCATTATGTTTAGCCCCAGTTTTAAGAAGCACAGATTGTGAGGAACCATTTTTGTTACAAACAGATGCATCAAAGGTAGGCCTAGGTGCAGTCCTGAGTCAAAATGTAGATGGGACAGAACATCCTATTCTGTACATAAGTAGGAAGGTGCATGACAGAGAGAGAAAAGGAATTCCATCACTGAAAAGGAATGTTTAGCAGCAAAGTGGGCCATGGAGTCCCGTAAGTTTTATTTACTAGGAACTGACTTTGTACTCATAATAGATCACAATCCTCTCTGTTGGCTTAACCAAACGACAGATAAAAACTCCAGAATCACAAGGCAGTACCTGGCACTACAGCCATTTAAATTCAAGGTGCTACACAAATCTGGTAAAGAGAATAGCAATGCTGATTTTCTGTCAAGATATGGATCAGGAATTGAGGGTCCTGAAGGTTGAAAAACAAATGTACGAGTTTAAACTTTACTGTTTGCTGTACTGTGACAGAAGAAAAGGATACTGCACATGTGCTTAATTTCTGAAAGTTAGAAGCTAATGTCAGAGAACAGAAAGTTTTGGAAACCTGTTTAATAAACAAGGTTCCCTCTTAAAGATCAAATGCATACCTATTTCATAAAAAGCTTGAATTCACTTGAATTTACATCCCTGTGTCATAACATAGTAACATAGAGGTTGATGGCAGATAAGAACCGCAAGGCCCATCTACTCTGCCAATTGTTTCCTGAAAATATAGTGCTGTTTGGTTTTGTGGTTTTCTTTCTTTATTTATTTAGCTTTTGTTAACCAGGTAGGTACACTAGACAAGACAATTGCCTATTTTCAGGTACGACCTGGGAGAGTACAGGAATAACAGATTTAGGTACATACAATGACATTGTACAAATTAGACACGTTATAGTTCATGTGAGAATACAGATTCAACACAGCATACGAAACATGGTAAGGCACAGATTATACAGTATTAACATAACAAAAATAAACACCTTGTGGGAGATAAGAGCAACACCTTGTGGGAAATTGGCATCTGTGAATGTGCGCTGCAGTAACTGAAAACTGAAGAAACAGTAAATATGTTTCTGACCCTGTCAGTGAGCAATGACATCATACCTCTCCAGCGTGCTGCTTCACCAATTAAGGCCCTGATTGACTGAATAAGCTGTTGTAGTCCCTAGTTAAAGCAGTCAGTAGAGCTAATTGTTTTCACTCAAAGTTTATTACTGACCCATCTGGTTTGTGTTTAGAGAGATATTCTTAAAATCATTCTGTTCTCATAAACAGTTGATCATTTGGGGTTCAGTGCCGAACTGAAGTGGTATGAATGAATGTCTGTGAGAAATTACCTTGGTTGTACCACATATGTTAGTTCTCTGTCATCAAAACTCTGCATCCTATTCTGGCTATATGACACAGGGTTGTTTAATGGATATAAAATAAACTACATTCCATTAATTCATAGAAGCAGCATGTATTTAATGTAGTCTCAATAAATATGTTCATGTGATAATTTTATTTCTATGTCAGACTGACAAATGTGTGTCTGCCACACTCTGCTATTTCAGGAACATGTAATAACTCCTAACATTCAGTTATTTGAGGTTTTCAATGTGGAAATACATCATGTATATGTAGAACTAGAAATACTATATGGCATCCTGATGTTCCTATCTTCTGCCTCTTAGTTGAGGCTGCCGCACCCTGCTTCCCTCTGTCCCCACCCCCCACAGTCAGGGCCAATGCACTCTGTTGCCCAATTGTCCTGCCCCCACAGACAGGGCTGATATGCTCTGCTAAACCCTCGAGTCCCAGGGCCTCTCCTGCCACAGTTTGGGCTGCTGCACCATGCTGCCCCAGGCCACCAAATGTGGGGCTTTTGCTGCACCCTGCTACCCACTTCCATTGCCCCAATTGGGCAGGGCCGCTGCACCACATGTACCCCGGCACACAGACGGAGCTGCTGTACCCTGATGCCCCACGGTGTCCTGCACCATAGTCAAGGCTACACTGCCGAAACTACTCGAAAGAAAAAACAAAAAATACTTTCATCTTGTGTTATAGGGTGGGGGACAGAGGGTAGCAGGATGCAGCAGCCTCAGCTGTTTGTGCAGGAGGCAGCAGGGTGCAGCAGCCCTGACTGTGTGGAGAAGACAGTGGGCAGCGGGTTGCAGCAGCCTCAAATGAGGGCAGGAGACAGGGGCCTTTTGGGCCAGGGAAAGGGGAAGAAGAGAGCTGCTGCCTAAACTGTTGGGCAGGAGACAGGGGCATCAAGATGCCATATAGTATTTCTAGTTATACACATAACTGATGTATTTTCACACAGAAGCCCTCTAAGAACTGAATTTTATGAGTTCATACAGTACATGTTCCGGAAATAGCAGAGTGTGGCAGATACACATTTGTCATTCTGACATTAAAACAAAATTATCACATGAACATATTTATTGAGGTCACAGTAAATACATGCTGCTTCTATGAATTAATGGAATGTAGTTTATTTTATATCCATTATACAGCCAGAATAGAATGCAGAGTTTTGATGACAGAGAACTGAGAGCTGTGATACAGGAACTGTTACTTCTCACAGATTCATTCATACCACTTCAATTCAGCACTGAACCCAAGTAATCAACTTTTTATGAGAACAGATAGATAGATTTTAAGCATATCTCTCTAAACACAAACCAGATGGGTTAGTAACAAACTCGGAGTGAAACAATTAGCTCTACAGACTGTTGTAACTAGGACCTGCAACAGCTTATTTACTCATTCAGGGACTTGACTGCAGAAGCAGCAGGCAGGACAGGTATGATGTCACTGCTCATTGAGAGGGACAAAAATACAGGTTACTCACCTGTAACAGGAGTTCTAGGAGTGGTATATGTTGTTCATCCACACTTGTTGGCAGGTACCTTGCTGCTTTGAGATGAGCCGGAAAGTCTTCAAGCTGGCTCCTCCCACCCACCCGGGTGGTAAAACCCTCGGCTCTGCCCCATGACTCCAGATCTAGCCCGCTGGAAGCCAGGTTGTACGTCGAAGCCGGGGAGGTCGGGTGGGTCGTGTGGATGAACAAAATATACCACTCCTACAACTCCTGTTACAGGTGAGTAACCTGTATTTCTAGGGACGTGGATATGTTGTTCAAGCCACACTTGTTGGCGGACCCCTAGCAGTTCTCCGGGAGGAGGGAGGGAGGCAAGGCGCGCACCCCCTATACTTACTTGGGGAATAAGGACTGGAGAACCAAGGCCACAAAACCAGCATCCTGACGTGACTCTAGGTCAACGTGGTAATGGGAAATAAAGGTGTGTGCTGACTTCCAGGTAGCAGCCCTGCAGATTTCCTGGATAGGGACGTCCCTAGAAGCAGCCACCGAAGCAGCGGTATGGCGGGTTGAATGAGCTCTCATCCCTTTGGGTGGCTCCATGCCCGCCAACCTATAGCAGAGATCTATGCAGGAGGTGACCCACCTGCTTATTGTCCACTTGGCTGCAGGTCTGCCAGGTGCGGCTTCAGCGTAGGTGACAAACAGCTGGTGAACCTCTCCCTGAACTTCAGCTGTCCGCTCCTTACAGTAAGTGAGCACTCTTCTAGGGTCCAGAGTATGGAACCTATATTCGCCTCCAAGGTGTGACTGGGGTAGAACACCGGCAGAGTCAACACCTGATTCAGGTGAAACTCTGACACCACCTTCAGAAGGAATTTCGGGTGGGGACAAAGGACAACCTTGTCCCTGTGGAAGACCAGATAAGGAAACTCGATGGAAAGCGCCTGGAGCTCTCCCATCCTTCTGGCTGACTTGATAGCCACCAAGAAGGCGGTCTTCCACGACAGGTGGGAGATATCGCACCTGTGCATCAGTTTGAATGGTTTGCCCATGAGCTTAGCCAATACCAGCAGTAATTCCCATGGAGGTGGAGGTTCTCGCACCGGAGGGGATATGTGATCTAAGCCTTGGAAAAAGCACCAGACCACCTTCTCCTGCGCCACCGACTGCCTGCTGGCCCGCGCCCGGTAAGCAGAGATGGCTGCCAGGTGCATCTTAAGGGTAGTCAACTGAAGCCCTAGCTGAGAAAGGGACCACAGGTAGTCCAAAATGCTAGCCAATGGACAGGATGAAGGGTCAAACCCTTTGCCCTGACGCCAAATGGAGAATCTCTTCCATTTAAAGGCATAGCATTTTCTGTTCGACTCTTTACGGGACGCCTCAATGATGTTCAGGACCTCGTCGGAAAGACCCAAGGCCCAGAACTCTAGCCGCTCAGGAATCAGGCCGTCAGGTGCAGGGACTGAAGGTCTGGATGGAACACCTTCCCCTTGCTGACTGAGATCAGGTCCGGGCGGGCTGGAAGCCGCCTTGGGAGCCTGGAGCTGAAGCTGAGGAGATCTGGATTCCAGAACTGGCGAGGCCAGTCTGAGCCTACCAGAATCACCTGTGCCTTGTCCCTCTTCACCTTGAGAAGCACCTTGTGGATCAAGGGAAATGGGGGAAGGCGTAGAAGAGGCCCTGGGTCCATGGCCTCGAAAAGGCATCCTCCTGCAGCGAGCCCTGCTGAGGTGGGTGGGCATGAAACAGTCTCAGCTTTGCATTTTCCCTGGAGGCGAACAGGTCCACCTGAGGGGTGCCCCACTGGGAGAACAGGTCTTGAACTACCTACAGCAGGAGAGACCACTCGTGAGATGTAGCACGTATCCGGCTGAGGGCATCGGCCAGACTATTCGAGGCTCCCGCCACATGGATGGCAAGGAGATCCGCCTCCAGGCTGACCACGAGAGACGAAATGCGGAGAGCCTCCTTGCACGGGGCAAAGAGTGTGTCCCGCCCTGACGGTTGAGGTAGTACATGGTCGTGGTATTGTCCGTCTGGGCCTGAACCACTTGACTCCGTACAAATGGAGCAAAGGTGGAGAGGGCTAACCATACCGCTTGCAGCTCCAGCAGGTTGATGTGGCATCGGGACTCCTGTGGGGACCAGAGACCGTGTGCCCTGAGCTCCCACAGATGGGCACCCCAACCCATCAAGAAGGCGTTGGTCATAAGGATGACCGTCGGCTCGGGGCGGACAAATGGGATACCCTCCTGCAGATGACCTGGGATGAACCACCAATGCAGGCCGTCCCACATCTTTTGGGTCATGGTTACTGGCTGGTCCAGAGTACCGGAGCGCTAAGACCACTGGTGGGCTAGTCCCCATTGCAGGGGACACATATGCCAGTAGGCCCAATGGACCACGCTGGTGCAAGCCGCCATGAGACCCAGAAGGCTCAGGAAGTCCCGGGAAGGGTGCAGTTGCCCAACCTGAAATGACGGGGCAAAGGAGGAAAGGACCTTGGCCCTGTCCGCCGGGAGCCGGGCTCTAGCTCGAAGACAGTCGAGCTCTGCCCCGACGAACTGAATCACCTGCGATGGCACGAGTTCCGATTTGACCTCGTTGATCAGGAGGCCAAGTTGAGAGCAGACCTGGAGGGCCAGATCTGTGGACCACTCCACCTCCAATCTGGAGGGGGCTGCTATCAGCCAGTCGTCCAGATAAGGGTACACCCGAACCCCTCGGCACCGCAGAAATGCTGTCACCACTACCATGCATTTGGTGAAGACCCTGCGAGCTGGAGAAAAGGGCATGGCCTGGAACTCGTAAAGGGACCCCTCCACTCTGAAGCGGAGGAATCACCGATGAGACGGATGGATTGGAACGTGAAAGAACGTGTCCTGGAGATCCAGAGAACAAAACCACATGCCTAGTTCCAAGGATGGTATGATCTGAGCCAGAGTGACCATCCTGAAGGTGCGTGGCCTTAGGAACTTATTCAGGTCATGCAGATCGAGAATGGGGCACCAGCCCCCTGTCCGTTCTGGGACCAGGAACTACCTGGACACAAACCCTGGGCTTGGAGGAGGATCCGCCACCTTGCTGATCACCTCCTTTTGGAGGAGCAGAGCTATGTCGGCTCAACGAGCCGACAGTCTGCGGAATCGGTAGCCTCCCCAAGGGGCGAAGGCTCGAAAGGGAGGGGTCTGCTCGAATTCCAGAGGCAGATCCCTGCTGACCACTTCCAACACCCAACGGTCCGTGGTTATAGCGGACCAGGCGGAAAGGAAGTGGCTGAGCCGGCCCCCCACGGGGGGACCCAGGGGAGGAGTGACGAGGTTGGGGGTGGCAACCCTCAACCCATCACTGGGTAGGCTTGGAGGAAGGGCCAGCCAAGGAGCCGCTTGAACCTTTCCCTTCAGGCTTCCTGTTGGAGGAAGCAGCAAGTTTGGCCTTGGGACGCCAAGCATGAGCCTGCTGGCCCTGCTTCTGGTGATGCTGGGCCGGTCGTGCTGCAGGGGTGGAAGGGGGAAAAGGGCTTACGCTGTTGCTGGCGGTCTTTGTCCTTCTGGGCAGATATGACCGAGTCCAAGGTGGTACTGGACTTCTTGATCCGCTGGAGGTGGCCCTCCACCTTGGGCCCGAACAAGTCAGTGCCCAAAAAGGGGACGTCTGCCAGCTCGTGCTGGGTATCTGCCGTGAAGGTCGAGATCTGCAGCCAGGCTCTGCGGCGCATGGCTACTGCGGCCGCTACTGACCGGGCACAAGAGTCTCCAATGTCCAGAGCAGTCTGGAGCTGTTGCCTTCCTTGATCCTGCACCTGCTTGACCGTCGTTTGAAGGTCAGCCGGGAGATGAGGAAGCACAGCCCAAAAGGGCGTGTGAAAAGTGTGTCATCAGTAGAGCCGTGCTAGCCTGTTGAATGCCTAGGGAGGCGGCAGCATAAATTTTGTGTCCGGAGCAGTCCAGGTTTTTGGACTTGTCCGGGGGGCTTCTCTACATTCCTGGCATTTCCGGAGTGCCAGAAAACGCTATCGATCACCAGCCCCTCAGCTGAGGGGTGCTCTGAAAAACCGGAGAGGGAACTGGTCGGGACTGCGTACTTGAGGGCCATCCTGGCCGAAGGCGCAGGACAGGAGGCAGGCCACTGCCCAACTCCAAGGCTGGACCAACAATGGCCTCTGCCACGGGAAAGGCCTCTGTGGGGGAATCCCCTCGGTCCAAAATCTCCGTGAGGGGATATCTGGCCCATTTCTGCACGGGTTTGAGCTGCATCCCAGTAGACTCTGAGATGAGCCAAAGAATACCGAGGAACAAGGATGGGCTCTCGTCCACCGACAGACCCCCGGAGAATTCCAGGTCGAGGGGCCTGTAAGACAGGGAGAAGTCGTTGGACTCTGAGGAGTCTGCGAAGAGCTGCTGAGCGCCTGAGCCACCCTCCACTCGCCGAGGCCGATTGGGGGTGAGAGTGACCGACAACCTGTGGGCAAGCCCTGACCCAACCGAGAATCCTTGGCCGAGGCCCCAGTCTTCGGTTGCAGAGGTGGTGGTTCCACCACAATGGGTGGAGCAGCTGGTTTCAGCCGAGCAATCAGCACCGGAGTCGGCTCCTCGACCAAGGAACCGAGGGCGAGAGATCGCTTTGGCCGCTCGGGTGACAGCCAGTTAATTGCTGGGGAAGGTGACGGAGTCGGCTTGTTGCCGGCCAACAAGAGCTGCTGCTGCTGCATCATATCCTCATAGCGCCGATGCAGCTTGCGCCAGAGCCTGTCCTCCAAAGAGGATGATGAGGAAGAGCGGTGACGCCGCTTTCCGTGATGTCGTGACTGAGACCGCCGACGTCGGCGGGACTTGCCCGATATGGAAATGGACTGAGACTGAGGCCATCAGGGTCACCGACGGGTCGAAGAAGGGGCAGGGAAACCCACCCAGCCTCCGGATCAGGGTCCTTGACCAGGGACTTCGGCTCGGGAGGCCGAGGCAACTCCTCGGTAGGCACCAGGGGAACCGGTGAAAGAGGGTTGTCGGCCTCTCCAGTCGACAGCCCGTCTAATGGGTCAAGAAAAATCTCGACCGCATCGACAGGTATCTTGGCCGGCTGAACTGACGGGGACACCAAAAAGCCAGCGGCCTTGGCCGCAACCTCGACCGAAGTCGACAGAGGACAGTTCGGGGAGCGAGATCTCTCCCTCTCCCACAAACGTCGAAGGTGCGACTTACCTTTCGGGCCCTTCTTCTTAGACCGACTGAAGTGAGTCCCTGAAGGCCCCTCTCCCCTGGTGAAGAGGGACTGACAAAGCTCCCGAAAGCAAGCGGTGTAGGAGGAGCCCAAGGAGAGCAGGATAAACACAGACACCGAGGAAGATGAAGATGCGGCCTGGGCCGCCGCCTCCTCGAGGGCGGTTAACTACTTCAGCTGCTCCGTGGAGCCCGCAGCTGCGAACACCACCCAACGGGCCTCTCTTGACTTCACCGGCGGAAACCGTTTTTTAGGGCGTCCCAGTTGGAGTCGGGCAGCGTGGTCTTCAAGAACCAAAGCCGAACAGGACTTGCAAAGATCGCAGGCCTACGGATCGAGGCCAAGCCCAAGGCAGTAGACGCACATGGCATGCGGGTCAGTCCGAGACATCGTCTGCCCGCAAGGGCACCGACGGAAACCGGGAGTAGATTTGGAATCCATCATAGCCGTGAAGGAAGAAGAAGACTGAAGTCACGTAAACTTCAACACGATTTTCGGTAAAACCGAAGGTTTAAGATCCAGGCCTAGAGACACAAGAGCGCTAAGAAGGGAACCTGAGCTTCCAAGCAGTAAGGAAGATCTGGCGTCATGGGAGGAGCCAGCTTGAAGACCTTCTGGTTCATCTTAAAGTGGCAAGGTACCTGTGAACAAGTGTGGATTGAACAACATATCCACATCCCTAGAAACATCTTTACTGTTTCTTCACTCTTTTCAGTTACTGCAGAGCACATTAACAGATGCTGATTTAAAGAAAACCGCAAAACTGAACTGCATTATATTTTCAGGAAACACTAATCATGACATAGGGATGTGTATTCAAGGGGATTCAAGCTTTTTATGGAACATGTGTATTTGATCTTTAAGGAGGGGGTGCATGTGACAGGGTTGAATGGGACCCTGTCCCAGCAGTTAAGAAGAGTTTGAATCCAGGGATCTGTTCTGTTATTTCCTTTCCTGTCTCTTGTCTGTCTGGTTACGCAACCACATTTTCCTGTGAGACCTAGGACTTGATCACCCTGACAGTCTCGCAATTCTTGCCTCTCACTGTCTTTCAGTCTTCCCTTGCTTTTTTATTTTTGGTTATATCTTTCTACTACTTTGCCAGCTTATCTCCGGAGGGAGCTCCAGCCCCGTTCCCCAGCGTCCACCATCCGGCACTGGTCTGGCTCCCAGGGCTTAACCCCAACCCGGTGGGGCTGGTGGGGTTCCCCAACCCCCATCAGAGATTGGATTCAGTGGGTCAGCTCCATGGCTGGCCGGGAGTGGAGCCAGTGAGGCCCTGGATTTTCTCCCCAGGAGTTGAGGCGTGCAATGACACATGTGAAAAGGAGCATGCACACTTCTGCATGTGCTCCCTCCAAGAGTCTGCCCTGACTCCTCCTTCTACAGTGCAGCGCCCTGTCCCCCAGCTTCCGCTAGGGAGCAGGCAGGCACCAACCTCTGAGAACCCCCCCTCCCCAGAGAAGGAGAGCAGGTCCATCAGATGCTCAATCCTTCTCACGTCCTACCGACTCCTAGGTAGCGTGCCATTCCCGAACACATCGCCGGCGTGGTCGCGAGGAAAGGCGTCCAGCGCCTCAGCCCCACCAGGCCTGACTTCCCTTGCTGTTTCTCTTTTCCCCCCTAGCATATCTCCTGGTATAAAAACATATGCAAATCATTATATGGAAATGTAACTGATATTGGGATCCTTGTTTAGAAATTATATACTGTAGTGTTACAGTTGAAATGTGTAGTTTGAGATGATTGCAAAAAGCTACTGGTAACTCAAGGGGTTAACCTCGGAGCAGATGTTAAGCCCTTTTTCAGAAGCTGTGGAGAAGGAGCCTCAGTTCTGGGACATTGTGCTGTGGCTGCACCTGCCTGCAATTTACAAGAACATTTTAGAAAAAAAAAACACGATGCTTGTTAAGAAGGGGAGTTGCAAAGACTTAGCAAGAGGTGCAACATTTTGGGAGACCCAAAGATTGAAGGAAAACTCAGGTGGATCTTCTCTGTTTATTCTGCCTTTGTAAATAGTTGTTCTGAACAATTTTAGTTTTTTATGTTACTGCTAGTACTAATAAACACTTTTTGTGAATTCTACAACTGCTCCTGGTTTTTCCTATGCTTCCTGACCTGTGCTTCAAAGACACAGCCTTGCCGACAACCCGTGTGAGGGAACGGATCTGGTTACTAGTGATCGGGTGACTGGTATCCCAGCAAAGAGGGATATAAGCAGTGTACTCTGCCACTGTAGCGGTCCCTTTTTGTGGGCTAGGGAGCTTTCTCTCCCCACAGAGGTGCGTTCTGTGCAAGTGAGATTAACAGTGGTTATGTGCATCACCATGAGTTGGGCAAGCAGGTGGAAAATTGTGGCAGACAGGATAAAAGGCAGTGGCAAATTAGGACCTTGAGCCAGCAGCCTCACTCCCATACCTAGGCTGTACTTAGTCAGGGAAGTGCAGACACTGGTCTCTCCGCCAGCCCCACTCCCATGCCTAGACTGTACTCAGTCTGGGTAAGTGGGAATACCAGCCTCTCCTCCAGCCCCACTCACATGCCAACACTGTACTCAGGAGAACTGGGAATGCCTGCCTCCCCTCCGGCCCCACTCCTATGCCAAGACTCAGGGGAAGTGGGGACAGCAGCATCTCCTCCGGCCCCACTCCCATGCCTAGACCGTACTCAGTCGGGGGAACATGGACACCTGCCTCTCCTCCAGCCCTACTCCCATGCCTAGAATGTACTCAGTCAGGGAACTGCTGACACCGGACTCTCCTCTGGCCCCACTCCCATGCCTAGACAGTACTCAGTCAACAAAACAAAACAATGGTAAAAGCCACTAAGGTTCTCAAAAGAGGTGCAGGGAAGGTTAAGAAGAAAAGGATAACATTCAGGAAATATAAGGAAACACAGAAGGAGCAAGACAGAGAACTATATCAGTTAAAGCAGGCGGAGGCAGGGAAGGCAGTCAGAATAGCAAAGGCCCAAAGTGAGGAAAAGATAGCCAACTCTGTTAAGAAGGTGGATAAAACCTTTTATATATACATTAGGAAGCGAAGAAAGACCAAGAGAGGGAAACTGAGGCTTAATAAAGGGGAGGGAATGTGGTCAGAGAGTAACAGTGAAAAAGCAGGGATACTGAACGAATAGTTCTGCTCAGTATTTACAATAGAAGAGGAGGGGGAGGTACCTAAACCAAACAATAGAAACACACTGGATAAGGGGGTTGATACCAGTCCATTCACAGAAGAAAGGGTTCCGAAAGAAATCTTAAAACTGAAGGTGGACAAAGCAATGGGGTCTGATGGGATTCACCCCAGAATTCTAAAAGAACTAATGGGAGAACTAGCGACACCACTGACTACCCTCTTTAACAGATCATGGGAGGATGGGGTGGTACCTGAGGACTGGAGGTGGGCAGATGTGATTCCACTTCACAAAAGTGGGAGCAAGGCAGAGACAGGAAACTACAGACCTGTTAGTTTGACCTCAGTGGTAGGTAAAATGATGGAATCACTTCTAAAGAAAGAATTGTTGAGTATCTAGAGGCCAGCAGGGCACAGGACCCAAGGCAGCATGGATTCACAGCGGGAAGGTTGTGTCAGACGAATCTAATAGATTTCTTTGGGTGACCAAAGTAGTAGACCAGGGAGGGTCTGTGGATATGGCCTACCTTGACTTTAGCAAGGAAACTGACACAGTCCCACACAAAAGACTAAAAGGGAAGTCTCCCATAGTTTCACACCAATATTTTCCCAACTCCTTATGTGTAACTGTTGTGTGCCTCCTCCAGCTGCCAACAGTCCTATTGCTGTCCAAGTCTAGATTATAAACAAAAATATACAGCCTCCAGAAGTTATCAATGTGTTTGTCCTCCATTTTACCATTAATGTTGCTGGAGGATGATGTAATCAGAGCAACAGATAATGGTGCTGCACTAAATGCAGTTCCACCAGTAAAGCAAACCCACAATGTTTGGTTCTCCACTTGAGTAATGGAGGAACCCTTTAAGTGTTGTGCACATCCTGAAGTGCAGGTCTAATAGGGACTAGGACCATGTGAGTGTGATGCAGCACTGATTTGAGGTATATACTGTATTTATATAAGGAAGTGCCTATATGTGTTGTGTTACTGTTTCTGTTAGCAAAAATAGTTTACCCAGTAAATGACTCTGGGTACAACAAGAGTTTTAAGTGTTATCATACAGCTGTTGTATTATGTACTATGTGTGTTAGCATTCTCTGTTTTGATTGACACCAGCAGTGAGAAACAATCTTGCAAATATGCCCCTTTCCCTTTGTAACTAGGCAGTCAGTGATTGGATGGCTGCTGTAAGGCAATAAAGAGTTCAGCTATAACAAGGAATAGGTTACCAGGAAAGCTTAAACTGCAGCATATGGAAGAAGGGTAATCTAGTGGTTAAAGCATAGGCACAAGAACTGGGAGGCTCTGGTTCAAATCCTACTAGAGTCCCTTACTCTCTAATCCTTAACAAGTGCCCCTAGCTTCCTTGGGAACTGTGATGACCCCTCAGGTCTATGACTTTAAAAGTGCCCCCATTCCCATTATAAATTATTAGCAGTGGTGTGAGAGCTACAGCACTTCACTTTGAAGGTACCGAGGACAAGCTCTTCCCCCAGTTTGTAATGCTAGCATATGAAGTAGGATGTTCTTCGCAAATCAGATGCTACACTTCCGGCTGCTGTAGGTAAAGAAACTAATCCGTCTCAGTGTTTGTAGTGCTCTGTATTTGCTTAGCTCATTCCTCCCATGTCATATGCATTCTGTGTCATGGTATTTCCAGTCAGAAACTCAGATTTAAGGAGCTTGTGAAATGTCAAACAATACACTTTATAAAGTAAGTGATCTAGCGCTCCACTTCCAGGCTGTTGAAGGGGGGGTGTATCATTTGTGCAAAGGAGGAATTCAATCTTGTGTGATCCTTTAGGAAACTGCCCAGGCCCACCTTGTAAATGAGTCTTCTTAAGGGTGTTCACCTAGTTCAATACAGATTGACTGCCTGATTGACTGACTCAGTCTACTACTCTCCACAACATGTTACAACTGTCTCACAGAGAGAAATGAGCAGTACAAAGAAACAGATTTTGTTTCCTGTGAATGAAATACTATTAGATGTATTATTTGCTCTACACATACAGTATTAAGGCTACAAGTACTACTCCCTGTGTGAGTTGCATGACAGAACTGTCTTAAGCCAATGCAAACAAACTAAAATCAGGATAGACAGCATTGATATCCTTCTGTTTTCTTCTGCACTGTTGCTGCAGTGACATCAAGGAATGGGAGGGGTTGTATTACAAGTGACTCATCTGCATGTAAATGGAGGCTTGCTTGACACTTTACTACCTTGTGTTAGAGCCTCAGACTCTAGATATGTGTTGCAACAGAAGAAATGACTGCTCTCTTATTGACATATGTACAGTAATTCATGTAATGTATAAAAAATATATCAGAAATATCCAAATCATAAATATACAGGAGTCTTCTCCTTTAATAAACAAGTTAGCCTACCTTGGAGTGGGTCCCAAGGTGGTAGCCTGGGTGAAAAACTGGCTGGACAACAGGACACAGAGGGTAATAGTAAACGGAGTCCACTTTGAAGAAAGGGGGGTTACTAGCGGGTTGCCGCAGGGTTCAGTACTGGGACCGATCCTCTTTAATGTCTTTATAAGTGACACTGCGGAGGGACTGGAAGGAAAAGTATGCCTCTTTGCAGACGACACAAAGATCTGCAATAGGGTTCATACACAAGGTGGGGGGTGGAAAGGATGAGAAGGGACTAGGCGAGGTTGAAGGAATGGTCAAATGTATGGCAGCTTAGATTCAATGCAAAAAAGTGCAAAGTAATGCACCTGGGAAACAAAAACCAGGGGAAGAGTACACAATGGGGGGTGAGATACTAACAAGAACAAAAATGGAAAGGGACCTGGGGGGTAGTCATATCAGATGACCTAAATGTGGGCAAGCAATGTGAAAAGGCAGGAAGGAGGGCTGGGGGATACTGGGATGCATAGGGAGAGGCATCACCAGTAGAAAACAGGAAGTTGTTATCCCTCTGTACGGACAGTTGGTGAGACCCCATCTGGAGTACTGCGTGTAGTTCTGGAGATCCCATCTCTGCAAGGACATAGACAGGATGGAGGCTGTCTAGATGAGGGCAACTAAAACGGTGCAGGGTCTGCACAAGAAGCCATATGAAGAGAGACTAAAGGAACTTAATATGTATACCCTCGAGGGAAGGAGGGGGAGGGCGGATATGATAGAAACTGTCAAGTACCTCAAGGGAATCCACAAAGTCCAAGAGGGTAGCATCTTTCAGAAAAAGAGACTGTGCAAGAACAAGGAGGCACAATTTGAAGATAGAGGGGGACAGCTCAGAGGTAATGTGAGGAAGTATTTTTTCACGGAGGGAGTTGTAGATGCATGGAACGGCCTTCCTGTGGAGGTCGTGGAGTCAAAAACAATGGGGGGATTCAAGAATGCATGGGACAGACATAAGGCAATTCTAGAGGGGGGTAGGAGGAAGTAGGCTGTTGGCTAATTAGGATCTGCAGCTTATCCATTAGGAAGGGAAATGGGCAGATTAGGTGGGCCAAATGGTCCTTATCGGCTGTCAAATTCTATGTTTCATTCAGGGGAAGTGGGAACACAGACTTCTCCTCCGGCCCTGCTCCCATGCCTAGACTATACTCAGAGAAGTGGGAACACTGGCTTCTCCTTCAGACCCACTCCCATGCCTAGACCGTACTTGGTCAGGGGAAGTGGGAATACTGGCCTCTCCTTCGGACCCACTCCCATGCCTAGACTGTACTCGGTCAGGGGAAGTGGGAATACTGGCCTCTCCTTTGGACCCACTCCCATGCCTAGACCATACTCAGTTAGGGAAGTGGGGCTGCCTGCCTCTCCTCCGGCCCCACTCTCATACCTACACTGTGCTCAGTCAGGGTGAGTGGGGATGCCTGCCTCCCCTCTGGCTGCACTCCCATGCCTAGACTGTACTCCACAGTCTCTCTTTCAGCCTCCCATCCCATGCCTAGACTACACTCAGTCAGGGGAAGTGGGGACACCAGCATCTCCTCCGGAAACACTCCAACACCTAGACTGGACTCAGTAAGGGGAAGAGGGAATACCGTCCACTCCTCCAGACCCACTCCCATGCCTAGACTGTACTCAGTCTGGGGAAGTGGGGATGATTGCCTCCCCTCTGGCCCCATTGCCAGGCGTAGAATGTACTCATTTGGGGCAGGGGGGAGATGCCTGCCTCTCCTTCAGCCCCTCTCCTGTGCCTAGACTATAAACAGTCATGAGAAGTGGGGATGCCTCACCTCAGGCCCTATTCCGATGCCGAGACTGTACTCAGTCTGGGTAAGTGGGGATGCCTGCCTCTCTTCCAGCCCTGTGACATGGTTGATTTGGACCATGTCCCAGTTGTTATGGTGAGTTTGAATGCAGGGATCTGTTCTTTTCTTTCCTGTCTTTTGTCTGTCTGATTGCGCAACCAAATTTTCTCGTGAGACATAGGACTTGATCACCCCGACAGTCTCTCAATTCTTTGCCTCTCACTATCTCTCTATCTTCACTTGCTGTTTCTATCTTTTCCTCCCTTGCATATCTTCTGGTATAAAAATATATGCAAATCATTATGTGGAAATGTAACTGATATTGGGATCCCTTTGTTTAGAAATTATACAGTGTTACTGTTTAAATATATATAATTATAGTTTGAGATGATTGCAAAAAAGCTATTTGGAACTTAAGGGGTTAACCTGAGAAACAATTTTTAAGTCTTCTGCAGAAGCTGTGGGGAAGGGGCCTCAGTTCTGGGACATTGTGTTCTGGCTGCACCTGCCTGAAATATACAAGAACATTTTACAAAAAAACAGGATGCTTGTTAAGAAGGGGGGTTGCAAAGACTTGTAAAACAGAGCTGCAGTTTCTTGCAAGAGACACAGAGATTGAAGGAAAACTCAGATGGATCTTCTCTGTTTATTCTGCCTTTGTAAATAGTTATACTGAACAAGTTAATTTTTTTATGTTACTGCTAGTACTAATAAACACTTTTACCAATTCTACAACTGCTCCTGGTTTTTCCTATGCTTCCTGATCTGTTCCTTGACCACAAGCCCCACTCCCATGCACAGACTGTACTCAGCCGGGTGACTGGGGATGTCTGCTCTCCTCTGGCTCCACTCCCATGCATAGACTGTACTCGGGAAGTGGGGATGCCTGCGTCTCCTCCAGTCCCACTTCCATGCCTAAGACTGTACTTAGGAAAACTGGGGATGCCTGCTCTCCTCTGGCCCCACTCCCTTGCCTAGATTGTACTAAGTCTGGGTGAGTGGGGATGCCTGCTCTCTTCTGGCCCCACTCCCTTCACTTGCCTAGACTGTACTCAGTCAGGGGAAGTGGGGATGCCGGCTTCCCCTCCAGTCTCACTCCAATGCGTAGAATGTACTCAGTCAGGTGAGTGGAGATGCCTGCCTCTCCTCTGGTCCCACTCCCATACCTACACTGTGCTCAGTCAGGGTGAGAGGGGGTGAATGCCTCTCCTCTGGCCCCACTCCCATGCCTAGATTGTACTCAGTCAGGAGGGGTAGGGATGCCTGCCTCTCCTCAAGCCCACTCCCATGCCGAGATTATACTTAGTCAGGGTAAGTGGGGCTGCCTGCCTCTCCTTCAGCCCCACCCCCATGACTAGGCTGTACTCAGTCAGGATGAGTGGTGACGCCTGTCTCCCCTTCGGCCACACTTCCATGCATAGACTGTACTCAGTCAGGCTGAGTGGGGATGCCTGCCTCTACTCTGGCCCCACTCCCATGCCTAGATTGTACTCAGTCAGAGTGATTGGGGCTGCCTGCTCTCATCCAGCCCCACTCCCTTGCCTAGACTGTACTTAAGTCAGGGTGAGTGGGGATGCCTGCCTCTCCTCCGGACCCACTCCCATGCCTAGATGATACTCAATCAGGGTGAGTGGGGCTGCCTGCTCTCCTCTGGCCCCACCCCCTTGCCTCAATTGTACTTAGTCAGAAGAAATGGGGATGCCTGTTTCTCCTCCGGCCCCATGCCCAGAACATAGTCAGGGGAAGTGGGGATGTCTGCCTCCCCTCTGGCTCCACTGCCATGCCTAGAATGTACTCGGCTGGGTGAGTGGGGATGCCTGCCTCTCCTCCGGCCCCACTCCCATGCTTAGACTGTACTCAGTCTGGGGAAGTGGGGATTCCTGTCTCCCTTCCAGTCCCACTCCAATGCCTAGACAGTGCTCAGTCAGGAGAAGTGGGGCTGCTTGCCTCTCCTCCAGCCCCACTCCCATACCTACACTATACTCAGTCAGGATGAGTGGGGATGCCTGCCTCTCCTCCAGCCCAACTCCCATGCCTAGATTGTACTCAGTCAGGAGGGTTGGGGATGCCTGCCTCTCCTCAAGCCCACTCCCATGACGAGACTATACTTAGTCAGGGTGAGTGGGGCTGCCTGCCTCTCCTTCGGCACCACTCCCATACCTAGACTGTACTCAGTCAGGGTGAGTGGGGCTGTCCGCTCTCCTCTGGCTCCACTCCTTTCCTTAGACTTCACTCAGTCAGGGTGAGTGGGGATGCCTGCCTCTCCTCCGGACCCACTCTCATACCTAGACTGTACTTAGTCAGTGCGAGTGAGGAAGCCTGCCTCTCTTCCAGCCCTACACCCATGCCTAGACTGTACTCCGGATGAGTGGGGTTGCCTGCTCTCCTCCGGCCCCACTTGCATGCTTAGACTGTTCTCAATCAGCAGAAGTGGGGATGCCTGCCTCACCTTAGGCCCTATTCCCATGCCCAAACTGTACTCAGTCTGAGTAAGTGGGGATGCCTGCCTCTCTTCCAGTCCCACTCTTATGCATAGACTGTACTCAGTCAGGGTGACTAGGGATGCTTGCTCTCCTCTGGCCCCACTTCCACGCATAGACCGTACTCAGGGGAAGTAGGAATGCCTTCCTCTCCTGTTGCCCCACTCCCATGCCTCAAATGTACTAAGGGGAAGTGGGGATGCCTGCATCTCCTTCAGTCCCACTCCCGTGCCTAGACTGTACTTAGTTAGGAGAACTGGGGATGTCTGCCTCCCATCTGGCCACACTACCATGGCTAGAATGTACTCAGTCGGGAGGGTGGGATTGCCTGCCTCTCTTTTGGCCCCACTCCCATGCCTAGACTATACTCAGTTAGGGGAAGTGGGGTCCCTGCCTCTCCTTTGGCCCAACTCCCAGGCCTAGACTGTACTCGGTCAGAAGTGGGGATGCTTGCCTATCCTCTGCCCCACTCCCATGCCTAGGTTGTTCTCAGTCAAGAGAAGTGGGGATGCCTCCTCTCCTTCAGCCTGATTACCAGAGGCCTAGACTGTGTTCAGTAAGGGAGAGAGTGGAGCTGCCTGCCTCTCCTCTGGCCTCACTTACATGCTTAGACTGTACTCAGTCAGGGTGTGGGGTTGCCTGCCTCTCCTCCGGAGCCACTCCCATGCCTAGATTGTACTCAGTTGGAAGACATGGGTATGCCTGCCACTCCTCTGGCCTTACTCCCATGTCAAGACTGGAAGTGGGGACACTGGCCTCTCCTCCGGTCCCACTCCCATACCTAGACTGTAGTCATTCAGGAGATGTGGGGATGCCTGCCTCTCCTTCGGCCCCACTCCAGGGCCTAGGCTGTACTCAGTCAGGGATAGTGGGGATGCAAGTCTCTCCTCTTTCCCCACTCCCATACCTATAGCGTACTCATTCAGAGTTAGTGGGGATGCCAGCCTGTCCTCCTGCCCCACTGCCATGCCTAGAATGTACTCAGTCACGGGAAGTGGGGATGCCTGCCTCCTCTCTGGCCCTACTGCCATGCCTAGAATGTACTCAGTCAGGGGGGTTGAGGATGCCTACTTCCCCTCAAGCCCCACTAATCAGAAGGGAGAAACCGTCGGGGGACTACGGCGGGACGCTCAAAGGTGTCAAGCTGGGTAGTTGCTGACCATCTTGAAGGGGGGAAGTCAGGCCTAGAAGCACAGAGAAAGAATAAAAAAACAAACAAACAAAAAAAAAAACAGTTGAATTCGACCAACACTGATGAAACAAGAAAAGCAGTGTACACACACCACGGGTCAGGTATTATACATTTATTCAAGCCTCAACATATGTGAAGCAAATGCCCCTACTTATTGCCTCCTTGACAGACACTTCCTCAGGGGATGGAGTCAGCAAGTGAACAACCACCTTTTATAATTACAAAAATGTTCATAATTAATTGACCCCAAATTATGCTTCCTTAATAATTAGATCTAAATATGCAAGGGGTTTTTGTTTTAATTGTGGTCTTTTTGGATGGAGAGTACTAGCAGGAAACTGAAAAAAATTGAGGGTTAGTGTAAATCAATACGGATAACCGCTTTTGTTGGAGGACCTCCCTTTTGATGAATACTGGTGTTAGTAGTGTATCATGATACACAAAAATTGGATAAAAATGAACCGTTAAAAGCATTCGGAAGAGAAGGTTTATACAATAATTCTTTACATGTGGACACTTACGTAACCGCACTGTGGAATACTGACACTCTCTTTAAAGTGAGACCGGAACGTTAAGGAAGCATGATTTGGGGTCTATTAATTACCGTAAATCTCTGTAACCATAAAAGGTGGCTGTTCACTTGTTAACTCCGCCCACTGAAGAAGCCTCCATCAAAGAGGTAATACGTGGGGGTTTGCTCAACGTTTGTGGAGGCTTTCATATATTTATAATACCTCACCTTGTGTGCAGCTTTTTTTGTTTCATCAGTGTTCCTGCTGGGTCTGACGGTACCTTTAGTCCCTGGTGTGCGCCCCTTGCTTAATTCTCTGAGTTAGACTAACAGACCATACCACTGATGATCATCTCTGCAGTGCAGTTACACTGACATCACAACTCTCTGGGAAGGTGAGAAGGCATTTGTTAGTATCATGCTTGCAGTAAGGGCAGATGCTCTGACTGAAGATGAAATTCTGACCTTCGCTTGCAATATCTCTGCCAAGGAAAGCTACCGTAACACAGGGGGGCTAAATGATAAGGAGTCTGAATAAATTTATTCATAGACACGACAGTATCTCTGCTGCTCTGACACCGTCTATCACTATGGATTAAGCCAAAGCTGCTACCTTCACTTTTCAAGCCAACTTCAGTAATCTCCCTTTTCACACTCTGCCTGTGAGAGAGCAGTAAAAAAAAACAGAGATAACACAAAGCCCCTGAAATATGTTTTAACAAATGGTTAACCAATTTTCACTTTAAAGAATGCTTCAAATCAAGGCCAAGTTAAACCCTTCTGTCACCTTTTATCTGCCTTTGATTTATGCAACTGAGCTCCAAGTTACATTATTTCTAGAATAACTTAAAAAAAAAATCACTCAGCTTCATGTAATTTTTAGAAAATGTAAGCTGGAAATATAAGTATTTTATACAATATGGTGCTAACTCTAAAAAAAAATATAAAGATGGCAAGATGTTAGCACTGACCAAAGTACCGAAATGAAAATAACTGCGATTTGCTATATGTTTTAGTGTCTTCAAAGGTCCTTCCTTCCTTCCACTCATCCTGACATTTCCAGACTGGACAATCCTTAGATTTCTAAAATTCCAGTCTCTTACTATGGAAGTGTTACAGAACAAACCAGTATTTCTGAGATCTGAACACACCCCGTCTGATATAGACACAGATTCCATTGCACAACTTCCATATTTAAAAAGCTACGTGTTACTAAAGTAAAAGAGATAGACGTGGGAGCCTGGATTTACAACAATTATTTTTAATTATAGAGTTTTTTTTTTTATTTAATTACAACTTCTTCCCTTCTGTGGCAGTTCTTGGGGTCCCTGCACGTTTCATATGCTGCCCACCCAGTAAATTTGAGCCCCAGCTCCCCTCTAGACCTGTCATACGAACAAGCCAGCAGAGGAAGGCAATTTGGTCTATCAAGTCTGCTCGTATTGCAGGGTCCACAGCTCGAGCTAATGTCCCTGCCCTCCCTCCCCACTCCTCCCATCCTCCCTACCCATGATTCTTATCTTCCCCCTATGCCTATCCCAGCCTCTCTTAAAGCTGCTTACTGTCTTTAACGAGATTACCTCTTCTGGCAGTGCATTCCAAGTGTCCATCGCCCTTTCTGTGAAGAAGTGCTTCCTGACATCCCTCCTAAACCTCC
Source organism: Neoceratodus forsteri (assembly GCA_016271365.2). Lineage (NCBI taxonomy): Eukaryota > Metazoa > Chordata > Ceratodontiformes > Ceratodontidae > Neoceratodus > Neoceratodus forsteri. The sequence goes on from CM057458.1 coordinate 7,358,143, forward strand.
CACCCTCCGGCTTAAGACTGTGCCCCCTCGTGATATGGTTGCCACTCAGCTTAGAGACTTTCCTTATCAACATTATTTATCCCTTTTAAGTACTTGAATGTCCCAATCATGTCCCCTCTCTCTTTCCTGTCTTCCAGGGAGTACATGTTCAGTGCCCTCAACCACTCCTCGTATGCCTTGCCCTGCTGACTGGCTATCATCTTTGTAGCCCTCCTCTGTACCTTCTCCAGCAGGTTAGTGTCCTTTTTGAGGTGTGGGCACCAGTACTGAACTCCATACTCTAGATGCGGCCTTACCAGTGACCTGTACAAGGGCAGTATAACCTCCTCTCTCCTACTACTGATCCCCCTAGCTATGCATCCCAGCATCTTGTTTGCCTTTGCTGTTGCTTTCTTGCACTGCGTGGAGTGCTTCACGTCACTAGTGATCATCACTCCCAGGTCCTTCTCCTCTGATGCAGCTACTCGGACTCCGCCCAGGTAATACTCTGCCTGGGATTCTTGGCTCCAATATGCATAATTTTGCATTTCTTGGTATTTGGCATCTGTCCACCACAATCTGCAGCCAAACGTCTCCCTTGGCTTAATTCCCTAGATGAGTCCTCTTCTTTCGAAGGGGCTGTCACCTAGTCGGAAGGTGGCACAGCATTCAGCGATGGGTTGCAGTGGTGATGGAGAGGGGACAGCATGTTTGTGCATCCAAGGGGTGTGGTGGCCTTACACTCCAGTTTGTCATTCTGAAAAATGAAAGGCACCACTTAGTGCCACAGACTGGGTCATGAGCATGCCAGCGTGGTCCCCCACCGTCTAGTACCATGGAGTGGGCCATGAGCATGCCAGCATGGTCCCCACCACTAAGTAACATGGAGTGGGTCATGAGCACGCCAGTGTGATCCCGACCACTTTGTGACACGGAATGGGTCATGAGCATGCCAGTGTGGTCCCCTACCACTTAGTGCTACTGAATGGGTCATAAACATGCCAGCGTGGCACCTCCACTGCTCAGTGCCACTGAGTGGTCATGAGAATGTTAGCATGGTCCCGTTACTTAGTGACATGGAGTGGGTCATGAGCATGGTGGCGTGGTCTCCCACCACTTAGTGCCACTTGAGTGGGTCATATGCATGCCAGCATCGTCCCCAATGCTCAGTGCCACAGAATGGGTCATGAGCATGCCAGCATGGCCCCCACTGCTCAGTGCCATGGAATAGGTAATGAGCATGCCAGCGTGGTCCCCACCGCTAAGTGCTACAGAATGGGTCATGAGCATGCCAGCATGGTCCCTACCACTTAGTGACATGGAGTGGGTCATAAGCATGCCAGTGTGGTCCCCAATCACTTAGTGCCACAGAATGGGTCATAAGCATACCAACATGATCCCCTACCACTAACTGCCACAGAATGGATCATGAGCATACCAGTGTAGTCCCCCAAATCTTAGTGCAACGGAATGGGTCATTGGCATGCCAGCTTGGTTCCCTATCATTTAGTGCCACAGAATGGGTTATGAGCATGTCAACACAGTTCCTCAAATGTTAGTGCCACTGAGTGGGTCATGAGCATGTCAGCATGGTCCCTACTGCTTAGTGACACGGAGTGAGTCAAGAACATGCCATCGTGGCTCCCCCACTGCTGAGTGCCATGACATGGGTCATTAGCATGCCAGCATGGTCCCTTACTTAGTGCCATGAAGTGGGTCATGAGCATGCCAGTGTAACTGCCTGTGAGAGGGAGGGAGGACTGAACACCCCTGGGACAACCCTCCTTCCATGGAGAGGGGCCTGAGCGTGTCCCGCTGTTCATCTGCCCCCTGGAGGTGTCTGGGTGGCAGCACAGCGAAATCACACAGGGAGAGGGACTCCACACACAGGGTGCCAAGGGCCTCTCCATAGAGCTGGAGCTGGCACATGGCACCCCTGCATGCAAAGTGGGCCCAGGACAAAAAACAAGGCAGAAAAATTCCCCAACCAACAATTGAAGGCCTGATCCCTCACAGGCCCTGCACTGGCAACTGAGTGCCACCCAAAGTTCTGTAGCAGAGAATGACTGAGGGAAGGTACGCCCCAGAGAACCAGACTGTGGGGTCAGAGGGACTGGTTAGAAGGGGAGCAGTTGGGGCAGACAAGGCAGCAAAGGCTGTATTAAAAAAAAAGTAAAAGGTTCTCCTCAACCACATTACACTAAGGTTGCCACAGAAAGCAGCTCACTAAGGCTGGCACAAAAAACAGCCCCTCAACCACTTGGCATTAAGGCTGACATAGAAAGTGACTTCTTGACCATGTTGCACTAAGACCGGCACAGATAGCAGCTCCTCAATCACGTCACACTAAGGCTAGTACACAAAGTGGCTCCATAACCATGCCGCACTAAAGCCAGCAGAAAAAGTGGCACCTTAACCACGTTGCACTATGGCTGGCTCAGAAAGCATCTCTTTAACCACATCGCATTAAGGCCAATACAGAAAGCATCTCCTTAACCACGTTGCACTAAGGCCAGCTCAGAAAGCAGCTTCTCAACCACGTCGCAGTAAGGCCGGCACAGAAAGCGGCTCCACAACCATGTCTCACTAAAGCCAGCATAGAAAACAGCTCCTTAACCGCACTGCATCAAGGCCGGCTCTGAAAGCGGTTCTTCAACCATGTTGCAATAAGGCCAGCACATAAAGTGTCTCCTTAACCACGCTGCACTAAGGCCAGCTCAGAAAGTGGATCTTCAACCATGTCGCACTAAGGCCAGTACAGAAAGCATCTCCTTACCCATGTCGCACTAAGGCCAGCTCAGAAAGCAGCTTCTCAACCACGTCACACTAAGTCCGGCACAGAAAGCGGCTCCACAACCATGTTGCATGAAGGCTGGCACAGAAAGCAACTCCATAACCATGTTGCACTAAGGCCAGCACAGGAAGTGACTCCTTAACCATGTAGCATTAAGACCGGCACATAAAGTGGTTCCTCAGCCACGTGACACTAAGGCAGACACAGAAGTGGCTCCTCAACCATGATGCACTAAGACTGGCACGCAATGCAGCTTGTCTACCATGTTGCACTAAGGCCAGCACAGAAAGCAGCACCTTGTGCCGGCTCCGTAGCGCCAAATGATGGGGCATCGTTCTGGCACACTGGCGATCAGGGTTCACACCCTGAGCCTGGAAGCCAGGAACAGAGGCCAGCAAGGTGGAAATTCAAAGCATACTTTGGATGCTTCCTTCCGGGGTAGGATCATAGCTACTATCGTAGCAGTTCGGTCGTGGTTCACGGAGGCGTTCTTGACAGTGTGGGTGACCACATGCTACTGAACGCCCCATCCCCAGGATGCCGCGCCGCATACATTGCAGGAGGTGGGTGAATGCCCCAGAAAAGTGGAAACATGGCCAGCCTGCAGTGCTGGACGATGGCCTTCAGTTGGCATCTCTTATGTCTCTAACTGCCCAGCATATCGTGCCTCACCCCCGACCAACATTCTTGGTGTAACATGTGCTTCCCCACCCCACCTCCCCCCAGGGAGTCCCTCCTGCCAGGGATAAGCCAGCCCACAAATGGGGAATGTTGGCAGAGCTCTGGGGGAAGCTGAGACAGGTGCAGCAGTGGGGGTTAGGTCCGACAGATAGAGAGCTGGCATAGAAAGCAGCTCCTCAACCACGTCACACTAAGGCCCACAAAGAAAGTTCCTCCTCAACCATATTGCACTAAGGTCAGCACAGAAAGTGGCCCCTCAACCACCTCACAGTAAGACTGACATATAAAGTGGCTCCTCAACCATGTCGAATTAAGGCTAGCACAGAAAGCAGCTCCTCAATCACATCACACCAAGGCCAGCATAGAGAGCAGCTTGTCAACGATGTCACACTAAGGCTGGCACAGAAAGAGTCTCCTCTACCACGTCACACTAAACCTGGGACAGAAAGTGTCTCCTCAATCATGTCACACTAAACTTGCATAGAAAGTGTCTCAACCATGTCACACTATGGCTGACACAGAAAGCAGCTCAGGCCCATCGCACTGAGGTGGGCAAAGATAGCGGCTCCTCAACCATGTGGCTCTAAGGCCGGCATGGAAAGCGGCTCCTCAACTACGTTGCACTAAAGCCAGCACAGAAAGTGACTCCTCAACCACGCTATAGTAAGGCTGGCACAGAAAGCAGCTCCTCACCCACGTCACACTAAGGTCAGTACAGAAAGTGGCTCCTCAACCATGACACTATAAGGCTGACATAAAAAGCAGCTCCTCACCCATGTCGTGCTAAGGAGGCACAGAAAAAAGCTCTTCAACCATGTTGCACTATGGCTGCTACAGAAAGTAGCTCCTTACCCATGCTGAACTAAGGCCGGCACAGAAAGCAGCCCCATAACCATGTCCCACTAAGGCCGGCACGGAAAGCAGCTCCTCAACAACAACACACTAAAGCCGGCACAGAGAGCAGCTTGTTAACCACATCGTACTAAGGTTGACACAGAAAGTGGCTCCTCAACCATGTCGTGTGAAAGCCAGCACAGAAAAGGTACAGCTACGTAAGAACTTACCGCAACAGTAGATCTTCGAGAGAGGTTCCTTCAGTAGGTCATAACATGTAGAACTAGCGCCACCTGGTGTCTGGGCCGCATAGCAGACTTTTCCAGCAATATCTGATGGGGAACTGCCCCCCAATGTCACATGATGGACGTCAGCGTGACCCTATATAGTGGGCGGTCCCCACGCCCGCCCTCCAGTTCTCCCGCCGGAGACCTAAATGGCATGACAGGAGAAGGAAACAGAGTCTGGAGTCCCAAAAGAAAATTGGGGGAAGGAGGGAGGGAAAAACATGACCTACTGAAGGAACCTTTCTCGAAGATCTACTGTTACAGTAAGTTCTTACGTAACTGTACTATTTTACTTTGAGAGGGTTCCTTTAGTAGGTCATAACATGTAGAACTGAGTCCCAAGCAGTCCCTCAGAAGAGAGGCCGAGAGAAACATTGGAGGAGGAGAAACCCGAAATGAAAAAACATAACGGGACCAGCCTAGGACAGAAGGCCCTGCAGCACAGCGAGGCCAAAACCGGCCCTCCGCCTAGAAGCAATGTCCAGACCGTAATGCTTGGTAAACGTATGGACAGAACTCCAGGTTGCTGCTGCGCAAATATCTGCTGCAGAAACATTACACAGAAAAGCTGTGGATGCAGCTATGCCCCTAGTGGAATGACCTCTAACAGACCCCGGCAGAGGTTTGTCGTACTTCTGGTAACAGAAGCGAATGCAGTTGGCTAACCACTTGGACAGGCACTGCGTAGAGACAGCTTTCCCCAAGGATTTTGGGGTAAATGAAACAAAAAGCTGGTCTTCCTTTTGAAAATCTTTAGATCAATGGGCAGAGCACCTGAGGATAAGGGGCACATCCAAGATGTGCAGGAGCGCCTCACCCGAATTTACGGGAGTCAGATAATAAACCAGACGTTCCACTGTCTGGTTCAGTGTGAACTCCGACACCACCTTAGGCAAAAAGTTAGGATTTGTTCTAAGGACCGCCCCGTACCTGTGAAAAATCAAATAAGGCTCCTTGCACACAAGAGCTTGAAGCTCAGAAATTCTTCGAGCGGACGTAACTGCAACTAAAATAGCACTTTCCAGGAAAGATAGCGCAAATCACAGCTCATTGCTGGCTCAAAAGGAAGGAGAGTGAGCTTCTCCAAGACAAAATTTAAGTCCCAAGGTGGTGTAGGGCTGCGGATGGGGGGTTTCAGGTGGAGACTCCCTTTCAGAAAGGTTTTGGAGACCTCCAACTGAGCCACTGGTTTACCATCCACTAGCTCGTGGTACGCCGAAATGGCCGATAAGTGTACCTTTAATGAGGAACAGGAAAGGCCTGAATCTGAAAGATGAAGGAGGTATTCCATGATCTGTGGGGCAGAACAAGAAAAGGGGTCCCAAATCTTGGACGCTGCCCAAATAGAAAAGCGTTTCCACTTCATAGCGTATGTGGACCAGGCAGAATGCTTTCTCGCCTCCACTAGGACTTGAGCAAAATCGCTGTCTGCAGGAGCCACGCTTGCAAGTGCAGGGTCCTGAGCCCCGGGTACATGAGCCGATCTTGATTCTGTGTCAAAAGGTCGTGCGACAATGGGAGCGGAACGGGGGTTCCTTCATTAGTTGCTGCAGAAGCCGGAACCAAATATGTCTCGGCCAGAGGGGAGCAATGAGAATCATTCATGCTTTCTCTGCCTGAAGCTTGAGGAGAACCCTCTGAAGAATGGGAAATGGAGGGAAGGCATACAAGAATTTCCCTGTCCAAGAGAGAGACGTGTCATGCCAAAAAGCACCATGCCCTGGAACAAGCGAGCAGAAACTATGAAGTTTTGCATTGGACAGGGAGGTGAAAAGGTCGAATTCCGGTTGCCCCCATCTTTGAAAAAGAGAATTTGCCACTTCCTGATTTAGTTCCCATTCGTGACTGAGGGTCTGAGACCTGCTGAGACTGTCCACCAGGATGTTATGCACCCCTGGAACGTGCACAGCTGTCAGGGGCAGACTGTGCTGGACTGCCCAGTTCCACACTCGCGCCGCCTCCCTGCAAAGGGGGTACGAGCGAGTTCCTCCTTGTTTGTTGATATACCAGAAAACTGACATGTAGTCCATCTGGATGAGCAGTAATCCCTGAGGAAGATGCGTCTGGACCGCTTGTAGCACGTACGAGACCGCTCTCATCTCCAAGATACTGAAGTGTAAGGACAACTCCAAGGTGGCCCATAGTCCCTGAGCTTGGTGTTCTCCCAAGTGGGCCCCCAACCTAGGTTGGAGGCATCCGTGGTCAGGGATGCCTTAGCAGCTGGACCTCTGAAAGGCAGGCCTATTGAAAGGTTCAAGGGATCCTTCCACCAATACAAATCTTTCTGAAGAGCAGATGAAATTAGGACCGGATGGTTTAAATCATCCTGAAGTTGATCCCACTGGACCTGCAAGGACCACTGAGTGATTCTCATGTGAAGCCTTGCCAGGGGAACTGTGGAGAAGGAGGCTGCCATCAGTCCTAGCAACCAAAGGACTTCCTGGGCCGGGAGGGTCCTGGAGGAGGTCATCAAAGTGGCGTGCCCCATCAGCGTCTTCATCCTGTCTGAAGGAAGGAAAGCTCTGCTCTGGACTATATCCAGTAGCTCCCAAATAAAATGTAATCTCTGGGAAGGAAAAAGGGATGACTTGGGGAAACTGATTGTAATCCCCAGTCTGGTGAATAAGTCCAGAGTAGTGGATAGGGCCTCCGAGAGAGACTCTCTGGACGGTGCTGAGATCAGCCAATCTTCCAGGTAGAGGAAGACCGCTATGCCCTGACGACGAAGGGCTGCAGCCACCACCGCCAGGCACTTGGTAAAAACCCAAGGTGCCGAAGAAAGGCCACAGGGGAGAGCCTGAAATTGAAAGTGCTCCCCTTGGAAAAGGAATCGCAGGGACCGGCAGTGGCTGGGGAAAATAGGGATGTGCAGGTAGGCATCCTGCATATCCAGAGCACAAAACCAGTGAGCCTCCTGAAGGAGGGGGAGGAGACTCTGGAGGGTTAACATCTAGAATTTTTTGTACTCAATGAACAGATTGAGTTTGCTGAGGTCGAGAATGGGTTGCAGGTTGCCTGTCTTTTTTGGAACCAGGAAGAAATGGGAGTAAAACCCCCCTTTCCCTGTGCCGGAGGGAACTGGCTCTATGGCTTCTCTTTGAGCAATAGGGCCTGAATTTCCTCCCTTACAAGTCGAGCCTCGCTTGGGAGTAGGCGGACCTTCTTGGAGGAGACTCTGGAGGGAGCTCCAGGAACTTGAGAGTATGTCCTTGGGACACTAGCTGCAGAACCCACGCGTCGGAGGTGATGCTCTGCCACTCCCCTGCGTGATGAGCAAACCCACCCCCCAACTGGCTCCTCGCACTGGGGCTGAGGAGGGGATGGGGTGGGGGAGTCAGGAGGTGGCAGGACAGGCAGGGGTAGGTCCCCCTGAATGTCTCTAGTTCTTGGAGGCAGGAGCGGTGAGAGTACCTGTGGTCTTACACTTACCTTGACGCCGAGACTGGGCTTGCTTTCTCTTCCTCCAGGTCCTTTTCGGAAAGAGCTGCTGCTGCTGTTGGGCACCCGATCGGTACATGGACCATACGGACCACAGGGCTTGGCCGCGGTCCTGAAGGTCTGTAATAACGTCTTTGGTGTCGCCACCAAAAAGCACCGAGACCCTGAAAGGGACATCATGAACTGCTGTCTGGACCTCATTTGTGAGGCCAGAGATGCGAAGCCATACATGCCGCTGAAAGGAGATGGCGGTCGCCAAGGTGCGGGCCACTGAGTCGATGGAGTCGTAAGTAGCTTGCAACGCATGCCTGCAAGAAATTTTGGACAGGTGGATGTCCTTGGTGAGCTTCTCCTTGAGGTCCGGAGGGTCTATGGACTGGACTTGGGCCTGGCCAGGGTGGCTTTCTGGTGCGACACCATGTGGGCTACATAATTAAGGGACTGTAACGCACATGGAGCCGAGGAATAAACTTTCTTTCCATACTGGTCCATCTGCCTTGACTCCTTATCCGGAGGAGAAGTGCTCATGTGCTTGGGAACTGAAGAGCGGTTGTGGGCAGCTGAGATTACTATGGAGTCAGCCTTCGGGTGTGCACTGAGAAAGGTGACATCCTTGGGTGCCTGGTAGGTCCTGTCCGCCCGCTTGGGGCCAGCAGAGATTGAATGAGGCAGTTGCTAGACCATCGTGGTGAGGTCTTCGTGAGGCCCAATCCACGGAGGAACAGGAATCGGCGATAGAGACTCCAAATTGAGGTGCTCGGCAAGTCTCTGCCGTATGGGATCCTGCTCCTCAGACTCCCAATTATAGTGCTGTTGAATGGACCTCAATAGGTCCGAAAAGGAAGGATCCTCTGGGGGAGACTTGGGAGAATCCTTACCCTTAGGGATCTGGGGCGCTACATCCGATGGCTCCACCGATGAGTCTCCAGAACCAAGATCTGGAAGGATAATTTCTCGAGGGGTAGTCCCTGTGATGTGAACTGTGGACGGTGGCGAGCTCACTGGGGATAAGGACCTTGGAGGAAAGCAAGGGACTGGGAGTCTGCTCTCCAGGTCCATGACCAACTCCGATCGCGCCTCCTTCCATCAAGACTGGAGAAGGGTCTTGAAGTCTGGTTGGGTCACGGAGGGGGTGGAGGAGAGTAGTGGTACCCATGATATCCTGAACATGAATATCCTGGGTACAGAGAGCAGCCCAGGAAGTAGTGTCCCACACCACTCCAGTCAGGAGGAGGACCTGCAGGGGGGTGGTCCATAGGATACCACAAGGGGTAATGCGGAACGGATTGGGCTCTAGAGTAAAGACCTAACATCAGAGGACCTGACGATGGGGGAACCCATGTAGGGCCTGCCGTGGTGTATGTAGGCAGCAGGTCTGGCGTAGCGGCAGCCAGTATTGGGGCCACAGTTGGCACCGACGCCACCAGGTCTGGCGTCGGAAAGGGATCCGGCGTCGGATAGGCTGGTGCTGGAACCCGGCAAAGGGGTACCAATGAAGGAACCTGGTCTGCTCAAGGAGCTGGCAGCTGAGGTAGATGAGAAGATTCTGGCGTGGATATAGACGTTGGAGGGTCCGGCGCGAGGGAAGGTTTCTCTGGCTCTGACGGAGGAAGAGTGTCTGGCGAAGGGACCAAAGCCGGATCAGGTGCTTCCGTCCTGGACGGGACCGGAGGCGCCTCCGGCGTAGAGCCAGACGGCTGAGGATGGACCTCCATCCCCAAGACCCCGGAGGGTGAGCGGGGGTTCGACCCGGAGGTGTGTTCCACATCCAGGGGACCCGCACTGTCTTTGCCTGGGGTAGCCACCGTTGAAGGAAGGGCTACCGGTGGGGGAGAAGGTCAGTCTCCCCCGGGCTTCTCCAGATGTTTGGGGGGGCTGACAGAGGGCCCCGACAGGACAGCAGTGTCTGCACGGTCACCGGAGGTGGCCATCTTACCAGACGGTAGAGCCGGGCGGGAGGGGGAAGATCCCCCTGCTGACTTATCGACTGTGGCCGGGCGGGTCCCTGCTGAATGGGGAGCTGACTTATCGGCGGCCGAGTGGTCCCTGGGGGCCGACTTAACGGCAGAAATGGTGCAGCCATCAGTGGATCCGGTGGCCAACTTACCCATTAAGGCAGAGGGTTGAGCCTTCGTGGTTCTACCAGAATCCCCGGTCGCAGCCTGGGCCTTAGCTGGAGGTGGCGAGGGAGAGATCTTACTAGTGGAGGGCCTGCTGGAATTGGCCCGAGAACCGTCTGAAGAGTGCTCCTGCTCCTTGTGCTTCTCTTTTTTGTGCTTCGATGGAAAATGAGAAGAAGAAGATTCCCTGATGTGCTCAATTTGCTTTTCGAGCGACGCCAACCGGGACTTAAGTAGATGGGCCTCCAGAGCCTGCTGCCTCCTCTTGTGGGTGGCCTGTTTGAAGGGCTGGCAGTCTGAGCAAGTCGCGGTTGGATGGTCCGGGCCTAGACAGATTACGCACTTGAGGTGGCCGTCCTTGTGGGGAATCTGGGTGCCTCACGTTTGACACTTTTTCTTCTGGGGAGAAGACACAGAATTGAAAGTTACCGAAAATGGAGAAAAAAGGTAGTACTAACTACTGACAAATACTCTTTAACAGTGATCGCTGTGTAAGTCTACTGCAAGGTAATGACATGAGGCGACGGTGGGAAAGAACTGGAAGGTGGGCGTGGGGACTGCCCACTATATAGGGTCACGCTGACGTCCGTCACGTGACATCAGGTTGGCGGTCCCCAGCCAGGTATTGCTGGAAAAGTCTGCTGTGCAGTCCACACGCCAGGTGGCACTAGTCCTACATGTCATGACCTACTGAGGGAACCCTCTCGAAGAAAGATCCACTCTTCAACCATGCTGCACTAAGGCTGGCGCACAAAGCAATTCTCCAACCATGTCGCACTAAGGCCAGCATAGAAAGCAGTTCCTTAATCACGTTGCACTAAGTCTGGCACAGAAAGCACCTCCTCAAACACGTCACACTATGGCTAGCAAAGAAAACAGCTCCTCAACCACATCGTACTAAGGCCAGCACAGAAAGAAGCTCCTAAACCACATCGTACTAAGGCCAACACAGAAAGCAGATCTTCAACCATGTTGCACTAAAACTGGCACAGAGTGGCTCCTCAACCACGTCACAGTAAGGCCTGCACAGAAAGCAGCTCTTCAACCATGTTGCACTAAGGCCTGCACAGAAAGTGGCTCCTCAACCATGCTGCACTAAGACTGGCACGGGAAGCAGCTCCTTAACCAAGTCGCACTAAGGCCAGCACAGAAAGCAGCTCCTCAACTACGTCACACTAAGACTGGCACAGAAAGTGGCTCCTCAACCATGTCACAGTAAGGCCGACACAGAAAGCGGCACCTCAACCACGTCACACTAAGGGTTGCCATAGAAAGTGGCTCGTCCACCATGTCACACTAAGGTCGCCATAGAAAGTGTCTCCTGAACCATGTCGTGTTAAGGCCAGCACAGAAACCACATTGCACCAAGGCCGGCACAGAAAGCAACTCTTCAACCACGTTGCACCAGCATAGAAAGTCGTTCCTCAATCATGTCGCACTAAGGGCAGCACAGAAAACAGCTCCTCAACCACGACGCAATAAGGATGGCATAGAAAGCGGCTCCTCAACCAGGCTGCACAGCAGCAGGTGCAGAAAGCAGCCCCTCAACCACATCGCACTAAGGCCGGCACAGGATGCATCTCCTCAACCACGTCACACTACAGCCAGCACAGAAAGTGGCACCTCAACCACACTGCACTACGGCCAGCACAGAAAGTGGCACCTCAACCACGTCGCACTAAGGCCAGCACAGAAAGTGGCACCTCAACCACGTCGCACTAAGGCCAGCACAGAAAGTGGCACCTCAACCACATCGCACTAAGGCCAGCACAGAAAGCAGCTCTTCAAACACATTGCACTAAGGCCAGCACAGAAAGTGGCACCTCAACCACGTCGCACTAAGGCCAGCACAGAAAGTGGCACCTCAACCACGTCGCACTAAGGCCAGCACAGAAAGTGGCACCTCAACCACGTTGCACTAAGGCCAGCACAGAAAGTGGCAGCTCAACCACGTCGCACTAAGGCCAGCACAGAAAGTGGCCCCTCAACCACGCTGCACTAAGGCCAGCACAGAAAGTGGCACCTATACCACATTGCACTAAGGCCAGCACAGAAAGCAACTCTTCAACCATGCTGCACTAAGGCCAGCACGCAAAGCAACTCTTCAACCATGTTGCAACCGGGCCAGCCTAAAAAGGTTTGGAATTTTGGCATCTTGTTCAAATGCATTATTCTTTTTTTTAACTTGAAATTTATTGAACGTTTTTAGACAGGCAGATACAGCAAGCAACTATACAAACATACAAGGTAGTATGTAAGCAATTCAGTATTTTTCAAGCCCATTTTCTAAGTAAGCAATAATACCTGACAGGATGGGCTGTATTGGGCTGCATCGGATCACTCAGGTGGTGTAATGAGGCCCAATCAAATCTAATCTCTCCCTCACTAGTGTTGGTGTCTCTCAAGGATCCATACTCGGTCCATTACTTTTCTCTCTGTTTCTCAACAAATTGCCCACTATGGCTGGTCCTTGCTCAACCCAACTGTATGCAGATGACATGATTCTCTACAATAGTGTTACGGACATATCCAACATCAATTCAAACCTGAAGATGGATTATGATCGCTTACAAGCTTGGTTAGAACAATGCGAACTCCTAATGAATACCCAAAAGACAGCCACCCTGCTATTTGGCTCAGCTCCCAGAATCAAGGCCAGTCTCTCTGCACTAACCATCCCTGGTCCAGATGGCTCCCCTCTGGATGTAGTAGACTCTTTCAAGTATGTCGGAGTAACCCTAGACCCTACACTGGATTTTAATCTGCACCTATCAACTATATGTAAATCAGTAAACAAGAAGTTGGGGCTTGCCTACAAAATCAGGAATACTCTTACCACAGCCGCTAGACTGGCTATTGCACAGGGGGTCCTTCGGCCGAGTCTAACTTACTGACTAATGACATACCGGGATGCCAACAAGGGGGTCTTACAAAAATGGAACACGTGTTACAACAGCATCAGCCGTTTTCCCCATCTGTACCCAGACTTACCCATCACTGCATACTCTACTCCAGCCCTGACTGGCTCTTCCCATTATCCTATCGTCGGTACACTGCTGGCTGTACTACAGGTACACCAGTGACACTGGCCAGCATATTAAGAGAAGTAAGGACAGGGATGGGGCAAAAAGAAATAAAGCCTTAAAAAAATGGAAGGTATTGAGTACCAGTGCCCGTAGTCTAGGTAAAAGGCTCCCCAAAATGGTGGCCTTGATGGAAGAGAGATGCCTGGATATTGTGGCAGTCATAGAAAAGTACAGTTACGTAAGAACTTACTGTAACAGCAGATCTTCGAGAACAGCTCTCGCAGCAGGTTACACCATTAGGACTGAAGCCGGCAGGCGCCAGGACCACACGGAAATTTTCTAGCTAGCAGTATCCAGCGGGACCGCCCAAGTCAGTGATCATACAAAAGCGGCGGTCCCCAGAATCCCTAGTTCTCCCGCCGGAGACTCCCGGCCGCTAGATGACATCAAGTGGAGACTGAGGATCCGCCATCAAAGGTATTCAGCGGTGTTAGAAACACCTAATCCTAGAAAGAGATATCGGAACAACTCTACCTCCAGAGGGATGGTGGGAGGAAACTACTGCTGCAAGAGCTGTTCTCGAAGATCTATTGTTACGGTAAGTTCTTACGTAACTGTACTATCTTACTTCGAGAAACAGCTCTTGCAGCAGGTTACACCATTAGGACTGATTCCCAAGCAATACTGGAAATCCCTCGCCGGTGGGAGGAGGCTAGGTAGAGATCGCAAGTTGGACCGAGGCCTAGGATAGGAGTCCCTGAAGGACTGCTAGACCAAAACCAGCTCTTCGCCGTGATGCAACGTCCAGGCTATAATGCCTGATAAACATGTGCACGGTGCTCCAAGTAGCTGCTGCGCAGATGGCTGAAGTGGACACGTTCTTCATGGCTGCAAAGGAGGTAGCCATCCCCCTTGTGGAATGACCCTTAACTGTGTCCAGTAAAGGTTTGTTACGTTTCTGGTAACAGAACGTGATACAATGGATGAGCCACCTGGACAATGATTGTTTAGAAACTGGACTTTCCATCATCCTGTGGGCGAAGGAGATGAAAAGCTGATCAGATTTATGGTGGTGCCTGGTTCTGGTCAGGTAGAATCTGAGACACCTATGCACAGCTAGGGTGTGCAGGAGGGCCTCTCCTCTATTAGAGTATTTAGGAAAATACACTGGTAAGTCGATGTCCTGATTGAGGGTGAGAGCTGAGATCACCTTAGGTAGAAACTCTGGATTTGTCCTTAGGGACACCCTGTCCTGGTGAAAAACCAAATAAGGTTCTTTGCACATCAGTGTGTGAAGTTCAGAAATCCTTCTGGCTGAAGTAACAGCAACTAAAAATAACGTCTTCCATGTCAGAAGACGTAGCTCTCAATTCGCGGCTGGTTCAAAAGGTAGCAGCATGAGCTGCTCCAGGACAAAGGGTAAATCCCATGGAGGAATAGGATCTTTAATCGGAGGTCTAAGGTGGAGAACTCCTCTCAGGAAGGCTTGTGTGGTGTCCAACTGAGTTATGGGACGTCGGCCTATAGGTGTATGATAGGCTGAGATGGCACAAAGGTGTACTTTAATAGAGGAGTAGGCCAAGCCTGCCTGGAAAAGAGACAGGAGGTAGTCCAGGACCGACCTGTCCGGACAATCCATTGGGGAAAGTCCTCGTGCTTCAGCCCAGAGGCAAAATCTGCGCCATTTCATGGCATATGTGGCATGAGTGGCCGGTTTTCTAGCAGCCGCTAGAACATCTGCTACCTCTTGCGAGACCCCGTAGCGCATGATCGCTATATCTCTATGAGCCAGGCGTGCAGGTTCAGAGAGCGAAGATCCGGATGGACCAAAGAACCTGCCTCCTGGGACAGTAAGTGAGAGCTGATTGGTAGAGGCACCGGAGGTTCCTGGGACAGCTGGTGTAGCAGAGGGAACCAAATCTGTCTGGGCCAAAAAGGTGCGATAAATATCAGCGTCGCCTGCTCTCTGCGGAGTTTCAAAAGGACCCTCTGGATGAACGGGAAGGGAGGAAACACATAGAGGAATCTGCCCGTCCAGGAGAGGGACAACGTGTCTCACCAGAAAACACCAGGCCCTGGATCTTGCGAGCAGAAATTGGGCAGTTTTGCGTTGGATGGGGACGCGAAAAGGTCTAACTCTGGTGTGCCCCATCTGTGAAACAGATCCTCTACCAACTCCTGGAGTAGTTCCCACTCGTGGACTATGGCCTGAAAGCGACTCAGACTATGTGCAATGACGTCCACTCCTGGGACATGAACAGCAATGAGGTTTGCGCCGTGTTGTAGAACCCAATCCCATACCCTCATGGCCTCCCTGCAAAGCAGGTAGGGTGCCTCCTTGTTTGTTGAGGTAATACATCACTGTGGTATTGTCTGTTTGTAACAGGAGAGTACCCGGTGGGATCTCTGACTGGAAGGCCTGCAGGGCATAAAGGACTGCTCTCATTTCCAAAATATTTATTTGGAGTTTGTTTGGAGATGAGCTTCCTGGGGCATCCACGAGCCCTGAGACCTGACTCAATCGAGGTGTGCTCCCCAACCGAACCCTGAGGCGTCCGTGGAGAGTGTCACAATCGGAGACGGCGCAATGAAGGGGACCCCTGCCGACAGGTTCCTTGAATCTAGCCACCATTGCCAATCCCAGATTACGGCATTCGTGATCTGAATTGGAAGCTGCAAATGGTCTTGCTCTGATCCCACTGGACCTATAACATCCACTGGGTCACCCGCATGTGGAGATGGGCTAGCGGGAATGTTGCAATGGCCGCAGCCATGTGTCCGAGCAGGCAAAGAACCAGTCTGGCTGGGACTGTCTTCTTTGCCAAGATGTCCCTGATGAGGGATCTGATGTGTTCCGCTCGGTCCTGGGGCAGAAAAGCTCTCCCTTGGACGGTGTCCAGAACTGCGCCTATGAACTGCAGATTCTGTGACGGAACCAGGTGTGACTTCTCCTGATTGATAATGATGCCCAACGCTCCGAACAGGGACTGAGTACAGTAAATTGTGGACATCAGAGCCCCCCCTGAGAGGGTGCCATGAGGAGCCAGTCGTCCAGGTAGGGGAACACGTAGTGGCCTTGTCTCCTTACAGCCGCCGCTACGACTGCCATGTACCTCGTAAACACCCGAGGTGCCGATGACAGTCCGAAAGGGAGGGCTCGGAACTGATAATGGAGACCTAGAAATTCGAAGCGCAAGAACTTCCTGTGCGCTCGAGCAATGGGTATGTGCAGGTAGGCGTCCTGCATGTCCAAGGACGCTACGAAGGCGCCCTGCTTGAGCATGGCTATCAAACCGGGGAGGGTCACTATGCGGAAGCGTTTGTAAAGGACTGAAGCATTGAGATCGCTGAGATCCGGTATCGGACGGAGGTCCCCTGTCTTTTTGGGAACCAGAAAGAAGTGGGAATAGTAACCTGCACCTCTCTGGCTCCTCGGTACGTGCTCTATAGCTTCCTTTCCCAGAAGCGCGAGCACCTCCTGCTGTATGAGCAGTGCGTGCTGACCCGAATAATGGGAAAGCAGGGGAGGTCTTGAAAGTGGGTGGTCGAGGAATTCTATAAAGTGACCTCTCTTGACCAGTTGAAGGACCCACGGTTGGCGTGTCGACTGCCACCCTGAAAAGGCGGCGATCGACCCCTGACCTTTCTGCCCATTGATCCAGAGGAAGGGTGGGGCCGGGAAGGAGTCATGCTGTGGTGGCATTGCCCCCGCAGGCTGGGCGTTTGGTATACCGCTGACCTCGGCCTGGGAAGACTTAAGTTGGGCCTACGGTGGAAGGTGCCCCTTTGCTGCTGGCCGGAACGTGACTGCTGTCGGCCGCGAAAACAGTTCTGGTTCCTATGAAAGGAACCAGATTTGGGTCTGTACATGGCCTGTACAGTCCTTACTGCCTTCCCAGCGTCCTGAAGCTTGGTGATGACCTTTTCAGAGGGTTCACCAAACAGGACCTCTCCGTTATAAGGGACGTCCAGGATACTCTTCTGTACGTCCAGGGTAAATCCGGAGACACGGAGCCAGGAATGTCTCTGGAGACAGATGCCTGAAGCTGCGCCCCTGACAGACAAGTCCGCAGAATCATATGTGGCTCTTGACACTTGGGTCCCCACGTCTGACCCTGTGCGGAGGAGGTTCAAGAGCTCTGCCTTCTGCTCGCCATCTGGTAGTTTGTCAACCAGATCCTGACCCTGTTCCCACAGGGCATTCTGAAACTGAACCATATGAGTCAGATAGTTCAGTGACCTGATGGAGCGTGTAGCAGCCGCATACATGCGCCTTCCCAGGGCATCCAACTGCTTGGATTCCTGGTCCGGTGGCTGTGTACTCAGATGCTGTGGTCGTTGAGACCTATCATGGGAGGCCGTAATGACCAGGGAATCAGCCAGAGGTTATTTCGCCAAGTACGGGTCCTCTGCAGGGGCCCTGTGCAGGCAGTCAGCTTTCTTCGGCACCGCGAGGGTGCAGTGCGGACGCTTCCATGCAGCCTTGGTGACGTCTGTGAAGGTGTCCACCAAGGGTGGCACCACCACAGGCTTAGGGTCCTTCAGCCAAAGATAACGAGCTAGGCGCTGTCTCTCGGGGTTGAGATCTTCCGAATCCCATCCCATGTTCTCCTGGATGTGCCTCATGATTTCGGAAAAAGAGGGATCATCCAGAGGTGACCTGGGCAGGCCTCGTGGGTCAGGTGATGGGATGCTGATTGGAGAAGGAGACCTGGAGGTATCCGAATTGTCAGGTCTAGAATCATCCCCCTGCGGAGTGGACCGTCGACATCTGGGTCGCTAAGGACTGGGAGACCCTGAGGGAGATCTTGAAGGGGGGCCTTCTTTCTTTGGATCTTCCCCTAAGAGGCGGAGTAGGTTCCTTGGGGGTCGGTGGTCTTCCTGCTGGCCCTTGCGGTGGAGGACGGGGGAGTAGGAGGTGAAGGAGTAGGAGGAGGTGGTTTTACTGGGATCACGTCCTTCTTTACTGTGTCCCACCAAAAGGTGAAGAGATCTTTGACCTCCTGAATATTCATACCGGACAACGGACCTGGCGTCCGTGGTCTGTCGCTGGTATCAGGCATCGGGTCCAGGGGCGTCGCCGGGTTTGGCGAAGGCTCCTGTGGAAGCCCGGCGTCCTCACTGTCACCTGCCTGGTCTTCAGGCAATGTCGGGTCCTCCGCTGTAGAGTCCTGGTGACCGGTGTCCACCGGTGATGGGAAGGCAGTCTTCGGCTCCGGTGAACGTCTCACTGACGTCGGGTGCTCAGCTGACATCTGGTCCGATGTACGTTTATCTGATGAAGGGTCGGTAGCATGCTTCGGGCCCATCGTCCGTTTTAGGGACGTCAGGTCCTTAGTCTTCCTGGGAGAGGGATCCGGACCCCTAGGAGGCTGGGAGGCTGATCTGGCGTCGGAGTCCTGGCGTCTATCTGAGGAAGCTGGAGGAAGTTTTGAAGAGGACTTGGACCAGTGACGGTCTGAAGACTTCGAGGAGTCCTGGGAGGGTGTTGAGGAAGCCGAAGGCCTGGAAGCTTTGATGAGATGCAGAGAAGCCGAAGTGCTGCCTGAAGACTTGACCTTTACTGGAGGGGGCTGAGAGCGGGCCCTAGAGGGACAGCAGTCTGAACGTATGGAGCCTGAGCTGGTGCGCGAGTCCGAGGCCCGGTTAGGGGACTGGACCTGGCCTTCTCCCGATGCTTGTCCCGGTGCTTATGGGACTTAGATGTAGACTCACATCTGGAGGCAGGGTCTTTGTCCATGTTTATCAACTAGTGCCTTCTGGTGGTGGATCCGGGTGCGACTACTGAAACGCTGGCAAAAGGAGCAGGCCTTGGTGTCGTGTTCCGGGCCTAAGCACCGCAGCCAGGATGAATGTAGATCCTTGAAAAGGATCTGCTTGCCGCAGGCAAACTTGGAGGGACGTCCTTCTGAGGAAGGAGTTGGAGATGCCGACATTTAGAGGTAAAACGTTGAAAGTTCTAGGCGTCGTTCACTAGAGTGGGACTGTGAGGCCGATGCTGCGCGAGTTGACGGCGGAAAAGAACAGATTCTGGGGACCGCCTTTGTATGATGCCTGACGTCGGGGGCGGTCCCCGCTGGATACTGCTAGCTAGAAAATTTCCGTGGGGTCCTGGCGCCTGTTGGCTTCAGTCCTAATGGTGTAACCTGCAGCAAGAGCTGTCTCTCGAAGTAAGGTCATGGTACACAGAGAACCATGACTGGGATGTCAACATACTAGGGTACACAATCTACAGGAAGGACAGGGAGGAAGAAGAGGAGGAGGAGTAGCTCTCTATGGAAGGGAAGGGATCAAAGCAACAGAAATGGAAATTATGTACCTACCGTAATTCTGATCTTTCTGTGTAGCTTCACCATTCATCACCTTTGGGTTCTGGCCGGAGGTCACGACCCCGGGGGAGCGCTTTCTTTTGGGGGGATGGGCAGAATAGGTGCATCATCGGCGACGCCCTCAAGGCCGACGCACTGCGTGGCGCTCGTGGGTTGGCCATTAGGTGTTGCTGACTCCGCCCTCCCACCAGTTCTGAGTCGCCGTAAAGTGAGAAAAGGGTTAGGAGGGAGGGACAAGGAAGTCCAAGGGACAGACAAAGGAAAAGATATATAAACCAAAAGGAGAAATAAATGACTGAGAGGACAGAATAAGTTTGAAACACTAAGGGGGTTGGGTAGGGGCCCCAATCTCTGGAAGTAGAAAAAGAAGGAGGGAGGGTCAAGGAATTTAGAAATAAGGATGTGAAGGGGGGAGAGAAAAGGAAACACACCCTGGAACCTTGACCTGTCTCCAGATTGTATAGGAACTGCGAAGGAGAAGCCAAGGGGCTAATTGCCAGAATTCAAAGCACAGAATCACTGGCAATAACTCCAACATAAGCAGAATCGGCTATTCTGGGAGAAAAGACAGGATACAGGGATATATCTGCCCCCCCCCCCCCCAAAAAAAGACACTTTTGGTGTAAAATCTAGTTTCTTAAATTAAATTGGGGTTATGTCCAAAGGACAAGGAAATCAAAGGAAGCTGATGGAGAGAAGGGGAAAAAGAAAGAAATGAGGGCAACTATCAACCCCAACCCCACAGGGGTGGATCCGAGGCACTGAAGAAGGAGCCCCCCCCATCCTGACCACTCTACCCCTACAGAAAATTATCCCCCTATGTGCCCCAAGCCACGCCACTCCTGACTTAACAGAAATGAGGGTGGCGAGGGATAGGGCACAGAGAGGGACGGGGACCCAGAGACTGAGGCCCCAGGGGGATGGAAGGCAGGATTGTGATAAATGTTGAAGATACACAGAAAGATCAGAATTACAGTAGGTACGTAATTTCCATATCTTATCTGTGTCAATCTTCACCATTCATTACCTTTGGGTGAGTGCTGAGCCCCTGCCAAAGGGGGCCCTAACTTTAAAGCACTAAGTCCCTTAGCCCTCAGCGGGTGGCACATCAAGAGAGAGAACCTTCACAGGTCTGGAGAGGCCCGGAAGTGGGGAGAGTGAGATGGGAACACCTTGGAAGGAGTATGAAGTTGCCCCGACAGATGCCGTCTCACTCTATGGGAGAAAAGATTGGTTCTCTGGTAGGGGGAGGAAATAACCCTATGCCGGGCCAAGGGTGACAACCGGGAAAGATACAGCCATGCCGTCTGCCTAGTGCAGATCGCTGTCCCTACGACCCTGAAGCTACCTTGCTGGCATTGTAAGATGCCCTCACTTGCTGCCTTGCTAGCTCCAGGCCACATGCAGAGAGTGCAATGGTTTGCCTGGTTACCTACGTGTCAGGCAAAGCGGCTAGGAGTTTACCTAGCCTGGACCACAGGAACCTATCATAGGTAGTATAGTGGGCCTGATGTGCTGAAATATAGAGCAGCAACTGTGCTGAGTAGAACGTCCTCCTCCCCCAGAAGTCACAATCCATAGAATCTTGATCTGGGGGCCGGTCACGGTGAGGGGAGCGAAGCCCATCAGGAGTGTCCAGCTGTGTTAATCCTGACTGAGGATGAGACATGGAACCTAGAGAGTCCAGGGGGGCGGGGGCACAATACCTCTGGCAGAGATCCCTAGGGGCTGGGACTCCGGAAAAGGGTCTCTGCCAGAAATGCAACGACGCCTCCCGAAAGAGAGCAGGCCAGGGGGGCACCACAAGGGTGTCTGCACTGAAATCACCTAGCAAGGTGCGTGTCGAGTGCTCTGGATTGTGCTGCATGGGTGGGGTGATGTGCAGGTCCTCCAACATCCCCACGAGGAATCGCTGATAATCTGCAAGATCAGCAGCTCGGGAGATGTGGACAGACAGTTCCTCTCCCCCAGAAGAGGGGGATGAGGAGTCAGGGGACCTCAAGAGTTCAGAAGCTGGCTGCCCGGGAGGTTGAAAAACCTGTCTGTCCATAGCCCTGACATAAGCGGGAAATTGAGCAGCCACAGCTCTGAACTGCTCCCACGACAGAGGACCACTAGGACCAAAAACACCTGGGAGCACTGGAGAATGTGGCAGAGGAGAGGGGGCAGAGCCGACAACAGGAATTGGCTGTCCTCCACCTGGGCTAGGGAGTGCACCAGGAGCCCTAAGGGAAGAAGGAGTTCCGGAAAACTCCACAGTCGACAGCTGGTCAACCAAACTGGAGGTGACCGGGGCTGTGAAAGTCCAGAAGGACGGTCCCTCACCTCCAAAGAATGAGGCCCTCTCAAGGAAACCGAAAGGGTGGGGCAGAGATCCGCACTACAACTTCTCCCAGAGCCCGGATGGGTTCCAGAAAAAGGCCGCCACACGGAACCCATACCCTTCCACCCCTCGGAATCCAAAAGTACCCTTCTCCTTGAAACAGCCAGCCTAGGCAGCTGGCAACCCTGGTCGGCCACTGAAGGGGCTATCCAGGGAGCAGCACCTTCCCCTCCCCTCCCCTCCTGTGGGTGCTGCAATCGGCCCCAAAGATGGGCGATCCAAGTACACCACCTGAGGGGGTACCACTACTGAGGGGTCAGAAAACCCATTGAGACCAGGCTGCAGAGCAATGGTGGCCTACACCACTGCCTGCTGGTCAGCACCCCTGACCCTGGTCCCAGCAGCAACTGTCCTCTCTTCAAAAGGGGGCTGGTTCCGGCTTGTCGAGGACACTACCAAGGTGACCTCGTGAGCAACCAACTCCAAAGAGTCAGACTGCCTGTCTGACTCAGAATCTGATTCCCCCTCCGAGGAGGTGGAGACCGAAGTTCTGTGCCAAATGGTATGTGGATGCCTGCTGCCATCCCGACTGAAAGGGGCACCAGACCAAGTGACTGCACCAGAGTCAGCGCCGAGACCCTCAGCCGCACCGCGAATGGTGTGGGAAGAAGACACGGCATCGATTACAGCAGCAGCATTGGAGTCGGAGCCTGCCACGGAGCCGCCCAGGTCCATGGTGCCGCAAGCGGCACCGAGGCCATAGACAATGCTGAAGACGGCTCCGACCGTGCTCTCTGTGCCGAGGTCAGAAACCCCCATGACGCCATCCCAACCAGCGGCGCCGAGTCCAAAGATGGCACCGATGAGGGCTCTGACTGTGCTCTAGGCGCTGGAGTCCGAAACACCCCCACGGCGCCGTGTCCTTGCTTGGCGCCGCAAGCGGCTCCAGAGCTGGACATGGCACCATGCTCAACCACGACGCCGAGGTGAGAAGAGCAAAGGACGGCGCCGTAGAGCCTCCCATGGTGCCGCTAGTGCCTTTGGCACCACGAATGCAGCCAACAGCAGCAACGGCGCCCAGCGATGGACCAGCGACATCAGGGCCTACAGCACCGACAGACGGCGTTGAGGACGGTGCCGACTCAGGCCTTCCGAGCCAAGGGTACGACACCGGGGAAGCCTTCACCCTCGAAGGGGCGATTGCCAAGGTGGTGCCTCCCGCCTGTCCCCCAAGGGGAATGGACTGGGCCTCCTGCACCATGGAAGGGGCTTCTGCATCGGTGAGGCTACAAGAAGCAGAAGCCCCCTCCTCCTCGGTCCGTAAAGAACCGGGAGGGGATCCGGAGGAAAGGCCGAGAGAATGTGGCTTGGCCCAACGAGTGCGCACCCATCCCCCGAAAGTCAGCGGAACTCATCCAACTTTCCACACGTGTTGTTCGATGACACGACGGTCCATGGAGAAGCAGGCGTCGCACGAATCCATGTCATGTAGCGGACCAAGACATGTGAGGCAACGGTCATGCTGGTCGGTGACGAAATACTTGGGGGCTGTCCCGTCTTCAAAGTTTTCTTGCCTCCCCCGACTGAGACATGACCTACGGATAAAAGAACACCAAACAAAACCCAACGTTGCAAAATAAAATAAGGAACAGTCTTACCAGGCGATGTCGAGTGGAGCGAAACTGAACCGGCAGGAACGATTGAGATATCGGAGTCGATGGACTACGATAACGGAGCCAAAGGCTTTTCGAAGATCAACAGGCCTCTCACACATTTTTTTCAGAGCTACCCATGAGGTGCAACCTCAACGGCGGGAGACAAAGAACTGGTGGGAGGGCGGAGTCGACAACACCCAACGGCCAACCCAAGAGTACCACACAGTGCATCGGCCCTGGTGGGCGCCTAATGGTGTGTCGACTCGGCCCATCAAAAAAAAAAGAGCTCCCAAGAGGGTCGTGGACCTCTGGCCAGAATCCAAAGGTGATGAATGGTGAAGACTGACACAGATAAGATCTAAAGAGTAAACAGGGAGGAGAGGAGGTACTGTGGGTCACCCTGGAGACTGGAAATGGCACCACAATCTACACAGGGGCTGTATACAGACCCCCATCTCAGGGGGAGGAAATGGACAAAGAAATGATAGAAGGCATCCTTGGGATGGCAGAGAAAGGGGAGATATTGCTGATGGGGGACCTAAATATGCCAGATGTTAATTGGAGCACCTTTGCTGCAGCCACATCCAAGAGCAGAGCCATTCTCGATGCCCTACGGGGGCATGCCTCAGACAGCTAATTTTGGAACCCACTTGGGAGGAGCAATCTTAGACCTGGTACTCTCAAATGAGGACGGAGAGAGGATCTCCGATCTTGAAGTGGGTAGCCATCTGGGAACAAGCAACCACCAGACAGTGTGGTTCACAATAAACTTAGCTGTAGAGTCAAGCTATATAAAAGTGAAGGTACTGGACTTCAGGAGGGCCGATTTTGTCAAAATGGGAGAGTGCCTCAGAAAAGCACTAGCAAACAGGCAACAAGGTGGGGTGGAGCAACAATGGGGAAACATCAGAACCGCCATCACAGAGGCAACAAGCCTTTGTGTGAAGCAAATCAAACCGAAAGAAAAAAACACTATGGTTCTCAAAAGAAGTGGCGGGGAAGGTAAGGAGAAAAGATAGCATTCAGGAAGTATAAGGAAACACAGAAGGAGCAGGACAGAGAACTGTACCAGTTAAAGCAGAAGGAAGCGGGAAAGGCAGTCAGAATAGCAAAGGCCCAAACTGAGGAAAAGATAGCCAACTCGGTTAAGAAGGGGGATAAAACCTTTTATAGGTACATTAGGGAGCAAAGAAAGACCAAAGGAGGGATACTGAGGCTGAATAAAGAGGAAGGCGGTTGGGCAGAGAGCAACAGTGAAAAAGCAGGGACAATGAACGAATACTTCTGCTCAGTATTCACAATGGAAAAGCAGGGGGAGATACCTAATCCAGTCAATAGAAGCACTCTGGATGGGGGGGTTGATATTAGTCCTTTCAGAGAAGAAAGAGTTCTGAAAGAACTCTTAAAACTGAAGGTGGATAAAGCAATGGGGCCTGATGGGATTCACCCCAGAATTCTAAAAGAACTAAGGGAAGAACTAGTAACACTACTGACTACTCTTATTAATAAATCATGGGAGGATGATGTGGAACCTGAGGACTGGAGGAGGGCGGATGTGATTTCCCTGCACAAAAGTGGGAGCAAGACAGAGGCAGGAGACTACAGACCTGCCTGTCTGACCTCAGTGGTAGGGAAAATTATGGAATCACTTCTGAAGAAAAGAACTGTTGACTACCTAGAAGCCAGTGGGGCACGGGACCAAAGGCAGCATGGATTCATAGCAGGAAGGTCATGTCAGACAAATCTAATTGATTTCTTTGACTGGGTGACCAAAGTAGTAGACCAGGGAGGGGCTGTGGACATGGCCTACCTAGACTTTAGCAAGGCATTTGACACAGTCCCACACAAACGATTAATAAACAAATTAGCCTGCCTGGGAGTGGGTCCCAGGGTGGTAGCCTGGGTAAAACACTGGTTGGACAACAGGACACAGTGTGTAATAGTAAATGGAGTCCACAGTGAAGAAAGGGGGGTTACTAGTGGGGTACTGCAGGGTTCAGTACTGGGGCCGGTCCTGTTTAATGTCTTTATAAGTGACATTGCAGAGGGAATGGAAGAGAAAGTAAGTCTCTTTGCAGATGACACAAAGATCTGCAATAGGGTTGATACGCAAGATGGGGTGGAAAGGATGAAAAGGGACTTGGCAAGGTTGGGGAATGGTCAAATGTATGGCAGCTTAGATTCAACGCAAAGAAGTGCAAAGTAATGCACCTGGGAAACAAAAACCCAGAGGAAGTGTACACAGTGGGGGGTGAGATACTGACAACAAAAAAGGAAAGGGACCTGGGGGGTAGTCATATCAGACAACCTAAAGGTGGGCCAGCAATGGGAGAAGGCAGTAAGAAGGGCTGGGAGGATACTGGGATGCACAGGAAGAGGCATCACCAGTAGAAAACAGGAAGTTGTTGGCCCTCTGTACGGACAGTTGGAAAGACCACATCTGGAGTACTGTGTACTGTTCTGGAGATCCTATCTCTGCAAAGACATAGACAGGGTGGAGGCTGTCCAGAGGAAGGCAACCAAAATGGTGCAGGGTCTGCACCAGAAGACATATGAAGAAAGATGAAAGGAGCTTAAGATGCATAGCCTCGAGGAAAGGAGGGAGAGGGGGGACATGATAGAAACTTTCAAATACCTCAAGGGAATCAACAAAGTCCAAGAGAGTAGCATCTTTCAGAAAAAGAAATGTGCAAGAACAAGGGGGCATAATTTGAAGATAGAGGGGGGACAGCTCAGAGGTAATGTGAGGAAGTATTTCTTCACAGAGAGGGTAGTACATGCATGGAACGGCCTTTCTGAAGAGGTCGTAGAGTCAAAAACAGTGGGGGAATTCAAGAATGCATGGGACAGAAATAAGACAATTCTAGTGGGGGTAGGAGGAAGTAGGCTGTTGGTTAACTAGGATCTGCAGCTTATCCGTTAGGTAGGGAAATGGGCAGACTAGGTGGGCCAAGAGGTCCTTATTTGCCATCAAATTCTATGTTTCTATGTTAAGCCACATAGGCCTATCCTTTGAAGTCTGCCGATATGTCTCTTCTACACATACCAAAATGTGCTACAAAAATGGGTGAGTATGCTCTTGCAGTATCTGCTCTCAAACTCTGGAACTCCCTGCCAATAGCTGTAAAGCACTCCCAGTCACACCAGCCTTTTAAGAAGGAACTTTGTACTTTCCTCATGTGCACAGATAAGTGCACATGTAACTAATCTAAAATACACATGCTTATCACTTTCTTCCACATATCATTAATGCACTTATTTATGATTGCCTTCTGAAATGCTCTGTACTCTACACTGTTTTATGACATTCGGTTCTGCCTAACCATTGCTGATGTTCTGTATCGCTGTATCACCTGTAATTGCTATTTCCTTGTCTGTAACTCTCCCGGGTCATGCCTGAAAATAGGCAATGCCTTCTGTTGGCACCCTTTGCAGACTGGGAGAGGCCTTTCGGCACCATGCATTCCTGCTTAAAGTTGAACCAGCATAACATTTTGTGCTGATCTGCATATGCAGCCCATGATGCTTTGCATTATGGGGGTATGTGATATTTTTATTTCTTTGAAACTTGGCTTCCTGGCCCAATGCCCTTTGGGGTAACCCTTGCCTCTTTGCTTATGCACTAAGGTTCTTTGTCTTTTAGCTTATTTTTTGTCTTTATTGGGCTCACCACAACCCAAACCTGATAGACCAACTTAAGGTAGCTGGTTCATTCCACTGAAGTGTCATACAGATGAGGCACACTGATGAGTCCTGGTAGGACGAAACACATGTCTGTGTTTTCTGTTGGCACCCTTTGCAGACTGTGTGAAAGGCCTTTCGGTACCATGCATTCCTGCTTAAAGCTGAACCAGCATAACATTTTGTGGTGATTTGCATATGCTGTTAATGATACTTTGCATTATAAGGGTACGTGTGATTTTGTATTTCTTTGAAACTTGGCTTCCCGGCCAGTGCCCTTTGGGGGTAACCCTTGCCTCAGTGCTTATGCACTAAGGTTCTTTGTCTGTTTGTCTAGTGCACTTACCTGGTAAACAAAAACTAAGTCAATAAGCGCAGCAGGAGAGAGGGCCTTATAGTGTTTAGAAAATGTGCTACATTTGGCACTTTTACATAACAGTTAAATAAAAAAAAAAAAAAGGTAGTAGAAATTATTTTACAGTTTTTTGGTGGGTAAAGTAGTCTCTGTACTGGTATACTTGCCAGTAGAGGGTACTGCAGTGTTTTACTGGCGTGTTTACCCATGGCTACCTCCCTCCCTTGATTGCTCTCATCCGTCATCATTACCCCCCTCCAACACAGACACTCTACCTCCAGTTGCCGGCAAAATCTCATTGGTCAGGGAGAATGCAGACGTCAGCATGGTACCTGTTGCTTAGAAAATGAAGTCTGATCGGGCAGGGAGAATGCACATTTCAGCATGGTAGCTACTGGCATGTAACTTTCTGTTTCATGGGGGGGGGGGACGACTCACATGTAGGAAGGGGGGCTTTGCATGCTCACTTGCTCAATAAGCAAGCAGTAAATAAGTGCATTTAGAAAATAGGCTTTTTGTCTTTTACATTCTTTTACAATGAAAGAGTTGAGAGCTGAGAGAACAGAGTGGTGGAGCTCACTAAGCGAGTGACCAAAAATGGCTGCGCACCGAGTCTGAAAATTCAACACGCAACACCGATATATTTTTGGTTGTGTCAATGTCAGCTGGCACTTGTGTTTCACTGGGCATCACTGAAAATTAAATGCATGTCTAGACAGGGCTCTTAGCCAATCGGCATTAAGTATTTTTTTTTTTTTTTGCATAAAAGAATTTTATTCAACCTTTTGTGCACACATATAGTCAATTCCATATAGAGGTTCACTTATAACCAGGTACATGGGTTACAATCTTATAATTTCCATTAAAACAGATTACAGTCTTATATTTTATACCCAGTTCCATATACAAGAATTTATGTACCCCCTACAATATCTGATACAAATCTGTACCTCTTAAATCAATCATTTAACTAATACATACATAAGGTGTTATGCTCAGATGTCTGTTAGGACAGTGCCCTTATATTTTATGTGTCCACTCCACCCCACAGAACCATATTCTCTTGCTGGGATAAATCTGCCAAAAAAGGGTCACATTCCCTAGTAAACAAATCTAGCTTATCTTTTGCCAGGAGGGAGAGCTTTTCCAACCCCAAAGTATGTAGCACAAACATCCGCCAACCTTGTACTGTGGGAACCATACAGGACACCCTAGTGTTTTGTATACAATGTCTGGCTAAATTCAGTAATACTCTTACCCATCTCGGGAGAGGGTTCCAATCTCCTTCTTCATCTATCTCTACCCCAAACATACCACTGGTGTGAGTGGAACTGTCTTACCCCACATCCTCCCTACTTCCGATACCACTGATTTCCAGAACTGCTGTAATATACTATAGGCCCCAAAATAGTGTATGTAAGTGCCAATCTCTTGCCCACATCGTCTACAACAAGGTGATATAGCTGGTTAAAATTGATGTACCATAGCCGGAGGTCTATATACGCTATGTAAGAATTTAAAGAAGGCTTCCTTAAATCAATTACAGAGTGAGAGGCCCATATGCATAGACAACAATTGCAGCCAGTTCTGATCCTCTATCTGTACATCCAAATCCCTTTCCCAAAGTCTCCGGGTTTTGATCGTCAAATCTGGTAAACCCTGTTTGGTATCTCTCCCCACTTTCTCTATGAAACCTTCAGGCTCCAACCTGGATAACTGTTTCAATTCTCCTCAGTCCCCCTATCCCCGGCCCTTCTCTACGTAATCCTGCTACATATGCTCTCACCTGGAAGTACCTAAACATGTGTCCTCTTTCCCAATTCGGCATTAAGTATTTTTAAAGCCCCTTTTCTAAACCAATACAATTGCACTGCAAGCAGTGCGGACAATGGGATATACCACATATTACACAGTGTGGACAATGGGGTATACCACATATTACACAGTGCGGACAATGGGGTATACTACATATTACACAAATATATGAAAAGAGAAAAAGAAAAAAGTCTCTTCCCATATACCCTTTACATGAATCATTACCCCTTCCAAATATACTTTTCAAGATATAAAGTCTGGCCTACAGACCATCATACACATTACCCAACTGTTCCACTGGTTTTGAAATTTATCTTGAAGATTTCTAAGTCTGGCTGTTATTTTCTCCAATTTATACATTTTAATTATGGTATCCTTCCAGTGTTTAATAGTTTGGATAGTACCCTTCCAGTGTTTAATAGTTTGGAAAGTATCTTCCCAGTGTTTAACAGTTTGGATAGTATCCTCCCAGTGTTTAATAGTTTGGATAGTATCCTCCCAGTGTTTAATAGTTTGGATAGTATCTTCCCAGTATTTAACAGTTTGGATAGTATCCTCCCAGTGTTAATAGTTTGGATAGTATCTCCCCAGTGTTTAATAGTTTGGATAGTATCTTCCCAGTATTTAACAGTTTGGACAGTATCCTCCCAGTGTTTAACAGTTTGGATAGTATCCTCCCCAGTGTTTAATAGTTTGGATAGTATCTTCCCAGTATTTAACAGTTTGGATAGTATCCTCCCAGTGTTTAATAGTTGGATAGTATCTCCCCAGTGTTTAATAGTTTGGATATCTGGTTGGAGCCATAATCATTTAAAAACATAGAACTTGATGGCAGACAAGGACCGCCTGGGCCACCCAGTCTGCCCATTTTCCTACCTAACAGATAAGCTGCAGATCCTAGTTAACCAACAGCTTACTTCCTCCTACCCCCCACTAGAACTGCCTTATGTCTGTCCCACGCATTCTTGAATTGCCCCACTGTTCTTGACTCCACGACCTCCTCAGGGAGGCTGTTCCATGCATCCACAACCCTCTCCATGAAAAAATACTTCCTCACATTACCTCTGAGCCGTCCCTCCTCTATCTTTAAATTGTGCCCCCTTGTTCTTGCACATTTCTTTTTCTGGAAGATGCTACACTCTTGGACTTTGCTGATTCCCTTGAGGTACTTGAAAGTTTCTATCATGTCCCCCCTCTCCCTCCTTTCCTCGAGGGTATACATATTAAGCTCCTTTATAGAAACATAGGGTTTCATCTCCCAGTACTTTAATATGGTTCTTATTAGGTATATTCTTTGGGAATCATAAAAATAGTGCTGCATCCGGATAAAAATGCACTCTTCCAGTGATCTCTCAAACTCTGTGGACTTAGGTGTAAAGAAGCAGAATTTAACACTAATGCCGTGTGACCCCTGCATCTTAATGCAGGCACGTCTCCTCAACTTCCAGCCTTACGGAGTTTGCCAAATGTGCATATTAAGGAAGCTTTACAATCAGGATTTACTAAATCGGTATGCAGAAAAACCTGACTGGGTTGGCAAACACATTCATTAAACTCAGCCGTAACAACATATCAGTTGTTTGGGGGCGTGAGAATATAGTATGCACCAAGCAGGAAAGGGAACTTGGGGTTATTATCTCGACCTCAAGGTAGGGAAACAGTGCGACAATGCAGCAGGTAAAGCAAATAGGATGCTGGGATGCATAGGCAGGGGCATCACCAGCAGGAAAAGGGAGGTCATAATTCCACTATACAAGACACTAGTGAGGCCCCACCTGGAGTACAGTGTACAGTTCTGGAGACCTTACCTATGTAAGGACTACGACAGGGCAGAGAAGGTTCAGAGGAGGGCAACAAAGATGGTACAGGGATTGTATCACAAGTCCTATGAGGACGGGCTGAAGGACTTGAATATGTACTCCCTGGAGGAGAGGGGATATGATAGAGACATACAAGTACCTTACAGGGGGGAACAGAGTGCAAGAAGACAAAATTACTCACCATAGTAATGTTGTTTCTTTTAATGGAGTCTTGCTGTATTCTGACAATAGGCAGTATGACCGACCGGTTCAGCTGCCCCGGGGAACCAAGAGTTAAACACTATGCAAATGCATAGAACATTGAGCTCGAGCTTGGTTTTCAAACCACTGTCCTCGGTACACTCTATGTAACTGACCAGATTATTACAAAGCTACTAATAAAAAACTAAATAAGTATAACTAACACCCAAAAGGGAAATGCACACCAGAAAAAAGGCATACTGAAGACTCAAGTCACTGATGCCCAATAAGAAACACCACCCACTGGTGGTTTATAGAATAACAGTTGGAATGCAGAGACCCCGCTCTCTAGGTTCCAGAGCGGAGACCAGGTGGGAGGTCAGAATACAGCAAGACTCCACTAGAAGAAACATTACTATGGTGAGTAATTTTTTTCTTCAAACAACATGACATCTTGCTGTATTCTGACAATATGCAGACTACCAAACAGTGCCCCATGAAGGTGGGCTCAGAACCTACTTAGGGAATAGGCTCTGCAGTACTGCTGTGCCAAACCTGGCATCATTCTTGGCCTGTGTATCCAGGCAGTAGTGCTTAGAGAATGTGTGAACAGTTTTCCAGGTAGCTGCTTTACATATATCAAGCAAGGGGATATATCTGGCAGCTGCTATTGAGGCAGCTGTCCCCCTAGTGGAATGGGCCCTCAAGCCCTCTGGTGGCTCCTTACCCAGTCTGCTGTAGCAGAACTGAATGCAAGCCACAATCCATCTGGCAATGGTCCTCTTAGTGGTTGGTCTGTCTTTGCCCACTTCACCATAGGTAAGGAATAACTGAGTACAGTCCTTCCTATGTTCTTTTGTTCTGTCCATGAATAGCTGATGGACCTTTTTACATCCAGGCTATGTAGCCTGCGTTCACCTGAACTGAAATGATCAGTGAAGAAGACAGGCAGAGTTATAGACAGGTTCAGGTGAAAGTCTGAGACTGCTTTGGGGGAGGGACTCTCTATTAGTCCGTAGAACTATCTTGTTCCTGTGAGGGACAATGTAATTATGTTATATTGACAAGGCCTGAAGCTCACTAATCCTCCTGGTTGAGGTGATGGCCACCAAAAACACAGTCTTCCATGTCAGGAACTTGAGCTCTGCTGAGGACATATGCTCATAAGGGGGCTGCATAAGCTGAGCTATGCAGACATTAAGGTCCCAAGAAGGGGTAGGCTCCCTGTGAGGAGGGTGAAGTTGGAGCAACCCCTTGAAAAATTTCTTAAAGACAGGATGTAGGGTGCTATTGAGCAGTCATACTGGCAAGATGCACCTTCTACCAGCTCTGTCCACCACGACAATAAACTCAAATAAAATTATTTTTGGGGGGGAAGTGACTGCAAAACTGGAACACCGACTGTGTTCCTTAGCGTGTCTGGCATTGACTGAGACCAAAATTCAATATGGGTTGTAACAAGACCACCACTGGGAGCGGATCTAAAAATGCACAGACAGCTGAAGTGCAGGCAGCCACTGCTACCACGTCGACTACTGCTGGCACGAAGCCTCCTTGGAGAGCCCTACAGGCCTTGATGCAGGCCATCGATTTAAAAATTGAATCGATAATACAGTGGTTCATCGAGCAGGATACAAAGGTGGAAGTTACATCCCAAATGGCTTCATCGGCTGAAAAAACTGCAGCTCAAGTTCTAACCACCACCTCTGAATTAGTCCAGGAAAACATGAACTTACGATATCAGCTAGAGGCCCTGGAGAATTCAAATAGGGCAGCATATGTGCTCATTGTGGGCTTGTTGGAAGGAAGTGAGGAAGGTGACTTATTGGGATTTCTGTGTGCCTGGCTCCCTGATGCGCTCATGCTCTCGAGGGACATACTTGAGGGACAATTCTGCAAAGCTTTTAGAATTACGCAATGGGCTGCGGGACCACGAGGAGACTCGCCTCGTATTATATTGCTGGTGACCTCTCACTCATCTGTGTGGGATTGGATAATTCAAGCCGCCAGGTCGGCGAACTCATTGAATTATAATGTGATTACTGGACAATTGTTCCCGGACCTTTCTTTTGCAACCAGAGCCAGAAGAAAAACGTTTGACGCAGTGAGAGCGAGACTCCAAAGTCTGGGTGTTGCTCACTCGCTTTTAATGCCGGCCCGCCTGCGCATATACTACAGGGGTTGTACATATCAGTACAATGACCCTCTCGAGGCTGGGAGGAAGACAGAGGCCACAGCCAGGGAGTTCCAGTCCTCTGATGTACAACAGACGGCAGATTCAGACGAGGAGACCTGATCCAATTGCTGGCAAAACGCTGGACATTGCTTACAAGTACTGTGCTGCCTGTATAGCTAATTTGCAATTGCTGTTGTTCTTAATTTTCTAATTAGTCATCAGTTGGTCAGTTCTATGCTATTTTCATATCCCAGGAACGTTTATTGAGGGAAGGGGGGCTGGAGTGTTGGGTGCTTAATATTTTTGTATCATTTTAGGACTGTGGTGTCATATTATCACTGGTTGATGAGTTATTCATTACTTACAGAATTTACTATTTTGAGATTTGACTACCAAAACCATAGTAGACTGTAGCTTATGGAATTAAAGTTTTGGGATTATACTTCAATGTGGGATTTCCCCCAAATCCTAGTACCTGACTGTATAGACTGGTTACTGCCTTTGTTTACATTGGATGTATATGGAATGTATGACAATATGTGTATTAGTACATGCTGAAAACAGTAAACTTAAATTTCAAAAAAAAAAAAAGACAGGATGAGCAGCTAGGGAAGGGCCCCTTCCCGGCTCACAGATAGGCAGAAACAGCTGCCCGGTGCACCTTCAGGGTGGAAGGCTGCAGATCCAGGGATTGAAGGTGAACTAAACAGTCCAACAGGACTGCCAGGGCGGCCTCCTGTGGGACCATGTTCTTCTGGGAACAACAGATGGAGAATCTCTTCCATTTGGAAGAGTATGTTTTCCTGGTGGAAGGTTTCCTGGAGACCCTAAGGATGTTCAGGACTCCTTCTGAGAGATGCAGGCCTGCATACTCTTACTCTTCAACAGCCAAGCCTTGAGTCAGGGACTTGAGGTTGGAGTATAGGATACTCCCCTGGGACGACGTCAGGAGGTTGTGTATCCTAGGGAGGCAAATTGGACTGGCCTCTGACATGGACAACAGCATCGAGTATCGTGGCTGTCTGGCCCAATCTGGAGGTATCAGAATCATGGAGGCTGATTGTGCCCTGAGTTTGAGCAGGACTCTGGGTATCAGAGGAAATGGAGGGAAGGCATACAGGAATCTGCTCGACCAATCCAGGAACAGAGCATCCTGGGGCACTGAGCCCAGTGCCGGGGGTCTGCAGCAGAACTGAGGCAACTGATGGTTATTTGGGGCTGCAAAAAGATCCATCTCTGGAGTGCCCCACCTTCTGAAGACTGTCATCAGAATTTGTCTGTTCAAGGACCATTCGTGATGGCCCTGGTTGATCCTGCTGAGAGCAACTGCCAGGACATTGTCCTTCCTTGGCAGGTGAACTGCTAACAGGGAAATGTTTAAGGAGTAGGCCCGGCTCCAAATCTTCATGGCGTCTGTGCACAGCACTGAGGACCCTGTCCCTCCTTGTTTGTTGATGTAATACATGGTAGTAGAGTTGTCTGTTCTGACTTGCACCATCTTCCCCTGTAGCATCTTGGCAAATGACTGAAGTGCCAAGAACACTGCTCTGAGTTCCAGCAGGTTTATGTGTAGCAGGGACTCTTGCCAGAGCCAAATCCCATGATCAGTATGTTCCCCCAGGTGTGCTCCCCAACCCAGTAGTGAGGCATCTGTGGTCAGCACTACTGAAGGAAGGGAACTCCTGCCCTGAGGCTATCCCTGTCCTGCCACCACTGGACAGCCACAGTAAGGTGGTCAACACTGGAATCAGTTTGGACAGGGAATCCTTCTTCTGGGACCAAAAGGACCTCAAGTGGAACTGGATGTCCCTCATCTGAAATCTGGCGCCTCGAACCACAGCTGTGGTAGCAGCCATGTGGCCCTCAAGCTGAAGGAAACACCTCCCTGGTTGAGGAACATGCAGGTGAAAGGACTTTGCCAACTGAATGATGGCGTCCACCTTTCCTGGGGGCAGGAAGGCTCTTGCTTGAACTGTGTTCAGCTCTGCCCCTATGAAATCCAGAATTTGGGTAGGTTTCAGGACTGACTTCTTTTGAGTCACCAGAAAGCTCAAGGATTGGACAGTATCCTGAGTGAGAGCTAGGGCTTCCTGTACCTGTTGTGGGGAATGACCCACTACCAACCAGTCATCTAGGTACAGATAAACCGAGGCTCCCTGCCTTCTTAGGTGTGCCTCGACCACTGCTAGGCACTTTGTGAAGGCCCTTGGGGCAGATGTCAGTCTGAAAGGCATGGCCCTTAACTGATAATGGCCTGAAGGCAGTCTGAATCTGGGGTACTTTCTGTGGGACTGCCTGATGGGGATGTGAAAGTAAGCATCCTTTAGATCTAGGGATGCCAACCAGTCCCCTTGCCTGACAGTAGGAAGAATGATAGCCAGAGTGACCATTTGGAACTTTGTCTTTGTGAGGTGCTTGTTTAGGTATCTCAGGTCCAGAATAGGACACCACGCCCCATTTTTCTTCAGGGTTAGGAAGTACTTTGAGTACACTCTTTTTCCTTTGTGCTGAAGTGGAACATGTTCTACTGCTCTGGCTTGAAGCAGAGTGGAAACCTCAGCCTCCAGCAGGGCTGTTTCTGAGGGGGTGGCAGGTTTGAATGACCTTGCTCCTGTTTTGGGGAACAGTTTGAAACTGAGAGCAAGGCTCTGGCCTACTACTTCCAGGACCTACCTGTCTGAGGTGATGGATTGCCAAGCCTGGAGGAAGTAGGCCAGTCTGCCCCCTACCGGTGGTGGGGAGGCGGCCCGAACAGACTTCTCAGGGTGTCTGCTTTGAAGGTGCAGTGGACTGAGAGGTGGAACCAGCATGGCCAGTGCCTCTTCTGCCTCTACCTCTGAAGTCACTCCTAGGCTGCTGCTAGGAGGGGAAGGCTTGGGCCTGATGGAAAGGCCTGGGGTAAGGTCTATCTCTGCCTCCTCTAGCTTGCTGCCTTTGAGGGGTGGCAGCTTTCTCTTTGGCAGCCGCATTCTTACAGGCTACCCTATACTCGTTCATCTTTTTGATTTAGTCTGAAACTTTGAACCGGATCCCAGCAACACAAAAGGATATACAATTTACCACAGGAAAAAAAGAAAAATCTTCGGTTCCCTCCCGTTCGCGGAGAACCACTCGGAAACCGAAAACTTACCAAAATGATGTTAAACCTAGGCTAGTCTAACCTGTAACCGCAGGACAGAGGTTTGAAAAACAAAAGAAATAAACGGAGGTTTAAACGACTGTTGAGATTTGAATTTCAACAGAAGAAGTTGAGGAGAAGTTGATGAGCAGTCTCCAAGGTGTCTTCACAGGCGAGCGGAGTAAAGAATCTGGTCAGTTACATAGAATGTGCAGAGGGCAGTTGTTTGAAAACCGAGCTCGAGCTCAACATTCTATGCATCTGCATAGTGTTTAACTTCGGGTTCTCCAGGGCAGCTGTCATGCTGCATATTGTCAGAATACAGCAAGACTTCATGTTGTTTGAATACACAATTTTCCAGTGAAAAAGATGTTCCAGGACTAGAGGGCATGGGATGAAACTGGAGGGAGGGCAATTCAGAGGAACTGTGAGGAAGAATTTCTTCACAGAAAGGGTGGTGGACAAGTAGAACATCCTGCCAGAGGAAGTGGTGGGGGCTGAAACAATCACAGGATTTAAGAATGCACGGGATAGACATACGGAAATTCTGGAGGTCAGGGGCAAGAGACTTCTAGAAAAACATAAAGGGAACTTACAAGCTCAAATGGGAAGACTGGGTGGGCCATAGGCCCTTATCTTCCGACAGTGTCTATGCATCTATGTAAATCCATCTGGGACGGAAATCCCACCAATCAGTAAAAGTTGGGAAGTTTAGATTTTTTCTTTCTCAGGTGCATAACCAAGGTGTTATTTTGACGATGACCTGACTCTGAAATCTCAGGTGTCAGCTGTGGTTAAATCCTCATTCTACCATCTGAGGAATATCGCCCAGGTGAAACACCTGGTTCCGTCGGGCGACCTCCCAACACTGGTCCATGCCTTCATTACCACTAGTCTTGACTACTGCAATGTCCTCTACCTAGGGCTGTCTGGGGTTGATATCCATCACTTGCAGCTAGTGCAGAATGCTGCGTCCAGGTTGTTGACTGGTACTTCTAGGACCAGCCACATTATCCCAATGCTGCGCAGACTGCATTGGCTGCCGGTTCAGTGGCGGATAACCTATGAGGTAGGCTTGCTTACCTTCAAAGCCCTACACGAACAAGGACCCAACTACCTGAAAGATCTCCTGACTCCCTACTGCCCCACTCATCCTCTCCGATCTGACATTGAGGGATTGCTACAGATTCCCAGGGTTCGCTTAAAAACCTCTGGTGCTCGTGCTTTCTCATTTGCAGCACCAACCCTGTGGAATTCTCTACCTCGTCGGTTAAGAGAATGCCTGACCATCAGTAGTTTTAAATCTGTGTTAAAAACATACTTATTTACATTGGCCTTCCCAGATTCTTCTTAACCAATTTGTATTAATGTTTTATTCTGTTTTTATATTTGTGTATTTAAAAGTACAGCGCCGTGATTTTTGAAAGGCACTATAAAAATAAAGTTTTGACTGACTGATTTCTCATTGATTCTCCTTAACTACCTGTACCAGAGAGCAAAACACTATTGGTTGTACTCTAATCGTATGTTTGATTGCCTCTCATATAATATTGGTTATACTCTAATGGTAAGTTTGATTGCCTCTCATATAATACTGGTTATAGTTTGACCGTATGCTTAATTTGTATGTTGGCCTCATGTTCTTTACGTGATGTACTTCTGTGTGTTAATAAACATCAAATATAAAAAAAGGAAAAAGGT
The DNA here is from genome assembly GCA_016271365.2 of Neoceratodus forsteri. Classification (NCBI taxonomy): domain Eukaryota; kingdom Metazoa; phylum Chordata; order Ceratodontiformes; family Ceratodontidae; genus Neoceratodus; species Neoceratodus forsteri. The sequence continues at coordinate 7,396,455 of CM057458.1, forward strand.
AGGAGGATGTCCCCAGCCAATCCCTTTGGCTTTGAGCAAGGTCAGTAAATGCTGCACATACACGTAGCGTACAGATGACCGCACCCTGCATCGCTTACCTCCTTTTCGGAAACAGCTCCAGGCCCATCATAAGATACAGAGTTGTATCTAGGAAATCCCTGTAGTCTTGGTGCCACCTCTGCAGAAAGAACAGAGTTCACAGGATAACAGACTTTCACAGCACATAAAACATCACATCACAGCCGGCTGGTGGTGTAGCGGGCAGAGGCACTGGCGCCTTACCTCCTGCCATGCTAGCGACTTGGGTTTGGGAGTGGACATGGGTAGCTGGGGGTCGGCTGTGGTGGAAGAGGACTAAGCATCCAAGGGAGTGCTCCCCTCCTCCAAGGGAGGGGAGGTCTGTTGGCCCAGCCACAGACTGCCATCAGACGGAGGGCTGGTGGCTGTACAGCGTGGGCGGCAAGGAAAGGAGGGCACTGTGTGCAATGTCAGGCCTGTGCGCCTCCACGTACGCATCCTGACCTCCTTTGGTGAGGGGTTGGGGAGAAAAGTAGCAAAGGGGCATCAGGGGCTTAATGAAGCCCTGCCCACTTGTCTTGGAGTCCGCACTGCCACCCAGGATCTCACCATCTTTCTGCCTTGGATAAGTTGAATTGGGGGGAAGATGGCCCTCCTCCTTCTGGCCCAGCCATGAAAGGCAATCCGCAGGAGAACAGACCAAGGTGAGTTCCAGGGGAGGCGGGGCCCAACTCACAAAAGCGGGGACAGGGCTGGTTAGCCGCACCTGGACATTAAGTGGCAGAAAAACCAATACAAAAAAAAAAAAGAAAAAACAACATCACTTGCACAAACCAATTTTGTTTTTGGTAATACAATTCTATTTTATTGCTGGAGTTTTTTCAGAAAGAGTGGATGTATTTCAAATTCTGGGAGTGGGGGTGGTTTAACATACCAGTGTATTAGTATGTAACTCACATACAGGATAAATAATGGCTAGCTGTGAATTACAAGAGTATGAACAATCGAAGGGAGACATTACATACCATGGGAGCAAAGTCTGACTGTTTGTTTGCAACCCCAACCCCCGATACCTGAGAATTTATAGTTTGTATATGTTTTATATGATACATGGCAAATCCACTATGGGGAGCTGGTATTTTTGGGCCATTTAGTGAATTGTAAACAGAAAAAATAAGGTTACTCACCTGTAACTGTAGTTCTAGGAGCGGTATATGGTTCACATCCGCACTTCTGGCACTGTCTCTTTAAGAGCTGTTCTTGCTGGACAGTCTTCAAGCTTAATCTCCTCCCACCACCTGGGTGTAATATCCCTCGGCTCCTCCCCGTGACAACAAACCTTGCACGCTGGAAGCAGGGATCCAGGTGCCACTTCCCAGGAAGATCACGTGGGTAGTGTTGATGTGAACCATATACCAACTCCTAAAACTACGGTTACTGGTCAGTAACCTATTTTTCTAGGGACCTGGATATGGTTCACTTATCCACACTTCTGGCAGACTTCCTGCAGTTCTCTGCGAGGAAGGGGCAAGGCGTGCACCTCTATGTAGAGAACAAAGACTGGAGAAAGGGGCTTCAGGTGCAGCTCATGTAGTTCTATCCAATAATGCAGCCACGGGGCAGGGGAAAAAGCATAGGGTCTCAAATAGAAGTACAGCATCCACAATGAATTGCTGATTAGTGTGATACGTGGATATTGTGGGGGGCCTTCAACTGGAATATATCAGGTAAAATTTCTGTTAGAGGCTGGGCTAGGATTAGTTAATTCTACTTGCTGTAGGGATAGTTAGTGTTAGTGTGGACCATGGGTAGGATTGTTGGGTGCAATGGTAGTGGGGGCAGCAATGCGGATGAATATACTGTGGAGGCTGGAAGGGTGCCCAATATGCCACAGGCTAAGGAGGCTTGAGGAAGAAGTTCAGTGGCTGGCAGGGAGCTGGGGAGTTTGAGGGATGATGGGAGGATCGCATCGGTAGGAGGGCTGACATCAGAGTATTGTGGGGGCACCACAGAGAAGGAACAGTGGGTCAAGGGAGGGGGAGGGGCAAACTAGACAGGAAGCCAGCTGATGAAGGGTGGACTAGAAGGACCTAGAAAAAGAGGAGCAGCAGTATGCAGGAGGGAGGAGAAAGTGCACAGTAAGGCGAAGGGGATAGGTAACATGGTTACTTTACTAGCAACACATGGGAAAGAGGATGCAGGAGGAGACTGCACAAGGAATAGCACTCACAAAGAGGAGGGAGTGAGGGGCATTACTAGTGGAGAGACTGAGCATGGTGTGGCAGGGGGAGGGATAATACTCGGAGAGGTGAGGAGGGAGAGGGAGGTTGGCAGTCAAACAGGAGGAGGGGGAGGTTTTTATTGAGAGGGACGGGGAAGACACTGGGGCACATGGTAAAAACACAGTCTTGAGTGGCTCCAAAAATGAGAACCTGGGTGGGGGGGGGCGAGGCACAAGGAAAGAGAGGGGAGTGTACTAGTGTTGGGGGTCTCGATACTCAAGGGGATCAGATGGGGCAGCAAGGGTGAGAGGCACAGTCGGATATGGGTGGAGTCCAAACCAGGACTAAAGGCAGACATGGCAGGACAGGCAATCCTAAGGCATGTAAAGAGGGGTAGGAGGAAACCACAGATTGTGGTACATGTGGGGACAAATGACCTAGCTGGGGAAACGGTGGCGGTAACAAGGGAGAGGACTGAGGAAGTGGGAAGGTTGTGTGAGGAGACTGGGGAGTCTGTGGCCTTCTCCAAAGTGCTCCCAGCACCCTTCGCAAGCACAGTGAGAAAGGAGAGGATTAGAGAGTTGAACACGTGGTTGGAAGAATGGTGTCGAACTAAGGGGTATGGGGTTGTGGGCGGCTTGGGCAGTACCTGGGATAATAACAATCTGTTTGCAAGGGATAGGCTGCACCTGAGTGGGGAAGGAAAGGAGGTATTAAAGCAAGGACTGGGGAGGTATATTGTGACAAGGGTGGATTTAAACTAGATTGGGGGATGGCAAGTGGACAGCAGGTAGGCAGGGATCCAACAGAGTGGAGTCACAGCCTACCTCCCAGGCTAGCAGGGAAGGACTCAGGGAGGCCAGCAAAGGAGGGAGTAGAAGGGACGAGATGGAGGCTAGTGAAGGGAAGGGGGCATTATGGAGGGTGGTCTCACTGAATGCAAGTAGACTAGAAAACAAATCCGCTGAGCTACAGGCACTCTTAGTAGTGTGGAGGGTGGATATTGCAGCTGTCACAGAAATGTGGGCAACTGAGCACCAGGACTCGGATCTGGCAATCCCAGGATACAAATTATACAGGAAGGACCGTGTGGGGGGGCAGTCTGTGTGAGGGATGGGATCAATTGCACAAGGGATGAGGGAAGAAAGGGACCAGAGGCAATCTGGCTGCAGCTCCTAGACTCAAGGGTAGGAAATTGAGGTTTGGGGTGGTATACAGGCCGTCGTCCCAGTCTGAGGAGTTTGACAGGGAGTTAGCGGGACAAATCAAAAAGGTATGTAGAAAAGGGAAGGTGGTCATCATAGGGGATTTCAACTTGTCGGGGGTTGACTGCAGCATTCCGGTCACCTCCAGTGCTAGGGAGCAAGTGCTCCTGGACGCGATCCAGGAGAGTCTCCTGACACAGTTGGTTACTGTACCTACTAGGCTAAAGAACACTTTAGATCTGGTATTGTCAAATGGGGAGGCAGTGATGGAAATAAAGGTAGAGGACCCACTAGCCGACAGCAATCACCAAACGGTGTGGTTTAATATCGCGATGTGCGGGGAGCCAGAGAAATCAGTTTCTCAGGTGGTAAACTTCAGGGGGGGCGGACTCTGGGAGGATGCAGGAAGTACTGAAAGGGAAACTGGAGGGCATAAGGCAGGAGATGGACGTGGAGCAGAAATGGGATATTAAACGGGGGGTTACAGAGGCAACAGAAGCCTGCACCAAGGCACAGAGTAAGAGGAGCAGAGCAAGAAAACCATGCTGGTTTAACAGTGAGGTTGTGGAGGTGGTGAGGGCAAAACGAGTGGCGCACTAGAGGTTTAGGAGGATGGGGAAGGAAGTGGACAGAGAGGAATATGCAAGATGGTCCAGGGAGGTGACCAGAAAAGTGAGAGAAGCCAAGGCCCAGAGGGAGCTGAGATTAGCACAGGGAATTAATAGAGGATGGAAAAGGGGGAGGAGCAGGCAGAAGCACTGAATAAATACTTCGGCTCAGTGTTCACGGAAGAAAAGGGGGACCGCTTCAGCATGGGCTGGGAGGGTGGGGACAGGGGAGAGGAGACAGAAGAATTGAGACAAGTAGAGTCCTAGAGGGACTGAGGGCACTGAAGGTAGACAAGGCACCAGGGCCGGATGGTATTCACCCCAGGGTGCTGAGGGAGATGGCGGACAATTTGGCAGAGCCGCTGGCGGATCTGTACAACACCTCACTGGAGTCGGGATGTGTGCCACTAGACTGGAGGATGGCACATGTAGTACCATTACACAACAGCGAGCCAAGGGATGAACTAGGTAATTATCATTCAGTAAGTCTCATCTCTGTGCAAACTCATGAAAATGATACTAAAGGAAAGACTGGTGTCATACCTGGAGGACAATGGCCTCCAGGATGTGAGGCAGCATGGGTTTGTTTCAGGGAAGTCTTGTCAAACCAACCTCATACAATATTATGACTGGGTGACAGGTGAGCTGGATAAGGGTCATGCGGTGGATGTTCTTTACTTGGACTTCAGCAAGGCCTCTGATTCGGTGCCTCATGGGCGGCTTGGGGAGAAGCTAACTGGTGTAGGGGTAGGGGCAAAAATGATGAACCGGATTACAAGCTGGCCGAGTGGACGGCTGCAATGGGTGGTGGTGAGAGGGGAGCTCTCAACACCAAGGCCGGTGATGAGTGGGGTGCCACAGGGCTCTGTGTTGGGGCCAGTACTGTTTGGGCTCTTCATATCAGACATTGCACACGCGGTGGTGAGCAAGGTAAGTCTGTTCTCTGAAGACACCAAAATCGGAGCAGTGGTGGATGGAGAGGAGGGATGGAAGCAGCTGGAGGGGGACCTACGCAAACTAGAGGAGTGGTCAGAGAGGTGGCAGCTGGGGTTCAATGCAAAGAAGTGTAAGGTTATGCACTTTGGGGTGAAGAACCCAAGGAGAGAATACTGGCTGGGGGGGGGGGATTAAGCTGGGGATCACTGAGGAGGAGAAGGACCTAGGGGTAATGATAACAGGGACCATGAACAACACTGCCCAGTGCAGGAGAGTGGCTGAAAAAGCGAACAAAATGCTGGGGTGCATAGCGAGGTTTTTTTTGTCCAGGCGAAGAGAGGTGATCTTGCCCCCTACAGGTCGCTGATAAGGCCACACTTAAGAGTACTGTGTGCAGTTTTGGAGGCCATACCTAAACTGTGATATCAGGCTACTGGAGGGGGTGCAGAGGAGGGCAACAAAGATGATATGTGGAATGGAGGGGAGAGACTATGACAGCAGGCTGGGAGACCTGAATATGTACACCCTGGAGGCTAGAAGGGACAGGGGGGACATGATAGAGACTTTCAAGTATCTGAGGGGAATCAATAAGGATGGGGCAGATGGGGTCTTTAAGCTAAGGAGGGAGAGGGTCACCAGGGGGCATGGGCTAAGAACAGAAGGCGGAAGATTTAGGAAGGAAATGAGGAGACACTATTTCACAGAGAGGATGGTAGCAAAATGGAACGCCCTACCAGAATGGGTGGTATCATGTAAATCTGTGAACAGCTTCAAAAGGGCATGGGTCAGGGAACAGGGGAGAGTGAGGGTGGGGGGTGGCAGTGGGATGACAAAGGGGAGGGGAGGGTTAGGCAGCTGCAAACTAGGGGTGTTGGCTGCACACTCAAGCAGACTTAGATAGACCGGGTGGCCTGTTTCTGCTGGCACGTTCGTATGTTCGTACAGATTGGAGAACTGGTCCCAAAAGCAGCATCCCAGCGTGACTCAAGGTCAGTGCTGTCATGGGAGACGAAGGTGCATGTTGACTTCCAGGTAGCTGTCCTACAGGTCTCCAGTATGGGGACATTAACTAAAAGCAGTCAATGAGGTAGAAGCATGTCTGGTGGAATGAGCCCCAAGCCCAATGGGAGGCTCCCTACCAGCCAGCCTACAGCAGAGGATGTATGAAGCCTACGGTCAGCCTCCGAAGATGGGCTGGTAAAGTACACCAGTAAGTTAATCACCTGGTTGAGGTGGAACTCTGTTATAACCTTTGGGAGGAACTTTGGGTGGGGGCGAAGGATGACCTTGTCCTTGTGGAAAACCAAGTAAGGAGACTTCACCAAGAGCACTTGCAGTAAACTGATCCTTCTGGCAGAGGTGATAGCCATCAAGAAGTCAGTTTTCCACAACAGGTGTGATATCCCACACCTGTGCATAGGTTCAAAAGGTTTGCTGATGAGCACTACCAAAGTCAGCAACAGATCCCAAGGTGGTGGTGGTTCACGCATAGGTGAGCTCAAGTGGTCAAGGCCCTTAAAAAAGTGACCAACCACCTTCTCCTGTGTCACCGCTGGCATACCAGCCTGTGCCTCATATGCAGAGAAGGCTGCCAGGTGCACCTTGTAGGGTCATCGATCTTAGCCCTAGCTGGGAGAGGGACCACAGATAGTCCAGGATGCTAGCCAATAGGCAGGCAAGGGGGTCATACTCCCTGCCCTGGTACCAAATGGAAAATCTTTTCCATTTAAAAGCATAGCATTGACAAGCTGATTCCTTTCGGGATGTCTCCACAATGTGAAACACATTGTATAAAAGATCCAAAGCCTGGAACTCTAGCCGCTCAGGAACTAGGTCATGAGGTGCATAGACTGAAGATCTTGGTGCAGGATCTCCCCCCAATAACAGGACAGCAGATTCAGGTGCAGGGGCAACTGCCATGGAGGTCTACTGCTGAGGCTGAGGAGATCCGGGTACCACAACTGGCAATGCCAGTCATGTGCAATCAGATCATCCACGCCTTGTCACGCTGCACATTGATCAGCACCTTGTGGATGAAGGGAAAGGGACGGACAGCGTATAAGGGTCCAGGGCCTCGCGAAGGGATCCCGAAGTGTCCAAGACTGAATGGGGCGGGCACAAAACAGTTTCAGTTTCACATTCTCCATGGAGTCAAAGAGATCCACCAGAGGAGTGCCCCACAGGGAGAACAGGCAGTTCGCCATGCAGAGACTACCTGTTTGACGTCTTGCCCACCTGGCAGATGGCATTCACCAGCTGGCTATTAGCTCCCGTGACATGAATCACCAGAAGATCCACACCCAAGCTATGTATGAGGGTCCAGGTGCAGAGGGCCTCCCGACACAAGGGAAGGGGAGTGTGTACAGCCCTGCTTGTTCTGGTAGAACATGGCCATGCTGTTGTCTGTCTGGACTTGCACAACCTGACCATGGACAAAAGAAGTGAATACCATTAGAGCTAAGCGCACTGCCCAGAGCTCCAGCAGGTAGCTGTGGTGACAGGACTCCCTGGGGTCCAGAGCCCATGGGCACTGTGGTCCCTCAAGTGGGCTCCCAACCCCATCAAAGATGCATCTGTAGTCAGAATGACAGACGGCTCTGGGTGCACAAATGGGACTCCTTCCTCCAGATGTTGTGGGATTAGCCACCACTGGATGGTGTCCCACATTGGCTTGTCACTGTAACCAGCTGGTCCAAGTGACCTAGGCACTGAGACCACTGATGGCCCCGCTCCCACTCAAGGGGATGCATCTACCATTGGGCCCACTGGACCACACTGGTGCAGGATGCTATGTACCCCAGCAGCCTTAGGAAGTCCTGGGCAAGACTCAAGTGCCCAACCTGAAATGATCAGGCAAAGGAAGTAATATCCAGTGCTGGTCCACAGAGAGTCGGGCCTTGGTCCAGAAGGAGTCAAGTTCTGCCCCGATGAAATGGATCACTTACGAGGGGTTGAGTTTGGACTTCGTCGCATTGACCAGAAGGCCCAAGCCTCTGGAGGGCCAGGTCCCAGAACCGCTCCACTGCCTCCTTGGATGGCCTATCAGCTAGTCATCCAGGTAGGGGTATACCCTGATCCGCTGGTGCTGCAGGAAGGCTGCCACCACTGCCATGCAATTGGGGAAGACCCTGGGTACCAAGGAGAGGCTGAAGGCATGACCTGGAACTGGTAAAGAATCCATTCTGCACAGAATCAGAGGTACCGCCAGTAGGATGGATGGATTGGTTTGTGGAAGATCATATCCTGAAGGTCCAGGGTAAAGAACCACGTGCCCTGCTCCAGAGACGGTATAATCTGGTTCACAGTGACCATCCTGTACTTGCACTTCCAGAGGCACTAATTGAGATCATGAAGATCCAGTATGTGGCACCAAACCCCCTGTCTGTTTCGGGATCAGGAAATACCTGGACACAAAGCCCTAATCTGCCAGAGTGTGGTACACTGGCTATGGCTCCTTTCCCTAGGAACTGAGCAATGTCTTCCCTGAGGGCAGACAGTGTGTCCTGCAACATCATGGACTCCCTCAGAGCATGGGGCAGGTAAGGCAGGAGAACCTCGATATCGAGAGGCAACCCTTCACCTACCTCCTCTATGACCCACTTGTCTGAGGTAATTATGGACCAAGCATGCCAGAAGTGGCTCCCCGGCCCCCCCCAAGGGGTGCTGGGGCAGGGACCGGACGGGTGGGAGGTAGACACCCCCAACCCTCCGGCGGGAAACTCTGAAGGGGGCACCAGTGCTTCCTGCTGGCAGGGCACCACTACCCCTACCTCCACCTTTTTTTGAGGCCCTGACCAGGGAACTTGGTCTTGGGGCACCAAGTCTGTGAGGGAGCTGCTGGGGCTGCTGCTGCCCAGGCTGCTGTGACAGAAAGGGATAAAACTGAAAAGGACTTTACTTCAGCTTCTGCCCTTTCTGGGAGGAGGTCAAAGAATCCAGGGTGGCATTCCGGTGAGGTGTCCTTCCACCTCTGGGCCAAAGAGGTCAGTGTCCAAGAAGGGCAGACTGGCCAACTTATACTGGGTGTCTGCCATGAAGGAGGAAATCCTCAGCCAGGCCCTGTGTTGCATCACGTCGGCCGCTGCCAAGGCACGGGTACAAGAGCCACCTACATCCAAGGCTGTCTGAAGCTGGTGTTTAGCAATGGCTTGATCTGGTCTCAGACCACTTTCACCACCGGCTAACTGTAGACAGGTAGGTAAGGGAGAGCAAGGTCTAGAATTCCCATCAAGGAGTGACCAAAGTGGGTCATCATCAGGGACGTAACTCGCCTGATGAAGACCAAGACAGGCAGCAGCATAGACCTTTTTTATGCATGTTCAAGCTACTTAGACACCTTACTGGGGGGGAGGGGGCCTTGTCCATGTCCCCGGTGTTACTGGATTTGTGGAAAGCAGCACTGGCAACCAGACCCTCTGCTGAGGGGTGGTCCAAAAATCCAGACAAAGTGCCAAAAGGGACCCCATACTTATGGACAATATGAGCAGAGGGTGCTGGGCAGGAAGCTGGATGCTGTCAAAGCTCCAGCGACAGTCCCAGGATGGCCTCAATCATCGGAAAGGCAACCCCAGGGGATTTGTTCCAGTCCAGTATCTCTGTGAAGGGATATTTAGCCCCTTTTTGGACTGGTTCCAAAGGAACCTCCATGAACTCAGACATAAGTCTGAACAGAGCTCCAAAAGGCACCGTGCTGTGGTCAGTAGTCAGTTCCTCGACTGATTCTCGGTAGAAGGCATGAACCCTTGAAGACTGTATCGAGGACCCTTCAGAGTCAGACGAGAATTCCTTGAAAATGGCCCTCGCCTGTTTGCCGCTATGTACCATTCGAGGCTCGGTCAAGTGAGTGATCTCCACTGATAACTAGCCCAGCAAGCTGGTAGCCAGATGGGAGTCCTTAGAGGGGACTCCCTGCACGGGCTGCTGTGGAGACAGTTCCACCAGTATCGGTGGTGAGATGTGTGTTGGAGGCAGCTGTCTCGGCAGGACCGGTACAGGCTGAAAGTATAATTATGTAAGAACTTACCATAACAGTAGATCTTCGAGAAGAGCTCCTGCAGCAGGCAATAACCATAAGGACTAAGCTGCCAGGCGCCAGGACCCCACGGAAAACTTCTAGCTAGCAATCTTCAGCAGGGACCACCCCCTGATGTCGGCCCACCCCGAAAGTCAGTCAATGGTATAAAAAGGGTGGTCCCCAGCCCAGCCTCAGTTCTCCTGCCAGAGACCCTGAGCTTAGGAGAAAGGAGAACTAAGGAGGTTCGATTCTAGATAAAAGGAGAGCTGAAGGAATACCGGGGGAAGGTGGAAGGGAAAGCAGCGCCTGCTGCAAGAGCTCCTCTCAAAGATCTATGGTTATGGTAAATTCTTACATAACTGTACTATCTTACTTTGAGTTGGAGCTCTTACAGCAGGCAATAACCATAAGGACCAAGTCCCAAGCAGTTACTTTACTTCACTCCCAGATTGGAAGGGGCACCTGTTACTAAACAGATGTTGTCTAAGTGGTTAGTTAACACAGAAATATAGAAGTTAACAGCAGATAAGGACCTCAAGGCCCACCCAGTCTGCCCATTTATTCTACCTTATGAATGTGCCACAGGCCTTTACTCTGTCAGTGGCCTATCTAGTCATACTCATCTGTATTGCTCCCTTATGCCTATCCCATGCCTGTCTGAAGCCCTGCACTGTATTCATATCCACCACTTCCTGAGGTAGGCCGTTCCATGCATCCACCACCCCTTCTGTGAAAAAGAACTTCCTTATCGGTCTCCCTCTAATCTCGTGCTTTGTCCTCTTGTCCTGCTATTTTTCTTATATTGAAACACGTTAGACTCTTTCACCTTGTAACTGCCATTAAGATGTTTGAATGTTTCGATCATATCACTTCTCTCCCTCCTTTGCTCTAGGGTATACATAATGAGCTCCATTAATCTGTCCTCACAGGTTTTCTGATGCAGTCCCTGCACCATTTTGGTTGTCCTTCTCTGAGCTGCCTCCATTTTGTTAATGTCCTTGTGCAGGTACGGCCTCCAGTACTGCAAGCAGTACTCCAGATGGGGCCTAACCAGCGTTTTGTAAAGAGGGATCATTACCTCCCTCTTATGACTTGTGATACCCCTACTAATAAACACCCCAACATCCCCCCTAGCCTTACCTACTGCTTTAGTGGTCTGCTTGGATGATTTCAGGTTATCTGTGATGATGATGCCCAAGTCTCTTTCTTCCCTTGTGACTGCCAGCAACTCCCCTCCCAACCTATAGGTAGCTTCAGGGTTTCTCTTCCCTATGTGTGTGATCTTGCACTCTTCTGACTATTTTGCCAGTTTATCCAGATCTCTTCTCATTGTGCCCACCCCATCTGGATCATCTACTCTGCTACAGATCTTGGTGTCATCTGCAAACAGACAAACCTTACCCTCCAGTCCATCTGCAATGACACTGATGAAGATACTGAAGAGGACTGGCCCCAGGACTGATTCCTGAGGTACCCCACTTGTGATTTGCATCTCTTCTGACTGTTTACCACCACTCTCTGTTTTCTACCCGCCAACCAGTTTGCCACCCAGTTGACCAACCTCTTATCCACCCCGTGCCTACTCAGCTTATTAATCAATCTTCTACAGTATGTGGAACAGCATCGAAAGCTTTGCCAAAGTCAAGGTAGGCAACATCAACTGGACCCCCTTGGTCCACCACTCTGGTTACCCAGTCAAAGAAATCTATGAGACTAGTTTGACAGGACCTTCCTGTTGTAAACCCATGCTGTCTTGGATCCTGTGCTCCTATGGATTCCAGGTGTTGCACTATCCTTTCTTTAAGGAGTGCCTCCATAATCTTGTCCACTACTGAGGTAAGACTGAATGGTCTGTAGTTCCCTGCCTCCTCCCTGCTGCCACTCCACCTGGAGGGATGCAGGCCTATACCGGTGTGATGGTCTGAATCTGCCCAGGAGGGGAACCAGGATCCTAGGTGATAGGTTTAAATGCTTCATTGGCAAGCATTTAAACTAGCCATGGGGGAGGCACTGAAAAGGAGAAGGGAAATCCTAGCCCCCCCCCAAAAAAAAAACAAATCAGGGTAGTTAGTGAGGTAAACAACAAGATAGAGCAGTCGACAGGGAGAAGGGCAGGGGTAAATGGAGAAAAAGACAAAGGCAGTAAGGACAGGGATGGGGCAAAAAGAAACAAGGCCATAAATAAACGGAGGGTAATGAGTACCAGTGCCCGTAGTCTAGGTAAAAAGCTCCCCAAAATGGTGGCCTTGATGGAAGGGGGATGCCTGGATATCGTGGCTGTCACAGAAACATGGTACACAGAGAACCATGACTGGAATGTCAACATACCAGGGCATACAACCTACAGGAGGGACAGGGAGGGTAGAGGAGGAGGAGGAGTAGCTCTCTATGTAAGAGAAGGGATCAAAGCAACAGAACTAAAGGGTAAAAAGGGATGACAGGAGGCACTGTGGGTCACCATGGATACTGGAAAATGACACCACAATCCGCAAAGGGGCTGTAATACAGACCCCCATCTCAGGGGTAGGAAATGGACAAGGAAATGATAGAAGGCATCCTTAGGATGGCAGACAAAGGGGAGATATTGCTGATGGGGGACCTGAATATGCCAGATATTAACTGGAGCACCTTTGCTGCAGCCACATCCAAGAGCAGGGCCATTCCTGATGCCCTACAGGGGGCATGCCTCAGACAGCTAGTGTTGGAACCCACCCGGGAGGGAGCAATCTTAGATCTGATACTCTCAAATGGGGACAGAGAGAGGATTCCAGATCTAGAAGTGGGTAGCCATCTGGGAATAAGTGACCACCAGTGTGGTTCACGATAAACTTAGCTGTAGAGTCAGACCATACAAAAGTGAAGGTACTGGACTTCAGGAGGGCTGATTTTGTCAAAATGGGAGAGTGCCTCAGAAAAGCACTAGCAAACAGGCAAGAAGGTGGGATGGAGCAACAATGGAGAAACATCAAAACTGCCATCACAGAGGCAACACGCCTTTGTGTGAAGCAAATAAACAAATCAAAATGAAAGAAAAAAACACTATGGTTCTCAAAAGAAGTGGCGGGGAAGGTTAGGGAGAAAAAGATAGCATTCAGAAGGTATAAGGAAACACAGAAGGAGCAGGACAGAGAACTGTATCAGTCAAAGCAGAAGGAAGCGGGGAAGGCAGTCAGAATAGCAAAGGCCCAAACCGAGGAAAAGATAGCCAACTCGGTTAAGAAGGGGGATAAAACCTTTTATAGGTATATTAGGGAGCAAAGAAAGACTAAGGCAGGGATACAGAGGCTGAATAAAGAGGAGGGTGGTTGGGCAGAGAACGACAGTGAAAAAGCAGGGATACTGAACGGATACTTCTGCTCAATATTAACAATGGAAGAGCAGGGGGAGATACCTAATCCAGTCAATAGAAGCACTCTGGATAGGGGGGTTGATATTAGTCCTTTCACAGAAGAAAGGGTTCTGAAAGAACTCCTAAAACTGAAGGTGGATAAAGCAATGGGGCCTGATGGGATTCACCCCAGAATTCTAGAAGAACTAAGGGAAGAACTAGTGACACCACTGACTACCCTTTTTAATAAATCATGGGAGGATGGTGTGGTACCTGAGGACTGGAGGAGGGCAGATGTGATTCCCCTTCACAAAAGTGGGAGCAAGACAGAGGCATGAAACTACAGACCTGTCAGTTTGACCTCAGTGGTAGGGAAAATGATGGAATCACTTCTAAAGGAAAGAACAGTTGAGTACCTAGAGGCCAGTGGGGCACAGGACCCAAGGCAGCATGGATTCACAGCAGGAAGGTCATGTCAGACAAATCTAATTGATTTATTTGACTGGGTGACCAAGGAAGTAGACCAGGGAGGGGCTGTGGACAAGGCCTACCTAGACTTTAGCAAGGCATCTGACACAGTCCCGCACAAAAGATTAATAAAAAAAAATAGCCAGCCTGGGAGTGGGTCCCAGGGTGGCAGCCTGGGTAAAACATTGGCTGGACAACAGGACACAGCGGGTAATAGTAAATAGAGTCCACAGTGAAGAAAGGGGGGGGGTTACTAGTGGGGTACTGCAGGGTTCAGTACTGGGGTCGGTCCATTTTAATGTCTTTATAAGTGACAATGCAGAGGGACTGGAAGGAAAAGTATGTCTCTTTGCAGACGACACAAAGATCTGCAACAGGGTTGCTACACAAGGAGTGGAGTGGAAAGGATGAAAAGGGACTCGACAAGGTTGGAGGAATGATCAAATGTATGGCAGCTTAGATTCAACGCAAAGAAGTGCAAAGTAATGCGGGGGGGGGTGAGATACTGACAACAAAAAAAATGGAAAGGGACCTGGGGGGAGTCATATCAGATGACCTAAAGGTGGGCAAGCAATGTGAGAAGGCACTAAGGAGGGCTGGGGGGTTACTGGGATGCATAGGGAGAGGCATCACCAGTAGAAAACAGGAAGTTGTTGGCCCTCTGTACAGACAGTTGGTAAGACCACATCTGGAGTACTGTGTACAGTTCTGGAGATCCCATCTCCGCAAAGACATAGACAGGGTGGAGGCTGTCCAGAGAAAGGCAACCAAAATGGTGCAGGGTCTGCACCAGAAGACATATGAAGAAAGACTAAAGGAGCTTAAGATGTATAGCCTACCGCCCGGCGGTGGCGTGACAGTTGAGGCACTGGTTGTCACACCTTGCGCCCATACGCGACCCAGGTTCGAACAAGCTTGGGGCGCCAACAAGCAGGGAGGGAAGGTTCGAGCATCCCTGGACGGCTCTCCTTACCCGGTGTTGGGGTTGTCCAGTGTCCCAGTGACCCCAGGTGGAGACTAGGGGTACTGCAGGATCCCGGACCAGCAGCGAGGGGAGCATGGCAGACGCCGGCGGGGTTGCCGTGCGCCATGGCGTCACCACATGTCACGTTTGGGAAATGGGGAAGCATCCGAAAAACCCTTGTGGGTCAGATAGGTGATGGCATCCCAATGCTTTGACCGCCACACGCCCAACACTGGGCCTCTGCCTCCGCCCCTTGATGATCTCACGGGTTTGGGCCCGGGGTCCGCGGGGAGAGCTATCGACTTTGAGGGGGGCAGATGGTCACAGTGGGCAGTAGAGCGGCAGGTGAGTGGACTGCCTGAGAGAGTTCCAGTCCACAGGAGACATAAATAGATTCGGGGAAAAAAAAAAAAAATGTATAGCCTCGAGGAAAGGTGGGAGACGGGGGACATGATAGAAACTTTCAAATACCTCAAGGGAATCAAAAAAGTCCAAGAGGGTAGCATCTTTCAGAAAAAGAGATGTGCAAGAACAAGGGGGCACAATTTGAAGTTAGAGGGGGATGGCTCAGAGGTAATGTGAGGAAGTATTTCTTCACAGAGAGGGTTGTAGATGCATGGAACAGTCTTCCTGAGGAGGTCGTAGAGTCAAAAACAGTAGGGGAATTCAAGAATGCATGGGACAGACACAAGGCAATTGTAGTGGGGGGTAGGAGGAAGTAGGCTGTTGGTTAACTAGGATCTGCAGCTTATCCGTTAGGTAGGGAAATGGGCAGACTAGGTGGGCCAAGCGGTCCTTATCTGCCATCAGATTCTGTTTCTTGTTGAGCGGGATCACATGAGCCCTTCTCCCATCTTCTGGGACCTCTCCTGTGCTCAGAGACTCACTAAACAGTTCTGATAATGGCTCTGCTAGTTCCACCTTTAGCTCCTTATGTACCCTGGGATGTATGCCATCAGGTCCTATTGCCTTGTCCACCCTGAGCTTAGCGAGCTCTTGTAGGATCCTTTCTTTTGTGAAGGGACTTGTGCACACCTCCCTCCCCTGTGTCCATGGTGCTGAGCTGTGGGCCCTGCCCTACCTTCTCCTCAGTAAATACTGAGCAGAAGTATCTGTTTACAGATGCTTGTCCTTGGTCCTGCTCCACACACTGCCCCTTATCCCCTTTGATCTTAGCAATATCCCCTCTGGACTTTCTTGTTTCACTAATGTATCTATAGAAAGTCTTGTCCCCCTTCTTTTACTGTTTATGCTAGTGTTTCCTCAGTTTGAGCCTTTGCCTGCCTTACTGCCCTCCCTGTTTCCCTTAAGGAAGTTTGGTATGCCACCCTATTTTCGTCCAGCTGCTTTCCCTTATATTTCCTGAAGGCCATCCTTTTGGCTCTGATCTTTTCTGCTTCTGTTTTTGACAGCCAAAGTGGTTTCCTCCTCCTTTTGCTCTTGCTTTTCTCCCTAACACACTGGGATGTTGCATCCTTAATGCTTGCCCACTTTGCCTGTACCCTCTCACCTGTATTCCTTCTTGCCAGGGCTAGCTTAACTCTGTTGGCCATTTTATAAGCTCCTCTGAAGTCCCATATTTTTGCCTTGGAATGGGATGATTTAATTCTAGTGCCCAAACTGAACCATACCATGTGATGGTCACTGGCCCCCAAGTGACGTACTACCTGGAGATCTGTGCTCCTTTCCCCGTTAGTCAGTATTAGATCCAGGATAGCCATATCTGTTAATTGCATTGTTTACCGTTATCGTAACTATGATAGGCCTTTACTGGGCCTGGTAAAAGGCCACTTCACCAGGGGTATGGCTACATCCTTTGCCTCCTTAAGAAACGTGTCTGCAGCAGACATCTGCATGGCAGCTACCTGGAGTTCTGTTCACACTTTCATTAAACACTACAGTTTGAACATCGCTTCCAGACTCAGGACTGGCTTTGGCCTGGCCATCCTCCAAGGCCTGCTGTCCTGAAGGCTTCTGACTACCTTAAGCCTCCACCAATGCTTGTCAGTCTCTTCCCTGGTGAAATGGCCTTTTACCGGGCCCAGTATTGGCCAGTCATACTTACAATAACAGTAAACAATGCAATTAACTAACCACTTAGACAACGTCTGTTTAGTAACAGGTGCCCATTCCAATCTGGGGGTGAAAGAAACAAACTGATTGGTCTTCCTGACAGGACCAGTGCGCTGAGATATCCAGAGTATGGAGAGAAACCTTCCTCTTTGTTTGAATACTCTAGATAATATACAGGTAGATGGATGTCCTGATTCAGGGTGAACTCAGAGGTAACTGCAACTAAAAAGAACACTTTCCAAGACAGAAAATGTAAAGCTCGCAATCCACAGCTGGTTCTAAGGGAAGTAAGTAAGCTTTTGTAACATAAACAAAAGATCCCAAGAAGGGACTGGGTCCCGGATGGGAGGTTTTAGGTGTAGGATGCCCTGCAAAAAAGTGAGAGACAAATCTAACTGGGCAAGGGTATTGCCCTCTATAGGTGCATGGTATGAAGAGAGATGGCCAAAAGGTGCACCTTGATAGAGGAGTAGCTCAGACCAGAGTCAGGCAGAGAAAGGAGATACTCTAAAACGGAGTTCACTAGACAAGTGAAGGGATCGAGGCGGTGAGCTAATGCCCAGAGGCAGCACCACTTCCACTTCATGGTGTAAGCGGACCTAGTGGATGGCTTTCCAGCAGCCACTAGGACATCGGCTACTCTCAGAAAGACCCCAAATCTGGCAACCACTAACTCCGTAGAAGCCATGCATGCAGGTGCAGAGATTTGAGGTCTAGACAGACCAGAGTGTCCTATTCCTGGGAGAGCAAGTGTGAGCTCAGGGGCAAGGGGACCGGACGTTCTGCTGCCAACTGCTGCAGCACAGGGAGCCATATCTGAAGAGGCCAGTAGGGAACAATGAGGATCATCTCTGCTCTTTCCGCCTGCAAGTTGAGAAGTATGCTCTTAAGAAGGGGAAAGGGAGGGAAGGCATACAGACACCTCCCTGTTCAACAGAGGGACAACGCGTCTTGCCCGAAAACACCAAGCCCTGGATCTAGCGAGCAGAAATTGGGCACTTTGGCGTTGAGTGGGGATGCAAAAAGGTCCAATTCTGGCCACTCCCATCTGTCTGCAACTGACTGGAGTAGTTCCCACCCACAGGCCTTGGACCGAGACCTGCTTAGGCTGTCGGCCAAGACATTTTGGGTGCCTGGAACATGCATGGCGGTGAGGTCCAGGCGATGCTCCAGTGCCCAGTACCAGACCATCATGGCCTCCCTGCAGAGGGGGTACAAATGAGATCCCCACCTGCTTGCTGATGTAAAAGACCACCGACATATTGCCCATCGGGACTAAGAGAGGGCCCGGAATGAGGTCCATCTGAAAGGCCTGTAAGGCATAGAGGACCACTCACATCTCTAGAACACTGATGTATAGTCTGTTCTAAAATGGACCAGGTTCCTTGGGTCTGCCTATCTGCTAAGTGGGTGCCCCAGCCCTGTCCTGAGGCATTCGTAGTTAGGACTTGCCTCGGGTACTCCTGTCTGAAGGGGACTGCCTTGGAAAGGTTGACAGTTCAGGACCCGAAGAACTGGACTGGGACCAATACTGGCTGTTCCGAGGTCATCTGAGCGTTGGTCCCACTGCACCCTGAGTGACCACTGGGGAACCCTCATATGCAAACAAGCCAGGGGAACGGTCGGAATGGTAGCCGCCATGTGGCCTAGCATTCATAGGAATGCCCTGGCTGATGTTTGCCAGGATGAGGACACCGTCCGAGCCTGAACAGAAGGTGATCTGCTCTGTCTGGCAGTAGAAAGGCCATCCCCTGTTCTGTGTCCAATATTGCTCTGATGTATTGGGAGTCTTTGACTGGGCCATGGGGATGACTTAGGCGGGTTCAGTATGATCCCCAGTTCTCTGAAGAGAGTAAAGGTGTCTGAGACAGTTCCTAGCAGCTGAGCCATTGTAAGTGCTGGCAGGAGCCAGTCGCATAGGTAGGGAAAGACGTAATGGCCTTTCCTCCTGAGGGCAGCAGTCACCACTGCAAGGCGCTTGGTAAAGACTCTTGGAGCTGAGGACAAGCCAAAATGGAAGAAGAAGCGCAGGTACCTTCTGTGCGGCTGGTGCACTAGGATGTGAAGGTGCGCATCCTGCATGCCCAGAGAGCAGAGCCAGTCCCCTTGGTGAAGAAGGTGAAGTAGACCAGGTAGAGTGATCATTCTGAACCTCTTGTACTCAACGTACCTGTTCAGATGAATAAGGTCTAGAATGGGGAGAAGATCCCCAGTCTTTTTGGACACTAGGAAGAAATGGGAATAAAATCCCATTCTTCTCTGACTTATGGGGACTGGCTCTATGGCCTGCTTCCAAAGAAGCACCTGAATTTCCTCTTCTATTAAGGCAATGTGTGACAGGGGGTAGTGGGAGGACACTGGCGGGTTGTCCATTGGTCTCTCCAGGAACTCCAAAGTATGTCCTCTCTCTATGAGTTGGAGGACACACTGATCGGAAGTTATTTTGCTCCATCCCTCCAGATAAAGGAAGAAGCGACCCCCCCCCCATCGCCTCTCCCAGGGCCTCTGTTGGGGAAGGGGGGTCTGGCAAGGAGTCAGGTGGAAGCCCATGGGGTGGGCAGAGGGGCTTGGGAAGACTTGGTGGTTCTGGATGAAGAACCTCCAGGAGTTTGGGAGGTGGCCTTATGTTTGTAACCCCCTCGCTGCTGCTGGTTGCGGGGCTGCTGACCAGAGGATCTCTGAAAGTACTACTTCTTGAAAGGCAGCTGGTTGGCCTTGCACATTTTTTGGACGGACCAGACAGCCTTGCCGGAGTCTTGGAGGTGGGTGATTAACTTCTCAGCCTTGTCTCCAAAGAGGACGGAGCTCTTATAAGGTAGGTCCATGACACCAGCCTAAAGCTCCTGTGTAGACCCCGAGATCCTAAGCCACAAGTGGTGTTGAATACAGATACCGGTGGCTGCTGCCCTGGCAGCCATATCCGCAGTATCGTAGGCGGCCCGCAAAACATGCGTGCCTACATCGGAGCCAGATTTCAGTAGGTCCAAGAGTTCTGTCTTCTGAGGCATATACAGCAGGGCCTGGGCGAACTCCATGCCTTTTCCCCACAGGGCATTTCAAAATTGTACCACGTGGGTGAGAACATTTAGAGACCTAATGAAGCAAGTAGCTGAGGTATAAACTTTCTTGCCCAGCTGATCCAGATGATTGGATTCTTGGTTGGAAGGCTGATTACTGAGGTGTTTAGGCTTCTTTGACCTATCATGGGCTGCGGTAATGATCATAGAATTGGCCACCGGATGTTGCGCAAGGAAAGACTCATCCTGAGGTACCCTACAGAGCCTATCTGACTTTTTTGATACTGCTGGAGAAGATCAGGGATGCTTCCAAGTTAACCTAGTGAGGTCCTGGAAGGTATCCACCAGCGGGGGTAACACTAATGGTTTCGGTTCCTTCTGGCGCAGGTACTTGGCAAGCCTACGCTGCTCAGGATCCAGGTCTTCCATCTCCCAACCGTTTATGGCCTAGATGTGCCTTGTGATGTCCATGAATGATGGATCGTCAGGAGGGGATCTAGGGGTGTCCCGGCTATTTGGTGTAGGAGGATGACCCCTGGGCTCAGAGACTCTTGAGGAAGAAGACGACGAGCTGGGGCCCGAATCCTCCTAACTAGAGGAAGAGGACTCATGTCGGCATCTGCTAGTGAAGCGGTGCCAACGTTGACCTGATGACCAAGAAGAGGAGTACCTATACCTGCACCCACTGCGCTTGGATCGGCCCCAACGCCCGTCCTCAGGGCTCGGGGATGGACTTTTGGGCTGTGAGGAAGGTTCACTAGGATCTGGCTCAGGGACCACCATGACTGGCTCAGAAGGCTTGGGGGGGAGAAGGTCTCTCTTGATCTCACTCCAAAAGAAGTGGAAGAGGTCCTTCACCTTGCTAAGCGGGACCTGAGGACCTGCTGGGTCAGCGCGCACCTGTGGCTGAGGGTCAGCAGGCATCAGTCATCAGGTCCTTAGGGGTAGGGACCGTGGACGTCAGATCCTCCGTTGTCATTGTAGGGGAGGTACGCGTGTCCACCAGTGATGCTGGAGGAATCAGCGATGACTGGGGAGTTGCCAGGTGTGAAGACGGGTTATCTGGCATCAGAGAGGTGGGTGTCAGCTGGCGATGGTCCCAGGATGTGGCCAACGCTGATATAGCAGGAGCCCATGGTGATGACACCGTGCAGCAGGGCAGAGGCGCCACAGAGGCTGTTGAAGCAGGTGCATGCTCTGCGTATCGGGGCACTTGTCTGTGGATGTAGAGGCCTTAACCAACGCTGGGTGGATGCTGGGCAAAGACCCGCCGCCTGAAGAGGAACTGGCCCCACCACCTGAGGAAGAGCTCGAGGACATGGAGAGGGCCTTTACCTTCAGAGGCTGCAAAGCTGAGACTGAAGTCAGTACCAAAACAGGAGGTTTGTCCGCTGGCTGCCTGGAGGAAGTAAGGGCAAGCTGGAGAGGACAGTCGGAGCACCCTCGAGGAGGAACCGGAGACAGTGTTCTTCTTGTGAGGAGACCGAGAGCGGGAGCATGGCCGGGTCTTCTCCTTGTACTTGTCCTGGGACTTGTGCTTCCGCTAAGTCTTCTTCTCCTTGTGGGTCGTGGACGACGCTGAAGCCCCCGAAATGGAGGAGGAGGAAGAAGAAGAAGGACCCCCACCCCTGAGGATTGCTTCTGCATGGCAGCAAGCTGTTTTTTTGAGGAGGTGGCTTTTAAGAGCCTTCTGATGGTGAATCAGAGTCCTTTGGTTAAAGCTCTGGCAGTGCAGGCAGCCCTTGGTGTCATGGTCCAGGCCTAGGCAGAAAAGACGGGCAGTGTGGCCGTCTTTGGATGGTAGCTGCTGAAAAATGCCGGTAAATGCGCAATGGCGTTCGACTGTAGCAGAAGGCATTCGAGGAGCTGATGTGAACAGGTTGACGGCAGGAAAAGAATTGAGGTGGGGCTGGGGACCGCCCCTTTTATACCACTGGCTGACATTGGGGGCAGGCCAATGTCGGGGGGCAGTCCCTGCTGAAGACTGCTAGCTAAAGGTTTTCAGTGGGGTCCTGGCACTTTAGTCCTTATGGTTATTGCCTGCTGCAAGAGCTCCAACTCGAAGTAGGATCTGGTGTTTGCCCATGACCACAGGGGTCGAAGGTAGAACCCTACCCTGCTCAACTAAGGTCCATTGCTGCCATAGGAGCTCCTCGTAGTGCCGCTGCATACAGCAATGGAGCCTGTCATCCTCCAAGGACAAAGAGGAAGAGGAGCACCAATGGTGGCACCTCCCGGATGAGTGGGATCAAGAAGGCGAGGAAGCCCTCAACCTTGACCATGACTGGGACCCGGACTTTGAGTGTCGACTTTATCGGTGACATGGAGAAGACACACCCGGTGCAGCAGTATAGACTGCCTGCACAGGGTTCGGTCGTTTGACCCCGGAAGGAGGCAATTCCTGAGAGACAGCCGTGCTCAGCAAATGCTCCTGGACCTTTTGGATGAGGCCCAACAGGACCAGGGTCCAAGTCATTCTCAAATCCCCTCAAGACAATGGGTCGACAAGGTTGAGAAAAATCTTGATCGCCTGCTCAACCCGTGTCATAACCAACAAGCTCAATGGCGGCATCGTGGAGCTAGCAATCTTGCCCAAGACCATAGGTTCCACTAAAGACGAACACACGAGAGTCAAGGGAACATGAAGAAAATGCTCTTTCCTGATCCCACGACAGACGGTGGGTCTTTCTGGCTTTCTCGTTCTTACCGTGGTGGGCAGGGCACTTCCTTAAGGTCTAGAGGATCCTGCACATCTCTTTGATGTTGCCAGCAAAAACCTGGCCCACGTGGGCCCCCAATGGAAGCAGCGTGGTGACTTGATGAGGTACCTGCTGCAGCCTTAGCCGCCATTTCTTCCATGGCTGCCATCTGTGCTGCGGACCCCGCAGCCATGGGGGCTGACTTACATGCCTGCTTCGATTTCAGCAGAATATCCCATTTGGTCAGCGGCCGAGAAGACAGGTGTATCGGTCATCCAGTGAGGAGGGAAGCATAGTCTGGCACATGCTACAGGCACCAACGTTGTACTGTTCACCGAGGCCATAGATGCACGACAAACGCGGTCTTGTCCAAGACATCTTCTGATTGCACTGGACGCACAGCTTAAAACTGGGAACCAGTCCATAATGTTGATGTCAGAAACGGAACTGGGGGTATACTTTTTTAAGCAAAGAAAAAAAAGTGAGGCATTTAAAATAATTTGGGCCTACACCACATGCAGAGCTGAGAAGGAGGAGACCTGACTCTTCAGCAGAAAGGATGATCTGATGTTAAGGGGTGGAGCTGAGGGCTATAACATCTGGGCAGTGGGAGGAGCTTAAGCTTAAAGACTCTCTGGCAAGAACAGCTCTTAAAAGGAAACTGCCCAAAATGTGGATAAGTGAACTATGTTTTTTTTTTTTTTTAACCAGGTATAGCACACTAAGCTGAAAGCTTTTTTACAGGAGCGACCTGGGAGCACAAGGAGGTTAAGTGACTTGCTCAGGGTCACACAGTATGCAAGTGGAAGCTGTGGAATTCAAACCCAGGTCTGGTCTGCTGGATTTCATCAGATTTGCAGCTCAGAGCCTTAGACCACTGCACTATACTGCCTCCTATGTCCATGCCCCTAGAATCTATTTCCCACCCCAAACCTCCCACCCCAAACTTCCCCACCCATGTGCTAAAGCCCAGCATGACCCAGCAGAAGCATTTTATTTTCAAATCTTAATTTTCTTCAGCTGTTCAGTAACATTCTGACTGTTTCTGTTTGTAATCTGATTTGCAAAACAGCTGCCCACGCTGTGAAGTCACTACTAGGGCAAAAACAAAAGCTGCAAGGACTTTCTACAGTCCTTCGTGTGGTCCACGTAGAAGTCTTCATGCCTATATATACATCAAGGTAATGCTGGATGATTTCTCCAGCATTCTGAGGAGAAGGGGAAAACCCAGAGGAAGAGGGATGGTCTAGTTTAGTGTGAATTCAGAAACCACCCTAGGAAGGATACATTATGAAACCTGATCCTGGTGAATCACAAGCTAAGGAGGATCTGCAGCTGAAGCCTGCAGCTTGGAAAACCTCTGAGCAGAGGTAAATAACACCGGAAAAAGTATTTTTTCAGGAAAGGAAATGCATATCGCAAGGGGCAGCAAGTTCAAAAGAAGCCTACAGTATGTACGAGACTCTAAAACCAAGTTAACGTCCCACAATGGAACTGGCTTACAGACTGGGGGGCACAGACGCAGGAACCCTTTGAGAAACCTGCAGGACATCTCCAACTGGGCCAGAGTCTTACCTCCTATAAGGGCATGAAATGGCTGAAAGGTGTAGCTTTACAGAAGATTTCTGGAGGATTGGATCCAGTAAGGAAAGGAGGTAGTCCAAAACAGGCTACACCGGACAGAAAAACAGGTTCGAGGAAGTGAGAGGCACACAAGTACTGAAATGTTTCCATTTCAGGGAGTAAGTGTGTTGGGTAGATGGCTTACATGCTTCAAGCAGACTATGTGAAACAGCCTTGAAGACCTCAAAGCGGAAGAGCTGTATGTAATAAGTCAGACTTGAAGCCGCAGTGACTGAAGGTCTAGGTGCAACAGACAGCCACTGTCCTGTGACAGCAGATCCACTCATAGAGTAGGCAGGACAGCCAGTTCCACTGCAGTCTGCCACAGCAGAGGGAACCCAATTTGTCTGAGACAGAAGGGATGACCAGTACCAGTGTGGCCACATCTGCCTGAAGCTTGACCAATACCCACTGAATCTGAGGGACTGGGGGGAAAGGCATACACAAACTTCCCCTTCCACGAAAGGGATAATGCATCTCGCCAAAAATTCCAGGTCCTGGAACGAGCAAACAAAAATGTGTCAGTTTTTGATTTTGTGTGCGTGCAAAAAGGTCCAACTTGGGACAACCCCAAAGGGCAAAGAAGTCTTTGAACACGTCGCCCAGAAGTCCCCACTCACGGGACTGAGCAACAAGCTTGCTACGAGGGTCTCTGCCAGGATGCTCAGACAGCTAGGCAGAAACATGGCAATGAGGTATATGTCATGTACTAAAGCCCACTCCACAACCACAAGGCTTCTTTGCAGAGTGGGCAGGTGTGCGTTCTTCATTTGTTAAAGTAGTACATCACACAATGCTGTCTTTCTGTACTGGCATAAGATGGCCCGGAAGGTGAAAGGCAAAGACCTGCAGGCCAAGAAAAACAGCCCTCATCTCCAGATCACTGGTGTGTAGCCAGCAGTCCAAGGAGGAGCACAGAACCTGGGTCTTCAGTGCACCCAGATGATTCCCCTAACACACCCCAGAGACATACGAGATAAGGATCTCTTGTGGGGATGGACAGAGAAGACTGGACACTTGAGACAGTTCCCTAAGGAGCCAATCGTCCAGGTAAGTGAGTACATGTAAGACTTCATGCCGCAGTCACTACAGCTAAGAACTTAGTGAAGACCTCCAGCGACAAGGACAAGACAAAGGGGAAGACAGAACTGCTAGTGCCAGCACTCCAAAAGGAAGCACTGGTATTGCCGATGAGTACATCGAATCTTGATGTGCAGGTATGCATCTTGGATGTGCACAGCGCAGAGAGCAAAGGGACGAGAAACTATAGAGAGATCATATCAAACCTCTTGTGCACCATGTACTGGTTCAGGTCTAAGGTCCTGGACAGGGCGGACACTGCCCATCTTCTTTGGGACCAGGAAATACTACGAATAGAAATCCCGGATCATTTCGGCCTGGGGTAAAGGTTGAATAGCGCATCTGTACAAGAGAGCAAAGACTTCGGTCAGCAGAACTGATAAGTGCTCTGGAGGGTAGTGACAAGTGCTGGGAGGATGCACAGGAGGGAGTGTTATCAGCATTTCAGTGCAGTCATATTTCAAATATATGCACACCGCTCTTGTTGTAAATATATTGGCATTCTAATTGGTGTGGCTCCACGGTGTGCATTGTGAAAGAATGAGTGCCTTTGGGAACCCCAGGTTTCCAGTTATCCTGGTAGCACAGCTGGAAGTGCAGCAGGATGGTATTCTGAGCAGGCCTGGGTTCAAATCTCACCTAAGGCAGTTATTTCTCTCTCACTTCTCTGCGCTGAAAGGACTTAAAGCTGCTGATGGAAGCCTCATTGGGCTGGGTTGCAATAAAATGGCTCCTGTCGGTCGAAGAAGCCATGTCCTCTATTTCTTGGGAGAGAGCGTGGATGTTCTTCATATCTTTACTGGTCATTTCCTTTTCATCAGACTCCTTAAGCTCCTCCTCCTCCACATGCTGACCAAAGAGATGTTCTGTTAAATGGAAGATTCACGCTTGAGCCGGCCCATCAGTGCAGACGTAGGCCTACCATTTGTGGCGCTAATGACCCGAGTTTGGAAGTGAACTCAGGGAGTCAGAGGGTCAGCTGAGGGAGGAGGACCGAGTGTCCATCAGACTTCTGTTGTTCTCTGGGGAGAAAGGGTTGCAGCGCCCAGTACAAGCCTGGCCCTCTAATGGAGGCTAAGGGGCAGGCGGCTCAGGACTGATGACTGGCTCAAAAGAAGCAGACCGTCCGACATAAGGTGCACAGAAGGCCACAGTGCTTCCCATGGCACTGCAGATCTGCCCGGGGTGGGGGATTCTGGCCTCTCACAGGCCCCGCAACTGGTGACTTAGGCACTGTCACCAACCGGATCCATGACTGGGAGGGGGTTGGAGTACACCACTGTGAAGGGGGCAAGTCATGGGGGAATATTGGCAGCAACGGTAAGTTCCGAGGGATGCCAGGGTGACAGGACTAGGGAGGCTGGCAGGAAGGGAGCCAGACTTGAGGGATAGTAAACAAAACAGAATGAAACAAACAAAAAAAAAAGGAACATTCATAATGTTCTATTTGACATCAGGGGCAGGATTCACAAAACTCTGCCGCAGTGCAAATCCGGTTTTCCATGAGCAAACCAGGTTTTGTGCTGAGCTGGTTTTCACAAAAGCCCAGCTGGCATGCTCAAACCAGGTTTGCGCCGGGGCAAAGTGTGGAAAGGGCCGCAATGCAAATGAGGGGAAGGGGACCTACATATTGGCGCAGTACGATACACAAAGCATCTGCTCCACTCAAGGGTCTTTTGTGGGGTTCCATTGTGTGGAGCAAATACCGCCGACCAAGACCTTGCTTTAATCCTGCGCAACCCTAGTGGTTGGCAAAGGTACTTTGGCCTCCCCCACCAGATGATCGCCAGCTCAGGAGTAAAATGTAATGTTTCTGGTGGCTAGTGCCCACCCCCACCAGCCCGAGGTAAACTGTAAGTATTCCTGATGGCTAGTGTCTCCCCCGACTACCAGCCCAAATGTAAAAGATAGGTTTCCCTGGTGGCTAGTGCCCCCCCAGTGTAAACTGTAAGTATTTCCTGGAGGCTAGTGCAAACCCCCACCCATCATGTCCCGAATGCAAAATGACAGGTTTCCCTGGTGGCTAGTGTCCCCCTCTCTCACAGATCGCTGGCTCAATGTGTAATAAATAGTCTTCCCTGGTGTCTAGTGGTCCCATCAACCACCCGATACCGCCAATATAAAATATAGGCTTTTCCTGGTGTCTAGTGGTCCCCCCACCCAATGCCTGCCCGATGTAACACATTTGCTTTTCCTGATGTCCAGTGGTCCCTTCCCCCACCCATGCCCGATCTACACATATTTCCTGGTGTCCAGTGGGGCCCCCCCAATCATGATCCCCCGTAATGTCAAAGAACACCATTCCCTGGTGTCCAGTGTTCCCTTCCCATCCCGATATATTGACCAAACTGCTCATCCAAGACATCCCCTGTAGTCAGAGGGCATGTCAGAGACTGAGGAGTCGACCTCAAGGGCACGAAGAAACACGGCATCGTATATTTCTTCGTTGATGACAACAAAGGAGAGGACAACATAATTCATGCATCCATGGTGATGGCTGCCACAAGGCAGAATGATGGGAACTCAACCCGGTCCCGTGTATCTGCGTCTCCTTTTTCTTTCTATGTGAACACTGTCCCTGGAACCTGACGTACTGTTCCCGGCAGTGTTCCTCAGCCCTGCCTGTCACTATCCCATTTCTCCGAGTACGCTCCAGAATCAGGATTTCCGGCTCAAAAAGTGCATGGATCAGGCGGCTCTAGTTTAGAATTTCTTGACACGTTTAGCTGTATCTTGGCCCCACAAACAACCTAATGTTCTCCCACCTTTTCTGCATTTGTCTGAAAGAATAACTCCAAGCTCCACAAAACAGAAAATATTGCATGGGTGTCAGTGTGTTACGAAGCTCTTTTACACACCTGGTGTGTGTGATGACCCATGAACCTTGAGAGAGAAGTTCAAGAGATTTTTATGGTCATCACACACTGAGGGTGTTCAAAAAAAAAACTGCATAAGCACACAGTTGTTTATCTTTTATAATAACTGGTGCAGCAACATGAGCACAAAAATCAAGTTTACCAACAGTGAAAGTGAAGCACAAGTGTTCCAGATGCCGTAGTAACTAGGTATGACGTCATACCCGGGTATTACAGGGTTTGAGCACACTGATAATTAGTGTGATAAAGGGGGTCATCAGTTATTACAGCACAGTACTAACCTCAAATTCCTCTATGTTTACTTCATCGGGCTTCAACATTTCCAGCTTGGATCGGGCAACTTTCATCACATTACGGCACCTTAAAGGAACAACCATAACAAGAGAACAGTATAATTCATCACATTATGGCACCTTAAAAGAACAACCATAACAAGAGAACATTAGAATATGCATCACATTACGGCACCTTAAAGGAACAACCATAACAAGTGCACTCGGGCCATCAGAAAGGCCAAGTCTGAGCACTATCGGTCCTCACTCACTGCCTCATGGGGGAACCCCAGAACCTTCTGGGATAACATTAAACAGTTAAATGGGAGTGCACACTCCCCCCACCCACCCAGATCAACATTAATGGCGTGATCTCCTCAGACCCAGCCCTCATAGCCAACCACCTCAACACCTCATTCACTGACCTTAGCCCTATCCTCCCTACAAATTTTTTTGACCCTCCTCCCCAGCACCTGCATCGTCTTTCTCGCCTTATTTTCTCCTCCGCTTCGTGTTTCTGCCAGAACTTAGGCGCACCTTGTCACTGCCCTCAAGAGTAATAGTACAGGCAGTGACACCCTGGATCCGTGTATCCTACGGCTGGTCTTAGACACAGTCCTTACCCGATCCGTGCCTCATCAACCACTCTCTTTGCCTGGGGAAGGTTCCAACTGCCTGGAAAGTGCCACTGTCACCCCTATCTTTAAAGGTGGTGATAGGACTGTGGCTGGAAACTATCGGCCAATCTCCATTCTCTCTCTCTCTCCAAGGCCTTGGAAAAGTGGTGGCCTCTCAAATCTCTGACTACCTCTCCACCTACAATGTCCTATGTCCTGAGCAGCATGGCTTCGAGCAGGCCACAGTACCAACACAGCCCTCCTAGAGGTTCTCCAACTTTCTCCACTCCTCCTTAGACACTGGTTCTCTGGCTGGTGCAGTCTTCATTGACCTCTCTAAAGCTTTCGACACTGTCTCCCACCCCCTCCTTCTTGATGCCCTTAGTCTCTCTGGTTTTGCTGCTGGGCCTATCTCCTGGTGCACCAGTTATCTGTCTGACCGCTCACAGCATGTTAAAATTAATGGGACCTACTCAGACATCTGTCCCATCTTTTCTGGGGTTCCCCAGGGCTCCATTCTGGGCCCCTTACTATCCTCCCTTTACCTTAACACCCTTCCACGCTCTTGCTCGGGGAACATTCTATTGTACGCTGATGATGCAGTCATCTTTGCCTCAAGTCATAACCCTATTGCCCTCCAGGACTCGCTGCAGAAGTACTTCGCTGAAGCCGAGGGCTGGTTCAAGGAACATAGATTGGTGATAAATCTTAAAAAAACAAAAACCATGTTCTTCACTCATCCTCAAAACAAGTCCTGCAACTTCAAACTCCTCATTCACTCTGGGTCCTCTTTCCCACTCGAACAAGTTTGCTCCTATAAATACCTAGGGATCCATTTTGACCCCTCCCTCTCCTTCCATGGACACATCGCTGCCCTAGCCACTGCCACTAATATCTGATTGGGCATCTTACACGGTATAAACACTGCCTCCCCTGGAGGCTCTTGACTCATGATCACATCCTCTATCCTGTCCCTAGTGGACTATGGACTGCCGGTGTATGGTGCTGCTGATCAGACCGCACTCCATAAAATGCATTACTCTGAATAAGGCCTGCAGGTTAATTACTGAGGCACCTAGGCTAACACACACCTGTCCTGTATGCGCTAAGCGCTGGTACTTGATCTTGACGGCGCCTCAAATATCTGACCTGTACCCTTACAAAAGACCCTCCTTAGGCTATCCCGCCAGGATTGACCACCACCATCGCTGCTCTGTCCCACTAGTTCATACTGGACCTCTGGGAAAACCTCTCTTGTTATCCCTAGAGCTAGGACCTCTCTCACGGCCAAAGAGCCTTCAGCTTTAGGGCCCCTCCTGGTTCAACACACTGCCCTCCTCCATCTCTGAAGCTCCAACTATATCAGGCTTCAAAACTTCCTCACGAACCACCTTATTAACACTCGGTTGGACTGCCACTAGTCAAAGTCAGACTAATACTTATGACAAAGCTTACTACTAAGCTGCTAAGGACAACATAACTCTGGTATTGTTTGCATCAATCCTACCTGTACCAGCTTGTTTGTATCTATGTCTTAAGTTACTGTTATACTGTGTTGTACTGTTATACTGTGTATTTTCGTTTGTCTTACTGTGACAAGGTACCTTTGTAAATGAGCCTATGGCTCAAAGGTTTTCCAAACTGCTGTTTAAATAAATAAATAAATAAACAAGAGAACATCATAATATGCATCACATTACGGCACCTTAAAGGAACAACCATTACAAGAGAACATTATAATATGCATCACATTACGGCACCTTAGAGGAACAACCATTACAAGAGAACATTATAATATGCATCACATTACGGCACCTTAAAGGAACAACCATTACAAGAGAACATTATAATATGCATCACATTACGGCACCTTAAAGGAACAACCATTACAAGAGAACATTATAATATGCATCACATTACGGCACCTTAAAGGAACAACCATTACAAGAGAACATTATAATATGCATCACATTACGGCACCTTAAAGGAACAGCCATAACAAGAGAGCATCATAATATGCATCACAGTGCTCAAACACCTGGGTACATGCAACACTCGCATTCAACTGGTGCAATGATGCCAGACTGGGAAGGCACCAGCAACGATGATCTACTCAGATGGTACTACTAATGATGCCATACTGGGAAGGCACCAGTGATGATGCCCTACTGGGACGGTACCAGTAATGATGCCATACCAGGAAGGTACCAGTAATAATGCCATACCAGGAAAATACCAGTACTGATGCCATACTGGGACGGTCCAGTAATGATGCAGTCCAGTACTGATGCCATATTGGGAAGATACCAGCAATGATGCCTTACTAGGAAGGTACTAGCAATGATTCCATACTAGGAAGGTACATGCCATACTGGGACGATACCAGTAATGATGCCATACAGGGAAGGTAGCA
This sequence comes from Neoceratodus forsteri, assembly GCA_016271365.2. Classification (NCBI taxonomy): domain Eukaryota; kingdom Metazoa; phylum Chordata; order Ceratodontiformes; family Ceratodontidae; genus Neoceratodus; species Neoceratodus forsteri. The sequence goes on from CM057458.1 coordinate 7,427,888, forward strand.
GTAATGATACCATAATGGACGGTCCAGTAATGATGCCATGCCAGGAAGGTACCAGTAATGATGCCTTACTGGGACGGTACCAGTAATGATGCCTTACTGGAAAGGTACTAGTAATGATGCCTTACTGGGACAGTACCAGTAATGATGCCTTACTGGGAAGGCACCAGTAATGATGCCTTACTGGGAAGGCACCAGTAATGATGCCTTATTGGAAAGGTACTAGTAATGATGCCTTACTGAGACGGTACCAGTAATGATGCCTTACTGGGACGGTACCAGTAATGATGCCTTACTGGGAAGGCACCAGTAATGATGCTTTACTGAAATAGTACCAGTAATGATACCTTACTGGAAAGGTACTAGTAATGATGTCTTACTGGGAAGGCACCAGTTATAATGCCTTACTGGGAAGGCACTAGTAATGATGCCTTACTGGGAAGGTACCAGTAATGATGCCCTAATCAGATGCAGACTGGCAATTAGAAGCATTAGGACACTTCCAGGGGTTGCATTATCAGGAGTTATTGCAACCCTAACAGGTATGAGATATGAGGCAAAGTAAGTACCTTACATAGTTAGTGCTCGACTAATGAAGATAACCCAGACTGCTTAGTTATAGTTGTAGTTCTGCTACTAGTATTCAGTTCACACCCACACTTAGGCAGTTTCCTACTGAGCAATCTCAGTCCTTGGAACAGTCTTTGAGCTTAACTACTCCTACCACCCGACCATGTGCTGAAGTGGCTCTGGTTCCCACTGTACTCACTCCACACTGGAACAGATACCCAAAGTAAGCCTTACTAGGGGAGGTCAGGTGAATGTGAACTGAATACCAGTAGAAGAAAGTACAGTTACGTAAAAACTTACCATAATGGTAGATCTTTGAGGGATGTCTCTTGCAGCAGGTAATACTTTTGGGTAGTCGCCAGAGGTCGTTGTGGCGCATGGCAGCTCTTCTAGCAGTCTTTTAGCAGGGCCCGCCCACCAATGACATCATCATCCTACCTCCTATATAACAGTGGGCGGTCCCTGGTATCCTCAGTTACCCACAAGATTCAGCTCGCTAAGTGAGGACCGAGGGGATCCGAGGTACCAAAGGTGTCCCGTCCCACGTGCCAAATGGAGCAAAGTCATTCTCTTAGAGAAGGAGGGGGACAGAGGGTAGAATTATGATAGGAGGCCCTGTAAGACTGTGCAGCCAAATGCCGTCCTACGGCAGGAAGCAATATCTAAGTTGTAATGCTTCATGAAAGTGTGAATGGTGGACCACGTGGCAGCATTGCAGAGATCAGTGATCGAGGCCCCCAAAGCAGGCCGACGGTGGAGGCCTGGGCTCTAGTGGAATGGGCTTGTACTGTTCCTGATAGGGGCTTGTTGTATTTTTTGTAACAAAATATGATGCAATTTGCCAACCAACTGGAAATGGTTTTCTTGGCAACTGGAGAACCTTCTATCATAGAGGCAAAGGTGATACACAATTGAGAGTTTTTTCTCAAGGATTTGGTACGGTTTATATAGTACCTCAGAATACGATGAACATCTAAAGTGTGTAGGAGATGTTCACCCTGATTGGAATGTTCCGGGTAATAAGACGGGCAATTCCACAGTCTGGTTTAATGTATGTTCTGAAACCACTTTCGGCAAAAAGGAAGGGTTGGTGCAGAGAACCACCCTATCCTTGTGGAAGATTAGGTAAGGCTCTCTACACATCAGAGCCTGCAGCTCGGAGATATGCCGAGCCGAAGTGACAGCCACTAGAAACACCGTCTTCCAAGAGAGGAAGCGGAGATCAGCGGTAGCCGTTTGTTCCAAAAGCACAAGGGCGAGTTTCTCTAGTATGACATTCAAATCCCGGGGGGGATGTTTTATAGGAGGGTTGATATGAAGCATACCTCCTAAGAACATCTTGGCAAGATGATGTTGATACAGTAATTTGCCTTCATAGGGTTCGTGAAAAGCCGAAATGGAGGCCACATGAACCATGGCAGAGGAAAAGCTAAGGCCTTTATTGGCAAAGTGAAGCCAAGTAGTCCAGTACTTCGGGTAAAGGACATGAAAATGGATTTATGGAAAGGGAAGTCACCCATATGGAAAAGTGTTTATATTTAGCGTTATATGTTTCCCTGGTTGATGGTTTTCGTGAGGCCAAAAGAATATCGGCCACAGGCGAGGAGACTTGAAGATGTGCTATGAAAGCATCCTCAGAAGCCAAGCGTGAAGGTGTAGAGACTTCAGGTTGGGATGAAGGAGGGTGCCCTGCTCCTGAGTCAGGAGATCTGGTCTGTTTGGCAACAGAATGGCGTCCGCCACAGACAGCTGTTGGGAGTAGGGGAAACCACACCTGCCTGGGCCACAAGGGGGCTATGAGGATCATTGTGGCAGCTTTGAGTTGTAGTTTTAATAGAGTTTGTTGCAGGAGTGGGACGGGGGGGGGGGATAACAGAAGTGTCCTGTTCATGGTTGGGACAGGGCATCAGTAGACAGTGCCCTTCTGTTCGGGATAATGGAAAAGTATTTGGGAAGTCTGTGATTGTCTGGGGAAGCAAAAAGGTCTAGGTGTGGGGTTCCCCCAGAAGCGGAAGATCATCTGAAGAACTTTGTGATGAAGGGTCCACTCATGCATGGGGGACTGGCGACTGAGAATGTCTGCCAGGGTATTGTGGCGTCCTGGAAGATGGACGGCAATTATTGTGAGTTGTTGGAGTGTGGCTTCCTGCCAGACCTTCAGCGCCTCCCTACAGAGAGCGTGAGATCTGGTGTCCCCTTGTTTGTTCAGACAGAACACCACTGAGGTTTTGTCTGACTGGATCAGTAAGGGTCCAGGACGAAGGTGGGGCCAAAAAACCTGAAGGGCCAAGCGAACCACCTTCATTTCCAACAGATTTATGTGTGGTAAAATGGCAAACTGGGGCCATTTGTCTTGAGCCCCATAAGGGCCGAGGTGAGCTCCCCAGCCATCCAGGGAAGCATCTGTGGTAAACTTTTGCTGAGGAGGAGGATCCTGAAAGGGCATGCCCTGAGACAGGGGGTGCCGGTGTGTCCACCAAGCTAGGGGGGAGCGGTGGGAGAGGGTGACTTTGAGAATGTCGTCGAAGTCGCCCGACCTTTGGTGCCATTGATTCTGAAGCACCCACTGCACTGGTCTCATATGAAGACGTGCATATGCCACTGTGGGGATGGCAGCTGCTATATGCCCCAGAAGACATAAGAAACTTCTGGCAGTTATGGACTGCTGGGTTCGAGCACGCGAAGCCAGAGAGAGGAGTCTGTCTTGTCCGTAGACAGCGAGGTAAGCCCTGGCTGAAACTGTGTCCAGAAGTGCTCTTATATACTGGAGTGACTGGGAAGGTTTTGGGTTGGACTTGGGCTAGTTGATGGTCATGCCCAGATCTTGGAATAGGGTAAGGGTGGCCTGGAGGGAGAGAAGCAGATCCTGTTCAGAATGTTCTTTTATCAGCCACTCATCTAGGTATGGGAAGAGGAAATGTCCGTCACTTCACAGGGCCGCTGTACTATAGCAAGACCTTCCAACATTGGTCCATGCCTTTGTCACTACCCGTCTTGATTACTGCAATTCCCTCTACCTAGGGCTACCAGGGGTTGATATCCGCCGCTTGCAGCTGGTGCAGAACGCGGCAGCCAGGCTTCTGACTGGGACCTCTAGGACCAGTCATATTACGCCTGTGCTCCGCGAGCTGCACTGGCTGCCTGCTCAGTGGCGGATCACCTTTAAGGTTAGCTTGCTAACCTTTAAAGCCCTACATGGTCAGGGACCCGGCTACCTGCAAGATCTCCTTGTACCCTACTGCCCCCTCCGTCCTCTCTGATCCACCACCGAGGGATTGCTGGAGATTCCCAGGGTTCGACTGAAGACATCTGGTTCTCGAGCTTTTTCTTTCTCAGCTCCAACACTGTGGAATTCTCTACCTCGTCAGCTGAGAGAATGCCTGACTGTCGATAGGTTCAAAACTGAGTTAAAAACCTGTTCATTTGATTTGGCCTTCCCAAAATATGGATAAACTGTTTTATTTTTTTTCCTATTTATACCTGCTGTATCTGGTTTTATGTACAGCGCCTTGGTTTGGAAAGGCGCTATAAAAATAAAGTTTGACTTGACTTGATAAAGACTCTTGGGGCAGATGAGAGTCCAAAAGGAACTGCTCTAAATTGGTAGTGGTGTCCTAGCAATTGAAAGCGGAGGAACCGATGGTGGGCGGGGTGGATGAGGATGTACAGGTACACATCTTTCATGTCCAGGGCGCATAACCAGTCCCCTATTTTTTAACATCAGTAGTAGGGATGTTAATGTGACCATCCAGAACCCTTTGTACTGAATGTATAAATTCAGTTGTCTTAGGTTTAATATTGGTCTGAGGTCTCCAGTACGTTTGGGGACCAGGAGAAAATGGGAGTAGAATCCCTGTTGTAACTCCGAAGGAAGAATGGGATCCACTGCTTTTTTGTGTAAAAGAGCCTTAAGTTCCTCTTGGAGAACAGAAACATAGTCGGGTAGATAATGGACTGAGTGGGGTGGGGGAGGGAGAGATTTAAGTTCCAGTGTATGCCCCGTACAGTATGTATGATTTGAAGTACCCACTCGTCTGAAGTAATGGCTGTCCAGGCCTCCAGATAAAGGGCAAAATGGCCCACCACAGCTTCTGAGCCTGAAGAAGGAAGTGAGGGGCAAGCCCTAAGGGGTCACTGGACAGCCCCGCACCACCTGGAGGGTGGGAGCGGGGTCCCTTTGAAGAAGGCATGGCAGTCCTGGAGGAGGTGTTGGAATGTCCACAGGAGCTGCTACGACACGCCCCTCTAGTCTTGCCTCTCCGTTTTTGAAAATTTTGTGAACGGGACTAGTATGAGGACTGTGGGGTATGGTACATACCATGCGTCATACGAAGAGTGCAGCCTAATGCCTGGAGATCATCCAAGAGCATTTGGGTGCCTGGGCCAAAAAGTTCAGCACCATTAAATGGGGCATTAACTAGTTTGTGTTGAATGTCTGGTTGCAGACCTGAGACACGGAGCCAGGGTGATGCCCATAGCCATTGCTCGGGCCGAGGTATCCACCGCATCATATCCCGAGCGGAGGAGATGCCAGGAAATGGAATGTCCAGTAGTTATCGTAGCCAATAATTGGTCTTTTTCCTGTGAAGGAGGGAGTTTACTGACTACTTTTAGAGCCGAGGACCAGAGGGTACGTTGGTATTCCACCATATGTCCCATATAGTTCAAAATACTTACACTGTGCTTGCATGGAAGACTTTCTTTCCTAGGTAGTCTAGGCGATGGGATTCCTTATCTGGAGGCAAGAAGCTCATGTGTTGGGGGTGTTTAGTACGATCATGAGCAGCGGCAATAACCAATGAACCAGCCTCGGGGTCAGAGGAAAAGAATGGGTGATCGGGGGGGGTGGCAGGTACAAATGAGCCGCCTTCCGAGGAAGAGCCAGGACAGCAGAAGACTGATCCCAAGCAGCAAGTACCACATTATGGTATGTTTGGATGAGTGGGCACCACAACAACCGGGTCCTCTGGCAGTTCAAGATAGTCTGCCATGGTCTTTCTCTGCTTCTCGTGTTCAGTAGCAGAGAAACCCATAATTTTCTGTATCTCGACCATCATATCGTGAAATGACGGGTCATCAGAGGGAGAAGCCGCTGCATGGAGGGTGGGTTCCTCATGCAGAGATGATATAGTGGAAAGAGAGGACGGAGGACGAGAGTCCCATTCTTGAATGTTAATATTCTCCAGATCCTGTGGTATGTCATCCAGGAATTCTAAATCCTCAAAGTAGTATTCTTCCTCATAATCTGAAGGGGAAACCAGGTGGGGAGCAGGGCTGCTCACCAAGAAAACGTTTTGGTGGAGGCGTGGGCGACCAGGATGGGTGACCTCCAGCATCAGAAGCAGGAGACTGTGAATGCATTATTACCTTCAGAACCTGCTGTACTACAGTATTCATGTCCATAGAAATAGTGGTGGGAGGAGTGGGAGTGGGGGAGGGTCCTGTGAAACCAAGAGAACAATAGAAGAGAGTGGACGTGGGGCAAAAACAGGTCTGGAGCCTGGATGAAACAATCCTGGGTCCCGGCCCAGTCAGGCTGGCCCCTATGAACAAAAGCCTTTGGGGGGGGGCAACCGAAAAAGTGAAATCCATGATATTCCCTAGAGTCTCAGGGCCCGTTGTCGACGGGGCTGAAACAGAGGAAGATTTGACATGTTTAACAGCCATCAGCGTTGACGACAGATGAGTCACTGTTGACGGGGCACTGATGGCATTAGTATAAGGGTCTGTTGAAACTGCCAATAATGCGCTAGAAAGTGCCGTCACCGACGACAGAGAATAAACTCCCGTCGATGAGGAGGCAATTTTAGAAGGCGCCGTTGACGAGGAGAGACCTGAAATGGTCGTCGTTGACAAGCACTTAGAAGAGGATGCAGTGGGAGCATTCTTCTCACGTCTGTGCTTCTTGTGTGAAGCACCGGGTTGGGGGTCCTTGGGACAGGCCCCTTACTTCTGTAAGACAGCGGCTTTTTGTTCCATTAGATAAGCCTGGATGTCAAGCAATCGTTGTCGACGACTTGCTTGATTGAATTCCTGACAAAGTTCACAGGAAGATGAGTTGTGCGTGGGTCCCAAACAGCGGGCACAGACTGAATGATTGTCGAAACGGTAGATTTTTCTACTGCAATGACAAGAGCGAAATAAAGGTGATTTATTTGAAGATCCTTCTGACATCTGTCGATGAAGGAGAGGGAACGGGGAAAATAATTTTCTTGTTTGCTCAGTTTCTCGTCGATGACTGCCTACACTCTGCACAAGCTGCTGCGTGAGAGCTGAAGATGGCAGGAAAATGAACTAGGGATTGCACACTCATATAGGAAGCAGGATGATAATGCCATCGGTGGGCAGCCCCTGGTAAGAGACTGCTAGAAGAGCTGCCGTGCGCCACAGCAACCTTTGGCGACTACCCAAAAGTATTACCTGCTGCAAGAGACCATCCTGCGGAAGATCTATGGTTACAAGCAGGTACCTGTATTCTGAACTACCCAGATTCAGTTTACTTTCCACACTTAGGCAGACTCCTAGTGAAACACAGAAACAAAGAATCTGATGGCAGATAAGGATCGCTTGGCCCACCTGTTCTGCACATTTCCCTACCTGACGGATAAATTGCAGGTTCTAGTTAACCAGCAGCTTACTTCCTCCTACCCCCACCTAGAATTGCTTTATGTCTGTCCCATGAATTCTTGAATTCTCCCACTGTTCTTAACTCAACAACCTCCTCAGGAAGGCTGTTCCATACATCCACAACCCTCTCCGTGAAAAAATACTTTCTAACATTACCTATGAGCCATCCCCCCTATCTTCAAATTATGCCCCCTTATTCTTGCACATCTCTTTTTCTGAAAGATGCTATCCTCTTGGACTTTGTTGATTCCCTTGAGGTACTTAAAAGTTTCTATCATGTCCCCCCTCTCCCTCCTTTCCTCGAGAATATACATATTAAGCTGCTTTAGTCTCTCTTCATATGTCTTCTGGTGTAGACCCTGCACCATTCTGGTTGCCCTCCTCTGAACAGCCTCCACTCTGTCTATGTCTTTGTGGAGATGGGGTTTCCAGAACTGCATGCAGTACTCCAGATGGGGTCTCACCAACTGTCTGTATAGAGGGATAACAATTTCCTGTTTTCTACTGTTGATGCCTCTCCCTATGCATCCCAATATCTCCCCAGCCGTCCTTACTGCCTTCTCACATTGCATACCCACCTTTAGGTCATCTGATATGACTACCCCCAGGTCCCTTTCCATTTTTGTTGTTGTTAGTATCTCACCCCCCATTGTGTACTCCTCCCCTGGGTTTTTGTTTCCCAGGTGCATTACCTGGCACTTCTTAGCATTGAATCTAAGCTGCCATACATTTGACCATTCCCATTCCATGGTGGTCCTCAGAAGGAGCGGCAAGGTGCAGACCCTACATTTTGGCACTTTAGAGACCCAGAAGCAGTATCACAATGACTGAGCAACACACTGCAGTAATGGGAGATGAATGTCTGCCCATCTGACCAGGTAGCAGCCCTGCATATTTCAGAAATGGTAATGTATCCGGCAAAAGCAACAGAGACAATAAGTATGTCTGGTGGAGTGATCCTTCAATCCCATGGGTGGTTCCTCCCCAGCTAAGTTGCAACACAGAGTGATGCAGGAAGTAAACCACCAGCCAATCATCTGCTTGGCGGTCAGTCTGCTAAGGGCAAATTCAACATATGCTAGGAACAGCAGGCGTGCCTCACCGTGAAAATCCACCATACACTCATGGTAGAAGAGCAGGGCTCTGTGAATACTTGGCATGTAGAGCACTTGCACAACGTGGCTTTGGGGAGAAAGTTGGCAGAGCATGTGCCTAATTTAGGTGAAACTCAGAGACCATCTTAGGCAGGAATTTTGCATGAGTACGTAGGACAACCTTGTCCTAGTGGAAAACCAGATGACAAATCCACAGATAGAGAGTGAAGCTCATTCACCTGACCGGCCAAGGTGTTGGTGACGAAAAATGCGGTTTGCACAGAGAACTGTGAGAGATCACACTTGTCCATATGCTTGAATGGTTTACCCATTAACTGTGACAGAACCAGTGGTAAATCCCATCATAGCGATGGAGCACAAATCAAAGGGGACTAGTGGTCCAGCCCTTTAAAGAAACAGCTGACCACTTCATCCTGTGCCACTGTTTGCATACCAATATGTCGGCCAGGTGCTCCTTGAGGGATATGGCTTGCAACCCTGCTAGAGACAGGAACCAGCAGTAGTTGGGAATGTGTAACACAGAGCAAGAGAGAGAGGGACAACAATCCTCGTTCTTCACACCAACACGAGAGCCTTGTCCACATGCAACTGTACATCTTACGACCCAACTCCTTCTGAGATGCTTCCAGAACCTGACAAACATCCTTGGAAAGCCCAAGGGCTTGGAATACAGGCTGCTCAGGAACCAGGTGGTCAGGTGCAGGGTTAGCTGGTTTGGATGCCTGATGCACCCCCTTGGATCTCGTCAGCAGGTCTGGCAGAAGTAGAAGCAGATGGGGTGGTGTGCTACTGACACTGAAGAGATTATGATAATGGAACAGGTGCAGCTAGTCAACTGCAATCAGATTCAGGGACACCCTGTCCCTCTGGCCTTGTGGACCACAGGAAACAGAGGGAAAGCATAAAGGTGGCCTTGAGCCAAGGACTGAGAGAATGTGTAGCCCTGCCAAGTGCCCTACTGAGGCAGATGGGCACAGAACAGTCTCAACTTCCTGTTTTTCCAGGAAGAGAACAGATCCACTGATGGTGTTCCCATTCTAACAAGACCTGGGACACAGCTCACGAGTCTGGTGACCATTTGCGGGATGCCTCTTCCAAATGACTGAGCATTCGCTAGCTTTTTTTTGCTCCTGGGACATGGACAACCATTAGGTCTGTATGCAGGGGGCATGCCACAGATCATATCCATAGCGTCTCCATACACGGACGTATATGCCTCCATTCTGCCGACCAGTTAAACCTACACTACTTTTCTGAAATACACACACCTAATGATGACACAGCCTACAAGGTCACATATGAGTTTTCTCCCATGGGATCTACAGTGCTGTCATTGCTATCAACCTTAGAACGTCGACTGCTTGGCCTCTTTTATCCACTCCCTCTCCATCCAGTCCCCCTGCTGGCTCTGTCCGACCTGTTCTCTACTTTCACTCCTCCTCCTGGCTGGCGACGTGGAAAGCAACCCTGGCCCGATTAACACTCATATTGACCACATTAATGTTACCTGGGTAAGGCAATCTGACCTCAGGACTGCACACCTGAATACGTGCAGCCTCCCATCCAAGTACTTGGAACTGGAGGCATGGGTGTCCTTATACAAGCAGCATGTCCTAGGCCTCTCAGAGACCTGGCTGAAACCATACCACCCGATGCCGCTTATCAACTTTGCGGCTACTCCCTCCAACGACTGGAGAGACCCAGAAGAAATAGGGGTGGAGGCATTGCCCTATATGTGCAGGATCACATCACTGCCACCACCATCACCTGCTCCACACCCACCTCTCCGAGTGAATGGCTAATTGCTGAATTAGTCTTGGGTGCATCTAAGAAACTTCACCTAGGCTGCTGCTATAACCCTCCCTCCCTCTAGAGGCATCCAGGGCTTATCCAATCTCCTAGATGGCCTCGCAAGCATATTACCCTCAAGAGACACAATATTACTTGGGGATTTTAACCTTAACTGGACAGATGCCCCTGTGCCAGAATATGGCCAGCTACTGCAGTCACAACATCTGGAATAGGTCATCTTCTCCCACACCAGGTACAATCATCACTCGCTAAACCATTCTACCCTTGACTAAATTCTCACAAATCGGGCTGACCTGGTCCTCCAGGCAGGCACCATGCTGGACTCCGTAAGTGACCACACCCCTACATATATCGTTCTGACCACCAAATCGACCCATTCTCCCCCCAAGCTTCTATCTTTTAGGAATTTTATTAATCACAACATCAACTGTGTCCTTAGGGATGCTAAATACAACTGGATCAAGACTCTATTCACTGGCTCACAGTGGACCCCCTCGACTTTTGCTCTTCTTTTGTCTGTAAAGTCTGCTGCAGTAGCATCTGTCTATCATCTACACTTTTTTCTGTCCACCTTTGTTGTTTTTCCCCTTTCTACAGGAAGGCCACCTGTTGAGAGTCCTTATTCTACCCTTTTTTTTTCTCGTTTCTGGGTCTTAAGGAGGAGATTGCATCCGCTTTACTCCCCACTGTCTAAAATAAATAAAGAACTATACCCTGTAGTCAGAAAAGCGGTATGGTTTGTTTAAAACCGCGATGTAAAAAGCAAATAGTGCGGGTCTTTGCAATTTTGAACAGCCGCTTGCAGCCCAGAGTGTAAATGTTTTAAAATAGCTTGGTCAGCCTGCGAGTATCATGGCAGGGCTGAGTCTGACCGAGCGTTATCTCCCCACAGTAAAATTAATGTTGATGCAAGTCGGGAGCAGTCAGAAATAAAAGAAAGGGTACCTTGTACCTGGTTTGGCTAGTTTTCTCCTGGTAAGCTTGCGCTGTGAAATAAAAGAAATGTCTCCCGAAACACACGGACTGGACCAAAACAAATAGTATGGGTTGCCTGTGCTACGCAATGTTCCTCCGGCCAATCCTAAACTAACAGCGGGCAGAAAGCCAAAACCGGGGAGACTGTTTAAAATTCCCAAACATAAACTGTTGAGTTGTTTTAGTGTGTGCACAAGCAAAATGTTAAAAAGGAGACCTGTCTATGGAAAAATACAGTGCGGAGAAACTTAAACTATGAGGAGCCAGAGTTGGCTCCATTTTTGCAGTTTCTTTTTGCCACGACTTCTCGCCACTCTGTCCCTCGCTATTCTGTGTACATAAAAGCAGTCTGAGTAAGTAAAAGAGTTGCCCAAAAATGAATACCCCTCTTAGGTTTTGTTGAATTTTAGTTTGTTGTCTGTTAGGCGAAAATGCTGTTAAACACAGTTTTGCTATTTCTTAAAGAAAAAAGGTAATACATAAAAAGAAGTGCTAGAATGAGTAAAAAAAATTACAAAAGCACAATGGAAGGAATGTATGTTTCTGAACTGTTGCATGTTTCTCTGTTTGGTCTACTCTCTCACCAAGGATCCAAGAGTTACATTATAGGGTCCTACCTCAGAGCTGCTCAGTCTGCTTCTAAAGAGCCGGCCGGCCCTATGCGTACTATATTTATACACTATCAGCCTGAGGGAGGAGCCTATAAGAGACGTTTTTCTCTAATCCTCCTGACTGAATGATATTTTTATGCCATAAATATCTGTATATGCATTTTCAACTAAGTATATATCACATTATTTGGGCAATTAAAATAATGTTTTGTTTAAAGGATTCTTTAGCTTAAATAAGAGAAGGGGGTGGAGTCTAAGGTGGTCACCTGATGGATACCAGATATAAAAAGAGTGTTCTCAGATGTCCAAGTCAGATTCATTGCAGGATCAGTGCAATGCTGATCCAGTGAGGTCTGCAGCCCTTTCCACACCTTAAGAAGACAGGTGGGATTATGACCCATCCTGTAGTGTAATAGCTTATTTCAGAAGCTGAATAGTAATTCTAAACTGACATTTTGCTTTGAGAGCTATATTATTTTATTATTTTGTCAATTGAAGCCTGCTTATATGTTGTTTTATTTATATAAATAAAATATTCGGCTTGGCAAAGTTAGCCTTGCTGCACCAACTTGCTGTGTCCGTGTCCTTCCAATTCCCACGACCTCCTACATTCATACCATGACGTCTCAACAGCGGTCAGCTTCTTCACTGATGCTCTTGGTAAGCTTCAGGACAAACATTTCCCAACCACCACCAGAAGGGTTAGAGGTGGCTGCACCCGCTGGCTATCCAGGGAACTTCCGACTCAAATGAAAACCAGGGACAAAACATGGAAAGCTTACAAGGCATCCCACTCCCCCCCAACTCTGGGACGCCTACAGAAGTCTCCAAAATTCCTGCAGGCAGGCTGCAAAATCGCTTAAGCGTAAATTTTACATCAATCAACAAAAGGACACACTGGGTAAACCTCGCAGCTTCTGGGCCTCTACTGGGTCCCTGCTAAGTCCCAAGGCTAACAAACAAATAACGCAACTTACATCAACCTTGGGACCGATCATGGATCCTCCTATGAATACGGATACCTTCGATGCATGCGTCCTATCTATCGCATCTTAAGATGGCGGCTGTTATGAGCCTGCCAGTGTTTTAGCTCCGTTTGGTTGTCCTGTATTTTATTCCTTCGTTATGTTTTTTTTTTTCTCTTACGTTGTTTTTAGTTTTGTGTTTTAGTTTAGCTAGGGTTGAAAGAGTGAGATAGTCAATAATCTTGCGGCTTACGCGCCAAGTTGTATTTCCCGAATGTTACTCTCCGAACTCCGATTAGTTTTGCTGGCTTTTACCACGCTGGGTGCTTAGTGGCAGCTTGCACCCCCCCCCCCCGCGGTGGTTTTTCAGCCTAAGCCACCAAGCTATAGTTAGAGCTCGGGGTTTTAATTCTGGATGCTTTTCGGGACACTGCAGGTTTTTGTTAATTTTATATTGTGGACTTAACTAGCTTTTATTGGATCCAGTCATTCTGCTTGGAGCTACCAGGATCCTTGGATTTTGGGCCTCCAGGATTCTTCAAGCAGTTACTATATCAGAGAACTTGGGGTGCGGAGAATTTTGGGAGCGTGAGCAACTTATGGAGTGAACAACCTGAATTGAATTAGACTGTCCTAGTGTGGTCTTACGATTGGATTTTACATCGTGGCTACTTAGTCTAGCGTCTTTCTGTGGGAGTTGGGGAAGGAGATGAGGAGTTTCGAGTCCTGTGGTTTCTCTTGGCCTAGACCCTTGGATTGGATCGGATCGGTGGTTTGGTGAATTTACGAGTTTTCGGACCTGTGAGTACATTTGTCTATCAGTTTGTTAGCTTCCGCTCTGACTATCTCGAGGAAGCCTTTCTGTACGATCTGCTGTGATCTGAAGGGGTGAGGCCTACGGTTGCATGCCTGGGGGGGCCACTGCCCCACTCTAGGCCTCGGTCCAGGGCAGGAATACCAGTTGTCTGGCCGCCGAGGAGTCGTCGGGGAACATGATGCTGCCCTAAGCTGCTGGGGGGGGGGAGGGGAGTAGTGGGCGACTAAAGACTTTGGACCTCTGGACACTGGTGTCAAACCTATGGATTTTAAGTCTGGTCCCATCTGACCAGGGATTCGGTTTTGGTGGATCTACTGGATTCGTCTGTCATCGTCCCTCTCCCTGACCCCTTTCCCACTGTGGTGCTTCTCTGCTGCTTATTTACCTATTTATGGACCATCTCATTTGACTTCCCAAGTGCAGCAGTCCTTGGAGGGTGGTGAGAGTACCCTATCGTATGATTTTCAAATTTCTAAGTTTTGTTGATTTCTCTTTTACTTACTGTGTGAGAGACAGTGATGGATTTGAAGATTCACTAAAAATACCACCAACAGCTTAATCTGGTTCAAGGTCAGCTGGCATTCATCTGTATCCCCCTCCCCCGGGTCGTGCCTGAAAATAGGCAGGATTTGTCTAGTGCACTTACCTGGTCAACAAAAACTAAATAAAATAAATAATACTAATAAATAAAGTCTTCTGTTTTACCTGGACTGGTGTGAACTTTCTGGGCATTATTTGCATTTGATTTGCGACTGGTTGCTCCTCCCTGACTTTCTTTAACTACTCCTTTTGATCTCTGCAACTTTACAAGTGGTTTTGTTGTTTTAATTATTTGGGGTTTCTTTTTGATTGGGAATTGGGGTTTTGATTTTTTTTTCTTTTCTTTTGTATTGTATGGTGTTTAGTTTTGAGTTTTCGGCTTTGTTAGGATGTGCTGGCATTTGGCTCTCCTGGCCAGGTGCTACTCCTCCTCCGAGCTCTGGGGCCTCCAGCCCTTTAATTGCCCCCTGCTCCTGGCTGTGGTTTACGGGCGGTGTAGGGCTTTAGGTATAGAAAAGAAGAAGGAGGGAGGCCCTGAACCTGAGGCGGGTGGGGTAGTTAAGCCCAGGAGATGCCCTGGGGCAAAATGGGTCCCAGATCGTGGTCCATCTTATCTGGTTCCCATACCCAAGGCTCCTGTATGTCAGGGCCGGTAGCCCGGACGGCTCCGGAACCCCGTCCATCCCAAATGGTGTTGTGCAATGCCAGGCCTATAAAGAACAAGACAGCTATTATAGCTGACCTTGTTGGAACAGCTGACCTGGCATGCATCACCAAGACCCGACTGGATGGAAATGCCGGTCCAATTTTGGAGGCAGCTATTCCAGCTGGGTTCTCGGTGATACACCACTCAATATTGGACCACAGGGGCAGGGGTGTACCTATCTATTTTAGAATGGAATTGGGCCTTGCAGAGGTTCCAGTTGAGGGTCCCAGATCGTTTGAGTGTACTATGGCTGCAGGTGTGGGGTGCAGGTTCATCCTCATCTACTGTTCACCCAGGGATGAGGGTTTGTTCTTGCAGGAAGTTGCAGAATCCATCACCGACATGGTGTTGGAGTCGCCCAGGTTGATGGTGCTGGGCAACTTCAACACCTGGGTCGATGATGAACTCTCGCATTTTGGTCAGGACTTCCTTCAACTTATGAATATGTTGGGCTTCACACAGGTTGTTGCCTCTGCTACCCATGTTCATGGCCACTCACTCAACCTGGTTTTCCTCCTGGGAATGGAAGTCACCAACCTGGTGGTGGAACCGGTTGGATGGTCTGACCGTTGCAGAGACTTGCCCCTGTGGAGATGGTCAGATACCGCCCTTTGAGGGATGTTACTCCCACTGGTCTTTTGGCGGTACTTGACCTATCAGGATGTACAGATGTCAGCAGGGGTCCAGAGAGTCTAGTCCAGGCCTATAATAAGGCCGTAGGGGATGCTCTGGACTCCATCATTCCAGTCTGTGTTCGCCCCCTCACTCGCTGCCCTCGGTCCCCTTGGTCTGATGAGGCCCTGAGGGAGTTGAGGCATGTGGGGCGAAGGCTCGAGCATTGCTGGCGGAGATCCGCCCTTGATGCCGACCACCTTAGACTGATGGAACATTATCGTACCTATCAATCAACAATCTCCCATAAGAAGGCAGAGTTCCTGTTCAGGGAGATTGCTGTGGCTCAGAATCGACCGTATCAGCTCTTCCGAACCGTCGACAGATTGTGCAATCCAGCCTGTCTTCAGGCTTGGACAGCATTTTCACAAGATAAGTGTGATGAGTTCGCTCTGTTCTTTGCCAATAGGGTGGCCGACATCAGGGTGGAGATTCATTCAGCACGCTCTATGGGGGTTTACGGTGGTCGGTCACTACACCTCAGTCACCCTGGGATCACTTTGACCAGCCAGCAATCAATGATGTTGTGCGGATTGTCCAAAGTATGCAGCTTACTTGCTGTAGTCTTGACCCGGGCCCTACACGCCTCATTTTGGGGGGTGTAGATGTCATTGGCCCTGTCTTGACAGAGATAGTTTGGTGCTCCTTAGAGTTAGGTGAGTTTCTGAACTCCTTAAAGGAGGTGGTGGTTACACCGCTCTTTAAAAAATCGTCTCTGGACCCAAGCTGCTCTGTTAACTACAGGCCAATCTCTAACCTTCCCTTTACTGGGAAGATGATAGAGAAAGTAGTTGCTCTTCAGCTGGATAACTATTTGACCATCCACGATATCTATGCTTCCCTCCAGTCCAGTTTTCGGAAGAGGCACAGTACAGAGACTGCTCTGGTTTGGGTGCTCAATGATCTCCTGATTGCTATAGATCGAAAGTGTCATTCTAGCTTGGTCCTTCTCGATCTCTCTTCAGCCTTCGACACCGTGGACCATGGGGGGCTGCTTGAGTGCCTGAGAGACATCTGTGGCCTATCAGATACGGTCCTCAGTTGGTTTAGACCTTTCCTCACTTGCAGAACTCAGAGAGTGGTGTTGGGGATTCATTCCTCTGCCTCATTTTCTCTGCCATGTGGGGTTCCTCAGGGCTCTGTGCTGTCCCCTATGTTGTTCGCGGTGTATACAAACATACGAAATTTGCCAGCAGATCAAGGCCTAAAGGTCTATCAAGTCTACTCGAATGTGCAGCTAGCACCCCTTATTCTGCAGCTGCCCCTTCCTTCCACCCTTCCCCTTGTCCTGTTCCATCCCCTTTCGAAGCAGTCCACTGTTCTACTGGATACCACTTCTGCAGGTACTACATTCCACCCAGCCACCACCCTCTCTGTAAAAAAGTGTCTCCTCATCTCCCTCCTGAATCTTCCTCCCTCCAGTCTCATATCATGGCCCCTGGTATCCCCCCTACTTTGAACAGCCCCTCTGTACCTGTCTTGTTTATTCCTTTTATGTACTTCAAGGTTTCAATCATGTCCCCCGTCCCTCCTCTCCTCCAGTGAGTACATGTTCAATTCCCTAAGCCGTCCTCGTATGATAAGTCCCCCAGCCCCATGATCATCTTTGTCACCCTAAGCCTCACCCCCTCCAATAACATAATGTCCCTCTTCAGATACGGGTGCTAGTACTGCACGCAGAACTCCAGGTGCGGTCTAACTAATGATCTATACAGTGGCAGAATCACCTCCTCCCTCCTCGGGGATATACTCCTTGCAGTACAACCCAGCATTTTGTTGGCCTTTGCAGCTGCCTTCCTACATTGTGCTGAGTTGTTCATTGACCCTGTAATGAGCACCCCAGATCCTTCTCCTCCTCTGTCTGGCGAGCTGCACTCCCCCAGCTGGTAACTCCTCCTTGGGTTCTTCATCCCAAAATGCAGCACCTTGCACTTTTGGCATTAAACCCCAGTTGCCAGGTGTCTGACCAGGTTTCAAGCTTGCCAGATCATCCTGCAACCCCTGCCATCCCCTAGGTCATCCACCACCGCTCCTACCTTGGTATCATCAGCAAACAGACTGATCTTGCTCTTGATGTCCCATAATATGTCTGCAATGAATATCCCAAACAACTCTGGTCCCAACACCGAGCCCTGTGGAACACCGCTTGTCACTACCCTTGGGTGTGAGAGCTCCCCACCCACCACCACCCTCTGTTGCCTTTCCTGAAGCCAGTTTCCTACCCATCTCACCAGCTTTGCACCCACCCCTGTGCCTATTAACTTACTTCCCAGCCTTCCATGTGGCACCTAGTCGAATGCCTTACTGAAGTCCAGATACAGGACATCTACTGCATGGCCCCTGTCCAGTTGCCTAGTTACCCAGTCATAGAACTCCACCAGGTTGGTTAGGCAGGATCTGCCCCGTATGAAGCCATGCTGTCTGCTGTCCTGTAGTCCTTTGGCCTCTAGGATAGTCTCCATTAGCTTACCTACGATGGATGTGAGGGCTCACTGGTCTGTAGTTTCCGGTTCATCCATGGGGCCACTCTTGTGGAGGGGCACCCATGAGCCATCCTCCAGTCCTGAGGTACACATCCCAATGTAGTGAGGCATTAAATAGGTCTGCCAAAGGTCCTGCAAGGACCTCTGCCAGCTCCTTCAGCACCCTGGGTGGAAGCCATCTGGCCTGGCGCCTTGTCCACCCTCAGTGCCTTCAAACCCTCTTGAACTCTGCCTCCATGATTTCCCCATCTGTCACCCTCCCCCGTTTCTGCCATTTCTCCCCGTTGGGTGTCACCCCCTCTTCTTTTTAGTAAATACTGAGCAGAAGTACTCATTTAGTGCTTTTGCCTTATGCTTCCTCTTCCACCCAACCCCTCCTTCCTAATCCTTACTATGTGGTCCTTACAGCTCCTTTTCTCCCTGATGCACCTAAAAAGTCCTTCTCCCCTTCTTAATGCCTTGTGTCAGCCTGAGTTCCGTAGATGCTTTGCTCCCTTACTGCCCTTGTCACCTCCTTCGATTCTGTCAGTACTCCTCCCTGTCCTCCCCCTCCCTGTTTCTTGTACTTCCTAAAGGCAGCTCTTTCCTCCTTACCTTTTCCATGACCTCCTTGCTCAACCAGCTCAGTTTCTAGCCCTAGCCTTCTGCTCTGGGCCTTGCAGCAGGTTTGGTTGCCTCCACTATCCCCAGCTTTATGAGCTCCCACCTCTGGTTAGTTCCAGACTAGACTGAATTCTGGCCAGGTACCCTTTTACCACTTCCCCCATCCTCCCAAAGTCGGCCCTCCTGAAGTCCAGCACTCTTGTGCCAGATTCCACTCCTTCCTTGCCCATATCCAATGTGAGCCATACTGAGTGGTGGTCACTCCCTGACAGCGGTTCCTCCACTGTAAATTCTCTCACAAAGTCCCCATTTGCCAGCACAAGGTCAAGGGTATTCCCTAACCTGGTTGGTTCACTGACCATTTGCAGCAGGAAGCTGTCCTGGAAGGCATCCAGCAGTACCTGCTCACTTCTGTTCCTGGTTGTTGGGGTACTCCAGTCCACTCCTGGCATGTTGAAGTCCCCCACAATCACCACACTACCCTTCTCGCAGGTCCTCCTGATCTGTCCCACTAGTTCCCTGTATAACTCCTCCGTCTGAGATGGTGGCCTGTACACCATTCCCATTCTAAGAATCCTATTCTTGGAATCCTGGATTTGCATCCAAAGTGACTCTGTACTACCCTCCTCCTCTTCCTCCCTTACACACTTCAGTCCTTCCTTCACATATCAGTCAATCAATCAAATCTTTATTTATCCAGGCGAACATCGTTGAGCACAGCTCATTTGCAAGATGGACCTGGTAAGGTCAAGGCTCAATTTACATAAGAATATAGTATGATACAAAGTACACACACTTTGAAGAGACAACAAGTGGATACAATACACCATTTCAGTGGTACTAGTACATTGTTAAACTACAATACAAAAAAAGGATGAATCAAAGAATTTTTCATATATACATGATTTATGAAGCAGCCAGCTTGCTTGGTTGGTAGTAGAAGACACTTTAAGGGTGTTAGGATTTAAGGTGTGAGCTAACACTTTTTGGGTGTTAGGATTTAAAGCGTAAGGGGTTTTCCAGATATTTATGAATTAGAATGATATGCTGTCTGGACAGCTGGTAAGTTGTTTCTGCGAGGAGTGATATGTAAGGGGTATATACAGGAGGTGCCACACCCCCTCCTTTCCCAATCACCCTGTCCCTATGAAATAACCTGTACCCTGGTACAGACAGATCCCAGTCATTGTATTGGGTGGCCCATGTTTCTGTGATGGCTGCAATGTCCACCTCTCCCTCTGCCATGAGCACCTGTAACTCTGCAGTTTTCCTCCCAAGGCTCCTAGCATTAAGGGTAACCACCTTCCCCTCCCACCCTGCCCTCCTTACTAGCATCACCAACAGTACTTGCCATTTGTCCTTTGTCACTGTTATGGGAGGTAAGCTCATATGGTTTCCCAACCTGTGGTCTCTGCATATCTCTTGCCCAATTGCCACCCCTCGCTCCTAGTTTAAATTCCCAACTTCCTCTATGTACTCCTCCACCCTCTGTTTCAACACTTTCTTTCCCTCCTCACTCAAGTGTAGTCTGACCTTGGCATAGAGACTACTGGCCTCCCAGGTCCCTCCCCACCCCTCCAACAGCCCATACCCTTTAGCACAACACCAGGTTCTTAGCTATCCATTAAACTCCTCTATTCTCAGCTTTCTTGTTGTGCTTGTGTTGGGCACTGGAAGTATCTCTGAAAAAGTTACTGATCTTCCTGCCGCCTCACATAATTGTGCTAGTTCCTCAAACCTCCTCTGGACTATATCTACTGTCTTGTCAGCCAGGTCGTTTGTCCCAAGATGTATAATTAAATGAGGCTTGTCCCTACCCCTTCTAGCATATTTCAGAACAGACTGTCCCACCCTTTCCTCTGTCATTCCTGGCATGGCCTCCACCCAAATGCGACTATACCTCTCCCCCTTGCTACCCCACCTGACTCCTCTTAGTATTGAGTCCCCCAGCACTAAAATTCCACCACTCTTACTCCCTGCTTGCTTCCATTCATCTCCCTCTCTCATTTCCAGCTTCTCTTCTTCCTCCTGCACATTATTTCCCCCTTTTGCCCCAGCTGCAATTCTCCCAGCAGAACTTCCCCCCGCTCTGGTTTGGTCCAGGCATTTATCAATTACTCCTCTAATTTCATCATTTCCCTCCTCCACCTTCTTCCTCTCTAGCAGTGCAAAACTATTTTCTGAAGACCCTTCACAAATGCCCGCTCCCTCTCTTCATAGTAACCTGTTCTCTCCTTTCCACTCCATGACTTTGCGACTTCTTCGCCTCCCACAAGTCCCTATCTCCTCCTTCCATTTGTCTTTTGTCTCCTGACCTGGTTTCCCGGCAATCGTTCTTCCTGGCCTGGGCCCTTTGTCTCTGCTTCCTTCTTCTGACCTCTCCTCACCACTGTTGGCTTAAATCGCCCTCCTCATCTCTCCTTCTTCCTCCCTCCAGTATTGGGCTAAACCCACCCCCAGTCTGCCTTGTCTGTCTTAGTTCCTCCTGCAGACCCTCAATCTCCTTTCTAAGTTTCTCTATGTGGTTGCACACTAAACATCCTCCCACACTCCAAGCAATGTTTAGAAAGATTGGTGCACTGCAGTTGTTGCAGCCTACCACCCTACCCATTGCTGTCGCTGCCCACCAGCGACCCCCCACCCTCCCAGATGCAGGATACCAAACACTCCCCCAAGTCTCCCTTCCCCCCCATCAGTGCAAAACATTCTTTTCTTAATTCCCTTACCCCTTTGTTGTACACGTTTAGATAGACTGAGCAACTGCTTTTTATATTCCTATCCTTCCTATCCACACTCAAAAAGAGACTTTAAGTAGCTACTGCACAACCTTCTCCAAACTCCTACTCCTCCTTTCCCCAATGCAATAGCAATGCAAAGAAGTAACAATGAAAACTCCTAGCTTTGCAGTTACTTCCCTTCCATTGAGATAGCAGTCATCTCTTCACTTGCTGCTGTTCCTTTCTTGGATGTCTGCTTCTGCTATTACAGGTGCATATCCTTTGCCCGTTTGAGGAAGTGATGTCAGAACACCTGGTATAAAGGAAATAATGGACCAGGGGCGGGTGGGGTGAGGGGTTGGGACCAGCCCAAGTCTTCCGGAAACAATCAGGTAGCTGAGGCCCCTGGTCAGACCATTAGCACCCTTCCCCCACTCTGCACTAAACTTTGCAGCTAATGAAGCCAGCAAAAATGAATCACAATTCTACTCAAAGCCCCCAAAATAGGTTTGCTACCAAAAGAAACAGGACTCCAGTTCGAACTGCTTCACCAACAACACATCAAAATAGGCTTGAAATTAGAAGATATAGGTCTCCAAATCAAAGAAACAGCCCCAGTTAAATCACACCAAATAGGTTTTAAATCAGAAGAAATAGGCCTCTACAAATGCAGCCTGCTACACAGTGAAACATCAAACAAATGAGCCCACTTACAGCTACCAAAACAGGTTTCAAAATTCCAACAGCCCCAAACAATACCCTGCTAGCCCCTTAGAAGTAGTAAGAAAGAAAAGAAATAACCTTCTACCAAGTAGAATCCACAAGAAACAATATTAAATATCTGCTGCCATTGGGAGACATTGTAAGATGGTATGGGCTGCGGTTTCACCGTTATGCAGATGATACCCAGCTCTACTTGTCTTTTGCCCCCGACCAGGATAGTGCGGTCTCTGCTTTTAATAGCTGCCTTATGGAGCTCCAGGACTGGATGCGGACCAGCTGGCTAAGGTTGAACTCTGAAAAAACTGAGGTGTTGGTGGTGGAACCAGGTCGCGGGATAGAGAGGGCGGGAACTCGATCTGCCTCCGGGCTTTGGGTCGGGGGTAGCCAGCTTATGGCCTCTGTCCAGGCACAAAATCTGGGCGTGATATTTGATGAAGGGCTGACACTTCATTAGCAGGTGTCGGCGGTAGTCAAAGCCTCGTTTTACCATCTAAGGAACATTGTCCGGATTAAGCACCTTGTTCCATCTCGCGACCTTCCAATGTTGATACACGCCTTTGTGACCTCTCGCCTTGACTACTGTAACTCCCTATACCTAGGGCTTCCGGGGGCTGATAATCGCTGTTTGCAGCTGGTGCAGAATGCTGCAGCCAGGTTGCTGGTAGGGGTTTCCCAGACCAGTCATATCACCCTTGTGCTGCGCAAACTGCACTGGCTGCCTGTTCAGTGGCGGATCACCTTCAAGGTCGGTTTACTGACCTATAAGGCCCTACAAGGTCAGAGCCCTGGCTACCTGCAAGAGCTCCTGGTTCCCTACTGCCCCCTCCAACCCTCTGTTCAGCCAACTAGGGATTGCTAGAGGTTCCCAGGGTTCGGTTGAAAACATCTGGTGCAAGAGCTTTTAGTTATACAGCCCCGACCCTGTGGAATTCTCTACCTCACTGGATTAGAGAGTGCCTGACCTTGGAGAGCTTCAAGATGGCTTTAAAAACGTATTTATTTAGCCGTGCTTTTGGAGATTAATATATCTGTATCTGAATTGTTATTTTATTGATCTATTCCACATATTTTATTGTTTCATGTTTTTAATTTTGTACAGCGCTTTGGTAATTGTTTGAATTGCACTTTATAAATAAATTTATTATTATTATTAATACTGTGTTTACTGATCTTACCTCCTACATCAGTAAGCTCCCCACTCAGCCTCTCACTGACCAAAATAGCAATCCGCAGTGCTCCCTTCCCTACACCAATACTGCCACTACGCCTGCATTTTATTTTTGGATCATTGGTCAGAGTGTCACCTCAAAACTCTTAAAGACACTTCTGGCCAGAGGTAGTCCTGGCAACGATGGACTGTACCCTGCCTTCCCTGAAACTACTTTCCCTTGTTATTGTTAAACCATTAACTTACATTTTCAACCTTGCCCTCTCAACATCCACTGTGCCCGACTCTTGGAAGCATGCCCTTGTGATACCAATTTTTAAATCTGGTGACCCCCTTGCCCCCCCCCAAAGTATAGACCCATCTCCCTCTTCCCGCATTTGAGTAAATTACTTGAGAAAATAGTCCACTACCAACTGTATGAACATCTAGAAAAATATAACCTGTGTCCCCTCCAACATGGTTTCCGCAAACACCAAATCACCTCCTCCACCTTGGCCCTCTTCTCCAACCATGTCCTTAGAAATATAGACACAGGCAAAGCCACAGGAGATGCTGTATTTGTGGATCTATCGAAGGCCTTCAACCTCTTACATCACCACCTTCTCCACTCAACCCTGATGAATTTTGGCTGCTCCCCTGGATACCGCTGCATGGTTCCATAGCTATATCTCCAACAGGTCCCAGTCCGCTGAGATAAGCAATGTCCCATCAGCCTCCTTACCTATCCACACTGGAGTACCCCAAGGCTCCATACTTGGACCACTACTTTTCTCCTTGTTCACAACTGCTCTCCCCGCAGAAAGCATCAACTGTAAGGCACTCCTCTATGCAGATGACCTTGTCATCTACCATAGTGAAATGTCTCTAGATGATATCTCGTCCACCCTCTCACTAAACTATGATGTTGTGCAAAATTGGTTTCTCTCCAGAAAACTTCACATAAATGAGAAGAAGACAAAAGCCATGCTCTTTGGCACTAAGCCATTCATTGCAAAGATATCCAAATCAGACTCCTCCCTCCTTGTTAGCACTACAGGTGGCCCCCCTGTAGAAACTGTTTCCTTCTTCAAGTGTCTAGGTGTGACACTCGACCCCTCCCTCACTTTCAGTGAACACATAAACATTACTGTAAAGAAAACCCATCAAAAGCTACGTGCAGCCTATCGCCTCAATCAACACCTGTCCCCCAAGGCTCGCCTAACTATCGCTCAAGGAAACTTACTGCTGCTTTTAGACTATTGCTCTCCTGTCTATTCCTCTGTGTCCTCTTCACTACTCTCTTGTCTAGCAACTACATATAATACCATCTGTCGCTTTGTTCTTTAAGCCCCTTTCTCCACCCACCACTGCAAGCTCTACCAGTCCCTAGGGTGGCTCACACTGCAGGGGCGCTTCAACTATGCCATGGGCTGCCTAGCAGACAACGCACTCAGGAATCACCGCCAATCCCCCTGCTACTCAATGCTCACTGATAGGGTGACTTCTCGGAACCTCAGGGTTTCCTCTATTCCGCCTTTGGAAGCTTCTCATATATCTTCTGTAGTGGGTGGCAAAGCCTTCTCTGTCTCTGCCCCCACCCCATGAAACAGACTCTCGCTGGCTATTCGCTCATCCCCCTCTCACCAATCTTTCAAAACAAGCCTAAAAGCCTGGCTCCTGACGCAGCACCCCTGTAACTGTCCTACAGGAAACACTAGCGGCTGTAAGCCGCCCTAGTGCTGCTCAGAGGGCTGCCTGCCTCCTACCCCTGCTTATGCCCACATATCTGACTTTCCACGTGCCCTCACCCCTTAGCACTGTTACTTGCCTTGTCTTGACCTGATCTCCTATACAAGTCTATTGAATGCCAGTCCTTACTTATACTGTTAGTTTTGTATTAGAGGATTCCTATGTTAGCCTGGCCTATAGGGTGACATAGCCTGTGACCTTTTGTCAATCTAATGTACTATTGCTATTTACTGTGCCATACACTGTATACTCTCTGTGACTGTTTGCTTGTCTGTATCTATGCTAATATGTAACACTCGGTACTCCTCTTAAGAGTACTATTTTATGTACCGATGTCATTATCAATACCATGTATTGACCTCTTACAGAGGTGTACCATGCTTGTGGCCCAGGTCGCATCTGAAAATGGTCCTTTGGATCAGCTTACCTACCCGGTCACCAAAGACATAAATAAAATAAATAATAAATAACAAAGAGGCAAATAATGTGTGCTGCCCTTTTTGTTCAGGTAGAACATGGCAGTCACCTTGTCTGTGTTAAGCAGGACCACTCAACCCTCGACTAACACTGCAAACTCCACTAGCTCTAGGTGAACCATGTGGAGTTACAGCAGGCTGATGTGAAGCCGAACCTCACTTTGCTACCAAAACGTGTGCTCTGCAGTCTGGCAGATGTGCTCCCCAGCCCACTAGGGACACATCAACCATCAAAGTGACTTAGGGTTCCACCTAGATGAAAGGGATGGCTTCTGAGAGGTTCATGGGGAACAGCCACCAACGGATGGCATCCAGCATCAGCTAGGTCACAGAGACCCACTGGATCAGGGCTGCATGCAGTTTGAACCACTGGCACCCGAGTTCCCACTGAATGGGCCTAAAATACCATGCCTGTGATAAGAGGCCATGAAACTGGGGAAAATCCCAGGCTGTGCGCAACTGCACAACTCGAAATAAATTGGGCAAATGAAGATTAGTCCTCCAATCTGTCTGAGGAGAGAGGAGCTCTAGACTGAAGGGAGTCCAGCTCCACTACAATGAACATAAACTTATTTAAGGTAAGCGCGGACTTTGCTAGATTGACCATCAGACCGAGGTCCTGGAACATCTGGATGGTCAAATCACCGGACAGCTCCATGTCCCACAATGAGCCAGTCATCAAGGTATGGAAAGACCTTGACACCTCTGTGCCTGATTAAGGCTACCACAACTGACAGACACTTGGTGAACACCCTGGATGTTGATAACAGGCCAAACGGCATGGCTCTGATGTCATAAAAGGTTCTGTCCTCCCTACAGCATAAGAAATGTCTGTGTAATGGATGAATGAGGATATGAAAGAACACACCCTGGAGGTCTAGGAAGCAAAACCAGGCCCCTGGCTCCAGGGATGGAATGATCTGGTGCAATGTCATCAAGCAAAATTTCCATCTGCAAATTAACTTTTTCAGGATCTGCAGATTGAGAATGGGGTGCCAGCTCCCCCCCATGTTTGTGTACTAGAAAGTACCATGACATGCACGCCTGCTGAGCTCAGTTTTCTGGGACAGGTTCTACTGTGTGCTGCTCATGGAGCTGATGAACTTCACTCCGTAGTGAAGGGAGAGACTCCAGCAGATAATCCAATGGTGCTTGAGACAGACAATAAGGTAAGGCCTCTAATTCCAAAGACTATCCCAATCCCATTACTTCCAAGACCCACTTGTATTATGTAATTGTGAACCATTGTGACAGGAAGCGGGAGAATCATCCCCCGACCAGGAGCTGCACCACTGGCTGTGACAAATAAGGTACAGGCCCCTCACCCTATCACTTTTAGCCTCTGGAGGCAGTCCAAGGGAACTGGCCTCTGTAAGAAGTGCCCCTCCAACCTTCCACTCACCTTGACTTCCTGAATTACTGAAGGGCTTGGTGGAGCAATTCTGCTGGAACTGCTTCCTCTGTTGCTGCTGTGACTGCTGCTGACCTCACATGCCAAAGTTGGGGTCACAAAAGAAACCTTGTGGCCTGGGCTTGGACTGTTGCTTGGGATTAGTGACTGATGTCACCAAATCCAGGGTCACACTGGACTTCTTGATATATGTGAGAAGATCATCGACCACCAAAGAGATCCAAAGAGTGAAAGGCAGATCTTCCACTCACTGCATTTCCTGCTTGAAAGGTGAAACCTGCAACCAGACACGCTGGCTTACGGAACCTGCCACAGCCACCAACTGCGGACATGTCAGCACATTCCAGGGCAAACTGCAATTGGTGCTTGGTCACCGTCAGCACCAGATCATGGATCTTACTGACTCTTGCCAGGGAACAGGTTGGAGAAGTCAGAGGGCCTCCAGAAGAACTCATGGCTTTATTAAACAAAGTGGCATGGTTGGCATGGCATATACCATGGGATGCAATTGTGAAACTAACGGCCAAGGTGGTCCAGTTCCTTCACTCCTTGTCCAGCGGCTTGTCCAACTCATACTGCCCCTTCAGCTTGCAGAACTCTGTATCTGCCACTCCAGTGACGGATGTTTAAAAAAAAAAAGGCCAGACAATCCACCCAGGGGGACTGCACACTTGCAGTCCATACCATGCAGCAGGGCCTGGCAGGAAGCTGGGTATTGCCAGATGCTGAACACGGGGCCCAAAATGGCAGGAGTGAAAGGGAAGACTACCTCTGGTGAGGAGTCTCACTTGAAAATATCCAATACCGGGTAGGTCTCATATTTGTGGACCTCCTTCAATGGTGTGTCCAGAGTCATGGAGGTGCTCCAGGGCAAGCTGACAGAAATGCAGCACATATTGTCTACAGCTGCAGGGTGGCAGCATAATTGCAGGCCTAAGAGGTGTTCCATGAAAGTGACAAAGAAGGATTGTACCCTGTGAGGAAGCCTGTTTGTCAACTGGCTACCATCCAAATGATGCATCTGAATCAGAGTCAGGATAGAGGAGCATTGACTGCCAACACAAGTTACGTCCTGACTTAAGCCTTGTGTCTTTGGATGGAGCACCTTGCATGGCTGTGGAGGTGGGACTCCACCTGTATCAGTCACTGAGTTATGGCTGACAAAGTTGGAGGGGGGAGCCGTAGAACGCACAGCAGGAGTCAGTGTCAGGAGAGGCAGTCAATGCAGGTAGGGGTAAATCGGCACTGATGCACGACACTCCATAAGCCCACTGCTGCCAAGCTGCCCTCTCCCACCGGCAACGATCTCATTGGTGGCTCATATGTCGAGGAAGAGCTCAATGTTGGCAATGGTGTCGAGAACAGGATTGAGAATGTTAACACAATCTCAAATGTCAACTCAGGGATCAACGTGGCTCAGGGGTATCTGGATCTGGGTACCTCGACAGAGAGACCCTGAATACTGTCTAAACAGAAAGCTGCGCTGAAGCTGGGATGACCAACAGCTGCCGAACTGGAGGGAGTCTGACTGGGAGCTCAGTTAGACCCGACCCACCCTACTTTGGGTGAGTCACAATCAGCACCTTGCTGGCCCCCTCCTCTTCTTGGGCTTGCAACTGTGCTTCCAACCCCACAGATGCAGTGGTATGCATTTCTGTCGGCTTTTCCCTGGAGCACCCACAGCCAGTACTCAAGGGGAACTTGTGAGTGCTGACCTGGTACACCAAGTGCACTGCACCACACTGTGGACAATGCTGGAGCAGTAAATGCAGGCACTGTGCCTGTCGGTCAGGGATGTCGAGTATGGATGACCGATCAGGAATGAGACAAAAACTGAAACCAAAATTACTTTTCAGAACAGAACAAAACAAAAAAGCCTGAAAACTAGCACCATCCTAATTTAACAGCAGGCGTAGTGAACAAGGAGACCTGTTTTGTTTTGGCAGAGGAAAAGATCTCACTGGGAGCGGAGCAGAAGGACCATATGACTGGGTGGCAGGAGGAGTCAAGCTTGAAGATGGTTCCGGTGACTGAGCATGCTCAGCGAAAAAACTGCTGAGGTGTGGATTGTGAACTGACTCTAGGTAGTAAGAAAGGCTATTAAATTAAAATAATTCTGCAGTTTTATAACTAATATTTCTACATTTTAAATTCAAATTTGTATTGTATAAGTAGGTTTCTAGCAGTTAACATAACCTTTTAGAATGCAGTCAAGTAAACCAGAAGAAAAAAGTACTAACCACAGTAATATTGTTTCTTCCAAGGGATCTCCCAGTATGACCAGACATATGCAGTCAGCCCAGAATCTCTGACTGCCCCAAAGTTGTAGTGATGTAATGTGGAATGTATGCAAATAATGGAACTAGAATGCTGCATTCAGACTGCTGCCTCTAGGTGGACTGTGTTCCATCTAATAGTCAGATTCATTTTTATACTGTAGCTGAAAAAATACTGGACTATCCAAATCAAGTAATTCTGGCCCAAACAACAATTATAATAATAATAATACCCATCCCCTGGTGAAGAGGATGGGCTTCCAACAGGATAAAAACAACACAAAGGGAGAGCTAGGCCCCCTCGTGAACTCTGTGCGTCAGAAACAACAAATTAAGTCAATGATTAATGGCAACATTAAGAATCCCTACAAAAGTATTGCTGAACCTGATCCAAGTTATATAAGGGGAGGTAGGGTGGAAAGTCTAATCATACTGGGAGATCCCTTGGAAGAAACAATATTACTGTGGTAATTTTTTCTTCAAACCCCAGTAATCTCCCAGTATGATTAGACATATGCAGACTACCAAGCAGTACCTTGGGAGGAGGGTACAGAACCTACTTAGGAAAAAGGTTCTGCAATACTGCAGTGCCACACCTTGTATCGCTTCAGGATCTGGACGTCCAGGCAATTGTGCTTTGTGAAGGTGGGGACTGTACTCCAGGTAGCAGCTTTACAGATTTCCAGCAAGGGAATGTCCCTTGCAGCTGCCACAGAGGCAGCAGTTCCACAAGTGAGATGTGCCCTAAGGCCCTGTGGTGGCTATTTCTCAGCCTTACTGTAACAGAATTGGATGCAGGATATCATCCAGCGTACTACTGACTTCTTTGAGGCAGGCCTGCCTTTTCCAACCTCACCATAGGCGATAGACAGTTGTGAGTGGGAATCTCTGAGGTCCTTAGTACGACAGATGTAGTAGCTGAGACACCTCTTTACATCCAGACTATGAAGCTTCAATTCCCCTGAACTAAACTTGGCTGTGAAAAATACAGGAAGGATGATGGATTGGTTCAAATGAAACTCAGATACATAGAAAGTTAGAAATTGATGGCAGATAAGGACCGTTAGGCCCATCCAGTCTGCCCATTTTCCCTACCTACAGCAAAAGCCGCAGACCCTACTTGATCTCCAGCTTTACCTTCTTGTTCCTATCGCTCGAGTTCCCCTGTGCCTGTTCTATGCATTTTTTAAGTCCTCCACTGCCACTGTGTTTGCCCCCACCACCTCCGCTGGAAGTCTATTCCATGCATCCACCACCCTTTCCATGAAGAAACACTTCCTCACATTACCCCTTAGTCTACCCCCTTCCAACCTCATGTCATGCCCCTCGTTCCTGAACATCTCCTTTTCTGAAAGATGCTTCCCTTCGGTACCCTATTTATGCCCTTTATATATCTGTAGGCTTCTATCATATCTTCCGTCTCTCCTCTCCTCCAGGGTATACATATTGAGGTCTCCCAGTCTGTCCTCACATGACATTTGGTCTTTGTTGACCTTATTTGAACTGCTTCCACCCTGCCTATGTCCTTACTGAGATGCGGCCTCCAGAATTGAACACAGTACTCAAACTGAGGCTTCACCAATGATTTATACAGTGGCATCACCACCTCTTTTCTTCTGCTGGTGATGCCTCCCCCCCAATCATGTAATCCTCCCCTGGGTTCTTGCACCCCAAATGCATGATTTTGTACTTTTTCGCCTTGAATCTCAGCTGTCACACTCTAGAGCATTCTTCCAGTTTACCTAGCTCCCTCTTCATTTTTTCCACCCCTCCCGGAGTGTCCACCTTGTTGCAGATCTTAGTGTCATCTGCAAAGAGGCACACTTTCTCCTCCAGCCCTTGGAAAGAAATTTCCTGTTGGTCCTAAGGATCACCTTGTTCTTACGGAAGATGATGTAATTAGGATCAGTGCAGAAAGCTTGGAGCTCACATCCTCTTCTTGCTGAAGTAACTGCCACCAGGAAAACAGTTTTACCGGTGACATATTTCAGATCGGCCATATAGCCACTGGCTCAAAGGGCGGTTTCCATGAGCTTGGCTATGCACAAATTCAGGTCCCAAGGAGGGACTGGTTCCCTAACAGAAGGAAACAGATGTGCCAAGCCTTTGAAAAACTTTCTAAAAATAGGGTGTGAAGCTATTGTTCTCCGAGCACCTGCAGATAAGTAAGCAGATTCTGCTTCCAAATGAACCCTGAGGGTTGTAGGCCTCAGGCCTAAGGCCTGTAGATGTACCAGGTAGTCAAGCAACGTAGGTAAGCTTGCATTAAAAGGACTGACGTACTTAGAGCTGCACCAGATGGAAAATCTTTTCCATTTTGAAGCACAAGTCTTTCTGGTTTAAGTTTTCCTGGAAATTTTCAGGACCTTAAGGACCTCTTCTGACAGTTTAAATTCAGAAAATTCTAGCTCCTCAAGAACCAGGCCTTCAGGTGAAGAGTCTTGAGGTGAGGGAATACTACCTGACCCTTAATGGCTGTTAGGAGATTGCATCTCTGGGGAAGCCAAATGGGATGCTTGGTGGACATGGTGAGTAGCAAAGGGTACCATGGCTGCCTGGCCCAGCCTGGAGCAACCAGAATCATTACTGCAGACTGACTCCTGAATTTGAGAAGGACTCTCAACATCACTGGAAATGGAGGAAAAGCATACAGGAATTTCCCTATCAATCCAGGGCTAAGCACCATGGGCGATGTGCCCAATTGGGGGGGGCGGGGCTGCAGCAATAAAGAAGAAGCTGATGGTTTTCTTTTGAGGCAAACAAATCTATTTCTGGAGCGCCCAATGTTTGAAAACTGTGTCCAATACTTGCTTGTTTAAAGCCCATTTGTGATGATCCTGACTGATTCTGCTGAGGGAATCTGCCAGTGTATTGTCCCTCCCTGGAAGACGAATTACAGAAAGATGCACCTCCAGGAAATATGCTAGGGACCAGATTTTCATGGTCTCTGTGCACAGCCTTGAAGATCTTGTACCCCCTTGCTTGTTGATGTACCACATGGTGGTTGTGTTGTCTGTCCTGACCTGGACTGACTGACCCCTCAATTGAAGGGCAAAGGCCTTGAGAGCAAGAAGGACCGCTCTCAACTCTAAGAGATTGATACGCAACTTGGATTCCTGAGGTGACCAAGTCCCACTGATTGTGAGGTCACCCATGTGTGCCCCACCCTAGGAGGGAGGCATCTGTTATTATTACCACAGTGTGGTGCTGTTGCTGAAAAAGGATGCCCTGCCTGAAGTTGTCCCTTTCTTTCCACCACTGCAGAGCCAGTAGCAGAGTTCTTGTAACTGGCATAAGCTTTGAAATGGGATCCCTCATTTGGGACCAATGGGATCTCAAGTGGTACTGAATGTCCCTCATCTGAAACCTGGCACCTGAGACTACTGCTGAAGTTGATGCCATGTGTCCCTGCAATGTTAGGAACTGCTTTGCAGTCCTGTGCTGACCCAAGGCAAAAGAGTATGCCAGTGTCCGTACACTGTTTACCCTCACTTGAGGAAAGAATGCCTTCCCTGGACCGCATCCAGCTCTGCTCCAGTGAATTCCAGTGACAGAACTGGTTCCATCTGAGACTTCTGAGTATTGATGAGGAAGCCCAGAGACTCCAGGGTACTTTGGGTGACTCTGATGGAGTCCTTTACCAGTTGGTATGATTCCCCTATGACTAGCCAGTTGTCCAGGTGAGGGAATACTACGATTCCTTGCCTCCTGATATAGGTGGCCACCACAGCTAGGCACTTTGTGAATACTCTTGGGGCAGGAGTAAGCCGGAAGGGGAGTGCCGAGAAATGGACATTACTTACCTAACGTAATTCTTGATCTTCCTGGTCGAAGTCTCCACCACTGATTCACACTGATGGGATCTACACTGGAGGTGCTAGGACACAGGAGCAAGAGTTTTGCAAGAGGGCCGGGCGCCAGAGATGGAGCCGCGGTGGCTACGAGCCTGGCCGTGCGGCAATGACTATCTCGGCGTCGACCCTCCAGCCGCCTCAGTACCTTTTTTCCCCAAGGAGGTGCAGCGTAACTAACCTAGAAGGATTAGCCTAACAAAAAACGGACATAAGACAGTCCGGACGACCCGTATAAGAAGGGTAAAAAAAAAAAGTCTTCACAGCCTAAACATTGATGGAGTGAAGACTAACAACAGAGAGGTGAGCTCGGGGGATGGTGGGTGGGCGTGTGAATGAGTGGTGGAGACTTCGTCCAAGAAGATCAAGAATTATGGTAGGTACGTAATTTCCATATCTTCCTGGACATAAAGTCTCCACCACTCATTCACACTGATGGGAGAGTACCGAGCTAATAATCCCGAGAGGGCGGCAGGAGAAACCAAGAGCTCACAATTTAGGACGGAAGACTGTTAAGGATAGCCCTGCTAAACGAAAGATGTCACCTGGCATGGAGATCCAGGGCATAATGCTTGACGAAAGTATGCACCAAGCTCCAGGTAGCCGCACTGCAAATGTCTGCAATGGGCATGTTGCGGATTTCCGCCAGGGATGCCGCGACTGCTCTAGTAGAGTGAGCATACACTCTGCCCTCCAGTTTAACTTACGCCATAGAGTAACAGTGGCGAAGGCATGCCACCAGCCATGCCGAAATGCATCTGATAGCGACAGGTTGACCCAGTCGGGTCTCGCTGAAGGAAACAAACAGTTGTTGAGCTTTGCAAATTTCTTTTGTTCTATCCAAACAGAAACGCAGAGCTCTTTTGACATCTAAAGAATGAAGGGTACGTTCTCCTTCATTTTGGAAGTTCTCAAAATAAGTAGTTAGGACCAAAGGTTGGTTTAGATGAAATTCTGAAACAACCTTAGGGAGAAACTTAGGATGGGTCCTAAGAACTACTTTATCCTTATGAAATACAGTATACGGAGGGTCTGTGACCAAAGCATGTATCTCAGAGACCCTGCGGGCTGAGGTAATGGCCACCAGGAAGGCCGTTTTCCAAGTGAGAAATTTCAGCTCACAGGTAGCTAGAGGCTCGAAAGGCTTTTGAGTGAGCATGTCTAGCACAAGATTAATGTCCCAGGCTGCGACTGGACGTCTGATAGGAGGTCTGGTATGTAGAACACCCTTAAGAAACCTCTTAACTACAGGTAGCTGAGCCAGTGACAAGAAAAGTACTGGCTCATGATAAGCTGAAATGGCACAAAGGTGAACAAAGGTGAACTTTGACAGTAGAGTATTGTAGACCTGAATTTGAGAGGTCTAAGAGGTACTCTAGAACTTTATTTGGTGGGCAGGAAAAAGGATTCAAAGAGGATTTCGCACAGCAGAGAGAAAAACGCTTCCATTTGGCTGTGTAAGTCTTTCTGGTGGCTGGCTTGCGCGCATCCAAAAGAATATCTGAAACTCTCCGAGAGACATTGAACCAAGCGTGAAGGTGAAGCGACCTCAGATTGGGATGGACCACAGGACCCTGGGTCTGAAGGTTCGTCTGAAGGGGAAGCACCTTCGGAGGGGTTTCCGACATACTGTTGGGTAATGGAAACCATATTTATCGAGGCCAGAAGGGAGCAATGAGGATCATTTTGTCCCCCTGGGACTCGAATTTGAGAAGTACCCTCTGAATTAGAGGAAGAGGAGGAAAGGCGTATATAAAGCGTTTTGTCCACTGCAGCCTGAACACATCCTGACAGAAAATGCCAGGCCCTGGATTTCTGGAGCAGAAGAGAGGCAGTTTTGTGTTGAGTAGCGATGCAAAAAGGTCCAGGTCTGGAGTTCCCCACTCTGCGAATAGTGACTGAACTACGGTTGAGTTGAGAAACCACTCGTGAGGATCTGTCTCCGTTCTGCTGAGACGGTCTGCCAGTTCGTTCTGCACTCCCAGAAGGTAGACCGCCTGAATTAGAGCCTTGTGCTCTAGGCACCATTCCCACACTCTCATCGCTTCCCTGCATAAAGGGTAAGAGTGTGCACCGCCCTGCTTGTTGATGTAATACATCACTGCTTTGTTGTCCATTTAAAGGAGATGTTCTTGTGACAGAAAATGTCCTTCAAGGCCTGGACTGCACAGAGGACGGCTCTCATTTCTAGGACGTTTATGTGAAGCTGGGACTCGACCTGAGTCCAGGTACCTTGGGTGTGGAAATCCCGACAGTGAGCTCCCCAGCCCCTCAGTGACGCGTCTGTGGAAATGGAGATCTGATGATCCAGAGGAGCAAAGGGATACCCTTCCAGAAGGCTGTCCTTTTGTGACCACCAGGTAAGTGACCTCTTCAGGGTTTCTGTCACCTTGATGAGAAAGGACTGAGGGTGAGTGGTTGGGGACCTGAGTACAGAGCATCCATTGAGAGGTTATAATGTGGAGACATGCCAGGGGCACAGTGAACACCGAGGCTGCCATGAGACCCAGCATCCGCTGCATCGAGATAGCTTGAACTGAGCTGTTCTCTCTGATGTATCGGGCAACCTATAGGATATCGCTTCTTCTGTCCTCTGGAAGAAAAGCTTTCGCACAGGAGGTGTCCAGAAGAGTTCCTACAAAAAGGAGCTTCTGGGAGGGCTGTAACTGCGATTTCTTGAGATTTAGCAGGACTCCCATGGATGTGAGAAAGTCTGAGGCCATGGCTAAGGCGTCGAGAGTTCCTTGCCTAGAAGGACTTGCTAAAAGCCAGTCATCCAGATATGGGAACACTTGAATCCCGATTTTCCTGAGATGCGCTGCGAGAACTGCACAACACTTTGTAAAAACTCGTGGCGCAGAGGATAGCCCAGAAAAGGCAGGACTCCGAATTGATAATGCTGGCCCAGTGCCACAAATCTTAGGTATTTGTGGTGCTTCGGGTGTATAGGAATATGTTGGTAAGCATCTTGCATGTCAAGGGAAGCTAGTCAATCGTGTTGATGAAGCAAGGGTAACAGGGTCCCTAGCGATATCATCTTGAACTTTTCCTTGAGAAGAAACTTGTTTAACTTTCTGAGGTCCAGAATGGGGCGCATGCCACCGGACTTTTTTGGGGCCAGGAAGTAAAGGGAGTAGAAAAGTACAGTTACGTAAGAACTTACTGTAACAGTAGATC
Organism: Neoceratodus forsteri; assembly: GCA_016271365.2. Taxonomy (NCBI): domain Eukaryota; kingdom Metazoa; phylum Chordata; order Ceratodontiformes; family Ceratodontidae; genus Neoceratodus; species Neoceratodus forsteri. The sequence goes on from CM057458.1 coordinate 7,463,908, forward strand.
TTCGAGAACAGCTCTTGCAGCAGGTAACACCATTAGGACTGAAGCCGGCAGGTGTCAGGAGCACACGGAAAACTTCTAGCTAGCTATCTTCAGTGGGGACCGCCCCCGACGTCGGTCCCGCCTCCGACGTCAGGCGTAGTACATAAAGGGGCGGTCCCGCCAGATTCCCCAGTTCTCCGCCGGAGACTTCGGCCGCAGGATTACATCAAAATGGAGACCGAGGATCCACCGTCAGAAGACAAAGGTATAAATCCCTGTTAAAAGGCTTAAGCCATGCCTCCTCCAAGGGGAAGGTGGGCGGGAAGGTACCTGCTGCAAGAGCTGTTCTGAAGATCTAGTGTTATGGTAGTTCTTCGTAACTGTACTATCTTACTTGAGACACAGCTCTTGCAGCAGTAACACCATTAGACTGATTCCCAAGCAGTAGGCGCTTGCAAACACTCTGGGAGGAGGAAACTAGAAAGTTCATTCCAGGTCCTGATTCTAGGACAGGAGACCCTGTAGCACAGCCAGGCCGAAGCCGGCTCCTCGCCGTGAAGCGATGTCCAGGCTATAGTGCCTGATAAAGATATGTACAGAGCTCCAAGTGGCTGCAGCACAAATGGCCGAGGTGGAGACGTTTCGAAGTGCTGCAAAGGAGGTGGCCACTCCCCTAGTGGAATGGCCCCAGACTGATCCCGGGAGGGGCTTTTGTTTGATATCATAACAGTATGATATGCACTGGACAAGCCAGCGAGAAAGGGACTGTTTGGATACTGGTTGGCCCATCATCCTTTCAGTAAAGGAAACGAAAAGTTGCTCCAATTTACGAAGCTGCTTAGTTCTGCTCAGGTAGTACCTTAAGCTGCGGTGAACATCCAGGGTGTGGAGCAGCGCCTCTCCTCTATTAGAATAATTAGGAAAGTAGACAGGCAGGTCAATGTCCTGATTGAGAGTGAGTGTGGAAACCACCTTAAGCAAAAATTTAGGATTCGTCCTCAGGGATACTCTGTCCCGGGGGAAAATCAAATAAGGCTCCTTACACATGAGAGCATGAAACTCTTCTCGCTGACGTAACAGCAACTAAAAACAATGTTTTTCACGACAGAAAGCGCAGCTCGCAATCCGCGGCAGGTTCAAAGGGGCGTGAGTTGCTCCAGGACAAAGTAAGTCCCATGGAGGCACTGGGTCTTTAATGGCGGCCTAAGGTGTAACACCCTCTCAGGAATTCTTAACAGGCATCTAATTGTGCCACTGTGCGCTGTCCCACCGGAAGGTGATAAGCTGAAATGGCACAGAGGTGCACCTTAATAGAGGAGTAGGAGAGACCCGAACGGAAAAGGGAGAGCAGGTACTCTAACACCGCTTTCACCGGACGACCTAAAGGGGAAAGGCCGCGTGTTTGCGACCATAGACAAAAACAGCGCCATTTCATGGCGTACGTCGCATGCGTTACATAGAAACATAGAAACATAGAATTTGACGGCAGATAAGGACCGCTTGGCCCACCCAGTCTGCCCATTTCCCTACCTACTGGATAAGCTGCAGATCCTAGTTATTCAGCAGCCTACTTCTTCCTACCCCAACCCCCCAGAACTGCCTTATGACTATCCCATGCATGCTTGAATTCCACCACTGATTTTGACTCCACAACCTCCTCCAGAAGGCCGTTACATGCATCCACAACCCTCTCTGTAAAAATACTTCCTTAAATTACCTCTGAGCCCCCCCCTCTATCTTCAAATTGTGCCCTCTTGTTCTTGCACACCTCTTTTTTTGACAGATGCTACCCTCTTGGACTTTGTTGATTCCCTTGAGGTACTTGAACGTTTCTATCATGTCCCCTCTCCCTTCTTTCCTCGAGGCTATACATATAAGCTCCTTAAGTCTCTCTTCATATGTCTTCCGGTGCAGACCCTGCACCATTTAGTTGCCCTCCTCTGGACAGCTTCCATCCTGTCTATGTCTTTCGGAGATTGGGTCTCCAGAACTGCACACAGTACTCCAGATGGGGTCTCACCAGCTGTCTGTACAGAGGATAATAACTTCCTGTTTTCTACTGGTGATGCCTCTCCCTATGCATCCCAGTATCCCCCAACCCTCCTTGCTGCCCTCTCACATTGCTTGCCTCCTTTGGGTCATCTGATATGACTACCCCAGGTCCCTTTCCATTTTTGTTGTTGTTAGTATCTCACCCCCCATTGTGTACTCTTCCCCTGGGTTTTTGTTTCCCAGGTGCATTACCTTGCACTTCTTAGCATTGAATCTAAGCTGCCATACATTTGACCATTCCTCTAACCTTGCCAAATCCCTTCTCATCCTTTCCACCCCACCCTGTGCATCAACTCTGTTGCAGATCTTAGTGTCATCTGCAAAGAGACATACTATTCCTTCAGTCCTTCTGCAATAGTAAACATAAAAACATTAGAGGACCGGTCCCTAATACTGAACCCTGCGGTACCCACTAGTAACCCTCCTTTCTTCTGAGTGGACTCCATTTACTATTACTCTCTGTGTCCTATTCTCCAGCCAGTTCTTTACCAGGCTGTCATCTTGGGACCCACTCCCAGGCTGGCTAACTTGTATATTAATCTTTTGTGTGGGACTGTGTCAAATGCCTTTCAAAAGTCTAGGTGAGCCATGTCACAGCCCCTCCCTGATCTACTACTTTGGTCACCCAGTCAAAGAAATCTATCAGATTAGTCTGGCATGACCTTCCGCTGTGAATCCATGCTGCCTGGGGTCCTGTGCCCCTCTGGCCTCTAGATACTGACAATTCTTTCCTTTAAGTGATTCCATCATTTTCCCTATCTCTGAGGTTAAACTAACAGGTCTATAGTTTCCTGCTTCTGCCTTGCTCCCACTTTTGTGAAAGGAATCACATCTGCCCTCCTCCAGTCCTCGGGTACCACCCCATCCTCCTGCTGGCTGGCTTGCTGCAGAAAGAACTTCCACACCTCTCATGCGAGACCCCTCGCGGTTTGAAAATGGCTATGTCTCTCAGGAGCCATGCATGCAGGTTCAGTGAGCGTAAGTCCGGGTGGACCAGTGAACCCTCCTCCTGAGACAAGAGATGGGAGCTGAATGGCAGCGGAGTGGAGGTTCCAGGATAGCTGTGTAACAAAGGAACCAGATCTGTCTGGGCCAGAAAGGGGCCACCAGGATCATTGCTGCATGCTCCCTCGCGGTTTGAGAAGAACTCTCTGGATCAGCGGGAAGGAGGAAGCGTGAGAATCTGTCTGCCCAGGAGAGGGACAACGCGTCTCGCCAGAAAACACCAGGCCCTGGATCTAGCGAGCAAAAATTGGGCAGTTTTGCGTTGGATGGGGAAGCGAACAAGTCCAATTCTGGAGTTCCCCATCGAAGAAAACAGATCCTCTGCTACCTCCTGAAGAAGTTCCCACTCGTGGACTCTGGCCTGGGAATGACTCAGGCCGTCTGCAATTGTGTTGTCCACCCCGGGAACATGTACTGTGATCAGGTTCGCGCCGTGTTGGATTACCCAATCCCACACCCTCATGGCCTCCCTGCAAAGGGGGTAAAAGTGTGCGCCTCCTTGTTTGTTGAGGTAATACATCACCGCCGTGTTGTCTGTCTGTAGCAGGAGAGTACTCGGCGGGATCTCTGACTGAAATGCCTGCAGGGCATAAGGGACTGCCCTCATCTCCAGAACGTTGATATGAATGTGAGCCTCCTGAGGGGTCCACGTTCCCTGGGACTTCACCCCGTCCAGGTGTGCTCCCCACCCTATTCCTGAGGCATCTGTGGTGAGGATTACCTCCGGGGACGGCGCTATAAACGGGACACCTGTAGAGAGTGTCCCTGGGTCTAGCCACCATTGCCAGTCTCGAATCACGGCGTTCGTGATTCTGACGGATGCTGCATATGGTCTTGCCTTTGGTCCCATTGTACCTTGAGCATCCACTGGGTTACCCGCATGTGAAGCCTGCGAAGGGCCGGTCGAGATAGCGCAGCCGTAATGTCGAGCAAGCGAAGGACCAACCTGGCTGGGGCGGTCTTCTTCGATGAAAGATCCCTGATGAGGGATCTGATCGCTCCGCTCTGTCGTCTGGAAGAAATGCTCTTCCCTGAACGGTGTCCAGGACTGCGCCTATGAACTGCAGTTTCTGCGACGGTACCAGGAGGGACTTCTCGTAATTGATCAAGATGCCCAGAGACCGAAACAGATCCTGGGTACTCTGGACAGCCATTAAGCGCCTCTCTGGAGGTGGCCATGAAAGCCAATTGTCCAAGTACAGGGAACACATAATGGCCCTGTCTCCTGAGAGGCGCACGACTGCCATGCATTTGGTAAAGACCCTGGGGGCCGATGACAGTCCGAATAGAAGTGCTCGGAACTGAAAGTGGTGGCCGAGAAACTCGAAGCGCAGGAACCTCCTGTGCGCCTGAGCTACAGGGATGTGCAGGTATGCATCCTGCATGTCTAGGGACGCTAAAAATGCGTCCCTCTTTAGCATGGGAATAAGACCCGGAAGAGTCACCATGTGGAATCTTTTGTAGGCGACCGACATACTGAGGTCGCTGAGGTCCAGAATTGGATGGAGGTCCCCTGTTTTCTTTGGAACCAGGAAGAAGTGGGAGTAGTACCCGTATCCTCTCTGGTTCTCTGGGACATACTCTGTCGCCCCCTTTTGCAGGAGCGCGAGTATTTCTTGCCTAATCAGAGGCTTGTGCTGACCCGAGTAACGGGAGAGCAGAGGAGGCCTCGAGGTGGCTTTTCTGCGAATTCTATAAAGTGGCCTCTTTCGACCAACTGAAGAACCCACCGGTCGGGTGGTTATGGACTGCCATCCTGGTAGGTGCCCGTAATTTGACCCCGACCTTGATGTCCCGTTGATCCTGAGGGGCGGGGGCCGGAAAGGAGTCAGGCTGTGGTGGTGGAGGGGCCTGCGGGCTGGGCCGGTTGAGCTGGGCGTTGACCTCGGCCCGCGGGCTGTCTACCCTGGGCTCTGTGGGAACCAGAGCCCCTCTGTTGTGGGCCGGTGTGGGACTGTTGTCTCTGTGCCCGTCCACGAAAACAGCTTTGGTTCCTAGGAAAGGAACTAAGCCTCGGTCGGTACATTGCCTGGACCGACCTCACCGCCTTCCCGGCCTCTTGAAGCTTGGTGATGACCCTCTCAGAGGGCTCACCAAAGAAACTCTCCCTCAAATGGGCGTCCATGATGTTTTGTGGGCGTCCGGGGTAAAGCGGAGACTGCAGACCAAGAGTGCCTCGGAGGCATACACCTGAAGCTGCTGCTCGGGCCGAGGGTCCAGCAGGAGTTGCACGTGGCTCGTAGCACTGGGTCCCCACATCCGAACCCGTCCGAGGAGCTGCAACATCTCCTCCTTCTGCTCACCTTCTGGCAACTTCTCAGCCAGATCCAGACCCTGCTCCCACAAGGCATTCTGGAACTGCACCATGTGGGTCAAGTAATTCAGGGATCTGATGGCGCAAGTAGCGGAAGCATACATGCGCCTACCCATTGCGTCCAGCTGTTTGGAGTCCGGGTCCGGTGGCAGAGTGCTCAAATGTTGCGGTCTCTGGGACCCGGTCATGAAGGCTGTTATGACCAGAGAGTCGGCCTGAGGATGCTGAGCCAAGTACTGGTCTTCCCTTGGAGCCTTGTACAGGTGGTCAGCTTTCTTCGGCATCACCGGGAGTGAATGTGGACGCTTCCACACTGCCTTGGTGATGTCCATGAAAGTGTCTACCAAGGGTGGCACCACCACAGGCTTGGGGTCCTTCTGCCGAAGATATTTCGCAAGGCGTAGCCTTTCGGGGTCTAACTCTTCCGCATCCCATCCCATGTTCTCTTGGATGTGTCTCATGATGTCCGAGAATGAAGGGTCATCCGGAGGAGACCTTGGAAGCTCACGTGGGTCCGGAGAAGGGATGTGGAGGGGAGATGGGGATCTGGATCCTGTTGAAAACTCCGATCCCGTGTACTCCGTCGAAGGCGAACGGCGGCGTCTTCTGGGTCTCTTAGGGCTGGGTGACCCACAAGAGGATCTGGATGGAGGTCTCCTTTTATCTGGTCTCCACCTTGGAGGGATCCTGGGCTCCCGGGGAGGAGGTAACCGGCCTGCAGACCCGGATGGAGAAGGGGGCGTAGGAACCGGAGGAGTAACCGACCTAGGAGGAGGAGGAGGAGGAGGAGGTGGAAGAGGAGGTGGGGTGGGGACCACGTCCTTTTTGATGGTATCCCACCAGTAAGTGAAAAGCTCCTTAACCTCTGAGAAAGAAAGACCCGACGACGGACCGGGCGCCGGGTTGCGGCGTCGGCTCCACGGGGGCCTCGGGTTGCGGGGAGGGTTCCCTGAGAGGCTCGACAGGACCGGGGTTGCCCGTCTGGTCCTTGGGCTGTGTTAACTCCTCCTCTGTAATGGTCTCCTGACCGACGTTGGTCGGAGGCGTCGGGGTCCTCTTCTCGATCCGGACAGGCGGCGATCGGCCCCCCCTACCGGCGTCCGGGGGTGCATAGGCTTGGCCGGCGATGGTCTGGCAGTCGACGGCTCTGGGGGACCTGTGGCGAGAGGCCGACGTCGGGTCCGACGGTCTCTTAAGAGAGGTGAGCTCTTTGGTCTTTCGCTGGGGAGGAGGAGGCAAGGAGGCAGACCTGACATCGGGTTCAGAATGGCGGGAGCCCGACTTGTGGTGGTGGTGGTGGCGGTCCCCCGACTTGACCAGGGCCTTGGAAGACGAAGGAGGCCTGGAAGTCTTGGCCTGGGAAGAGGAGCCCGAAGATTTTCTCACCGCAGCGGGGAGGCTGAGAACTGGCCCAGGAGGCGGCGGTCGGACCTGGAGCCGAGCTCACGAGAATCAGAGGCCCTAGATGGGGACCTGGAAGGACCTTCTCCCTATCTTCTCCGAATGTTTGCGGCCTTCTCCGAAGAATCCCCTTGGAGGCCATGGTCTTGAGTTGTTCCTCGAGCAGGAGACGCCTGTAGAGCCTTCTGGCAGCGGATCGGGTTCTGCTGTTGAAACCTAGGCAAAGGAGCAGGACCCCGGTGTAAAGTGATCCTGGGCCTAGCTTGCAGGGCCGCGGGCAGGTCAGATCCTTAAAGGATCTGCTTCCCACAGCGCACTTCGAAGAATGACTGGAGGTTGGAAAGGACATCAGACAATAAACTGGCCGAAGAAAAGCGAATTTTCCAAAGGAAAGAAAGCTTTACCACGCGTCGTGCGCTAAATTGGAACCAAGGGTCGAGACTTGCAAGTCGATTGTGGAAAGAACTGGGGAATCTGGCGGACCGCCTTTATGTACTACGCCTGACGCCGGAGGCGGGACCCGACGTCAGCGGTCCCAGCTGAAGATAGCTAGCTAGAAGTTTTCCATGGGGTCCTGGCGCCTGCTGGCTTCAGTCCTAATGGTGTTACCTGCTGCAAGAGCTGTGTCTCGAAGTAAGATCCTGTGTTTCGTTGATCTTGCGGAACTATTTCTACTGCCCTACTGTTCAGAAGGCCTTGTATCTCAGAGGCAAGAAGGTCTGACTGAAGTGCTGACAGCCTGGGCTGTCGTTTGGGGGGGAATCCAGAGGGATTTCTGAAAGGCTGAGGGAGTACCCCTTGCAGATTATCCAGAGGACCCATTTGTCTGATGTTATGGATTTCCACTGGTTGTAGAACTGAGTCAGACGTCCTCCTACTGCTGAGGAATAGTCCCCCTCGGCCCTCGGGCAGTTGAGGTGGAACCTGGGCCAGAAAGTCAGAAGTTGGCACTGGGCGCTTTGGGCTCTTGTGCCCTCTGCTGCATTTTCTTTTGAGGCTGGGGAGCTTGGTTTTTGTTAAAACCTCCCCTGCCCCAAAAGGACTGATGGTTGTGAAACTGACACTTCTTAACACGCCCCAAAAAGGGGTGGGAGCAGGTTGAGCCGTTTTAATGACCGACCTAGTCTTCTGTGTGGCCTCCAGAGCTTGCTCCACTTGAGGCCCGAACAGATACATGCTGTCAAAGGGTAACACCATGACCTGCTGTTGGGCATCATTCATGAAGCCTGAAGTGTGTAGCCAGGAGTGACAACGGGTACAAATGCCAGCCGCCGCCACTCAAGAAGCAGTATCGAAAGCATCCATAGCTGCTTTAACCTGCTGGATGTTGGACTCGATACCCCTGGTTATGGTCTGAAGAAGCTCTGAACTAGTGTCCGACTCAGGCAGAGCTTCCACCATCTGTTTGAGTGAATGCCAAAGAACATACTCATATTGAGAAAAGTAGTCCTGGTAGCCGGCAATACACATACCCAGGGTGAAGGCAGCAAAGACTCTCTTACCTAAGGTGTGTATCTTACGAGATTCTTTGTTTATAGGCCGGGCTGTAGACGCCTGAGGAAGAACGGACTTATCATTCTCTGCCAAGATTACAATCGGGTCTGCAAAGGCATGAGAGGCCAAAATGGGTCGATCCTTGGGAGCAGCATTCTTCCATACCATCTGAGAGAGAGAGACTCAAAGGATGGTTGTACCGGGGGAGTTAAATCCATCGGGATCTCCGGGACATGTAGGTATTGGAGTCTCAAGAGCTTCCCAGGATCGATATCCGTAGTCTGGAGAGAAAGAGTAGAATTAAAATGTTTCAGCAGAGACTTAAATGATAGGTCTTCAACCACAGGCTCTGCGGAAGGATTAATCCCTGTTCCTTCAACATCATCACCCAGTCGAAGATCTGGGTCAGGCTCAATATCATCTCCTGACAGTCCAGGAGGGACTGTATGGACAGGAAAGGAGTGAAAATCAGAAGGAAATGAGGAAGGAAAAGGGCTTGGAGTCAAGCAGCCCTGAAGGCTGGAAGACATCATACTAAGCCTTGGCACCGAAGAAGAGCACGGCGCTGAGGACGGCGCTGACAATCCCAACGGTGCCGAGGATGGCGCCGACAGACGCAACGACGCTGAGCGACCCGGCAAAGCTGACGGCACCGAAACCAACCCAGGGCTATGAAAAATAGGATCTGAGGAGAAAGGAAGGAAGGAGACCAGGAGACAGAGGCATTGGTGTGGCCCCTGCGCAGCCATGTGAGGGGAAAACACCTGAGCAGTTGTGACACCTAGGCGCGGCGTGACTAGGAGGCCCAACCGCCCTACCCGATCCCCGAAAAGCCCAAAGGCCCCGGAGTGACGCGCCAGGCAGCTGGACCAACCTCTGAGCCCACTGCTCCATAAAGCGCCCACTGATGAAACTGCCCATCTGAAGCCCTACCAGAAGGTGGGGAAGGGCTCCGTTGTCGAAGGTGGTGACGGAAACAGAAAGCAGCGACTCGAGAAGGAAGGACCGACAACTGACTAATGACCACGACCGTCGGCCCAGACATACCAGAGGGTGACCTCAAGTGATGCCTTCTCTTTCTTGACCTGTGAGTCAAGAAGAGCTTGAGGCTGAATGGTGCCGGGAATGCGATCGCTTTTATAAGCCTGGGGACCGCCCATCCCTTGGGCATTGGACCGTCTGTTGTCAGACCCTCTTTCCGGAGAGGGCAGTGGACCGGACCTGGCCCGCTGACTGAACAGCTTTCATCTGATCTCCCTACTGTCACCTGACCCGCTCATGGTCGACTCCGTCAATGTAGGTAGAAGACTTCTTTTCTTTAATAAGTATAGTTAAAATTAAGCGGTACTTATTTCGAGATATATTACAAAACAATAAACTGAAAACTATGCTGCTAGTTTGAAGTTTGACTCCCATTGGGCGAGCGACGTCGTCACTGAAGCGCACTCGACGGCAGGAAAAAAGGAACTGAGGCGGTTGGAGGGTGGACGCCGAGACAGTCATTGCCGCATGAGCCGAGGCTTGCGGTGCCACTCCTCGTGGCTCCATCTCAGGCGTCAGCCCTCTTGCAAAAAGTTTGCTCCCTCTGGGTCCTAGCGCCTCCGGCGTAGATCCCATCAGTGTAAATGAGTGGTGGAGACTTTATGTCCAGGAAGATAGTACATTTACAACGTGTGACATTGGCTGGACAACAGGACACAGAAGGTAACTGTAAATGAAGTCCACTCTGAATAAAGAGGGGTTACTAGTGGGGTACCGCAGGGTTCAGTACTGGGTCCAGTCCTTTCTAATGTCTTTATAAGTGACACTGCAGAGGGACTGGAAGGAAAAGTATGCCTCTTTGCAGATGACACAAAGATCTGCAACAGAGTTGATACACAAGAAGGCATGGAAAGGATGAGAAGGGACTTGGCAAGGTTGGAGGAATGGTCAGAAGTATGGCAGCTTGGATTCAATGCAAAGAAGTGCAAAATAATGCACCTGGGAAACAAAAACCCAGGGGAAGATTACACAATGGAGGGGGGTAATAACAACAACAACAAAAATGGAAAGGGACCTGGGGTAGTCATATCAGATGACCTAAAGGTGGGCCAGCAATGTGAGAAGGCAGTAAGGAGAGCTGGGGGGATACTGGGATGCATAGGGAGAGGCATCACAAGTAGAAAACAGGAAGTTGTTGGCCCTCTGTACAGACAGTTGGTAAGACCACAACTGGAGTACTGTGTACAGTTCTGGAGACCCCATCTCCGCAAAGACATAGACAGGGTGGAGACTGTCCAGAGGAGGGCAACCAAAATGATGCAGGGTCTGCATCAGAAGACATATGAAGAAAGACTAAAGGAACTAAACAGGTATAGCTTCGAGGAAAGGAGGGAGAGGGGGGACATGATAGAAACTTTCAAATACCTCAAGGGAATCAACAAAGTCCAAGAGGGTAGCATCTTTCAGAAAAAGAGATGTGCAAAAACAAGGGGCGCAATCTGAAGACAAAGGGGGGACGGCTCAGAGGTAATGTGAGGAAGTATTTCTTCACAGAGAGGGTTGTGGATACATGGAACAGCCTTCCTGAGGAGGTCGTGAAGTGAAAAACAGTGGGGAAGTCAAGAATGCATGGGACAGACATAAGGCAATTCTAGTGGGGGGTAGGAGGAAGTAGGCTGTTGGTTAACTAGGATCTGCAGCTTATCCATTAGGTAGGGAAATGGGCAGACTAGGTGGGCCAAGCGGTCCTTATCTGCCATCAAATTCGATGTTTCTATGTTTCTGTGTTCCTTGATCCCCGAGGTGGGGGCCCTGATTTGCTAGGACTGCCAAATGTGCGTGCACTCTCAAGCATCCACAAGCAAAACCTGTCCGACATCCTCAGTCCTGCAGTGTCACCTCGGTGAGAGTAATGAAGTTGAGGCAATGAGTTTCCCTCCAACCCCGCAGTGTATCCTCTCAGATGCTTAATCCTCGCCCAACCAGTTGGCCCCCGGGGTTCTGGGTCTGGGACACGAAAATACAGGTTACTCACCTGTAACAGGAGTTCTAGGAATGGTATATGTTGTTCATCCACACTGTCTGGCAGGTTCCTTGCCGCTTTAAATCTTGCCAGAAGGTCTTCAAGCTGGCTCCTCCCACCCACCTGGGTGGTAAAACTCTCAGCTCCGCCCTATGATGCCAGATCTTAGCCCACTGGAAGCAAGGTGGTGCGCCTAAAGCCGGGGAGGTCGGGTGGATCTGTGTGGATGAACAACATGTACCACTCCTAGAACTACTCTTACAGGTGAGTAACCTGTTCTTCTAGGAGCGTGGATATGTTCATCCTTACTGTCCGGCAGACTCCTAGCAGTTCTCTGGGAGGAGGGAGGCAAGGCGCACACCCCCTACTTAGGGAATAAGGACTGGAGAACCGAGGTTCCAAAACCAGCATCCCAGCGTGACTCAGGGTCGATGCGGTAATGGGCAATAAAGGTGTGTGCTGACTTCCAAGTAGCAGCCCTGCAGATTTCCTGGATAGAGACGTCCCTGGAAGCAATGGTATGGCGGGTAGAATGAGCTCTTATCCTTTTGGGAGGCTCCATGCCTGCCAACCTGTAGCAGAGATCTATGCAGGAGGTGACCCACCTGCCTATCGTCCGCTTGGCTGCAGGTCTGCCAGGTGCGGCTTCAGCGTAGGTGACAAACAGCTGGCGAACTTCTCCCTGAACTTCAGCCGTTCGCTCCTTATAATAAGAGAGCGCTGTTCTAGGGTCCAAAGTATGGAGCCTATATTCGGCCTCCGAGGTGTGACGGGTGGAACATCGGCAGAGTCAACACCTGGTTAAGGTGAAACTCTGACATCACCTTCGGAAGGAATTTCAGGTGGGGGTGCAGGGCAACCTTGTCCCTGTGGAAGACCAGATAAGGAGACTCGATGGAAAGCACCTGGAGCTCTCCCATCCTTCTGGCTGACATGATAGCCACCAAGACGGCGGTCTTCCATGGCAGGTAAGAGATGTCACACCTGTGCATCGGTTCGAATGGCTTGCCAATGAGCTTAGCCAGTACCAGCAGTAGATCCCACAGAGGTGGAGGTTCTCACACCAGAGGGGATATGTGATCAAGGCCTTTGAAAAAGCACCCGGCCACCTTCTCCTGCGCTACCGACTGCTTTCCGGCCTGCGCCCGGTAAGCAGAGATGGCTGCCAGGTGCCCCTTAAGGGTCGTCTTCCGAAGTCCTAGCTGAGAAAGGGACCACAGGTAGTCCAGAATGCTTGCCAAGGAACAGGGGGAAGGGTCCAGCCCCTTGCCCTGACACCAAATGGAGAATCTCTTCCATTTAAAGGCATAGCATTTCCTGGTCGACTCCTTACGGGATGCCTCAACAACGCTGAGAACCTCGTCGGAAAGACCCAAGGCCTGGAACTCTAGCCGCTCAGGAACCAGGACGGCAGGTGCAGGGACTGAAGGTCCGGATGGAATATCTTCCCCTGGTTGACTGAGATCAGGTCCGGGCGGGCTGGAAGCCGCCTCGGGAGCCTGGAGCTGAGGCTGAGGAGATCTGGATACCAGAACTGGTGGGGCCAGTCTGGGGCTACCAGAATCACCTGCGCCTTGACCGTCCTCGCCTTGAGAAGCACCTTGTGGATCAAGGGAAATGGGGGAAAGGCGTAGAAGAGGCCCGGGGTCCATGGCCTCGAGAAGGCATCCCCCTGCAGCGAGCCCTGCTGAGGGGGGCTGGCATGAAACAGACTCAGCTTTGCATTCTCCCTGGAGGCAAACAGGTCCACCTGAGGCGTGCCCCAGTGGGAGAACAGATCTTGTACTACCTCCGGCAGGAGAGACCACTCGTGGGGCGCAGCTCCTATCCGGCTTAGGGCATCGGGCAGAATGTTGGAGGCTCCCGCCACATGGATGGCAAGGAGATCCACCTCCAGGCTGCGCACAAGGGACCAAGTGCAGAGAGCTTCCCTGCAGAGAGGCATGGAGCGCGTCCCGCTCTGGCGGTTTAGGTAGTAGATGGTCGTGGTATTGTCCGTCTGGACCTGGACCACTTGACCCCGTACAAATGGAGCCGAAGGCGGTGAGGGCTAGGCAGACAGCTCGGGAAGCTCCAGCAGGTTGATGTGGCACGGGACTCCCGAGGGGACCAGAGGCCGTGCGCTCTGTGCTCCCCCAGATGGGCACCCCAACCCATCAGAGAGGCGTCGGTTGATAGAGAGACCGTCGGCTCGGGGCGGACAAACGGGTTGCCCTCCTGCAGATGAGCTGGAACGATCCACCACTGGAAAGCGTTCCACATCCTGGGCCTTTTCCTCACGGCTTCCTGCTGGAGGAAGCTGCAGGCTTGGCTTTGGGGTGCCAAGTACGAGCCTGCTGGCCCTGATGCTGGTGTTACTGGGCTGGACGTGCTGCAGGGGCAGAAGGGCAAAAGGGCTTATGCTGCGGCCGGCGGCCTTCGTTCTTCTGGGCAGACGTGACTGAGTCCAAGGTGGCATTGGACTTCTCAATTCTCTGGAGGCGGCCTTGCACCCCAGGCCCGAACAAGTTGGTACCCAGGAAGGGGACCTCTGCCAGCTGCTGCTGGGTATCCACCGTGAAGGTGGAGATCCACAGCCAAGCTCTGCGGCACATGGCCACTGTGGCCACTACTGACCGGGCACAGGAGTCTCCAATATCGAGAGCTATTTGCAGCTGCTGTTTCGCCACTGCCCTTCCCTGATTCCGCACCTGCTTGACCGTAGTCTGGAGGTCAGCCGGGAGATGAGGGATCACTGCATCCAGGGAGCCCATAAGGGCGTGGGAGAAGTGCGCCATCAGTACAGCCAAACTGGCCTGACGGAGGCCGAGGGAGGACACAGCATACACTTTACGCCCGGCATAGTCCAGCTTTTTGGACTCTTTGTCGGGGGGCTTGTTCACATCCTTGGTGTTCCAGGAACGCCGGAAAACACCATCGGTAACCAACCCCTCCGCAGAGGAGTGCTCCGAGAAACCGGACAGTGACCCTGTGGGGACCGTGTACTTCCTGGCCATCCTGGCCGAAGGAGCAGGACAAGAAGCAGACGCTGCCATAACTCCAAGGCTGGGCCAACAATGGCTTCAGCCACTGGAAAAGCCTCTGTGGGAGAATCCCCTCGGTCCAGTATCTCCGTGAGGGGATACTTGGCCCGCTTGGATACGGGCTCAAGCTGCATCCCAGTGGACTCTGAGATGAGCCGAAGCAAACCCATGAGCAGGATGGGCTCTCGTCCATCGACTGTCCCGGAGGACTCCTGGTCAAGGGGCCTGGAGAACAGGGAAGAGTCGTCATCAGACTCTGAGGAGTCTGCGAATGGCTGCCTAGGGCCTGAGCCACCCTCTGCCTGCCGAGGACGGTCGGGAGTGAGGGTGACTGACAACCGGTGGGGCAGTCCGAGAATCCTTAGTCGGAGCCCCAGATTTAGGTTGTGGAGGCGGGGGTTCCACCACAATCGGTGGGGCAGCTGGTTTTGGCCGAACAACCGGTGCCGGTTTGGGCTCCTCTACCACCGCGAGGGGTTGTTTTGGCCTTTCAGGTGACAGCCACTTAATGGTCGGGGAAGGCAACAGCGTCGGCTTGTTCCGGTCAGAGGAGCTGCTGCCACATTGAGTCCTCGTGGCGTCGGCGCAATTTGTGCGAAGCCTCTCCTCCTCCTCCGAGGAAAGACAAGGATGGCGGCACCGCTGCTTTCCACGTGCCAAGACCGCTGGTGTCGGCGGGATCGGCTGGACCAAGAAGAGGTCCAAGACCGAGACCGTCGGTGTTTCCGAGGGTGGGTCTGGGAGGGAGCGGGGTAAACCCGTTCCTCCCTTGGCTCGGGAGCCTTAACCAGGGACTCCGGCACAGGCAAGTTCTCGGTTTCCCCTTGGGGGAACCGGTGAAGAAGGGTTGTCGGCCTCTCCAGTTGACAGCCCGTCTGACGGGTCAAGAAAAATCTCAACCGCATCGCGGGTGTCTCAGCCAACTGACCTGGCGGGGACATCGTGAAGCCAGCAGCCTTAGCGCAACCTCGGCCGAAGTCGAGAAAGTCGGCCGTCCGGGGAAGGGATCTCCCGCTCCTGACGCCGGCCGTGGGACTTACCCCGAGTCCTTCTTCTTGGACCGAGAGGAGTGTCGATGGACCCTCACCTTTCGTGGAGGGATTGGCAAAGCTCCAAAATAAGCTGTATAGGAGGGCCCAAGAAGAAGCGGAATAAATGCAGCGACCGAGGAAGCGAATGCGGCCTGAGGCCGCCTCCTCCTCGAGGGCGATCAACTGTTCAAGTTGCTCAGCCAAGCCAGCCACCGCGGAAACCACCCAATGGGCCTCCTTCGACTTCATCGGCGGTACACGTCTCTCGGGGTGCCCAAGTTGAAGCCTAGCAGCACGGTCTTCGAGGACATTTGCCGAGAAGGACTTGCACAAATCACAGGCCTGCGGATTGTGGTCAAGCCTGAGGCAGTAGACGCACGTAGAGTGAGGATCGGTCCTAGACATCTTCTGCCCACATGGGCACCGCCAAAAACCGGGAGTCGATTTGTCCATCACAGCCATGAAGGAAGAAGCAGACCGAAGTCTAGTAAACTTTTAAATTAGTTTCGGGTGAACTGAAGAGTTTGGATCCAGTCTAAACGCAGAGCGCTAAGGAGGGAACCTGAGCTTCCAAGCGGTAAGGAAGATCTGGCGTCATGGGGCGGAGCCGAGAGTTTTACCACCCGGGTGGGTGGGAGGAGCCAGCTTGAAGACCTTCCGGCAAGATTTAAAGCGGCAAGGAACCTGCCAGACAGTGTGGATGAACAACATATCCATGTCCCTAGAACCAGGATGTTCACACCACAAGCAGAAACGCAGACACTAAAGCAAAGGGCCAGTCTACTGGAACTTACTTGGAAAATCAGATGACAAAGGGCTGTTTTGTATGACTTACCAGTGCAAGACACAAGTATAAGTATTCAAATACAATTTGTACTGCACAATAAATCCAAACTGACGTTCAACAGGAACAGAAAATATAGGCAGTTTTAAGGAATTTTTTGTTTTTTTCATTTAGTCAATAAATGTTTGCATTAAAAGTATTATGGAAATGAAGTATACTTTGTTTTCACCCAGAATGAGAATTTAGATTTTTATCAAACTGGCTAGAAGCAAAGAATGGATCTCTCAAGCATTATTATACTGTTTTTAGCAAGAGTTTATTACCTTTCGTCAAAACCCAGATTCCAGTCTGCAAACTGCTCCAGCAACGTCCTCTCAATGATTTTCTTCGGGGCCTGGTTCTGAATGAAGTACACCAACACGTGCTGTAGACGGTAGTCGTTTTCGGGGGAGGTGTCTTCCTGAGCCAACCTCACCAGACGAGCATACTCTGTTTTAATAGCCTACACCAGATTGGGATCAATTGTCAAATGATCTCAAAAGCATATTCATTTGTCTATATTAATTCACACTTGCACCACAAAATACAAAACAACACAGTAACATGTTGTGGCGATGGAAGGGTTTAGTTTGTCTGCACTCCTGCTGCATGGCGGTGACCATAACCAATCTGAATAAATACGGACACACATCTAAGCCTAATAGCCAGAATGCTACCTCTGCTCATGCTATAGAACCCTCAATGCCATTCTCCCACAGCAATCTGTCTAGTCAAGTGTAATCTCATACTCATGCTGTGTAACCCCCAGTGCTATTCTCTCTCAGGAATCTGTCTAGTCCTGTGTTACCCCTACTCATGCTGTGTAACCCCAGTGCTATTCTCCCTCAGGAGTCTGTCTAGTTCTGTGTTACCCCTACTCATGCTGTGTAACCCCAGTGCTATTCTCCCTCAGGAGTCTGTCTAGTTCTGTGTTACCCCCACTTGTGCTGTGTAACCCCAGTGCTATTCTCCCTCAGGAATCTGTCTAGTTCTGTGTTACCCCTACTCATGCTGTGTAACCCTCTGTGCCATTCTCCCTCAGGAATCTGTCTAGTTCTGTGTTACCCCTACTCATGTTGTGTAACCCTCTGTGCCATTCTCCCTCAGGAATCTGTCTAGTTCTGTGTTACCCCCACTCATGCTGTGTAACCCTCAGTGCCATTCCCCCTCAGGAATCTGTCTAGTTCTGTGTTACCCCCACTTGTGCTG
The DNA here is from genome assembly GCA_016271365.2 of Neoceratodus forsteri. Lineage (NCBI taxonomy): Eukaryota > Metazoa > Chordata > Ceratodontiformes > Ceratodontidae > Neoceratodus > Neoceratodus forsteri. The sequence continues at coordinate 7,481,243 of CM057458.1, forward strand.
TGTAACCCTCAGTGCCATTCTCCCTCAGGAATCTGTCTAGTTCTGTGTTACCCCTACTCATGTTGTGTAACCCTCTGTGCCATTCTCCCTCAGGAATCTGTCTAGTTCTGTGTTACCCCTACTCATGCTGTGTAACCCTCTGTGCCATTCTCCCTCAGGAATCTGTCTAGTTCTGTGTTACCCCTACTCATGTTGTGTAACCCTCTGTGCCATTCTCCCTCAGGAATCTGTCTAGTTCTGTGTTACCCCTACTCATGCTGTGTAACCCTCTGTGCCATTCTCCCTCAGGAGTCTGTCTAGTTCTGTGTTACCCCTACTCATGCTGTGTAACCCTCTGTGCCATTCTCCCTCAGGAATCTGTCTAGTTCTGTGTTACCCCTACTCATGTTGTGTAACCCTCTGTGCCATTCCCCCTCAGGAATCTGTCTAGTTCTGTGTTACCGCCACTCATGTTGTGTAACCCTCAGTGCCATTCCCCCTCAGGAATCTGTCTAGTTCTGTGTTACCCCTACTCATGCTGTGTAACCCCCAGTGCTATTCTCCCTCAGGAATCTGCCTGGTCCTGTGTTACCCCCACTCATGCTGTGTAACCCTCTGTGCCATTCCCCCTCAGGAATCTGTCTAGTTCTGTGTTACCCCTACTCATGCTGTGTAACCCCCAGTGCTATTCTCCCTCAGGAATCTGCCTGGTCCTGTGTTACCCCTACTCATGCTGTGTAACCCTCCGTGCCATTCCCCCTCAGGAATCTGTCTAGTTCTGTGTTACCCCCACTCATGCTGTGTAACCCCCAGTGCTATTCTCCCTCAGGAATCTGCCTGGTCCTGTGTTACCCCCACTCATGCTGTGTAACCCTCAGTGCCATTCCCCCTCATGAATCTGTCTGGTCCTGTGTTACCCCTACTCATGCTGTGTAACCCTCAATGCCATTCCCCTCAGGAATCTGTCTAGTTCTGTGTTACCCCTACTCATGCTGTGTAACCCTCCATGCCATTCCCCCTCAGGAATCTGTCTAGTTCTGTGTTACCCCTACTCATGCTGTGTAACCCCCAGTGCTATTCTCCCTCAGGAATCTGTCTAGTTCTGTGTTACCGCCCACTCATGCTGTGTAACCCTCTAGTGCTATTCCCCTCAGGAATCTGTCTAGTTCTGTGTTACCGCTACTCATGTTCTGTATGACCCTCCTGTGCCATTCCCCTCAGGGATCTGTCTGGTTCTGTGTTACGCCACTCATGTTGTGTAACCCTCTGTGCCATTCCCCTCAGGAATCTGTCTAGTTCTGTTGCCACCGCCACTCATGTTGTATGACCCTCTGTGCCATTCCCCTCAAGGAATCTGTCTAGTTCTGTGTTACCGCCACTCATGTTGTGTAACCCTCAGTGCCATTCCCCTCAGGAATCTGTCTAGTTCTGTGTTACCCCACTTGTGCTGTGTAACCCTCGTGCCATTCCCCTCAGGAATCTGTCTGGTTCTGTGTTACCCCACTTATGCTGTGTAACCCTCAGTGCCATTCCCCTCAGGAATCTGTCTAGTTCTGTGTTACCCCACTGTGCTGTGCAACCCTCAGTGCCATTCCCCTCAGGAATCTGTCTGGTTCTGTGTTACCCCCACTTGTGCTGTGTAACCCCAGTGCATTCCCCCTCAGGAATCTGTCTAGTTCTGTGTTACCCCCACTTGTGCTGTGTAACCCTCAGTGCCATTCTCCCTCAGGAATCTGTCTGGTTCTGTGTTACCCCACTTGTGCTGTGTAACCCTCAGTGCTATTCTCCCTCAGGAATCTGTCTAGTTCTGTGTTACCCCCACTTGTGCTGTGTAACCCTCAGTGCCATTCCCCCTCAGGAATCTGTCTAGTTCTGTGTTACCCCCACTCATGCTGTGTAACCCCCAGTGCTATTCTCCCTCAGGAATCTGCCTGGTCCTGTGTTACCCCTACTCATGCTGTGTAACCCTCCGTGCTATTCTCCCTCAGGAATCTGTCTAGTTCTGTGTTACCCCCACTTGTGCTGTGTAACCCTCAGTGCTATTCTCCCTCAGGAATCTGTCTAGTTCTGTGTGTTACCCCACTTGCGCTGTAACCCTCTGTGCTATTCTCCCTCAGGAATCTGTCTAGTTCTGTGTTACCCCACTCTGTGTGTAACCCTCAGTGCTATTCCCCTCAGGAATCTGTCTAGTTCTGTGTTACCCCTACTCATGTTGTGTAACCCTCGTGCCATTCCCCTCAGGGAATCTGTCTAGTTCTGTGTTACCCCTACTCATGCTGTGTAACCCCCAGTGCTATTCTCCCTCAGGAATCTGTCTAGTTCTGTGTTACCCCCACTTGTGCTGTGTAACCCTCAGTGCTATTCTCCCTCAGGAATCTGTCTAGTTCTGTGTTACCCCACTTGTGTTGTGTAACCCTCTGTGCCATTCTCCCTCAGGAATCTGTCTAGTTCTGTGTTACCGCCACTCATGTTGTGTAACCCTCTGTGCCATTCCCCCTCAGGAATCTGTCTAGTTCTGTGTTACCCCCACTTGTGCTGTGTAACCCCAGTGCTATTCTCCCTCAGGAATCTGTCTAGTTCTGTGTTACCCCTACTCATGCTGTGTAACCCCCAGTGCTATTCTCCCTCAGGAATCTGTCTAGTTCTGTGTTACCCCCACTCATGCTGTGTAACCCTCAGTGCTATTCTCCCTCAGGAATCTGTCTAGTTCTGTGTTACCGCCACTCATGTTGTGTAACCCTCAGTGCCATTCCCCCTCAGGAATCTGTCTAGTTCTGTGTTACCCCTACTAGTGCTGTGTAACCCTCAGTGCCATTCCCCCTCAGGAATCTGTCTAGTTCTGTGTTACCCCCACTCATGCTGTATAACCCTCCGTGCCATTCCCCCTCAGGAATCTGTCTAGTTCTGTTACCCCTACTTATGCTGTGTAACCCTCAGTGCCATTCTCCCTCAGGAATCTGTCTAGTTCTATGTTACCCCCACTCATGCTGTGTAACCCTCAGTGCCATTCCCCCTCATGAATCTGTCTGGTCCTGTGTTACCCCTACTAATGCTGTGTAACCCTCAATGCTATTCCCACTCAGGAATCTGTCTAGTTCTGTGTTACCCCCACTCATGCTGTGTAACCCTCAGTGCTATTCCCCCTCAGGAATCTGTCTGGTCCTGTGTTCCCCTACCCGTGCTGTGTAACCCTCAATGCCATTCTCCCTCAGGAATCTGTCTAGTTCTGTGTTACCCCCATGCATGCTGTGTAACTCTCAGTGCCATTCCCCTTCAGGAATCTGTCTGGTCCTGTGTTACCCCCACTCATGCTGTGTAACCATCAGTGCTATTCTCCCTCAGGAATCTGTCTGGTCCTGTGTTACCCCTACTCATGCTGTGTAACCCCCAATGCTATTCTCCCTCAGGAATCTGTCTAGTTCTGTGTTACACCTGCTCATGCTGTGTAACCCTCAGTGCCATTCTCACTCACTAAATCTGTTTTGTCCTGGTTTAGAAAAGCTGAATGGTCTGGCCCGTCGGCGCTGTGGCTGGATTTCCACTTGCGACGCTGGTGAACTGGGTTCAGGAATGAGCCTGGGTCGTCGGAGGGCCAGCCGGGGGGAGAAGGATTGAGCATCCCTAGGACTGCTCTCCTTCTCCAGGGGGGTGGGGGTCTCTGCCCTCGGTGCAGGAGTGGCGCCTAGCAGAAGCTGGGTGTATCACACCGAGCACTGACGCACGGTCAAGGGGCACTGAGGCAGGACAGATGCAGGCATCATTGCACGTCTCCACCCCAGCCTGTCTCTATGGCTGTCCCCAGGCTTCAGTTACCCACCTAGCCGGGGCTCTCCCAAACAGTTACGGTCACACGGCACCGATGCCGGCAGCATTGCCGTGCCCCGCCTCCTGGGGGCAAGCCAGGAATGACCGGGAGAGCGAGGGGCTTAATAGGCGGTGGAAGCCTTGGGGGCACCGTGACCAGAGTGGAGCTCTGACGGACGGCAGGAGGACAAAAAGTGAGATAAATTAAAAAAAAAAAAAAAAGTCTGAATGGTGCTTGATATTCAACCTCACTGGGTACGTCACAAATACAGATACAGGAATGCATTTACTGCAGTACAGTAGACTATTATCAGGCAGGTTTTGCTGGCTTCTAGGCTGCCATTTGCTGTAACCCGAAATCCCAGAATCCCCTGCAGATGATATCAGAGGATGGCTGCAGCAGTGGGAGATTTAACAACTTTCAGTACATGTTAGAAGAGCTTTTATAAGCTCTGCTCTTTTGTTTGTTGGTTCCACTGGCCTCCCAGGGTTACGTACAGTTCGAGAGGACTGTACTTAGCCCAGGCAGAACAACGGGACCAGAAAACATCTGATGTAAGCTGATAAAATCTCTAACATGCACTGCAGGCTTTTGACTCTCTCACTGCTGCAATTCTTGTCTGATGTCAGCTGCAGGGGATTCTGGGATTTCTGGTTAGAGCAAATGGCAGCCTGGAAGCCAGCAAAATCAGCCTGATGCAATCTACTACACTGCAGTAAACAGTAAGGAAAAAAATTATTTTGCACACAAAGTGCAAACTGGGACCAGCCCCAGAAGGTGTGGGGCTCTTAGTGCTGACTCTTTCCCTTTAGAACTGCGCTTTCTGTTCTTCAACCCAGTCACTTCCTGACCCATCCTGTAGTCTTACGAAGTCGATGCGTCTCTAAGCACAGGATCACGTTAACTCCACTGCAATTTATCTTGCTCTGATTTGCTGCTTCTCACTATATTATGATGCTCATGTCTTCGTGTACAGATACCGTATCTACTGATTTAATGTACATTTTCATGCAGTGTTTTTCTTTGTTGTAAATGCTGTAATCCTCTAGTCCCACTGTTGCCTCCCTAAGTCCTTCCAGGCCACAACTGAACAGGATCTGATCAGAGCCACAATGGCTGCTAATGCATTAAAAGGACAACACATCAAAGTGTTCCTAGTTTAAAAAACAGATATTGTGGTTGTTCCCATTCTGTAGAGATTGCTGATGTGGCTGGTAGTTTGATTCTGATTATTTTTTTCTTAAAAAAGTGAAAAACAGATTGCTCACCATACTGGTGTTACCACACAAAAACTTGTTTGTTTACATTCCTTGATCAACTCCCACTGCATCTTTCCTGGACTTGGGAATGTCCCTAACACATTCTAGATGCTAATTATGCAGCGTGAGTAGAGGAGACTATTGCATCATGAGTGGCTGCACTGTTTGAGGGTGTTTCTAATGTTCAGGAAGTTTGCAATAAGAACAGATCAAGGATTTGAAACAAAACAAGGTCGAGTATTTTTTTATATTTAAATCTAGTACAGCTAAATGTTACCATGCATGTCAGTTCTACTAAGCATGGAAGCTGACAACACAATCAGCAACATCAGTGAATTTTAGAGCAATCATAAAATCTGGGTTTGTAACTAGAAACTATCTGCTGCTAAAAAGGTTGACGGTGCCCTCTTAATCCATACAATATGCAGTATTATATTAACACAGTACACAAACATAGCAATGCCCTTCTCAAGGCATTAATATGTGAGGGTGTGCTATGCTCTGATTGCAAGCACTTTTTTAACCACTGGTACTGGTCTCACAATGCATGGCTCCTGACCAATCAGGACGCAGTGATTTCCCTACTTATTTTATAAGAGTGGACTGCACAGGGGGTATTGCAATACAGTCAGAGCCATTGACAGGTTCAGGTCCAGCATCTGGCTAAGTGTGGTTGCTGGCAGGTACTGGGCAGACTCAGGAATGGAGACAATCAGACAGCTGTCCTGTAGTTAAAGACTTGTATACCAAGGGAGTGCTCAAAGTACAGAAAGTTGGCCACAGTAATTATCGACAGTTAAAGACTTGTATATAGTTAAAGACTTGTATACCAAGGGAGTGCTCAAAGTACAGAAAGTTGGCCACAGAAATTATCGATAGTTAAAGACTTGTATACCAAGGGAGTGCTCAAAGTACAGAAAGTTGGCCGCAGTAATTATCGATAGTTAAAGACTTGTATACCAAGGGAGTGCTCAAAGTACAGAAAGCTGGCCACAGAAATTATCGATAGTTAAAGACTTGCATACCAAGGGAGTGCTCACAGTACAGAAAGTTGGCCACAGAAATTATTGATAGTTAAAGATTTGTATACCAAGGGAGTGTTCAAAGTACAGAAAGTTGGCTACAGTAATTATCGATAAAGACTTGTCTACTAAAAGAGCGCTCAAAGTAAGGAGAGATGGTCACAGTAATTATCGGTAGCTAAAGACTTGTTTACTAAAGGAGTGCTCACAGAATAGAAAGCTGGCTGCAGAAATTGTTGGTAGGGTAAACTGACATCTTGTTCGGGGGGTGCTTGGAACAGCTGGAGATGATGGAGAGGTACAGCCAGCAACAGAAAAGAAATAGAAAGAACAGAGGGATGTGATGCATACTAATAAGGTGCTCCGATTCCTCTGCGGATGGCCAAAGTAGTATGCACTGGTTCTGCCTCTTCCTTCTCATTTTCTCTTCTTTCTGCAATACATCCTGCATAGCTACACTATATAGCCATAAAAAGGAACTTAACTTATGTAACTCTAGATCTGCAAACATATAGATTCCATGGAGCAACACTCTTAGGTCTTACAGCTAGAGGTGTTAGGACCCCGCAGAGGCAAAACTTTTTTAGTGAGGGCACCAATGATCCTCTTGGCAATGTTGCATGAGTGACATTGCATGCCAGAGCTAGTAACTGTTCTGAAGGCCGTAACAGCCTCAGTTCTATTAGCAAGGACAGCAGAAATAAGCACCACATATAAAATTGGAAAAAAAAAAAAGATATAGACAGGAAAAAAAAAAAACCACATAAATATAAATGACACAAAAACTAAAAGAAAGATGAAGAAACAGCTTCCGTCCCCCAAAGCACCCCCCCCCAAAACGGGCAGGCAGATAAAGCCTTGAAAAGCAGAGACCCTGAGCAAGGCCGTCTTCCACGTACCCAAGGGAGAAAAAAAACAAGGCGATAATTCCACCCCACTGCTGCCCAATGCCTCGATGGCACACGTGCGCACACTCAGTGGGTGGCCAGTTATATCTTGAGGATGCCTAGGACAGCCTGAGAGTACCAGGCAGCAAGGCAGTCACTGACTATAGGCCCCTGTGCCCCATTCATAGGGCACTGCAGACGTTCGGAGAACAATAGTTTTGTACACTACTTCCAGCTAGTCTGGGTGCCACATAAATTGAAAAGAGAAAGAGTGAAGCACCACTGAAGGTTTGACTAAACACCAAATTAGTAAAGAAAGCTATTAACTGCCTTGTTGAGCCACAACTAAATATGTAAAATACAGCACATTTACTCACTAGCTGATGCTCTAGGGGGTATTTGGCGACAGTGGACAACAACACTGCTGTAAGCTGCACGGAAAAAACTGAAAAGGGGGAAGCCTGGATGCAGCCAGACAGAATGAAAAAGAATCAGCAGCGGTCAGTTCCAAACACAAGCTGCCGGAAGGTCAAAAGAAATTGACACCGACCAGAGAAAGACAAAACATGGAAAATATTACTCTAGAGAGGCAGAGTACCATAACAGTGATGTAAAGTGCAAGTTCATTTGAGGATCTGAGACCCTGAGACCACACTAGCCAGGAAACATTTTCTCATGGCTGTAAGCAAAGGAAAATGTTGCAGCATGGAAAAGATGAAAAGGCGAGCTTCCAGGCATACCTCTGATAAACCAGGGAAGAAGACCAGGAAAATAACAGCCCCTTTTAAGCTAATTATGTAGAGCGGTTTGCCAACAGCTGACACCAAATGGACTAAAGAGAACTGTAGACTGCATACATGTGTGGAGAAAATCTTACAGAAAAATAGGGGATGTACTCCAAAGGGAAGGAGAAAAAAAGATAGCAATCCAGGTATTTGTTTTCCTGTGCATAGATAAAAGAAAAAAATGAAAATTATGTACTTATTGCAATTGTTGATCTGCCAGAATATCTTTACTATTGATTCACACTAACACTAACAGGTCTAGGACCCAAGCGGGAGATATTTTGTTTTCAGGGAGGGAGCCAGTGCTGGCTACTGACATCGCCTGTGCACCTAACGTGGTGCCGCATGCGGCAGCCAATAACTGTCGCAGGCTTCCTTGTGCATCTCAGTTCCATTCATCAGGAGAGAAACAAAGTGGGGAAAAAGAGTGGACTAGATACTTTCTAGCCCACAGGGATAGGGAAAGGATGTAGGAAATAAACATAATAAAGCCCGACCACCAATTCAGAAACGGGCCTACCAGGTGCCACAAGGTAGCTGCGTGTGCGAAAGAGCCAGAGCCTCTTACCACTAGCCAGCCAGAAGGTGGATAGTGACAGGCAAAAAGATAGGACAGTAGTCTACTGATGCAGGGACGTGCACTGCACCTTTACACACACACGCTGCTCAGTGTAGTTAGACTGCATAGTGCCCAGGCAAGTTACATATAGCGACTAATAAGCATATACTAGAGGGGATATACCCCAGGAAGGGTGAGGGAGGGCAAAAAGAAAATGGAGGAAAGGGGCTACTTTCCCACTCCAAACCAACCCCCCCCCTCCTTTTTTTATTTTGGTTAGTGGGGGGGAGGGGTGTGTATGCAAAAACAGCAACAAAAAAGGTCAATCCACATGAGGGAATAACAGAAGAGATTGGCAGATGACCTAAAAGGTGCTGCCAGCACCCACAGGTGAGCTGTTAAATGCCCTGACTCTTAGCTGAGCGTGGGATGGTGGGCAGGCATGTGAATCAATGGTGAAGATTTTCTGAAAGATCAACACTTGGGGTAAAGTACATAATTTTCATATCTTGCAAGAATCAGTCTTCACCAGGGATTCTCACTAACGGGTGCGAGTACCAAGCTTTTCTAAAATTGGGAGGAGCTGACTCACTCTGAAATTAGTATTACAGTTAGCCCTCTTCGTGGGGAAGAAAACCTGGGGGCAGGGGCTCCTCAAGGGTCTAATGAGACCCAAGGCTGGCTGGAGTCAGGCAGCTGAGCAGGAGGGCACCTCGAGAGCTCCTAGCTGATCCTACAGGAGAAGAAGTGAGCTCTCTGGAGCGTAGAGTTAACCACCCTTCGCCAGGTTATAGGTGCCAGTAGAGAAAGGTGAAGCCATGCCATCCACTGAATGCAGACTGCAGATCCTACCAGCTTCCAAATGTTTGCTGTTGTGAACTAGCAGTGAAGGGCAGGTGCTGGGAAAAGGGGCGGCCAGCCCCAAAAACAAGAACAGCCCCAGAGAAAACCAGCACTCTCCGGCAGGAATGCGCAGAAACACATGGATTCCACAGTGCAAGGCACAAATGCCAAAATGTATTTAAACTGTGCTCAGCTTGAACTACAGCCAAAAACCCCAGCAATTCAGCTTCACAGCCTTCGTCAGGGGGCGAGACCGGAACAGATACATCACCATTTAAATAGCCCCAGGTGTAGTGACATCATTAGTGCAACAAGTGAACATATTGATTACAAATGCATAAAACAATATACAAAAACTAATACAAAGTATTTCATTCACATGTCATTACACAAAGTGCAGGAAAAACTCATTACACATCTATCATTCAAACATTTTAATGTGAAAATCCTTTATATAGCTATCCTGCAGTTAAAGTTTATAGAGCAAGAAAAATGGACAGAAAACTGCCATGTGATCTCCCAATCGAAGTTCGATGCTCAGTCCTCAAAAAATCTTGCTGGGGATCCACACGCTGGCAGTGAAAGGTAAGGGAGAGACAAGCAATGATGCTTCTTGAAAATTAGAAACAGAAAGAAAAAAAATGAATGAGTAAAGATAGAAAACCCAGAAATGCAATTATCTTTTGATCAGAAATGGCTTTAGGTCCCAATGGTCATTCAATTCAACCAGTTTTACACTCTCCAATCTAGAAATCCATTGGCTCTCTTTCCTGAGAAGCAAGTTAACCCTATCCCCTCACGTCTGGGTATCGGAACAGACTCTAACCTCATAAACTTCAGCCCCCAGGATCAGACTCTTGGTGGTGCAAAAAAATGAAGTCCAACAGGGGAATCTTCCCTCATATTGCTAATGGACCCGATGTGTTCTGGCATCCTAGTTTTTAGGGTACGAGCAGTGTGCCCTATATAACGAAAATAATAATAATGATAATAATTCATTTTATTTCACAAAAGCGCCTTTCCAATACCACGGCGCTTTACAAAGGTAAAATTAGAGTAATAAAACAAATCAATGAATATAGTATGAAATAGCAAGCAAAATAAACAGAATTATTCATACAATTCCATTAAAGGCCTGGCTCCATAAGAAGGTCTTTAGAGCCTGTTTAAATCCTCCCACAGTCGTGCACTCCCAAAGCCGGCAGGGTGAGAATTCAGAGGTGCAAGGAGCCACATACGTGAAAGCCCAGGCTCAGAAGACTTCAACAGCACCCTCGAACTCCAGTAACCTTGTCGTCCAAATGGAGCTGTCGCTCAGTGCGGTAGGACACTAGAAGCTCTTTCAAGTATTCAGGGCCAAGTCCATGTAGGGCTTTATATGTCAGCAAACGAACTTTAAAGGTGATCCACCACTGAATCGGCAGCCAGTGCAGAGAGCGTAGCACAGGAGTAATATGAGAACTTCAAGGAGTCCTCGTCAACAATCGTGCTGCCGCATTCTGCACTAGCTGCAAGCGGCGGATATCAACCCCAAGAAGCCCTAAGTACTGGGAGTTGCAGTAATCAAAGCGCAATGTCACAAAGGCATGGACCAATGTAGGGAGGTCCCCGGACAGAACCAAGTGCTTGATCCTGGTGATGTTCCTAAGATGATAAAAGGATGACTTGACAACTGCTGACACCTCAGATCATAAAGTCAGCCCATCGTCTAGTACCACCCCCAGGTCCCGCACCCGTTCAGAGGTCGGGATTTGGACACCCCCTAGATAGATTCCAGAGGGCTGACCAGTCCTCGACCTCTCTATCCGATGACCTGGGTCCACCACCAACACCTCGGTCTTTCCCGCGTTCAACTTTAACCAGCTCGAATTCATGCAGTCCTGGATTTCAACAAGGCAGTTGTTAAATACCGAGCGCGCACTATCCTGGTCAGGTGCAAAAGACAGGTAGAGCTGGGTATCATTAGCATAGCAATGAAACCTCAGCCCATACCATCTCACAATGCCTCCGAGGGGCAGCATATACACTGCAAACAACATGGGGGACAGCACTGAGCGCTGAGGGACCCCACATGAGAGGGCGAAAGGGTCAGAAGAGAAAATCCCAGACACCACTCTCTGAGTTCTACCTGTGAGAAAAGATGTAAACCACCTGAGAACCTTACATGTCAGGCCACAGATGGTCCTCAGACCCTCAAGCAGTACCCCATGGTCAACAGTGTCAAAAGCTGAGGAGAGATCAAGGAGCACCAAGATGGAACGGCATCTCCGATCTCTCACCATCAGGAGATCACTGAGCACCCGAACCAGCGCGGTCTCCGTACTGTGACTCTTTTGAAAACCAGACTGGAGCGGTTCGTAGATGTTATGGATGGTCAAATGGTTCTCCAGTTGTAATGCCACTACTTTCTCAATAACCTTCCCTATAAAGGAGAGGTTCGAGATTGGTCTGTAGTTGGCCAGGGAGTCCGGGACCAATGAAGCTTTCTTCAAGAGGGGTCTTACTACCGCCTCCTTCAGTAAACTGCAGGGGCACCAGTGCATATACACAACAAAAGGAGTGTCGCATGTTATACATTCTCTAACCTGAAATTTAATTTCTGGATTTCCTGAGTGTACAAAAGTATTGCTCATTTGGCAATACTCACAAACGTTGCACCTTTGACATTTATAAGAACCCGTAGGTCTTTCTGGTAGGCAGTTTAGATATACAGTGGGACTAGGGTCAGATGGCAACCTGTGGTGCACTAATTTGTCCCTTGGGTTAGATTCTCTACTAAAAGTGACACGTGATTTTTGCCCTATTGCCTCAGCCACATGTGGGTCTCCTAATAAGACTGGCCAGTTACGGTATATAATATTATCAATTTTGCCAGACAAGTTGTTAAACTCAGTCACAAGTGTAACTGGATCAATTTCATTTTTCCCTTTCTTACTGTCCTTAAGCAATTCTTCCCTGTTTTTAGAGTAGGCTTTACAAATAGCTTCCTTTAGAAATTCTTTGGAATAACCTCTTGCTAGGAATCTAGATTCAAGCTCCTTTGCTTGTTCTAAAACCATAAACTCTCGTATTGGCATCCTTTATAGACACCGGCACAGCCTCACCCCTGAAACTCTCAAACTAGCTGTCTCCAGCTCAGTCGTTTCAATCGTTGATTATGAGGTTAATAATCTATGGCGCAGCCTCTGATACAACCCTGAAAAGAATCTCCATTGCTCTCAACAAGGCATGTCGGCTGGTTACGGGCACCCACAGGTACACCCTGCAGGGCTACAATTTATTTAGAGCAGATAGAGAGTCTAGAGGCGGGGGTGTGGTTATCTACGCCAAATCTAAGTACTTGGTCACCAACATTAGTTGCAAATCTCTAGTCAAGGAATTTGAGTTAGTTTCGCTGAGCCTTCATCTCCCTCCTCGGAATGTATCACTATCCTAGGTGGCTATAGACCCCAATCTGGTGGTGATGAAGTCCTTAATCTTTGAAATCCATGTTAGTAGATGCAAAAACTGAAACAATATTTCTAGGAGATCTAAATATGGACTGGCTGTCACCTAAATCCTGCGGCCTCAAATCCCTTTGTGACGAACTAGGTCTTGGGCAATTAGTCAGTGAACCCACTAGGAACAACACTCTAAATACTGCCAACAGTTCCATTCTAGATGTGGTACTAACCACCCATCCACACAAAATATCTCATTCGGCAGTGTTTCACAACGACATGAGCGATCATGGAATTGTTGCTTGCATAAGGTCTCAAATTAAGGCCCGGCCGCAACCCATCTTTATAACAAAAAGATCCTTTCGCAAATTCAGTGCAGTAAACTTCCTATCTGACCTGAGCATGATCAGATGGCAAGATCTCTATCTAGCCAAAGATGTCAACAAGGCAGCTTACATCCTTAATGACAAACTCACTACAATAACAAATAAGCATGCCCCTTTCATCAAAGTAAGGGTACGGAACAATTCCAACCCCTGGTTCACCTCGGATCTCAAGGCAGCCCTTATAGTTCGAGATAAGCTGTGGGCTAAAGCTAGACATTCCAAAGAATCTTGGATTGGCAGGCCTTTAGAACAGCCAGGAATAACTGTGTGAAAAACTTTGCTCTGCTAAAGCTAACTATTATATTTCTACTCTCGAACAAGCTAAAGGTAACCCTCATAAAATATGGAAGACTATCAAAGCTATAGAAGAATAGGCCCATGGCCCCTCTGACCAACAAAGATAGTTGCAAGTGGCAAGATTGTGGAAAACAAGTCCTAATCCTGGAGGAACTTAACTCCCACTTTGCCACAGCTGGATTAGCCTTTGACTCGTCTCCTTATGCTGGTGCTGAAGAGCCAGCATACCCTCCCTACCATCTAGTCCTCCACCTAGCCCCTTCCAACTGTGAGATAACTTATAAAGAAGTAGAAGATTCTCTTCTTAACTTAGACACAAAAAGCGCGGGGGCGATGGCTGGAACCCTTTCCCTAAGGTCAGGCTACGCCATCTCACTGCCCCAATTCTCCCACATCTTCAATCTTTCCATTACATCTGCACTGTGCTGTCCTGCTGGAAATCAGCACATATCCTCCTCTATTTAAATCTGGTGACCCATGCGATGTAAACAACTATAGGCCTATCTCCATATTGCCTATCCTTTCTAAAGTTCTCGAAAAACTGATCCATATTCAGTTAAAATCTCACTTGAAACTTTCTCTCTCATTAACCCAGCTCAATCCGACTCCGGGCTAATCATAACACAATCACTGCACTAGCAAAAGTAACCAATGATTGGATCTCTGCTATAGATGCTAAGAAGGTAACTGGTGCAGTCTTTTGGACCTCAACAAAGCTTTTGATACTGTTGATCACAAACTATTAGTCAATTGCCTTTGCAAAGTTGGGTGCCACATACCATACCACCCAGTGGTTCTCTAGCTACCTACGGAAGATCCCAAAAGTAAAGACGGAGGCTTTTTCTGCTGCCTTGCCAGTTGCAAGGAGTCCCCAAGGATCCATCTTAGGCCCTATCTTGTTTTCTTTGTACATTAATGACTTAGATGCTAACATATCTACGTCCAATCTGCACTTTTTTGCAGATGATACTGTGTTGTATACTCTGGCTCATCGTTATTTGAAGTCAAGGGAGTGCTTCAAGCGGACTTCGCACAACTTGAGCATAATCTAATAAAGGCAAAGCTTCTGCTCAATGCTAAGAAGACTAAAGCGATGATATTCTCCTGCAGTGCTGTCACAGGCCCCCTCAATACCCTTGCCCAAGACTTCATTGTCACCATGCTAAACGAGCCTCTGGAAGTTGCAACCAAATTTAAATATCTGGGTATCTGGATCAACAATAAATTATCTTTCAATGACCACGTCGAAGATGTCTCTAGAAGGTTAAAAAGCAAGGTTAGGGTTCTTCTAGGAAATAGGCCCCCTTTCCTTTGAACTTCGAAACAAGCTTGTACAGGCACTTTTCTCCCCTACTCGACTATGGCGGTGTAATCTATTCCTCCACCACTCTTGCAAATCTAGTAAACTGACATCCTTTATCACGCGTTACGGTTCATTACCAACTCCCTTACCGTTCGCACCACTGTGACTTATATGCAGCTGTTGGTTGGACATCCTTACTACTAGGCGCCTGCTCCATGCTGGGCTATGGACTCAAACTGCTCCTGCAGAAATTGCCAAGCTATCTCTCTTCCCTTATTAGCATCTCACATAGTGCATACTCGTTAAGAAAATCTGACTTTATTTTGCTTGACATACCAAGGGCGGACTTCCTTTGGTAAACGTGCTGTGCATATGCCCTTCCCTCCATTTGAAACCAGTACAAACCGTGCTGAAACTAACTAGCACAGTTTCAATAAACTTCTACAAATCGCTAAGTTCAGCCAAAATAAAAGACACCTGTAACTGTCATTAAGTCTCTTCCTTCCCCATGTGTGCCATATTTATCCACTGGTAAGGTATAATTGCTTTGTCATATTAACTGCTTTCCCTTCCCTTCTACTCCTGGCTTTATCTATGCTTACGCTCCACTGCTACTCTATCAAATCACTCCTCCCCCCCATATCAGTTGTAGTCTGTTGTTTGTTCTAGCTGCCAAAATATATGTATTGCACACACCAGTTATCATGTTTCATTTATCAGTATGCAACCTGTAAGTCACTTCCCTGTGTCATATTAATGTTTACCACCTGCGGTCACCCTATGTGGTACCTTTGTATGTACATCCAGCCTGTATCATGTAACGTGCATTTCACGTATATACTGTTTTTACCTATCTATGTTTGTACTTTAAGTGTTTATGTCACAGGACCTCCTTGTGAACGAGCTTGCTCAATGGAGTTTTCCTGCAATAAACTTGAACTTGAACACCCACACTTGCAACCTATATGCACAAACTCTCTGGTTGAACTTTAAAAGTAGGATCACCTATCAAACTGGTCTCTGCGAAAGAAATTAGCCTTGGTCAAACTCCACCATGCACCCTACCCCTCCTGATGAAGGCCCCTAACCCCTGCAACACATACTGGGCATCCTCTATGGACTACTTGGTCCCCTACTGCCAGACAGTCCAGGGACAGCAGTCTTTTAGGTTTAGAGCCCCCTCATGGCTAAATAGTCCCCCCCCCCCGAGATCCAAAACACCCCCACCCTTGGCTCCTTTAAATTTAAAACTGCGCCAATGCGTCGCGCTACTAAGCAGCTGTGACCCCCTCCCAAAGAGTTAGACATAGCTCCTTCCTCCCATTGTACTCCCTCTATGTACAGCCCACCTTTCTCTCCAGGCTGGCTATCTATCTACCCTCCTCTTCTCACCACCCAACCTTCTCCCCCACCTCTTTCTGCACTCCTTCTACTCCCCTATCCTTACTCCCAACCACCTCACCCTGTTGACAAGGCCCCCTAGGACTGACCCCTTTCTTCTTTTCTATAATTTCCTATCTTCTCTATACCCCTTACCCCCCTTCCTTCACTTTCCACTCTTTCAGAGCCCTGACTGACAAAGTCATATAGTCTGACTGCACCCAACCTCTTTTTCCTTCATCCTGTCGCACATGATATTATATTCTGTACTGTATTCCGACTGTTACTGAACATGCACACTAGGCATCTTATCATACCCTCTTATTTTGTAACATACTGCTTATGCTTTAATAATTCTATTGTTAAATTGATTATCCGTTTATCTTAACTGTAAATCAATATCTGTATGTTCATCTCCCGAATGTTTATGACGCGGAACCTTTGTAAATGAACCTCTGGTTCAAAGGTATTATAATCCTAATAACAAATAAATAAATGAAAAGAAAAATGCAACATCCTCTGAACAGTTTCTATGCAACTGCAGAAACTGACTATATGGCACAGAATTTTGCAAAGTACTAGGATGCGGATTGTCAGCTCTTTACACCGAATTCATAGCAGTTTTCTTCCTAAAGCATCTGGCTTCAACATTCTTCTTCGGTTCCAGTTTCTTGGGGCATACTGTTTGTACCCTAAAAACTAGGATACAAGAACAAGTCAGGTCCATTAGTAATATGAGGAAAGATACTCCTGTTGGACTTCAGTTTTTGCACCTCTAAGGGTCTGATCATGGGGGCTGAAGTTTATGGGGATAGTCTGTCCCGATACCCAGAGATGGAGGGGACAGGGTTAACTTGCTTCTCAGGTAAGAGAGTCATTGGATTTGCAGATTACAGAGTGTAAATCAAGTTGGACTGAATGACCAGTGGGACCTAAAAGCCATTTTTGACCATAAGATAATTGCATTTCTGTGTTTTATATCTTCACTCATTGATTTTTTTCTTTGTTTCTCACTTCCAAGAAGCATCACTGCTTGTCACTCCCTTACTTTTCACTGCCAGCATGTGGATCCTGTAGACTACCAAATCGCACTGCACTAACCACTGAGCCACTTAACTGCAGTTTCTAATTTTTGTGATACACACACTCATATACATTTACAAATATAATCCTTACTTTTTATTGTACATATAGGGAAAGGAAAGGGGAAATTATTTAACCAGGAAAGGTACACTAAGCGGAAGCTTGTATCCAGGTGCAACATGGGAGCACAAATGGAAATTATGTACTTACCGTAATTACTGATCTTCTTGGACAGCCTCCATCATTCATTCACACTAGTGGGATAGCACCAGAGGCGCTAGGACCAAGCGGGAGCCTAAAATTTTCAGAAGGGTCGGCACTGAGACAGGACCACACATGCGCGGTACCGCAAGACTAGCTCGCGCCTGTGTAGGCTATCTCGGCATTGACCCTCCAACCGCCTCAGTTCCTTTTCGACTGAGGAGGTGCACCGTAACTAATGAGAATAATTCATCCTGAGTTTCTGGGCCTGAGAGGGCCTAGATGGCCTTTGCAAGAAAGATCAAAGAACACTGTCTTCACAGTCTGAACCATAGGACCATGAAGACCAGGAAAGAAAACGAGTGAACCCAGGGGATGGTGGGTGGGCATGTGAATGAGTGATGGAGACTGTCCAAGAAGATCAATAATTACGGTAAGTACGTAATTTCCATATCTTCATGGACTAAGTCTCCATCACTCATTCACACTAATGGGAGAGTACCAAGCTAAAACCAACAACCCTGAGTAGGGTGGTAGGAGATAGGGTTCACTCAGAAAGGACGGCCGAGGACTGTCCTGCTAATAAAAAAGAGCTGTCTTGTAAAGAGCATCTAGAACATAGTGCTTACAAGACAAGCGCTCGAGTTGTAACTAACCACTTTGCAGATGACTGCAATGGGCACAAAATGAAAGTCTGCCAGGAAGCCGCAACCACTCTAGGAGAGCGGCAAGAACCTGGCCTCACAATTTGGTCTAGGACCAAAAGTAATCGTGTCAAAGACATGTACTAATGTAACGTAAAGGGACCTCAGGAACTGAAAGAGTCGGAGGTAAAAGTCTACTGGTTCAGGGTAGACCAGAAAGTGCAGATGGAAACCCCCACTATCAAGTATGGCTGACCTGTAAACAACAGGTCCAGGAGCACTTGAACCCCTTACTTGGTGAGCAAAGGGGGGTCCAGGTGGGGTTAGCCCATCAAGGAGAACAGTCTCCACTTAGTCACTGGAACCCTCCTGATGGAAGGCCAAGCACAACTTAGAAGCCTCTTGAGGTGATCTAGTAAAACCAGATCCTACCCACTGCATATTCCAAAAAGGAACCATCCTGCTCCAGTATGTACAACTGTAGTAGCAGTCTCCAAACTCAGGGAAGAAAGGAAAGGTGTACAGGAGGACATGTCCACTGCGGAAAAAAAACATTCTGACAGAAAAAAACAGGGGCTGGATTTCTAAGGCAAATAGAGGCAGATGTGCGTCGAGGAGGGGCACAGCAGGACCAAGTTAGGGCTAACCCATTCGTTGAAAGTGACTGGAAGCGGCAGTGACTCAATGCGGTGAGGCACTACTCACTCTGGCCTCCCTGAAACATAGACTTTGACGGCAGATAAGGACCACTTGGCCCATCTAGTCTTCCCATTTCCCTACCTACAGGATAGGCTGCAGATCCTAGTTAACCAACAGCCTATTTCTTCCTACCCCCCCACAAGAATTGCCTTATTTCTGTCCCATGCATTCTTGAATTCTCCCACAGTTTTAGACCCCACAACCTCCTCAGGAAGGCTGTTCCATGCATCCACTACCCTCTCTCTGAAATAATACTTCCTCACATTGCCCCTGAACCGCCCTCCTTCTATCTTTAAATTGTGTCCCCTTGTTCTTGCAAGTCTCTTTTTCTGAAGGCAGTAGGAAAGAATTCTAGTTTGTTTGCTGAAAAACAAACATCACAACTCCGTCACGCACTTGGAAAGGATAGGTTTGTGAGCGACTGGCATGGAACCAGTGTTCCGGAACCGAAAGTGTAAATATTTGAGAAGCTACCTCAGAAAAAAGACCTACTTGACCTTCGGTCAAGAAGGAGTATATTGTCTGTTAAGTTAAAGCAAGCAAGGAAGTAGGAACCTGAGTTCCGACTCGGTGGAGAGTCGCTTCTGTTGCTGCAAGGCTCTGTTCAAGAGAAGAAAGCCTGATAAAGAAAGGGGAATTAACAGACTGGGCAGTCGCCTAGGTCTATGAAATGTCTCTGAATGAGAGAAATCTCCCTTGGAGGAAAAGAGTACCCATACTGCCGCTGGATCGGACTCCCCCTAGGGGAAGAAGGAGTCAGGTACTCTTTACTGTACTCTGGAGACAAGCGCCTCAGGGGCTGAGGCGGAACCTGACCAGATCCAAACAGGGGGGTATCGGGTAATTTCGGCTAGGCCCTGCGCTGTGATAAAAGATTGTTTTTTTATTATTTATAGTCCGAGCCTAACAAGGCTTTCAGGCTGCTATTTTGCAAGGATTGTCTTGATACAAAATGACGAAGATGTTCTCCATCTGAGTGCAGAAGGAGCCTGAGCGTCCATATTGAAGTCATGACCGGACTAATAATCACAGCTGGAGAGATGTTAGCCACCTGTGCCGAAGAAGCCACCGAAGGGGAAATATCACAAGGGGGCCATATACCCCTATCAAAGGGGCGGAAGAGCCTGAGCGGCTCCCAACCATTAAATTAGAATGTTCCACAGAGTGTAATTGTCTTGACGATTGAAAAAGTCTAGACGCAAAAGTGTATGGTCCACAGACGCAGTCTGAAATACTATAGTGGACCCCATTACTGAGGAACTACTGAAAAGATCTTCCATCACGGACTCTGATGATAGAGAGAACGTTCCCTTCAGTATATAAAATGAGTCGTCCGCTGTATTACTGACCAGAAGGACAGGGAAAGACCCATCTAGATGCACTTCTACCCCAGAAGGACCTCTCAGAGAGGTCTAGGTCAGAGCCAATAGAGACTCCACCACCAGGAAGGATGTCGAGGAGCTTGGCACCACGTAGGGAGCCGAGAAAGTGCTGAGCGGAATGAGAGATTCCGCAGGCAGAGCAGTAAAGCAGAGTTCCATCAACAGAAAACTGCTGGATGACACAAGATCCAACATGGACCGCCACTCACTAAGATGTGTGGAAAAATAACCCACAGAACAGGACTTCATTCTGCGGAAAACATCCTGCAACAAGTTCTGTGGAGAAGAAGTCAAAAAAGGAAAAATGCGTCACTAGTTCTGCCAGACAGCACCCACTAGCACCCCCGTGGCACCAGCATCACTCGTGGCACAGGAGGACACCAAGCAATGCCAATGCCAACCTCGGCGATACCCGAAGGCACCTGCGGCAGTACCCGCAGGCACCCCTGCAGCAATGGCACTCGAGGGCACCCCGACACCCATGGTACCATGGCACCATGGTACCCATGACATCCATGGCACCAGTGACACCCATGGGCGCCCGTAGTGCCACCCGTGGCACCCATGGGTGCCCCCAACGCCACCCATAGCACCCGCAGGTGCTCGGCACCACCAAGACACCCATGGCACCACTGGCAGTGCCGACAACCACGGAAGCAATAACAGCACCCATGACGCTGCACAGAGCGATGGCGCTGACCCACGTCACCGACTAAGGCAGAGCGCCGATCAAGGCACCGAGGCTTGGCGCCGACCAGGGCACCGAGCCACGGCATAGAAGGAAAATGCCAATGGAAATCCTGAAAAAAAGGGGAGAAGGAAAAAGGTGGTGCCAGTGCTGGCCCCTGCATGAAACAGGGAGAGGGGGGTAGGCACGAGGGGTCGACACGATGGCAAAGGCACTAAGAGGGCACCTCACCCATCGTGATCCAATCAACCTGGCTCCGCTCCAATGGCTTCGAGGCCCGGAGGCCCTGAAATCAGGAACAGAGCCAGGAGAACTGTAAAAGTCAAACCCCCTGCTCCACAGGAGTGGCCCAGAGGTGAAACTGCCCACCGGAGTCCCAACGAGGACAGAGGTGGAGTTCGAAGTCGAGAATGCAGCCACTATGAGCGGGGCCAAGGGAAACCCACCAAAGTTGGTTCAGGCCCATCGACCCTCCTGAACAATCCTCGTGCAGATGTACCAACGGGCAACCTCGAGCGGCACAGATTCTTCTTCCCCCAACGAGGAAGAAGAGGTCGAGGTTAAGCAGAGCCGGATCCCCAGAACCGCTAGATTTCTGCTTCGGTGGACTGTCCCCCCCAATGAGCACAGGACTGTCCGTAGTCAGATCCCCCGTTAATTAAGGGTGGCGGACCGGACACAGCTCCTCTGCCATAAAAACTTTCAAACAAATTCGTCCTACCGTCACCACTACTGTCTAAGGACGACTCTGTAGATGGCAAGAAAGAATTTATTTTTCTTCTTCATCATAACCTTCTTTTCTTGTTTGTAAAATAAGAAAGTACTACTTAAAACAGTAAACGCTAAAAGCTGCTGTCATATAGACAAAAACTTAGACACCGGCAGGCAATCGACGTCGACATCCAAGCGCACTCGACAGTGGGAGAAAAGGAACTGAGGCGGCTGGAGGGTCGACACCGAGATATTCTACACAGACGTGAGCTAGTCTCGCGGTGCTGCGCATGCGTGGTCCTGTCTCACCATCCTTGTGAAAAATTTTAGGTCTCGCTAGGTCTTAGAAGCGCCTGGCGCTATCCCACTAGTGTGAATGAGTGATGGAGACTCAGTCCAGGAAGATGGAAGTTATGTGACACAGTATGCAAGTGGGGGCTGATTGGATTCAAACCCAGGTCTCCAGGTTTGCAGCTCAGTGCTCTTAACCACTGCGTTATACTGCCTACTATATATATATATATGTGTGTGTGTGTGTGTGTATATATATATATATATATACACATATATATACACACACACATATGAGCACTGTATTTTTACTAACATAAGACACTGCATTCAACAGAGTGCCACACGTGCACTGGCATGCGTTATTTTCCTTTTCTCTTTAGAACATGGCTTTGTGCCTAGTATGATGTGAGCAGAGCATGACATGCAGGCATACACACATTGCTCTGTTCCCTCTGAAGAGCTTATTGTAACAGTAGATCTTCGAGAGAGGTTCCTGCAGTAGGTCTTCACAAGTAGGACTGTACCCCCTGGCGTCAGGACCACATGGCAAACTTGTAGCTAGCAATCTTCAGCAGGGGACCTCCCCCGGCGTCAGAGTGACGGGATGTCAGCATGACTATAAATAGGGGTGGTCCCCCGCCCACCCTCCAGTTCTCCCGCCGGAGACCTCGAAAGAGAAAGCAGGAGAGAGGAGTGAAAACTGATACTCTGAGCCCTGGATAAAACAAAGTCCTGGGAAGGGAATAAAGAGGAAAAAAACACAGGAGCTGGGGGTAGGTGGGTGGGAAATCTAGACCTATTGCAGGAACCTCTCTCGAAGATCTACTGTTATGGTAAGTCCTTACATAACTGTTGCATCTTACTTTGAGAGGGTTCCTGCAGTTGGTCTTCACAAGCAGGACTGAATACCAAGCAGTCAACTAAATAGAAAGAGTCAGAGACTAGGTTCTGGGAGGAGGAAAATGTCTGCCAATGACAGTCTGCTCATGACAGAAGTCCTTGTAGGACTGCTAGACCAAAGCCAGCCCTACGCCTAGAAGCAATGTCCAAGCTGTAGTGTTTCGTGAAGGTGTATACAGAGGACCAAGTGACCGCTACGCAGATGTCTGCAGTGGACATGTTTCTAAGGAAAGCAGTGGAAGTGGCCACTCCCCTAGTCGAGTGGTCCTTGACTGCCCCCGGAAGGGGCTTCTCATACTTCCGGTAAATGTAATGGATACAATTAGCCAGCCACCTAAACAAAGTCTGTTTGGAAACAGCCTTGCCCTGGCACTTGGGAGCAAAGGCGATGAAGCGTTGATCCAACTTACAAACCTCCTTAGTCCTTGAGATATAATATCTCAAATTCCTGTGCACACTGAGGGTGCACAGGAGATACTCCCTCCATTAGAGTACTCTGGGTAAAACATCGGCAGTTCAACATTCTGATTTAGAGTAAATTCCGAGACTACCGTCAGAAGAAAGGAAGGGTTAGTTCACAGAGCCACCCGGTCTCTGTGGAAAATTAAATAAGGCTTCTTACAAACTAGACCCTGAAGCTCTGAAACTCTTCGAGCTGAAGTGATAGCAACTAAAAATAGTGTTTTCCATGAAAGGTAACGCATATCACAACTTGCTGCCGGCTCAAAAGGGGGCAAAGTAAATTTTTCTAAAATGTAATTAAGATCCCAGAGGGGGAGCAGGATTCCGGATCAGAGGTTTGAGGTGAAGGAGCCCCTTCAGGAAAGTTCTGGAAACCTCTAGCTGAGCTAGAGTTTTGCCCTCCACCAGAAGGTGGTAGGCCGAAACTGCAGAGAGATGGATCTTCAGAGAAGAATAACTGAGGCCCAACTCTGACAGGTACAAGAGGTACTAGAGGACCTGGGAAGCTGAGCAAGAAAACGGGTCTAGGCCTTTGGCTGTGGCCCAGATTGAAAATCTTTTCCACTTCATAGCATATGTGGATCTAATGGATGGCTTCCTAGCATCTACTATGACCTGAGTGACTCTAGAGGAGTCGCCATAGTAAGAAACCGCTATGTCCAGAGGTGCCACACATGAAGGTAGAGAGATTTGAGGCTCGGATGTACCAGGGTGCCCTGCTCTTGGGACAGAAGGTTGTGAGAGAGAGGTGGAGGTACTGGTGGCTCCTTCACTACCTATTGCAGCAGGGGGAACCACATCTGCCAAGGCCATAGGGGGGCAAAGAGAATCTTGTGTGCCCCCTCTGCCTGTAGCTTCAGCAGAACCTTCTGCAGAATAGGAAAGGGAGGGAAAGCATACAGAAACCTCCCTGTCCAGGATACAGACAGTGCATCTTGCCAAAAAACACCATGCCCGGGAACGAGCAAGCAAAAGCTGGGTAGTTCTGTATTGGATGGGGAGGCGAAGAAGTCTATTTCTGGCTGACACCATTGAAGGAAGGGATCTTCCACTACCTCCTGCTTTAGTTCCCACTCGTGAGCCCGAGCAACCAAGCGGCTGAGACTGTCCACCAGAATGTTGTGAACACCTGGAAGATGGACTGCTGTCAAGGACAGACCGTGCTGAACAGCCCAGTACCACACCCACATCACCTCCCTGCAAAGGGGGTATGAACGGGTGCCTCCCTGTTTGTTGATGTACCAGAATGTTGCTATGTTGTCGGTCTGGATGAGAACTAAGAGGGACTGAAAGGCCTGGAGAGCACAGAGCACTGCTCTCGTCTCCAGAATATTGATGTGAAGATTCTCCTCCATGGGAGACCATGTCCCTTGTGTTCAATGGTCTCCCAGGTGGGCCCCCCATCTGAGGTATCTGTTGTAAGAGTCATGGAGGGGGACAGGGAGTGAAATGGAACCCCACCGAGAGGTTGGAAGGGTCCTTCCACCAGAGGAGATCCCTCTGCAGACTGTTGGAGACTAGCATCTTCTGGTCCATGTCGTCCACGCACTGATCCCACTGGACTCGAAGAGACCATTGGGTCACCTTCATGTGCAGCCTGGCCAGTGGGACTGTGTGTATGGTGGCTGCCATCAGGCCCAGCAATCACAGGACGGAACACGCTGGGGTCCAACGAGAGGAAGCCACCAGTACGGCTTGTAGGATAAGAGTCTCCGCCATGTCCGTGGGAAGGAAGACCCTGCCCTGGACCATGTCCAGCACTGCTCCTATGAATCTGAGGCACTGGGAGGGTGACAGTTGAGACTTGGGATTATTGACAGTAATGCCAAGTCTGGAGAAAAGGTCCAGGGTGAAGGAAAAGGAATCCTTCAGACTGTCCTAGGACAGGGCAGAAATCAGCCAGTCATCCAGGTAAGGGAACACATAAATGCCCTGCAATGCAAGGTCGCCACTACCACCGTCAGGCACTTGGTGAAAACCTGAGGTGCCGAAGAAAGGCCAAAGGGGAGGGCCCTGAACTGGAAATGCTCCTCCTGGAAGGAGAATCTCAGAAAGTGGCGGTGGGCCGGCAAGACTGGGATATATAAGTAAGCATCCTGCATATCCAGGGAACACAGCCAATGGTGTGGTTGGAGCAGGGGCAGGAGTCCCTGGAGGGTCAACATGCGGAACCTCTTGTATTCTACGAAGAGGCTGAGCATGCTGAGATCTAGGATGGACCTGAGACCTCCCGTCTTTTTGGACACTAGGAAGAAGTGGGAGTAAAATCCCCTTCCTATTTGCTCTGTTGGAACCCGCTCTATGGCTGATTTTTGCAGAAGAGCTTGGATTTCCTGTAAGATACAACTTTGTTGTCCTGATGGATAAAGAGACCTGCCCTGTGGGTTGCTTGGCGGTCTGTCCAGAAACTCTATCGAGTGACCTCTTGCAACCAGTTGTAGGACCCACATGTCTGTGGTTACAGCCTTCCACTCTTCCAGGTGGAGGCTGAATCTCCCCCCCCCACTGGTTCCTCCACGGGGAGGGGAGGTGATCGGGGGGACCCGTAAGTCAGGACGCGGACGGGAGGGGTGCCTTGCCCCCACTGGCTGCCTTTGGAGACAGCCTGGGGGGTTTGGGCACCGGAACCAGTAGCCCGATGCTTGTTTTGGTGCCTGCCCTGCTTTTGTTTGTTCCATTTCCATTGGGGGTGACGAAAATTCTGCTTGGGATTTTGACCTTAGCGATACATAGAGCGGACATCCTTCAGGGATTTGCCGCTTTCTTGCAGTTCAGTGATTATATCTTTGGTGTCGCCCCCAAACAGAACTGGACCCATGAATGGAACGTCCAGAAGGGTGCTCTGTACATCCTGTGTCGATCCTGCAAGACGGAGTCAGGCAAGGCGTCTTAGGCAGATGCCCCTAGCCGTGCAATGCGCCACCGAATCGACAGAGTCATAGGTGGCTCGTAGTGCATGGCAGCAGGATGATTTGTTCATTCTGATTTTGTCCAGAAGTTTATTCCTGAGCTGTTCATCAGGGAGTCCTTGGATGTCCTTTTCCAGGTCAGACAGAGACGACTTTTGGAAAGCCACCATGTGGGCTACGTAGTTAAGCGAACGTATGGCGCAGGTAGAGGGGGTACAGACCTTGTGTCCATATTGGTCCATCTGTTTTGACTCCTTGTCAGGAGAAGAGGCACTGAGATGTTTGGGCTGGGCAGATCTACCATGGGCTGCAGTGATTACGATAGAGTCCGCCTTAGGCTGTGCCGTTAGGTGGGAAACCCCTTTCGGGGGTTGGTAAGTCCTGTCGGGTTTCTTAGAAACTGCAGGAATAGGCAACAGTTGTTGCCAAATTGTGGACGTCAGATCTTCATTCGGCCCCGTCCAGGGTGGAATAGGGTGGGAATCCACATTAATTAGATCCAGATGCTCAGCAAGTTTTCTGTGCTTAGGGTCCAATTCCTGGGATGCCCAATCGCAGGCCTGTTGAATGGACCAGAGGAGTTCTGCGAAAGACGAATCCTCCAGTGGTGATTTTGGTGACTCCTTTGGCTGAGGCTCTATGGGGGAGTGGGGTTCCGACTGGTCCCCCAAGTCAGAATCGGAGGATTCCGACCTACTTGGCAAAGGAGTGGCATCTGGAACTGCCTCCATGACTCTGGTCCCTAGAGTGATCCCTGACGGCAGACCACCTGTTTCTCTGCCCGGATACTCTGCTAGACTGCTAGAAGGGGCAGGGCTTCCTGGTGGCACCCTATGGGTTGGGGGTAGTCCTGACTACCAACTGGGGCTGTCCCAACTCTTGTAGGAGCTGGGACTTTCCACCAAGCTGGAATAGATTCCTAAGGTTCTGACTGAGAAGATGGTGGAGGCGGTGGTAGAGGATATTC
Source organism: Neoceratodus forsteri (assembly GCA_016271365.2). Classification (NCBI taxonomy): domain Eukaryota; kingdom Metazoa; phylum Chordata; order Ceratodontiformes; family Ceratodontidae; genus Neoceratodus; species Neoceratodus forsteri. The sequence goes on from CM057458.1 coordinate 7,508,128, forward strand.
TTGGTACCCCATAGAATAGGAGTGGTTGCTAGGTGGTTGGTACCAGTAAGGGCACTGGTGGTAACACTGATAATGATAAGCCTGACCCAGCATTGGGTATCCTGGCATCGGAGGCAAATAACCTGGCATCAGACCACCCCGGCGTCGGGTAATGGGGAAACTGTGGCGTGCAGCCAGGATAGTAACCAGTTGGTCCCGATGGAGGAAGGGTGAAAGGTCAGGAGGGTGGTGGCGTTGAGGGACCTCTGGGATTTGGGTCTGTCAGCAGATCTGGGGTCGAAGGTGGGACCCCGAAAGGTCCAGGAAGATCCTGGTCCATCTCGTCTGGAAGAGGATCCGGCGAAAGACCCGGCGTCGGGTGACTGAGTGTGTCCGACAGCGGGACCAAGACTAGTGAGGGGGGTAAGTCCAGAAGGACCCCTGTCGACGGGTCTGCCAGTGAGACAGGGGTCTTGTGAAGTAGGCCCAATATGAGGGCCTCCTCTAGATCAACCCCAGTGACGCGGGTAGTTTCAGTGGTTCCTTAGAGGGAGAGCCCTTGTGGGACTCGGGGAAACCTTCGAGCTCGCTCTGCCGGATGTCGGGGACCACAAGGGAGTCCAGCAGGGAGCAGTTAATCAGTGGTCTTGGGCAAGCCAGTAACTGACTTAGAGGGACATAGTCTGGTGGGCAACGGAGAATGACGGCTGACTCCACAGACCATGGTCGGGCTGACAGAAGCCGAAAGGCTCGAGTCAGACTGATTGACCTGGGCCGGGCGCCCCGTGGAGGAGCCAGAGGGTGACTTAGAAGCCGAGCTAATGACAGGCTCCAAAACCACTTCCTCAGAAGCGGGGCAAGTGAAGATGATTGTTCCCTCAGCTCCTGGAGCTCTTTTTCCATCGATGCCAGTCATTATTTTAATAAGTGGGCATCGAGGGTCCTCTGGCGACGGGTGCATGTGGCCTGGTTGAAAGCCTGGCAGACTGAACAATCTGCGGCCTCGTGTTTAGGTCCCAGTCACAGGATGTAGCGGGAGTGGTTGTCCCAGTGCGAGATCTGCGCGCCGCACTTGGAGCACTTTTCTTGGGCCAGCAGTGGTTTGCAGCTGGAGGGATGAAAAAAACTAACGGTAACTATGCAAAAAAATGGTGGGCGAATGAAGCTGTTTCACTGCGAAGTCAGACGATTCAGGTCGATGGCGGGAAAGAACTGGAGGGCGGGGGACCACCCCTATTTATAGTCACGCTGACGGCCTGTCACTTGTTGCCAGGGGTGGTTCCCCGCTGAAGATTGCTACCTACAAGTTTGCTGTGTGGTTCTGATGCCAGGGGGTGCAGTCTTACTTGTGAAGACCTACTGCAGGAACCCCCTTGAAGTAAGATCTCTATCATTCGGTACAAACTAACTACTGAGTTTGCTGTCTGAATCAGCCTGAAGTGCCCTGCTATGGACACACTGGGTCAAACCTTTTGGGTGGAGTATAGAGAAACGCCGAGAGTACACCTACCAATGGGAACACATGTAAAGCATATATGCCAGGGAGCGCTGCAGAGGGGAGAAAGGACCAGGACAGGGGGAGGGTCAGGGACGGGGGTAGCAGGTCAAGATGGGAATATGAAATGGGGCAGGGGCCTCACACTACCAGGATGGGGGGTATATTTGGTAGAATTGTAGGGTGCACTGGGTGTGGATCGGCCACGGTATTGGACATAGCCCGGAGGATGGGGGGTATATTTGGTAGAATTGTAGGATGCACTGGGTGTGGGTCAGCCACAGTACTGGACATAGCCTGGAGGATGGGGGATATATTTGGTAGAATTGTAGGGTGCACTGGGTGTGGGTTGGCCATGGTATTGGACATAGCCTGGAGGATGGGGGGGTATATTTGGTAGAATTGTAGGGTGCACTGGGTGTGGGTCGGCCATGGTATCGGACATAGCCTGGAGGATGGGGGGGTATATTTGGTAGAATTATTGGGTGCACTGGGTGTGGGTTGGCCATGGTATTGGACATAGCCTGGAGGATGGGGGAAATATTTGGTAGAATTGTAGGGTGCACTGGGTGTGGGTCAGCCACGGTATTGGACATAGCCTGGAGGATGGGGGGTATATTTGGTAGAATTGTAGGGTGCACTGGGTGTGGGATGGTCATGGTATTGGACATAGCCTGGAGGATGGGTGGTTGCATGGTGTGCAGGAACCTGGAGCAGCTGAGGGGGAAGTATGGGAAATGTTGAGGATGTGGGTGGGGACGGCACAGGGTGCTTGTTCAGAGGTGGAATGGAAAGTCTCTGGGATATGGGGTGGGGGAGGGAGATGGGGCTCGGTAGGATGAGCCAGCTAGGGGCAGTGGGGGGCTATTCTGACCCCAATGGGAGCAGCAGCAGAGAAAACAGAACTAGGGGCAAGCCAGTTAAGGGCAGTGGGGTTGGCTTTGCCGACCCTGAGAGCAATAGCAGAGAGGACAGAGCTAGGAAGGGACAGCTTGGGGCTAGAAGGGAAGGGGATAAAGAAATAGGAGGAGGGCTGCAAGGTCATCACAAGAAGACCTGGGCCGGGGGGGAGCATGAGGGCTGGAGAAAGGTTGGAAATAGGATCACAGGATGTGTAAGTATGGGAGGGGAGGAGTTCGACAGGCAAGCCAGGGCCGGGAATAGTGTCACAGAACTTAGAAACAGCTTCGCTCCACTTGCAACACTGGAAGATGAGGAGATGGAAGAGTTAGAAGATGGAGATGGAAGGAGATCAGAAGTGGATGTTAGGAATGAACCAAAGGCCACTGGGGAGGCTACCAACCGAGGCCAGCAGCCCAAGGACAGAGGGGGAGGTGTAAAACAAGGACTTCAAAACAAGATGGGAGTGAGGAAAAGCTCAAGGTTAAACAAACCTTCAAAAGTGAAATAACTGTCAAGGTGTTGGGGGGAACAAAGCAGGAGGAGGAGGAGGGAAAGCTTGAGGCTACAGGATCCTCAAAAAGCAGGGACGAGGGGATGGGGAAAAAAGGGAAGGGTACAGAAAGGCAAGGGGTTGAAGGGAGGCGAAGAAGCTCTCCACGTTGGTCATATCTTAGACAGTGAGAAAGCAGCTGTTGAGGTGACGGTGGGACCTGAGAAAATGGAGGAAGGGAAGATTGTTACAAGCCCCCCCAAAGGACAAGGGTGAGGTGGGCAGGGAGATAGGGGGAGTAGTGCACAATGGAAAGGTTTTGGAGGAGACAGGAAAGGGGGGATGCAGTGGCATAAGGCAGAGGACAAGGCAAGAGGGAGGCGTACCTCTGGAGTGGGGATACACTAGGGGGAGGGAGGGACAAAATTGGGGAAAACGAGAACGAGGGAAGCTGGTCAAGGATGACTGAGGAGACACAGCAAAGGGGAGGAATAACACACCAGAGGGTTGTCGAGGAGAAAGTACTAATAGTAGGGGACTCAATAATAAAGGGCACAGGACGTGGAGAGAAGGTAAACAAGAAAAGGGGTCTCTGGGCTGAATGTTTACCAAGGATGATGGCAGGAGACGTTAGTCACTATATTCCGTCCACAGAGAAAGCCCAGGACAGGAAGACGCTCCTGCTGTTCCATCTAGGGACGAATGACCTAGCAGGAAACAGTGTAACAGAGGTGCAGGCTAGGTTTGGGGCGCTGACCAGGTTCTGTAGTGGGCTGGAATTCAAGTCGTTAATGTTTTCGGAGGTGCTGCCAGTTCCGAGAGCGAGTTCAGACAGAAAGCAACGAACAGAGGAATTTAACGGTTGACCAAAGGGTTGGTGTGCTGAGAGAGGGTTCGGATTCCTAGGGGACTGGGGCGATACATGGAGGGATGAAAGTTTCTTTGCTCCTGATAGGCTTCACTTAAATCTACAGGGAACATCTGTGCTTAGATGTAGGATGATGCAGTTCCTGGAGCATAAACTAAATTTAAACTAGAATGGGGGGGTGTCAGGATTTTGCAATCCTCTGAGGGAGGTTCAGAGGGGGCAGACAGCCCCCTCCCCTACCCTGAAGCATTAACAAAAATCAATAATGGCACAGGAAATAAATAAATGCACTGAGGGAAGGGGATGGGAGAAGGAAAGATGCTGACAGGGGTCAAGGAACCACCAGGCTGGGGGAGTTGAGAGGACTGTGTGCAAATTCAAGGAGCCTAGGCAACAAAATTCCAGACCTGGCAGCAGTCATGGCTGAGACCAGCCTGGATCTGGTGGGAGTATCGAAAACATAGTGTTATGGGGACCAGGACTGGGACATAGAAATACCTGGGTACACGTTGTTCAGGAGGGACAGGGAGGATGGGGGGGGGGGAGGCAGCACTGTATGTGAGTGAGGACATCAGGGCGGTGGAATTACAGAGTAGGATGGGAGGCGCAGAGTCCATCTGGGTAGCTTTGCCAGTTGGGAAGGGGAAGGTTGTGCGTGTTGGGGTGATCTACAGACCACCCTCACAACTGGACTCATAGAATGAGGTATTGATGGAGGAGATAATGAAAATGTCTAATAAAAGCGAGGTGCTGTTGATGGGGGATCTGAATCTACCTGATGAGAGATGGGAACCCTCATCGGCAAAATCAGGAAAAAGCAAGGCAATGGTAGATTGTCTGCAGGCAGCCCTCCTCAGGCAGCTGGTTAGGGAACCTACCAGGAAGGGGGCTTTGCTGGACTTAGTCCTGACAAATAGTGACAGGGTGGGTGAAGTCGCAGTGGGGGAACACCTTGGTTCCAATGACCACAGTACTGTCTGGTTTATGATACAGATGGTAGTTGAGGTTATTCGAACCAAGGCGAAAGTACTAGACTTCAGAAGGGTAGATTTTAACAAGATGGGGGACTATGTGCGGGAAGCGATACAAGGAGGGTGGTGGAAAGAAATAAGGAGGTAGAGGACATGTGGGATTGCCTGAAAGGGGCCATAATTGGGGCGAGAGATCTATATGTCAGGAGGGTAAATAAGACTAGGAGGAAGCCTCTTTGGTTCAGCAGGGAGGTGGCAGATAGGGTTAGGGAAAAGAGGAGGGCGTTCAGGAGGTTGAAGACAACACCGGGGGGGGGGGACTGGGAAACATACCAGAGGAGGCAAAAGGAGGCAGGCAGAGAGGTGTGGAGGACAAAGGCCAGGGCAGAACAAGACATTGCCAAATGAGTCAAGACCGGAGACAAGGCTTTCTTTCGGTATAGCAGTGAGAGAAGAAAAACTGGAAGGGGGATAAACAGACTTAAAAACATTGAGGGGGGTTTTCTGGAGGAGGACAGAGAGAAGGCACAGTTATTAAATGACTATTTTTGCTCAGTCTTTACGGGGGAAGGGAGTCTAGGGATATAAGTACTGAGAATGAGGCAGGGATAGGGGTTGATACAAGCCTGTTCTTGGGGAGTGCAGTCTTGAGACAGCTCTAGCAATTAAGGGTGGATACGGCCATGGGGCCAGATGGGGTGTACCCTAGGGCTGCTGAGGGAACTTAAGAGATATTCTAACAGCTCCTTTGGCAGCTCTATTTAGTAGGTCACTGGAGACAGGGGAGGTCCCAGAGGATTGGAAGAGGGCGGACGTGGTTCCTCTACACAAAGGGGGGTGGGTAGGGAGGAGGTGGATAACTATAAGCCTGTGAGCTTAAACTCCATAGTAGGTAAAATTATGGAGAAGTTGCTAAAAGGCAGGATTATGCACTATTTAGAAGAAAACAACCTTCTGGACAAGCATCAGCACAGTCACCAAAGGGAGGTCTTGTCAAACGAACTTTATAATAGAGTTCTTTGATTGGATCACTAGGGAGGTGGACCAAGGGGGTTTGGTGGATACTGCGTATCTTGATTTCTGGAAGGCATTTGATTCCGTACCGCATGGGGGACTACTCTTTAAATTGGATGGTCTGGGCCTGGGGGTAGGGTAGCAGGGTGGGTGCAAAAATGGCTAATGGGTAGAAGTCAGAGGGTAGTAGTAAACTGGGTCCACTCGGGGAAGGGAATGGTCACCAGTGGGGTTCCCCAGTTATCGGTGCGGGGACCACTACTTTTTAACATATTCGTGACAGATATAACGGAGCGACTAAGGGGAAGGGTGTGCCTCTTTGTGGATGATGTGAAGGTCTGCAATAGGGTGGATAGCCGGGGGTGGAAAATATGCACAGGGACCTGAGGCTGTTAGAGGCTTGGTCTAGGAAATGGAACTTGGCCTTTAACACTAAAAAGTGCAAAATCATGCACTTAGGGAGGAAAACCCGGAGAGAGTCTTACTATCTGTGTGGTCAGGCCCTGGAAGTATCTGAAGAGGAGAGGGACCTGGGAATTATTGTGTCAGGGGACCTCAACGTGGCTAAATAGTGCGAGAAGGCAGTAGCCAAAGCTAGTAGGATGTTGGGCTGCATCGGGAGGGGATTCACTAGCAGGAGGAAAGAGATCATCATCCTTCTATATGAGCAGCTGGTTAGACCACATTTATAGTATGGGGTGCAATTCTGGAGGCCATTCCTGAGAAAGGACGTGGGCAGGCTAGAGCGTGCGGCAAGGACAGAAACCAAGATGGCGGCAGGGCTTGGTCACTTGCCATATGAGGACAGATTGAGGGAACTGGGCATGTACTCCCTTGAGCAGAGGAGGGATGGGGGACATGATTGAGACATTTAAATATGTAAAGGGCATAAACAGACAGCAGAGAAACTTTTTAATCTATGGGGGCAGAAGAGGACCAGGGGGCATGCAATGCACGTAGAGGGAGGCAAGTTCCAAGGGAACACAAGGAAGGACGTTTTTACAGAAAGGGTAGTGGATAAATGGGATAGACTCCCGGAGGCTTTGGTAGGGGAGGCCACCGTAAAGGGAACTAAGAGAGCATGGGACAGCTACATGGGTCTGGTATTGTCGGGGAAGAAGAGGCGCGGAAAAGTCCTAACCATTAGCTAGATGCCTTGGGCAGACTGGCTGGGCCAGGCGGTCCTTTTCTGCTGTCATGTTTCTATGTGAGGTCATGTATTTGACCTTATTTGGGAAGCATAACTGTTATTTTGAATAACAAGTTGTTTGTAGGATATAAAAACAGATTGCAGAAGTCACCAACCAAGAAACAAAGTACTGATGTGCAGAAGGGCGTTTCTGCTGCTCCTGGACAGGTAAGAACAGGTTACTCACCTGTAACAGTAGTTCTAGGAGTGGTGTATGTTGTTCATCCACACTCTCTGGCATGTCCCTTTCCCCTTTAAATCTTGCCGGAAAGTCTTCAAGCTGGCTCCTCCCACCCACCCGGGTGGGAAATACCCCAGCTCCGCCCCATGATGCCAGATCTTAGCCCGCTGGGAGCAAGGTGATATGCCTAAAGCCGGGAGGTCGGGTGGGTGCGTGTGGATAAACAACATATACCACTCCTAGAACTACTGTTACAGGTGAGTAACCTGTTCTTCTAGGAGCGTGGATAAGTTGTTCATCCACACTCTCTGGCAGACTCCAAGCAGTTCTCCGGGAGGAGGGAGGCAAGGCGCACACCCCCTTACTTGGGAAATAAGAGACTGGAGAACTGAGGCCCCAAAACCAGCATCCCGGCGTGACTCAAGGTTGATGAGGTAGTGGGTAATAAAGGTATTTGCTGTCTTCCAGGTCGCAGTCCAACAGATTTCCTGGATAGGGATGTCCCTGGAAGCAGCCACCGACGCAGCAGTATGGCGGGTAGAATGAGCTCTTATCCCTCTGGGAGGCTCCTTGCCCGCCAACTCATAGCACAGACCTATGCATGATGTAATCCATCTCGCAATGGTCCGTTTGGCTGCAGGTCTGCCAGAAGCGGCTTCAGCGTAGGTGACAAACAGCTGGCGAACTTCTCCACGATTTTTCCGCCGTCCTCTCCTTATAATAGGAGAGAGCACGTCTGAGGTCCAGAGCATGGAGTCTGTACTCGGCGTCCGAGGTGTAGTTAGGGTAGTATACCGGCAGAGTCAACACCTGGTTAAGGTGAAACTCTGACACCACCTTCGGAAGGAATTTTGGGTGGGGGAGCAGGACAACTTTGTCCTTGTGGAAGACCAGATAAGGGGAGTCCACCGAAAGCACCTGGAGCTCCCCTGTCCTTCTGGCTGACGTGATAGCCACCAGGAAGGCCGTCTTCCACGACAAGTGTGAGAGCTCACACTTGTGCATGGGTTTGAATGGCTTGCCCATGAGCTTTGCCAAAACCAGAAAGAGATCCCACGGAGGTGGAGGTTCACGCACCAGAGGGGATATGTGATCCAGGCCTTTGAAAAAGCGCCTGACCACTGTCTCCTGTGCCAATGTCGGCTGATCGGCCGCCGCCGTAAGCAGAAATGGCTGCCAGGTGCACCAAGGGTCGATGACTGTAGACCCCCTTTGGAGAGAGACCAAAGGTAGTCTAGAATGTTAGCCACAGAGCAGGATAAGGGGTCCAGACTCTTACCCTGACACCAAATGGAAAACCTTTTCCATTTAAAGGCATAACACTTCCTGGTCGATTCCTTACGAGATGCCTCCACCACGGTGTAGACATCCTTGGAAAGACCCAGAGCCTGGAACTCTAGCCACTCAGGTACCAGGCTATGAGGTGCAAGGATTGAAGGTTCGGATGGAATACCTTCCCCTGGTTCAATGATATCAGGTCCGGGCGTGTACAAAGCCACTCCGGGGCCCTGCAGCTGAGGCTGAAGAGATCTGGATACCAGAACTGGTGGGGCCAATCTGGGGCTACCAGGATCACCTTCGCCTTGTCCCTCCTCACCTTGAGTAACACCTTGTGGATCAAGGGAAATAGAGGGAAGGTGTGGAGGAGGCCTGGGGTCCAAGGCATCGATAAGGCATCCCCCTGCAGTGAGCCCTGCTGAGAGGGGCGGGCGTGGTACAGACTCAGCTTGGTGTTCTCCCTGGAGGCAAACAGGTCCACCAACGGTCTGCCTCAATGGGAGAACAGATTGTAAGCTACCTCTGGATGGAGAGACCACTCGTGGGATGTCTGGCCTAAGCGACTGAGAGCATCCGCCAGTTGGTTCGAGACTCCTGCCGCATGGATGGCTAGGAGATCCGCCTCCAACTGGCGGACGAGGTTCCAGATTCGGAGTGCTTCCTTGCATAGCAGATGGGAGCGCGTGCGGCTCTGTTTGTTGAGGTAGTACATGGTCGTGGTATTGTCCATCTGGACTTGAACCACTTGACCCCGGAGCTGAAAGCGAAAGCTGACAGGGCCAGTCTGACTGCTCTGAGCTCCAACAGGTTGATGTGGCATCGGGACTCCTCGGGGGGTCCAGAACCCATGGGCCCTGCTGTCCCCCATGTGGGCTCCCCAGCCCATGAGAGAGGCATCGGTCATCAGGACGACTGTCGGCTCGGGGCGGACAAACGGGATTCCTTTCTGCAACTGGTCTGGGACGGTCCACCACTGGAGAGCGTCCCACATCTTCTGGGTTACAGTAATCAGCTGGTCGAAGTGACCACATCACCGAGTCCACTGAGCGGCCAGCTCCCATTGGAGGGGGCGCATGTGCCACCTGGCCCAACGGACCACCGAGGTGCATGCCGCCATGTAGCCCAGAAGGCGCAGAAAGTTCCAGGCAGGGAGCAAGTGCTCAACCAGAAATAATCGGGCAAAGGAGGAGAGAACCTCCGCCCTGTCCGCCGGGAGCTGAGCTCTGGCTTGACGAGAGTCGAGCTCTGCCCCGATGAAGCCCATCACCCGAGAGAGCACGAGTTCCGACTTGGCCTCGTTGATCAGGAGGCTGAGTTGGGAGCAGGTTTGGAGGGCCAAATCCCTGGACCTCTCCACCTCCTGAAGGGAGGAACCTGCCAAAAGCCAGTTGTCGAGATAAGGGTATATCCGGACTCCTCGATGCTGAAGACGAGCTGCCACCACTGCAATGCACTTGGTGAAGACCCATGGGGCCGATGACAGGCCGAACGGTATGGCTCGGAAGACGTACAGGGTCCCCTCGACCCTGAAGCGGAGGAACCGCTGGTGGGACGGATGGATTGAGACGTGAAAGAACGTGTCCTGTAGATCCAGTGAACAGAACCACATGTTTCGCTCCAGGGATGGTATGATCTGGTTCAGAGTTACCATCTGGAAGGTGCGAGACCTAAGATATCGATTCAGGTCATGGAGATCTAGATTGGGGCGCCAAACCCGCCCCCGTCCGCTTGGGCACCAGGAAGTACCTGGACACGAAGCCTGGGTCTGTAGAAGGATCCGGCACTGGAGCTACCACCTCCTTGCAGAGGAGCTGAGCAATGTCGTCCCAAAGGGCAGACTGAGTGTAAGCTGAGATCCTTTCCTCCCGAGGGGCACGGGCTCGGCTGGGAGATTACTGCTCAAATTCCAGAGGCAGTCCCTGACCGACCACTTCCAGAACCCACCTGTCCGAAGTGATACCGGACCAGGCGGAAAGAAAGTGACAGACCCGGCCCCCCACGGGAGGACCCAGAGCTGGCGTGATGGGTGTAGGGGTGGCAACTCCCGACCCGTCACTGAGCAGGCTTAGAGGAGGAGGAGGCTCCTGGACCGGTACCTCAGCCTCCTTTACGGGGCTGTTGGGGACCCTGCTTGGGCTTGGGGTGCCAAGCTTGAGCCTGCTGCTATTGCTGCTGGCCTCCTTGAAAGGAGGGCTGCCTAACCACAGGGGAAGAGTGCAGAAAAGGCTTCTCCTTGCGCTTCTGCTGGTTCCTGCCCGAAGAACCCCTCGCAGAGGTAGCATCCAAGATGGCACTGGACTCTATGCGCTGGAGGTGACCAGCCACTCCAAGACCGAAAAGGTCGGTGCCTAGGAAGGGCATGTCAGCTAACTTGTGCTGAGTATCCACCGGAAAGGAGGATAATCTCAGCCAGGCCCTGCGGCGAGTGGCCACTGCGGCTGCTAAGGATCGGGCACAGGAATCTCCAATGTCCAGGGCTGTCTGGAGCTGCTGTTTGGCAACAGCACTGCCCTGGTCACGGACTTGCTTCACTGTGGTTTGCATGTCCGCTGGGAGATGAGGGAGGACTTCATCTAATGACCCTAAGAGGGCATGAGAAAAGTGTGCCATGATCACAGCTGAGCTGGCCTGACGAAGGCCTACGGATGAGGCTACATAGACCTTCCAGGCAGAATGATCCATGTTCTTGGACTCCTTGTCCGGAGGGTGGTCAGTGTCAGCTGAGCTACCAGTGTGACAAAACACAGAAGCAGCCACAAGGCTTTCGGCCGAGGGATGCTCTGTGAACCCCGCCAGGGACCCCATGGGCACCATATACTTGCGGGCCATGCGGGCAGACGGAGCTGGACAGGAGGCAGGCCGCTGCCATAGCTCAAGGGCCGGGCCAACAATGGCTTCGGCCACTGGAAAGGCCTCTGTCGGAGTATCCCCCCGTTTGAGGATATCCGTGAGGGGGTATTCCGCCTTCATTTGGATAGGCTCCAAGGGCATCCCAGTAGATTCTGAAATAAGGTGGAGAATGCCCTGAAAGGAGGAAGGACCTTCCTCCAAACCTGCCACTGATTACTCGTCATCCCCCGGATGCGAGTGCAACCCAGTGGCACCCGTGTCTGAAGAGTCGGGATATAATGGTCTCACGCTTATGTATCCCTCGATGCGCCGAGGGCAATCGAGGACAACAGTGATGGACAGACAACAGGGCAGTCCGGTGTCTGTCCGGTCCTCTTTCGAGGGAGCCCCTCCCTGAGGCTGCTTAGGCGGTGGTTCCACCACAATAGGTGGGGAGACCGAAATAGGCCGAGCTGGAATACGTGCCGGCCCCACGGGGGTGGGGGTGGGGGGAACCAAAGCCTTCGGTTCTGGAGGGATCAGCATTGGCCTGAGAGGCGGGGGCCAAGTAATGGCCGGTGCTGCCGGCGGAGCTGGCTTTTGACCGGTCAGAATCAGCTGTTGCCACATGAGATCCTCATAACGTCAACGGAGTTTCCGTTGAAGTCTCTCCTCGTCCGAGAAGGATGAGGATCGATAGCGACACCTCTTTCTAGAGTGCTTGTGACCTTTCTTGGGTTTTTCGACCGAAGGGGTCCTGGTCCTCGATCGAGACTGACGGGGTCGGCTTGTTCGATCGGGAGACGCCGGAGTCGGAGAGAACCGAGGTTCTGACACCTTTCCCTCGATCGGGACACCCGAGGGCAGGGTCTCCTCATCGGGGGAGGAAAGGACAGGCGTCTTTGCTAAGGAGTCGTCGACCGGAGCTGGCGACAATGGCTCGATTGGGTCGAGAGTGATCTCGGCGGTTCAGCGTTCCTCGGTCTCGGTGCCTTGGCGGACGGAAGGTCTGAAGCGGCCGAGAAGCGGTCGACGGAAGTCGAGACCGCATGTTCCTGGGACTCGGACCTCTCTTGGTCCCAGGAATGTCTCCTTCTGGAGGAAGAAGACTTGGATTCCTTATCCCTCTTCCGAGGGCGGGAGGAGTGTAAGCCCGAGGGCGTCTCACCCCTGGTGGGGAGAGACCGGCACAACTCCCGAAAGGAACCAGTAAAAGTAGAGCCAAGGTTGAGATGTACAAAAAAGCTTTGACTGGCGGAAGCTTGGGCAGCTTCTTCTTTGAAAGCCGCCATCTGATCCAGCTGTTCGGCGGATCCCTCGGCCATGGAAACCGCCCACCTTACCTCCTTCGATTTCACCGGTGGATTGCGAACTCCGGTCTCCCCAATTTTAGGCGTGCTTTGCGGTCGTCCAGGACGTTGGGATGGAAGGCCAGACAGATGGTGCAAGCGGAGGTGTCATGTACAACACCTAAGCAATAGACACTCGAGAGGTGGGGATCGGTGCGTGACATTTTTTGGCTGCAAAGACACCGGCGAAATCCGGGGGACGATTTGTCCTCCATGTCCGATGCTCTAGGATCGGAGTCGTAAACTCTGATGAGTTTTAAAGAAAGCGGTGGTGAAAACCGACGTTGAGAATCCAGGGCCTGCGAACTGCTAAGGTAGCACGAGAGAACCTGAATCTTCCAGCAGAAAGGAACATCTGGCGTCATGGGGCTGAGCCGAGGTATTTACCACCTGGGTGGGTGGGAGAAACCAGCTTGAAGACTGTCCGGCAAGATTTAAAAGGGAAAGGGACATGCCAGAGAGTGTGGATGAACAACATATCCATGCTCCTAGAACACCTGTTTGTCTTTGTGCTATCTGATAGTAATAAAGAATTGTATTACCTGTGATATCTTTGGATTTGTGTTGTGTTTCCACCTACACATCTAGAACTTGGCAACAATCCGCAGCAAAAGTTTTTGAGAACTGAGCCTCAGATGTCAACTGGGTGATCACGTGGCATTTTCCTATCTTTTTTTCTTGCTCTATAAATTTTAACTGCAGGATAGCTATATAATGTATTTTCACGTTAAAGTGTTTAAATGATAGATGTGCAATGAGTTTTTCCTGTGCTTTGTGTAATGACATATGAGTGAAATATTTTGTATTAGTTTTTGTACAACGTTTTATGCATTTGTAATTGATATGTTCACTTGTTGCACTTTGATAATGATGTCTACACCTGGGGCTATTTAAAATGGTGATGTATCTGTTCTGGCCTCGCCCCTTGATGAAGGCTGTGAAGTCGAAGCACTGAGGGTTTTGGCTGGAGTTCAAGCTGAGCACAGTTTAAATAAATGTTGGCATTTCTGCCTTACATTGTGGAATCTGTGGGCTTCTGTGCATTCCTGCTGGTGAGAGTGCCGGTTTTCTCTGGGACTGCAGTTCCTACCAGCCTGGAGGCCACCTCACTGGCATTGTACGATGCCCTTCACTGGTGCCTCACCAACTCCAGGCCCTTGGCAGAAAGGCAGATGGCTTGTCTGACCAACTCTGAGGGTGGCATGGTGGCCAAGAGCTGACCCAGCTGTGCCCACAGGCACTTAATGTAAGCTGCCTGACGTGTGAGCCGAGATAACAACCTTTCTACCTAAAGCATCTGCCTGAGCAGTCAGCTTCAGGAGGTCGGGTACACACTGGCCACTGAGGCACTTTCTGAGTCTGCACAACCTCTTTCCCAGAGGTGGGATGAGGCACTGCTCCTGCAGATCCCGAGGGTGCGTAGTACCACTGCTGGACCTCCCTTGGGGCTGGAGGACATGTGAAAGGATGTCCCCAGACTGCCCTTGAACATTCTTCTAAGGCCGGGGGGATGACAGAGTTTACATAACTGAAATCTCCTAGAAGTCACAGCTGCAAGGACATAGTACTGTGGCTTGCAATGGGACCTACGTCCAGTGCCTGCACCATGTTTACCAGGAATCTTGGGTACAGGGAGTACTCAAGGTGCCGAGGACAGGTGAAGAGACGATTCCGTGTCCTCAGTGGAGGATGTTGCTGGAGAGTAGGCACTGGACATGGAAGTGAGTAGCATCAAGACCATGGATGGTCCCTGGGGCGACAATGGCACTGCGCCCAGTGTTGGGCCCAGGACTGACACCATGGCCGGTGCCGCGCCTGTTGTCAGAGGCGGTGTCAATCCCACTCCAAAGCCACGGGGGCTGCTAAGGGGACAGACCAACGTCACCGCCTTGGCAACCATGTGCTGCATGACCTGAGTGTCTGCCCCTCTCCTGACACCACAAATGATGCCAGTAGCGGACCCCATGTCTGGCTGGCACCACCCTGCTCACCAACACTGTGAACGGCATCAGGAGCTGGGGTGGCACAAGGCCATGACCTCCAGGTGTACAGAGGTGTAGACCAAGCATATGGCTTTGGCCTCACCATGGGGGACATCTGCTGCTCGGGGCAGTCAGACGTGGGGGGGAGAGGTGCACAGCCAGCCGCCCAGAAGGAATCAGCTGTCCACAAGACCCGATACCCTGTACCCCCGATGCCTCATTAGATGAGGTCGAGGAGAACCCTGTGCTTCCTCAACACCACAGGTGCTGGGAAAGGGGCCAGGGGAAAGGTCCAGAGATAATGCCTTGGCCTTTTTTTGTGATGCATGCCTCTGTAGATGGGGATCAAGTGACCCAACATCGTTGCATAGATTTCTAATGCGCGATGATCCATGGAGGAGCAGGCGTTGCACACATCCATGACGTGAAACGAGCCAAGGCACGTTCAGCAATGCTGACGGCAATCTGTTGCCGTGATGGGTTTCCACGTGGGCAAAGGCGCATGATGGGGGCTGATGGTCTTTCTTCTACTTCTTTCCCTTTTTCTCTGGTTTCGCATTGCAAAAAATAACAGGACAAGAAATGGCACTGCAGACAGATTTCAGCAGTGACGCAGAAGAAACTGAGTCGATGACAGTCGAACGGAGGCACTGTCGCTCCCACAATATGTACTCGATGGCAGGAAGAACAGAACTGAGGTGCGTGAGGGAGCCAGTGACAGTTATTGGCTGGCACACACGGCACCACGTGAGGTGTGCAGGTGCCATCAGTAGCTGACATCGGCTCCCTCCCTGCAAAAAAATAATTGAACAAACGTGCTCTTATTGGGTCCTACTGCCTCCGGCTCCTGACCGATTAGTGAGAATCAATGGTGAAAATGGATTCTTAGATCTGGAGAGAAAAGAAGGTATACTTGTACTTGACGTTTTTTTTTTGTTAATATTTATATTTCCCCTTATGAAGAACAAAAAACGGCCAACTGGCGCATCACAGAGGAACCCCCTTAAGGTGCATCAGCTTGACAGGCATGGCCTGGCAGGACAGCAAGATGGCCATGTTTTAGAGCAGCTCTGTGGCTCATCCAACCTACTCCACACCAGCAAGTAATCAATATTAGCAGCAACTAACTCACTGATGACATAGGCCAAAAATACTCCAAGAACCAGACGCAACTCCCTTTCAAAACTGCAGGGGAACCCCTGACACGGAGAGGCCTACCAATGTGCCAAGGTGCGCTAACACAAGAACGGGCCCGACCATGAAGCAGCCCACCTCCACACCACACGACCTGCAGCAGCCAGCACTTACACTGAAATTTCTCTGCATCTTCCTCTTTCAACTAAAACTGGAGATGAAGACAGGCTTCGAGAACCTCTCAGCCCCATCCTCCCGTACACAGCACACAGTCCATGATCTTAGAGAGACTGTGGATGGCTCCCGTACACAGCACACGGTCCATGGTCTTAGAGAGACTGTGGATGGCTCCCGTACACAGCACACGGTCCATGGTCTTAGACAGACTGTGGATGGCTCCCGTACACAGCACACGGTCCATGGTCTTAGACAGACTGTGGATGGCTCCCGTACACAGCACACGGTCCATGGTCTTAGACAGACTGTGGATGGCTCCCGTACACAGCACACGGTCCATGGTCTTAGACAGACTGTGGATGGCTCCCGTACACAGCACACGGTCCATGGTTTTAGACAGACTGTGGATGGCTCCGTACACAACACAGGTCCATGATCTTAGAGACTGTGGATCGCTCCGTACACAACACCACGGTCCATGATCTTAGAGACTGTGGATGGCTCCCGTGACACAGCACCACGGCCCATGATCTTAGAGAGACTGTGGATGGCTCCCGTACACAGCACACGGTCCATGATCTTAGAGAGACTGTGGATCGCTCCCGTACACAGCACACGGTCCATGATCTTAGAGAGACTGTGGATGGCTCCCGTACACAGCACACGGTCCATGATCTTAGAGAGACTGTGGATGGCTCTCGTACACAGCACACGGTCCATGATCTTAGAGAGACTGTGGATGGATCCCATACACAGCACATGGTCCATGATCTTAGAGACTGTGGATGGCCACACTGAGTGTCTGGATGAAATGGAGGGACGACTTGCGACGCAGGAGGCTGACTGAAATCAGTTACAATGCTTGTGGCACAAAAGAAAATCAAGGAACTCGAAGAGGTGGCAGACGACCAGGAGAACAGGGAACACAGAAACAACGGTCATGTGGTTGGTCTGCTGTAGGGTGTGGAGGGCCGGGACCCACTACAGTTTCTATGAACTTGGCCACCCTAGGTGCTGGGTCTGGCTTCAGACTGGAAACGTGAGCTACAAAGAGCACACCACTCTCTGGGGTGCAAGCCAGAGGCTGACAAAAATCAAAGGAACTTCCTAATTAAATTCCTGAGATACCAGGATATGCACCTAGTGCTGCAAATGGCAAAAGGACAGCTCAAGGTTTCTAATTCACTGGTTCATACTATATTTTCCCAGACTACAGTCGCTGTCATCAATCAAAACACAAGAATTCAACAATATAAAAAGACGGCTCCATTCGGAAAACTGGCAGTTTGCACACTTGCATCTCTGTGGCCTAATCGGCCACAAGGGAAGCCACCATGGGGACATTTACATCCACCGCAGCGATGCAGATTTTCCTAGATCAGGAGAGAACAACTACCGAGGGCAGATCGGGCCCTCGCAGAACAGGATTGAGCACTTGATTCAATATCTGCTGAACATTTACACTAGATCAGGAGAGAGCAACTACCGAGGGCAGATCGGGCCCTCGCACAACAGGACTGAGCACTTGATTCAACACCTGCTGAACATTTACACTAGATCAGCAACCTAGTCTGGTGGCTGCTTGGGGGGGGGGTAGATAGCATGTCTCATGGATTGAAGGGTGTTTAACTGCCTTCCCTGCTTCCGTAAACTGCTGATCGGTGACCAGGGGAGGGCTGTCATAACGATGCTACCATCTGCTGAGTCTGCATAGTACATTGGGCTTTGAAACAAGGTAAGATTCCCCTTGCACCTAGATGGTCTCTGTCTTTAAACTGCAAAAGGCCATGGCGCTAATGGGTGGGTGGGCGGGCTTTGTACTGTGTACGATATCATGGGCCCAGACCATTGCGCAACCATCTTTCACCCTCTGTGAAGCAACCCCAACCCCTTTGGAACTGACAGGAAATCTCTGAGATAGAAGAATGACTCAATTTACAAACAGCTCGAAACTCTTTTTCTCATTAAGGACTTAACTACTAATTACTTGAGTCAAATTCTATGAGGAGACTGCAGTCGAGACCTTGCAGCCTAGTTTTGATGCCTTGCTCCACTTTTGAGAACGCTTTGCTACTTCAGATGGTTCAGTGGATGGGGGAAGGGGGGGTTAGTGCGACTGATGAACCAGAGGGTACTGAACTGTCTTCTTGTGCCCTACAACTGTTGCTTGACAGACAGGGCAGGGAAGTCATGGCTAGACACAGATGCGTGTTGGGAGTACACAGATCTTTGGGCTAGGTATGGTGAGGTGAACCACCCCCTCTGCACCTTAACGGTTTACTAATTAACATCGAAGGGGGGCCGTGGCGCTAATGGGGGGGGGGTGGGGACATGCCCTGAAATGTGTGCAATGTCCTCAGGCCCAGATAGTAACTTCTTAGACTCTTCCTCTCCATAAGGCTACCACCACCCCACTTGAATTGGCAGGAAACTCCCCCAGATGAAATAAAAACTTCTTCACCAAGGGCTGAAAACTGTCCTCTGCTCTATGGTCCTGATATCTAACTGTTCAGGAGGATTGTACTCGGGACCTTGCAGCCAGGTCCTAGCCCCCTGGTCCACTTGTAAGGGTGCTCTGCTGTTAAAGTGGTTCTGTGGACTCTTCACAGTATTTAGTTACAACAGCTCTACAAGCTGGCTGTGCTTCATGTGTATTTCTGGCTAATGTTCCTCTCTATACGTTTATATGTTGTTTTTACTCTTATGCCACCAAATACAGTTACAAGGGTTGGATGGGCCGTCGGATTCCACCATGAGTTTTGATGGTCAACTATGGACCTACGTGGGGGGCTGGGGATGTGGGCAGTTGAGCCTGTTGCTCCAGTTGGGGATGGGGGCAAAAGGAACAGATTTTGGCTGTTGTCTGTATTTACAACATGGGAATTGTTAGTTAAGGGGGAGGGATATCAGCCCTGTTTGGCTAGAGGGAAAGTTTTTAAAATGGTTTGAACGTCAGTGCCACTGCAAGGTTGGTGGTAGGGGGCCACAGAGGAGTGAAAGGAAGCACTTGGACCACAAATTATGGTGGTCATTAATGCCAAGTCTCAACATTCTGACATGGGATGCTAATGGTTTAAAAATGGTGGTGAAAAGAAAGAAAGTGCGGTCAACAGTTTAGAAGTTAAAGGGAGCATTATTTTACTCCAAGACACACAAAAGCAGAAGTAGCTAAAATGACACGCTGCTGGGGGAAGGGGACGACTCTGGTGGTGTCCTGTTTTTCCTCCAGGACGCGGGGAATAGCAGCATGGTTTTGACAGGAACTAAGGGTGCAAATCTTACGAAAAATGAAAGCCCCACCCCCCAGGGCAGAATTACAACTGTGACAGCAGAGGTCGACAGGGATACATACACCCTGCTCTCTCTCTCTCTCTCTCTAAGAGCCAAACTATGACTGTCCAGATTTTTTTAACCAGATGGCACTCACCTTGGACGCTCTCCAGTGTTGAGGAGAGACTTCAATACCCCGTGGGATTACATTCTCGATAGCTCAGCCCCTCTCACGTGCCCGCCTCCTAAGACCTTCTTAAGCTCTCTGCAGAATGGCTAGAGAGTGTGCCCTCACTGAAGTCAGGAGGACTTTGCACCCCTGTACTACTAAATATGCCCACTGCTCCCTTGCTCTCGTGAGTTGCACTAGGACAGATCTAATACTTCTGTCCTCTCCTGCTTCAGAAAATCAGTTCTGCCCAGTATCACCCTATCCTTCACTGTGACCACTCACCGCTGCTTGTTGTTCTGGAGGAGGGGGAAGCCCCTGGGGCCCCCAAATGGAGATGGGCCCCAGGTCACTAGTTGGTGACCATTCTCGGAAGCAGATGACAAAAAGCGCTTTCACAGTTTTTCACAACAAATGAGGCGACATCTCAGATGGGGTCAGGTGGGAGGCGATGAAAGCATACGTACATGGCCCAGTCTCAGGCACAAGATAAACTGGGCCGAATGCGAGTCGCTCCCTCTGGGAAAGGGCCCGGGCCCATCCTGGCGGTCCCAGGTTTCCCAATACACCCATCCACACAATTAAATTACCTGGGGGTCATACTCCCACGAAAGTTATCCCAGTTGTGGTCCCTCAACTAGTCTGTTCTGGCCAGCGCTAGAGAAGACTGTGAGAGAGGGAGGGGCTCTCCCCTTACATTAATGGGCAGGGTAAATATCACCAAGATGTGATCAGGAACTATTTTCACTTTCCTTTTTTTTCTTTCCTTTCCTGGCTGCACGGAGCAGGCCAGGGCACTGAGGGACAGTGGCAGATTGGGGTAGCCATCCCGGCCGCTCAGGGCGGGTCAGGGCACCGGAGAACGATGGCAGCAGCCAGAGGGATTTTTCGGCAGCCAATCCAGCCAAAGGGAACCAGATGCAAGTGCGCCAATCGGGTGCAGAGGAAGGCAGCAAATTGGAAGCTGGGACGGGGAATACGTAAGCCTGGGCAGCCTTTAAAGCTGCCCAGCTCGTATTTTCCCACAGGAGCTGTTTTCTCATTCTTTATCCGGCCGCACAGAGCAGGCCAGGGCGTGGATTGTGTCCCACACCACCCACCCCGGCCCCAACCTCTATCAAGTGCCCGGGAAGGGCGGAGCTAGGAAATCAGGAAGGATCCCATTGGCAGCTAGCAAACAAGCTGGAAGGAGCTGTGCACTTTATCCCCCCCCCCCATCAAAAAAAACGACAAAAAAAAAAACTGTCCGGAGAAGGACTTTGAGGAGGAGAAAAAGAGCTCTGGAGTTAAGCTCATTGCTGGAAGGGGGGGGACACCCTCTCCAGCCTCTGGAGTTTAAGCCTAACCTAGGTACTGTAACTGTTTATAATGAAACTGTTTACTGTGAAGTACCATACCTAGTAACAGGGGGGTACCTGTTTACTGTGGGACTGTATCTAGGATTAGTGGGTGACCTGCTTAGTGTGTAGGTGTGTATCTTGGACCAGTAGGGAACCTGGTGGTTCACCCAGGGAAACCTACCTGGAGAGGGATGGGACCACACGTCATTAGGGCTGGCATCTTTGGGAGGGTGGTGGGGTGCACAGGGTGTGGGGCAGCCATGATGCTGGACTGGGCTTGGAAGTTCAGTGGCTGCCCAGTGGGCTACCAGCTGGCACAGCTCAGGGAGGAGGTTGCAGGAATTAGGAGACAGCTGGGGGGAGGTATGGTTGGGGGAAAGGGCAGGGGCTTTCCCATGGGGCTGTACTAAGCACTAGGGGTGGGGGCATAGGGAAAAGAGTGCAGGAGAGTACTCTGGGGTCACACAGGGACCATGACAGAGGGGGACCAATAGAAGGACACTCCGAAGGAAGTATGCAGATATCTGGGGATCCTGACAGAGGGAGCCCGAAAGGAGGGCACTCCCAAAGAAGCAGGCAAGTGGCTGGGGCTGGACAGAAGGAAGCAAGGTGGGTCGGTGGGTTGGACCTTAAGCTCAGCAACTGCTTGAATCCTCCACTTCTGCTTGAGGAGGAGGGAAGTGCTGGGGTGGTGATGTAGCCATGACGGAGGCAGTTAGAGATGGAAAGGGAGTGGGGGATAGGAGGCGGGGGCCGGAAAACAGAAAAAATAGAGGGAGAACATGGAATGCGCGTGGAGCTGGGGGGATCAGAGCAGGCTGAGGAGGGGGTAGAAGGAGGAAAGCACAAGGAGAAGGACCAGTTGGGAGGAAAGGGCAAGGAGAAGGACCAGAAGTACAAGGAGGATACAGTAAAGGGAGCTGAGGGTTTAGGCCAGGGGAGCACGACAAGCAAGGAGGGGCTGAACGGAGACAGGAAGGAAGGGAGGACAAGCCAGGCTAGATTAGCAGATGGGGTGGAAGGACCAGTCACGAGCAGTGACGGGGGGGGTGGAGTTAACGGTGCTCAGAAGGATACTCAGGAGGAGTGAGGTATAGAATCGAAGGGGGAAAGGGTGGCAGGTGGCACCCAGATTTGGGGGGCAAGGAGGGGCTGGTAGAAAGGACGAGGAGGGACATGGAAAGGGGGGTGGAGGAAAGGGTGTGGTTAGAGTGCTCCTGTTGGGTGATTCCATGATCAGGGGTATCAAATGGAGTAGGTAGGGGGAAGCCTGCCCGGTTAGAACAAAATGCTTCCCTGGACTAATGGTGCACAGGGCCAAGCACGAGGTATATCAACTGACTGTGGAAGTTCCCCAGACATACTGATCCACTTCGGTACCAATGACGTCGAGGGAAATAATGAGCTGGAGATACAGGAAAAGTTCAGGGAGCTAGCAAGGGTTTGTCGTGATGTAGGATGTGCGATTTCCTTCTCGGAGATCCTGACGGTGCTGAGGGCTAGTGGGTAAAACAAGACGATGATTAGGGAGATAAATCAGTGGCTTGGGGAGTGGTGTGGGGCCAGCAGGTATGTGTTGATGGGGGACTGGGGGAGACCTGGGGGGATAAGGGGCTGTATGTTAGGGATAGGCTCCATCTCAATTTGGAGGGGAGGGAAATCCTTAAGCTGAAAATAGAGGGGTTCGTTGGTGAAAGGTGGGGTTTAAACTTGTGATGGGGGGAAGAGATGGGAGAAGAGGCTGTCGAGGGGGGTCTGATAAAGGAGGGACTCTGTCTCCACCCCCTCCGGGGGAGCTGGAGAAATGCAGGACAAGACCGACTAGTAAGGTGCAGACAGGGGGGAGATAGAGGCCCCATGGGAATGTGAGCAGGGGAACTGGGAGTATAGGGAAGGGGTGGATGGTGGTCCTGCTAAATGACAGGAGCTTGGGCAATAAAATGCCTGAGCTCCAGGTGATGCTAGCTGAGGGAGAGGTGGATGTGGCAGCTGTCACTGAGACCTGGGCCACCACAGGGCAAGACTGGGACCTGAACCACTATGTTCAGGAAGGATGGGGGGGGAAGGGGCAGCATTGATAGTCAATAACTGCATTGGCATAGGAGGAGTGGAAGAAGTGAAGAGGAACATGGAGGTGATTTGGATCACCTTGATAACAAGGGGAAGGGGGCAAGAGAGTAAAAATAGAAGTGGTGTACAGACCCCCTTCGCTGGCGAGGGAACTGGAGAACAGTCTGGTGGCAGATGGGAGACATTGTAGATTGGGCAGAGGAAGCGTGGTGGTGTTGGGGGACTTAAACATGCCAGGAACAGACTGGGGGACTATGACATCCTCGGTGGTCAGGGAACAGAGGTTGTTGGATGTCTTTCAGGACACATTCCTAACCCAGCAGGTGGGGGAGCCGACCAGGGAGGTGTGGATACTGGATGTGGTCCTGGCAGACAGTGACCAGATTGGGGGCCTGGAGGTAAGGGACTCATTGGCGGGGAGTGACCATGCCACGGTCTGGTTCTGCCTGGACCTAGGAGGGGAAGAAGGCTGCACAAAGACAGAGGTAACTGACTTCAGGGGGGTGGATTTCAAGGAAATGGGAAAGATCCTTAAAGAGCATTTGGACGGGATAGGCCGGACAAGGATGCTGACAGTAGGTGGGAAATCATCGGGGGTAAGATGCTACCACCAAAGAGTGAGACACAAAGGCAGAAGGGCCCGAAAACCCTGCTGGTGGACCCGGGAGGTTCAGGAGGTGGTGAGGGAAAAGAAGGCGGCCTGTAGGTGTTTCAAGTGCTCAAGGACTGAAAAGGTTCGAGGGGAGTATGAGCTGATGGCCAGAAGGGCCACTAGGGTGGTGAGGGTGGCTAAGGCAAGGAAGGACAAGAACCTGGCCAGGGAAATTAGAAGGAACAAGGGGTTCTTTAGATACATTGGGGAAAAATGAAGGGTGAAGGGGCAGATTAGCAGGATTAAAACAGGGGAGGGATGGGCACAAGACCCGGGGGAGCAGGCTGAGGTACTAAATGAGTACTTTGCCTCAGTTTTACCAAGGAAAATGGGGGCATCATACATGGGAGGAGACGGTGAAACTGAGGAGAGGGGACCCTTACTGATCGGCAGGTCTGGGGAGGGGGGGGGAGCCATCACTGGCAGGAGGGAAGGAAGGCAAAACAGGGGGATGAGGAAGCAGAGGTGGAAATCACGGTAGAGAGAGTGACAGAAGCCCTCAGGTTCCTTAAGGCGGAGAAAGCACCGGGGCCGGATAAATTACATCCCAGAGTACTGAGGGAATTGGCGGATGTCCTAGCGAAACCCCTGGTGGAGTTTTCAGCATCTCTCTGAGGATGGAGTGGGTGCCCCAGGACTGGAAGATGGCGCATATAGTGCCTATCCACAAGGGTGGAGCAAGGGAGGTGGCAGGGAACTACAGGCCTGTCAGCCTGACATCAGTGGTGGGCAAGGTGATGGAGGGTATTGTCAAGGAGGGGCTAGACGGGAAAGTGGAAAAGACGGGGTGCCTGGATGATAGACAGCAAGGCTTCGTCCCAGGAAAATCGTATCAGACAAACCTTGTGGAGTTCTATGATTGGGTGACGAGTGCTCTGACATAAGCAAGGGTGTCAGGAGTGAGATGAGTCTCTTTGCGGATGACTCAAAGCTGGGGGCGGTGGTCGATGGGGAGGGTGGCCCTACAGGGGGACCTAGAGGCTCTGGAAAGGTGGTCTAGAAAGTGGAAGCTGAGGTTCAATGCAGGGAAATGCAAGGTACTGTACCTGGGAGCCAGAAACCCGGGCCAAGTGTACACCTGGGGGATGGGGGGAATGCTACAAGTCTCGATGGCTGAGAGGGACCTGGGGGTGGTGGTGGATGTCAAGATAAACAACTTGGAGACTTGTAGGAGGGCAGCGGCCAAGGATGCTGGGATGCATCGCTAGGGGGATCACCTCCAGAAGAAGGGAAGTGATACTCCCTCTGTATAACTGCTTAGTGAGGGCGCACCTCGAGTACTGCGTGCAGTTTTGGAGGCCACACTTAAAGAGGGACATTGGACACCTGGAGAGGGTCCAGAGGAGGGCAACCAAAATGATCTGAACCTTGGGGGAAAGGACCTACGGGGAGAGACTCAAAGAGCTAAATATGTACACCTTGGAAAAGAGAAGGGACGGGGGGACATGACAGAGGTCTTCAAGTACATGAAGGGGGTAAATAAGGGAGGCGCAGTCAGGGTGTTCTGAAGGAAGGGGGGGCAACTAGAAGGCATGGGTGGAAGCTGGAGGGGGGGAGACTCAGGGAAGAAAGGAGGAGGAGGTGCTACTTCACTGAGAGGGTGGTAGAACCATGGAATGCGCTGCCCGGGGGGCTGGTGGAGGCAGAGACTGTGGAAGGGTTCAAGAGTGGGTGGGACAGGTACAAGGGAAGGGTTGTGGAAGCAAAGTCCAATGCAGCGGGAATACCCTGCACTGGGAAGGGAGAAGCCCAAGAGGGCGGGGGGGGTGCAAGGTCAGCTCCCAGGGCAGGGGATGACCAAACGAGCAGACACGAAAGACCGCTAGGCCTATTCTGCTAGCATTTCAGTATGTTAGTATGTGTGTTCTCCTGAAATTCCTCTACATGTTTCAGCTCCTTCCTTGCTGGGTCCCTCTCAAAGCCTTTACCAAACTTAAAGGGATCCTCACTTCGTTCCTCTGGAAGGGTGGGGGAGCTAGACTCCACAAAAAGATTCTGCAGGCAACTTCTGGGGAGGGGGGCAGGACTCACCAAATTTTAGACACTATTACTTGGCCTCACAGCTGGGGTGGACAGGGATGTTGTCCCAACCTGGGGTCCACCAAGCACTATATAGCCCATTGGCCATCTCCAGCCCTGAGCTCTGGGGTAGCCAAGAGACTCACAAATCCCTTTACTTGAATTCTGATGTGGGTCTGGCTAAGTGCGCATAAAATTGTGGCACACCCACTGCTTCTATCCCCACATGCTGGGATTTGCAATAGACTATGAAAGGAGCTGGGGACCGTCCTGGGAGGGATGCCCTCTCTTGGTGGCAGTCTAAAGGTCTAAGCACCACTGCACAACTGTATGAAGGTGGAATTCTTAAATCATTCCTGCACCTGGGAAAATGATTCGCATTGAGACCACACGATTTTTCCCTATACCTGCAAATCAGGACTTGTATCGGCACCCTTGACCAGGCACCCAAGGGAACCCTCCTGGAGGAAACACTTATTCAACAGCGGAATGGCAACAGGCCACTAAAAAAGGTCTATAGTACTCTAGTGGGGAATGGGAATGACCTGATGGCCACCATGAAGCTCAGGTGGGCAGAAGACCAGGCTCCCCTCCCTCTCAGAGGGAAACTGGTGCAATGGTTGTGAAGAAGGGTCTCACTAGCTCAACAAACAACTGCATCAGGCAGATCCAGAACAATTTCATCCAAAGGGTTTTATTTACTCTGGCCCTAGCCAGAAGGATCTATCCCAACACCTCAGATACCTGCCCAAAACAGGTTATCTTCTACCACGTGGTATGGGCCTGCCCCAAAGTGCACCCTTTTGGAAGGTGGAGGAGTGACCTCCCTAGCCATGGTGCTAGGGCCCCCGAAGGTTGTCCAACCACAGACCCTTCTAGTGGGCATTATCCCCAGAGGCCAGCCCTGGATTAGCTCACTCTCCATGGAACTTAGGCCCAGCCATGGCAAAAAGAGTGACAGCCTAAGAATGGCTGACTGGGTCCGCACCACTGTTAGCAAAAGGGGAACTCAGTTGTTCGAAGGTGAGTGAATGTAGTATTCCACACAGGGCAGATCCCAAATGTATGCCGAAATGTGGGTCCCGCCAGATGGGGCTACTGGCACTGTCCTTCTATCAGTCTAACTCTACTCTTGCCCTAACTTGGTGGAGAATGTGTAAGTGAACCATGACATACATAATTGGGGGATGGGGCAGGGGGACCCTGACAGAGAAAGACCCTCAGCTGTGATCTCCTCTGGGACTACTGTACCGTTGTGGAATGCTACAATATATCTCTGAACAGATCTACTATGTTAACTGTATTTGCTCGTATCCTGGTGCAGCGGGGTCTTCCTTATTCCTGTAACCTTATACAACAGTGAATGTACTTTCCATTAACTGGTATGCTATACCATGTACTATGTACTGTGCGATCTGACCCTTTAATAAACAGTTTAAAAAAAAAAAAAGGTGCGTCAGCTTGAGGCCTATGCCGATAAAACTGAAGCTGAAAGCTGTGAGCATCCAGGCTGTTGAGTATGCAGCACATCTGGGAATAACAGCCCTGATTCGATGCCCTTACGAAAAACCGAAAGGGACTGTGGGTGGGTTAGTGTGACTCTATGGAGAAAGCACCCTTGGAGGTCTAGATCCTATCTTCCAAGAGTCAATCTTCTCCATACAGTCCCACTCTTTGGTTGAGTAGCAAGCTTCTATTATAAGAGAGAGGTGCAGGTTTAACCTGAGGCCCAAGACTCTCAGTCCTCGGTCAGGGAAAACCAAACAGAAGGTTCACCTGGCTCATCTTGAATGTAGCCGGTCTTGAGAAACTAGAAGGATAGCTGGATCTGACAGACGCTGCATCATTCACTGTGAAAAAAAAAGGACTTCCCCCAGTATGGGCCTTATGGTGGGAGATCGGACCTAGCTGGGACAGGCATAGTCATAACATCTGTCTGAGACAAACAGCAGATACTGCTGAGCATGAGGCCACTTTGGCAGCATCATAAGATGCCCCAGTCTGGTGTCAGGCTGTCTCCATACCATTAGCAGCTATGTCAAGGCTGGCCCAAACTTTGTCACTTGCGAACATCTGAAAGAGAAGTGCATGCATCTGAGACCACAGGCACTACTGGTATGCCACCATGTGTGGCTAGTGTGACGCTACAGTGAGGGATGACTTGGCCATGGACTTTTCACCTCAAAGCATCCATCTGTCTGTAGTCCAACGAATTAAGGTACAGCCAAGTCACAGATATGGGTCTACTCCCGAATGGCATCAAGAGATGCCAACCTCACAGTGGAATGACTGAGATCCCCAGAAGACCCAAATGGAGCCAGGTAACAATTTAGAAGGCCTCGTAGAGTGTGAGAATAGTGAAGGGACAACTTCAGTTCGTCATGGTGGCCTATCCCAGTGCAAAATGCAGGAAGGGCTCACGACTTTGACCAGACTGGGCAACATCAAGAAGTCCAATGGCATGACTCTGGTGTTTACGGCCACTAGATAGTGCCATTCCAGCCCCTCTTTCATCTCCCTTATGAATCGCTGAAAGAGAATATATTCAGCAGCACAGAAGACATGTAGAGAGAATTTGCTGTTCTCCGAGAAGGATGTTGAAGGAGAGAGGCCATATTGCCACTGCAGGATGGAGCTTGGGAAGGTACTCCGAAGAGCACAGGTTAGCCTTCCTATACCAATGTTTCTCGTTCTCCATCCACTGCTGGAACTGTTGCTGAGTTAACTGGCCCAGGGGTTTGAGGGACTCAGCCACACTACAGAACACTGACTGTGGCACTTGAGGTGGCAACCTAAAGGATATGTTAGTGGCTCGGGGATACACCAATCTCGTGCCCTGTCAAGTACTCTGTGGTCTGCCTGGAGTTATCGCTGGACAAGAGGAGCAACTAAGACCTCCCAATCCAGTGAACCCCACCTCCAGTGGTGGCCAGAGGACAGATGTCCAAAGGGACAGCCCCTGGTCTAATGCCAACTGGTCAGTTTCCAGTGAAACCCTGCTTTGACACAGACACTGGCAGCAGCTGTGACACAGACACTGGCCTCAATACCAAGACCCACACTAACACCAGCACTGACAGCTGCATCAACTCTTGAGAGCAGAGCAGCAAGCCAAATTATACCAATGCGAGAACTGGTGCCAACACTCTGTCGATGTCGTTGACAATGGTTGGCACCAATGAAGGAGCCGACCATGATAGGTTCTCCTGGAATTGCCCAGAAGGGGTCGGAACATTTGATGCCACCATTAGATACTCAGTCACAACCCCAGCTTGGTGGGTTCATGGAGAATTCAAAATCTCAACTGTCTCCAAAGAGGGGTGTTAAGATTGTGAAGAACGATCTAGGGACCTACCTTGAGGCCAGCTGTGTCGTGAAACTGTGGACATGGTTGTCCCATCTTCATAGCATTAAACTCCAATGTACAGTAGTCAAAAGCAAAGCAGGTGCCGGAGGTCAGCATGTCATGGTCAGGCCCAAGATAGTGGAACTATAACAAACGCTGGTCAGTATAGGCGAGTGCTTACCTTCACTAGTACGTCTGGAAAAGCATCTTCCTAAGACTTTGGGGGTAAACCTTTTTTTACCCAACATAATCGCAGCAGAAAGAAAACTAGAAAACTATGGAAGAAAGAGAAAAATCA
This sequence comes from Neoceratodus forsteri, assembly GCA_016271365.2. NCBI lineage: Eukaryota > Metazoa > Chordata > Ceratodontiformes > Ceratodontidae > Neoceratodus > Neoceratodus forsteri. The sequence goes on from CM057458.1 coordinate 7,537,131, forward strand.
CTGAGGCAGTGTTCATCTGCTCCCACGGTGCTCACTTGACAGTGGGAAAACCAGAACTGAGACATTTAGGGTGTCGACAACAGTTACTGGTTCTGGAGGACACTGCTGTGCTTGTGCCAGTTCCGACACAGTCATCGGGCACACTCACTAAAAAAGTTTGCTCCAGTGGGGTCCCTAGCGCCTCCGGTTCCAAAACCAGAAAGTGGGATTCTATGGAGAAGACTGATTCTTGGAAGGTCGAGATTTACTGTGCTAGTTCCTGACTGCTTACCAGGATTAAATACATCATGACTAAATAAATATCTCAATAAGAAACAGTAATGTGGGACGCAACTGTAGGTGTAACAGGTAAAGGTCTTACAGTAACTCCGCACAGCAAATCTTACCTAGCCATAAATTAACATTACACAAACTTGAAGCAGCACAACAAAGTCCACAATTTCATAGTGCAACAGGTTATTACAAGGCCACTGACCATGTAGCTGTTAGAAATTCTTTAGGTAAGGTAACTTAACAAACCAGAGTCATCGTTATATGGTAAAGGGGAGGGGGACAGAGACGAACACAAATGAATGAAACATAAAGGATGAGAAGAAAGGAAAGAGTAATGATGAAAAATGATGGTTGTACCTTAAAGAACCCTGCTTCAGGCCCGCACCTGTCATACACATTCTTGGCTCTACCTATAGCCATGATAATACCTTGCATGGTTGGGCTCAGCATGACCTGCCACGGGGGTGGAAGGCAAAAGGTAGGAATCATTACTCCTGTACATATCACTGCTCAACATCTCAAGTAAAACACAGTTTAGTGCATGCATGACGAGAAGTCTGCAGCATGCAGTTATTAAGGTGTTAATAGCTCACACTATAAATTAAACTAGAAACAGAACCCACACTGCATTGCCTTTTAGTATGTATAAGCTACTTTGCCTTGCAGAGCACAAAATGAATATAACAGCTGGCACTACCCTAGGACAGCTTGAATGCAGAAAAGCAGCTTCTCCCCTCAGAGACTTTACATCTAAATCTATATTAAAGGTGTGTGTGTGTGTGTGGGGGGGGGTCTCAGGTGGTGAAAATAAATTCATTGTTAGCATTCCAGCCATAATATTTTTATAGTTTGTTCATAATTATATTTCTTTGTTTAGTTACGAGTTACTGGCCAGGACAGGTAAAAATAACCTGTTTTATGTGTGACAGGGTCGGGGGAGTGGTTATAAAAGCTTTGGAGTGTGACAGAATGAACAGGTGTAGTACAAGAAAGAACAGAAATAAACTCCAGATAGTTCTTACACAATTACAGTGCAGTGACTAAAATGAGGTGCAGATAAACCAAAACTTCGGAGGAAGGTGCAAGTACAAAAAGGTACAACTGCACGCAGTGACATCTACAAAAGATATGTATACATTACCACGGTGAGCAGTAACATAGAAACATATGGCAGATAAGGGCAACTGGACCCACCCAGTCTGCCCATTTTTATTCATTCATTACAGTCTCAGAATTTGACATACCTTTGCGTCAGAGACTCATTTACAAAGGTTCCATGTCCAAAAGAAATCATAACAATTAGCTAAATACAACAATGTAACAAAAACATGAAATGGTATCACCAAAAAAAAAAAAAAAAACAATTAGAGTAGTCATTATATCTGACTGTCTTCATTTTTGCTGCAGACCCCACCTGATCTATAGCGCTGTCTCTTCCTTCCCCTTACGTACCTCAACCTCAACAGCAGTGACTGCTGAAGGCACAGGGAGCACCATACGGCAAGGGGGTGAAGGAGGTGACAGAAAAAGGAGAGGGGGAAAGCAGGAGGCACGTAATAAAAGGAGCAGGTAAGAGAGGGAGAGAGGAAGGAGAACTAATTGCAGGAGTAGATGTGAGTAGAGAGGTGAGAGGAGGGCTCGCTCCAGGAGCAGGTGTGAGTAGAGAGGTGACAGGAGGGCTCGCTCCAGGAGCAGGTGTGAGTAGAGAGGAAAGGGAAGGGCTCGCAGCAGTATGAGGTGTGAGTAGAGAGGTGAGGGGAGGGCCGCCAGGAGGAGGTGGGAGTAGAGAGGTGAGGGGAGGGCTCGCTGCAGCAGGAGGTGTGAGTAGAGAGGTGAGGGGGGCTCGCTGCAGTATGAGGTGTGAGTAGACAGGTGAGGGCTTGCTGCAGTATGAGGTGTGAGTAGAGAGGTGAGGGAAGGGCTCACTGCAGTATGAGGTGTGAGTAGTGAGGTGAGGGCTTACTGCAGTACGAGGTGTGAGTAGAGAGGTGAGAGGAGGGCTCGCTGCAGTAGGAGGTGTGAGTAGAGAGGTGAGGGGAGGGCTTGCTGCAGTATGAGGTGTGAGTAGTGAGGTGAAGGGATGGCTCGCTGCAGGAGGAGGTGTGAGTAATGAGGTGGAGGGGAGGGCTCATGCAGGAGGAGGTGTGTGAGGAAAGAGGTGAGGGAGCTGCAGGAGGAGGGTGAGAGAGAGGTGAGGGAGGGCCTGCTGCAGGAGGAGATTGAGCAGTGGGTGAGGGAGGCTCGCTGCAGAGGGAGGTGTGAGTAGTGAGGTGAGGGAGGGCTTGCTGCAGAGGAGATGTGAGTAGAGAGGTGGGGAGAGCTCACTGCAGTATGAGGTGTGAGAGACAGGTGAGGGCTTGCTGCATGAGGTGTAGGAGTAGAGAGGTGAGGAAGGCTCACTGCATTGGCGAGGTGAGTAGTGAGGAGGGCTTACTGCAGCACGAGGTGTGAGTAGAGAGGTGAGAGGAGGCCCGGCTGCAGTAGGAGGTGTGAGAGAGGTGAGGGAGGGCTTGCTGCAGTATGAGGTGTGAGTGGTGAGGGTGAGGGAGGGCTCACTGCAGGAGGAGGAGTTAGTGGTGAGGTGAGGGAGGGCCCGCTGCAGTATGAGGTGTGAGTAGAGAGGTGAGGGAGGCTCGCTGCAGGAGGAGGTGGTAGTGAGGTGAGGGAGGGCCGCTGCAGGAGGAGGTGTGAGTAGAGAGGTGAGGGGAGGGCTTGCTGCAGGAGGAGATGTGAGTAGTGGGGTGAGGGGAGGGCTCACTGCAGTAGGAGGTGTGAGTAGTGAGGTGAGGGGAGGGCTTGCTGCAGTAGGAGGTGTGAGTAGAGAGGTGAGGGGAGAGCTCACTGCAGTATGAGGTGTGAGTAGACAGGTGAGGGCTTGCTGCAGTATGAGGTGTGAGTAGAGAGGTGAGGGAAGGGCTCACTGCAATATGAGGTGTGAGTAGTGAGGTGAGGGCTTACTGCAGTACGAGGTGTGAGTAGAGAGGTGAGAGGAGGGCTCGCTGCAGTAGGAGGTGTGAGTAGAGAGGTGAGGGGAGGGCTCACTGCAGTAGGGGGTGTGAGTAGTAAGGTGAGGGCTCGCTGCAGTAGGAGGTGTGAGTAGTGAGTTGAGGGGAGGGCTCGCTGCAGTAGGAGGTGTGAGCAGTGAGATGAGGGCTCGCTGCAGTAGGAGGTGTGAGTAGTGAGTTGAGGGGAGGGCTCGCTGCAGTAGGAGGTGTGAGTAGTGAGCTGAGGGGTGGGCTCGCTGCAGTAGGAGGTGTGAACAGTGAGATGAGGGCTCACTGCAGCAGGAGGTGTGAGCAGTGAGTTGAGGGGAGGGTTCGCTGCAGTAGGAGGTGTGAGTAGTGAGTTGAGGGCTCACTGCAGTAGGAGGTGGTGAGTAGTGAAATGAGGGCTCGCTGCAGTAGGAGGTGTGAGTAGTAAGTTGAGGGGAGGGCTCGCTGCAGTAGGAGGTGTGAGTAGTTAGATGAGGGTTCGCTGCAGTAGCAGGTGTGAGTAGTGAGTTGAGAGGAGGACTCACTGCAGTACGAGGTGTGGGTAATGAGGTGAGGGGATGGCTCACTGCAGTACGAGGTGTGAGCAGTAAGGTGAGGGCTCGCTGCAGTACGAGGTGTGAGTAATGAGGTGAAGAGAGGGCTCACTGCAATACGAGGTGTGAGTAGTAAGGTGAGGGCTCACTGCAGTACGAGGTGCGAGTACAGAGGTGAGGGGAGGGCTTGCTGCAGTAAGAGGTGTGAGTAGAGAGGTGAAGGGAGGACTATTTGCAGGAGTTGGTGTGAGCCGTGAGGTCACGGAGGAAGGTGAGGGCTAGTTACAGGGGCAGGTGTGAGTAGCATGGCTACAGAGGAGGGGGAGGGTTAATTACAGGAGAAGGTGTAAGAAGTCAGATCACGGAGGAGGGTTAAGGATTGTTACAGAAGCAGGTGTGAGTAGCGAGGTCACAGAGATGGGGAGGGCTGGTTACAGAACCAGTTGTCAATATAGGGGTCACAGAAGTGAGGTGAGGGATAGTTATAGGGGTAGGTGTGAGTAGTGAGGTCACGGAGGTGAGGAGGGGGCTACTTACAGGAGCAGGTGTGAGTAGAGATGTCCTGGAGGAGGATTACAAGCATGTCTGAGCAGCGAGGTCACGGAGAAAGGGGGAGGACTAGTTTACGGAGCAGGTGTAAGTAGCAAGGTCGTGGAGGTAAAGGGAGGGCTAGTTACTGGAGCAGGTGTGAGTAGCAAGGTCGTGGAGGTAAAGGGAGGGCTAGTTCCCGGAACAGGTGTGAGTAGCAAGGTCGTGGAGGTAAAGGGAGGGCTAGTTCCTGGAACAGGTGTGAGTAGCAAGGTCGTGGAGGTAAAGGGAGGGCTAGTTACTGGAGCAGGTGTGAGTAGCAAGGTCGTGGAGGTAAAGGGAGGGCTAGTTACTGGAGCAGGTGTGAGTAGCAAGGTCGTGGAGGTAAAGGGAGGGCTAGTTACTGGAGCAGGTGTGAGTAGCAAGGTCGTGGAGGTAAAGGGAGGGCTAGTTATGGAGCAGGTGTGAGTAGCAAGGTCGTGGAGGTAAAGGGAGGGCTAGTTCCCGGAGCAGGTGTGAGTAGCAAGGTCGTGGAGGTACAGGGAGGGCTAGTTCCCGGAGCAGGTGTGAGTAGCAAGGTCGTGGAGGTACAGGGAGGGCTAGTTCCCAGAGCAGGTGTGAGTAGCAAGAGTGGAGGTAAAGGAGGCTAGTTCTCGGAGCAGGTGTGAGTAGCAAGGTCGTGGAGGTGCCAGGGAGGCTAGTTCCCGGAGCAGGTGTGAGTAGCAAGGTCGTGGAGGTACAGGAGGCTAGTTCCCAGAGCAGGTGTGAGTAGGGAGGTCACAGTGAAGGGGGAGGGCTAGGAGCAGGTGGGAGAAGTGAGATCACGGAGGTGAAGGGAGGGCTCATTACAGGAGCAGAGAATCCGTGGGGGGGCACTGAGGTAATCAACTTATGGTACCAAGGAAAGAACTTTCACTGTCAACTCCGGTCTTAAACAGACTCACCTGCAGCTGAATTTTAAGCATATGCACATTTTATTTCATACAGTTAACTTTAAGTCCATTCGCCCAGGTGGGCTACTCATGTACAGAACGTTGTAGTTTAATTCATTTGAGAACATGCTCAAGTGCCACAGTGTAAAAACAACGTCTTGGTGTCCAAACATACAAAATACTTGTCTATTAGCCCTGTTGAAAAATTGGGAGAGCTACTTATAGTGTGAGAAGAGAGGTCACGGAGGAAGGGGAGGGCTAGGAGCAGGTGTGAGCAGTGAGGTCATGAAGGGGGGGAGGGCTAGTTACAAGGGCAGGTTTGAATAGCAAGGTCACGGAGAAGGGAAAGGGGTAGTTAAAGGAGCAGTGTGAGAGTTTGTGGGATAACAGATGGACCAGACCCCGAACTTCAAGTTCAACACACAATCTCTGTGTGATGTTTATTCAAAATACAAGAAATAACCTTCAGCAATAGCATATTTCTTCTTCAGTACATCAGTTTGCAGCAACAGACTATGCATGTCCTTTCTCTGCACTTAACCAGCACCTGCTGACACTGATCTCTGATCTAACCAACCTTCAGTGAAAACCCTTCATCCCTATGTGGGCCCTGTTTGCATGGGTAATAGGGGGTTCAAAAAGGAAAAAAAAAAAAAACCAGCTGAAAACAAAGAACCTCAGTGCAGAATCACTGAAAAAAGGGTTAACCCAAAGGGCAATGGCAACACATCAAGTTTCAAAGAAATATAACATCATACATACTTCTATAATGCAACGCTTCATGGGATATATGCAAATCACCATGAAATTTCAGACTCGTTCAGTCTGCAGCAATTTACATGCATTTTAAATAGCACAACTAACTTAATTTCTATAATAGTCACCTAATACTTTTTACCATTATCAAAAACACCTAGTGCCATGGTATTTCAACATTTACAGGTTTCATAAACATAAGGTACATACATAATGGTATTTTATGACATAGTGTTATTACATACTAAATCCAATGATGATAAACACAACCTGTTTTAAATACGCTTGGAGGTCACCACAATAACCTACCTGTATAAGGACCTGATAGGGAAAAAGGAAAATTAAAGAGGACACTATAGCATAGTCAAGAAAGGGAAGGGGGTGCCCATAGGTGGCCAACTTTATGGACTAGAAATTGTAAAGGATAGATTAGGCTCAGAAACAGAAGAACTGTTGCAACAGATTTAAGAAAAGGTCAGTCCTCAAGAGTGGCAGGAGCTCCCTTTCACATATCCCCTACCTTAAGAGGGAAGCAGTTATTACAGACTGCTTACCACCTTCCTGTCCCAGGAAGGGATGGAGTTCCCACCCATCCATCTTCAGAAGCTCTGTCTCAAGGTCCCTATTAACGATAAACATTCTATCATAACCATAGTGGATATCATCATTCTTTACCCTGAGGCATTAACGCATTTCTCAACAGAAACTAATGGTACCTTCCCATCTCATTTTAGGGAAAGACTGTCATATTTCACTGACATCAATTCCTGCACCATATCTAGACATTAAATCAGCATTTACATGTAGTCCGTCATGTTTCATAACCGAAAATTTGGACAACTGTAAAGTCTAGTACTACAGAAAGAATTTCTCTGGGGTGAGTAACTACCTGCTCCAACCCCACCAGACATGTTGGTTTTAAGCAGGGGCCCAGTCCTAGGTTCAACCCCTCTACATAAACCCACTATGACTCTTGATTCATTTCACTTGTTACAGATGTAGACACCTGAGGGTAGACACTCAAGGTGTTACCCCAGCACAGGTTCCAATCCATTTTCCACCCACTTCTCCTTTGTAGGTTTTCACTCAGAAAAGAATAAAACACACATACCACCTCAGACTCCTTGTCTGCCCTTGGGTACCTCTTTGACATCAGGCTGCCCCCTGACCAAACATGCTACACTTTTGCCTATAGAAAGGGACCATTGCAGAGCCACATCGGCCTCGTTTCACAAATTAACTTGACCCTTCTGTTTTACACAAAGTGTCTGCGGGCATATGGAAGGAGCAATAGTAGTTTCTACTCTCCTGTTTCAACCTTTTACAACCTATGACCCCAAATCCTTGGTCATCTTATCCCCAGGCAGGTCTCTACAGAAACCTACAGGAAGCCAAGGAACCTCCCATGTTGAATACCCTGCAATGTTAAACAGTAGGTTCCTAAACCCTTTAGCTCTGGGGTGTCTTAGTAAACATCCTTTTAATCACTGTGTTATTTTCAGCCATCTGTTACCATCTAGTACCTTGTGACCTATGTGAGAGTTATTCCCTTTTTCCAAGGGTGACATTTTTTTTAAATGACCTCTACCCTCCTTAACCTTAACATACTGTAAGGGTTTGGCAACACTAGCATTTTTAGCATGCAGTATACCCCAGTCAATACTGTTAATAGATTTAGCTGCATCAATACAAGAAAAAGTCCCTTCAGCCTCATACGTTTCTTCTTGCTTGCTTGGAGTCTTCAACCCCAGCACAATATTACTAGGCACAGTCTTACCTGGGGTCTCACATTCAAGTTCCATACTTGCATCTCCAACCTCCAACAGGTAACATCTTGAGAACAAAGGAATATCCTGCTCAGTCAGGGGGTCCTCCTCAAACTGAGCCCACGAAACATCCTCCAACTCTTTATTCAAACTCTCCATCAGGAACCTCCTGGGCACCTGGCACCAGTGTTCTGCCTCTCTGTGTAGTTGGTCTGCCTCCAGCCATTGCCCACTCATCCAGTGGACCATCCTCATCAGGGTCTCCACCTCCTGGGTGTTGTCTCTCGCACCTTCAGTCTGCCTCGACCTGCATCTCTTTGTTGTCTTCAGGCTTGGCCTTCCTCCAAGCTCCCAGGTCCAGTCCAGGCAGCAGCTTCTCTCTGTCTGTCAGCCATGGTTCTGGGCAGAACTCCACAGACTTTCTTCTCCGGGTTCTCCTCTGGCAACTCCTGGTGCATCAGTCCACCTGGGATATCTGGGTGATATCCACCAGAAAATGTCCCTCTTCGGGCAGTCCAGATACTTCCAGCAAGTTATCCCACTTCTAACACCAAGTCTGTGGCGGGGTTGTGGGATAACAGATGGACCAGACACTGAACTTCAAGTTCAACACACAATCTCTGTGTGATGTTTATTCAAAATACAAGAAATAACCTTCAGCAATTGCATATTCCTTCTTCAGTAGTTTGCAGCAACAGACTATGTATGACCTTTCTCTGCACCTAGCCAGCACCTGATGACACTGATCTCTGATCTAACCACCGTTCAGTAAAAACACTTCCTCCCTATGTGGGCCCCATTTGCTTGGGTAGTGGGGGTTCAAAAAGAAAAATAAACAAGCTAAAAATAAAGCACCTCAGTGCAGAATCCCTGAAAAAAGGGTTACCCCAAAGGGCACTGGCAACAAATCGAGTTTCAAAGAAGTATAACATCATACATACTTCCATAATGCAAAGCTTCATGGGATATATGCAAATCACCATGAAATTTCACACTTGTTCAGTTTACAGCAATTTACATGCATTTTAAATAGCACAACTAACTTAATTTCTATAATAGTTACCTAGTACTTTTTACCATTATCAAAAACACCTAGTGCCATGGTATTTTCAACATTTACAGGTTTCATTAACATAAGGTATACACATCATGGTATTTTATGACATAGTGCTATTACATACTAAATCCAACAATGATAAACACAACCTGTTTTACATACGCTTGGAAGTCACCACAATAACCTCCCTGTATGAGGACCTGAGAGGGAAAAGAAAAATTAAAGAGGACACTATAGCATTGTCAAGAAAGGGGAGAGGATGCCCATATGTGGCCAACCTTATGGACTAGAAATTGTAAAGAATAGGTTAGGCTAAGGAACAGAAGGACTGTTGCAACAGATTTAAAAAAAGGTCAGTCCTCCAGAGTGGCAGGAGCACCCTGTCACAAGCAGGTGTGAGCAGTAAGGTCACAGAGGTGAGGGGAGGGCTAGTTACAGAAGCAGGAGTGAGCAGCGATATCAGAGAAGAGGGGGAGGGCTAGCTACAGGGGCAGGTGTAAGTAAAAAGGAGGCGAAGGGAGGGCTTGTTGCAGGTGCACTGGTGCAGGTGTAAGTAGTGAGAACACAGAGGTGAGGGCAGGACTAGTTAAAGGAGTAGGTGTGAGTAGTGAGTTCGTGGAGCAGGGCGCAGGCTAGTTACAGGGGTAGATGTGAGTAGTGAGGTCACAGAGAAGGGAGAGGACTAGTTAAAGAAGCAGGTGTGAGTAACGAGGTCACAGAGAAGGGAGAGAGAGCTAGTTACAGGGGTAGGTACGAGTAGCGAAGTCATGGGGGGAAGGGACAGTTACAAGGACAGGTATGAGTAGTGTGTTGTGAGTAGTAATGTTAGTCCACTAACCCTTGAGGTTGAGGATATCAGGAATAGACTTTCCAAGCTCGATGCTAGTAAGGCCCAAGGACCAGATGAAATATATACAAGATTGGTGAAAGAACTGGACAATGAGCTGGCAGAACCACTGACTGATTTTTCAAAAATCCTTGGATGAGGGAGCTGTGGTAGACTCTTGGAGAATTACCCACGATACATATCTACAAAGAAGGCAGCAAAAAGGAGACTAGGAACTATAGACCAGTGAGTCTGACCTCGGTTCTGGGTAAGGTCATGGAGGGCACAATTAAAGAATATATAGGGACATTTATTAGTGAGACAGGGATGTGGGATAAAACACAGCATGGATTCACCAAGGGGCAGATCTAGTAGTGGGTTGCCATCTGGGAACAAGTGACCATCAAACAGTATGGTTCACGTTAAACTCAGCTACAGAGTCAAGCCATACAAAAGTGAGGGCACTGGACTTCAGGAGGGCTCACTTTGGCAAGATGGGAGAGTGCCTCAGAAAAGCACTAGCAAACAGGCTAGAAGGAGGTGTGGAGCAACAATGGGGAATCATCAAAACTGCCATCACAGAGGCAACAAGCCTTTGTATGAAGTAAATAAACAAATCAAAATGAAAGAAAAAGCCACTATGGTTCTCAAAAGAGGTGGCTGTGAAAGTCAGGAAGAAAAAGATAGCATTCCGGAAGAATAAGGAAACACAGAAGGAGCAGGACAGACAGCTGTACCAGTTAAGGCAGAAGGAAGCAGGGAGGGAAGTCGGAATAGCAAAGGCCCAAACTGAGGAAAAGATAGCCAACTCAGTTAAGAAGGGGGATAAAACCTTTTATAGGTACATCAGCGAGCATAGAAAGACAAAGGGAGGGATAGTGAGGCTGAATAAAATGAATGGTGGGTGGAAAAAGGGGGACAGTGAAAAAGCAGGGATACTGAACGAATATTTCTGCTCAGTATTCACAAAAGAGGAGGGGGAAGTGCCTAATCCAATTAACAGAAGCACTCTTGATAGGGGGGTCGATCCCAGTCCTTTCACAGAAGAAAGGGTTCTGCAAGAAATGAAAATTACGTACCTACCGTAATTCTTGACCTTCTTGTATCTTCACCATTCATTACTTACTGGGTGTAAGCAGGCACCACGGGAGCTTTTTTAAAAGCTTGCATTCAACGGGCGCCCGCCGAGAGTGACGCTCACGCGCTGGGCGGCGAGGGCCGCAGCGACAGACCTCCTCCAACTCAGTTCTGTGAGCCAGAGAGGCAAAAAAAAGCATAGAAAAGAGATAGCGAGGCAAGATAGCCAAGGATAGCAAAGTAAGGAAGAATGAACTGAAAAGGAATAAGCCGATGGAGAAAGGACAGAGGAGATAAGAGCATTCCTAACCTAGGATCGTGAGGCCTCCTTACCTGGGCGACTCTAGGAGGAGAGAAGGAAGGTAATGAGGAAGAAAGAAGAAGAAGAAGAAGAAGAGAAAGAAAGATGGGATGTTGAAGGACCAGAATGCCCACGAGCATAGTTAGCTGAAAGCTTAAGGCTCGATTACAGGGAAGCAAGAATCCCCGGTGATAGAGCTGAAGAGAAGGTTCACCGAACCCGCTAGACAGAATCAGGAGGGCATAGTCCTCGCCTCAACATGCCATGGTCCTTGATTCCCACTGGCCCCCGGCGAGAAAAGGCCTTTAACTGAGGACACCCGAGTAGGAAAGGATAAATCCCAGGCAGCATGTAAGAGCTGCTCAAGGGTTTAGAAATGGAAAATCTAGGCCTTTCAGGCGGTTTATAGGTACTGAAATGGAACTCAGTCGGACTTGCCAAGGCAGGGCCAGAGGCTTGGGCTGGCAAAGACTGGTCATGGTCAGCACTGCTTCTCTGCAAAACTGTCCAGGAAGGACACTTGAAGGGAAAAACAATCATCAATATTATTATAGAAAATTTTCTTTGCCTTTGTTTTTTTTTTTGATAGAGCATAACTTGCAGGCTTAGGAGCATGACCCTAAAAGCCAGAGATTGCCTTACAGCAGTTGGAGAGTTCCCTCAGTTTCCTTTTTTTTGAAGGAAAATAATTGTACCTGTTCCTCTGCTCTGCAAGGCAAGAATAAAGGGGTTTGTGATTTTGGGCTTAACAGCTGGTAGCAGGGAATTGCGGATTAAACTGTATAGGCAGAGTCAGGCAAAACCTCCAGAAGTATCTCTCCAGAAGGTATGGCAAGAGATAGTTGTGCAGCCTGATCACCACACCGCAATTTAGAAAACGGCCCAAGAATCTTAGAGTAAATAATTTTCTGATAGAAATAGTCCCCCTCCCCAAAAAATATATATATTTCTTTTTTGGGGGAAAATTGGAGTAATTCTTCCTCTTTTTTTTTTTTTTGCAGAGAGAGAGGAGGACGGAGGAGAAGCCACAGGAGGGGCCACTGAGGGGATGGTGGGTGGGGAAGAATGAATGGTGAAGATACAAGAGAAGATCAAGAATTACGGTAGGTACGTAATTTTCATATCTTCCTTGTCAATCTTCACCATATTATTCCTCAGTGAAGTACCATGCTCTCTCCCCGGGAGGGAAGAGGTAAAATACCTGAGGGAACAAGACCCCCAGCCTCCTGTTGGTGAGAAACAGAAGGAGAAGACCCTGGCTTATTCAGAAAAGCCTAAGTGGGAGAAGAGCTAGGAGGTGCCTCCCGAGGGCGAGGGAGCGGAGAGCCCCAAAAGTCTCCTAGCTCTAGAGGAGAAGAGATGGGTGCCCAGAGGCGGAGCGCCTCCACGCCGGGCCAGGGGTGACAACCTAGAGAGCAGAAGCCATGCCGTCCGCCTGATGCAGATCGCTGTCCCAAGCCTGGAAGCCACCTCATTGGCGTCGAAGATGCCCTTGCTTGCGTCTTGCCAGCTCCAGGCCTACCGCGAGAGGGCAACGGCTTGTCTGGTTTTCTGTATCAGGCATTGATGCCAACAGCTGGGACATCATCGACCACAAATGCGGTTGTAGGCAGCGTGGTGAGCCTGATGAGATGACAATACAGGCAACCACACAGGAAGAGAACACTCTTAGCTAGCGGTTGAACTGGAGAGAGTCCGGATCCGGTGGGCGGTCGGTGCCAGGGCGCGCCCAGAAGGAGTGTCCAGGTAGACCAAACCAGAGGGGGTTGGGAAGGGTACCTAGAGACTCTGAGGTGCACAATACCTCGCTGACAGTCAGCTGGGGCTGGAGAAGAAGTGGCTGGGACTGCCAGGACGGACAGGACGCCTCCTGGAAGGGGATAGGCCAGGATGGTAGCCACCAAATGCTGGGCACTGAATTCACCGAGGAATTCCTCACGTCCTGCTCGGGTATTGTCTCTGAACATAGGAAACCAAGATCCCTCACCATCCTCGAAGAGAAACGCTGATATTCCGTGAAATCAGCATTGGAGGAGAGATGAGCAGGGGTTCCTCTCCTCAGAGGAGGGAGGCGAGGATGATGGGGAGCTGGAATGTCCAGAGGACTCTTGCGGTGATGGGGAGTCGAAGACCAGCTCATGCGCACATCTAACATATGAGGGAAGGCCTGAGAACCCTGAACTGCTCCCAGGATAACGGACCCGTGGGACCGACATGGCCTTGGAGTGGGGTGGTGGAGGCAGAGAGAGATGGGAGAGGGGCACCTCCGAGGAGGCAACAGCTCTCTGCCAGGGCTCTGGAATCGGAGGCAGGACCCTAGCTGGAGGGTCCCGGACAACAGACCAGGCCGCAGAGCGGAACTCTAGGGAGCGGAGCCTGGAAGAGCAGGGGAGAACCTCCCCTGTGACGTCGGGACTGCATGGATCAGAAGGCAGCCATAAAGAATGCTGCGGAGGCACCCAGAGCCCAGGCGGAGGCGGGGTTCGGCACTCATGGCTCCTGGCCACCCCGAGGTGGCCAAAGAGACCGAGCACCAGACCCTCTGCCCTCAACCTCGGACTCTGGAGGCCCTCCTCCTCCACAGCAGCGTCCCCTGTCTCCAGAGGGCAACAGCACCAGGGGGTAGCTGTCACCGGCCCTCCCGGAGGGAGCCTCCTCCGTCACCCACGCCTGCCCCTGGGACCCCAGCCACCCCAGCAGAGCCCTCAGGAGAGCGACGGAGAGGACAGAGGGAGGGGGCCGCTTCCGCCGCCTGTACCTCTAGACAAGGACCCAGACCCGAAGAGTGGGGGTGCCAGGATGGGTCCACGTCTGAGTCATCAGTCCTCCAAGGAGGCAGAGACCAGCTGAACCTCAATGCTAGCCACCCAGGAGTCCCAGAGGCCCGCAGCGCCCTGACGGCAGCCGGTACCAGCGCGGGCGCGCTGCCCCTCAGCGGCAGCAGCCAGGCCCGACTCCCAACCCCCATGGTGCGGCGGGATAAGCTGGCTTTCCCTCCGGTGCCGAGGAGCAGAGCGCAGTGAGGAGGCAAGACCAGACCCCACTGGTGACCAGGGTGGTGGCCGCTGGCCAGCGCCACCATGATCATTATTTCCTGAGCAGGCAGGGCCCAAGCGGCATGTGGCGCCGCCGCGATCACCGGCACGTGGGCAGCACGGGATCAAAGCGGGCGCGGGGCAGCCGCTAACCGATCCTGACACCTGACAGCGCGCGGGATCAAAAGCAGCGCCCAGAAAGTGTGGGAGTCCACCGGTGCCAGGCCCAAAGTCGAGGCCTGAAACACGAGAACTGCACCTCCGAGGAGGTGACTGCCGAGCGGTGTCGGCGTCGCGGCCCTGGGAGGACTACGCTCCCCGACACCGCAGAAGGGACCTCCTCCTCGGCAAGAAAAGGCGAGAGACCCCTCCTCCTCGGACTGTATAGGCCGGGAGGGACCAGAAGGGCCAGAGACCTTACCTGAGAATCCCATTGAGCGTTGTCCCCGAAGGTCGGCGGGGTCTTTGCGAGCTTGAGCATGCGAGACTTCGAGGACACGCGGTCCATGTAGAGAAACAGGCGTCGCACAGAATCCATGTCATGGTTGGGTCCCAGGCAATGAAGACAAGCGTCATGCGGGTCCGAGACGGAGAAATGCCAGCCACAGGAGCACCGGCGCATAGGGGCGCCGTCTTAAGAAACGCTAGCTCAGGGACCGGACATAACGCGAAACTAATGAGAAAAAACAGTAGGAAAACACACCCGGCGCCGCTTTAGAAAGAAAAGGAACAGTCTTACCGGTTGGCGTCGAGTGTGTGGAAAAGAGGAGTCGCTGACGCAGTCGAAAATACAAACGCTCCATGAGCAGGTGCTGCCTCGACGGCGGGAGAAACAGAACTGAGTTGGAGGAGGAGTCGGTCGCTACTAACGGCCGCCCCTCGCGCATGACGTCACTCTCGAGGGCGGCGCCGTTGGTGCAAGCTTTAAAAAAAAAAAGCTCCTGTGATGATCTGGCGCCTCCTAATACACATGGAAGTAATGAATGGTGAAGATTGACAAGGGAAGATCTCCTAAAACTGAAGGTGGACAAAGCAATGGGGCCTGATGGAATTCACCCCAGAATTCTAAAAGAATTAAGGGGGGAACTAGTGAAACCACTGGCTACTCTTTTTAATACATCATGGGAGGATGGTGTGGAACCCGAGGACTGGAGGAAGGCGGATGTGATTCCCCTTCACAAAAGTGGGACCAAGACAGAGGCAGGAAACTACAGACCTGTCAGTTTGACCTCTGCGGTAGGGAAAGTGATGGAGTCACTTCTGAAGGAAAGAATAGTTGAGTACCTAGAGGCCAGTGGGGCACAGAACCCAAGGCAGCATGGGTTCACAGCGGGAAGGTCATGTCAGACGAATCTAATAGATTTCTTTGACTGGGTGACCAAAGTAGTAGACCAGGAAGGGGCTGTGGACATGGCCTACCTAGACTTTAGCAAGGCATTTGACACAGTCCCACACAAAAGATTAATAGTCAAATTAACCAGCCTGGAAGTGGGTCCCAGGGTGGTAGCCTGGATAAAACATTGGCTGGACAACAGGACACACAAGGTAACTGTAAATGGAGTCCACTCTGAAGAAAGAGGGGTTACTAGTGGGGTACTGCAGGGTTCAGTATTGGGTCCAGTCCTTTTTAATGTCTTCATAAGTGACATTGCAGAGGGACTGGAAGGAAAAGTATGCCTCTTTGCAGACGACACAAAGATCTGCAACAGGGTTGATACACAAGGAGGCGTGGAAAGGATGAGAAGGGACTTGGCAAGGTTGGAGGAATGGTCAGAAGTATGGCAGCTAGGATTCAATGCAAAGAAGTGCAAAATAATGCACCTGGGAAACAAGAACCCAGGGGAAGAATACACAATTGGGTGGGGGGGTAGTAACAACAACAAAAAAGGAAAGGGACCTGGGGGTAATCATATCAGATGACCTTAAGGTTAGCAAGCAATGTGAGAAGGCAGTAGGAAGGCTGGGGGGTATACTGGGATGCATAGGGAGGCATCAGCAGCAGAAACAGGAAGTTGTTATCCTCTGTACAGACAGTTGGTGAGACCCCATCTGGAGTACTCGTGCCAGTTCTGGAGACCCCATCTCCGCAAGGACATAGACAGGATAGAGGCAGTCAGAGGAGGCATAAAATGGTGCAGGGTCTGCAAGAGAAGCCGTATGAGGAGAGACTAAAGGAGCTTAATATGTATACCCTGAGGAAAGAAGGAGAGGGGGACATGATAGAAACTTTAAGTACCTAAGTGGAATCAACGAAGTCCAAGAGGGTAGCATCTTTCAGAAAAAGAGACGTGCAAGAACAAGGGGACACAATTTAAAGATAGAAGGGGGGTGGTTCGGGGGCAATGTGAGGAAGTATTATTTCACAGAAAGGGTAGTGGATGCATGGAACAGCCTTCCTGAGGAGGTTGTGGGTTCTAAAACTGTGGGAGAATTCAAGAATGCATGGGACAGACATAAGTGGGTAGGTAACTGGCTGGGTGGCAGGACACAGAGGGTTGTGGTAAATGGCTGTCACTCCACAGAGGGAAGAGTGACCAGTGGGGTACCACAGGAATCAGTGCTGGGACCGGTCCTATTCAACATCTTCATCAGTGACATTGCGCAGGACCTAGAAGGCAGAATTTCACTGTTCGCTGATGACACAAAGCTCTGTAACAGAGTAGACACATCAGTGGGTGCAGACAGAATGAGAAGGGACCTGCAGAAACTTGAAGAATGGTCAGGGGTTTGGCAGTTGAAATTCAATGCAAGGAAGTGCAAGATAATGCATATGGAGCACAAAAACCCTGGCACAATATATCAGTTGGGGGTGAGGATACAGCATGCACCAATCAGGAAAGGATGGTAGGGGTTATCATCTCTGATGACCCCAAGGTGGAAAACAGTGTGACAAGGCAGCAGGTAAAGCAAATAGGATGCTGGGATGTACAGGAAGCATCACCAGCAGGAAAAGGAGGTCATAATTCCGCCATACAAGACACTAGTGAGGCCTCAACTGGAGTGCAGTGTACAGTTCTGGAGACCATACCTACGTAAGGACATAGACAGGGTAGAGAAGGTTCAGAGGAGGCAACAAAGATGGTGCATGGATTGCATCACAAGTCCTATGAAGACAAGTTGAAGGAACTGAACATGTACTCCTGGAGGAGAGGAGGAGAGAGGGGATATGATAGAGACATACAAGTATCTTACAGGGAGAAACAGGTGCAGGAATACACTATTTTAAGCGAAAAAGATGTTCCAGGACTAGAGGGCATGGGATGAAGTTGGAGGAGGGACGATTCAGAGGAAACATGGGAAGATTTCTTCACAGAATGGGTGGTGGACAAGTGGAGACACCCTGCCAGAGGAAGTGGTGGGGGCTGAAACAATCACAGGATTTAAGAATGCATGGGATAGACCTAAAGGAATTCTGGAGGTCAGGGGTAAGGGGCAACAGATTTCTAGGAAAACATAAACTGAACTTGCGAGCTCAAATGGGCAGACTGGGTGGGCCATAGGCCCTTATCTGCTGACACTGTCTATGTATCTATGTAAGGCAATTCTAGTGGGGGGTAGGAAGAAATAGGCTGTTGGTTAACTAGGATCTGCAGCCTATCCTGTAGGTAGGGAAATGGGCAGACTAGATGGGCCAAGTGGTCCTTATCTGCTGTCAAAGTCTATGTTTCTAAGTCAAACAAATCTACCGGAATTCTATTTATTTATTTAAGAGTTTTACCAGGAAAAGCATACTGAGCGGATTACTGCTTGATTCTAGATGTGTCCTGGGGCAATACAAAATACACATTGTGAAGCATACAATATAACAAGGTGAGATAATAGGTACAGGCAAGTTAACAGCAGGTTACGACACAATATATGGTATACCACGGTGCAGGAATACAAGTTCATTTAACATGTGAGTTAAGACAGTTGGAGGGGGAGAAACAGGTACAAATGATGAAATGGGGTTAGGTAGTGCAATCATCCAGCCATGTCTGTGGTTCCAGACAGGGAAAAGGGGGCCTTGGAATTACAAAATTGAATACGGAAGGTTACGCCGTTGTTTAGAGGAGACGGGGAGGGGGGGTAGTTGTGTGTTAGGCACATGAGCAGGTGGAGGTGAAATGTGCAGATAAGAGACCATTTAGGTGACGGGAGGGCGAGGAGTGTCGAATGTCTGGAGGAAGGGTGTTCCAGATCTTGGGCATATGGTAACTGAACACTGCCTGGCCCAATAAGAAGGACCTATGGGAATATAAAGGAGTCTCGTGTCATTAGTCCTGCTCTCATAAACTGGAGATGGATGAGTGGACAGGGCCAAGGAAAGGCAGCGAGGCAAAGCGTGGGTCCAGTACTTGGCGGTGAAGCGTGCACAGTGTGTGGATCTACGATCCTGAAGGAAGGGTAGGCCTAGTGAGTGGTAGAGGGTAAAGTGATGGGTGGAGTAGGGGCACTCAAGAGCGAAGCAACAAAAGGAGTGGAAAAGGAGGACCAGTCTGGTCAGGGAGGAATTGGGGGAGGCACTGTAGACTACATAGTCAAAAATTGGCAGTATAATTTTCTGTACTATGGCTCTGCGAGCCGGCAACGGGATGCAGCCACGAGTGCGGTAGAGGGCACTCAGTCTTGGGTAGAGTTTTCTTTGGATGGCATTGATGTGTACAGAAAAATCAAGGTACTGGTCCAGCCAGATGCCAAGGTATCTGAAGGAAGGGCAGGCCTCCAGTAAAGTCCCATCCAGGGTGTGGAAAGATGAGGGGGAGGTGAGCCGAGATAGTCTCCGTCTTGTGCCGAAGGTCATGGAGACAGACTTCTTGGCATTACGGTGAAGCTGGTTTAAGCGTAACCAGGGCTGGACACTGTTGAAGTCCTGCTGCAGTCTGGTCGCCACATCCCCAGCAGATGGGCTGGATGTGTACAGCACAGTGTCGTCTGCGTACATGTGAATGGAGGTCTTGGAGCAGGTGGAGGGTAGATTGTTGAGAAAAATGTTGAATAAGAGAGGCCCTAAAAGAGAGCCCTGCGGTACCCCTGAGAAGATGGGGAGGGGGTCAGAGGTGGAGTTACCTATCCTGATTCAGGGACACTGGTTTACCGGGATTGAGAAAGGGCATATTCCATTTTGCACATTGTAAAAAATGGTATTGTCACCGGTGTCTGCTAAGCCAAAATCCGGTTTTACTGGTATTTGGTTCTCTGTACTTTATTTAACAATTTTGAACTCTGCTAACATGCATTTTAGCAATTTTGACCTCCACTGCTGCACATCCTTCCATTCTTGTATTTAAAGTTATTTTAGGTACAAGATGTGATGGCAGCAGCAGCACTTCAGCCCCCATCCCTAAGGTGTGATGGAAGCAGCACTATGGCCCCATCCCTCAGGTGCGATGGCAGCACCAACAGCACTATGGCCCCCATCCCTCTGGTGTGATGGCAGCAGCAACAGCACTCTGACCTCCCTCCCTCAGGTGTGACAGAAGCAGCAGCACTGTGGCCCCCATCCCTTAGGTGTGATGACAGTAGTACTACATTCCCCATCCACCAGTGGTGATGGCAGATCACTACAGCCTCCACCCCTTCAGTGTGATGGCAGTAGCAACAATGCAGTCCACATCCCTCTGGGGTGATGGCAGTAGTGACAGCACCATGTTCCCCTTTCTTCAACACCCATACTCCACATGCACAAGTTACAAATGACTTGGTCTGTTTGCTTGTTAGAACTCAGATGTGAATTAATCTGAACTATCACTGCTAAGGTGGACTACCTTTGTTTTTTCCTATCTATAATTTAACTGCCTGAATTGGATTTCTCCTTGTGACACCGCTGACCAGGGTTAGGGAACAGACTTGGGTGTTGGAGGGCCAGCTGGTGGGTGAAGGCTTGATTGTCCAATGACCACTCACCTTCTTCTGGGAAGGAGCGTGGGTTTTCGGCTCAGCATTTGCTGGCCCCTGGTGGAGGCCAGAGGCATGACAACATGTCAGCCCTCACTGCAGGAGGGAGCGTGATGTACGTTGGCTTGTGCCTTGACATCATGTGGCCTGTCAAGAAAATGGGAAAACACCCGCTGGCCAAGCAAAGGATGGCTGTTGATCCCTTCATAAGCCAGAAGCCACAGACATGTGTCCGTTCTGGCCCCTGCCATGCCCAGGATACACAGCTCTTTAGGGCAATTCTCCTCCCCTGGTAGCCTCCCACAGGGGTAGAGGCCCTCTCAATGAAGGGTTACTTTGGGTTACCTGGTAGCACAGCAGTAAGAAGCAGTGGATGGTGGTTGGGACTCAGCAGCGGTGGTAGGGGGGCCTTGGCAGGCCTGAAGGAGTGGATGGCCAGGGGGTAGGAGGAGAAAAGAAAACCTGCTTGAATTTGCTTCTTTGAAATAAATTGTCTTCACCTAAAAAATCTACAAACAATTAGTGGAGGACCTTCAAATGGATGCATGCATCTCACAGACATACGGATGTTTTTTTTTTTTTACTTGGTGTCCATGAAAAGGGTGTCCCCCAGTTTTCGTGTCTTTGTTCAGATGTGAATTGAATCTGCCCACCAGCATCATATAGCCCCTGGGATCTTACCTTCTGTACGTCATTGACTGTGCTTTCAAAATCCACTGGCCAAACATAAGTACACTTAAATACTTAACATTTGCTTTTTGTTGAAGCAGTCTATCAGAAAACTTTTTGTTGTCACAGAGACTGAAACTGCAGGTGGGAGAAAAGGTGCAAATGATCCAATTCACCTAAATGGGGTGTTAACTGTGAAGTCTTTACATAAGTAGTAAGGCAGTTTCTTCTTTGTGAACATGCTTTCATTCAGACTAGTTTTCATTCAAACAGCTGAGGATTTTGGATGGCCCTGCTGATTATAAACTTGAATAAGCTAGTTGTTAACCGTGATCCTGCATTTAGCAATCTACAACCTAGACACCCATCGTTTCAGGTTCCCCTCTGTAGAACAGCACTAGGGCAAAGATCTTTCCGGTACCGTGCTCCTCTCTGGCTCAACTCACTACCCCCTCCTCTCTCCCAGTCCCATAGCATCTCACTATTCAAATCAGGCCTTAAAACCCACCTAAAGGTGAGTGCTAAATGTGATTGTGGCTAATTCTGCTCACTCTCCCTAATCCTCCACTTCTCCTGACACAGGGTCTACCTAGACCCTACGTAATGACATCCTGCTCATGTCTGCCTAGGGACCACAGGATTGCTACCAAATTACCTCTCCTGCTGTTTAAGGTTCAAACCTAATTGCCTCACCTGCTAATTAAGTTTCTAGCCTGGACTGCTCCATCAGTACTGTAACTTTTAATTCTGCCTGTCAATGTTAGTCCTAACTGTACTCTGTTTACCCTCCACCCCCTGTAACCAATGTGGAGATTTTGCAGTCATTGCTGAGTCAGTACTGAAACTGTAAATACTGCCTGTTCTTGTACATCTTTACTGTATTTGTCTACCCTCCACCCCGTTACCTGACGTGGAGCCTTTGCAAAAGAGTCTATGACTCAAAGGATTGTAATTCCGATCTTACTCAATAAATAAAATAAAGAAATAGATGCTCATATGGAAAGAATACAATGAAAACCTGACTAAAATCTAACAACAAGCTTATAAAACACATAAAATGTATCTGAACATTTATCTTTACCTATACAAAATCATTGCATCCCATGTAAAACGCAGGCAAATGACATGGTTCCCTGACTACTATTCTATGATGTAGTAAACATATTGGTAATTTTTTTATATTCTTTGTAAAGCAGGTAAGGCCCACTAGGCAGAACTGTCTGTTTTCAGGAGTGACCTAGAAGCACTGGGGAGGTTAAGTGATTTGCTTGGAGTCGCACAGTATGCAAGTGGAGGTTCTGGGAATCAAACCCAAGCCTGCTGGATGTACCCAGTTCAATCACTGTTTGTTACTCTAACCACTAGGCATGGGTGGTTAAACTGAATGGCTGATTACAACAAAGCAGTGCAGGTGATTTCCTTACTGACTCTCTATGCAGCAAACAGAAAGAATGCAAAGCACATCAGCATTCATTTTAAGATGCTGAAATCTGGGTCGGCCCACTGGCGCTGTAGTAGCACTACTGCTTGCAATGCCAGTGACCCAGGGTCAGAAGTGAACTCGGGTTGCTGGAGGTCTGGCAAGGGGAGTAGGATTGAGCACCTGGGAGACTGCTCTCCTCCTCCGGGGAGGGTGGGCTACAGGTCCTGCTGCTTTACCACCACCTGTGTGACCATGGGTGGTGATGCAATGGTGCTGTAGAGTGATCAGGAGGGGAGGACGCTAGCCAGGATCTGGAGCAGTGGCATGTCTCTATGTGACCTACCTCCTTGGATCTCTAGTGCCGGTGCCCTTGGGCACAGAGACCAGAAAACCAGGAACAATCACTCCACATCGGCCACTGGCAGAAGGGACCCAGGTGCCCCAGACTTTATAACCAGGCTCCATGAGGGACCCACTGAGCTGCCTGGCACACACTAAGGGAGTGTGGAGGGGTGCCCTGGGGTCCCCTCCCTTCCCACCTGGGGGGTTACAATCCAAGCAGGATAGAGGCAGGCCCACAGGAGCTCCTGAGCATTACCTGGGGGTGAAGCTAGGGGATACCCCAGCCTAGGGATCAATGAAAAATGGAGACCGATGCTGTGAGAAGGGGACATAGAAAGAGAAAATAAAAAAAATTAAAAAAGGTGCTTAAATCTTAGAGATTCTGTGCAGTGACATGCAATTTCCGTGAGGCACCGGTGCAAGAATTCAAAATCCGCAAACCATGCAGGATTCTGTAATTGTTACCGGTAAAAATGGAAAACCAGGGTCTCTGCCGATTGCGTCCTGCCAACCAGGTAGGAGTGGAACCAGGCAGTGGCCGATTACGAGAGACCTGTGCTATCAAGCTTAGCCAGGATGAGGGAGTGGGATACAGTGTCGAACGTCTTTACTAGGTCGACAAAGATAGCTGTGGTGAGGAGTCTTTATCCATACTCGGGAGAATGGAATCCATGAGCTGTAGGAGGGAAGTGGTGGTGGAGTGCGATTTGCGGAAACCAGACCGGAAGGGGGTATAGAAAGGGAGAGAGTAGAGAGAGTGCAAGTTTTTCTTGGAGTTTAACTAGGATAGGGATATGGGTCTGTAGTTACCGGGGGAAGATGGGTCTGCACCCTTTGGTAGGGGGAATAACCATGGCATGTTTCCATTCTGCTGGTAATGAGGCTTTCGAGAAAGACAGGCTGAAAATCGCAGTCAAAGGAGCAGCAATGGCAGGGGCCAATAGGTATAGCATTTTAGCATCGAGACCTGTGGGACATCTACCCTTCGACGGGTTGAGGGCGATAAGGGCATTGTATACCTCCAGTGGAGTAACTGGATGAAGGGAGGTGAGAGATGTGAGGGTCTAGAGGTGGGCTTGGGGAGGGAGGATGGTGGGGTTGGGGGAGAGGATAGCAAGGATGCTGTGCAGTTGAAATAGGAGTTGACAGCTGAGGCTACAGCAGGGGGGTCATTTACTGTGGATGAGCCTATATTTAGGGACGGTGTTGGAGGTTGGGAAGGGGGGGGTTGAGTAGTGATTTGAAGTCCTTCCAGAATCTTGCAGGACGGCTTATGTTAGCGTGGAATGCAGTGTTGAAATACTTAGCCTTTGTCTGATGGAGTAACCTTGTACAAGCGTTGCGCAGAGAGCGGTACTTCAGGTGGTCTTGTGGCAAACCAGTTACCTTAATAACTTTCCATGCCAGGTCACAGTCTTTTAGGCTGGTGATGATGTCAACTGAGATCCAGGGGAGGTGTGTGCAGCACACCCTGGCTCATCTGATAGAGGCATGGTGGTTCCAGATGGCAAGAAACCTAGTTCTGAATCCCTCTAGGGCAGTGTCAGAGGAATTTGCTTGGTTGATGAAGGACCAGTCAGTGGTGACCAAGTCATGTAGAAGAGAGGCGATGTTTAGGGCTTTGTTGGATCTGATGTGGAGGATGTGTGGTGGTGGTGTCTTTGGCCTGAAAATCTTCCTGATCATGTAAATCATGTGGTGGTCGCAAAGGGAGTCAGGGAGCAGGCCAACTTCAAGGATCTGGTGAGGGTGGGAGGTAACAGATCAGTCAAGAAGGGAGTGGTTTAGTGATTTGTGATTTAAGCGGGTGGGCTTGGAGATCATTTGGGTGAGGTTTAGGGCACTGACTTTGTTCCGTATTGTGGAGTTTGTCCTGGGAAGCCAATTTTGATTGAAGTCCCCAAGGATGTGGAGCTTGCTCCCTGCGACTAGCGTTTTTAGGCATCCTAGGAGGTCTATTATGGTAGGCAGAGTGGCATCAGGTGCACAGTACGAACCTGCAATATATATTGGGGAGTTATGGGGGAGGGCAAGTTTTATTAGGAGCGCATCAATGGATTGAAAGGAGGGGGGTAGGGCAATGCTTGAGAACTGAATCCCGGATGCAATATACTTGGCAACTCCGCCTCCTCTTTTGCAACCTGGGCAAACGTGGTGGATGACCGAGTAGCCAGGAATCATAATTTCTGAGTCCATGTTGTGTGGTTTTAACCAGGATTTGGAAATGACCAGGACATCTGGGCGAAGTGAGAGCATGGTTGGTTGTAGAAGGGGCAGTTTGAGTAACAGGATGCAATGTTAAGGTGCATCAGTTTCAGACCTCTGGGGAACTTGCTGGGCTGGGCGGAGGTAGGATCGCGGGTAGAGGAAGGGCCAGGTTGAGGCTCAACGTTCCCAGATATCAGGAGGAGGAGAGCGATCACCAGCTTGGCCAGGGGCCATGCAGCAGGAGAGCTCGCAGTGGCTGGGTGGTTGAAGGCATTCAGCCTGGCAGGAGACATCCGTTAAGTGGAGGGCAATTTGTTCTGGGGAAAAAGGGGGACGTTAGGGCCCGCGAACTGTATTTGTACAGGAGCTGCAGAGAGTTGGCTGGCTGGGGAGGTGCCTGTGGTAGTGGGGGTGGGGTGGGGGAGTGAGGTACAGGTAGGCATTCCTGCTCGACTGGCTGAGAGTATGGTGGGAGGGACAGCAGGGGGAGGATCAGAATCAGGAGTAGCATGGTGATGCGAGCTTTGGAGAGACCACTGTTTAAGCAAGTCAATGCAGTGAATTTATTTAGCTGATGGTGTTAGCGGCCCCTAGTGGCAAGTTCTGATAACCTGCAGGTAGAGAAGTAGACTGATGGGCGTTGCATCACGCTACTATAAAGTAGAGGATCACCGGGGGGCAGCCAGCGCATGGTCGGCCAGAGCAAATCCAACTGGTGCAGCCGTTGTCCATGGCCCGTTCACGCGTGCCTGCTTGGTGCGGAGAGGAGAGCTCCTGGAGTTACGGGAGGGCTGGAAGGAGGCCTCCCGACCCCGATTTAGAGCTGTGGGGAAAAAGAAAGGGACATTAAATACAGGTAAGGGGGGCTGACCTTGCTGGGGAGGGAGGGAGGGAACAACACACAGAAGACTGTAGATACAACAAGGCTGAGACAACTTGTTTATAAGACTTAAACTAAATTAGGTAGAAAGGCAAGTCCAGCAGTACAAAGCTGCAGTCGGAGAAGTACAGGCCTGCCATTTAATCTAGTCTTACGGACCACAGCACTGTTAACATGCCCTGAGCATAATAAAATTAACTAACAAGGCATTAAATGGAAACTAAAGAACAAGGTGCAAGACTTGAGTAAGGAGCATACTTAAATTAATTAACAAGGCACTGAATGAAATGTAAAGAACCAGATGCAAAGCTCGAGCTGCAGTGCCTTTTAACCTTTTGAACTACTGCTGCCCTTAAAGTAACAAATAAATAAATATCTGCACCGGAATGGAGGAGCTCCTTATAGTACTACTATCCAGCATTTAAAAAGAGGGCATTTGTAGCTGGGTTTGTCCAGCGTATAACCTGTCTACAGTGCTGCGCCAATTGTTAAACCTTTTGTTAAATTCGAATTGCCGCCAAAATAAATCCAACTGCTGCAAGCCATCGTCTGCTGCCATTTGCGCGTTCCTGCTGCTTCGGGTTACTGAGAGGAGAGCTCCTGGTGTTGCGGAGGAGGTCTGGAAGGAAGCCCTCTCGACCCCCCAATGGAGGAGCTGCTGCTTCGGGTCACGGAAGGGGAGAGCTCCTGGAGTTGCGGGGGAGGGCTGGAAGGAAGCCCTCTCGACCCCCCAATGCAGGAGCTGCTGCTTCGGATCACAGAGAGGAGAGCTCCTGGTATTGCAGGGAGGGCTGGAAGGAGGCCCTCTCGACCCCCCCCCGATGGAGGAGCTGCTGCTTCAGGTCACAAAGAGGAGAGCTCCTGGAGTTGCGGGGAAGGGGTGGAAGGAGACCCTCTCGACCCCCCCCCGATGGAGGAGCTGCTGCTCTACAGTAGAGTTAGCCGAGCCCTGTTGCTGGGTGGATCAGTGGACATAGTGTTTCTGGAATTCACCAAGGCCTTCGATAAGGTACCTCATGGTGAACTAACTGATGCACTGATTGACATGCAAATTCCAGGTAAAATAACTAGGTGGATAGCATCCTGGCTGGCTGAAATGAGACAAAGGGTGAGCATAAGGGGGATAGACTCTGACTGGTCTGAAATGATATGTGGGGTCCCCCAGGGGTCTGTACTGGGCCCATGCTTATTCAACTTATATATATCTTCAGTAGGTTGTCAGGATGGGATATGGGTGTCAAAGTTTGCAGATGACACACATACTGGCACGGTGGTAGATGATACGGAGGCGGGTACTGAGGATATACAAAATGCCCTAAACATATTAGGAACTTGTGCACAGGAACTCAGGCTGCAGTTCAGTTTTGACAAATGCACTGTTATACACCTGGGGAAGAGGAATGTAAAAGCTAATTATTTACTAAGGGGAGTAAAATTATGGGAAGTAACTGAGGAAAGAGACCTTGGCATAATGGTATACAGGGATCTGAACTTCAGGGTCCATTGTAATTTCGTCATCAAAAAGGCAAGTAGAATATCAAATAGCATTGCCAGGCATGTTAAAAGCAGGAAAAGAGAGGTGATAGTGCTATTGTATACCTCGTTGGTGAGGCCTCAACTAGAGTATTGTGCCCAATTTTGGGCACCAGGAACCAAAACAGAGACTGAAAACATGGAAAGGGTACAGGTGAGAGCCACAAGATGGTAAGGGATCTCAGGGGCTTAAAATATGAGGACAGATTGAGCAGTTTGGGACTGTTCTCTTTGGAGTATTGGCGATTGAGGGGAGACATGTGCCTTTTATACAGGGCACTAACTAATAACGAACTGTGGGATTGTTTGGGCCTAGAGATGAAACACCAGGCATACAGTACAAGATCACACTCCCTGCAGTTAAGGGGTTAAGATATGTCATACCAATAAAAGGTCAAATTGGCACAAACAGAAAGTGGTGGCACTTTGGAACTCCTTTCCTGAGGAATTAGTTGGTAGCGGGAGTATGTTAGAATTCAAGAATAAATTAGATGAATATTGTGTCTCCAGTAATATCTGGGGTTATGGACATTAAACCTTGGCAAGCTAAATGGACAACAGTCTACTGTGCGCTGTAACAACACCTGTAACCTATGTAGTAAGGGCACAGAGTTGGGGGGAGGGCTAGTTACAGGAGCTGGTGTGAGCAATGAGGTCACTATGGAGAGGAGGGCTAGTTACAGAAGCAGGTGTGCCCAATGAGGTCATGGAGGAGGGGGAGGGCTACTTGTAAGAGCAGGTATGAGTAGTGGGTCACGAAGGAGGGAAGGGCTAGTTATAGGAGCAGGTGTGAGTACAGAGGTCACAGAAGTGAGGGAAGAGCTTGTTGCAGAAGCAGGCTTGAGCAGCGAGGTCTTGGAGGTGGAGGAGGGCTAGTTAAAGGAGCAGGTGTGAATAGTGAGGTCACGGAGGAGGAGTGTGGTTAGTTATAACAGCAGGTGTGAGTAGAAAGGTCATGGAGGAGGGGGTGGGTTAGTTATAGAGGCAGGTGTGGATAGCGAGGTCCTTGAGGTGAGGGAAGGACTAACTACAGGAGCAGGTGTGAATAGTGAGGTCACAGAGGAGGGGAGGGCTAGTTACAGGAGCAGGTTTGAGTAGTTTGGTCTTGGATGAGGGCGAGGACTAGTTAAAGGGGCAGGCGTGAGCAGTGAGGCCACTGAGGAGGTGAGTGCTAGTTACAGGAGCAGGTGTGAATACTGAGGTCACAGAGGAGAGGGAAGGGCTAATTACAGGGGTAAGTGTGTGTAAAAAGTTCACGGAGGTGAGGAGAAGGCTTGTTGCAGGAGCAGCATGGGTTAAACTGGGTAGGAGACCACAGAAACTCAGTTCCACCACTTCTTAAAAAATTGTATGACAGTTCCACCACCTCTGTCATCTTTCTCCATTGACTATTACAGGAGAGTTTCACCACTTAGAAATGACAGTTCAAGCCCCTGAAAATGTAGATATAAGAGTTCCCCCACCAAAACATTTCCAATTTAACCACTAAGGAACAGGAATAAATGGTGAGGTCACGGAGGTAGAGGGAGGGCTAGTTACTGGAGCAGGTGCGAGCAGCGAAGTCACAGAGAAGGGGGACAGCTAGTTACAGGGACAGATGCAAGTAGTGAGGTTACAGAGGAGGGGAGGGCTAGTTACACATGCAGGTGTGAGTAGCGAGGTCACAGAGATGAGGGCTAGTTACAGGAGCAGGTGTGAGTAGTGGGTTCACAGAGGAGGGAGAGTGCTAGTTACAAGAGCAAGTGTAAATAATGAGGTCATAGATGAAGGGTAGGGCTACTTACCAGAGCAGATGTGAGTAGTTAGGTCATGGAGGGGAGGGCTAGTTACAGGAGCAGATGTGAGTAGTGAGGTCATGGAGGGAAGGGCTAGTTACAGGAGCAGGTGTGAGTAGTTAGGTCATAGAGGGGAAGGCTAGTTACAGGAGCAGGTGAGAGTAGTTAGGTCATGGAGGGGAGGGCTAGTTACAGGAGTAGATGTGAGTAGTGAGGTCATGGAGGGGTGGGCTAGTTACAGGAGCAGGTGTGAGTAGTTAGGTCATGGAGGGAAGGGCTAGTTACAGGAGCAGGTGTGAGTAGTTAGGTCATGGAGGGGAGGGCTAGTTACAGGAGCAGGTGTGAGTAGTTAGGTCATGGAGGGGAGGGCTAGTTACAGGAGCAGGTGTGAGTAGTTAGGTCATGGAGGGGAGGGCTACAGGAACAGGTGTGAGTAGTGAGGTCATGGAGGGGAGGGCTAGTTACAGGAGCAGGTGTGAGTAGTTAGGTCATGGAGGGGAGGGCTAGTTACAGGAGCAGGTGTGAGTAGTTAGGTCATGGAGGGGAGGCTAGTTACAGGAGCAGGTGTGAGTAGTTAGGTCATGGAGGGGAAGGCTAGTTACAGGAGCAGGTGTGAGTAGTTAGGTCATGGAGGGGAAGGCTAGTTACAGGAAAGTACAGTTACGTAAGAACTTACCGTAACAGTAGATCTTGAGAACAGCTCTTGCAGCAGGTTACACCATTGGGACTGAAGCGGCGATCAGGACAATGGAATAATTCTAGCTAGCTATCTTCATGCGGGGACCCCGTGTCGAGTCCGCCTCCGCGTCAGGCGTGGTACATAAGGGCGGCCCCGCCAGATTCCCAGTTCTCCCGCTGGAGACTTCTGGCCGAGGTTGACATTGAAATTGGAGACCGAGGATCCACCGTCAGAAGACAAGCGGAACAATCCTGTTAACAAAGGCTTAAGCCATGCCTCCTCCAAGGGGAAGGGCGGTGGGAATATATGCTGCAGAAGAGCTGTTCTCGAAGATCTACTGTTACGGTAAGTTCTTACGTAACTGTACTCATCTTACCTGACACACAGCTCTTGCAGCAGGTTACACCATTAGACTGATTCCCCAAGCAGCGCTTGAAACACTCTGGGAGGAGGAAATTAGAAAGAACGTTCCAGGTCCTGAATCTAGGACAGGAGACCCTGTAGTACTGCCAGGCCGAAGCCTGCTCTTCGCCGTGAAGCGATGTCAAGGCTATAATGCCTGATAAAGGTATGAACAGAGCTCCAAGTGGCTGCAGCACAAATGGCAGAAGTGGAGACATTTCGAAGTGCTGCAAAAGATGTGGCCACACCCCTAGTGGAATGACCCCGGACTGCTCCTGGGAGGGGCTTTCGTTTGATATCATGACAGTAAGAGATGCACTGGACAAGCTAGCGAGACAGGGACTGTTTGGATACTGGTTGGCCCTTCATCCTTTCGGTGAAGGAGACAAAAAGCTGCTCCGAAGTGCGAAGCTGCTTAGTTCTGCTCAGGTAGTACCTCAAGCTGCGGTGAACATCCAGGGTGTGAAGCAGCGCTTCTCCTCTGTTAGAGTAATTAGGAAAGTAGACCGGCAGGTCAATATCCTGGTTGAGAGTGAGTGTGGAAACCACCTTAGGCAAGAATTTAGGATTCGTCCTCAGGGATACTCTGTCCCGGTGGAAAACTAAATAGGGCTCTTTGCACACAAGAGCCTGAAGCTCAGAAACTCTTCTCGCTGATGTAACAGCAACCAAAAATAACGTTTTCCATGACAGAAAACGCAGCTCGCAATCCGCGGCAGGTTCAAAGGGGGGGAGCGTAAGTTGCTCCACGACAAAGAGCAAGTCCCAAGGAGGCACTGGGTCCTTAATGGGCGGCCTAAGGTGTAACACCGCTCTTAAGAATTCTCAACAGGCATCTAATTGTGCCACTGTGCGCTGTCCCATCGGGAGGTGATAAGCTGAAATGGCACAGAGGTGCACTTTAATCGAGGAGTAGGCGAGACCTGAACAGAAAAGGGAGAGCAGGTACTCTAATACCACTTTCACCGGACAACCTAAAGGGGAAAAGCCGCGTGCTTGCGACCAAAGACAGAAACCGCGCCATTTCATGGCATACGTCGCCGGCTTGCTGGCTGCAGAAAGGACTTCCGCAACCTCTTGCAAGACCCCGTGACGCAAGATGGCTATGTCTCTAGGAGCCATGCGTGCAGGTTCAGTGAGCATAAGTCCGGGTGGACCAGTGAAGCCTTCTCCTGAGACAAGAGGTGGGAGCTGAATGGCAACGGGAGCGGAGGTTCCCGGGACAGCTGAATCAGCAAAGGGAACCAGATCTGCCTGGGCCAGAATGGGGCCACCAAGATCATTGTTGCATGTTCCCTGCGCAGTTTGAGAAGAACTCTCTGGATCAACGGGAAGGGAGGGAAAGCGTAGAGGAATCTGTCCGCCCAGGAGAGGGACAACACGTCTCGCCAGAAAACACCAGGCCCTGGATCTAGCGAGCAAAAATTGGGCAGTTTTGCGTTGGATGGGGAGGCGAACAAGTCCAATTCTGGAGTTCCCCACTGAAGAAACAGATCCTCTGCTACCTCCTGGAGAAGTCCCACTCGTGGACTCTGGCCTGGGAGCGACTCAGGCCGTCTGCAATCGTGCTGTCCACCCTGGGAACATGTACTGTGATCAGATTCGCGCCGTGTCGGATTACCCAATCCCACACCCTCATGGCCTCCCTGCAAAGGGGTAGAGTGCTCCTTGTTTGCTGAGGTAATACATCACTGCCGTGTGTTGTCTGTCTGAGCTGGAGAGAGAGTACTCGGCGATTTCTGACTGAAAGGCCTGCAGGCATAAAGGACCGCCCTCATCTCTAGGACGTTGATATGGAGGTGGGCCTCCAGAGGGGTCCACGTACCCTGGGACTTCATCCCGTCCAGGTGTGCTCCCCACCCTAGGCCTGAGGCATCTGTGGTGAGGATTACCTCCGGGGATGGCGCTATAAACGGGACACCCATAGAGAGTGTCCCTGGGTCTAGCCACCACTGCCAGTCTCGAATCGCGGTATTCGTGATTCTGACCGGATGCTGCATGTGGTCTTGCCTTTGGTCCCATTGCACCTTGAGCATCCACTGAGTTACAGCATGGAGCCTTGCGAAGGGACAGTAGGAATGACCGCAGCCATGTGTCCGAGCGTTGGGACCAACCTGGCTGGGGGCGTCTTGTTCGATGAAAGTTCCTGATGAGGGATCTGATGCGCTCCGCTCTGTCGCCTGGAAGAAATGCTCTTCCCTGAACGGTGTCCAGTACTGCGCCTATGAACTGCAGTTTCTGCGACGGTACCAGGAGAGACTTCTCGTGGTTGATTAGGATACCCAGAGATAGAAACAGGTCCTGGGTGCTCCGGATCGCCCGTAGCAACGCCTCTCTGGAGGCGGCCATGAGAAGCCAATCGTCCAGGTACAGGAACACATAATGGCCCTGTCTCCTTAGAGACGCTGCCACGACTGCCATGCATTTGGTAAAGACCCTGGGTGCCGATGACAGCCCGAATGGAAGGGCTCGGAACTGAAGATGATGGCCGAGAAACTCGAAGCGCAGGAACCTCTTGTGCGCTTGAGCTATAGGGATGTGCAGGTAAGCGTCCTGCATATCTAGAGACGCTAAAAAGGCGTCTTGCTTCAGCATGGGAATAAGACCCGGAAGGGTTACCATGCGGAATCCTTTGTAGGCGACCGAGAGATTGAGGTCGCTGAGGTCCAGAATCGGACGGAGGTCCCCTGTTTTCTTTGGAACCAGGAAGAAGTGGGAATAGTATCTGTGTCCTCTCTGGTTCTCTGGGACATACTCTATCGCTCCCTTATGCAGGAGCGCGAGCACCTCTTGCCTGATCAATGACTTGTGCTGACCCGGGTATCGGGAGAGCAACGGAGGCCTCGAGGGTGGCTTTTCCGCGAATTCTATAAAGTGGCCTCTTCCGACTCATCTGCAGAACCCACCTGTCGGTGGTTATAGTCTGCCATCTGGCAGGAAATTAGCAATGCGACTCCCGACCATGACGTCCCATTGATCCTGAGGGGCGGGGGCCGGGAAGGAGTCAGGCTGTGGTGGCTGAGGGTCCCGCTGGCTGGACCGGCTTAGGAGCACGCTGGCTCCGACCTGTGGGTTGTTTTCCTGGGCTCTGCGAGCGGAGCCCCTCTGCTGTGGGACGGGGCAGGACTGTTGTCTCTGCGTCCGTCCACGAAATCGGCTTTGGTTCCTACGAAAGGAGCTAAGCTTGGGTCGGTACATAGCCTGAACCGACCTCACTGCCTTCCCGGCCTCTTGGAGTTTGGTAATAATCTTCTCTGAGGGTTTACCAAACAAAACTTCTCCCTCGAATGGGGCGTCCATGATGTTTTTCTGGACGTCCGGGGTAAAACCGGAGACACGGAACCAAGAGTGCCTCCGGAGGCATACGCCTGAAGCTGCTGCTCGGGCCGACTGAGTCCGTGAGTCTGCACGCGCTCGTAGCACCTGGGTTCCACCGTCCGAACTTGCATGGAGGAGCTGTATCTCCTCCTTCTGCTCCCTTCCGGCAACTTTCTCAGCCGCATCCAGACCCTGCTCCCACAGGGCATTTTGGAACTGCACCATGTGGGTCAAGTAATTCAGGGATCTGATGGCAGGTAGCGAAGCATACATATGCCTACCCATGGAGTCCAGCTGCTTGGACTCTGGGTCCGTGGCAGGGTGCTCAGATGTTGGTCTCTGGGACCGGTCATGAGAGGCTGTTATGACCAGAGAGTCGGCCTGAGGATGCTGGAGCCAAGTACTGGTCTTCCTTGGAGCCTTGTACAGGCGGTCAGCTTCTGGCATCGC
The DNA here is from genome assembly GCA_016271365.2 of Neoceratodus forsteri. NCBI lineage: Eukaryota > Metazoa > Chordata > Ceratodontiformes > Ceratodontidae > Neoceratodus > Neoceratodus forsteri. The sequence goes on from CM057458.1 coordinate 7,570,764, forward strand.
CGGAGCGAATGTGACGCCCATGCTGCCTTGGTGACGCTCCACGCAGTGTCTACCAAGGGTGGCACCACCACAGGCTTGGGTCCTTCGTCAAGATACTGCGAAGCGTAGCCTTTGGGGTCTAACTCTCGCATCCCATCCCATGTTCTCCTGGATGTGTCTCATGATATCCGAGAACGAAGGTCATCCGAAGAGACTTTGGCAGCTCACGGGTCCGAGAAGGGATGGAGAGGGAGATGGGGATCTGGATGTGAAAACTCTGATCCCGTGTCCTCCGTCGAAAGCGTTGAGTGGCGTCTTCTGGGTCTCTTGGGACTGGGTGACCTAGAAGAGGATCTGGACGAGTCTCCTTTTATTGAGTCTCCCCTGGAGGGGTCCTGAGCTCCCGGAGGAGGTAACCGCCTGCAGACCCAGACGGAGACGGGCGCAGGGAACCGGAGGAGCAACCGTAGGAGGAGGAGGAGGAAGCGGAGGTGGAGTGGGGACCACGTCCTTTTGATGGTATCCCACCAGTAAGTGAAAACTCCTTCACCTCTGAAAAGGAAAGGCCCGACGACGGTCCGGGCGCCGTCGGATTTGTCGTCCGGGACCCGCGCCGCTCCACAGGGCTCGGGTTGCGCGAGTGCCTGGGAATCTCGACAGGACCGGCGCCTGCCTGGTCCTCGGGCTGGGTTAACTCCTCCTCAGTGATGGTCTCCTGACCAGCGTCGTCGGGGGCGCCGGGTCCTCTTCTCCAATTGGAGGCGCGGTCCCCCTACCCGGCGTCTGGTGACCGAGTAGGCTCACGGCGACGGCCTTCCTGGCAGAGAAACGACGGCCTGGGGACTCAGACAGAGGCCGACGCCAGACAAACCGGCGTCGGGTCCTGCGGCCTCGAGTGAGGTGAGCTCCTTGGTTTTCCGATGAGGCAAGGAAGCAGACCTGACGTCGGGTTCAGAATGGCGGGAACCCGACTTGTGGTGATGGTGGTGATGCCCCGACTTATCCAGGACCTTAGAAGACGAGGAAGGCCTGGGAGTCTTGGCCTTGAGAAGAGGAAGAAGATTTTCTCACCGCAGTGGGGGGAGGCTGAGAGCTGGCCCGGGAAGGAGAGCGGTCGGACCTGGAGCCAGAGCTGCATGAGTCGGAGGCCCTAGAAGGGGACCTGGAAGGGGCCTTCTCTCTGTGCTTTTCAACATGCTTGCGGGCCTTCTGCAATGAATCCCTCTTGGAAGCCATGGACTTGAGTTGCTCCTCTAACAAGGACGCCTGTAGGGCCTTCTGGGCGACGGATCTGGTTCTGCTGTTGAAACCCTGGCAAAAGAGCAGGACTGGTGTCGGGTCTGGGCTCAGGCACCAGACACAGGCTGGCGCGGATCCCTAAATGGATCTGCTTCCACAGGCGCACTTTCGAGGAGTGACCAGAGGTCGGGAGGACATCCAAAAGAAACTGAACTCGGAGAACAAATTTCCTGTAGGAAAACACTTTACCACGTGTCGTGCGCTAGAAAAACGAACCTAAGGGTCGAGACATGCAAGTCGACGGTGGGAAAGAACTGGGGAATCTGGCGGGACCGCCCCTTTATGTACCACGCCTGACGTCGGAGGCGGGACTGACGTGGGGGCGGTCCCCGCTGAAGATAGCTGGCTAGAATTTTTCCGTGGGGTCCTGACGCCTGCCGGCTTCAGTCCTAATGGTGTAACCTGCTGCAAGAGCTGTGTCTCGAAGTAAGATCAGGTGTGAGTAGTTAGGTCATGGAGGGGAAGGCTAGTTACAGGAGCAGGTGTGAGTAGTTAGGTCATGGAGGGGAGGGCTAGTTACAGGAACAGGTGTGAGTAGTTAGGTCATGGAGGGGAGGGCTAGTTACAGGAGCAGGTGTGAGTAGTTAGGTCATGGAGGGGAAGGCTAGTTACAGGAGCAGGTGTGAGTAGTTAGGTCATGGAGGGGAAGGCTAGTTACAGGAGCAGGTGTGAGTAGTTAGGTCATGGAGGGGAAGGCTAGTTACAGGAGCAGGTGTGAGTAGTTAGGTCATGGAGGGGAGGGCTAGTTACAGGAGCAGGTGTGAGTAGTTAGGTCATGGAGGGGAGGGCTAGTTACAGGAGCAGGTGTGAGTAGTTAGGTCATGGAGGGGAGGGCTAGTTACAGGAGCAGGTGTGTAGTTAGGTCATGGAGGGAGGGCTAGTTACAGGAGCAGGTGTAGTAGTTAGGTCATGGAGGGAGGGCTAGTTACAGGAACAGGTGTGAGTAGTTAGGTCATGGAGGGGAGGGCTAGTTACAGGAACAGGTGTGAGTAGTTAGGTCATGGAGGGGAGGGCTAGTTACAGGAGCAGGTGAAGTAGTTAGGTCATGGAGGGGAGGGCTAGTTACAGGAGCAGGTGAAGTAGTTAGGTCATGGAGGGGAAGGATAGTTACAGGAGCAGGTGTGAGTAGTTAGGTCATGGAGGGGAAGGCTAGTTACAGGAGCAGGTGTGAGTAGTGAGGTCATGGAGGGGAGGGCTAGTTACAGGAGCAGGTGTGAGTAGTTAGGTCATGGAGGGGAGGGCTAGTTACAGGAACAGGTGTGAGTAGTTAGGTCATGGAGGGGAGGGCTAGTTACAGGAACAGGTGTGAGTAGTTAGGTCATGGAGGGGAGGGCTAGTTACAGGAGCAGGTGTGAGTAGTTAGGTCATGGAGGGGAGGGCTAGCTACAGGAGCAGGTGTGAGTAGTTAGGTCATGGAGGGAAGGATAGTTACAGGAGCAGGTGTGAGTAGTTAGGTCATGGAGGGGAGGGCTAGTTACAGGAGCAGGTGTGAGTAGTTAGGTCATGGAGGGGAGGGCTAGTTACAGGAGCAGGTGTGAGTAGTTAGGTCATGGAGGGGAAGGCTAGTTACAGGAGCAGGTGTGAGTAGTTAGGTCATGCCGGGGAGGGCTAGTTACAGGAGCAGGTGTGAGTAGTTAGGTCATGGAGGGGAGGGCTAGTTACAGGAGCAGGTGTGAGTAGTTAGGTCATGGAGGGGAAGGCTAGTTACAGGAGCAGGTGTGAGTAGTTAGGTCATGGAGGGGAAGGCTAGTTACAGGAGCAGGTGTGAGTAGTTAGGTCATGGAGGGGAGGGCTAGTTACAGGAGCAGGTGTGAGCAGTGAGGTCATGGAGGGGAAGGCTAGTTACAGGAGCAGGTGGAGAAGTTAGGTCATGGAGGGAGGGCTAGTTACAGGAGCAGGTGAGAAGTTAGGTCATGGAGGGAGGGCTAGTTACAGGAGCAGGTGTGAGTAGTTAGGTCATGGAGGGGAGGGCTAGTTACAGGAGCAGGTGTGAGTAGTTAGGTCATGGAGGGGAGGGCTAGTTACAGGAGCAGGTGTGAGTAGTTAGGTCATGGAGGGGAGGGCTAGTTACAGGAGCAGGTGAGTAGTTAGGTCATGGAGGGAGGGCTAGTTACAGGAGCAGGTGTGCGTGGTTAGGTCATGGAGGGAGGGCTAGTTACAGGAGCAGGTGGAGTAGTTAGGTCATGGAGGGAGGGCTAGTTACAGGAGCAGGTGTGAGTAGTTAGGTCATGGAGGGGAGGGCTAGTTACAGGAGCAGGTGTGAGTAGTTAGGTCATGGAGGGGAGGGCTAGTTACAGGAGCAGGTGTGAGTAGTTAGGTCATGGCGGGGAGGGCTAGTTACAGGAGAAGGTGTGAATAGAAAAGTCACAGAGGTGCGGGAGGGCTTGTTGCAAGAGCAGGCTTGAGTAGCGATGTCTCGGGGTTGGGGGAAAGTACAGTTTTGTAAGAACGTACCGTAACAGTAGATCTTCGAGAGGAGCTCTTGCAGTAGGCAACACCATTAGGATTAAGCCACCAGGCACTAGGAAAACACGGAAAACTTCTAGCTAGCAGTCAATAGCAGGGGACCATCCCCCAATGTCGGCACGCCGACATCCACCGATGGTATAAAAGTGGCGGTCCCCCAACCCATCCTCTGTTCTCCCATCAGAGACCCTGGCATGCAGAGAGAGTAGAGAACCAAGCAGGCTCCTCATAACCGAGGAGAGCAGATTAACTGATACGGAGAAACAGCAAATTGGGGGACGATGGGAGGGAAATCAGTGCCTGCTGCAAGAGCTCCTCTCGAAGATTTACTGTTGCGATAAGTTCTTATGTAACTGTACTATCTTACTTCAAGAAGGCTCTTGCAGCAGGTAACACCATTAGGACTGAGCCCCAAGCAGTGAAGGAACTGACCCAGTCAGCTGGCAAGAAGAAAATATCAACAGCAGACATGCTCCTGAAGGAAGCAGCTGAGGCAGCCATGCCTCTGATAGAATAGCCCTTGACAGGACCTGGCAAGGGCTTGTCATACTTGTGGTAGCAATAAACAATGTAATTAACCAACCATTTAGATAAACACTGTTTAGAAACAGATGCCCCATCTCCTGGGGGCAAACGAAATGAACAACTGATCAGTTTGTCTAACAGAATGGGTGCAGTCCAGATAAAACCTAAGCACCCAGTGAACATGCAGAGTATGAAGTAAGGCTTCCCCTTGGTTAGCATACGCTGGAAAACAGGCAGGTGGATGGATTGATTTAACGTGAACTCAGACACCACCATAGGCAAAAACTTAGGATTGGTCTGTAGACACCATGTCTTTGTGGAAAACTAAATAAGGCTCTTTACACATCAGAACCTGGAGCTTGGAAATTCACCGAGCAGAAGTAATGGCAACCAAAAACAACGCTTTCCATGACAGAAAGTGGAACCTGCAGCTTGTGGCTGGCTCAAAGGGAGGCAGAGTAATTTCTCTAAAACAAATAAAAAATCCCAGGGTGGGGCTGGGTCCCTAATGGGAGGCTTCAAAAGAAGGATGCTACACAGAAAGATGCAGGAGAGAGCCAACTGGGCAATGGTTTTGCCTTCAACAGGTGCATGGTACGCAGAGATGGCGGAAAGATGCAGCTTAAGTGAGGAGTAACCCAGAACTGAGTCCACCATCGGACAGGTGAAGGGATCCAAGTGCCGAGCAGTGGCCCAAATGGAGAACTGCTTCCACGTCATGGTGTAAGTGGCTCTAGTGGAAGGCTTCCTAGCAACCACTAAAGCATCTGCCACCCGAGAAGAAACTCCGAATCGGGCAATGGCTAAGTCTGCAGGAGCCACGCACAGAGATATAGAGACTTGAGGTCCTGGTGGACTAAGGTGCCCTGGTCCTGAAAAAGAAAGTCGGGGAAAAGGGGCAAGGGTAGTGGAGGCTCAACAGCTAGTTGCTGCAACAGTGGAAACCATATCTGGCGTGGCCAGTAGGGAGCTACAAGGATTACCTCCGCTCTCTCTGACTGTAACTTGAGAAGAATCCTCTGCAGGAGCAGGAAGGCATACAGGAATCTCCCTGTCCAAGAGAGGGACAACGCGTCTTGCCAGAAAGCACCAGGCCCTGGATCTAGCGAGCAGAAACTGGGCAGTTTTGCATTGAATGGGGACGCAGAAAGGTCTAGCTCTGGCTCACCACACCTGTGGAAGAGATCCTCAACCACTGAGGGCAGGCGCTCCCATTAGTGTGTCTTCAGTCTGGATCAACTTAAGCTGTCGCCCAGGACTTTTGGACACCCGGAACATGTACTGCCATCAGTTCCAGGTCGTGCTCAACGGCCCAGTACCATACCCTCAAGGCTTCTCTGCAAAGGGGGTAAGAGTGAGCCCCCTCTTGCTTGTTTATGCAGTAGAAAACCGACATGTTGTCTGTCTGGATCAGAAGAGGGCCATGGAGCAGATGCGTTTGAAAGGCCTGCAAAAGGATTGTTCTCATCTCCAAGACAGTGATGTGGCGATGCTGCTCATGCTGTACTCAATCCCCTTGAGTCTGATGGTCTACAAGATGGTGCCCCAGCCCAGGTTCGATGTGTCCATCGTGAGAATCTACTGTGGTGATTCCGCTCGGAAGTGAACCCCCTTGAACAGGTTGGAAGGGTTCAATCACCAAGATTTGCCGTACAGGGCTGGAGACTAAGACTAATTGTTCCAAATTGTCCAAGCATTGGTCCCATTGAACCCGGAGAGTCCACTGAGAGATCCTCATGTGCAGGCAGGCTAAAGGAACAGTGGTTATGGCCACCATCATGCTCCAGTAGCCGCAGGAAGGATCTGGCTGGTACTTGGCGAGATGCAGAGACCAGACAGGCCTGTGCTTGTAAGTGTTCCGCCCTGTCCTTCAGTAGGTAAGCCTTGCCCTGAGCCGAATCTAAAATTGCTCCAATGTACTGCAAGTGTTGGCTCAGCCAAAGAGAGACTTGGGCAGGTTCAGGGTGATGCCCAGGGTCCGGAACAAGTGGAAGGTGGCCTCCATGGTCCAGATCAGCTGGTCTCTGGAGCTGGCTGTTAGCAGCCAGTTGTCCAGATACGGGAAGACATAATGGCCCTGCCTCCTGAGGGCCACCGCCATTATGGCCAGGCACTTGGTAAAGACTTGGGGAGCCGAGGTAGGCTGAATGGCAAAGCCCTGAACTGATAATAGTTTCCCTGGAATCAAAAGCAGAGAAACCTTCTGTGGGGCTGAAAGACTGGGATATGGAGACAAGCATTCTGCATATTCAGAGAACAAAGCCAGTCCCCTTGGTGAAGAAGGGGGAGCAGGCCATGGAGGGCGACCATTCTGAAGTGCTTGTGTTCTATAAACAGGGTCAGGTAGCTGAGATCGAGGATTGGTCTCAGGTTGCTGGTCTTCTTTGGGACCAGGAAGAAGTGCCAATAGAATCCCTTCCCTCACTGGGTGGGCGGAACGGGTTCTATGGCCTGTTTGCGCAGAAGTGCCTGAATCTCTTCCTGGATAAGGGCAATGTGTGCCTGAGGATAATGGGATTGCAGGGGAGGGTTGTCTGGGAGATTTCGAGAAATTCCAGGATGTGACCTTTTTCCACCAGTTGGAGGACCCATTGGTCTGATGTTATGCTGCGCCATCCTTCTAGGTATAGGGAAAAGCAACCCTCCACCACCTACCCCAACATGTCTACCAGGGAAGGGGGATCAAAGAGGGAGTCAGGCTGAGGAACCTGGGATGGACAAAGTGGCCTGGGGGGCTCTAGGGGGCTCTAGGGGCCCTGTGGACTGAGGCTTCGCCTGGCTGAGATGTGGCCTTGCATCTGAAGGCACCTCTGGACTGTTGGCCCTTGGACTGCTGTCTGTTGGGACAATGAAAGGACTGGAGTTGGTTGGCTTTAGATTGGGAATGATTCATAGACTATACTGACCTCACTGCCTTGCCTGATTCCTGCAGGCGGGAGATAGTCCTTTGGACATCCTCGCCAAATAGGACAGGACCCCGGAATGGGGCATCCAGGATTTTGGTTTTAACATCCAGTGCAAAGCTGGACACTCTGAGCCAAGAATAATGGTGAATGTACACATCAGTGGCTACTGCCCAGCCTGCGGCATCTGCCGAATCATAGGAAGCTCTGAGGACTCGAGTACCCACATCTGAGCCAGACTTCAGGATCTGGACCAGTCGGGATGTGTTAGGGTCTTCAGGAACAGCCTGCACCAACTCTAAAGCTTTGTCCCACAGGGCATTTTGGTACTGAAGCATGTGGGCTAGAAAGTTCAGTGTCGGCATGGTCAAGGTGGCTGAAGCGTAGATCTTTCTGCCAAACTGATCCACCTGGTGAGACTCCTTGTCCAAATGGTGGGTACTGAGGTGCCTGGGATTCTTGGTATAGTCATGAGCAGCATCCATGACTACCGAATCTACTTCCAGATGCTCCCCATAGAAAGGCTCGTCTCTGGGGGCATGATAAAGGTGGTCCGCCTTCTTGGATAAGGCCAGAGTAGAGAAGGGACGATTCCAGATGGCCCTACTGACATCCTCAAATAAGTTGATAAGAGGAGGGACCATCATAGGAAAGGTTTCCTTCCGATGCAGGAAGGTAGAAAGACGCCGACGCTCGGTGTCTAGCTCCTCCATGTCCCAACTCATCAGGGACTGAATGTGCCTCATAACATCTATGAAGGTGGGAACATCAGGAGGAGATCTGGGAGTGTCCCTTGGTTCCTCTGGCTCTGATGGTAACCTGGAGTCCTCTGAATCGTCTGAGGAGAAAGATGGTGGATCCCCTCCGGACAGCTTAGAATCTGGGACCGGCGTCAGTGAGTGACAATCCTTGGGAGGACGGGTTCTGTTGTCCCCTGGAGACCGGGGACTGCAAGGACTCGCCCAGTCTGGGTTTGGCAGAGGGTCCTTGGCAGGTGCAGTGGGAAGTCCCCTCAGGGAGTCCTTATTCTTCATGAACTCCCACCACATAGAGAGTAAGGCGGTGTAATCCAGGGGAGGATTTGGGGGAGCTGACGACACGGAAGGTTCATCTGGCGTCAGACACTGAGGCGTCATCGGGTACCCTGGCATCAGCCCTTGAGGTGCCGGGTTACCTGGCATCGGCCCTTGCAGCGAATGTTTGTCCAGTGTTGGTTTAAGGGATGTTGGGAGACTGAATGTCAGGTCCTCAGGCATTGGCTGAGGGGTAGGGGATGACGGTTGGGGTGTCGTCGGGACCGGTGCCGGACGAACAGGAGAGGGATGATGCTGGTCAGGTGAAACAGCTGGTGCAGGCCTTGAAGGAGAGGTGGGCGCAGGGGAGCCAGTCCCCGATGGAGGTAGAGGCATCACTCTCACGGGGGAGGCGAGCGCATGCTCCAGGCATCGCTTGGAAGCATCAGTGCTTGTGTTTCCTGCCGTATTTCTTCCCTTTCAGTGAAGGGGAAGACATGGAGGCCCTGCAACCCAAGGAAGAAGAGGTACTTTTTCCTTGAAGCTTCTTCTCCATAGCGGTTCATTTTTGCTGCAGCAGGAAATTCTGGAGGGTCTTCAACAGCATCTCTGTGTAGCCTGGTTGAAGACTTGGTATTGCTGGTAGGCCTCAGTGTCGTAGTCAGGGCCTAAGCTCAGCAGGCAGGAAGAGTGACCGTCTTTGGATGGAAGTAGCTTGCCACAAGCAAACTCTGTCTGCTGGTCTGAAGATGTAGAAGGAGAAGAAGACATGCAAGAACGATGAAATCTCAAAAGGAGGATAGTATACTGTGAGAAAATAAGAAATCGCACGTAAAACATGAAAAAAATGGCAGTTGACAGAAGCAGGCATCTGTGGAGTCAGACCTGCGTGGGTCGACGGCAGGAAAATAACTGAGGATGCGTTGGGGGACTGCCCCTTTTATACCATTGGCAGATGTCAGCGTGCTGACATCAGTGGTGGTCCCCCACTAATGACTACTAGCTAGAAGTTTTCCGTAGGGTCCCCAGCGCCTGGCGGCTTAGTCCTAATGGTGTTGCCTGCTGCAAGAGCCCCCTCGAAGTAAGATGGCTCGCTACAGGAGCAAGTCTGAATAGCAAGGTCATGAAGGAGGGGGTGGCTAGTTAAAGGGGTAGGTATAAGTAGAAAGGTCACAGAGGAGGGTGAGGGATAGTTACAGGGGAAGTTGTGAGTAGTGAGGTCATTGAGGAGGGCAGAGCAAGTTACAGGAGCCGGTGTGAATAGCGAGGTCACACAGAAGGGGAGGGCTGGTTATAGGAGCTGGTGTGATTAGCAAGGTCACGGAGGTGACGGGGCTAGTTACAGGATTAGGTGTGACTAGAGAGGTAATGGTGGAGGGGGAAGGTTAGTTACAGGGGCAGGTGTAAGTACGAGGTCACGGAGGAGGGGAGGAGGGCTAGCAACAGGGGCTGCTGTGAGTAGCGAGGTCACAGAGGAGGGGTAGGGCTAGCTACAGGAAGAGGTGTGGGTAGTGAAGTTGCAGATGAGTGGGATGGTTAGTTGCAGGAGCAGGTGTGAGTAGTGAGGTCACGGAGAAAGGGAGGGCTAATTATAGAAGCAGGTGTGAGTAGTGAGGTCACAGAGGAGGGGCGGGCTAGTTATAGGAGCATGTGTGAGTAGGGGTCATGGAGAAGGGTGGGGGCTAGTTACAGGAGCATGTGAGTGTAGTTAGATCATGGAAGGGGGCTAGTTGCATGAGTAGATGTGAGTAGTGGGGTCACAGAGGATGGGAGGGCTAGTTGTAGGAGGTGTGAGCTGCAAGATCACAGAGAAGAGGGAGGGCTAGTTACAGGGGCAGGTGTGAGTAGTGGGGTCACTGAGGAGGGGAGGGGTACTTACAGGAGCAGGTGTGAATAGTTAGGTCATGGAAGAAGGGGAGGGCTAGTTACAGGAGCAGGTGTAAGTAGTTAGGTCATGGATAGGAAGGCTAGTTACAGGAGCAGGTGAGAGTAGTTAGATCATGGAACGGGGCTAGTTGCAGGAGTAGATGTGAGTAGTAGGGTCACGGAGGATGGGAGGTCTAGTTGTAGGAGCAGGTGTGAATTGTAAGGTCGGGGAGAAGGGGGAGGCTAGTTACAGGGGTAGGTTTGAGTAGTGGGGTCACTGAGGAAGGGAGGGGTACTTACAGGAGCAGGTGTGAATAGTTAGGTCACGGAAGAAGGGGAGGGCTAGTTACAGGAGCAGGTGAGAGTAGTTAGGTCATGGCGGGTGGGCTAGTTGCAGGAGTAGATGCGAGTAGTAGGGTCACAGAGGACGGGAGGGCTAGTTGTAGGAACAGGTGTGAATTGTAAGGTCGGGGAGAAGGGGGAGGCTAGTTACAGTGGCAGGTTTGAGTATTGGGGTCACTGAGGCGGGGAGGTGTATTTACTGTAGCAGGTATGAATAGTTAGGTCACAGAGGAGGGGGAGAGCTAGTTACACCAGTTACAAAAACCTGTGAGGACTTCCTGCAGCCCTTCGTGCGGTGTATATAGTACCTGAGTATTCTATGTACATCTAGAGTATAGGGCAATGCTTCTCCCAGATTGGCATGCTCAGGAAAATAAACTGGCAAGTGGATGCATGCCTCTCAACTGTCCCTGATTTTGCCTCAGAAATTTCTTCTGTCCCTCCTAAATTTCGCATTTCTGAGGAATAGGGATATGAATCACAAAATAATGCCAGCCATTGGTGTTACAGTCTAGTTCTCATTACGAAAATGCTGTTCGTACTAAGAAGGATGTTGTACACAGCTTCTGGAACTAATATTACTATTTTTTCAGATGTGTCCTTGATTTTGGTCATTTGTCTCTGACCACTTTAAACCTTGCCCCCGATCTGTGATGAGGGAGGTTGAGGGGTATGAGTGGATGGTTTGATTTGAAGTAAACTCAAACATCACCTTTGATACAAAACTTAGGACTGGTACACAAAGACACCCTGGTCTTTGTGGAAAATCTAATAAGGAGTCTCACACATTAGAGCCTGTAGCTCAGAAATCCTTCAAGCAGAAGTAATGGCAACCAAAAACAATGCTTTCCAAGAAAGAAAGTGTAGGTCACATGTCATGGCCGGCTCAAAAGGAGCCAAAGTAAGCTTTACCAACACAAAATTCAAGTCCCAAACCAGGACTGGATTACAGATAGGAGGCTTCAAGTGCAGAATGCCTCTCAGAAACGTATGGGCAACCATAAAACTCTCAATAGGCACAAGGAATGCTGAGATAGTGGCCAAGTGCACTTTAATAGGGGAATACTGCATTATGTGACAGGGTTGAAGAGGGCCCTGTCCCAGTTGGAGAAAGAGTTTAAATGCAAGGATCTGTTCTGTTCTCTCCTTTTCTGTTTCTTGTCTGTCTGGTTGCGCAACCAAATGTTCTTGGGAGACCTAGGACTTGATCACCCCGATGGTCTTGCAATTCTCTGCCTTTCACTATCTCTCTACCCTCACTTGCTGTTCTGTCCCCCCCCCCCCCGCATATCTGCTGGTATAAAAATATATGCGAATCATTATGCGGAAATGTATCTGATATTGGGATCCCTTTGTTTAGAAATGTATATAGTTTTACTGTTGAAATGTATAGTTATATTGTTGAAATGATTGCAAAAAAGCTGTTTAGAACTCAAATGGTTAACCTGTTTGCAAACTCTCTGAGAAGCTGTAAGCAAGAGATCAGTTCTGGGTCACAATGTTCTTTTTGCTGCACTTGTTGAAACTTACAAGAACACCGTATGAGAAGCATTCTATTTTCTTAACAAGTTCCTACACGGAATTATAAAAAGGAGCTGCAATGTTTTGCAAAAGAGAAACACAGAAACTGAGATTGGAAATTGAGAATAAAACCCAGATGAACCTTCTCTGTTTATACTGTGTTTGTAACTAGTTCTACTGAACATTTTTTTTTATTTTACTGTTAATAATAAATCACTTGTGAATTTTACAACTGCTCCTGGTTTTTTCTATGCTTCCTGACCTGTGCCTCTACGACAAACTGCATCTGACAAGGACAGCAGACACTCTAGAACCTGATTCCCCTATCCCCATATCTCTCTTCCTCTATCTCCCACAAAACCACCACACCTTATCCATCCCACCCAGGTCCACCTTGGTTGGCCAGGCTACATTCTCTCACCGTTTCCCAAAAATTTGGAATACCCTCCCTCCTCTCATCTGTCATTCCGCCTCCCCTCGGGTCCTAAACTCTCTCCTTATGGACCTTCCCCTTTCCTGTAGATATGTTTACATTTCTACCCTCTCCTTACTTGTACTCTTTTCTGCTTACATGTTAGCACTTATCTTAAGTACTATTTTGAAATTGATTGTTTATAGTTCTCCTAGCACTTTTTCTGGGTTGTTAATGTTAATGTATAATACCTAATATTACATTCCTGTTGTTTTGTATCTATTATCATCTGTATTCATTGTATTTCGTCTTCTGTGGTACTTTCTGTGTATCCCCACTCCCCTCCCCCCAGGACGCATCTGGAAACGAGCATTCAATGCTCAGTATGCCTTTCCTGGTGAAACTTTTAAATACATTTAAAAAAAATTACTGGGCAGGTAAACGGATCCAGGTGATGAGAAGTGACCCACAAAGCAAACCACTTCCACTTCATGGAATAAGTAGCCCTGGTAGAAAGCTTTCTAGTAGCCACCAAGACATCAGCCACCCTTTGGGAAATCCCAAATCTAGCAATTGGCTGTTTTCAGGAGCCATGCAAGGAGGTGAAGTGATCTGAGATCCAGATGAACTTGGGTTCCATGCTCCTGTGACAGAAGTCCTCGGCATAAGGGTGGGGGTACTCGGGGTTCCACTGCCAGCTGCTGCGGTAAGGGGAACCAGATCTGTCAAGGACATAGGGGAGCAATGAGTATTAGAGCTTCCACCTCCATCTGAAGCCTGACTAACACCCTCTGAAGTAGAGAGAAGGGAGGAAAGGCATAGAGAAACCTCCCCTTCCAAGAGGGACAATGCGTCTCGTCAAAAAACTCCAGGCCCTGGAACGAGCAAGCAGAAAGGCGGTGGTTTTGCACTGTGTGGGGGCGCAATAAGGTCCCACTCTGAATGATCCCATCAGTCGAACAGGTCTTCCATCACTGAGGTCAGAAGTTCCCGTTTGTGAATTTTGGACTGTCACCAACTTAGTCTGTCTGCCAAGACATTTTGGGCGCCTGGAACATGTACTACTGACAGTTCTAGGCCATGTTCTAGAACCCAAACCTTCTTTGCTTCCCTGCACAGGGGATAAGAATGAGTTCCTCCTTGTTTGTTGATGCAATGCATCACACTGATGTTGTCCATCTGTACCAATAGAGGACCTGGGGAAAGGTGAGTCTGGAAGGCCAGTAGGCCATACTGAACAGCCTGCATCTCTAGAACATCAATATGCAGGGTGTTCTCCACTTTGGTCAATACACCCTGCACCTGATGGGGCCCTAAATGTGCCCCCAAGCCCATCCCTGAGGTATCTGTTGTTAAAATCTGGTGAGAAGAAGGCATCGGGAAGGGAACCCACTTTAACAGGTTGCTGGGTTCCATCCACCATTTGAGCACCTTGCGTACAAGAGAGGTTACCAGAACCCTCTGTTCTAGATTGTCTATGAGTTGGATCCCACTGGACTCTCAAGGACCACTGAGGAATCCTCATACATAGTCTGACCAGAGGTACTGTGCCATTAGGCCCAGAAGCCAAAGGAATGTTCTGGCTGTGACATATCAGCTGTCGTGAACTAGCTGGGCCTGTGCAATCAAACATTCAGCCCTGTCCAGAGGCAGAAAATCTGAGCCTAGAGCTGTGTTCAAAACTGTCCCTACATACTGTAGACACTGGCAAGGGATTAGGACAGACTATGGAACATTGTCGGTAACCCCCAAGGCATCAAAAAGTTGTCTTGTTTGGGCTAGGGAGGGCAGGAGTTGCTCCCTGGAGTGAGCTTTCAGTAGCCAATCGTACAGGTAGGGAACTACATACAGGGCTTCCCTCCGAAGTGCTGCTGCTACTACTGCCATGCATTTGGTAAAGACCCGTGGCGCAGATGACAAGCCAAAGGGCAATACTCTGAACTGGTAGTGTTCCCCCTTGAAACAGGAACCTCAGAATATTTCCTGTGAGTTTTTCAAATTTTGATATGAATGTAGGAATCTTTCATGTCTAGGAAACAGATCCAATCCCCTACCTGCAGTAGTGGGAGTAGGCCCTGCAGGGCAATCATTCTGAACTTTTTGTACGCTACAATAAAGTTCAGATCTCTGAGATCCAAAACAGGTCTCACATTCTCTGTCCATTTTGGAAGTAGGAAATACCGAGAACAGAACCCTGTGTTTCTCTGTTCCACAGGTACTACTGATCTTTTCTGAAGCAAGGTGCAGACATCCTCCAGAAGCAGTGGGATGTGATCTGGAGGATAATGTGTAGGCAATGGTGGATGATCTGGAGGTAGTTCTAGAAGTTCCAGAGCATGTCCTTGTGCTATTATTTCCACGACCCAGGCATCGGAGGTCAGCTCTTTCCACTGGTCCAGTTGGATGGAGAAATGACTCTACACACGCGCGCACACACACACACAACCACTCTGGAGGTAATGGTGGCTGGCGGGTGTAAAAAGAGTCGGGAGGAGCAGCTCCTGTCGCACCGCCACCTTTAGGGGCTTTCGAGTGGGCACCTGGAGTGGCTGTTGGAATAGGCTAGGCTCCTGCTCCTTTACCCTTACCTGATTATCTGATAGTGGTATGGTGTCTAGTACCAAATGGATGAAAAAGCACCCTCATGGTGCAGCCCCTGCCAGGACCACAATCTATGCCAGCTATCATCCTTGTTTAATTTTCACAAGCATGCAGTTCATTAGTATCTTTTAACAGCTTTGTATGGTCACCCAATATTTGTGAATTGTGGGTATCACCTTGGGTAGAGAACGGAGAGGGTTCCCCCCCTCCTCCCTCCTGCTATTAGCCTATAACGCATTTTAGATCTTATAAGTGCAAGCTGGAAGTATATGGCTAGAATACTGTTTTGTACTCTTCTCTGCTATTGATACTTACAGTGTCTTGCCTATAGACATTGTCTGTAATATGTTTAAAACTACAATAAAAAGTATTAACTGAAAAAAAAAAAGAAAAAGCACCCTCTGTCTACTCCATGGCTGAGTATGGCAGAGGGAGTGTACTGATTTCAGGGTTCTGCCTGAGGCCTGCAAATCAGAGAGGATACCCTGAACATCTGCACCAAACAACATATCCTCTAAAAGGGGCATTGAGAATGGACTGCTGGATGTCATTCGCAAAGCCCATCACCCTTGGCCAGGAATACCTTCTGAGGCATATTCCTGATGTAGCTGCTCTAGTTGAAGCATCTGATATATCATAGGCTGTACGTAGTAGGTGTTTTCCTACATCAGCCCCAACCGCTAAAGCTGTAAGAAGCTCCTGTTTTGGTGCACCTTCTGAAGAGCTTGAGCAGCTGCTCTAGCTTTCCTCCAGTGTGTGTTCTGGTATTTGACCATATGGACCTGGTAATGTGCAATTCTCAGGCTCAAAGAGGCTGAGGCATAGGTTCTTTTACCCATCACAACTAACCTTCTGGATTTCTTATTAGGAGGAAGAGAACTAAGATGCTTTTTTGCCTTTGATCTGTCATGGGCAGCATTTATGATCACAGAATCTGCTTCAGATTGGCCTGCAAAGAGCAACCTACCTAAGGGAGGCAATATACAGCTTGTCTGCCTTTCTGGGTATGGCAGGAATCACATTAGGCCAATGCCAGGCAGCAAAGGTGGCATCTTCTGTGGCAGGGGGAGGGGTGGAATTACTATGGGAGGGGAATAAGGTAATTCCAAGAAGTCGGTTAGGTTCTTCTTGTTTGTATCCTGTTCCTCTAAGTCGAATCCCGTGGCGCTTGTAGTTGCTGCATCATCATGGTTATGAAGGATGTGTCCTCTGGTGGGAATCTAGGGGTGTAAACCACCGAGTCCTCACTGCATGTTGAGACTGTGGAACTAGTCCTCTCATAGGGACTTTCCACATAATCTTCAGCCTTCTCCTTATCATCCTGCACCATAAAATCAGGGTCGTACTCCAAGCTGTCATCAGTCTGACTGACTGAACGAAGGGAGCATGCTGGCGAGGCTGTTGGGGCTCAAGAGGGGGGGGCTTAGGCACAGCCCTAGCACGTGCTGGCGTTAGGGGTTGGCTGAGGTACCCTGTTGCTGGAGCTTCCGGTACAGGAGGAGGAAGCAGAAAGCACTTAAAAATGTCTGTAAAGGACGATAGTACTACCTGTACATTCGGCGCCTGTATAGTGGATGGGAATTCCAGAAGAGGTCAACAGGGGAGACAAGGCCCCCAGCATCGACGCACCAGCTGTGCTAGGCCTGGTGGCACCTGCAGCCTAACATAGAAGGCCGACGGTCTGGGTGATGGGCAGTGCCGGAGCTGCTGACGCTGCTGAAGTGGTTGGACCCCATGTGGAGGGGTGACCTAGAATGGATTGGCGAGGTTTGGGCCTTTTCTTGCTTCCTCCCCTGGTGCTTGTGTTTGTGTGACCCAAATGTCTTTTCCTGGGATTCAGATCCTGAGGAATGTGCCAGTGATGCGGCGGAGCTCTTTTGCTGAAGCTCCTTCTTCATTCGGGCTACCTGCTGCTTAAGAAGGTGCTTTCCTAAAGTGCCTTTTCGGCGTCACAAGTTGGCTGTGTTAAACCCTCTACAGACTGGGCACACCGGAAGTTTATAGTCCAGACTGATGCAGCACACAGAGACGTCGTGTGAATCTCCAGAGTATATCTTTTCACCACATTTGCAATAGAGTAACAGTTTTGATGGCACTTTAGTTGACATACATGCCGTCAAAAATCACTTAAGAAAGTGTCTGCGTGACTATGGGGAGAAAAAAATAATAATTCAGCAACTGTAACAGCATCATTTCCATGCACAGTCCGATGAGTATGGTTGACAGTGGGAAAAGAACTGGAGGAAAGCGGCTACCCACGTTTATGTGGGACAGCTGACATCTGATGTCGTCGTGAGTGGCCCCTAGTGGACTGCTTACAAAAGTTTCCGTATGGTACCTGGTGGCTTTCAGTTCCATAGGTGTGGCTTGATGTAAGAGATATCTTGAAGAAGATCAATGATGCATGACGCGAAGTCTGTTAACGGTGAAATAGCTAAAAGAGTGGAAATGAGGATCTGGCCTATGTAGGGTGATTTTGGAGGCAGCACTGTATATAACGTTTTAAATATTAATATTCAACGTAAAATTATTGGTTGATGCCAGAAGCTAGGAACAAATAAAGGAATGTACATATAAATTGTCAAAGAGATCTGTCAGCATTTCCCCTGCAAAAACATGGGAACCATAGGTCCCGATTAGGTAAAACACACTGGTGATAATTTTTTTAAATAACTTTCAGAGCTGTTGTTTGTAATTTATCTGGCTGATCCTGCAACCCTCCACCCAGCATTACTGTTCTAGAGTCCCCTGCGGCAAACCCTTTGATGATGCAACTGATGGGCTAAGCCACAAGGGACTCCTATATGACAGTACAGCTGTGCGCTTTCAGCTCCCGCAACAATCAACCTTTCCTCGATTCCTCAATTATATATGTGATGTCACTGTATATGCGGGTGTGCGTTAATTATGTACATGGTGTACATATGTATGTGGTGTGACTATATATGTGGGATGTGTGTGTAAACGTTACACAATGGCCTGGCTCAAAATATGCAAATTCTACCCCCTCATAAGTTGAAATATTTTGTGTATTTTGAGTCAAGCCACCGAGTATTTGGTTTATACAATATCAGTTTAAAATTACTTTTTAATCAGCTGTTTCTGTGAAGCTATAACTTTCTCTCTGAATTAGTCCGCTGGCTTCGGGGCAATACAGGGCTACTGTGATGTCATCGGCATTGTGACAGCTGCTCTTTGGATCTGTACTCAAGTTTAGGCTAGGGACAGGGATTGTGACATATCAAATCTCTAGATTATTTATCTAGCGTGGGGTGATAAGAACATTTGTAACATGGTGAGAAAAATTCTGAGCCATTTGATTGGCTGAGAGATCAGTACAGGTGTGTAATGGTTGAGACTTCAGTACAGGAGTGTAATTATAAGAACATATTTACACTCCAGTACTTCTTTAGCTTGTGCATCAGCTCAACTACAATATCAATGTGCACCTCGTACTACGGAGGAAGAGTCTGAGCTGCTGTTGAGAATGGGGCACAACACAGTGATGGAGGTAGCTGCTGACACAGCTAGGAGCGTTACTGAACGCAGCTTGGGATCAGAGATCATGCTAGACTGCAATGCCCTGACGGTCTTGCCAGCAGCACGCTACCATCTGCAGTAGCTAGACTAAGAAAGTGCCAGTGTCTCTAGGTGAGTCGGGAGTAGAGTGAGCAGAGCAAGGCAGGTGTCCCCACTGTGACAAAATCAGAGTCAGTGAGTGTTCTGTCATGAGCAAGGCTGGTGCTGTAACTGTATTATCCAAGTTAAAACTGTAAAGCACTCTTCAGGCACGAGGTGCTCACTGCACTTTCTCAGGCTGCTCTGTTTCATCCTGCTCAGAAACTCCTGGCTCCAAAACCACTGTCCTGTAAGAAACACTTTTTTTTCCTTCTCTGTAGGAAAACACTTTTAAACAGTATCTTCCAGCCTAAAACCATAAGCTGCTTTTCTTTTTTAGCATTTTTAGATAGGAAGCATGCTGTAAGTGGGATAAGACACTTCAGGGATGTACAACTATGGGGGAAATATGCACTTTGCTCTCGGGTGTTTAAAGGAACTCAGCGCATGTACCTCGTGCTTAACACCACCCACCAGCTGTGCAATTATTCCCCCATAATTACAAGCCCTGGCATGTCTTATGGCATACAAGAGGAACAGGAAACAAGCATTTGTCAATGCCGAATGTTTGCTTGCTGGCATTGGCACTGGTAGTGCCGGAGTTAGAGAGATGTATAATAGTAACAGCAGTGAAATATGGAACTAACGCCAACCCCCTACCCACCCCCACAGAGAATGAAAGGTGCTGGGGGTGTGCCTTTGGGTAATCGGCCATAACGCTTAAGCCATTCCACCTCACCCCACCCTGCAGACAGCAACAGGTATCGTGGTGTGCCTTGGGGTCTTCAACCCTTATGCTCACCCCATTCCATAAGGAAATAAGCTGAGATGGGTGCAATATAGGAGAATTGAGTGAATGTCAGGGCAGAAGACCCCAAGGCACACCTTGATGCCTGTCAGTGGTTGTAGGGTGGGGGTAGAATGCCATAAGCATTACGGCCAACGAACCCAATTCACACCCCCCGACGCTTGTCAGTTTCTACAGGGTGGGCGCTACGGTTGGAAATCTTAATGCCCCGGGCAGGCACTTGTTGGTATTTTCGCTCCAAATTTTAAAAATGGGCTTTCTAGGACCCCCACCTCATGAACAGTGGCACTAATATTCGCTACTCAATCCTGGAAGGTGATTTCGCACAGCAACTACGCCATTCGTGTCACAGGTGTGGAAGCACATTTCGGCAGGATGTGAAAAATGACAGCTGTACTGTTCATGAGGAGGTGTGAAAATTGGCACCGTTGAAAATCTGGAGTGAAAATATGAACATTTGGCGACGTTAAGAGCATGCGAAATCCGCTATAAACGCACTTAACGCGATCATTTTTTGAATTTTTTGCCAAATTTTCAGCATGGGCTTTTGGACCCACCTCATGAACAATGGTACTATTATTTTGTTAATTGGTCCCGACAGGTCATTCCGCGCAGTGACCGCAAAATCACCTTTTGGGACTGAGTAACGAAATGACAGTGACATGTTTCACCGGGTGGGGTTCCAAGAACCCCATGTTGAAAATCTGGAGCCAGAATTCCTAAAAAAGGCTGAGATATCAACCTAAGCTGAAATCCCCACTGAGACCCTTTATACGGCGCTTACCCGATTCCTCAGTTCCTAGTTCAGCTTTGAAGAATGCAGACACGCCCTGTCCACAGAAGATCGCAGAGCACTGGACCTCCGGGCGGTAAGTATGGGTGACGGGAGGTGTGTGCAAAGGAGGGTTGGGACTGGGGAGACGATGCTGGACATTTTTCTTTTCACAGTTTAACAAACAACTCGGGGACCGCTTTTATTTTTAGGTTAAAAAATTTAACTTTTGACACACTGGGTGGGCCCCAGTGTGCCACATGAGTTTTGGGGATGATGCAGACGGGATTGGGCACCCCCATTGGCAAGCTTGAAAGGGAAGGGAAAACATGATGAAGAAATTGAGCCTGGGAGGTGGGAGGCATCCAACACCGGGAGTGGGCATCCCAGTGTCGGAGTGTCGGGAAAATAAAAAAATGTCTGGGTACAGTGGGTGGGCTCCCAGTGTGCCACAATGTGGCTGGGGGGGAGGGGGAATACATGCCGACACAGGGATTGGGCACCCCTGAAGTCGGCTCTGAAGGAGTGTATGGCTGGTGGCAGTAGCCGCCATTGTGGAAAGCCACGCTGGCAGCTGTTTTATTTATTTATTGAAATGTTTCACCAGGAACGGCACACCGAGCAACTGCTCATAACTCTGGCTATGCTCGTAACTCCGGCCATGCGCATGGCTGGAGTCTTGTCATCTGCCACTGCAATGAGGAACCTGCACCTCATTGGAGCGGCAGATTTCTTTCAACTCCGTGGCTCTCTTTGAAACTGCTGTCATCGCCAGCATGCTCACTGATGGCAGCTGAGGGACGCACCCACTAAAGCGTCCTCTGCATTGGCGACAACACTGACACACCTCTAAAATGTGCTACTACCACAAGATGTTGCTTGCGCACCTGCAAGCCAACATAAAAATGACAACCTACAATTGGTATCTTGGCTACAAACACTTAACAACAAGGTACTGAAAATATGTTGCTATGTTTTCATAATTGATATCTTGAAGGTTAGTATTTTCAGAGTGGAATACTAAACTAATCACGGAGCAGTTTTCCCAATGCTGACAGCATCACAAGAACCAGCAGTTGAAATCAAAGAGAAAAGACCAGCCACATAAGAACTTCTCTAAGTAGATCTTCCAGAGAATCTCCTTCTTTAGGTCACACCTTTGAACTACAGCTGTCAGTGCTAGGACCACACGGAAACTTTTGCTAGCTGGGGGCCACTCACAATGACGTGACACGTCTACATGTGTATAAGTGTGGGCAGCCCCACAACTCCTCAGTTCCACCGCCGGAGATTAGTCTTGGATGACCTCCAGCCGTGGGGTACCAGGAGATAAGACCAGCACCAGGCATGCAAGGAGACGCCTGGGGCCGGATACAGAATGCAGGGAGTAAGGTTTTAGGCACAGCATCTGATATAACCCTCACGGAAAGAGGGACGGACGGCATCATGGCCTAATGGAGGAGATTCTCTTGAAGAGTTACTGTTATGGCAAGTTCTTACGTTAACTGTTCTGTTTTCTTCAAGGACATCTCCTCCATTAGGCCGCACCTTTGGAACGACTCCCAAGCAGTCCCAAGTAGAACTGGGGGGATGGTACAGTTGATATATATTCAGGACAGAAGGCCTTGCAGTACAGCAAGTCCAAAGCCAGCATGTCTAAGAGTGTCTACATGCAAACTGTAATGCTTACTGAAGGCGTGGACAGTGCTCCTCGTGGCTGCAGCACATATGTCAGCATTAGGAACATTTTTGAAGCAGGCAACAGAAGTGGCCATACCCCTTGTGCAGTGGCCTGAATAACACTAGGTAGTTCCTTACCATACTTTCCATAACCGAACATAATACAATGTGCCAGCAATTTGGACATTCATCCATCTTCCGGATGAGACGTTAAACTGAGGTCCCATCTGCCTGGATTGGTGGTAGTTCAGGTGGATGTTAAAGATCCCATGGCACTTATCGAAAAGAGTAGGGGAATTTTTTATTGAAAAACACATAACATCAAGTACATGAAGTATGAAACAAAACAAAATCAACAATAGAAGCATATACTGAAACAGTGAAAAATCGTGAAATTCGTTATATTACAGGTGAGGACAAAAAAGAAAATAAACAGCATTTATTATCAAAGATTATCATTCCTAATCACGTCAGAAAGGTAATACCAGCCCAATAGGAAGCAAATTGTGTAAGAGAAAGACACTTCAGTTCTAATTCCTGTAGGTTCAAAATTGTAGTCTCAATACAGTCAATAATAGCCAATGGACAAGTTGGTACTTGCTGTAGAACATATTTACATCTAGCTTGCCACAGATAATATTTGCATGCAGCAAACAATACCCTCAAGGTGCTGGGGTGGAATGCATTCCAAAAACCAGAAAAAACTCCCAAAATAAGGACTGAATATGTTATCCTACTTAAAAAAGGCCATTTCCACTTGTTCGCTAGGGTCTTCCAGAACAAGAGGGCATCTGTACAGGAAAAGAAAAAGTGTTCCATAGTTTCTTCGATGTTAATAAAAAGTGATCTGGGGCAAAACCTATCTTGTGCTGATTTATGTTTTAAGTTACCACGAACTTGTAGTCTACCATGGCAGCATAACCAAGACACATCCCACATATGAGCTGGGATTCTTTTATCTTTGAGAATATTTAGTGCAAATGTCATGTGGGATGGAGAACAAAGTGGAAGTCGTAATATTGGTTTATCAATGTTTACAAAACAACCGTATAACTGTTTCCTGGTGAGACCTAATATGGAGGATTTACTAAGTTTCCAGGACTTAAGGCTACGGATACCATCAACAATATAAGATGGAGCGGTAGGCATACAGGAAGCTATGGGTGGGAGATCAATCCAAGCTAACATTAGGGAATCTACAGCTTTAGCTACCCAGGAATCACAAACAGTTAACACATATTTATGGCTCTGAAAAATGTGATATAAAAAAAAGGAAAGAAAAAAAGACAGAGGGTTAATCATTCCTAAACCACCCTGATTCTGGGGTAAATATGTAACATGTCTCTTAATAGGGTTTAGGCGATTGCCCCATAGCATTTGAAAAAAAAGGCTAAACAACCTGGTTTCTAGGTGTTTAGGTGGACCATAAATGTGACTCAGAAATAAGAAGATTGGAGATAAAAATCTTTTTATCACCATAACCCGTTTCTTCTTACTCAGCCTCCATGTCTTCCAGAGACGGACTTTGTTGTCACCTAGGGCCAAGCGTTTCTCCCAGTTGTAGGTAGCATCATTCGGTGTATTAAACCATATCCCTAGGATTTTCTGTGGTGTAGTACATACCCTGATACCATGCATTACCGTTGTATCAGTAGTACTATGATGTAATGGGATACATACACTTTTCTCGAGATTAAGCCTACCCCCAGATACTAACGTAAAAGATTGAAAAGTTTGGATAGCTTTATCACCCGAAGAATGATCTAGACAAAATAAAACTACATCATCTGCATAAGCAGAGATTTTAATGGGTAGTAAACTGGGGTGAGGAGTAATGCCCATGATACCTGGATTCCATTGTATCTGTCTAATGATGGGATCTAGAGCAAAAACATATAGTAATGGGCTAAAGGGGCAGCCCTGATGGAGTCCCACCTTTTGTAAGAGGGTTGGGCTGTGAAATCCATTTATCATAGGAAAAAATAGGCTAAAGAGAGCATGTGAAATCCAAGAAATAAACTGGTCAGGAATACCATACAGTGTTAATATGCGTAATAAGAAGTCATGATGTACAGAATCAAATGCTTTCGATTGATCTAGGACAAAAAGATATTCAGATAACTTATCATGCAGTTTTGTTTCAAAAATTTTACGTAATAAAAAAAGATTAGTTTGAATGGTTCTACCAGGTATAGCACAGGTTTGAGCTGCATCTATCAGATCCAGTGCAACTATTCTTAAACGAAAACAAAGAATTTTAGAAAAAAATCTTATAATCTGTATTTAGGAGATGTAGTGGCCTCCAATTTGCAAGAGAGACTATATCTCCTTTTTTATACAAGAATTTTAGAATGGATAAGCCAAACCCAGATGCTGCATCCATATTATCCAGAACATAATTAAAAACCTGAGTCAAAATGTCTAACAAATTTATTTGGAATGTTTTATAAAATTCATGTATCAGACCGTCTGGCCCCGGAGAAACCTTCAGCTGTAAACGAGAAATAGCACTGGCAACTTCTTCCTGAGAAATCCTTTTGATCAGGTCAGGAATTAAATGAGCAGGGAGTTGAGGGAATGGGGCCTCCAAAAGGTGGGATATATCCTGAGGGGAGCTAGGGACGGTGCAGAAATGGGTCCTTAAATAATCAGAAGTGATTGACAACATATCAGGGATAGAGGACAGTACAGTACCGTGAGCATTTTTTAAACCATGCGTAACAGTCGAATGAAGTCTGTCTTTAAAAGCATAAAAGGGATTGGCAGACGGGGAAATAGAAGTGCCAGTTTACATAATGTAATCCAATGTTCGAGCACTATTGTACTGGTGAGAGAACATGCAGGCCTTTACTCTGGATATTTGTGAGGAATAATCAACCGAAGACGTGGTTTGAAGAGACATTAATTTATATAACTGGTTGCGATATGTAAGATAATCTTCTCTGACAGTCTTTTTCCCTAAAGCCTGAAAAAATACGCTCAGATCTTTCTTCGTGTCTTGCCACCATTCCCACATAGAATCATGACAAATTATAACCGAGATTCGTGCTTGGAAGAGAGTGTGTATGTGAGTTTGGACAGATGTCGGGGCAAATAAAGAATTGTTTAGTTTCCAGTGGGAGTGATACGAGATAGACACAATAGGGGAACCAACGAAAAAATGACCAATAAGAAGACAATGATCTGAAATCTCATTAGGCAGTACTGAAATATAGTGTGGGGTACAATGGCGAGAAACAAAAAAATAATCTATTCTGGTGTGATATACTGATCTATGATATGTATATCCTGCATCGGAGTGGAGAGAACAGTATGCATCTATCAAACCTGCATCTTTTACCAAGGTGGACAAAGCTAGGGAGTCACAATAACCTTTTTTTCCTGAGGAAATCCTGTCTTTAGTGTCAATGGAACAGTTAAAGTCTCCACCCCAAAAAATGAGCTTACGTGTACATAAAAATGGCTCGATTAAATCCAACAACGCTATACGGGCTGCTTTAGTTTATGGACTATAAATAACTATAATCCGAAAGGATAATGTGTGTTTGGTGAAATCAACAATAAGCGCTCTACCTGGGTGTATATCAACAATGCGGGTGATGGAAAATTGGGACGAAAAAAAAAAAGAACAGCTACACCATCTGCCGCATTATCCCCAAACATCCAAAAGAGGGCCTTTAAACCATCCCGTTGCTTCATTTGTTGTATGTCATGCAATGTAGAAATGTGAGTTTCTTGTAATAATAGAATATCCAATTGAAGGAGTTAGCATAATGCAAAAGCCCATCCTTTTAAAGCCCGTTAGACTGCAGACATTTAGAGAGGCTATGCGGACATCCATCAGCAGATTTGTCAAGGCTAGCCACTCCCATCAGTCACCGCCATGTTTTTCCGTTTTTACCACCCTTTTGTTTTGTTAGTTTTTCCTGGCAACATCAGGAGGCTTAATTGCAGGGGTATCTATATCAGATGGAATCGCAGAAATATCAGAATCCCCATCAGAATCCTCCCAGTCCCCTTTTAGACAATCAAAAGCATTGGACAGGGGAATATCGGGAAGTTTAAGAGATTTTCGGGCAGCGGCCCTAGTAACCCGTCTACCTGTTTGAAATCCCTCTTTATCAACATTGGCAGTGGAGGAAGGCTGAGAAAACATAGTCTCGGTAGGAGGGTCATTAGAGGCTTTCGACTGAGTAACCTGATCCAGTCGCGGTGTAGAGACTTGTGGCCCTAAGGGTACAGGAGGAACAGAAATAGGCAGTTCTGGGGGGGGGTATGGAAGAGTCGGAAGCAGTGGTCGGGGAAGTAATATGCTCTTGTGTTTTAGTTTGTGCTTTCTGTACTAAGGCTTCTGAGTTCCAACCCTCAGATCTATTTTTGCTAGCCCATGGACATTGGTGATATGCATGCCCTGTTTCATTACATAAATTGCATCTAAACACATTTTTGCAAGAAACACTCGGGTGTCCAAATCCCCCACAAAGACTACATTTTAGCAAGTCACATGTACTACTCAAATGAGTGGTAGCACCACATTTATAACAAGCCCTAGGCTGGCCTCTGTAGAAACAAACCCCCCTGTCTTTACCGAGAAAGAAACTATTGGGTAGGTGTACAACTTCTGAATTTACTTGAAACAGTTTCACCCGAAACCTCCAGCCACCAGTCCATAGACCATCATCGTCCAGGATAGCTTCAGGGGGAGAAAGGACATTACAGTGATTCTGTAACCAATGATAAATATCACTGATACTAACTCCTTCGTTTCTAAACATAATTGTAACAGTACGTGTCGTGGGTTTGGACAAGGGAAAGACAGAAAAAGGGGTCCAAATGGGATTAGTCTTCTGTGAGGTATATAAATGCCAGAAACGGTCTAACCCAGTAGAGGTTTTAAACTAACATCGAAAGTTTCTTCCCGAGATATGTATCAGGGCATAAATGTCTGAGGCTTGAAACATCATGCCTTTAAGAAGGGTCCGAGCCACATAATATCTATCAGGAAATTCAGGAAGGCCACCTCTATAGCGGAGGCGGACTGCATTCCTACTGGGGCTTGTTCGAGTTATTTTAAACAGGTCGGAGAGAATGGTGTCCCACCAGAGGCCTGTTCAATGGGGCTTTTGTCCAATATAGGGATCAACGCTGTAGATGTAGCCCAGGGTCCTCTAAGGGAAATGGTGTCAGGCTGTGAGTCTAAAATGGCAAGAGAGGGGGAAACAGTGGGTCCCTGAGATGAAGTGGAGGAAGGAATATGGGGGGGGGGCAGCAGGTGCTACATTTAAGGAAATAAGTGGTGCCTCACTGACATCTGTATCCTCTCGGGGTGTTTGTACAATACCCTGATCAGTAGCATCCATAATGCCCCCCCAAGAATGAACATTTACACTCGAGTTAAGTTTCATTACAGCATTGTTCATGTTAGTAACAGTAGTTGGTACCTCGTTGGAGCTCATGAACGTGGCAGGCCTGGTAGGGGATAATAACACACCATGTTTGGCCGCGTCCCATGTAGGATCCGGAATCCATGTCCCTTGTGTCGACTGAGTCCAACCTGCCTTGGATAAGGCATCCGACGTAGTCCAGGAAGTCTCTTCAACGGCCGACTGTGCAGGTAATCTAAAACGGGAACGTAACAGGTCCGCAGTGGAGGGGGTCGTAGAGGTGGCAAGTTGATGAGGTTTTGGCTCTGAGAGCCCTGGAGGAGCAAAATGATCCAAAAGCAAAGAAACTCGGTCAGCCCGCGTAGCCCCTGTCTCAGCGCCCGTTTTCAAGCAAGATCCGGAAGGCACTGGGGGAAGCAGCGGTGTCGCACACTCTGTGCGCAAGGTACTTCGTTCCGTCGAAAACACTGGCGGTGTAGGCTGGGCATCCAGTTCGTTAGGTGTACTTCGTGAAGGTCTATCAATGGAGTCTGCACATTCTGGCAAGGCTTGTAACAAGGGTTGTATTTCTCCGCTGGCAAGCAGTCGGTTTCAAAACCTGTGAGTTTGTGTCTTCCAGTAACGTTAGTGGGAAGTTCAGGAGGAGGTCTGCATCGCAGCCAGTCCAAGTCCCAACTGAATCCTCCATCATGTCGGCAGCGGAAACCCCTCCTACAGAGTAGGGGGATTTCCCCAGTGTCCTGGCCAAATTTCCCTCATTCACTAAAAATACCACCAACAGCTTAATCTGGTTCAAAGTCAGTTGCCACTCATCTGTATCCCCCTCCCCCGGGTCGTGCCTGAAAATAGGCAGGATTTGTCTAGTGCACTTACCCGGTCAACAAAAACTAAATAAATAAAATAAAGTACATCTGGTAGAAGGCTTTCTAACTGCAATCAGCACATCAGCAACCTTAAACCATGCAATGGCTATGTCTTCAGGAGCCATGCATGCACATGTAGGCACTTTGGGTCCAGATGGACCATGAACCCTTGTCTTGTGACAACAGACCCCTACAAAGAGGTAGAGGGACAGGAGGCTCCACTGCCAGCTGCTGCAGAAGTATATGTGGTCTACCTAGGCTTTAGTAAGGACTTCGACTCAGTTCCACACAGAAGGCTGGTAAAGAAGCTTGACCACATGGGTTGGTCCAGAAGTAGTCAGATGGGTACAAAACTGGTTACAAGGCAGAACCCAGAGGGTACAGGTTAATGGAACACAATCGATGGAAGGCAGGGTGACCAGCAGGGTGCCCCAGGGCTCAGTGCTGGGGTCTCTGCTCTTCAATGTTTTTATAGCAGACATTACTGACGGACTAGAAAACAAGGTGTGTCTGTTCACAGACGACACCAAGATATGTAACAGGGTGGACACCTCAGAAGGACTGAGCAAGATGGAAGCTGACCTCAAGAAACTAAAAAAATGGTCTGGAGTGTGAAAGCTGAGATTTAAGGCCAAAACGTGCAAGATCATGCACATAGGAAAGAAAAATCCAAGAAAGGAGTATTACCTAGGAGGTGAAAGACTGGCAGCCTCAAACCAGGAACGAGATCTGGGAATCATACCCTCAGATGACTTGAAGGTTAGTAAGCAGTGTGAGAAGGCAACACTGGAGGCCAACAGAATCCTGGGCTGCATTGGGAGGGGATCATAAGCAGGAGGAAAGGGGTGGTACTACCACTGTATAGATAGCTGGTCAGGCCTCACCTGGAATACAGAGTCCAATTCTGGAGGCCTCACCTCAGGAAGGACATTGACTGGGTAGAAACAGTACAGAGAAAGGCAACAAAAATGGTTCAGGGTCTGCAGTACATGTCCTATGAGGAAAGACGTAGGGAACTGAATATGTACTCCCTGGAGCAGAGAAGAGAGAGAGGGGGGGACATGACTGAAACATTCAAGTACATAAAAGGCATTAACAAGGTACAGGCACGGGAACTTTTTCACTTCAAGAAGGGCTCCAGGACCAGGGGACATGACCTCAGGCTGCAAGGAGGGAGGTTCTCTACCAACACCAGGAAGTCTTTCTTCAGAGAAAGAGTGGTGGATGCCTGGAACAGCCAGCCCCAAGAGGTTGTGGGGGTCAACACTGAGGGGGGAATTCAAGAATGCATGAGACAGACACAAGGGAGCCCTGACTATAAAGGGCAAGTAGAGTGTCAAAACAGGTCTAAAACAAATGGGCAGACTAGATGGACCTAGCATTCTCCTTCTGCTGTTAACATCTATATTTCTATACCTGGTGAGGCCATAATGGAAAAATAAGGATGAGAGCGGCAGTCTATACTCGCAGCTTGCACTGAGCCCCACCCCATGCTTGGTGCCCTTTATAGGAACAAAAGCGGTACCCCTTTACCTGCTCGTTGGGAAATCATTTCAAAGATGATACTTCCCAGTTTTGATTATGGTGACATCGTTTACGGTGCTGCACCCAAGTCCATTTTGGCTAGACTGGATCCCCTCTTCCAGAACTGGAGTACTGTTCCCAGGTCTGGGCACCATACCTAAAGGGAGAGGTGGCTAGAGTGGAGCAGGTACAGAGAAAGGCAACGAGATCGGTGGAGGGGATGGGAGATAGACCCTATGAGGAATGACTGGGAGAGTTAAATCTGTACTCACTTGCTTATAGGAGATGGAGGGGGGAATGATTTTGGTATACAGATCCTTCCAAGATCAGAGATTAAGAATAGAACTGGGACTTGAACTAAAACACAAATCCTACAATACGAGAACACATAAACAACTAAATCAAGCAAGGTGGAACTCCTGTAAACGAAAGTATTGGTTTAGTCAAAGAGCGATTCCGCACTGGAATTCACTCCCAGTCGAGGTGGTGGAAAGTCCAACTTTGGATACCTTTAAACGGAGATTGAACAAATTTAGCAACAACAAGGTAAGAGAATTTTAAAAGTATAAAGCAAGCTATGATGGATGAAAGTCTAATAAATGCTTTGAAATTACTATGATACTATTCCACTCCTTCTGCCAGTTTGCCTTGTCCTGTCCTTCCCATACTTACCACTGTTCTCTGATCTCTCCCTTCGCTCCTTGGTAGATCGCTGCCTAACCCACTGTGCCTCCCTCATCTCTAAATTCTGGCTGTTCTCCCTCCCCCCTTATCTCAGTTCTCTTCTCTCTCCTAGGCCTCCTTCCTCTTATTCTCTCCGTAACGCAAGCTATCGCTCCCTAATGCTCCCTTCTTGTAAATCCCTTGCGGATCAGAATGCCTTCTCCTACTGCTTTCCTAAAATCTGGAACTCTCTTCCCCTTACAATTCACTCAGCCTCCTCCAAAAGCACTCTTTCCTTGTTACTCGAAGCCCATACATCTCCCACCTGCAATTGCCCTTAGTCTAATGTCTTGCCCCCCCCTTTCTCTTTCCCCATCTGCTGCCAGTCCCCAAGCTACAATACTACTACTACTAAATGTTTCAACCTCCGCACTCTTCCTCTTCCTTTTCCTTCCCCCTCCTTCCACTACTTTCCTCCCTTCAACCCTTTTCTCAATCTCTCCTTCACTACTGCCTCCAATCTATTCACACTCTCTCATTCTCTCCCTCCTCCCTGCTCCCTACCCCTCATTTGTTCTCCTTTCCTATCTATCTTTCTTGTTTAGCAATCTGCCATTTTCGTTACTGTATGTACTGTACATAGCTGTGCCTTTTGCTTATCAGATTACTGCGCTTTGCTTATACTATGCATTTATTCCCACCCCCATTCCCCAGGACACATCTGAAAACAAGATTCATGGCTCAGTATGTATTTCCTGGTAAATCTCTTTCAATAAATAAACTCTCTGTGTTAGAGGAACTGGGGGAATGCAAATAGGAATTTCCCTTTCCAAGAGAGGGACAACATGTCTCACCAAAAAACTACGGGCCCTGGAGCGAGTGAGTAGAACGCAGCAGTTCTGTGCTGTGTGGGGACGCAAAAAAGTCCACCTCTGGATGACTACATCGTACGAAGAGGTCATTTCATAGTTTTATTTAACTCCAAAAATTGATTAGCATTTTTCTCATAAAAGTGCTAAAACACTGAGAAAATGCATAGCACTTGCCTCGCTGTGTTTAACAAACATAACACTTCAAGAAAACCTATCTAAATAGTTTCTGTACAGTTAGCACTGCCCCAAGAAAAAAACTGCTAATCAATTCTTTAAAACCCTGCATTTACCACAGAGGTCAGCAGCTTCCATTCGTGAATCATAGACTGTGACCTGCTTAGACTGTCTGACAAGACATTTTGGTGACCTGGGAGACGCATGGTAATAGCTGTAGGCCATGGGCCAGAGCCCAGTACCATACTCTCATGTGCACAAAGTATGGGAGGCAGTAACCCCTTGTTTAGTGATGTAATGCATCAAACTGACGTTGTCTGTCTGCATTAGCAGAGGACCAGGGCAAAGATGCTCCTGAAATGCAAGGAGACTGTACAAGATAGCCTTCATTTCCAGGACATTTACATGCAGCTCGGCCTCCACCTCAGTCCATGACCTCTGCATCTGTAACAACCGAGGCAAGCACCCCAGTCAGAGCCCAAGGCATCCCTGGTGAGGAGATGTACAGGAGCTGGTACAAGGAATGGAATGCCCTTCAATAGGTTATTGCAATCTGTCCACCACAGCAATGCTATGCAATTCAGAGACTTCATGAGAACCATTTGATCCAGCTCGTCCGTCAACTGATCCCACTGGACTCCGAGTGTCCACTGAGGGTTTCTCAAATGAAGGCGTGCCAGTGGTACAGTCACTATGGCCACAGCCATGAGAATCGGGAGACATAACATTGTCTTCGCAGAGACATAATGGCTTCTGTATGCCAAATGTGCCTGGACAGTCAGCTTGACTGCCCTGTACTGTGGCAGGAAAGCACATCCCTGAGTCCCACAGCCCCCACGTGCATACTGTGTGACCCTGAGCAAGTCAATTCACTTTCTTGTGCTCCCAGGTCGCACCTGGAAACAAGCTTCGGCTTAGTGTGCCTTTCCTGGTTAAACAACGTCCCCTTTCCCTAAAGTGGAGGTAGTCTCGTGTTGCAGAAAGAAAATTCGAGCTTGCAAGGATACCATCTGAAACTTCTTGTATTCCATGTAGAAGCTGAGATCCAACAATGGACGCAGATCCATTGTCCATTTTGGGACCAGGAGGTATCTGGAACAGAACCCTTTGTTTTTCTCCTGAGGAAGAACCGGTTCAATAGCATGTTTTTAGAATAATGACTGACCATCTTCCTTCAGAAGGGACATACAGCCTGAAGGATAACAGGAAAGAGGCGGAGAATGATCTAGAGGGATTTCTAATAGCTCCAGAGCATTCCCCCCTTGCAATAATCTCCCGCCACTGTTCTAGATGCAGGGAGATCCTGCCTTCCACAACCACCCCTGAAGGTAACAGGGAAGGTGGGGGTGAAGAAGGAAGACAGCAAGGCAGAACCGGCGATGGCAGGGCTACCGTAACTGACTGCTTTGGGTGCTTTTGTATAAGCACCCGGGGGGAAAGTGCCTGGGCAGGGGGTCCGTTCTCCTACCACGGTCTTGCTTACGGTAGGCACAGCTACCTCGGGCAGCAGGTAGATGACAGGTGCCCACCCCGCAATCCCTAGTGGGAATGGGATAAAAGGACTTTACAGACCTTAAAGTCATTTTTGAGGACTGAAGGCCGTGTAGGGCCTCTTCAACAGGATAGCCAAACAGTTTTGTTCCTCTAAAAGGGACATTCAAAACTGCCTGCTAGACATCACTGGCAAAGCAAGCAACTCTAAGCCAAGAATATCTCCTCATGCAAGTGCAAGATACAGCAGCCTTGGCAGGAGCATCCAAGATATTATCGGCTGAGTGCAGTAAATGTTTGACAGCCTCACCACCAGAAGATAATGCTTTGAGTAAATCATTCTTGGCAGAGCCATCAGGCAAAGCCTGGGCCGCAGTATGAGTAGCTTTCCATGGGCTGCTCTGGTATTTTATCCTGTGTGCCTGGTAGTTTGCTATCCTAAGGCTCAATGATACAAAGGCACAAGTACGTTTGCCCATCACATCCATCCTCCTAGATTCTTTATAAGAAGGCAAAGCACTTATGTATTTAGGTGCCCTAGAACTATCGTGAGCAGTCATGATGACCACAGAGTCAGTTTCAGGCTGGCTAGCATAGTAACGCTTAGCAGATGGTGCACGATTCTGCTTCTCAGCCTTTCTAGGAACTGCAGGCAGTGAGTTTGGTCAGTACCATGCAGCATAGGTAGCATCCTCTAATGCTGGATATATACATGGAATTATAACAGAGGGAGAGCAGGGCCCTCTCCAATAATTACATCAGATTTCTTTTTGTGGAGTCTTCCTCTTCCATAGCAAAACCCATGGCAGACTGCATCTGCTGCATCATGGCTTAGAAAGTTGGATCCTCAGGAGATCTCATGTATAAACCACTGAGTTCTCACTGGATGACGAAAGGGTAGAACTAGAAGGAGGTGCTAAATACTGTTCTCCCTCATAGTCCTCCTCTAAGTCCTTTTCCTAATGCATGAGGTCAGGATTGTAATCCACTCTGTTGTCAATAGGGGCCGCAAAATGCACTGGCAACACCTGTGGTGGCTAAGAGAGAGGAATCTGGAGTGTGCTAGAGGAACCTGTCAATGAGGGCTGAGTACCAGGAGGCACCATCAGCAGAATAAATGCCTGTACTGGTAGTCTAAGCAGAATGTTTCTTATAATTTCTGAGAATGATGCCAGCATAGCCCCGAGTCTCGACAGTACCCTGTAAAGGGGCAGGGACTACTTGCGTCGACAGGCCTTGGCCTGATGATGATGGCGTCCTATCATACATAGTAGGTATGGCAGCATACAAGCCCTGACCTTGGTGTCTCTTCGACAGTCGGGGGCTGCAGTCAACATCACCGGAGTAGGTGACGACACAGATTTACCTTGTCTCAACAGTGACGGAACCTCACTGGCAAAACAGATTTTTATTTTTTCTCAATGTTTGTGTTTGTGGCTGGATGATAAGAATGAATGCGACGACTGTACCCAGTCCTGAGCCTTCAACTTCAGCAACCGCTTCTCAGCCAGTGGTGAGGGAGACACGATTTTCAAAGTTTTGAGAAGAAGGAAGTTCTCTAGAGCTGGTGTTGCCTTGTAGCCTGGTTGAAACTCTGACAAATCTCACAAGTCCTCACATTGTGAAACAGGCTCAGACAGCACACACAGACCATGCACGCATATTCTTTGTAAAATTTTATCTCCACATTTACAATACCGAAATAAAGGCTCTTTCATCTTGGGCAGCATGCAGAGACGATGAAATACCACTGTAGTAAAATAAAAGAATAAACGACAATGGCGAGGTTGACAGCATTCCTTCCGCAGGTCCAAGCAGATGATCAAAGGCGGGATAAGAACTGAGGAGTGATGGGGTCACCCACATTTATATACACGCAGATGTGGCACAACATTGTCAGTGGCCCTTGGCTAGCAAAAATTTTCGTGTGGTCCTAGCGCTGATGGGTACAGTTCCAAAGGTGTTGCCTAATGGGGGAAATATCCTCAATTAAATCTGTTAAATCTTCAAACAGCAGCAGACTTAAAAGCTGTAACTAGTTAAACTAACGTATAAATTGAATGCACAACAGACTGACTCAATTGTGCAGTTTGTCATCACTTGTGAGGGGGCAGGATTTACCCACTCATAGCTCTGCCACTTGTGAGCTATGGTTCCGCCCCCTCACACTTCTGGCCACTGCATATCCCCTATTTGTCAGAGTAAATTCAGCCACACAGCCTCTGTATAATATATTTTGGACAGCAACTAGGGAGTTTTCTTATTTTACAATTTCTTTACACTGGATCACCCAGCTAAAACGCAACAGCTTCTCTGATCTCAGTGTGTGTGTGTGTGGTCACAGGTGCGATCTGGCAGCCTTATGAACAGACACAGAGATCAAAGAAGCTGTATACGCTCACACGACCTTAACGGAAGGCTACAAAAAAGTGCAACGTGAACACAGGTGCAGTCCACTGACAACCAGACCACAGCTGCAGTTTCTGCTCCTTAGAGCTTTGCAGTTAAAAATTCCCCAGAAGAAGCCATTACATTTTGGTGAAACGTGGTGTGCATGTGTGTGTAAATAGAAAGTAGTGTTATGTAAGAACTTACCATTTTTTTATTTATTTACTGAGATCTTGGATTAACACCTTAAGAACTTACCGTAACAGTAGATCTTCGAGAGAGGGCCTTGCAGTAGGTACTAACCATTAGGGTTAGAGCCATCAGGCACTAGGACCACATGGAAAATTTTAGCTAGCAGTGTTTGGCGGGGGACTACCCACCTGACGTCACATGACAGATCTCAGAGTGACACTATATAGTGGGCGGTCCCCAAGCCCGCTCTCCAGTTCTCCTGCTGTAGACCTAAGAAGGTGCAACAGGAGAAAGAAGTGGGCTCCTGGAACCAAAAGACAGGCTAGAAAGAAGTAGCCACAGACGTAGGGGGAAGGTGGGAGAGAAAAAGGTACCTACTGCAAGAGCCTCTCTCAAAGATCTACTGTTACGGTAAGTTCTTATGTAACTGTACTATCTTACTTTGAGCGGGCTCTTGCAGTGGGTACTAACCATTAGGACCGAGTCCCAAGCAGTGAAATTCAGACAAAGGCTGAAGCGTGGGAGGTAGGAAAGGTCTGTAGCAGGTACCAGGTTAAGATAGGAGGCCCTGAAGGATGGCTAGTTCAAAGCTTTCCCTGCACCTAGAGGCAATGTCCGGACTGTAGTGTTTGGTAAAGGTGTGGACAGAGCTCCAAGTGGCTGCCGCACAAATGTCCGCAGCAGAAACATTCCTGAAACAAGCAGTAGATACAGCCATGTCTCTGGCTGAATCCTTCTTGACTTCCCCTGGAAGGACCTTGCTATACTTCTGATAACAAAACAAAATGCAGTTTGCTAACCACCTGCATAAGCATTGTTTGGAAACTGCTGCATCCTCTCTTTTGGGTACAAAAGAAATGAAAAGCTGATCTGTTTTACAGACTGACTTCATCTGGTTTGTGTAAGAATGGCCTCCCCTTGATTAGAATGCCCAGGATAATACACTGGCAATTGTATGGTCTGATTCAAAGTAAACTCAGAAACCACCTCTTGTAAAAACTTAGGAGTTGTACGCAGAGGTCTCTGTGGAAAATCAAATAAAGCACCTTAGACATCAGGGCCTGAAGCTCGGAAATCCTTCGAGCAGAAGTAGTGGCAACTAAAAACAGAGCTTTCCAGGAAAGGTAATGCAGGTTGCAACTTGCGGTCAGTTCAAAGGGAGGCAAGGTGAGTTTCTTGAGGATGAAGTTCAAATCCCACGGAGGAACAGGGTTCCTGACCGGGGGTTTCAGATGGAGAACTCCTTTCAGAAAGGTTTTGGAAACTTCAACTAAGGCCAAGCTCAGAGAGGTGCAGTAGGTACTCCATGACCTATGGGACAGGGCAAGAGAAAGGGTCCCAACCCTTGTTGGATGTCCAAATGGAGAATCTCTTCCATTTCATCACGTACGTGGTTCTTGTGGATGGCTTTCGGGCCTCCACAAGGACTTGAGCCACTCTGGAAGAGACCCCAAAGTGTGCAACAGCTACGTCAGCAGGTGCCACGCATGAAGGTGTAGGGACTTGAGGCCCGGATGGACCAGCTTGCTCTGGTCCTGAGTCAGCAGATTCTGGAAGAGGAGCAAGGAAACTGGAGGTTCCACTCTCAACTGCTGAAGCAGAGGAAACCGCACTTGGCAAGGCCAATTAGGAGCTACGAGGATCATGCAGGCTCCTTCTTGCTGTAATTTCGGAAGCACCCTCTGCAACAGTGGAAAGGAAGGGAAGGTGTACAAGAACCTCCCTGTCCAGCAAACAGACAGCGCATCTCGCCAGAAAAC
This sequence comes from Neoceratodus forsteri, assembly GCA_016271365.2. Classification (NCBI taxonomy): domain Eukaryota; kingdom Metazoa; phylum Chordata; order Ceratodontiformes; family Ceratodontidae; genus Neoceratodus; species Neoceratodus forsteri. The sequence continues at coordinate 7,607,880 of CM057458.1, forward strand.
ACCATGCTGGGAACGAATGAGCAGAAACTGGGTAGTTTTGCGTTGGATGGAGTCTCGAACAGATCGAGATCTGGGCAACCCCACCAACCGAAAATGTCTTCGAATACTGACTGCCTCAGTTCCCGCTCGTGTGCCCTTGACTGAGTGCGGCAGAGGGTGTCCGCTAGGACATTCTGAACACCTGGGACATGCACTGCCATGAGCTGCAGGTTGTGCTCTATCACCCAATGCCACATGCACATCGCTTCCCTGCACAGTGGATACGACCGTATGCCTCCCTGTTTGTTCAGGTACTAAACCAGGCGCATGTTTTCCGTCTGTACCAGTACAGGTCCAGGGAGGAGTAGGTGTTGAAAAGCCTGAAGGGCGTATAGTACAGCCCACATCTCTTGCACACTGATGTGCGGGGATAGCTCCTGCTGAGATCAGGATCCCTGTGTCCTGTGGTTGCCCAGATGGGCAACCCAGCCCTGACAGGAAGCATCCAATGTCAGGGTTTGAGCCGGTGGGAGCATCTGAAAAGGAACTCCTCTGGTGAGACTGGACAAATCCTGCCACCACAGGAGGTCCCGAAGCATGGGACTGGACACCACAACCCTGTGATCCAGGTCGTCTGATTTCTGGACCCAAAGGGTCCACTGCGTAATCCGCATGTGGAGTCTGGCTAGGGGGACAGTGGGAATAGTCGCTGCCAACAGGCCCAGAAGGCTAGGACCGAATGGGCCGTGGTCCATTGACTGGTTGCCACTTGGATGGCCTGCTGACGCAAGGGTTCCGCCCGGTCCAAAGGGAGGAAAGCCTGACCCTGAGCAGTATCCAGCACCATCCCAATAAATTGGAGGCGTTGTGAAGGAACAAGGTGGGATTTGGGGAAATTCACCGTGATCCCCACTTGTCTGAATAGATTCAGGGTAGTAGTCAGGGAGGCCACTAGGCTGTCCCTCGATGGTGCTGACAGGGGCCAGCTGTTGAGGTACAGGAACACATATATTTCCTGGCGGCATGAAGCTGCCACCACCACCGCTAGGCACTTGGTAAACATTCTGGGTGCAGAGAAGAAACTGGAAGTGTTCTGCTGGAAGGTAACGCGTAGAAAGCAACGGTGGGAGGGAAAAATTGGGATATGCAGGTATGCATCCTGCATATCCAGAGCACAAAGCCAATGGCCCTGGTGCAGAAGAGACAGCAGACCCGGTAGGGTCAGCATGCAAAACCTCTTGTATTCTAGGTACAGGTTTAGTGTGCTGAGGTCCAGGATTGGATGGAGGTCCCCTGTCTTTTTGGGGACCACGAAGAAGTGGGAGTAATATCCCTTTCCTTCCTGAATCCGAGGCACGGGCTCTACAGCTAATTTTGTCAGAAGAGCCTGGATTGCTTCCCATATGAGAGGAAAGTGGCCTTTTGGTTAGTGAGCAAAACCTGGAGGATGCCTTGGAGGTCTCTCTGTGAATTCGGTTGTGTGACCTTGAACGATGAGCTGAAGGACCCACGTGTCAGTAGTGATCACCTCCTACCTGGCCAGGTGGTTGGCGAATCTGAACCCTACTGATTCCTCCAGAACTGGTGGTGGAGGCTGGGGGTTCTGCCACAAGTCAGGAGGCGGAGGGAGTGTGGGGGAGAGCCACCCTGGCAGCCCTTTGGGACGTGGCTGGAAGAGTGGGTCCCACCAACGGGGCCCAATGTTTATTCTGACATCAGGCTGGCTGTTGCCTATTCTGGTGCTGTTGGTCGGGACAAAAAAAACAGGTTGCTCACCTGTAACAGTAGTTCTAGGAGTGGTACATGTTGTTCATGCACACTGGTTGGCATGTCTTTTCCCTTTAAGAATCTTGCCAGAAGGTTTGAAAGCTGGCTCCTCCCACCCACCTGGGTGGTATATCCCTCAGTTCCGCCCCATAATGCCAGATCTTGCCCGCTAGTAGCAGAGGGTTGTGCGTCGAAGCCAGGGAGATTGGGTGGGTTTGTGTGGATGAAAGTACAGTTACGCAGGAACTTACCGTAACAACAGATCTTCAAGAGAGGTTCCTTCAGTAGGTCATTACATACAGGTCTAACGCCACCTGGCATCTGGGCTGCACGGCAGACTTTTCTAGTAATACCTGATGGGGGACCGCCCACCTGACGTCAGCATGACCATATATAATGGACGGTCCCCACGCCTGCCCTCCAGTTCTCCAGCTGGAGCCAGGAAGAGGCTTGACAGCAGAAGTAAACAGGATTTGGAGTCCCTGTATATAAAATAAAATGGTGAAGGAGTGAGGGAAAAATATGACCTACTGAAAGAACCTTTCTCGAAGATCTAAGTTCCTACATAACTGTACTATCTTATTTTGAGAGGGTTCCTTCAGTAGGTCATTACATATAGGACTGAATTCCAAGCAGTCCCTCAGAGGCGAGACCGACAGAAACAGGGGAGGAGGAGAGAAACAAACTCCAACAAAACTGGGAACTAGAATGGACCCAGCCTAGGACAGAAGGCCCTGCAAAACAGCTAGGCTGAAGCCTGCCCTCTGCCTAGAAGCAATGTCCAGACTGTAGTGTTTGATAAAGGTCTGGACAGAACTCCCACGTTTCTGCAGCTCGGATATTGGCTGTGGAAACGTTCCGCAAAAAGGCAGCAGAAGCAGCCATGCCCCTGGTAGAGTGACCTCTGATGGGACAATGAAGAGATCTGTCGTATTTTTGGTAACAGTAGCAAATACAGTTACATAACCAATGGGAAAGGCACTGCTTAGAAACAGCTTTGCCCACCAACCTGGGGGCAAAGGAAACAAAAAGCTGATCACTGTTAAGGATATTATTTGTTCGGTGTGTGGAACACCGAAGGATCCGATGGATGTCCATGGTGTGCAGGATTGCCTCACCTCTGTTCGCAGGGGATGGAAAGAAAACTGGAAGCTCCACTGATTGGTTCAGTGTGACTTCCGACACCACCTTGTGTAAAAACTTAGGATTTGTCCTAAGGACTGGCCAGTCCCTGTGAAAAATTAAATAAGACTCTTTACATACTGGAGCCTGAAGCTCCGAAATCCTTCGAGCTGAAGTAACAGCAACCAAAAATAACGTCTTCCAAGAGAGGAAGCGCAAATCACAGCTCATTGCTGGTTCAAAGGGAGGGAGAGTATGCTTCTCCAACACGAAATTCAAATCCCAAGGGGGTGTAGGGCTGTGGATGGGGGGTTTCAGATGGAGAATCCCTTTCAGAAAGGTTTCTGAGTCTTCCAACTGAGCCACGGGTTTACCATCCACCAGCTCATGGTATGCCGAAATTGCCGAAAGGTGGACCTTCAAAGAAGAATACGACAGACCCGAGTCTGAAAGATGGAGGAGGTATTCTAAAACTTGCAGGGCAGAACAAGAAAATGGGTACAATCTTTGGAAGCCGCCCAAATGGAAAAACATTTCCACTTCATGGCATAAGTGGAACGAGTAGAGGGTTTTCGTGCCTCTACTAAGACTTGAGTGACTTGAGAGGAGACCCCAAAGTGAGAAACCGCTATGTCTGTAGGAGCCATGCATGAAGATGCAGTGTCCTGAGCCCCGAATGAACAAGACAACCTTGATTCTGGGTTAAGAGGTCGTGAGTCACTGGAAGTGGAACTGGTGGTTCTCTCGCTAACTGTTGTAGCAGTGGGAACCAAATCTGTCTCGGCCAGAGAGGGTGATGAGAATCATCCGCGCCTTCTCTTCCTGAAACTTTAGGAGAACCCTCTGGAGAATGGGAAACGGAGGGAAGGTGTACAAAAATTTCCCTGTCCAAGAGAGAGAGCATGTCGTGCCAGAAAGCACCGTGCCCTGTAACAAGCGAGCAAAAGCTGGGAAGTTTTGCATTGGAGTGGGAGGCGAAGAGGTCGAGTTCCAGACACCCCCATTTTAGGAAGAGAGACTCTGCCACTTCCTGATTTAGTTCCCATTCGTGACTTAGGGTCCGAGACCTGCTGAGACTGTCCGCCAGGACATTTTGAATGCCTGGAACATGCAGAGCCACTAGGGCCAGATTGTGTTGGACTGCCCAGTTCCACACCCACATCACCTCCCTGCAAAGGGGGTACGAATGAGTTCCTCCTTGTTTGTTGAGGTACCAAACTACTGACATAGTGTCCATCAAGACAAGCAGCAATTCCTTGGGAAGGAGGGTCTGGAAGACCTGGAAGGCGTACAAGACCGCCCTCATCTCAAGAACATTGATGTGTAATGATGCTTCCAAGCTGGACCACAGTCCTTGTGCTTGGTGCTCCCCTAGGTGTGCTCCCCATCCCATATTCGATGCATCCCTAGTCAGGGATGCAGAAGAAGCCGGGCTCCTGAAAGGAAGACCAAAGGAAAGGTTGCAGGGGTCCCTCCACCACAACTCTTTCTGAACTGCTGACGACACCAGGACTGGATGATCTGGGTCATCCAGGAGTTGATCCCACTGCACCCGCAAGGACAACTGAGTTACCTTCATGTGCAGCCTCGCAAGGGGAATGGTAGTGATGGAGGCTGCCATCAGGCTAAGACGGCGGAGGACCTCCCAGGCCGGGATGGTCCTAGACAAAGCCACCAAACAAGCCTGAAGGACCAGGGCCTCCACCCTGTCTGGAGGGAGGAAGAAAGGCTCTGCATTGGACTGTATCCAAAACCGCCCCAATAAATTGAAGTCTCTGGGATGGGGTCAGGGATGATTTTTGGATACTGACAGTAATCCCCAGTTTTACGAAAAGGTCAAGAGTAAAGTACAGAGCCTCCAGTAAGGAAACCCTGGAAGGGGCTGAAATCAGCCAACTGTCCAGGTAACGGAAAACCACAATATTCTGGTGGCGCAGAAAGGCCGCCACCATCACCAGGCACTTGGTAAACACCCGAGGTGCCGAGGACAGACCAAAGGGAAGAGCCTGAAACTGGAAGTGCCTGGAAGTGCTCCCCCAGGAATAGGAAGTGCAGGAATCGGCGATGGTTTGGGAAGATCGGAATGTGCAGGTAAGGATCCTGCATGTCCCAAGCACAAAGCCAATGGTTCTCCAGAAGGAGTGGGAGAAAACTCTGGAGCGTCAGCATCCAGAAAGTACAGTTACGTAAGAACTTACCGCAACAGTAGATCTTCGAGAGATGATCTTGTAGTAGGTAATTACAAATAGGACTGAAGCCGGCAGGCATCAGGACCCCACGGAAAAATGTCTAGTTAGCAGTCTCTGGTGGGGGACCGCCCCCACGTCAGGTGACTGACGTCAGTATAAAGGGGCGGTCCCCCACACCCGCCTTCCAGTTCTTTCCCGCCAAAGGCCAAAAAAAGCAAGACGAGAGAGAAGCGGATGTTTCCATCAATGGAAAAGGAGCGGAAAAAGCTTAGGGGGATGGAGGGCGGGAAGGTATTACCTACTGCAAGAGCCTCTCTCGAAGATCTACTGTTACGATAAGTTCTTATGTAACTGTACTATCTTACTTCGAGAGAGCTCTTGCAATAGCTAATTACAAATAGGACTGAGTCCCAAGCAGTCTGGAACAAGCAGAAGCAAACGGGAGGAGGAAAACTACCCAAAAGTAGGCCTTCTGGCTGCTGAGGTCTTAGGAAAGAAGACCCTGCAGAACAGCCAACCCGAACAATGTCCAAACTGTAGTGTTTCGTAAAGGTATGGACAGAAGTCCAAGTAGCGGCTGCACAGATGTCTGCCGCTGACACATTCTTGAAACAAGTAGTGGAGGTGGTGACCCCTCTGGTAGAGTGCCTTCTGACCTGACCCGGCAGGGTCTTGTTGTACTTGTCATAACAGAAAGTGATACAATGAGCCAACCATTTAGATAGGCATTGCTTAGAAACAGCATTGCCTTCTCTTTTATGAGAAAAAGAGACAAACAGTTTATCAGTCCTTCTGAGATCCTTCGTGCTTGTGGTGCAGTATCTCAGGATTTGGTGAACATCCAAAGTATGCAAGAGGTACTCCCTTTGATTGGAGTGCTGCGTAAAGAAAGCAGGTAGCTCCATGGATTGATTCAGTGTAGATTCTGCTACCACCTTGGGAAGAAACTTTGGGTTGGTACGCAGAGCCACCCGTTCCTTGTGGAAAATCAAATACGGGATTTTGCACATGAGGGCCTGGAGCTCGGAAATCCTTCGAGCAGAAGTAATAGCCACAAGGAAGAGAGTCTTCCAAGAAAGGAAGGAACTTTAGGTCTGCTGAGGTTGGCCGCTCAAAAAGAGGCACAGTAAGCTTCTCAAGGATAAAATTCAAATCCCAAGGAGGGGCAGGAACCCGAACAGGGGGTCTCAAGTGGAGGACCTCTCTAAGAAAAGTCTTGGAGACTTCCAACTGCGCAAAAGTCCTGTCCTCAAAAGGAACATGGTAAGCCGAGATGGTCACCATGTGAACCTTCAGAAAGGAATGACTGAGACCCAGATCAAAGAGATGACGCAAGTAATCCAACCGCCGCCCAACAGAGCAAGAGAATGGCTCGAGATCTTTGGAAGTGGCCCAAACAGAGAACCGTTTCCACTTCATGGCATAGGTAGATCCAGTGGAGGGCTTTCTGGCCTCCACCAGAATCTCAGCCACCAGCAGGGAAACCCCGAATCAGGCTTGAGCTATGTTTGCAGGAGCCACGTGTGCAACTGAAGGGACTTGAGGCCTGAATGGACCAGGGTCCCCTGATCCTGGGTCAGCAAAAGCTGTGACACAGGAAGAGGAAGCTCCTCTGAATACTGTTGCAGAAGAGAGAACCAAACTTGCCTGGGCCAGAAAGGAACGATAGGATCATGCGAGCTCCTTACGAGCTGAGTTTCTGTAAGACCTCGGAATCAAGGGGATCGGGGGGAAGGCATAGACGAATCTTCCCTTCCAGCCTAGAGACAGAGCGTCTCTCCAAAAAATGCCACATCCTGGAGTGAGCGAGCAGAAGGCGGGAAGTTCTGCGTTGAGAGGAGACACAAACAGGTTTACCTGTGGTGTTCCCCAGCGTAGGAAGATATCGTTTGCTACCCCCTGATCTAGTTCCCGCTCATGAGCGTGAGCAGACGACCGGCTGAGGTGGTCTGCCAACGTGTTCTCGACCCCCGGGACATGAATGGCCGTGAGGTGAAGAATGTGCCGCACAGCCCATTCCCAAACCTGCATCGCCTCCCTGCAGAGAGCGTAGGAACGAGTTCCTCCCTGTTTGTTGATGTACCAGACTACGCACATGTTGTCCGTCTGGACAGCCAGATGACCGGGAAGCAGATAAAGATGCAGAGCCTGAAGAGCATAAAGCACAGTCCGAAGCTCGAGCACACTGATGTGGAGAGATTTTTCGAATTTGGACCAGGAGTCCTGGGAGGCCTGAGATGGGCTCCCCAACCCTCGCCCGAGGCATCTGTAGTCAGTGTCTGGGAGGAAGGAGAAAGACAGAAGGGAACTCCCTGGCAAAGTTTCTCCTGAACCATCCACCATTGCAAGTCCCGAGCCACAGGACTGTAGACCAGAACTAGTTGATCTAGGTCGTCCACCAGCTGATCCCACTGAGACTGAAGCATCCACTGAGGGATTCTCTTGTGGAGCCGAGCGCGAGGGACTGTCAGAATAGCAGCCGACATGAGCCTGAGGAGGCGAAGGACCGACCTGGCTCTGACCTGCCTGCGGCTGAACAGGCTGACCCGAGCCTGGAGTGAGGCCGCCCTGTCCAGTGGCAGGAATGCCATGCCGGAGGTTGTGTCCAGGATTGCCCCGATAAACTGGAGCCTCTGGGACGGGATCAGGTGGGACTTGGCCTGGTTGATGGTAACCCCCAGGCAGGTAAAAACCTGCAGGAGAAAGGAAGCGCAGGAGTTCCTCCCTGGACGAGGCTGCCAGGAGCCAGTCGTCCAGGTACGGGAAAACCTGCACTCCCCTGGGTATGCAGGTAGGCCGCTGCCACCGAAAGGCATGTGGTGAACACTCGTGGGTGCCGAGGAAAGACCAAATGGGAGGGCCTTGAACCGGTAGTGGTCCCCCCTGGAATGCAAAATGCAGGTATTTGCGGGTGGAAGGGCAAATAGGGATATGCAGGTAAGTATCCTGCATGTCCAGAGCGCACAGCCACTGTCCCCGCTGAAGAAGTGGAAGAAGACTCTGCAGAGAGCATCCTGAACCTTTTGTACTCCACAAACAAGTTCAGGGCGCTGAGGTCGAGAATCGGCCTCACCTCTCCTGATTTCTTCGGGACCAGGCAGAAATGGGTGTAGTAGCCCGTCCTCTGAAGATGTGGAGGTACGGGCTTTATCGCCTCCTTCAGAAGAAGAGAGGATATTTCTTCCCAAACCAGAAGATGATGTTCTGGGGAGTAAGACAACCGGGGGGGGGGTGGGGTTCTGAAGAAACTCTATTGAGTGTCCTCCTGCGATCAGCTGGAGCACCCAAGTGTCTGAAGTGATCCTCTCCCAACCCAGTAGATGGAGGGAGAATCTCCCTCCTACCGGTTCCTCTGGAAGGCCCAGAGACTGCGGGACAGGAAAGGAGTCAGGAGGTGTGAGGCAGCATCGCGACTGAAGCCCCCGCTGCTTTTTCCGGCGGGGGGGGGGGTGCTTGGCAGCCGGAATGGCCCGACATTTGTTTGCCCGCTTTCCCTGAGGTTTCGCCTTTTGCTGAGAATGTCTGCGAATGGGACGACGCTGAGCCTGAGGGGGTCTGTACATGGAGTGCAGTACCCTTCTCCTGCAGATCGGTGATGATGTCCTTGACATCGCCACCAAACAGCATTGAACCCCTGAAGGGCGCGTCTTGGATAGCGGACTGCACCTCCGGGACCAAACCTGACACCCGGAGCCAGGCATGACGCCGCAAACCTGCAGTGAAAGCCGAGCTCCGACCAGCAGCATCCACTGCGTCGTATGTGGCACGAAGCATGTGCCGACTGGCCGAACGCGCAGACCGGACTAGATCTGCCACTTCCTGCTTCATCTGAGACTCAGGAAGGGAGTCCAATTTAGCTTCCACCTCGCTAAGGATCACCTACTGGTAATCCCCCATATGACCAATGTAATTCAGGGCCCTAATACCCAGAATGGAAGAAGTGTAGACCTTCTTCCCGTACTGGTCCAGAAGAAAAAATTACTCACCTTAGTAATGTTGTTTCTTCTAATGGAGTCTTGCTGTATTCTGACAATTTGCAGTAAGATCCAACCTTCGAACTGCCCCGGAGATGAAAGAGTTAACTTTCCCTGCCAGGCATGGAACGCTGAGCTCGAGCTCGGTTGAGACTCTGTCTGTTGCTGTTTGAACTCAAACCATCAGATCTTTATGAGCTAAACTCACTGAGTGCCCTGTGTGGAAGCTGTAAACCTACACTAGCCAACTGGCTACTAAATATAATAAACAGATTTTTTGGTTTCAAAACAAAGACTCAAGTCAGGAAACCCAAAAAATGAAACAAACACAACACCCTCTCACCCAAAGTAAAGGGGTGATAAATAAAAGGTGGGGCTGCACCTCTTGAGTGCCAACACTGCTACTGCCCACCCACATCCCAAAACAAAGGTTCTGAGAGGAGAAGCCGGGAGGGAGGTCAGAATACAGCAAGACTCCATTAGAAGAAACAACATTACTAAGGTGAGTAATTTTTTCTTCAAAGAACATGAAGTCTTGCTGTATTTTGACAATTTGCAGACTACCAAGCAGTACCTCCATGGAGGAGGGACAGAACCTACCTAGGAAATAGGCTCTGAAGCACTGCTGTGCCAAACCGAACATCACTTCTAGCCTGGATATGCAGAGAGTAATGCTTGGTAAAAGTGTGAACTGTTTTCCAGGTAGCTGCTTGACATATCTCTAGGATAGGAATATCCCTGGCAGCCGCCAGGGAAGCAGCTGTACCTCTGGTAGAGTGAGCCCTCAGGCCTGAGGGTGGAATCTTGCCTAGTTTTTCATAGCAAAATTGAATACAAGAGACAATCCACCTGGCAATGGATCTCTTAGTGGCAGGTTTTCTCTTACCAACCTCACCATAAGTGAGGAACAGTTGGAGGCAGTCAAACCTTTGACCCTTGGTACGCTCTATATAGTAGCTAAGGGCCCTTTTCACATCCAAACTGTGCAGCCTGCTCTCACCAGAGGAGGAATGGTCAGTGAAGAAAACAGGAAGAGACATAGACTGGTTAAGGTGGAAGTCTGAAACCACCTTAGGTAAAAACTTCCTGTTAGTCCTGAGGACCACCTTATCTCTGTGGAAAGAGATAAAATCAGGCTCCACTGATAGGGTTTGTAACTCGCTTATGCGCCTGGCAGAAGTGATGGCGGCCAAGAAAACAGTTTTCCAAGTCAAGTACTTAAGCTCTGCTGAGGACAAAGGCTCAAAGGGGGGTTGTATAAGCTGAGCTACGCAAACATTAAGGTCCCAGACAGGGGCAGGGTCCCTGAATGGCGGATTGGTATGAAGCAATCCCTTGAAAAACTTAGAGAATACAGGATGAGCTGAAAGGGAAGAAGGCTTACCTGCTGAAAGAAAAGCAGAGACAGCTGCCAGATGCACTCTTAGTGTAGCTGGTCTGAGTCCCAAGCTATTAAGGTGAACCCTATAGTTAAGGACGTGGGCAGGCCAGTAGACTCTGGAGAAATATGCTTCCCAGAGCACCATATGGAGAATCTTTTCCATTTGGAGTTGTAAGTGCTTCTGGTGGAAGGCTTCTGAGAAGCCTTTAGGATACCCATAACACCGTGAGAAAGGTGTAAATCAGCAAACTCTAAACTCTTCAAGAGCCAGGCCTTGAGATTGAGAGATTTGAGATTCAGATACCAAACCCTCCCCTGAGCACAGGTTAACAGGTTGTAATTCCTGGGGAGAAACAGGGGAAGGTGGACTGCCAAGGACAACAGGAGAGGGTACCAGGGCTGTCTGGCCCAGTCTGGAGCAATCAGAATCACCTTGCAGGGTTGAGACCTGATTTTGACTAACACCTTTAACAGGAGAGGGAAGGGGGGAAAGCATACAGGAACTTCTCTTCTCAAGTTGAGAACTAGGGCATCCAGGGGGACTGAGCCCAACACTGGGGGTCTGCAGCAAAAGAGGAGAAGTTGGTGATTGTCTGGGGCTGCAAAAAGATCTATCTGTGGGGTGCCCCATCTGGAGAAGATCACCTTCAAAACCAGGGGATCCAGTGACCATTCGTGATGGCCCTGAGATATCCTGCTGAGAGCATCTGCCAGGACATTGTCCTTGCCTGGGAGGTGTACTGCTGTAAGAGAGGTGTTCAGGGAATAGGCCAGAGACCATAACTTCATTGCTTCTGTGCACAAGGCCGTAGACCGAGTGCCCCCTTGCTTGTTGATATACCACATTGTGGTGGTATTGTCTGTCCTGATCTGAACTACTTTGTTCTGAACAGACTTGGAAAAAGCCTGAAGTGCTAGAAACACTGCTCTGAGCTCTAATAGATTGATGTGAAGCAGAGATTCCTGAGGAGACCACAACCCTTGGGTGGTCAGGTCTCCCAAGTGGGCTCCCCACCCCAAGAGGGAGGCATCTGTAGTAAGGATTATAGAGTGAGACTGAGTGAGAAAAGGAACTCCCTGTCTTAGATTGTCCTGATCCTGCCACCACTGCAATGCCTGGATCAGGGTTCGAGTCACTGGAATTAGTTTGGTCAGAGACCAAAAGGCTCTCAAGTGGAATTGAATGTCCCTCATCTGAAATCTTGCTCCCTGCACCACTGCTGTAGAAGCAGCCATGTGCCCTAGGAGCTGTAGAAAATGCCTTGCTGGTCGAGACACCTGGAGGGTGAATGAAGAGGCCAGTGAAATAAGGGTCCTTGCCCTGTCCAGGGGAAGGAAGGCTTTTGCCTTTACTGTATCTAGCTCTGCGCCTATGAAGGTGAGGAGCTGTACAGGCTCTAGAACTGACTTTGAAAGATTCAGAAGGAAACCTAGAGAAGTAAGCAGTTGCTGAGTTATCTGTAGGTGTAACTTGACTTGGTCTGGGGACTGGCCTACTATGAGCCAGTCGTCCAGGTATGGGAAGATGGAAATCCTTTCCTTCTTAGGAAGGCAACTACTACTGCCAGGCATTTTGTGAACACCCTTGGAGCAGAGGTTAGGCCAAGGGCATTGCTCTGAATTGGTAGTGGCCTGAGGGTAGCTCGAACTGAGGTATTTTCAATGGGAGCTTCTGATGAGAATTTGGAAATAGGGTATCTTGAGGTCCAGGGAGACTAGCTAGTCCCTGGCCTTAGAGAGGGTAGAATTATTCCCAGAGTCACCATTTTGAACTTTGGCTTTAAAAGGTGCTTGTTTAAATATCTGAGGTCCAGGATGGGCCGCCATTCTCCTGTCTTTTGGGGGTGAGGAAGTACCTGAGTACAACTTTCCCTTTGTGTAGGGTGGAACCCTTTCTATAGCTCTGAGCGCCAAGAGGAAGAGACTTCTGCCTCTAGGGCAAGTGCCTCTGAAGGATTTGCAGATGGAAAGGATCTGGTTCTCATCTTTGGAAATTTTTTGAAGCTGAGAACCAGTCCCTGGCTTACTACTTCCAGGACCCATTTGTCTGATGTTAAAGACATCCAGTCCTGGACAAAGTAAGCCAGCCTGCCCCCTACAGGTAGTGGAGAATCGGCCCTGCCAAACCCATCAGGATGCCTGTTTGGCAGGGGCTTTAGGCTGAGGGGTGGAAGCAGGCCTGCTAGTACCCCATCTGCCTCTCCCTCTGAAGAACCCCCTATGAGCATAAGCAGAAGAGGAGGCCTGGGCTTGGTAGAAAGGCCTATGAAAACGCCTGCCCCTGCCCCTGGGTTGCTGCCTCTGAGGAGTGGCTTGCCTTTCCTTGGCCTGAGCACTCCTATAGGTGGCCCTGTACTCATCCATTTTCTTCATATAGTTCTCTGTTTGCTCCCCAAACAGAGAATTACCCACAACAGGAAAATCCATGTCCTTAGTCTGGGTATCCTGAGACAGGCTAGTACATCTGAGCCAAGCCATCCTACTAAGGGCCACAGATGTAGCCATGACTCTAGATGAAACATCATTGGAGTCCACTGCAGCATGGAATTGCACCTTGGATGCCTCAATACCATCCGCAGCCACCTGCTCCAGCTCCTTGGCAAGCTGGCCAGGGACCTGTTTAGCTAAAGCCATTACAGTGTCCCATCTAGATTTCTGATATCTAGCTGTATAGGCCATATAATTGGCCTGCCTGAGTCCCAAGGATGCTGCCATGTACTGTTTCTTTGCCATGGCATCAATCCTCCTGGAGTCCTTATCTGGGGGGTGTGAAGCCAAGGGTATATTAGCCTTATCACAGGCTGCAGCCTGTACTACCCCAACATGGCTGCATTGCTGGGTAGAGAACTCCATATCTGAGCCTGAAAGAGTATACCTCTTGTCCATTCTCTTATCCACAGGAGGTACAGAATTAGGAGTCTTTAAAATTTTCATTGTCTGTTTCCCAAAAGACTTATGAAGGGGAATAGACAGCCTCCTGGACTCTGGGATGTCCATCATTTCAACATAGTCAGGTTCCTCCTGGTCATCCACAGCTTCTTCCGTAGGAAGCTGAAGAGTTTCAGCCACTCTCTTGTAAAACATGAAATGGGAGGGGGACTCCTCCGGTTCATAAAATTCCTCTAAATCATAATCCGGAACCGGTGAAAGCGACTGAACCAAGCGCCTTCCAAATGGTGCCGGTTTGGTCGGAACCGGGGATAGCGACTGGACAATTTTTATCACTTTGGCTATTTCATCAGCGGTCGGAGAAAGAACTTTTGGATCCGCACCGGCTGATTTATCCCTTCTTGATCTCTTAACCGGAACAGACTCCTCGGAATCGGTTCTCCTTTTGCCCCGGTCAGAGGGCACTCCTTCTGGTTCGGTTGGAACCAAACCGGGCTGGCCATCCGGGTCAGCGGACTTTTTGGCCTCCCTTTCCCTGAGCCTACCAACTCTTTTTTCCAGGGTAGCTGCAGGAAAATGTTTACAAATCTGGCAGTCTGAATCGAGGTGGTCAAACCCCAGACAACAAACACAGGTGGTGTGGGGATCAGCCTTAGCAAAGACTTCCCCACACACACTACAGAGTTGAAACCCAGTGGGCCCGCTTTTTTTTGGGTTTCTCAGACATGGCCAGTCCTAACCAAAAACTTACCCTTTTCTCGGCAATCCGCCAGGCAAGACACCCTTATCGGTTCCTGACTGTGTTACGGGTCGTGGAAAAAAACGTAATAAAATCCGTTTTTTTTAGAACCGATAAGAACCGAGAACCACACTCTAAAAGTAGAAATAAGGACTTTTAAACAACCTGATTGGTTCAAACTGAACCGATCCCACGTTTACAAGTTCCACACAGAATAAAAACAAAAATAAACCTATCTAGTACTCACGAATACCACAGACAGAGGCTGAACTGATAGTTTGCGGTTTAAATTCGGTCAAAAAACGATAAAAACGGTACTTTAACCGACAAATTGAACCGAGCAAAGGAGAAATCTCCAGAGCGACTGTTCAGTGAGGCGGAGTAAAGAATCTGACGGTTTGAGTTCAAACAGCAACAGACAGAGTCTCAACCGAGCTCGAGCTCAGCGTTCCATGCCTGGCATGGAAAGTTAACTCTTTCATCTCCGGGGCAGTTCGAAGGTTGGACCTCACTGCAAATTGTCAGAATACAGCAAGACTTCATGTTGTTTGAAGGCGGGATTCTTTGTCGGGTGGTGACAAGCTCAAGTTACGAATTCAAAGAGTCAACACCCTCCAGAGTCTGATAAAGCCTGTCCGACTTCCTAGGAAGGGAGGCTAATGCCAATGGTTGCTTCTAAATCGTGGAAACAAGGTCGGCATGAGGCTCAATCCAGGGTGGCACCAGGGTAGGAACGGTCTCGGGCAGATCCAGGTGCGCAGCGAGTTTCTTACGCTGTGGATCCGGCTCCAAGGAGTGCCACTGATGAACTGCCTGGATTTTGCGCAGCAACTCCGTAAAGGAAAGATCCTCCGGAGGAGACTTATGAGGAGTCCTTGGCCTGGGCTTGTCCGGAGCGCGGGGCTCGTTGTCTGGGTTGGAACGACCATCGGAGTCATCCACGGTCTCCAATGAGGATGAAGAGGAAGAAGACTCCTCCTCCTGATGTGGGGGAGGAATGGACCCCTTGGGAATCCCTCGGGGAAGTGTATCCTGCCCTGCCCTGGAACTGGAGGGCTCGCCTCTGGTATTCGGAGGTGGGAAGGGGGGTCTCTCGCCTCTGATGTAGGGGGTCCAGAACCGTGACTGGCGTCGGAAGACAGCTCTCTACCTCCCTGGTGAGCTGAGCCTTGGCCTCAGCGCACCAGGAAGCCAGAGTCTCCTTCAAGTCCACCGGCGGCTGAGTGGGCAGTGGAGGAGGAGAGGGATACGGATACTGAGGGTATCCATAAGGTGTGTATCCGTACCCCAACGGCGGGTAGCCCAGCGTCAGGTACTGGGGCACCGTGTACTGTGGCATCGGGTAGGCCAGTGTCGGGTACTGGGGTGCCGGATACTGCAGGCCTGGGTATGATGGCGTCAGATAGGACGGGGTCAGATAACAAGGGACCGGGGGGTCTGCGGGAACAGAAGACCTCAGAAACAGTCCAGCGGGCGGGCCCGGCGGGGGGCGGGCCCGGCAGGCAGCAGGCCCGGCATAGAGGTGGCATCTGGCAATGGAATATTGTCGGGCGTTGGGTAGGTCGGTGCCGGTGTCCCAGGATCCAGTGTTGGGTCATCCAGCCCAGAGGGAGGAAGACCCGACGGCAGCGTACCCACCTCTTCCATGTCGCTTGGGGAAGAAGGATCACCATCTCCGGGATACAGCAGAGGAGACGCTGGCGCCTCGAAGTGCAACGAGTGTTGCAGCGAGCTTGGGACGACGGATAGGCCCGAAGGGTCTGGCATCGGCTCTAATGCCGAGCGGATGTAGGAGGAGCCGATGTCCGTCTTATTGACTGGATTCGGGTGGACGTCGGAGGAGCTGGCGTCCGACTTATCGGACCCAGAGCCCGACGAAGGAAGAGCGGCCTTGCTGGGCACTATGGAGGCAATGCATTGTCCCGGAGGGTCGGGCGTCTTAACAGCCTTATCCGGGTGGGCGTCGGAGAAGCCGACGTCAGACTTATCGGGGCCACTTGAACCAGAAGGCCGCACGGCGGCGACCTTGCTGGGAGCGGCTGCCTCCTTGGACCCGGAGGCTCCCGAGGGGCCCGAAAGGAGCCCGATGGGAGGGTTGATGCCGCCTGGAAGCCTCCAAGCTGCCGCCACGGAGAGTTGCCTCCCCGGGAGAGGTGTTACCTGCAGACCGCTGACCCTGCCGAAGCAGCGCTAATCGATGTAGGAGTCCTTGGTCCCAGTGCTTCTTCTTGTGGTGGCCCTCCGGAGAAGTCGATCCCGCCAAAGTTTTTCAGTTCCTTTTCCATGGAAGTCATTTTTTGTTTAAGAACGTGGGCCTCCAGGGACTGCTGCCTCCGCTTTCGGGTGGCCACGTTAAACTGCTAGCAGAGCTGGCACTTCTCGACGGGATAATCGGGGCCTAGACAAAAAAAGGCACTGGGAATGTCTGTCCTTATGTGGGAGCTGGGCACCACACGAATCGTTTTAAGCTCGGAGGGAGTCGGGAACGACATACACGGCAGCCGCAGGTAAGGCTGACGAAAATCAGGAAAAAAGTAGTAAAGTAGGTGGTAAAAATACCAATGATTGACTGCAAAGCAGTGAACTTAACTGAGAGGCGCTGCACGTGCTAACGGTGGAAAAGAACTGGAAGGTGGGCGTTGGGGACCACCCTTTATACTGACATCGCCTGACGTCGGTCACCTGACGTGGGGGCGTTCCCCCGCCAGGACTGCTAGCTAGAAATCTTTCTGTGGGGTCCTGACGCCTGCTGGCTTCAGTCCTATTTGTAATTACCTACTGCAAGAGCCCTCTCAAAGTAAGATCTTTTTGTACTTGATGAACAGGTTGAGACTGCTCAAGTTGAGGATGGGTCTCAAGTCTCCCGTCTTTTTTGGAACCAGGAAAAAAATGGGAGTAAGACCCCCTTCCCCTTTGCCAGAGGGGCACATGCTCTATTGTTTCTTTGAGCAAGAGGCTTTGAATTTCTTCTCGAACAAGACGAGCCTGATCCCTGGAGCAGGAAGACCTTTTTGGTGGAGAGTCTGGTAGGATCTCCAGAAACTCTATAGTGTGTCTGGCGGACACCAAGTGCAGGACCCATGCATCGGAGGTTACGCCCTGCCACTCCTGCGCATGGCGTGCAAACCTCCCCCCCACCGGCTCCTCGCCATGAGGCTGAGGAGGCAGTGGGGCTAGGGAGTCAGGAGGTGGCAGGGCGGTCAGGAGGAGGACCTCCTGAGCATCTCTGGTTCTTGAAGGCAGAAGGAATGGCAGAACCAGTGGCCTTGCATTTCCCCTGGCATCGAGTCAGGGCCTACTTCCTCTGCTTCCAGGTCTTTTTCTGAAAGGGCTGCGGCTGGTGTTGAATGCCCAGTTGGTACATGGACCGCACTGACCTCAGGGTGAGGCCTCTATGCCGGAGGTCAGTGATGATGTCTTTGGTATCACCACCAAAAAGCACCGAGCCCCATCATAAATCGCAGCCTGCACCTTGTTGGCGAGGCCAGAAATGCGAAGCCAGGCATGCCGTCTTAACCCGACGCCCGTCACCGAGGCGTGGGCTACAGAGTCGATGGAGCTGTATGTAGCCCACAGAGCATGCCTACAGGAAAAACTGAGAGACGGAGATCCTTGGCGAGCTCCTCGAGGCTCGAGGGGTCCATAACCTGGACTCGGGCCTCCAGCCTGGGCAAGGCAGCTTTCCGGTGCGACACCATATGGGCCACATAGTTTAGGGACTAAAGCGCACGTGGCTGAAGAGCAGATCTTTCTAATAAACTGGTCCATCTGTCTCGACTCCTTAGCTGGAGGAGATGTGCTCATGTGCTTGGGTGCAGATGAGCAATCATGAGCAGCCGAAATAATGACGGAGTCTGCCTTCGGATGCGCACTGAGAAATGGAGCCTCCTTAGGAGCCCGGTACACCCTGTCCACCTTCTTGGGGACAGCCGGGATGGAATGAGGCATCTGCCAGACCACAGAGGTGAGATCCTGGTGAGGTCCAATCCATGGAGGAATCGTTATCGGGGACAGAGACTCTAAGACTAGATGTTCAGCAAGTCTCTGTCGCATAGGGTCCAGTTCCTCCAACTACCAGTCAAAAAAGTCTTGCATGGACCTCAAGAGGTCTGAAAAGGCAGGGTCCTCTGGGGTGGGGGGGGACCCTGCCCTTCAGAACCTCAAAGATTGACTTGACTCATCACCATCCTCATCATCATCGACATCCCCCTCATCCAGATGGTCTCCAAGGTCCGGGAGAACAACGGTTTTGCAGACTGTCCCCGAGACGTGTACTGTGGATGGAGGAAAAGAACTCCTTGGGGACAGAGATCTAGGAGAGTGCGGAGGTGGGAGCCTGCTTTCCAGATCTGACACCAGCTCCGAGCGCGCCCCCTGCCACCAAGACTGAATTAGGGTCTTGAAGTCTGGTGTGGCTGGATCTTGTGGAGGGGACGGGGAGGAGGTTGAGGCTGAGGGGGAGATTACTGGGGGAGGTGGGTGGTGATACCCCTGGTAACCAGAAAAGTGACAGCCCTGGTAAGGATTGTACCCAGGGTAGTACTGTCCTGTAGTACTCCAATCAGGAGGAGGACCAGCCGGGTAGTGGTACCCTGGATACCCCGGGGGAGTACTGAGGGACAGTCCAGGGTCTAGAATAAATCCCCAACATCAGGGTGTCTGATGGAGAGGGGAGCCACGTCGGGCCCGCCGTAGTATAGATCGGCGGCGGACCCAGCGTCGGGATAGCCATCGTCTGGGGTACCAATGTCGGGATTAGCACCACCTGAATCACTGCCAGAGCAGCCGGCGTCAGGACGGGACAAAGGGGGCCCAACGGAGGGATCGTGTCTGGTGCCGGAGCCAAAGGCTGGGGCAGATGGCTGGGCCCAGGCTCTGAGACCATTGTTGGAGGTTCCGGATCCGACAGTGGGATCAGGACCGGGATAGTCACCGGATCTGGAGAGACCCCACCCGAAGGGAGAGGAGGGGCCTCCACAACAAGGCCGGACGGATGAGGAGGAGCCTCCTTCCCGGTGACCCCATCAGGGGAGTGCAGAACGGACCCCCGAGGAATGGTCTTGCACGTTGAGGGGCTCTGCACTGTCCTCACCTGAAGTACCTGCCTGAGAAGGGGAAGATACCGGCAGGGGAGAAGGGGGGAGAGGGACAGTCTCCCCCTGGCTCTTCCGGACATCGGGTGAGGTGCCGTCAGGCCTTGATGACAGAACCATGCCTGAGCGGCCATCAGAGATGGGTGTCTTAGCAGACAGAGCCAGTCGGACGGGGGAGGAGCCCAAGGATGACTTATCGGCTACAGCCGGCAGGTCCCCGAGGCCTGAGGAACTGACTTACCGGCGGCCTGGCGGTACCCGGAGGAGCCGGGGGCTGACTTAATGGCAGCAGCGGTGCAGCCGTCAGAGGAGCCGGTGGTCGACTTACCCCCGGAAGTTTTGTCCGACTTACTGTCAGAAGTCTTCCCTTTAGGCGGTGGCTGAGAAGCAGCCTTACTCGTCGAGGGCCGAGAGGCCTCAGGCTGGGCCTCAGCGGAGCGCTCCTGAAGTTTCTCCTTTCGGTCCTCTTTTTTGGAAGAAGATTTTTCTGAAGAGGAATCGCGGATCCGGTCCACCTGTTTTTCCAATGAAGCAAGACGGACTTTTAAAAGGTGGGCCTCCAAAGCCTGCTGCCTCCTTTTTCTGGTGGCCTAGTTGAAAGGCTGGCACCCCGGCAGGATGAGACAGGATGGTCTGGACCCAGGCAGATCACACACTTAACGTGGCCGTTCTTGTGTGGTATTTGTGTGCCACAGGACGAGCACTTTGCAAGAACCTTCACGACGATCGCTAATAGAAGTCTGCAATGCGACTTGACACAAGGCGACGGAAGGAAAGAACTGGTGGGCGGGCATGGGGACCGTCCATTATGTCCATTATATATGGTCACGCTGACGTCAGTCACGTGATATCGGGTGGGCAGTCCCGCGTCAGGTATTACTAGAAAAGTCTGCCGTGCGGCCCAGATGCCAGGTGGCGCTAGTCCTATATGTAATGACTTACTGAAGGAACCCTCTCGAAGTAAGATCAACATATTCCACTCCTAGAACTACTGTTACAGGCGAGTAACCCATTTTTCAAGGATCATGGATATGTTCTTCTATCCACACTGGTTGGCAGACCCCTAGCAGTTCTCTGGGAGGAGGGAGGCAAGGTGCACACTCCCTACTTAGGGAACAGAGATTGGATGGAACTGAGGCCCCCAAACCAGCATCCCGGCGTGACTTAAGGTCGATGTGGTAGTGGGAAATGAAGGTGTTTGCTGACTTCCAGGTAGCAGCCCTGCAGATATCCTGGATAGGGATGTCCCTAGAAGCAGCCACAGACGCAGCAATATGGTGGGTGGAATGAGCTCTTATCCTTACGGGAGGCTCCTTGCCTGCCAACCTATAGCAGAGATCAATGTATGATGTGATCCATCTGCCAATCCTCTGCTTTGCTGCAGGTCTGCCAGGTGCGGCTTCAAAGTAGGTGACACACAGCTGGCGAACCTCTCCCCAAACTTTAGCCGTACGCTGTTTGTAATAAGACAGGGCCTGTCTCAGGTCCAAAGTATGGAGCCTGTACTCACCTCCAAGGTGTAACTGGGGTAGTGCACCGGCAGAGTCAACACCTAATTTAGGTGAAACTCTGACACCCTTCGGAAGGAACATCGTGTTTGGGTGCAGGACAACCGTGTCCCTGTGGAAGACCAGATAGGGAGACTCAACAGAGAGCACCTAGAGCTCCCCAATCCTTCTGGCTTATGTGATAGCCACCAAGAAGGCAGTATTTCATGACAGGTGTGACATCTCGCACCTGTGCACTGGTTCGAATGGCTTGCCCATGAGCTTTGCCAGTACCAGCAGTAGATCCCATGGTGGTGGTGGTCCACACACCAAAGGGGAAATGTGGTTGAGGCCTTTAAAGAAACGCCAGACCACCCTCTCCTGTGCCACAGTCTGCTGACTGGCCTGTGCCCGGTAGGCAGAGATGGCTGCCAGGTGCACCTTAAGGGTTGTAGATTGAAGACCCCCCCTTTGGAGAGAGACCAAAGATAGTGAAGAATGCTAGCCACTGGACAGGATGAAGGGTCCAGGCCTTTACCTTGACACCAAATGGAGAATCTCTTCCATTTGAAGATATAGCACCTCCTGGTCAGTTCCTTTCTGGATGCCTCAACAACACTGAGGACATCATCGGAGAGGCCCAAAGCCTGGAACTCTAGCCGCTCAGGAACTAGGCTGTCGGGTGCAGGGATTGAAGGTCCGGATGGAATACCTTTCCCTGACTGATCAAGAGCAGCCCGAGTGTGCTGGCAGACGCCTTGGGAGCCTGGTGCTGAGGCTGAGGAAATCTGGATACCAGAATCGGCGGGGCCGATCTGGGGCTACCAGGATCACCTGTGACTTGTCCTCCTGGCCTTGAGGAGCACCCTGTGAACCGAGGGAAGGAATAGTAGAGGCCTGGGTTCCATGGCCTCGAGAAGGCATCCCCCTGCAGCGAGTCCTGCTGAGGGGTTGGGCATGAAACAGCCTCAGCTTTGTGTTCTCCCGGAGGCGAACAGGTCCACCTGAGGGGTGCCCCACTTGGAGAACAGACTGTGAACTAGCTCTGGGTGGAGAGACCACTCATGGGACGCCTCACCCACATGGCTGAGGGCATCTGCCAACTGATTCAAGGCTTCTGCCACATGGATGGCTAGGCGATCTGCCTCCAGTCAGCTCATGAGGGACCAGACATGGAGCGCTTCCCTGCACAGAGGCCGGGAGTGCATGCCACCCTGTTTGTTGAGGTAGTACTTGGTCGTGGTGTTGTCTGTCTGGATCTGAACCACCTGACCCCGAAGGAATGGAGCGAATGCAGCCAGCGCCAGCCAAACTGCTCGGAACTCCAGCAGGTTGAAGTGACATCAGGATTCCTAGGGGGCCCAGAGACCATGGACTCTGTGATTCCCCATGTGGGCACCCCAGCCCGTGAGAGAAGCATCGGTCGTTAGAATGGCCATTGGCTCAGGGCGGACAAACGGGATCCCCTCCTGCAAATGCTCTAGGACGGTCCACCATTGGAGAGCATCCCACAGCTTCTGGGTCACAGTGATCAGCTGGTCGAAGTGACCATGTCGCTGAGTCCACTGGCTGGCCAGCTCCCATTGAAGGGGTGCATATGCCACAGGGCCCATTGACCACGGAGGTGCAGGAAGTCCCGGGCAGGGCGCAAGTGCCCAACCAGAAATGATCGGGCAAAGGAGGAGAGAACCTCCACCCTGTCCACCGGGAGCCTGGTTCAGCAAGAGTCGAGCTCTGCCCCAGCAAGAGTCGAGCTCTGCCCCGATGAAGCAGTTCACCTGTGAAAGCATGAGTTCTGACTTGGTCTCATTGACTAGGAGACCAAGTTCGATGCATGTCTGAAGAGCCAGATCCTTGGATCTCTCCGCCTCCTGTCTGGAGGAACCCGCTATGAGCCAATTGTTGAGATAGGGTATACTTTGACCCCCCCCCCCGATGCCAAAGATGGGCCGCCACTACTGCAATGCATTTGGTGAAGACCTAGGGGGCCGATGACAGACCAAACGCCACGGCTTGGAACTCAAAGAGGGCTCCCTCTGCTCGGAAGCGGAGGAACTTCCGGTGTGACAGACGGATCGGGATGTGAAAGAACGCATCCTGTAGATCCAGCGAGCAGAACCACATGTTCTGCTCGAGAGATGATATGATCTGAGACAGAGTTACCGTCCTGAATGTGCGAGACCTGAGAAATTGGTTCAGATTGTGCAGATCTAGAATGGGGCTCTAGCCCCCCAACCATTTCGGGACCATAAAGTACTTGGAAACGAACCACAGGTTGACCGGAGGATCCGCGACTCTGGCCACTACCTCCTTGCAGAGAAGTTGGGCAATGTTGTCTCGGCAAGCCGACTGAGTGTGCATGGAAACCATTTCCTCCCATGGGGCGTGGGCTCGGCTGGGTGGGTACTGCTCGAACTCCAGAGGCAGTCCTCACGACCACTTCCAAGACCCACCTGTCTGTTGTGACAGTGGACCAGGCGGAAAGAAAGTGGCGGAGCCGGCCCCCAATGGGAAGATCCAGAGTGGGCGTGATGGGTATGGTTGTGAGCCCCATCCGTCACTATGTGCAGGACTGGAGGAGGAGGATCCAGCATGGGGACCGCCGAGGACCCTGACTTGGGCCGAGGGTGCCAAGGTTGAGCCTGCTGCGGTTGCTGCCCTGACTGAAAGTGAGGCTGCTTGGCTGCAGGGGCAGAAGGCCGAAAGGGCTTTCTCTTCTGCTTTTTTGGAACCCTGGGATTCCTTCTGAGCAGAAGTCACGAAGTCGAAGGTGGCACTGGACTTTTCTATGCGCTGGAGGTGACCATCCACTCCTGGACCGAAAAGATCGGTGCCCAGGAAGGGAACATCCGTCATCTTGTGTGGAGTGTCCGCTGTGAAGATCGAGACCCTCAGCCAGGCTCTGCAGAGCATGGCAACCGTGGCCACCACCAAGTGGGCGCAAGAGTCCTGAATGTCCAGAGCCATCTGGAGCTGCGGGGAGATGAGGAAGAACCTCATCCAGAGAGTCCAAGAGGGCATGAGAAAAATGTGCCACGACGACGGCTGAGCTTGACTGACGAAGGCCAAGCGAAGAAGCAGCAAAGACTTTCCAGGCCAAATAGTCCAGTTTTCTGGACTCTTTGTCTGGGGGTCTATCAGTGTCTCCTGAATTACTTGATCACCGGAACACTGATTCAGTCATCAGCCCCTCGGCTGAGGGGTGTTCTGTGAATCCCGAGAGGGAGCCGATGGAAACTGCATATTTGCGGGCCATTTCGGCTGAGGGTGCAGGGCAGGAGGCCGGGTGCTGCCACAGCTCCAAGGCCGGGCGAACAATGGCCTTGGCCACAGGGAAGGCCTCTGGCAGAGAATCCCCTCGTTTGAGGATATCAGTGAGGGGATATTTGGCCCGCTTCTGAATGTGCTCCACAGGCATCCCCGTAGATTCGGAGATGAGACGGAGGATGCCCATGAAGGATGTGGGACCTTCCTCCGTCGAGAGACTCATGATGGATTCGTCGGCCAAGGGACGAGAATGCAAGTTGGAGTCCTCGGACTCCGAGTAGATCGGCCAGCAATCTGTGTCTCCTTTCACCTGCCTGGGACGGTACGGAGTGAGGGTGACAGACAGCTTATGCGGAAGGCCCTTTACGGGCTGAGACTCCTTGGAAGGAGCTCCGGAGGTAGGCTGTTTAGGTGGCGGTTCCACACAAATTGGTGGAGAGGCCTGTTTCGGCTGTGCTGGGAGGGGCTTTACCGGCTCTGCAGGCAGAGAGGCAGTATCAACCTGGAGGGCGACAGCCAAGTAATGGCTGGGGTGTAAGCCAGAGTCTACTTCAGGCCAGCCATAATCAGCTGCTGCCACATCAGGTCCTTGTAGCGTTGACGCAGCCTGCGTCAAAGCCTCTTCTCTTCCGAGGAAGATGAGGAAGAATGTCGGCGCCGCTTCTTGGATCGCTTATGCGATTTCTTCGGCCTATTGGTCGAAGGGGTCCGAGACCTCGACTTGGACCATCGGGGGGATTGACAGGGTTGCTCGGAAGGAGCCAGGGAAAACCGCGGCTCTTACAGGTCAGGGACTGTAAAGAGGTTCCGAGCAGGCTGGGTCTCCTCTTCAGCGGGTCCGGTCAGGACCGGAGTCCTGAATAAGGAATTGTTGGTCTCATCGAGCAACGACGGGTCGATGGGGTCGAGCACAATCTCGACCAGGTCACTGTCCTATGTCTGAGCCGGCTGGTCTGACAGGGGTACCGTGAAGCCAGTGGCCGAGGCCACAATCTTGACCGAAGCCAAGACAGCAGATTCCTGTGATCGAGATCTCTCATGATCCTAAGAACATCGTCAACGAAATGAACCTTCTTTTGACTCCTTGTCCTTTTTATGGAAGCGAGAAACATGCATGCCCGAAGGACCCTCTCCTTTGGTGGAAAGAGACTGGCACATCTCCTTGAAGGAGCCTGAAAAGGTGGAGCCCAAATTGAGCGGGACGAAGACCAACAAGGAAGAGGACCGATCGACGGCCCTCGATGCCTCCTTTTTGAAGGCCTTCATCTGCTTCAGTTATTCAGCGGACCCCGCAGCTGCGGAGACCGCTCAACGGGCCTCTTTGGATTTGACCAGCTGGTTCAGTTTCTCCAGTCTGCCCAACTGAAGTCATGCAAGACGATCATCCAAGACATTGGGGTGGAACGTGCAACACAAATCTCAAGCCTGGGTGCCATGTCCATGACCCAGGCAACAGACGTATGAGGTTGGTCCAAGACATTTTTTGCCCGCACTGGCAGTGGCGGAAACCGGGTGAGGACTTGTCCTCTATCGCGGTCCTAATCGCGAAGCGATGTGGAGAAACTCGAACGAGTTTGATTTTAGGTAAATCCGAAGATTTGTTCACCAGGGCCTACTGTAATGCAAGAGCGATAAGGGGGGAACCTGAATCTCTCAGTGGAAAGGAAGATCTGGCGTCAAGCGGAGGAGCCGAGGAATATACCACCCAGGTGGGTGGGAGGAGCCAGCTTTCAGACCTTCCGGCAAGATTTTTAAAGGGAAAGGACATGCCAACCAGTGTGGACAGAACAACATATCCACGATCCTAGAAAGGCTGTTTTGACTTGGTGTTAGGACGGTACATAGGCTGGACAGAGCACAGTGCCTTGCCACTGTCCTGGAGCTCAGTGATTATGTCCTTGATATCGCCTGCGAAAAGGACAGGTCCTCTGAAAGGGGCGCCCTGTATGGCTGACTGCATGTCTTGGGCCAACCCGGATACCTGCAGCTAGGAGTACCGGTGCATACTAATAGCTGTGGCGGTACTCCAGGTAGAGGCATCTATTGCATCATAGGTCGCTCTGAAGGAATGACGACAGGAGAATTCTGTTGTCCTGACCATCTGGGAAACTTTGCTACTATGAGCACTAACTAAATTTTGGTGTGCTGGTGCCTTATTGTACAAACTGGATGGTGCTTCAACTTTTGTGCTTTGGATTTTCGTTTGTTCTGAGCACATAGAAACTTAGAATTTGACGGCAGATAAGGACCGCTTGGCCCACCCAGTCTGCCCATTTCCCTACCTAATGGATAAGCTGCAGATTCTAGTTAACCAGCAGCCTACTTCTTCCTATCCCCACCCCCTAGAATTGCCTTATGACTGTCCCATGCATGCTTGAATTCAGCATGTTTTGACTCCACAACCTTCCTCCGGAAGGCCGCCATGCATCCACAACCCTCTCTGTGAAAAATACTCTCAAATTACCTCTGAGCCCCCTCTATCTTCAAATTGTGCCCCCTTGTTCTTGCACACTCTTTTTGAAAGATGCTACCCTCTTGGACTTTGTTGATTCCCTGAGGTACTTGAAAGTTTCTATCATGTCCCCCTCTCCCTCCTTTCCTCGAGGCTATACATATTAAGCTCCTTAAGTCTCTCTTCATATGTCTTCGTGCAGACCCTGCACCATTTTAGTTGCCCTCCTCTGGACAGCTTCCATCCTGTCTATGTCTTTATGGAGATTGGGTCTCCAGAACTGCACGCAGTACTCCAGATGGGGTCTCACCAGCTGTCTGTACAGAGGGATAACTTCCTGTTTTCTACTGGTGATGCCTCTCCTATGCATCCCAGTATCCCCCAGCCCTCCTTGCTGCCTCTCACATTGCTTACCCCCCTTTAGGTCATCTGATATGACTACTCCCAGGTCCCTTTCCATTTTGTTGTTGTTAGTATCTCACCCCATTGTGTACTCTTCCCTGGGTTTTGTTTCCCAGGTGCATTACTCACACTTCTTAGCACTGAATCTAAGCTGCTATACATTTGACCATTCCTCTAACCTTGCTAAGTCCCTTCTCATCCTTTCCACCCCACTTTGTGCATCAACTCTGTTGCAGATCTTTGTGTCATCTGCAAAGAGACACTTTTCCTTCCAGTCCCTCTGCAATGTAAGCTATAAAGACACTGAAGAGGACCGGTCCTAATACTGAACCCTGGGTATCCACTAGTAACCCCCTTTCTTCAGAGTGGAATCCATTTACTATTACTCTCTGTGTCCTATTCTCCAGCCAATTCTTTACCCAAGGCTGTCATCTTGGGACCCACTCCCAGGCTGGCTAACTTGTATATTAATCTTTGTGTGGACTGTCAAATGCCTTGCTAAAGTCTAGGTAGGCCATGTCCACAGCCCATCCCTGATCTACTACTTTGGTCACCCAGTCAAAGAAATCTATCAGATTTGTCTGGCATGACCTTCCCGCTGTGAATCCATGCTGCCTTGGGTCCTGTGCCCCTCTGGCCTCTAAATACTCGACAATTCTTTCCTTCAGAAGTGATTCCATCATTTTCCCTACCACTGAGGTTAAACTAACAGGTCTGTAGTTTCCTGCTTCTGCCTTGCTCCCACTTTTGTGAAGGGGAATCACATCTGCCCTCCTCCAGTCCTCGGGTACCACCCCATCCTCCCATGATTTGTTAAAGAGGGTAGTCAGTGGTGTCACTAGTTCTACCCTTAGTTCTTTTAGAATTCTGGGATGAATCCCATCAGGCCCCAAGTCGTTGTGGCTGCCTCTTTGTTTGGGTTGTAAATTTTGGTTTTAGCCTTGGAATCGGGCAAAGCCTCAAATTCAGACTTCAACCGTCCCAGGATAGATTTCTGGTACACTATCATGTGTGCCAGATAATTCAAAGCTCTGAGTGCCAGTGTGGAAGACGAATAAACCTTACACCCAAACAGGACTATTTGCCTCGACTCCTTGTCTGGAGGAGAGGTGCTCATATGTTCAGGCTCTGCCGTACGGTCATGGGCTGCATTGATGACCACCAAGTCGGCTTTTGGGTGAGAACTAAGGCGGTTTTAACCCTCAGGGGCTCGGTACAGTCTAACAGCTTTCTTGGTGACTGCGGCCACCAACGAAGGTTGTTGCCAGACCGTGGAGACCAGGTACTCATGTCGTCTGATCCACGGAGGAATGAACAGAGGGGACAGTTCTGGCATATCCAGGTATTTCACCAACCTCTTGCATTGGGTATCCTGATCCTCTGTTTTCCACCTGTTTGTCTCCTGTATCTTCTGGAAGATCTCTGCAAAAGAGGGGGTCCTCTTGAGGGGACATGGGGAGAGAGAGTCTTTGGGTTTTGGATCCTCCAGAAAGAGGGGGTCTGAAATCCCGAGGCAGAGGAGTTGGCAGAGTCGGAGTCCGATTCCGACGACGGGCTTCTGTCCAGAGACAGAGCCCGTGGAAGCGGAAGCTCCTACAGAGAAACCGCAAGGCCCCTGCTGATACTGGTTACTGCGGCAGAACGCGAGGTCTGTCCCAAAGTTGAGGGGGCGAGACTACACTGGGAGAAGGGATCTCAGAGTAGGGTCCAAGCAGGCCGGCGTGGAAGTTGTGGCCTGTTGCCGCAGGTCCAGTTCTGAGACCAACTGTGTCTTGGTTACTGACCACCAAGACTGTAATGCCTCCCTAAAATCCACCTCAGGTGGTGGAGGAGGGGGCTGATAGATGAGCGGGTAGCCTTGGAAGGTAAATCCCAGCCTCAAATAGCCCTGCATCGTGTAATGGTAATCCGGCATTCCATAAGGCAAATAGCCTGGCGTTGGACACCCTAGCGTGGGGGTACCCTGGCGAAGATTAATGAGGCACAGGGAAGCCTGGCATCAGAAGGCACGGCGAAGAGCCTGATTGCGAAACTGAGGGACCTGCCAGAGGCTCTGATGGCCAGTAACCCAGCATAGGGCCCGACTGAGGAGGCGAAGGCCCTGACGGTGGGTAGCCAGGCATAGGGCTCAGAGAGGGGCCCAAAGGACCTGATGGAGGGTTTGAAGGGCCTGGTAATGTCAGGTCTGGTGCCAGAACCTCCGAGGGGGCCACCGGAGTCTGGGGAGGGGGAGCTGGCCCAGACAGGGGAGCCTGCGGTGCAGGAGACACCGGCTCCCGAGGGAGGCCTGACGTTGGGCATTCTGACTCCAGCACCAGGGTTGTGTTGGGCGGACGTTCCTCTGACTGTGGCTCAGAATGTGCAGGAGAGCCAGGAGTCACCACCAGGGGAGGTGGCGAAGGAGGATCCTGAGAGGGAGAAGCCTCTGGGGAGGGCTGCGGCCGGAGCGGCAGCATGCGCTGATTCAGAGGATCAGTGTCAGGCCTGTTATCAGGGCCCAACGGAAGCACAGTGGCTGGGCAAATGCCAGAGGAGCTGGTGTGTGACTTATCAACCAGGGCTGGGCATTCATCAGAGGGGCTGATGACTGACTTATCGGCCATGCCACCAGACTTAGGCCCCGGGGTTTTGAGGGGCTTAAGGGTGGCGGAGCTCGGAGGTGCCCGCCTGAACTGTGACCAGCATAGGCACGGGGACTAAGGGATGCTCCCCGTAAGGAGGCGCTGGCTTGGTTGGAGGAGCGGTACCCGCGTCAGCAGGAGGCTGCGGGCAGGAAGGAGACTGATCGCAGTCCTGGTGCTTCTCCTTGTCCCTCTTCTTCTTATGGGAGTCCAAAGAACCCCCTGGAGAGGAGGACGATCCCTGCAGCTCCTGCAGCTCCTTCTCCATGGCAGCCATCTGTAGTTTGAGAATGTGGCCTTCCAGGGCCTGTTGGCGGTGTTTCTGTGTGGCCAGGGTGAAATTCTGGTAGGCCTCACAGTCCTTGGTCTCGTGCTCTGGTCCCAGGCAGACAAGGCAGAGGGTATGCCCATCCTTCTGAGGGAGCTGAGTGCCGCAGCAATCGCACTTGTTCTTATGCAACTTGGAAGGTGTCAAGACATGCATGAGAAAGATGATACTTTTCAAAGATTTATAGCAAGAAATAAAAGCGATGAAATACTTATCCGAAAATGGCAGTCAACTGAAGCAGCGTTCTCCGCCGGGAAAGAACTGAAGGGCAGGTGTGGGGACCACCTACTATATAGTGTCATGCTGACGTCCATCACGTGACATCGGGTGGGCGGTCCCCCGCCACACACTGCTAGCTGAAGTTTTCCGTGTGGTTCTAGTGCCTGACTGTTCTAGTCCTAATAGGTAGTACCTACTTCAAAAGCCCTCTTGAAGTAAGATCTGTAAGGTGCTTTAGCATTTCTTTTGCCGAAGTGCTGTCCAACTCTCTTTCTTGTGTAGTTATTTTGGACTTCTCAAGGACCGGCTCTAGAACATAAGGAATCCATATATTGGTGATTACCAACCAGGAACTGTTGCTTTTCAGATCCTGTTCCTACCCATTTCCACAGCTGGGCAGACTGGAGCACTGGGAGGTTAAGGGACTTGGCCAAGTTCACACAGGCAGTTTTTGTCTCTAGCAGGGTCTGAACCTGTGATCTCCCATTTTTCAAGCCTGTGCTCTCCACACTAGACCACACTGCTTCTAAATAAATGTTCATTTGTCAGCCGTACAAAGCTAGGACTTCCTTATCTGCAACTCGTATAAAGCATTCCAATCCTTTGTATGACATGCCATGAATACATGATTACAGGTTTGTTTTTATTTTAGTAATTTTAGTTGGTGAGAACACAACAGCTCATTCCATCTCAGACTGTCACTGCCAGTAAGCAAGCAGCTATGCAAGGCGTTTATTTAAGAGTTGCCAGGTTATTAAAACCACACCCAGTTTAAGGGAGCACTCGCCATCAGGCATCAGCATCTACTGCACAGCTCACACAGATGCAGCTCGAGATACCTCGTGATCATAACCCCCCTCTTCACACTCAATCACAAAGGTGCTCACGTGGGGGATCGCCACCTCTATGACACGCTGGACAGGTGCGAGCTGGGCTGGGGCCTCCTCCTCAGAGGTCTGCAGAAGAGAAGCACGAGCATGAAAAAATTAGATGAAAAGGAGAAAACGGAAGAGTCGGTTAAACTGTGAGTAAAGATGAAAAGCAGGGACGAAGCAAAATAAACATGAAATCCCATGAAAACAAAATGAAAAAGGAAAGTTACTTACCGTAACTCTCGATCTAGTACAGTATCTGCTCCATAGTGCCACACTGTTTGGTCTCAGGGCCTTGGGGGGCCTAGAACCCCGTGGGAAGTGGGAACTAAAACCTTTGGGGGTAGCAACGCTGGTTCTCGGTCGTTTGGATGAGATGTTACACCAAGATCCCATCTGCCTATTCCGGTGGTTGTTCAGCTGGATGTTAAGATAGTACAGTTAGTAAGAACTTACCGCAACAGTAGATCTTTGAGAGAATCTCTTGCAGCAGGTCAATTCAGGCACCAGGACCATACAGAAACATTTCTGCTAGCAGTCTAACTGGGGCCACCCATGGCAATGTCATCACATCGACATCCTCCCTATATTCTCCCCACATATTCTTAGCTTGCCTCCTTCTGCGCCCCACTTTCCCAAACCCATCTGACTCCTAATGGTAACAGTAATCCTCACCTCATCCCCCGGTGATCTTTCCCTTCCTCCCTGCCTCCTATAGTTTCTCCCTTTACAGCTGGCATCATATGCTAACCTTGGAATACTAATGTTTACTGCTGGTGTCCTATGCCAACTTTGGGCTACTAATGTTTACAGCTGGCGTCCTATGCTAACCTTGGGCTACTAATGTTTACAGCTGGCGTCCTATGTTAACCTTGGACTACTAACGTTTACAGCTGGCTTCCTATGCTAACTTTGGGCTACTAATGTTTACAGCTGGCGTCATATGCTAACCTTGGACTACTAATGTTTACAGCTAGCGTCCTATGCTACCCTTGGGTTACAAATGTTTATAGCTGGTGTTCTATGCTAACTTTGGGCTACTAATGTTTATAGCTGATGTCCTATGCTAACTTTGGGCTACTAATGTTTACAGCTGGCGTCATATGCTAACCTTGGGCTACTAATGTTAACAGCTGGTGTCCTATGCTAACCTTGGGCTACTAATGTTTACAGCTGGTGTACTATGCTAACTTTGGGCTATTAATGTTTACAGCTGTTGTCCTATATTAACTTTTGGCTACTAATGTTTACAGCCGGCGTGCTATGCTGACCTTGAACTACTAATGTTTACAGCCTGCATCCTATCCTAACCTTGGGCTACTAATGTCTAGCAATATTTGCCAGTTTATCATTGTTATTCCATTACCCTTTATTTTAATAATTGTATGCCACATTTATATTATAACCCGACTATTCACTTGATTCCACCCCCCATTTCCCTTTCCCCTGAGGTGCACCTAGAAATGAGCTTTGGCTCAGTGTGCCTCTCCCAGTTACTAAAATTTAAAATAATTATAGCCTTGGGCAGCCCCACACCCTCCTCAGTTCCCTGCCAGAGACCATCTACCGAGGATGCGCTCCCAAGGAAGCGCCAAAGAGACCTGCCAGAAGGAGCATGGAAAGCAGAAGGCTTACCATCCTGAAAAGAGAGGACAGGAAAGGAGGAACTCGAAGCAAGTGGAAGGGTGAGATGGCATGACCTGCTGCAAGAGATTCTCTCGAAGATCTATTATTACAGTAAGTTCTTACATAACTGTCCTATCTTCTTCGAGGATATCTCTTGCAGCAGGTCATACCTTAGGAACAAGTTGGAAGCGGTACTTCAGAGGAGAACAGTCTGGGTGGCTGAAAGGCAACAGCCTATGAAAGGAGGCCCTGTAACACTGCTAGGCCAAAACTTGCCCTCCTTCTAGAGGCAATGTCCAGACTGTAGTGCCCTATGAAACAGTGGACAGTACTCCAGGTTGCAGCAGCACGGATGTCAGCTGCTGAAACCCTTCTAAAACAGGCAATGGAAGTGGGCACGCCTCTGGTAGGATGGCCCTTAACAGTCCCAGGAAGTTCCCTACCATACTTCCTGTAACAGAAAACAATACAATTGGCTACCATTTGGACAGACACTGTTTAGAAACTGGTATGGCTTCTTTCCCAGGGGCGAAAGAAACAAACACCTGCGAGGACTCCCTGCAGTCCCTTCATGCAATGAACATTATATAGAATGGTTACACAAGAAAGTACAGTTACGTAAGAACTTACCGTAACAGTAGATCTTCAAGAACAGCTCTTACAGCAGGTTACACCATTAGGACTGAAGCTGGCAGGCGCCAGGACCCCACGGAAAAATTCTAGCTAGCAGTATCCAGTGGTCCCGATGTCGGCCCCTCCCTGTCGTCAGGCATCACATAAAAGGGGGCGGTCCCCCAGCACCCCCAGTTCTCCCGCCGGAGATTCCCGGCCCAAAGGTGACATCTGAAGGGGAGACCGAGGATCCGCTTCCAAAGGAAGGTTTGTAATAGGCGTCAAAAGACGCATTAGCCTAGAACTAGGTCAGAAGACTCGACCTCCAGAGGGGAAAGTGGGAGGGAAACTACCTGCTGCAAGAGCTGTTCTCGAAGATCTACTGTTACGGTAAGTTCTTACGTAAAGTACAGTTACGCAAGAACTTACCGTAACAGTAGATCTCCGAGAACAGCTCTTACAGCAGGTTACACCATTAGGACTGAAGCCGGCAGGCGTCAGGACCCCACGGAAAAATTCTAGCTAGCTATCTTCAGCGGGGACCGCCCCGACGTTGGTCCCACCTCCAACGTCAGGCGTAGTACATAAGGGGGCGGACCCGCCAGATTCCCCAGTTCTCCCACCGGAGACTTCCGGCCGCAGGATTACATCAAAATGGGAGACCGAGGATCCACTGTCAGAAGACAAACAGGAAAATCCCTGTTAAAAAGGCTTAAGCCATGCCTCCTCCAAGGGGGAAGGTGGGCGGGAAGGTACCTGCTGCAAGAGCTGTTCTCGAAGATCTACTGTTACGGTAAGTTCTTACGTAACTGTACTATCTTACTTCGAGACACAGCTCTTGCAGCAGGTTACACCATTAGGACTGATTCCCAAGCAGTAGCGCTTGCAAACACTCTGGGAGGAGGAAATTAGAAAGAACATTCCAGGTCCTGAATCTAGGACAGGAGACCCTGTAGCACTGCCAGACCGAAGCCTGCTCTTCGCCGTGAAGCGATGTCCAGGCTATAATCCCTGATAAAGGTATGAACAGAGCTCCAAGTGGCTGCAGCACAAATGGCAGAGGTGGAGACGTTTCGAAGTGCTGCAAAGGAGGTGGCCACACCTCTAGTGGAATGGCCCCGGACTGCTCCTGGAAGGGGCTTTCGTTTGATATCATAACAGTATGAGATGCACTGGACAAGCCAGCGAGACAGGGACTGTTTGGATACTGGTTGGCCCATCATCCTTACAGTAAAGGAAACGAAAAGTTGCTCCGATTTCCGAAGCTGCTTGGTTCTGCTCAGGTAGTACCTTAAGCTGCGGTGAACAACCAGGGTGTGGAGCAGCGCCTCTCGTCTGTTAGAATAATTAGGGAAGTAGACCGGCAGATCAATATCTTGATTGAGAGTGAGTGTGGAAACCACTTTAGGCAAGAATTTAGGATTCGTCCTCAGGGATACTCTATCCCGGTGGAAAATTAAATAAGGCTCTTTGCACATGAGAGCCTGAAGCTCAGAAACTCTTCTCGCTGACGTAACAGCAACCAAAAACAACATTTTCCACGACAGAAAACGCAGCTCGCAATCCGTGGCAGGTTCAAAGGCGGGGAGCGTGAGTTGCTCCAGGACAAAGAGCAAGTCCCATGGAGGCACTGGGTCCTTAATGGGCAGCCTAAGGTGTAACACCCCTCTCAAGAATTCTCGACAGGCATCTAATTGTGCCACTGTGCACTGTTCCACCGGGAGGTGATAAGCTGAAATGGCACAGAGGTGCACTTTAATAGAGGAGTAGGCGAGACTCGAATGGAAAAGGGAGAGCTGGTACTCTAACACCGCTTTCACTGGACAACCTAAAGGGGAAAGGCCGCGTGCTTGCGACCATAGACAAAAACGGCGCCATTTCATGGTGTACATCGCATGCGTTGCCGGCTTTCTGGCTGCAGAAAGAACTTCCGCAACCTCTTGCGAGACCCCGTGACGCAAGATGGCTATGTCTCTAGGAGCCATGCATGCAGGTTCAGTGAGCGTAAGTCTGGGTGGACCAGTGAACCCTTCTCCTGAGACAAGGGGTGGGAGTTGAATGGCAATGGGAGCGGAGGTTCCCGGGACAGCTGAATTAGCAAAGGGAACCAGATCTGCCTGGGCCAGAAAGGGGCCACCAGGATCATTGTTGCATGCTCCTTGCGCAGTTTGAGAAGAACTCTCTGGATCAACGGGAAGGGAGGGAAAGCGTAGAGGAATCTGTCCGCCCAGGAGAGGGACAACGTGCCTGCCAGAAAACACCAGGCCCTGGATCTAGCGAAAAATTGGGCAGTTTATGCTGGATGGGGAAGCCGAATAGGTCCAGTTCTGGAGTGCCCCATCGAAGAAACAGATCCTCTGCTACCTCCTGAAGAAGTTCCCACTCGTGGACTCTGGCCTGGGGCGACTCAGGCCATCTGCAATTGTGTTGTCCACCCCGGGA
This sequence comes from Neoceratodus forsteri, assembly GCA_016271365.2. Classification (NCBI taxonomy): domain Eukaryota; kingdom Metazoa; phylum Chordata; order Ceratodontiformes; family Ceratodontidae; genus Neoceratodus; species Neoceratodus forsteri. The sequence goes on from CM057458.1 coordinate 7,643,341, forward strand.
ACATGTACTGTGATCAGGTTCGCGCTGTGTCGGATTACCCAATCCCACACCCTCATGGCCTCCCTGCAAAGGGGTTAAGAGTGTGCACCTCCTTGTTTGTTGAGCTAATACATCACCGCCATGTTGTCTGTCTGAAGCAGGAGAGTACTCGGCGGGATCTCTGACTGAAATGCCTGCAGGGCATAAAGGACCGCCCTCATCTCTAGGACGTTGATATGGAGGTGGGCCTCCAGAAGGGTTCACGTACCCTGGGACTTCACCCCATCCAGGTGTGCTCCCCACCCTAGACCTGAGGCGTCTGTGGTGAGGATTACCTCCGGGGACGGCGCTATAAACGGGACACCCATAGAGAGTGTCCTTGGGTCTAGCCACCACTACCGGTCTCGAATCGCGGTGTTCGTGATTCTGACCAGATGCTGCATGTGGTCTTGCCTTTGGTCCCATTGCACCTTGAGCATCCACTGAGTTACCCGCATGTGGAGCCTTGCGAAAGGGACAGTAGGAATGGCCGCAGCCATGTGTCCCAGCAAGCGAAGGACCGACCTGGCTGGGGCAGTCTTGTTCGACGAAAGCTCCCTGATGAGGGATCTGATGCGCTCCGCTCTGTCGCTTGAAGAAATGCTCTTCCCTGAACGGTGTCCAGTACTGCACCTATGAACTGCAGTTTCTGCGACGGTACCAGGAGAGACTTCTCGTGGTTGATTAGGATACTCAGAGATCGAAACAGGTCCTGGGTGCTCTGGATCGCCCGTAACAACGCCTCTCTGGAGGCGGCCATGAGAAGCCAATCGTCCAGGTACGGGAACACATAATGGCCCTGTCTCCTTAGAGATGCTGCCACGACTGCCATGCATTTTGTAAAGACCCTGAGTGCCGATGACAGCCCGAATGGAAGGACTCGGATTCAGAGGACGAATTTCCCGTAGGAAAACACTTTACCACGCGTCGCACGCTAGAAACCGAACCGAAGGGTCGAGACATGCAAGTCGGCGCGGGAAGAACTAGGGAATCTGGCGGGTCCGCCCCTTAATACTCTGGGCGGTCCCCACTGAAGACAACTAGCTAGAATTTTTTCCGTGGGGTCCTGACGCCTGCCGGCTTCAGTCCTAATGGTGTAACCTGCTGCAAGAGCTGTGTGTCGAAGTAAGATCTGTACTATCTTACTTCGAGAAACAGTTTTTGCAGCAAGTTACACCATTAGGACTGATTCCCAAGCAGTAAGAGAACCAATTATTATCGGGAGGAGGATAGGAGAGATGTCTCAGGCTTCAGGACAAAAGTCCTTGAAGGACCGCCAAGCCGAAACCAGCTCTGCGTCTAGAGGCAATATCCAAACTGTAGTGCCTGATAAAGGTGTGTACAGTGCTCCAGGTTGCCGACCCACAGATGGCTGAAGTGGAGAAATTTTTGAGAGCAGCAAAGGAGGTAGCCACCCCCCTCGTAGAATGACCTTTAACAAGTCCTGGTAAAATCTTGTTGGGCTTCTGGTGACAGAACATAATACACGTTACCAGCCATCGAGAAAGTGACTATTTGGAAACAGGAGCTCCAGGCCTCCTTTGTTCGTAGGAAACAAACAGCTGGTCCGACTTATGATGTGTCTTGGTTCTGGTCAGGTAATATCTGAGACACCTATGCACATCCAGAGTATGCAACAGGGCCTTCCCCCTGTTACAGTGATTTGGATAGTACACCGGCAGGTCTATATACTGGTTGAGAGTGACAGCCGAGACCACCTTAGGAAGGAACTTAGGATTCATTCTTAAGGACACCCTGTCCTTGTGAAAAACCAAATAAGGATCCTTGCAAATAAGTGCATGAAGCTCAGAAATTCTTCTGGCAGAAGTAACAGCAACTAAAAGAAGCATCTTCCAAGCGAGGAGACGCAGCTCGCAATCCTCGGCTGGTTCAAAAGGCGGCAGCATGAGCTGCTCTAGAATGAAAAGAAGATCCCAAGGTAGAACCGGGTCTTTGATGGGAGGTCTCAAGTGCAGGATGCCATGCAAAAAGGCGCGAGAAGCCTCTAGTTGGGCTAGAGATTGGTGACCTATTGAAGAATGGTACGCCGAAATGGCACATAGGTGCACCTTAATGAAGGAGTAGGCCAGACCTGCCTCGTAGAGGGACAGGAGGTAGTCTAGAACAGACCTCTCAGAACAATCCAATGGGGTCAATCCATGAGCTTGAGCCCAAATACAGAATCTGCGCCACTTCATGGCGTAAGTGGAGGGTTTTCTGGCTGCTACCAGTACGTCTGCAACCTCCTGAGAGACCCCGTATCTCAGGACTGCTATGTCCTTAGGAGCCAGCCATGCAGGTTCAGAGACCGAAGATCCGGATGGACCAAGGTGCCTGCCTCCTGGGACAGAAGGTGAGAGCTAAATGACAGAGGCACTGGAGGTTCCTGGACCAGCTGATGTCAGAGAGGGAACCAAATTTGCCTGGGTCAAAAGGGCGCTACTAGAATAAGGTATGCCCGCTCTTGTCAAAGATTAACCCTCTGGATCAAAGGGAAGGCCGGGAAAGCGTAGAGGAACCTGCCCGCCCAAGAGAGGGACAACGCGTCTCGCCAGAAAACACCAGGCCCTGGATCTAGTGAGCAGAAATTGGGCAGTTTTGCGTTGGATGGGGATGCAAAGAGGTCTAATTCTGGTGTCCTCCATCTGCAGAACAGGTCCTCTGCGACTTCCTGAAGCAGTTCCCATTCGTGGACTCTGGCCTGTGATCTGCTTAGACTGTCCGCGATAGTGTTGTCCATTCCGGGAACATGCACTCCAATGATATCTGCGCCGTGTTGCAGTACCCAATTCCAAACCCTTTAAGCCTCCATGCAAAGGGGGTAGGAATGAGTGCCTCCTTGTTTGTTGAGACAGTACATCACCGCGGTATTGTCTGTTTGTACCAGAAGAGTACCCGGTGAAATCTCTGTCTGGAATGCCTGTAGGGCGTAAAGGATGGCTCTCATCTCTAGAATATTTATGTGAAGCTGGGACTCCAGAGACGACCAGGAGCCTTGAATCCTGACCCCTTTGAGGTGAGCTCCCCATCCGGACCCCGAGGTGTCCGTGGAGAGGGTCGCTGAAGGAGGCGGCACAATAAAGGGGACTCCCGTCAAGCGATAGTCTGGGACGAGCCACCAATTCCAGTCTCGGGTGACGGCGTTCGTGATCCGGTCTGGATGCTGCAGATGATCTTGCTTCTGGTCCCATTGTGCCCCTAACATCCATTGGGTGACCCACATATGGAGTCGAGCTAGGGGAACTGTTGGAATGGCAGCTGCCATGTGTCCAAGCAGGCAAAGGACGGACCGGGCCGGTACCGTCTTCTTTTCCTTTATGTCCCCTATGAGGGATCTAATGCGTTCGGCCCTGTCCTGAGGAAGGAATGCCCTTCCTCGAGTTGTGTCCAGAACTGCTCCAATGAACTGCAAGTTCTGAGACGGGACAAGGTGCGACTTTTCCTGGTTGATCGTGAAGCCCAGAGACAGGAAGAGCGCACAGGTATCTTATATCGCGGACATCAGGGCCTCCCGTGAGGGTGCCATGAGGAGCCAGTCATCTAGATAAGGAAACACATAGTGGCTTCATCTCCTGAGAGCTGCTACCATGACTGCCATACACTTCATGAATACTCGAGGTGCCGAAGACAGCCCAAAAGGGAGGGCTCGGAACTGGTAGTGGCGTCCCAGAAACTCGAAATGCAGACATTTCCGGTGTGCTCGAGCGATTGGGAGATACAGGTAAGCATCCTGCATGTCCAGTGACGCCAGCCAAGCACCCTCTTTGAGCATGGGAATGAGACCCAGCAGGGTCACCATGTGGAAATGCTAGTACAACACAAATGTGTTGAGGTTGCTGAGATCCAAGATCGGGTGCAAGTCCCCTGTTTTCTTTGGAACCAGGAAGAAGTGAGAATAATAACCATTTCCTCTCTGGTTCGGTGGAACGTACTCTATGGCCACCTTGTCGAGGAGGGCCAAGATCTCCTGCTGAATGAGCAGGGCATGCTGACCCGAGTAGCAGGACAGCAGGGGAGGTCTGGATGGTGGGTGATCGAGGAACTCTATAGAGTGACCTCGTTCGACCAACTGCAACACCCACCGGTCGGAGGTTATCCTCTGCCATCCCGAAAGGTGATGAGAGATGTGACCCCCGACCTTCTCAACCCTTTGATCCAGAGGAGGGGCGGGGGCCGGGAAGGAGTCATGCTGTGGTGGTGGTGTTGGACCCTGCGGCTGGGCTGCTTTGGGATGCTTTGGGCCCTGGCCCGAGGAACCTGGCTTGATTTTACGACCGAAGTTGCCCCTGAGTTGCTGGCCGAACGCGCTGTTGCCGTTGTTGGCGTCAGAAACTATTCTGGTTCCTACGAAAGAAACCAGATTTCAGTCTGTACATGGCCTGTACAATCCTGACTGCCTTCCCAGCGTTCTGCAGTTTGATGATGACCTTCTCGGACTCCTCACCGAATAGGACCACTCCGTTATAAGGGACGTCCAGGATGTTCTTCTGGACATCTGGGGTAAATCCGGAGACTCTCAACCACGAGTGTCTCCGGAGACACACGCCTGTGGCTGCTTCCCTGGCTGCCGAGTCCGCTGAGTCATAAGCGGCTCGGAGAACTTGGGTCTCCACGTCTGAATCAGTTTGGAGGAGGTTCAGCAGCTCCTCCTTCTTTTCGCCATCCAGAAAGTCTTTTAGAAGGTCTTGGCCCTGTTCCCAAACGGCGTTCTGAAACTGCACCATGTGCGTCAGACAGTTCAGAAACCTAAATGAGCATGTAGCAGCCGCATACATGCATCTTCCAACAGCATCTAATTGCTTAGATTTTTGGTCCGGAGGCTGGGCACTCAAATGCTGAGGCCACTGGGACCTATCATGAGATGCAGTGATGACCAGGGAGTCGGCCAGGGGTTGTTACGTCAAATACAGGTCCTCCGTGGGAGCCCTGTAGAGGCAGTCAGCCTTCTTGGAAACAGGCAGTGTGGAATGCAGATGCTTCCAAGCTGCCTTGGTGATGTCCGTAAAGGTGTTCACCAAAGGTGGAACCACCACAGGCTTCGGGTCTTTCTGCCCGAGGTAACGGGCAAGGCATTGTCTCTCAGGGTCTAAGTCTTCTGCCTCCCATCCCATATTTTCCTAGATGTGCCTCATAATTTCTGAAAAGGAGGGATCATCCGGAGGCGACCTTGGAAGGTCCCGTGGGTTTCGTGATGGGGGACTGAAGGGAGATGGAGACCTGGAGGTGTCGGACGTATCCGGTCTGGAGTCATCTCCTGGTGAGTGACATCTGCCCCTGGGTCGCTTTGGGCTCAGGGACCCTGAGGGAGAACGTGATGGGCGTTTTCTGTCTCTTGATCGGCCCCGAGGAGGTGGAGTTGGTTCCTTGGGGGTCAGGGGTCTGGAACCTTCAGAGCCCCGAGGAGGAGGTGGAGGTGGTGGAGGTGGCTGAGGCTTAGGGGGAACCACGTCCTTCCTTATGGTTTCCCACTAGAAGGTTAACAGTTCTTTCACCTCCTGAATATTCATACCTGACGACAGGCCCAGCGTCGGTGTGGGCCTGTCGCCGGGGTCGGGCGTCGGGTCTTGGGGAACCACCAGGTCCGGCAACGGCACCCTGGCTAGGCTGGCATCCTCCATGTCGCCTGTCTGGTTGTCCGGCGGTGCGGTAGCCTCTTCACCTGAGGACCCGACGTCCAGTGTCCACCGGCATTGGTATTACTGTCGTTGGGGTAGTCCGTTTTGTGGGTGCAGGGTTGGAAGCCTTCTTGGTCTCCGTCGTCCGCTTAAAGGACATCAGCTCTGCGGTCTTCCTTTCAGGAACCTTTGGAGGTTGGGAGACAGACCTGAAGTCGGTGTCCTGGCATCAGTCAGACGCACCACATGATTTAGAGGAAGACTTTTTGTGCCTGTCCGAGGAATCAGGCTTGGAGGCATCTGGTGCCCGAGTGGTCTTGACCGGGTGTAAGGAGGCAGAGGAGCCCCCTGAAGACCTTACCTTGACCAGGGGAGGTTGGGAGCGAGCCCGGGAAGGAGATCCGTCTGACCGGGTAGAGCTGGAGCTGGCCCTGGACTCGGAGGCCCTGCTGGGGGATCTGGCCCTATCCGAGTCCCAATGCTTGTCCCGGTGTTTCCCTGACTTGTGGGAAATTCCCCTTTGGAGGACGGTCTTTTCTCCATTTTCTTCAATTTCTCCTCGAGGAAGAATCCCTGAAGGGCCTTTTGGTGGCAGATCCGGGTCCAGCTATTGAATTACTAGCAAACTGAGCAGACCTGGGGGTCGTGCTCCAGGCCCAGGCACCTGACACAGGCCGAATGATGGTCTGCAAAAGGGATCTGTTTGCCGCAGGCACACTTAGAGGGATGTCTTTTGAGAGAAGGAGTAGGAGACGCAGACATGGATTGAGGTTTTAAAAAAAAGATTTTACGTATCGTATTGATAAGGCAGGCTTCCGTGAGGCCGATGCTGGTGAGTCGACGTCGGCAAAAGAACTGGGGATGCTGGGGGTCCGCCCCCTTTTATGTGATGCCTGACGTCGGGGAGGGGCTGATGTTGGGGGGCAGCCCCCTGCTGGATACTGCTAGCTAGAATTTTTCCATGGGGTCCTGGCCCCTGCTGGCTTCAGTCCTAATGGTGTAACCTGATGCAAGAGCTGTTTCTCGAAGTGAGATCTTACTGTAACAGTATATCTTCAAGGGGATCTCAGTCATCAGGTTACACAGTAGGAACCTTTGCCATCGGTAAAGGGGAATCCACACAGAAGATTTTCAGCTGTACAACTGGGGCTGCCCACGCCGTCACCAACCCTATATAGGCACAGGCGGCCCCACTCCCTCCTCAGTTCTTCCCCCCTAGAGATGAAAGGAGCAAGGCTCTCGCCCTGGGGAACTGAGGAGAGAAAGAGGTACCCAGTCCTAAGCAAAAGGACTGGATACATCAGACAGCCAGTTCCTAGACAGGAGTCCCAAGAAGGGGGATGGTGGGAGGGAAATCATACCTGAACACTGAGATCCCCTCGAAGATCTAATGTTAATGGTAAGTTCTTACGTAACTGTTCTGTCATCTTCAGGGATACCCCAGTCATCAGATTACACCATAGGAGCTAGCACCAAGCAGTTCAAGTGTAAAACAAACAGTCAGCTAGGCTGGATCTCCATAAACTTAAGACAGGAGTCCTTGTAACACAGCACTGCCAAATCCTGCATGGGCTCTTGAGGCAATGCCCAGACTGTAATGCTTGGTGAAAGTGTGGACTGTATTCCAGGCGGCAGTCGCACAAATGTCAGTGGCCAAGACCCCTTTGAAACAAGCCACTGAGGTAGCTATGCCTCTGGTGGAATGAGCTTTGACAGCACTAGGCAGTTCTTTGCCGTACTAGTTGTAGCAGAACACGATGCAATTTGCTAACCATCTGGATAAACACTGCTTAGAAACTGAAGCGCCCCCTCTACCCAGGGTGAAGGAAACAAACAACTGCTTTGACTTTCTGAACTCCATAGTCTGAAGCAGACAGCATTTCAAAGTTCTGTGCACATCTAAAGCATGGAGCAGTACTTCTGGTTTGGCACGCTCGGGAAGATAAACAGGAAGGTGGATAGACTGACTGAGTGTGAACTCAGAAACCACCTTAGGCAGAAATTTAGGATTTGCGCGCAAAGACACCCTGTCTTTGTGAAAAATCAAATAATGCTCCTTGCACCAGAGGGCCTGAAGCTCTGAAATTCTTCGAGCAGAAGTAATTGCAATTAAAAACAGCGCTTTCCAAGAGAGCGCAAATCGCAAGTCACGACTGGCTTCAAAGGAGACAGGGTCAACTTCCCCAAAATAAAATTCAAGTCCCAAGCTGAGACAGGGGAACAGATTAGAGGTTTCAGATGCAAGATGTTCCTTAGAAAGGTACAGGAGACATCCTGCTGAGGAGTCGTGCGGTCACCCACAGGCTCATGAAAGGAAGAAATAGCTGAAAGGTGGACCTCGAGGGAGGAATACTGGAGGCTTGAGTCGGATAGACATCAGGTAGTCCAGGATATGATTCACCAAACAGGTGAAAGGGGTCAGGGCATGTTTGGCAGCCCAGATGGCAAATGGCTTCCACTTCATGGCATAAGTGGCTCAAGTGGAAGGCTTCTAGGAGGTTACCGGGACGTCTGCTACCCTGTTAAGAGACCCCGAACCTAGCGATGGCTATGTTCTCAGGAGCCAGGCATGCAGATGGAGGGACCTGAGGTTGGGATGAACTAGGGTTCTCTGATCCTAGGTCAGCAGATTCCTGCAAACAGAAAAAGGGACCGGAGGTTCCTCTGTCAGCTGCTAAAGCAGAGAGAACCATAACTGGCGAGGCCAGAATGGAGTCATCAGAATCATGCTGGCCCCCAGTACCCTTTGGATCAGAGGAAATGTGTACAGAAACCTCACAGTCATAGAGAGGGACAACGCGTCTTGCCAGAAAACTCCAGACCCTGGATCTAGCAAGCAGAAATTGGGCAGTTCTGAGTTGAGTGGGGGTACAAAAAGGTCCAAATCTGGATGATCCCATCTGTTGAAAAGATCTTCTGCGACAGGTGAGAGAAGCTCCCATTTGTGCATGCTGGACTGAGTCCTGCTGAGACTGTCCGCCAGGGTGTTTAGGACGCCTGGCACGTGGTCTGCAGAAAGTGCCAGACTGTGCTCCAGTGCCCAGTACCACAATCACATGGCCTCCCTACAAAGGGGGTATGAGTGAGTCCCGCCCTGCTTGTTGATGTAGTAGACTACACTCAAACTGTCCGACTGCACCAGCAGTGGGCCCAGAGTGAGGTGCTCTTGAAAGGATTGCATGGCGTAGCGCACCACTCTCATCTCCAGGACACTGATATGCGGGGCGGCTTCCCACTGAGACCAAGAGCCCAGGGTCTGCAAGGGGCCCAGGTGTGCTCCCCTTCCCAGATCCGAAGCATCTGTGGTTAAGATCTGATGAGGGGGACGAAATCTGGAAGGGAGCATCCTGAAGTAGATTCAAGTGAGTCATTCACCACTGCAGTACCTTGCGTACTGGAGAAGAGACCAGGACTAGTTGGTCCAACTCATCTGTGAGCTGGTCCCAATGTATCTTGAGGGTCCACTGAAGGGTACACATACAAAGCCTGGCTAGTGGAACAGTGGGAATGGCCACTGCTATTAGGCCCAACAATCTGACGTACACCTGGCAGAAATGTACCGACTCTGAGCGACTTCCCGAGCTTGGGCTATGAGTCACTCCACCCTGTTTTGGCGTAGGAAGGCCTTCCTCTGCACAGAGTCCAGAACCGCCCCTATATATTGCAGCCCTTGGGATGGTACGAGGACCAACTTGAGCAGGCCGACTGTAATGCCCAGGGAGTGGAAGAGCTGGAGAGTGCGCCTCAGAGTCAGCAAAAGCTGCTCCCAGGATGGGATCTTGAGAAGCCAGTTGTCCAGGTAAGGGAAAACATACAGTCCCTCTCTTTTGAGAACTGCTGTGACTGCTGCTAAGCACTTGGTCAAGACTCGTGGTGCAGAGGATAAGCCAAAGGGCAGCACTTTGAACTGATAATGCACACCCTGAAAGGCAAAACAAAGAAACTTCCTGTGCGGTGGAAAGACCGAGATGTGCAGGTAGGCATCCTGCATGTCCAGTGAACACAGCCAGTCCCTGGTCTTGAGGAGGAGCATTAGGCCTGGCAGTTACCATCTGGAACTTGCTGTACTGGAGAAACAGACTGAGGTCCTTTAGATCTAAAATGGGCCTCAGATCTCCGGTCTTTCTGGGGACCAGGAAAAACCTGAAATAAAACCCCTGGTTTCTCTGGTGCCTGGGCAGAGGCTTTATGGCCTTCTTGTGCAGAAGAGACTGTACTTCCTCCCAGACAACAGACAAGTGAGTCGGGGGTAAGTGGATGGTGGAGGGCGGTTGTCTGGAGGCTGCTGTACGAGCTCCAAGGTGTGACCTTTTTCTTGATGTGCAGAATCCATACATCTGAAGTTATGGTCCTCCACTGATTCAGATGGAGGGAGAACCAACCTCCGACCACCACCTCACAGTTATATTCTATATAAGGAATCAGGATTTACATCCTTGCAGGATCGTCGTGATACCCATTGGAATCTTTTTGTATATACGTTTGTTCTATGTTTATTACCAGTATTTTTACTGGATTTATTGAAAATTAGGTTAGATTCAAATTATTCTTGTAGATCTACATCTTGGATCACCTTTTGTATTCCAAGATGTAGTTCAGGATTTGGTGACAAAACATTGTCCTCATCGGTGTCCAGGACATGGAATTGTATATCCAAGAAATTGAAGGTACAGGAATTAATACCATTGGCACGCATTAGGCTGTATTTAGCTGGTCTTTATAATAAACACTGTAAATGTTATAGATAATTTAATAACCTGATGTAATTTTTACACTGTAATGAAGATTTATGTAACAGTCTGTTATTGTGTGTAACTGCTTGTCGTTTCTTATATGTAAAATGTTTTAAGTGTCGGATGAGATATTGTTAGCTCAACTTGTTATCCAATAAAAGCTGAAGTTGAAGACCTCCTGGGACTGAACCGAGGTGGGGGGGGGGGTCTGGCAAAGAGTCAAGCTACAGAGGCTAATGCTTCACTTCCGGGGTGCTCGGCCGCCGCTCCAGCACTGGAGGGGTAGGCAAGGGAGCCTGGGCTTCACGTTTACACTGGGCACAGGGAGTTGATCTGGGTCTACTGGTCTGCTTACCAAAAGCAGGCTGCCCTCTGCCCCTTGGCTGGGTATGGTAGAGGGAATGGACTGATCTGATAACTGTGTCAGAAGCCCACTCATCATTTATAAGGCCCCGGACATCAGGGCCGAACAGCTTAGCGCCACTGAAAGGGGCATTGAGCACTTTATGCTGCACGTCCGCTGCAAATCCAGAAACTCTGAACCCAGAGTGCCCATGTAGGCATATGCCAGTGGCGGCTGCTCTGGCAATAGTATCAGCCATGTCATACAGAGCTCTGAGGAGGTGTTTACTAACATCCTCAGCCGCCTGGAAACACTAGAGGAATTTCATCAGGAAAGGCCTGAGCCATAGCCTTGCCCTTCTTTCAGTTGGTATTCTGGTATTTAATCATGTGCGACAGATAGTTTGCAATCTTCAGGCCTATGGTGGAGAAGGCATAAACACTCTTTCCCCGGAGGTCAATCCTACGAGATTCCTTGTCGGGGGGAGGGAACTAAGGTGTTTAGCCACCTTAGAACTGCCATGAGCTGCCCTGATGACCACGGAATCATTTTCGGCCTAGGCAGCAAAACAGGAAAACCCTGAGGGGCGTGACAAAGCTTGTCTGCCCTGTGTGGCACAGCTGGCACCATGTCTGGTCTGTGCCATATTGCTGTGGTTGCATCCTTCAATGCAGGGAGCACTGGAGAAATAATCTTTGGGAGAGATTCTGGAATCTCCAGGAAGCCCACTAAATCTTTCCTGGTGACATCCTCTTCCTCAGTGTGGAAGCCCATGGTGGAGGACAGCTGCTTAATCACATTAAAAAATGTGGGGTCCTCAGGGGGAGACCTGGGAGTATGCTTCACAGAGTCCTCACTGACAGAGGAGACAGCGGACTTGTCAGAAAGAAGGATCTCTTCCTCTTCTTCCTCTACATCATCAGGAAGAATGAGGTCAGGGTGATACTCCTCTTCGAATTCAACCTCTTCTACCTTTGGCGCTGGGTGCGGCGGTCCACAGAGAGAGTCCCGGTGTCGACAAACAGGCATCAGTGATGAAGCAGCCATCGACAGCATTAGCAAAGTGGACCTATTCAAGGCACCTAGCTGCTGGACGAGTACATTTGTGAATCTGACCAGTACTTTGTTCAGGTCAATAGTGGACGTCGATGGAGAGGGGTTCGATGGTACAGGTGTCAACGACCCGCTTGCCATGTCCTGAGAGTCTGATGAGCCCGTGGTCCTGGTTGGAGAAGGGGCAGGCCTCGATGGGAGAGTCGTTGATGATGAACCAGTCATTAACGACGGAGGGGCTGACAACCCGGAGGTCAATGGCTGGGCACCATGTGAATCGGGTGGAGGTGCTGTCGGTATGGGTCTGGTAGGCACAGAGACCTGGAAAGTAGTTCTCTTCGTCGGTGCAGCCACAGCCAATGAAGATCCCATAGAAGAAGGAGAGGCGACGGGGGACCAAGATCGATGCCGGGGGAAGCGGTCGCGATCTTTGTCTTTTTTGTGACTCCCCCCCCCCCCCAAGGATTTGTTTTGGGCCTTGGAGCCCAAAGATCCTGTTGGCGACTGGGGTGCCAGGGCCCTAGAGCTGGCTATTTGTTGTTCCATCAGAAACTTCTTAAGAGCCTTTCTGCGTCACCAAAGGGTGGTTTGATTAAACTTCTGGCAGAGCTCACAGTCAGAGACTTTGTGGTCAGGCACAAGACAGCAGACACAAACTGAATGTTCGTCTGTAGAGGCAATCTTCTTTCTGCAGTGGCACCACTGGAAAAAGAGAAGAGGAAGGATTAACTCTTGACATAAACAAAACAAAAAAATCGCTTGAAAAAGAGATTTTAACAAAGTAAGTGAAAAAAGCTGTAGGATGAAAAAAGGCATGAATACTGCATCGGAGCTTCCAATGAGACCCATGCAAGTGAGTCAGTGGCAGGAAAGAACTGAGGAGGGAGTGTGGCCGCCTACGTCTATAAAGGATTGATGGCAATGACTGATGTCGATGGTGTGGGTGGCCCCAGTTGTACTGCTGAAAATCTTCTGTGTGGATTCCACTTCACCGACAGTGAAGGTTCCTTTGGTGTGACCCGATGACTGAAATACATCCGAAGAAGATCTGAGTATTGTATGTACATCTAAAGTATGGAGCAATGCTTCCCCTGGACTTGCATGCTCTGGATAATACACAGGCAGGTGGATGGTCTGATTCAAAGTACACTCAGACACCACCTTTTCCAAAAACTTAAGGCTAGTAGGCAAAAGCACCCTGTTTTTGTGAAAAATCAAATAAGGCTGCTCGCACATGAGCGCCTGTAGCTCAGAAATCCTAACAGCAGAGGTAGTAGCAACTAAAACTAATGCTTTCCATGAAAGAAAGTGTAGTTCGCAAGTCATGACAGGCTCTAAAGTAGCCAAAGTAAGTTTCTCCAAAACAAAATTCAAGTCCCAGGATAAGACTGGGTTATAGATGGGAGGCTTTTAAGTGCAGGATGCCTCTCAGAAAGGTACAGGCCACGTCCAACTGGGCTACTAAATGACCCTCAATGGGCACATGGCAGGCTGATATGGCAGACAAGGGCACCTTAAGCGAAGAGTATTTAAGGCCAGCATCTGACAAGTACAGAAAGTACTCTAGAATCTGGTTCACCGGGCAGGTGATGGGCTCCAGGTGATAGAAAGCCACCCACAAAGCAAAGCGCTTCCAATTCATTGAGTAAGTCGCCCGGGTGGAAGGCCTTCTGGTGGCCACCAGGACATCAGCCACTTTAGGTGAGGCACCAAACCTGGCAATGGCTACATCTTCAGGAGCCAGGCATACAGGTGAAGGGACTGGAGGTTCAGATGGACAAGGGTTCCCCGTTCCTGTGACAGCAAACCTAGGCACAGGGGAAGGGGCCCCGGAGGCTCCACTGCGAACTGTTGAAACAGTGGAAACCAAATCTGCTGAGGCTAAAAGGGGGCCAGCAGAATCAGGGTGTCACCCTCCATTTGGAGCTTGATTAGCACTCTCAATCCGAGGAAAAGGGGAGAATGCATAAAAGAACCTCCCTTGCCAAGAGAGGGACAATATGTGTCACCAGAAAACTCCAGGCCCTGGATCGAGCGAGCAGAAAAACAGCAGTTTTGCATTGTGTGGGGACGCAAAAAGGTTCAACTCTGGGCGGCCCCACCTGCCGAACAGGTCTTCTACCACAGAGCTGAGCAGTTCCCATTCGCGCCTTCTGGACTGCAACCTGCTTACCTTGTGTGCTAGGACACCTGGAACATGGACAGCCAACAGTTAAAGACTGTGATCCAGAATCCAGCACCAAACCCTCATCGCCGTGCCCCCTTGCTTGTTGATGTAGTGTACTACACTGATATTGTCCGTCTGCACTAACAGATGGCCCGAGGACAGGTGGCAATGAAAGGCCTGCAGGCCATACAGGACAACTCTCATCTCAAGGACACTGACATGGAGCAAGGCCTCGAGCACAGTCCATGTCCCCGGAATCTGGTGAGGACTCAGATGTGCGTCCCAGCCCATCCCCGAGGCATCTGTGGTGAGGATCTGTTATGGGGAGGGTATGAGTAAAGGAACCCCCCTTGTGCAAATGGCTGGGTTCCATCCGCCACAGAAGAACTTTCTTTACCAGCGAAGAGACAAGAAATGAAAATTACGTACCTAACGTAATTTTTGATCTTTCTGTGTATTTTCACCATTCATCTCATGTGGGTAAGAGGTCGGAGGTCATGACCCCGCTAGAGCTCTTTTTCTGGGGTGGGGATGGGCGGAGCTGATGCAGCGATGGTGCCGCCCTTGAGGCCAACGCATTGTATGTCGATCGCAGGTTGGCTGTTAGCTGTCATCGGCCCCGCCCTCACGCCAGTTCTGAGTCGCTGTTTATTTTTTTATTTCAACTTTTATTGTCGGGTAAACAATATGAGCCAAGGCCCTTTTTCAAATGCGACCCAGGACCATAATTATATTACAGTCATGATGTACAAATACATTATACAAATACACAATAATACAAAACAAATAAACACAATAAACATACAAACAATAATACATTAATAACAATCACAAACCATCGTACTTAAAAAGTACTGTCTCACTGATGCTTTAAAAGAATCTTTACCAACAATACGTTGTAAAGTGCATGGAATCTTATTCCAGTATACTGGAGCATAGTTGGAAAATGCTTGTTGACCTGATCTTAATTTTGTTTTTGGAACAGTCAACTTAATAGATGCACTGGAGCGCAGCTCCCTATTAGGTATTTTAATATTCACCAGAGAAAGCCGTAGAGTAAGAAACAGGGTTGGGAAGGTGGGACAAGGAAGTCCAAGGGACAGACAAAGGAAAAGATATAAGAAACAAAAGGAGGAATAAATGACTGAGAGGACAGACAAGGAAGAGAGAGGAAAACTAAGGGGATTGGAAGGGGCCCCAATCTCTGGAAGAGGAAAAGGGAAGAGAGGGAAGGAAACATTAAGTGGGAGGGGAGAGGACAAACCCATTGCTCACGATCTGGTCCCCAGGTTTTAGATGGACTTACTGCCCAGAGTAGCAAGAACCTGAGAAGACTGGCAAAATCCAAGGCATGGAATTTTGACCAAGAGGCAATCCCGCAGAACGACTTCCTAGGGTCGTGGATTAAATAGGAGGGGGACCAGGAACCAGGGGATGTCCTCTCTCCTAACCAACAAAAATAAGAAGGGGGGCGCCCCACTGCTTAACAGAAATTTTATTTTTTATTTTATTACAACTAGGATTGCAAGTACCTTTGAGCCAGGCTCTTTTACAAAGGTTCTGCGTCAGAGAACAAATACAAGTTACAGAAATAGGAACAAAACAATAAATAGGTTGGCATATTAGGCTACAATGGTAGATCAATACAGTAGCTAGAATAAGTAGAATGTATACATGGGAACACAGAGTAACAGAGGGATAAGCAGGAGGGGGGGTGGAAGATGAAGATAAACGTGAGGAGCGAAGTTGAAGAGGGCAGGAATTGCAGCCAAAGGACATGGTCATCAACTGGGAGCAGGCTGAAACTAGTCAACAGAAAGGGAAAGATCACTGAGGGCTCAGAAGAGGCGGTGAGGGGTGAAGGGGGAAGAGTCAGGAGTGGTGAAAAGAAAGAAGAAATAAAGAAGTAACATAGAGGAAAAGGAGGGGGGATGTGGTAGGTGATAGTTGGAGGGAACAAAAACGAGAGGGCTGAGGAGATTATAGGTAGCATTCACAGGAGCTAGAGTTAGTAAGGTGGAGGTGGAGTTTATGTTTGAATGAGCCAAGGGTGGTAGTGGAGGAGATGTCAGGATTGAGCACATTTAACCAGCTAGGCGCTCTGAAGGCAAATGATCTTTGGCCCTGAGAGGTGTGATGGCGGGGAACCTGAAGGAGCTGGTATTCAGAGCCCCTGGTGTTACGTGGCTTTAATCTGGAACTAAGCAGTGCTTGGACTCCCGACCGAGCAAGGACCATGGTTACTTTCTTTGCCATAATGCAGGTTTGGTATTTTATGCGATTTGAAAGTTGAAGCCAACCAGATTGGGCATACAAGTCACATGTATGAGTGAGATGATGAGCACCAGGCATAAGCCTGCAGGCCTTGTTAAGTGATGTTGAAATTCGACTCAGGGCAGTGGCAGAGGCAGAGCCATAGATTATAAGACCATAATCAATGAAGGAGACCACCGAGCTTTGGAGGGCAATCTTCAGTGCTTCTGCAGTAAGGTGTTGTCTATGTCGGTAAAGTAGGCCTAGGCGCATATTTGCTGATTTGGCAACATTGTCTGTGTGTGCCCCATAGGAGAGATTTGAGTCCAGGGATAACCCTAGGTATTTGAAATACTGCACTTGCTCAAGGGTGTTGCCATTGCTGGTAGAGATAGCTAGGGGGTGAGATCTATGCCTGTTTTGAGAGCTGTTAAAGAGCATTACTTTGGTTTTTTTATGATTGAGGACAAGCTTTTGATGACTGAATCAGTTTTCCACTGCAGCAAAACCTTGCTGAAGACTGGTCTGCAGGAGCACAGGGTCCTTGTGGGAGGAGATGATAACAGCGTCATCAGCATAGAGGATGGCAGTAAAAGGATTAGTCCCGAAGGACAAGGGTTTAGGGGAGATGTGTGTGTGGAGGGGCAGTCACCAGCATCCCATCCCTAAGGGGGTGGAAGCCAAAGGCGATCAGGAGAACAGCCCTCCCCGACCCCCCCACCAGATAAAGGCAGAAAAAAAAAAATCCTACGTGAAGGTCACCCAACTCCTGACCAACGGAAAAGGGGGGAAGGAGGGCACACAGAGGGCGGGGGACCCAGAGACTGTGGGGATGGTGGGTGGGAATTGTGATGAATGGTGAAGATACACAGAAAGATCAAGAATTACGGTAGGTATATAATTTTCATATCTTATTTGTGTCACGCTTCACCATTCATCACATGTGGGTGAGTACCGAGCTCCCCCAAAGGGGGCCTGAGACCCTAAGGGACTAAGCCCCTTAACTCCCAGCGGAGGAGACACTGGGAGGGAGAACCTTTACAGGCCTTGCAAGGCCCGAGCCTGTGGGGAGTGAGACGGGGATCCCGCCGGAGGGAGAAGGAAGTTCCCCCCGACAATCGCCGTCTCGCTCTATGGGAGAAAAGATGGGTTCTCCAGAAAGCGGAGGAAATCACCTTACGCCAGGCCAAGGGTGACAACCGGGAGAGACACAGCCATGTTGTCCGCCTGATGCAGATCGCTGTCCCTACAACTCTGGAAGCTACCTCGTTGGCGTCGTAGGATGCCCTCGCTTGGTGCCTTGCTAGCTCCAGGCCCTGAGCAGAGAGTGCAATGGCTTGTCTGGTTACCTCCGAATCAGGCAAGGAGGCTAGGAGCTGACCTAGCCTGGACCACAAGAACGTATCATAGGAAGCATAGTGGGCCTGATGTGCAGCAATGGACAGTAAAATCCGTACTGAGTAGAAGGTCCTCCTACCCCAGAAGTCAAAATCCGCACCGTCTTGATCTGGGGGCTGGTCATGGTGAAGGGCGCGAAGCCCATAATGAGTGTCCAGTTGCGTCAACCCTGACTAGGGGTGAGGCATACGACCTGGAAACTCCGGGGCAGCAAAATACCTCTGGCTAAGTTCCCTGGGGACTGGGACACCGGAAAAGGGACGTTGCCAGAAGCACAGTGACGTCTCCCGGAAGGGAGCAGGCCAGGCGGGCACCACGAGGGTGGCCGCACTGAATTCACCTAGGAAGGCACGCGCCACATGCTCAGGATTGTGATGGGAGGTAGGGGTGATGTGAGGGTCTTCCAACATCCTCATGAGGAAGCGCTGATACTCAGTCAGATCAGTGGCAGGGGAGATGTGGACGGACGGTTCTTCTCCCTTGGAAGAGGGGGATGAGGAAGCGGAAGACTTCGGAGAAACACGGGGCGGCTGCTCAGAGGGAGGGTGGAAGACCCGCTCGTCCACTGCCCTGATGTAAGTAGGAAAATGAGCAGCCACACTCCTGAGTTGCTCCAAGGTCAAAGGCCCCCTAGGGCCGGAAATACCAGGGAGAGGAGATAGTGACAGAGGAATGGGGGCCAGATCCACCAGAGATGAGGATTGTCCTCTGCCCGGGCAAGAAAGCACACCGGATGCCCCCAAAAGGGAGGAGTTCCGGGAATCCAACAGCCGACAGCTGGTCAACCACACTGGAACTGCCTAGAACGTGCCCTGAAGAATCCCCCCTGTGAGGCATCTGGGACCGTGTGAGTCCAGAAGGACGGTCCCTGGCCTCGAAAGAGAAGGGCCCTCTCGAGGAAACAGAGGAGGAAAGACGAGGGTCCACACTGCGGCTCCTCCCCGAGCCCGGGTGAGTCCCAGAGAAGGGCCGCCGCACTCAACCCAGACCCCTCAACCTCTCGGACTCGGAAAGAGCCCTTTGCCTTGAAAACACCAGCCTAGGCAGCTGGCAACTCCGAGCAGTCCCCAAGGAGACCACCCAGGGTGCAGCACCTTCCCTTCCACAGATGCCCTGGTCAGGCCTAAAGTTGGGCGATCCAGGCACACCACAGGAGGGGGTACCCAGGCTGAGGAGCAGAAGGTCCCCCAACTCCGGCTGCATAGCCATGGCCACCTGTACCATTGCTTGCTAGTCACTGCCACCGACCCCAGAATCGGGGACCACTACCCGCTTCTCAAAGGGAGGCTGGGTCCGGGCCACTGAAGAAACTACAGAGCTGTCAGCAGACTGCGAGGAGTCAGGTAGCCAGTCTGAATCAGACCCGGAATCCTACTCCGAAGAGGTGGAGACCGAGGTCCGATGCCAGACCACCTGCTGATGTCTGCCCCTTCCTGGACTGACAGATGTCCCAACTTGAGGCCTGGCACCACAGTCAGTGCTGATTCCCTCCTCGGCACTGAGAACGGCGCTGGAGGAAGAACATGCTCCAACTGGCGCTGAGGCCGGAATCAGCGCCAGACACGGCACCGTCCCTTCCCACGGCGCTGCGAACAGTGCCAGAATCGGAGATGGATGCCGACAATGGTGCTGAGACCCCCCTCAGCGCTGCAAATGGCACAGCGAGCAAGAACGGTGCAACCCACGGTGCCATCATCCGCCACAGCGCCGTGAACAGCACCATCTCCAATCTTGATGAGACTAGAAACAGCCACAGAAGGCGCCATAGAACTTCCCACGGCGTCATCCCTGCTATCGACACTGCGAATGGCGCTGACCACAGAAACGGCACCGAGCAGCGGACCAGCGCTGACCATGGCACTGTTTGGGCCCCTGGTGCTGCAAGCGATGCCGAGACCCAAAACGGCACCAGCAGACAGTGTTGAGGACGGTGCCGGTCCAGGCCCACGGGCTCTGTGACACAACACCGGGGGTGTCTTCGCCCCCGAAGGGGCGATTGCTAGTGCGGTGCCTCCCACCCGCCCCCCGAAAGGAACAGACTGGACCTTCTGCAACACGGAAGGGGCCCCCACCGTGGCAAGGCTCAAAGAGGCGGAAGCCCCCTCCTCTGTGGTCCGTACAGAACCAGGAGGGGACCTGGAGGAAGGGCCGAGAGACCATGTCTTGGCCTTACGAGTGCAGGCCCGCCCTCCGAAAGTCAGCAGCGCACGTCCGACCTTCCACGCACAAAGCTCGACGGTCTATGGAAAAGCAGGCATCGCACGAATCCATGTTGTGAAGTGGGCCAAGACAGGTAAGGCAGCGATCATGCTGGTCGGTAATGGAATATCCGACCATCATCGGGCACCGACGCATAGAGACGCCTGCTGTGATTTAATTTCGCCCCATACCAGACATGATCAATGGTAAAACAATCAAAAACAGACGCCGCTGGAAATAATAAAAGGAATGGTCTTACCAGTCAGCAGCATCAAGTAGGTGGCGAAACAGAACCAACGGTACTTCGACGGGATAGGCCAAATGCGAAACTAGGCCACAGTTCTGACACAGTCTTCTCTCAGGAGCTCCACACGGTGCGACCTCTGGCAGGAGACAAGGAACTAAGCGGGAAGGTGGGCCGACAACAGCTAACAGCCAACCTGCAAGCGCCACCGCAATGTATTCAGTCTCGGGGGGCGGGCGCGCCGGCGACTCGCTTCAGCATACATCCAAAAAAATAAAGAGCTCCCACAGGGTCGTGACCTGTGGCCACTTACCCACATGTGATGAATGGTGAAGATCGATACAGATAAGATCCATCTGCTCCAGATCGTTGGTTCATATGTCCTGGTTGTGACATATCGGCTGTGATAACAACTCCTGGGCCTGCGCTATCAGGCGCTCCAGCCTGTCCTGGGGCAGAAAGGCAGAGCCCTGGGCCGTGTGCAGTATAGTTCCCATGTACTGGGGATGCTGGCAGAGAGTCAACACCGACTTGGACAGGTTGACTGTGATCTCCAAATGGCTGAACAGTTGCATGGTACATGCCAGGGTAAATGCAGTTGCTCTTTGGACTGAGCTTTGAGCAACCAGTCGTCCAGATCAGGAAAGACGTAAATTGCCTCCCTCCTGAAGGCCGCTGACACTACAGCTAGGCATTTGGTGAAGAAGGCGCCGAAGACGAGCCAAAAGGGAGGACTTTGAACTGGTAGTGCTCCCCTTTATAGTCGGGCTGATGGCACGACGCGTGACGTCGGGGGCGGTCCCCGCTGATGACTGCTATCTACAAGTTTGCCGTGTGGACCTGACGCCAGGGGGCGCAGTCCTATATGTGAAGACCTACTGCAGGAACCCTCTTGAAGTAAGATCCTGAGGTACTTCCTGTGGGGAAGGCAGACCTTGGTGTGCAGGTACAGTGAAGCCCGCCAGGATGAAGCACAGTGTCACAGGTTTCCTGTATGACAAAAGGGATTAACTCCCATTGAAACTGCATTGTTTGCTGCAGGAACTTTACTGCAGAATTCTGCAGAGTTGGGCTTCATCCTGGTGGGCTTCACTGTATGTGTCCTGCATATCTAGGGAGCAGATCCAGTCTCCCTTCCAGAGCAAGGGCAACAGGCCTGGGAGGATGACCATCCTGAACTTTTTGTACTGGATGTAGTAGTTCAGGTTTCGCAAGTCCAGGATGGTCCTCAAGTCCCCTGTGGACTTGGGAATGAGGAAGAAGTGGGAGTAGAGCCCTGTCTTCTGTTGATTCTCGGGGACAGGTTCTACAGACCTTTTTTGCAGCAGCATCTCGATCTCCTCCAGTAAGACGGGTAAGTGGAAGGCCTTGGAGGTAGATCTGGAGGCATCTCCACAAATTCCAGAGCATGACCTTGTTCTACGAGTTGCCGTACCGAGGCACTGGTACTTATCTCCCACCACCCATGCAGATGGAGGGAGGAATGACCCTCCATCACCACATCCTGGGAAACTGGATAGAGGGAGTAGAGCAAGGAGTCAGACTGAGGCTGAGCCTGCAGCCGGAGCCACTCCTCCACCTCTTGAGGACTCCCTGTGGTGGAGAAAGAGGCAGGCAGCGCCGTTCTAACTTTACGCTTGCCTGGCTGTCTGGTGCCAGACCTAGGTTGATGGGTGGCATGTTGAAAAGGCACCCTCTGCCCACTCTTCTGGTGGTTGTGGTAGAGGGAGTGAACAGAACGCAGAGTTCTCCCTGAGGCCTGCAGGTCATTGAGGATATCCTGAACGCCCACCCCAAAGAGCTTATAATCCCTAAAGGGAGCTTTCAGGATGGACTGCTGGACGTCAAAAGCAAAACTGGACACCCTGAGCCAGAAGTACCTCCTCAGGCAAATTCCCACCACGGAGGCTCTGGCCAAGGCATCTAGGGAAGCATAGGTGGCCCTGCAAGAGGCGTTTGCCCACATCTGCACCCGTCTGGAGGGTCTTGAGCATCTCCTGTTTTTGGGGGCCCTCTGGAAGGGACTAGGCTGCACACCTGGCTGCTTTCCAGAGATCATTCTGGAACGTGAGCATATGGCCAATGTAATTAATGATCCTGATAGCCAAAGTGGAAGAGGCAAATATCCTCTTGCCCATAAGGTCCAACTTTCTAGACTCCTTGTCCGGAGGAAGACAGCTGAGGTGCTGGGGCCTCTTGGATCTATAATGGGCTGCAATGATCACCACGGAATCCGCCTGTGGGAGCCCTGCAAAAAAGGGCTTCCCAGATGGGGCCTGGTACAGCTAGTCTGCCTTTCTGGGCAAAGGGGGAATCAGGTTAAGTCTGTACCAAGCGGCCACAGTGGTATCCTCGTATGCACTGATCACAGGAGGGATATTGAGGGGAGGGGAATCTGGTAGGTCCAAATAATCAGCCAGGTCCCACTGAGTAACGTTCTGTTCTGCAACATCAAACCGCATAGCGGACTGCAGTTGCCGCATCACTGCTATGAAGGAGGCATCATCGGGGAGGGGGGACTGTGGGGTATATTTTGAGGAGTCCTTCCCCCGCTGAGGAAACAGTGGAGGTGCTACAAGGAGTTTGGGCCCCAGCATCCTTCTCATCTTCATCATCAGGAAGTCAGGGCAATAACTGTCATTCCCTGTCTCAGAAATAGGCACCGAAGACATCGATGACCGAGAATGAGCTGGTCACAATGACGCATAGTGTGACGGAGCCAAGAAGGCCCTGCCGGTGATGGGCCCTGAAGTGTGGGGCAACTCTCTGATAAAGCCCAGAAAGAGGAAAGCAGGGCCTGGACGTTGAAGGTCAACGGCGTCGATAGGGACTCCTGTGGGGGGCACTGAGGCCCAGGTGATGACAGGGAGGGCTGAAGCAGTGACAGGATGGGAGCAGGTTGATGTACCAGCTGAGGGACCTGCATCCCCGATGTCACAGGAATGGTCAGGGGCGTCGACTGAAGAAGCCTCAAGCCGATAACGCACGATCATCCCTGGCCACAACCAGACCAGCGTTGCTCCCTGACTGTGGCCCCTGAGGAGGTGGGGGTGTTCAGCAGGGGCGATTGATTACGTCAGCAGGGTAAAGAAAACCCTGACAATGGGCCTGTGTCAGTAGAGGAGAAACCCACGGGCTGCACTGTCAGAGTCTCTCTCCCCCCCCCCCGTTTAAGAAAGGGTGAGGGAGGCAGTCGGATTCACCGGTGGATGTAGGGGAAGGCCCGATGAAGATAAACCAATGTTGGGTGGAGGCTGGAAGTGTGGCCAAGAACATTCCTGGGAGAACCTATCTTTCTCCTGGTGGCGATGCTTCCCCAATGAGAGAGCTCATGAATGGGGCTGGGGAAGTGGAGGAGCTCCTAGCCTGAAGCTCCTTTTCCAAGGCTGCCACCTTCTGCTCCATTAGGAAGGATTTTAGATCTTTCTGGCACCACTGCCGGGTAGCCTGATTGAAGCCGCAGCAGATCTCGCAGGCCCCGTGGTCGTGTTTATCGTAGATCTTTTGTCCACAGCTGCAGCGATGGACAAGACTGTTAGATCCAGGCATAAACGAAAAGACATAGGGGAATAACTTTAGTAAATAAAGTGACTGAAGAATTAGAGTGAAAAAATAAAAAAAGGAATATTCCAGAAAATTGTGGTCAACTGGAAACAGCGATTGCTCTGTGGGAGTCCAGTGCGATGGTCGACAGTGGAGAAAAAGAACTGAGGAGGCGTGGAGCCACCACGCGGCTATTCAGGGAGGACATCGACTTGATAACATTGCTGTGGGTAGCCTCAGTTAGACTGCTAGCAAAACTGTTTCCGTATGGTCCTGGTGCCTAACGGCTATAGTTCCCGAGTTGTGACCCGCTGCAAGAGATAGCCTGGAAAGATCCCATGGCTCATTTCGAAAAGAGTAGGGAAATTTTGCCGGTGTCCTGGCCAAATTTCCCCCATTCACTAAAAATACCACCAACAGCTTCATCTAGTTCAACTTCAGTTAGTTTCCATCTGTATCCCCGGCCCCCCCGGGACAAGGCTGAAAATCGAATTGCCTAGCCTTTCTTTTCACAGTCAACAAAAACTAAATAAATACATAACGCACCATGCACGCGTCTGCAACATATATAGCACTGCAGGCCCCCACCAGTTCAGTGCCTTTTTTTTTTTGGTACTGAGGAAGAGCGCAAAAAGCTACTTATAATAAATTTAGACAACACAAAAAGGCATCAGATTTGCATACATATCCTTGTAAAAAGGGATAAAAAGATACAAACTGTCTTTGTGGACCACACACCTGCTGGGGGGGGGGGGTGTGAGATAAAAACAAACAGGGAGGCAGTATAGCGCAGTGGTTTAAGGCTCTGAGCTGCAAATCTGGTGACATCCAGCAGACCAGACCTGGGTTTGAATCCCACAGCTTCCACTTACATACTGTGCGACCCTGAGCAAGTCGTTTAACTTCCCTGTGCTCCCAGGTCGCACCTGTAAAAAAGCTTTCAGCTTAGTGTGCTACTCGTGGTTAAACAACACAAAACAAATACAAGAACAGTGAGATCAGGGAGCCCAGGGATGGTGGGTGCATAAGTCCAGCTAAAAAAGTAACATTCTAGTGTTTCTAGTCAATCTACTCCAGCAAGCCACACTCACTGGCTGAGTGACCAGCAAAATCAATCCCAGGACTGGGGAGGTCAAACACTACTGGACTCAAGAAGATCGAAAACCCAGCAGGACACTCAACCCACAACCTGTGTGTTTCCTAGACTGGATATTTATGGCACAGTGTTTCATTATGGTATTGCTGGTCATTGCAGGAGGGGTAAGTGTAAAAGGGTGGGTAGCTAGTTTTATTTATGTCAGTCTGGGATTAATACCTTTGAGTCAAGGATTCATTTTCAAAGGTTCCACGTCAGTGTTGAACAAACATTACAAAAATACAAGGTTTACAGAGAAAAAAAAAAAAGAAAAACATTGTAACATATACATAGGCAGTAATAGTAAAATCTGAACTTATACACATCAAATTAGTAAATATTAACAGATAGATTGATTAGATAAGTTGGTGTTTGAGGGATCAGCGAAGGTGGCATGCGTCTGAGGTGAGCTTTCAACCAAGCGAGGCCATCGTCAGGTAATTGGGGGTAGGGGAGTGGGTTAAGAAAAAAAGTGGTATATAGCTGAAAGATGTAGAGGGGGTAGGTAAATGGAAAACTGGGGGTGAGGTACTATCACATTAGCGCAGGCAGGTACAGGTAGTACATTGCAGGAGCGTAAAAGTACACTTTAGGGGGTTGGTAGGGGATTGCGCGGCCAATTCCAATCTAACATACTAACATACTATTTGCCAGCAGATTAGGCCTTACGGTCTATCGAGTCTGCTCGAACCTTAGTTGGGTGCTGAGACCCTCCCATCCCTTGTGCTCCAGAAACCCCTATTCTAATCTAAGGTCAGCTTACATTTGAATCGAGCAGCATGGAAGGAGGGTAGGAGATCCACCATACGGGGTTGGAGGGCACTGCAGCTGATCCCTAACTAGGGTCAGCTTACATATGTATTAAGCTTCAAGAAAGCAGGAGGGTTTAGGGGAATCAAGGGAATTTGGGGACTGATGAAATCATCCCTGATCGGGTCACAGGTAGGGGCACAGAACGAGAAGCTGGACCTGGAGGATGGGAGGGAAATACAGGTTACTCACCTGTAACAGGAGTTCTAGGAATGGTGTATGTTGTTCATCCACACTGTCTGGCAGGTATCCTTGCCGCTTTAAATCTTGCCGGAAGGTCTTCAAGCTGGCTCCTCCCACCCACCCGGGTGGTAAAACTCTCGGCTCCACCCCATGATGCCAGATCTGGCCCGCTGGAAGCTCAGGTTGTGCGTCGAAGCCGGGGAGGTCGGGTGGGTCGTGTGGATGAACAACATATACCATTCCTAGAACTCCTGTTACAGGTGAGTAACCTGTATTTCTAGGGACATGGATATGTTGTTCATCCACACTGTCTGGCAGACTCCTAGCAGTTCTCCAGGAGGAGGGAGGCAAGGCGCACACCGATGCTTACTTGGGAAAAGGGCTGGAGAACCGAGGCCCCAAAACCAGCATCCCGGCGTGACTCAAGGTCGATGTGGTAATGGGTGATGAAGGTGTGTGCTGACTTCCAGGTAGCAGCCCTGCAGATTTCCTGGATAGGGACGTCCCTGGAAGCAGCCACCGATGCAGCAGTATGGCGGGTAGAATGAGCTCTTATCCTCTGGGAGGCTCCATGCCCGCCAACTTATAGCAGAGATCTATGCAGGAGGTGACCCACCTGCTTATCGTCCGCTTGGCTGCAGGTCTGCCAGGTGCGGCTTCAGTGTAGGTGACAAACAGCTGGTGAACCTCTCCCGATTTCAGCCGTCGCTCCTTATAATAAGTGAGCCTTCTAGGTCCAAAGTATGGAGCCTGTATTTGGCCTCCGAGGTGTGATTGGGGTAGAACACCGGCAGAGTCAACACCTGGTTAAGGTGAAACTCCGACACCACCTTCGGAAGGAATTTCGGGTGGGGGCGCAGGACAACCTTGTCCCTGTGGAAGACCAGGTAAGGAGACTCGATGCAGAGCGCCTGGAGCTCTCCCATCCTTCTGGCTGACGTGATAGCCACCAAGAAGGCGGTCTTCCACGACAGGTGAGAGAGTTCACACCTGTGCATTGGTTCGAATGGCTTGCCCATGAGCTTTGCCAGTACCAGCAGTAAATCCCACGGAGGTGGAGGTTCTCGCACCGGAGGGGAAATGTGATCAAGGCCTTTGAAAAGCGCCAGACCACCTTCTCTGCATGCCACCGATTGCGGCCCGCCCTGTAAGCAGAGATGGCTGCCAGGTGCACCCTTAGGGTAGTCTACCTAAGCCCTTGACGGAAAGGACCATAAATAGTCCAAGATGCTTGCCATGGAACAGGAGGAAGGGTCCAAGCCCTTGCCCTGACACCAAATGGAAAATCTCTTCCATTTGAAGGCATAGCATTTCCTGGTCGACTCTTACGGACGCCTCAACTACACTGAGGACCTCGTCGGAAAGACCCAAGGCCTGGAACTCTAGCAGCCAGGAACCAGGCCGTCAGGTGCAGGGATTGAAGGTCCGATGGAACACCTTTCCTGATTGACTGAGAGCAGGTCGGGCGAGCTGGAAGCTGCCTCGGGAGCCTGGAGCTGAGGCTGAGGAGATCTGGGTACCCAAACTGGCGGGGCCAGTCTGGGGCTATCAGAATCACCTCGCCTTGTCCCTCCTTGCTTTGAGAAGCACCTGTGTATCAAGGGAAATGGGGGAAGGCGCACAAGAGGCCCGGGTCCACGGCTCGAAGGCATCCTCTGCAGCAGCCCTGCTGAGGGGCGGGCATGGAACAGCTTCAGCCTGCGTTCTCCCTGGAGGCAAACAGGTCCACCTGAGGTGTGCCCCAATGGGAGAACAGATCTTGTACTACCTCCGGCGGAGAGACCACTCGTGGGATGCAGCCCCTATCCGGCTCAGGGCATCGGCCAGGGTGTTGGAGGCTCCTGCCACATGAATGGCTAGGAGATCCGCCTCCAAGCTGCATCACAGTGACCAAATGCGGAGAGCTTCCTTACATAGAAGCATGGAGCACGTCCCGCCTGGCAGTTTAGATAGTACATGGTCGTGGTATTGTCCGTCTGGACTGGACCACTTGACCCCGAGAAAGCGGACAAAAGGCGGTGAGAGCTAGGCGGACCGCTGGAACTCCAGCAGGTTGATGTGGCATCGGGACTCGCGGGGACCAGAGGCCGGCTTCGGTGTTCCCCAGATGGGCACCCCAACCCATCAGAGAGGCATCGGTCGATAGAGAGACCGCCGGCTCGGGCGGACAAACAGGATGCCCTCCTGCAGATGAACTGGAGCGGTCCACCACTGGAGGCGTTCCACATCCCCTGGGTCACTGTCACTAGCTGGTCCAATGGATGCGCAGCGTTGGGACCACTGGCTGGCCAGCCCCACTGAAGGGGGCACATGTTCCAGCGGGCCCAACGGACCACGCTGGTACAGGCCGCCATGAGACCCAGGAGGCGCAGGAAGTCCCGGGCAGGGCACGATTGCCCAACCAGAAATGATTGGGCAAAGGAGGTAAGAACCTCGGCCCTGTCCGGGAGCCGTGCTCTGGCTCGAAGAGAGTCGAGCTCTTCCCCGATGAAAAGAATCACCTGCTTCGGCTCGAGTTCCGACTTGGCCTCGTTGATGAGAAGGCCGATTTGAGAGCAAACCTGGAGGGCCAGATCTCTGGACCGCTCCACCTCCTGTCTGGAGGGGGCTGCTATCAGCCAATCGTCCAGGTAAGGGTACACCCGGACTCCTCGGCGCCACAGGAAAGCTGTCACCACTGCTATGCATTTGGTGAAGACCCTGGGAGCTGGAGACAGGCCAAAGGGCATGGCTCGGAACTCGAAAAGGGATCCCTCCGCTCGAAAGCGAAGGAATCTCCTATGTGACGGACGGATAGGGACGTGAAAGAACGCGTCCTGCAGGTCCAGAGAGCAGAACCACACGCCGGGTTCCAGGGATGGTATTATCTGAGACAGAGTGACCATCCTGAAGGTTCGAGACCTTAGGAACTTGTTTAGGTGGTGTAGATCGAGAATGGGGCGCCAGCCCCCCGTCCGTTTCGGAACCAGGAAGTACCTGGACACAAACCCCGGGTCTGAGGGAGGGTCCGCCACCTCCCTGATCACCTCTTTTTGGAGGAGGAGAGCGATGTCGGCTCGGCGGCGACCAGTGAGGCTGCAGACCCCGAGGCCCCAGGTGCGACGGCTCTGAAGGGTGGGGCCTGCTCGAACTCCAGAGGCAGGCCTTTTCCCACCCTCAACACCCACCTGTCCGTGGTAATAACGACCAGGCGGAAAGGAAGTGCGGGCCGTCCCCATGGAGAACCTGGGAGTGAGGTGGCGGGTTGAGGCGACACCCTCAGCCCGTCACTGGGCAGGCTTGGAGGAGGGACAGCCGAGGACCTCCTGGGCCTTTACCTCCCTGCTTCCTGTTGGAGGAAGCCCGGGCTTGGGTTTGGGATGCCAGCCCGAGCCTGCTAGCCCCTGACTTTGCTGGCCGGACGTGCCTTGGCGCAGAAGGGCGAAGAGGCTTAGGCTGTGGTTTGCGGCCTTTGTCCTTCTGAGTGGATGAGACCAAGTCCAAGGTAGCATTGGACTTCTCGATCCTCTGCAGGTGACCTTCCACCCCAGGGCCGAAGAGGTCGGTCCCCAAGAAGGGGACATCTGCCAACTTGTGCTGGGTATCTGAAGTGAAGGTGGATATCCTCAGCCAAGCCCGACGACGCATAGCCACTGCGGCCGCCAGAGACCTGACACATGAGTCCCCAATGTCCAAAGCAGTCTGAAGCTGCTGTTTGGCCACTGCCCTGCCCTGGTCCCACACCTGCCTAACCGTGGTCTGCAGATCCGCGGGAAGATGAGGGACGACCTCATCCAGGGAGCCCAACAGGGCATGAGAGAAATGTGCCATGAGGACGGCCGAACTGGCCTGGCGAAGGCCGAGGGAGGACGCAGCGTAGACTTTTCGCCCAGCATAGTTCCACTTTCTTGGGACTCCTTGTCGGAGGTTTGTTCATCCTAAGCGTTCCCATGCGCGGGCAGCTGTGTTAACTAACCCCTCGGCCGAGGGTGTTCAACAGACAAGGAACCCGGTAGGGACCGCATACTTCCTGGCCATCCTGGCCGGGCGCAGGGCAGGAAGCAGGCGCTGCCAGAGCTCAAGGCCGGGCCCACTATGGCCTCGGCCACGGAAAGCCTCCGTGGAATCCCCGGGTCCAGAATCTCCGTGAGGGTACCTGGCCCGCTTAGAACGGTTCAAGCTCCATCCCGGTGGACTCGAGATGAGCCAAGCAATCCCAGGAAGGAGAAGGGTTGTCCACCGACTGTCCTCCTGAGGACTCCAAGTCCATTAGCTTGGAGAAAAGGGAGGAATCGTCTTCGGACTCGGAAGAGTCCTCAAAGAGCTGCCTCGGGCCTGAGCCACCCTCCACCTGCCGAGGTCGATCGGGAGTGAGGGTGACAGACAGCCTATGGGGCAGTCCCTGAGCCGACCGAGAATTCTTGGTCGGAGCCCCAACTAACGGCTGTGGAGGCGGAGGTTCCACCGGAATCGGTGGGGCAGCTGGTTTTGGCCGAACAACCGGCCTGGGAACAGGCTCCTCGGATAAAACGAGGGGTTGTTTCGGCCGCTCCGGTGACAGCCACTTAATGGCCGGGGAAGGCGACGGCGTCGGCTTGTTCGCGGTCAGAAGGAGCTGTTGCCACATGAGGTCCTCATATCGTCGACGCAACTTACGTCGAAGCCTCCCATCGTCAGAGGAGGAGGAAGAGGACGAGCGGCGGCGCCGCTTGCCGCGGTGCCGAGACCGCCTATGACGGTGGGATCGGCTGGACCGCGAAGAAGTCCGAGACCGAGAACCTTGGCTTTCCTGAGGACGGTGCGGGGAGGTGTCATGGGGAACCGGCACTCCCCTCGGTTCGGAGGGTTCAACCGAAGGCTCCGGAACCAGAGGCACAGACAAGCCAACGGGGTCCTCAATTCCCACGGGGAACCGGGGGGGATTCTTGGCTTCTCCTGCCGACAACCCGTCCAACGGGTCGAGAAAAATCTCGACCGCGTGGACGGGAGTCTCGGTCAACTGGCCTGACGGGGACACCGTGAGACCAGTGGCCGAAGCCGAGCGGTCGACCAAAGTCGATGGCCGACAACTCGGGGAGAGGGATCTTTCCTGCTCCCAAGAGCGTCGACGGTGGGACTTACCCTTGTCTCTCTTTTTGGACCGAGAAAACGGTCCAGCAGAAGTTGGTCCCTCACCTTTAGTAGAGAGGGTCAGACAAAGCTCCTTAAAAGAAGCTGAATAAGAGGCACCGAGAGAGCGGGGGACAAATGCGCAACCCTTGTGTAGAGCCAGCGCCGCCTCCTCTTGAGGGCGATCATCTGCTCGGCTGATCCGCCGAGCCCGCCACCGTGGAAACCGCCCGACCGGGCCTCTTTGACTTCACTGGAGGCAGCTTCTCGGGACACCCCAGTTGTAAGCGGGCAGCACGGTCCTTCGAGACGTGGGCGAAAAGGAAGAGCACAGGTCGCGAGCCGTGGGTGCTCAGGGCCTAGAACAGTAGACGCGTGGAGTGCGGATCCGTCCGAGACATCTTCTGCCCGCAGGGCATCTCCGAGAAACCGAGTCGACGGTCCATCGCGAGCTGAGGGAGAGAGAAGACCAAGTCTTTTAAGCAAAACTTTTAAATTGAAAATCAAGAATTAGGAACCAGTCTTATACGCAGAGCGTTAAGGAGGGAACCTGAGCTTCCAAGCGGTAAGGAAGATCTAGCGTCATGGGGCGGAGCCGAGAGTTTTACCACCCGGGTGGGTGGGAGGAGCCAGCCTGAAGACCTTCCGGCAAGATTTAAAGTGGCAAGGATACCTGCCAGACAATGTGGATGAACAACATATCCATGTCCCTAGAATAGGGGCATATGCAGGAGTCAGGATAGTGGGAGGAGAGTGGTAAGCTGTAACAATTGTGGGGTTGCAGTCTTCCAGGGGGCGATGTGGAGTACAGGGGGCTGCCCTGTGTGCAGCAGCCTGAAGCAGCTAAGGGCAGAAGTAAGGCTGCTCAGATGGGAGCTGTGGAGGATGGTGTGGAGAGTCAGAAGAGCAGAGCAGTGGGGAGAAAGGCAGATGGGGTGCCCGGAGGGGGTGAGGGCATCATGTAGACAAAGGGAGCAGGGAGTAACACCCAGTATTCAGGGGCATCTCTTCCCCAGAGGGTCAGGGGTCCCAGGGTGGGGGGGGTGTAGGTAGCAGGAGGGGTGGGAACTCCTGAAGGGGTGCCTTTAATGAATAGATTTGCAATCAATGTCTGGTAGGGGGACGGGGCAGTAGGAGGTGTGATAGGATTGAGTTAAGCCAGGGTCGAGGGTAGAAGGATAGGGGAGGGGATGGGAAAGACCAGTCACGATAGGTGAGGAAAAGGAAGTAAACGAGGCAGAGTTGGTGGGGAGGGAAGGGGAGGAAGAAGTGGAAGCTAACACTGATAGTCAGAAAGGGAGGGGCAAAAGGGAAATGGAGAAGCAGTTGGGGGATAAGTAGTGGATCCATCAGGAAGTCTACCATGGCAGAAAGGGCGCAGTTAGGTAAGGGAGCAACTGGTACCGCAAGTAAGGATGGAAAGCACGGATGCAGGGGATGGAACGGTGTTACTTCTAGGGGACTCCATAATTAAAGGTGTTCAAAGGGGTAAGCAGGGGGACCCAAATGCAAGGAGGAGGGTGGTCTGCATGACAGGGATGAAAGCAGAGAAAGTGGGCCCAAGAATCAGGGAAACGGTAAGGGAGGTTGGAGGGAAACCAAATGTAGTTATACACGTGTATCAATGTAGTTATACACGTGTATCAATGGGGAAGAGGTGGAGGTAGTGCAGGAAGATTCAGGATCTCAGCAAAGACCAGCAGGGAGGAAGCAAGATTACTGACCTTCTCGAAGGTGATACTAGTAACAAGGGGCAGCACAGCCCAGAAGAAAAGGATAGGGAAATTCAATGACTGGCTGAGGAAATGGTGCAGGGATGAGGGGTTCATCTGTATTGGAGACTGGGGGGAGACCTCGTCAAATGAAACACTCTTTTCACTGGTCAGGCCACGCCTAAGTAGAGAGGGTCCGAGGGTTCTCAAGGACAAACTGGGGGGTACACAGCCAATACACTTTATTTAAACTACTGAGGGGGACTGGTGGACCTGCAGGCCCAAAGACTCCAGGAGGAGGAGGTCAACGGACCCCCCCCCATACCAGTAGAAGAGGTCTGGAGGCTACAGTAGGAGAGAGAATGGAGTGGTTAGTAATGAGGGTGGGGGGGAGCACACAGAGGGGAGAAATGAGAAAGAAAGGAGAGGGGATGGAAGGAGGCTGAGATTCTAGGTGGATGGTAATGTCTCTGAACGTGCAGAGTCTTGGAAACAAGATGGACGACCTGCAGGCACTATTAGCAGAAGGAAGGGTGGGCACAGCGGCAGTAACCGAGACCTGGGCCACACCACACCATGACTGGGACCTCTCGATCCCTGGATAAAAACTATACAGGAGGGACAGGGTGGTAGGAAAAGTTTTTTTTTTTGGGGGGGGGGACAGTTTATATCAGGGAGAGAAAGGTGGTAGGAAGGGGAGGCAGTTTATATCAAGAAGGGTATAACATGCATGAGTGAAGAGTCGGGACGTACTGTGGGTTCAGTTACGGTCCAATACAGGGAGAAAGGTGAGGTTTGGGGGTGGGTTACAGACCACCCAACCAGGATGAGGAATGGGACAAGGAACTGAGCTTGCAAATTTTAGAAGCTGCAATAAAAGGAGAGGTGGTAACAGTGGGGAACTTCAACCTGCCCATGGTAGACCAGAGCGTACCAGCCACAACATGTGCCAGGAATCAGGTAATCCTGGAGGTGTTGCAGAGTGGGTCCCTGACTGAGTGTGTCACAGAACCCACCAAGGAGGGGGCAATCCTTGATCTAGTGCTCACAAATGGGGAGATACGGGAAATAACGGTCAAGGAGCCCCTAGATAGGAGTGACCATACCATAGTGTGGTTCCGGTTGGATACGGGCAGGTAAAACAATCACACTAAAACCAAAATCCTGGATTTTAGAAGGGCGAACTTTGGAAGATGGGCGAAGTGCTAAGGAGGCACCTGGCAGGCATCAGAGCAGATATGGGGGTGAACCAAAGGTGGTCCATCATAAAGAGGGACTGAGGGTCACCACAGAGGAGTGCGTTATGCTCAAGGGGAAGAACTCAAGGGCCAAAGCACCTAGCTGGTTCAGTTCTGGGATTGCCCAGGCTGTAAGGGAAAAAAGGCTAACATGGGAAATTCAAAAAGAACAAGAGAGAGGTGGATCGGGAGAACTACATAAGGTTGGCAAGTGATGTCAGTATTGTAGTACGGAGGGCTAAGGCACAGAAGAAACTGCAGACAGCTGTGGGAATTAAGAAGGGGGAGAAGGCCTTTTCTCGCTATATAAGCTAGAAAAGGAACAAGAAGTATGGGACTGTCAGGCTTTGGGAAGGGGATGAGTGGGTGAAGGAGAACGAGGGAAAGGCAAAGGGACTGAACGAGTACTTCTGTTCCGTCTTCACCAAGGAGAAAGACGGACCGTTGCCTACCGGGGGGGGGGGGGGCACAAATATAGTGATAGAAGAGAGAGTGAGGGAGGAACTGCTAGCATTGAAGGTGGATAAATTGGACTTCCGGTGACATCAGCGGGTAAATGGTGGCTTAGCTCAGAGTTCCACATCGCCCAAAATACAATTTTTTAGCATACATCGCTTAAAACCATGCAATCCCCAGTAAAAGCGACTCGTTCAAAAGTACTCCTTACAAAGAACTCACAGACCCCTGTACAGAAGTTGTACCATATGTTACAGCAGGAAAAATGGGGTCCGTTCTCGGAGACCATAGGAGAGGAGTCTGGAACAGAAATGTCGGGCGTGGAGGAAGACGAATGTTCCTAGCTTGTGGCATCGATATTACAAACAGCCAAGAACGTCAAAAAAAATCGACAGTAATCTTGAAGAGCTAAGGGAGGACATTAATAAAATCGAGCACTGAGTGGACCAAATAGAAATAGGCCTGTCGAATGTCACAGAGCAGGCTGACTGCCATGATCGACTGCTGCTATTTCTACTGGCCAGAGAGAGAGAGAGAAAGAGAGAGAGAACTTACGAATAAACTGGACGACCTAGAAGGACGGAACCACCATCAAAATATAAGGGTTTTCGGTGTTCCAGAGGGCTCTGAGGATGGGGCTAAGGACCTGATCACTTTCCTGCAAGGGGTTCTTCGTGAGGCCCTAAACCTCCCACCTGACTATGATTTAGCAATGGACAAGGCTCACCGCTCGCTGGTACGGAGGCCCACGAATCCCAGGGCTCGACCTCGAGCTTTTGTGGCCAAGCTTACTTCCTATAATACTAAAGAGAACATATTAAGGCATGCCTGGAGGAGTATGGCGATCACATATGGGAAGTACCGAATCCAAGTCGATAACGATTATACAACTCTAGTGCAAGATGGCAGAAAAGTCCTGTGGCCTATCATGAAGTAACTAAGGGCCAAAAACTTAAAATCTCAGATCCTGTACGCAGTATGACTGAGAATTGAAACAGAGGGTGGAACAAAAATTTTTGAGGATCTAGTGGCAGCATCACAATACCTGGAGAGCATCGGAATTCTCGTCCCACATCCGGTAAAAGAGAGGTTGGAAAAGGGGCTGATTCGTTCGGCCTGGTCGGTGGCTAGAACATCTTCAGTGTCTAGTCAGACAACAGAGAACGGCTCGTCAACCCTGCGAGCGGATGTCTGCACCATGCTCAAACAGTACAGCTCTACGGTCAAGATCGATGCAATTATGGCGAAGCAGAGAAGGAGATGATCGAGCAACTTATCCGAAGCCAGGGCCAGCATGACTGAATCTATGTCCTGAACACAAGGCAAAATGAAGGAGGGAGCAGTTTTGAAGTAATCCCCACCCCCCGAGGATCCCCGGACTCGCCAGTGACCATCTATAGGTACTGTACCTAGTGGGACTGAATCCGGGTGGTGGGCAAAGGGAAAGGTGCTGGGGGTTGAAAAGAGAAGTTTTTAACTGAGAAGAGGTTAAATTGATACACGTACTCCATCACTCCCGCCTCACTGAATGAAAACCCAGTTCGCATACAGGTAACTTTCGGAACAAACCCCAAGAACAAGCTTGAAACTTAAATCAGGAGTGGACTCATGGGACATTTATATCCCAGACAACACAAATGTGCCTTGCAGAAAGTTAGGGGACTTTACAGGCGGCTGGGTTTGAGTGCGACCGCAACATGCTGTTTATTTTGCTCCCTCTAAAGGGCGGGAGGGCTGGCTGAATGAGAAGAGCATGATTAAATCTGCACAAAAATGCCTCGATGCTAAAAGAGGGAAACATTTTCAATGATTCTAGTACAATGGATACACAACTGTAGAGGGGAGAATGTTTAAGCTGGAACAAGATACAAGTGCGATTTTACCAATCCCCCCCCCCACTTTAATCTGTATACAAAGGGTGTACCGGAGCAGAGTAATAACTAACCAGCATAATATGCTTTGGCTACTTCTGTTACCGCCGACGTGGGCTTTTTTCCATGGGGAAGGGCTAAGACCCAGAGCACTCCCCACAAAATGGCTTCACCCCATACCACACTTGGGGCTAAGAGTCCGTGAGAGGACTATACCCGGCGAGGAGTTTATACCCCTTTCTGACAAAGGAAGTCAGAACTCAATAGGTTGGGAGTTTTCCCAACAACAATATAACAACCTGCAAAATGAGGGATCCATTTAACCACACCAAGACAAGGCACCCACCCAGCCACGTTCTGGGCATGTAGAGGTCCCCTCCCCAGGACTACTTTGGTGGGGACTGGGGAAAGGAAACCAGATGGTACTCCCCATCCATACCCAAAACTGTCAAATGCAGTTAAAACTTCCAGCAGAGAAACTAGACGCCGGAGACCAGTTACACAAGTTTTTAAAGGTTATACTCCCATCTTGTGGAGAAAGTTGGAACTGTTCTATTAATTTACAGTTGTGGAAGTGTATGTTAAATAGAAGGTTCAATTTTCTAATGTTTAAGAAGCAAGACAGGCATAATGTTATCTTGACAAAATCTGACTTAATTTCTCGTGGTACTAAAACAGGCAAACTACTGTGCTAATAATACTCTGGAATAGCAGAATACATTGCAGAAAGATTGAAAGAGTGGAAATACTTAGAAACAAGGGTCTGAGGAGGATCAGGAGACCCCCAACAGGATCATGGACCCCTTGAGATTTAAAAATGGCTACAATTAAAACCAAAGTTTTATCTTATAATATTAACGGGATCAATCATCCCATCAAAAGAAAGCAAATCCAGAAATTCATTCGGACCCAGAAATGTGAAATTAATTTCTTACAAGAGCCGCACTTATCCCCCAAGGAAGCCCTAAAGCTCAAAACTAAGAGATTTCTGGTCCTCTATCAAGCCTCACTAGAAAAAGGCAGAAAGAGAGGGGAGGCAATAATATTGTCAGAGGGTCTTCCGTTTGAGGAGGTGGAAGTGGCGGCTGATACTGGGGCTCGCTACTTAATGGTGGTGGGGAAGGTACAAGAGATGTGGGTAACGTTAGTCAATGTGTATGCCCCGATTACCTTTTATTCGGACCTGTTATAGCTCATGGCACAGAAAGCAAAAGGGGTAGTAATAGCTGGGAGAGACTGGAACTTAGTCCTAAACAGACGATGGGATTCAACCACTGGTATCCCTACATTAGAGAGAAGAGTTGCAACACAATTCTCCAGACTGATGAAGGACTGTGGTCTGGCAGATGTCCGGAAAGAAAAATACCCTCTTGCGAAAGATTATACCTACTATTCACCCAGACATAAGATGTACTCCAGACTAGATATGTTTTTTGTCTACAACAAAAATATTTCCCTCTGCCAAGATATGTGGGTGAGAACGGCCGCACTGTCAGATCACCAACCTATCTTTCTCGAGGTGGACCTACAGCTACCGGAAAAAACTACACACTGGAGATTAAACATAATTTTACTGAGGGATGAAGAAATAAAAAAGGAGTTACGAAAAGTAATCACACAGACAGCAGAATTTAATGATGAGCCGGGCACCACACTTCAAATCCTATGGGATATGATCAAGACTATGGTAAGAGGAAAGCTGATTTCCCTTGCCTCTTACAAGAAAAAAGAAAGGCTCAAACAAATGCAGCGCCTCACAGCACAGCTGAGATCTCTGGAAACACAACAGAAACAACACTGGAATAGAGAAAGGGAAACTGAAGCTAAGGCAACAAAAATTAAAATCCAGGCGTTAAACAAATTAGAAACCGAAAGAGCCTTACGTTACTTGAAGCAGACATATTATGAAGGGGGGCAAGCAGCAAAACAACTAGCGTATTGTCTATGCCAGAGGGAACACGTAAGCACAAATGGGAACAGATAACAGATTCATTTGTATCTTACTATAAGACCCTGTATAGGGCTGAACGGGTGACACCGGTAGAAGATACAGCAAAATTCTTAAGAGACCTAGGGCTGCCCAGACTGACCGAAACCCAAGCACAGACCTTGATGGCCCCAATATCCTCGGCTGAAATTATCGCCACAATCAAAACACTTAAGTCAGGTAAAAGCCCTGGCCCTGATGGCTATAGCAGCGAGTTTTACAAAACTTTTGCCTCAGAGATAACAACACTGTTAAGGGGGGTTTATAACCTGATATGGCTGGAAGGTGAACCTGTTCCCCCGTCATGGAACTATACCGCCATCGCAGTAATACCCAAGGAGGGAAAGGACCCTAAAGAATGCAGCTCATATAGACCTAACTCCCTACTAAATGTTGACTATAAAAGTTTTACGGCCATTCTGGCAACCAGAATAAACCCACTTTTGACTCAAATAATAAAACCAGACCAGACAGGATTTATTGAAGGGAGACAGGCTCAAGAGGGGGTCAGACGAACAATTAACATAATAGATTTGGTAAACAAACACCGCACCCCTACCTGCTTTGTTGGACTAGACGTTGAAAAGGCATTCGATAAGAGTCGACTGAAACTTCTTGTTTGCAGTTCTGGAGAGGTTGGGCTTCCCTAGACCCCTCCTTGCAGCAATTAAATCCCTCTATGCCACCCCCAGGCATGTGTAAGAGTCAATGGGGGCATATCATAGCGATTCACACTTGGAAGGGGCACCAAGCAGGGTTGTCCAATGTTTCCATTGCTGTTTGCCATCTATATTGAACCCCAGGCACAGGCAATCAGGGAAGATCCAGTCATAAAGGGTTTTCTAGTGGGGGAAACACAGCAGAAAATCTCACTATATGCAGATGATGTGCTACTCTATATAACAAACCCAGAAGACTCTGTGCTCAGAGTCTGGGATCTCCTAAATAAGTTCGGAAGACTTTCAGGCTATGCCCTAAATAAAAGACAAACGGAAATCCTTAAATTCTTTAATACCCCTTCCACTAAAATAAACCGACTCTTCCCCCTGAGATGGAACACCTCCAAAATTAAATATCTAGGAGCTTACATCCCTAAGAACTTAAGCCAACTCTTCGCAAGTAACTTCGACCCCCTCTTTTCACAAATTAAGCAAGACATCAAAAAAT
The DNA here is from genome assembly GCA_016271365.2 of Neoceratodus forsteri. NCBI lineage: Eukaryota > Metazoa > Chordata > Ceratodontiformes > Ceratodontidae > Neoceratodus > Neoceratodus forsteri. Next base: position 7,682,554 of record CM057458.1, read on the forward strand.
GGGAACTTTTAAACGTGCCCTTATACTCTCAAATTGAGACAATATCCATGAATGTTCTGCCTAGGTTCATATACCTTTTTCAGTGCCTCCCTACCAAGATATTCCCAGAATAATTTAGGAACTGGCAACGAACAATTATTAGATTTATCTGGGCCAACAAAAATACAAGAATCAAAACTCTAGTGATCCAATCTAATAAGAAAGCTGGGGGAAGGGCAGTACCCAATCTAGAAGATTACTATTTAGCCTCCCACTTGCGGTGCGCCCTTCTGTCGTTGGCCCCTGACTACCAGGCACTCTGGAAAATCATAGAAAGGTAAGACACGGAGGGTGCCCCCCTGGAATTGAGAGCATTCATTCCCAAATTTCTGATACAGGACACAGGTCCCTCTCTATGCTCTGTCAGAAATACCCTAGCTGCACTGCACAGACTTTGGATAAAACATATATGTTTTGGGGAGCTGTGGCCACTGAGAAGGTTTGCGTGGGATGGTGATTTTAAAACCTGCAAGACAGGCTCTCACCTTCAGGAGATGGAATAGGTTGGGCCTGAACATCCTGGGACAATTATTGAATGGAAGTATAATCAGGGAATTCTCAGATCTTAAAATGCAGTTCCAACTGAGTAATTCAGATCACTTCAGATACCTTCAACATAGGACCCACATCCAGAACCTTCAGAAGAAATAAGGTGCCACAGTAGAGCAATCAGGGCTGCAAGTCATCATGGGAGAAATCGTGAGCTCACAACTATGTAAAGGCCAAATCTCTGCCCTGCATGGAGCCCTCCGAGATAAAGGAAAGGAAAATTCAGCCCCCCCCCTTAACAGTAGGTGGGACAGGGAACTAGGGGAGCAACTAATGGAGAGAGAGACTGGGAAACTATCTTCACCCAGGCCCACCAAACCACATATTCCCAGAGAAAGAAAGAATTTGAGTGGAAAATAAGAACACGCTATTTTATCACTCCAGTGGTGAAAAACAAATGGGATACGGAGCATAGCCCAGCCTGCTGGAGAGATTGTAGGGAGGAAAGGGCAGGTCACCTGCATATTTTGGGACTCTGCCCAAAGCTGACCCAGTTCTGGCAAGACGTGGTGAGGGCTATGGAAAATATATTCTCTATACAAGAGTCCCTTACTGCTAAGCATCTGGTTCTGGGGTTGGTTCCTAATGAGGTGAAAAGTAAAGATCAGATTTGCCTATGGAATATCCTGGTCACTGCCGCCCACAAAGCTGTTACCAGGAGGTGATGATCGCTAACCCCACCCATACTAGAACACTGGAGTGAGATAGTCAGTGAGATCCAGGACATGGAGGAACTGACCCACAAAATAAACCTCAGATCCTCAGTATTTGTAAACAGAGGGACTAGATGGATAATGTAGCAGAAGGATAGGAAGGGAAGGGTACAGGAAGGAGGGAAGCCACCAGGGGAAGAAAGGGCAGGAACAGCTTAACTTAATAGATTTTTTCAGTATCATATTAAGAACTTATACCACTGTTTTACTCCTAAATAAAATAAGGGAAGTCATGGGACCACACTTAAGAATTCTGTTCATATTGATGCTGACCTGTAAATGGATAAACTCAACTGAAGTTTAGTGAAATTGCTATGTATTAGAAAAGAGAAGCCTGTAACTGGAAAAGAATGTGAAAGTACATGAGAAAATTAATTTTGTACATATGCAAGTACCTTAATAAACTTGAATTTAAAAAAAAGAAGGTGGATAAATCAAATCACCAGGCCCAGACAGCACACAACCAAAGGGACTGAGGGGACAGGCGGAGGAGCTTGTAGGGTCACTGGCGGGCCTGTTCAATAGTTCAGTGGAGTCAAGCGTGGTACCTCAGGACTGGAGAAAGGCACATGTGGTGCCACTCCGCAAGCGTGGTACCTCAGGACTGGAGAAAGGCACATGTGGTGCCACTCCACAAGAGTGGTCCTAAGGATGACCCAGAGAACTACAGATCAGTCAATCTGACCTCAGTCATGTGCAAGCTCATGGAGACCATACTTAAAGAAAGGTTAGTAGAATATCTAGAGAAGCGTGGTCTTCAGGATGCAAGGCAGCATGGGTTTATGGGAAGGAGACTGTGTCAAACTAATCTAATCAACTTTTTTGACTGGGTCACTAAGGCAGTAGACAAAGGTCATGCGGTGGACAGCCTGTATCTGGACTTCTGCAAAGCCTTTGAGACTCTGCATCCCACAAGAGGTTGATCAGGAAGCTGGCGGATCTCAGGGTTGGGGAGAAGATGATCAGATGGGTAGAAAACTGGCTGAGGGACAGGATCCAGAGGGTGGCAGTGGGTGGGGGCGGGGGTGAGTTATCTGGCATAAGGGAGGTCACCAGTGGGGTCCACAGGGCTCAGTGCTCAGACCAGTGTTGTTTAATGTCTTCATCAGACATGGAAGATGGCATTAAGGGCAAAATGTGCCTTTTCGCAGATGTCACCAAGCTCTGTGGGAAGGTGGACACAGCTGAAGGGATACAGATACAGGACCTACAGGACAATCTCAGAAAGCTTGAGAGGTGATCTGGGGATCTGGAAGCTTGGCTTCAATGTCAAGAAATGCAAAGTTATGCATGTTGGAGTCAAGAATCCTAGAATAGAGTACCACCTGGGACAGGTCCAGGCATCTGCAACGAAAGGGGTGATAATCACTAGTGACCTGAAGCACTCCATGCAGTGAAAGAAGGCAGCAGCAAGGGCAAATAAGATGCTGGGATTCATAGCTAGGGGGATGAGCAGTAGGCGAGAAGAAACATAGAAACATAGAATTTGACGGCAGATAAGGACCGCTTGGCCCACCCAGTCTGCCCATTTCCCTACCTACTGGATAAGCTGCAGATCCTAGTTAACCAGCAGCCTACTTCTTCCTACCCCAACCCCCCAGAACTGCCTTATGACTATCCCATGCATGCTTGAATTCCACCACTGACTTTGACTCCACAACCTCCTTCGGAAGGCCGTTCCATGCATCCACAACCCTCTCTGTAAAAAAATACTTCCTTAAATTACCTCTGAGCCGCCCCCCCCTCTATTTTCAAATTGTGCCCTCTTGTTCTTGCACACCTCTTTTTTTGAAAGATGCTACCCTCTTGGACTTTGTTGATTCCCTTGAGGTACTTGAGGTTATACTGTCCTTGTACAGGTCACTGAAAAGGCCACATGTGGAGTACTGAGTACAGTACTGGTGCCCACACCTCAAGAAGGACATTAGATGGCTGGCACTGAGGGTTGAGGTGCTGGACGCCACACCTCACGCCACGCCAGCGACCCGGGTTCAGTAGCGGACTTGGGCTGCCGTGGGTCGGCGGGGGGGGGAGAGGACAGAGCATCCGGAGGACAGCTCTCCTCTCCCGAGGGGAGGGCTAGGGTAGTCGGTGTTCCAGTGACCCCGATGGAGATCGGGGGCACTACAGGATGACTGCACGCAGCAGGGGAGTAGCGCGATAGCGTTGGCAGGTTGCTAAGCACCAAGAAGTCACTACACACGCGTTCGTGGGGATGTGGGAAGGATGTAAAATCCCCTGGAGGACAGTGGAGATGATGGAGACTCCAGTGACATGGCCCACATTCCAGCGCCGGCCCGCATATCAGGATCCTTCCCAAGGCGCCAACCCGAGCAGCCAGGTAGGGCCCCTTCAGTCTGTAAGGTCATCAAGGGTAGGCGAACTCTCCCCCGGGGGTACCCGGTTGCCGGGGGACTGGGTCTGGACTAGGCTGTTTGGGTGGGGAGTTCCTGGTAGGGTTCAGGCAGAGAGTGAGAGGCCCTCGTCGAGCGGGTACCCCAGAAGGATACCCTACCTCCTGGGTGCATAAAAGAGAGCTGGGAAAAAAAAAAGGAGGACATTAGACTGCTAGAGGAAGTCCAGAGGTGGGTAATGAAGATGATCGTGGGGCAGCAGGGTAAAGCATATGAGAGGCTGAGGGCACTGAACATGTACTCCCTGGAGGACAGAAGCGAGAGAGGGGACATGACTGAGACCATCAAGTACTTGAAAGAGATAAATAGGGCAGACAAGGAGGGTCTCTTTAGGCTAAGTGGCAGCTGTAACATGAGAGGACACAGTCTTAAGCTGGAGGGGGGGTTTAGAAGGGAGATTAGGAGGCACTTCTTCACAAAAAGGGTAGTGGCCAGTTGGAATGCACTACCAGAGGAGGTGGTCTCACTGAAGACCATGGGCAGCTTCAAGGGAGGCTGGAATAGAAATAAAGGGAAAGTTAGGGTCATGGGTGGGGTGGATAGAAAGAATGGGAGGATTGGGGGGGGGCAGGGTCAGTAGCTTAAGCTGTGGACCCTGCAATACCGGCAGACTAGAGAGACCAAATGGCCTTATTCTGCTGGCTTCTTCGTATGTTCGTAGGTACCAAGACATTACATTTTTTCATGCCAGGCATGGAACCAGAACAGGAACTTTTAAGAACTTCAAAATCCTAAATCGTGGTTTAGGTATGAAAGAAAACGAAAACTAAAATGGGTATGTTAATGTTTTTGCCAGAAAGGCACTATTACTGAAAAAACTATATAGTGACTAATACTGCTGCTATCAGTACTGAGCACTGAATACCAATTTTGGAGATGTCCAAGCGATACTCTAGAACCTGTTCCATAGGACAGGTATAAGGGTCTCGAGGCCTCGTGGAACACCAGACAGAGAAACTCTTCCACTTGGTGACACAGACTTTTCTGGGGTTTTTCTTGCTGTGAGCAATACTTAGAGGTCTTGTTTGGTGACACCTAACCTGTTGACTTTTGTGTCCTCAGTAGCAAAGCCTACAGGTGTAGAGACCGAAGGTTCAGATGCATTACCTGACCATGAAATTGGTTCAGGAGGTTTGATCTCAATGGGAAGTCCAATGGACTCTGAATCATTAAAATAACAGTGGGGAGCCGGGGCTCCGTGGCACCAGGCGATAGAGGATCACCTGGCACACTGGTGACCCGGGTTCGCGCCCAAGCCCGGGACGACAGGAGCAGAGGCCAGTGGGGAAAGTTCACAGCGTCCGTTGGATGCTGTCGGGGGGCTTCAAGCCTGCATCGCAGGGGAAGACGATACGGAAAAATGGAAGCTAGGCTGACTGGATGACAGCGGCCAATTCCCGTGTGCCATGAAGCCTGGAGTGTCCACACTGTTCCCCTGCTGGCCTGGCAGGGAAGGGAATGCCTGCTAGGCGCGTCTCCTCTCCCAGTGGCGCCATGAGAGGGGGGCCCCCCCAACAAAAGAATACGTTGAGTCAACTGGGCTCCAGCAGGCATGGGGGCAGTGGGATGGTGATGAGGGGCTGGTGGCGGGGGCCCTAGGCCACTCAAAGGAGTGGCTAGGAGAAAAAAATAAATAAATAACAGCGGGTATCATAGCTGCCAAGGCCAGCATGATACTACCAGAATCATCTGACCGCATTCTGACAGAAAGCTCCACAGGTTTATCTCTGGCTCACCCAGCTGCCAAACGGACTGTACCATGGTCTCTGACAGACCACTTGTGTGGATCGGCCACTGTTCCGACAGGCTGTCCACTCTTGGTAGATGAGTGGCCTGAATTTGAACAGGGAGAAGGGAGGCAGAAAGCAAAAAAGAGAGAAGGGGGCAAGCAAATTTCCCTATTCACTCCAATCAGCAGCAGCAGCAGCTTAACTAGGTGTAGTATCAGTCCCATTGTATCTGTACACCCTCGCCCTGGCAGCTTAACCTGGTGCAGTATCAGTCACTTTGTCTCTGTATACCCCCCCCCCTCGGCAGCTTAACCTGGTGCAGTATCAGTCACTTTGTCTCTGTATACCCTCCCCCCTCGGCAGCTTAACCTGGTGCAGTATCAGTCATTTTGTCTCTGTATACCCTCCCCACTCGGCAGCTTAGCCTGGTGCAGTATCAGTCAGTTTGTCTCTGTATAACCCCTTCCCCTGGGATGGAGGCATTTCCTAGCCCTCCTTCTGTGGTAAAGAAACAGTAAATAAATAAGAATTCTGAATGCTGGCTCTGTGATGCTGAGTGGTGACATGTCAGCTCCTCATACCAGTGACCTGGGTTCACACTTGAGCCTGGGACATCAGGAGGATGGCAGAGAGGGTGACACAGCACTGCAGAGTCTGGTGCGTGGGGGGTAGTGCATCCATGTGCACACTACTCCTGGGGAGGGATCAAGTGCTGTCCACTCTTGAAGCAGCTGCTGGTGGTTGTCTTGCAATAGTGCACATGACATGGGTGATCACGCATCGAACGCACTCTCTTCCCAGGGTGCTGACCCTAAAAGTCACGACTACCACAGGGTTAGGAACATAGGAATGTGTTGGCAGAAAAGGACCGCCAGGCCCACCCGGTCTGCCCAGTTTGCCTAGGTACCCACTAGGCCAATCCTGAGGTCCCCCCATCCAACCATCCCGTGTTTATCCCATGCTCTTTTGAACCCTCCCACTGCCCTCTCCCCCACCACCTCCCTCGGTAGCCCATTCCAGCTGTCCACCGCCCTCTCGGTGAATAAATACTTTCCAGGGTTACTGCTAATTTTCCCCTCCTTGATTTGATAATCATGCCCCCCCACCCTGGGTCGCTCTTTTAGTTGAAAAAGGCTTTCCATGGGCACCTTATTGAGGCCCTTGAAATATTTAAAAGCCTCAATCATATCCCCCCTTTCTCTCATCTGTTCCAGTGAATACATGCCCAGGTCCTTGAGTCTCTCCTCATACGATAAGTGATCGAGCCCTCTCACCATCTTTGTTGCCCTCCTCTGAACTCTTTCTATTCTCTCCATGTCCTTCCTGAGGTAGGGTCTCCAGAACTAGAACCTGTACTCCAGGTGCGGCCTGACCAGCTGGGTGTACAGGGGAACTATGACCTCTCCCCTCCTACTGGAGATACCGCTCCCTATGTAACCCAATATCCCGCTGGCTCTTGCCACTGCCCCCTCCCCCGCACTGCCTTCCCACCTCAGGTCCTGTGACATGATGGTGCCTAGGTCCCTCTCTTTTTCAGCTACCTGCAGGGAACTACCTCCATCTGGTACTCCACTCTCCTGTTTTTTTCTGCTTAAGTGCATGATCTTACACTTTGATGTACTGAACGACAATTTCCATTCTTTGGACCACTCCTTCAACCTTTCCAGATCTCTACCCGTCATCTCAACCCCCTCCTGCGTGTCTACTCTATTGCCAGCCTTTGCATAATTCGCAAACAGGCTCATTTTCCCTTCCAGACCTTCCGCTATGTCCCATATAAAGATATTAAACAGAAGAGGTCCTAACACTGACCCTTGGGGAACCCCACTGGTGACCACAGACTCCCCCAAGGGTGCCCCGTTGACTAATACCCTCTGCGTTCTGCACTCCAACCAATCTTATTACCACCTCCCCCAACCTCATGCAACCCATTTTGTGTAATAATTTCCTGTATGGCACTGAATCGAATGCTTTTCTGAAATTAAGGTAGGCCACGTCTACCGAGCCCCCTTGATCCACCACCTCAGTGACCCAGTCAAAGAACTCTATCAAGTTCGTTTGACAGGATCTACCCTTGGTGAACCCATGCTGCCTTGGGTCCCGAAGGCCATTTACCTCCAGGTAGCCGCAGATCCTTTTCTTGAGCAGTTTTTCCATGAGTTTGCCAACCACGGAAGTCAAGCTCACTGCCCTGTAGTTGGCCACTTCTTTCTTACCTCCTCTTGTGAAGGGGTACTACATCTGCTCGCTTCCAATCACTGGGCACCACCCCTGTCCTTAAGGACCTGGGCACCACCCCCGTCCTTAGGGAGTTTTTGAATAGGGCAGTCAAGGGAGCCGCCAGTACATCCTTCAATTCCCTCAACACCCTTGGATGCACCCCGTCTGGCCCCATGGTTTTGTCAATCTTCAAGTCTTTAAGCTCCCTCAGGATCTCCTCCTCCTCCCGAAATGGCGTCACATCCACCCAACCCCCTCCCCTACTTTCCTAAATTCACCCCCCTTCTATTCCGCCTCATTCGTAAATGCTGTACAGAAATAGCTATTCAGCAATTCAGCCTTCTCCTGGTCCCCCACCACCCTCTCCCCTGCCCGGTTTTTCAGACTGGGTATCCCCTTCTCTGTTTTCCTCCTTTTACCTATATACCTACAGAAGGTCTTGTCCCCCTTCTTGACCTCCTTTGCAATGTACTCCTCCATCCTTGCCTTTGCTCTCCTGACCTCCCTGCCCGCCTCCCTCTGCCAAGTCTGATACTCTTCCCAATCCTTCACCCCCTGTGTCATTTTAAACTTCCTGAAGGCCCTTCTTTTTGCTCTGATACTTTTCTCCACATCCCCGTTGAACCATAGAGGCTTCCTTTTTCTCCCGTTTTTGCTCACCCTCTTTGCGCAGAGGTCTGTGGCCCGCTCAATGGCCCCCTTTGTGGAGTCCCAGACTTCCTCCACCCCAAGCTTCCTCACCTCCTCCAGTGCCTCTCGAGTGTATTCTCCCATCTGACTAAAATCCACCCCCCTGAAGTCGCGCACCTTCACCTTGGTCTGGTTTACAGCAGCTGATGTGCGTATCCTGAACCACATGGTACCGTGGTTGCTTGTACCAAGATTATAGAAACATAGACTTTGACGGCAGATAAGGACCGCTAGGCCCAGCTGGTCTGCCCATTTCCCTACCTACAGGATAGGCCACAGATCCTAGTTAACCAACAGCCTATTTCTTCCTACCCCCCATAAGAATTGCGTTATGTCTGTCCCATGCATTCTTGAATTCTCCTACAGTTTTAGACCCCACAACCTCCTCAGGAAGGCTGTTCCATGCATCCACTACCCTCTCTGTGAAATAATACTTCCTCACATTGCCCTAGACCCAACCTCCTTCTATCTTTAAATTGTGTCCCCTTGTTCTTGCAAGTCTCTTTTTCTGAAAAATGCTACCCTGTTGGACTTTGTTGATTCCACTGAGGTACTTAAAAGTTTCTATCATGTCCCCCCTCTCCCTTCTTTCCTCAAGGGTATACATATTAAGCTCCTTTAGTCTCTCCTCATACGGCTTCTCTAGCAGACCCTGCACCATTTTAGTTGCCCTCCTCTGGACTGCCTCTATCCTGTCTATGTCCTTGCGGAGATGGGGTCTCCAGAACTGGACACAGTACTCCAGATGGGGTCTCACCAACTGTCTGTACAGAGGGATAACAACTTCCTGTTTTCTGCTGATGATGCCTCTCCCTATACATCCCAGTATACCCCCAGCCCTCCCTACTGCCTTCTCACATTGCTTGCTAACCTTAAAGTCATCTGATATGATTACCCCAGGTCCCTTTCCTTTTTGTTGTTGTTACTACCTCCCCACCCATTGTGTATTCTTCCCTGGGTTCTTATTTCCCAGGTGCATTATTTGCACTTCTTTGCATTGAATCCTAGCTGCCATACTTCTGACCATTCCTTCAACCTTGCCAAGTCCCTTTTCATCCTTTCACGCCTCCTTGTGTATCAACCCTGTTGCAGATTTTTGTGTCATCTGCAAAAAGGCATACTTTTCCTTCCAGTCCCTCTGCAATGTCACTGATGAAGACATTAAAAAGGACTGGACCCAATACTGAACCCTGGGGTACCCCACTAGTAACCCCCCTTTCTTCAGAATGGACTCCATTTACAATTACCTTCTGTGTCCTGTTGTCCAGCCAATGTTTTACCCAGGATACCACCCTGGGTCCCACTCCCAGGCTGGTTAATTTGACTATTAATCTTCTGTGTGGGACTGTGTCAAATGCCTTGCTAAAGTCTAGGTAGGCCATGTCCACAGCCCCTCCCTGGTCTACTACTTTGGTCACCCAGTCAAAGAAATCTATTAGATTCGTCTGACATGACCTTCCCGCTGTGAACCCATGCTGCCTTGGGTCCTGTGCTCCACTGGCCTCTAGGTACTCGACTATTCTTTCCTTCAGAAGTGACTCCATCACTTTTCCTACCACAGAGGTCAGACTGACAGGTATGTAGTTTCCTGCCTCTGTCTTGGACCCACTTTTGTGAAGGGAATCCACCTTCCTCCAGTCCTTGGGTACCACACCATCCTCCCATGATTTATTAAAAGAGTAGCCAGTGGTTTCACTAGTTCCTCCCTTAATTCTTTTGAATTCTGGGGTGAATTCCATCAGGACCCATTGCTTTGTCCACCTTCAGTTTTAGGAGTTCTTGCAGAACCCTTTCTTCTGTGAAAGGACTGGGATCAACCCCTATCAAGAGTGCTTCTGTTAATTGGATTAGGCTCCCCTCCTCTTTTGTGAATACTGAGCAGAAATATTAGTTCAGTATTCCTGCTTTTCACTGTCCCCTCTGCCCACCCACTGTTCATTCTATTCAGCCTCACTATCCCTCCTTTGTCTTTCTCACGCCGTGATGTACCTATAAAAGGTTTTATCCCCCTTCTTAACTGAGTTGGCTATCTTTTCCTCAGTTTGGGCCTTTGCTATTCTGACTTCCCTCCCTGCTTCCTTCTGCCTTAACTGGTACAGCTCTCTGTCCTGCTCCTTCTGTGTTTCCTTATACTTCCGGAATGCTATCTTTTTCTTCCTGACTTTCACAGCCACCTCTTTTGAGAACCATAGTGGCTTTTTCTTTCGTTTTGATTTGTTCATTTGCTTCACACAAAGGCTTGTTGCCTCTGTGATGGCAGTTTTGATAATTCCCCATTGTTGCTCCACACCTCCTTCTAGCCTGTTTGCTAGTGCTTTTCTGAGGCACTCTCCCATTTTGCCAAAGTCAGCCCTCCTAAAGTCCAGTACCCTCACTTTTGTATGGCTTGACTCTGTAGCTGAGTTTAACGTGAGCCACACTGTTTGATGGTCACTTGTCCCCAGATGGCAACCCACTTCTAGATCTGAGATCCTCTCACTTCCCCGTTTGAGTATGAGGTCTAAGATTGCTCCCTCACGAGTGGGTTCGAAACTAGCTGTCTAATCCTCACACCTGTAGGGCATCAAGAATGGCCCTGCTCTTGGATGTGGCTGCAGAAATGTGCTCCAGTTAACATCTGGCATATTCAGGTCTCCATCAACAGTATCTCCTTTTCTGCCATTCTAAGAATGCCTTCTATCATATCCTTGTCCATTCCTTCCCCTGACATGGGGTCTGTACACAACCCTGTGCGGATTGTGGTGCCTTTCCAGTCTCAAGGTGACCCACAGTGCCTCCTCTCCTCCCTGTTTACTCTTTTGTTCAGTTGCTTTATCCCTTCCTTTACATAGAGAGCTACTCCTCCCCTCTCCCCTGCCTGTCTCTCCTGCAGGTTATGTACCTGGTATGTTAACATCCCAGTCATGGTTCTCTGTGTACCATGTTTCTGTGACTGCTACGAATATCCAGGCATCCCTCTTCCATTAAGGCCATCAGCTCAGGAGCTTGTTGCCCAGACTCACGGGCATTGGTACTCATTACTCTCCATTTCCTGATGGCCTTACTCCTTGCCCCATCCCTGTCCTTCTTGCCTTTGTCACTTTCTCCATTTACCCTGCCCTTCTCCCTATCGACACCTCTATGTTGGTGTTTGCCGCACTTACTACTGTGATTATTTAGGAGGCTAGGATTTTCCTGCTCCTTTCCAGTGCCTCCCTTGGCTAGTTTAAAAGCTTGCCAATGAAGCATTTAAACCTATCACCTAGGATCCTGGTTCCCTCCCGGACAGATGCAGCCCATCATGCCAGTATAGGCTTGCATCACTCAGTGGACCCCAGTCCCCAATGAAGCCAAACCCCTGAGCTCCACACCAGTTTTCAACCACTGATTGAATCCTGGTCTGGAACACCCTAGCCTCCTATGCCATAGATGGTAGCACCTCCGAGAAGGTTACCGTATGTGTTACTTGACTAAGGCCCTCCCCAATTCCACAAACCTCTTCCTGCACTTTCTAATCCCTTTATTAGCCAGGTCATTTGTCCCTAGGTGGACAATAACATCCAGCTCCTCCCTGTGCAGCTGCTCCGTGAAATCCTGAGGATTCACTTCCTGTCCCTGCAAGCCATGGCGCCAGGCAGGCACCTCTGCCTCCCTCTCCCTTCCTCCCCAGTTCTACCTTCCTAACAATGGAGTCCCCACCAGGAGTTGTTTCCTTCCCTGCAGGTCCCCTGCCACCTCCTGTGGGTCTCCTTTGTGGAGGTTCCCAGCATCCTCCTTGGTCTCCACTGTGGGTGCCCACAGAGGAACCACACTTGCCAGAATGGCATAGGAATTGTGGAGAGGCAATGGGAGGGATGCGCCTGTTCCACCACCCTCACCTCCTTGAGCCCACTGTGGTCCAACCGCCTCCTCTTTCTTGGCAACCTCTGAGGCAACGGCAGTGGCACTGGTGGTCCCTGGATGGAAGAGGAGGTCCCACAAATCCTGGCCAACTCAGCCTGGAGATGAGCAACCTCCTCCCTCAGCCCAGAGAGGTGCCTGCAGATGGGATAACACCGCATCCTCCAGAACATCTCCCGGAAGACTGCTGCTCCACAGCCACTGCACTGCACCACTCAATCATGTCTTATTTCTGGCCCCTTAACTGTTTGCAATCCTTACTCTTTCCTCTGTTTTTTTTTTCTCTCTCTCCTTACTTTCTGCCTGTGTGCCCTTTAAGCTCCGGATTGTCCTGTTCTGAGACAAGAATATCCTACATTTCGCAGTAGACCACTTACTTGCTCAGAGGCAGACCTCCAGCAGCTAGAGGGGGCCGGAGAGCTACTCTTGCCCTTCTAGGATGGTGGGTCCTTGGTGGTTCTGTGATCACTCACTTCCTGCCCCTAAACAAGAAGTTCCTGTTGTCAGTCAAATTCTGTGCCTATAAAAATAGAACTAGCTTTGGGTGGAGGGGAGGAAAGGAGGGCAATATAGTCCCAGCAGAGAAGTTCAGTCACACAGCAGTCCTTTCTCCTGGTGTCTTCTGCCAAGCTATTAGCAGAAACTTTCTAAGGCAGTCTTTAAATGTAGCTTCCTTCTAGCTAAGCCACTCCCCCTACTTACCAGATCTTTCTACAAGTAATTTAAACCTCACAGCAGTTAAGTCCTTTCAGTCACCTGAGATTTACACCTAGATAACTCTTCAGATACCCATTCAGTTCAGTTAACCCAAACACACACTTTTTTTTTGTATGTTAGTTTTTTTACCCTAAATTAAAGGTCAAATACAAAAGTTCTTCTACTTTAGTCCCAGCAGAGAAGTTCAGTCACACAGCAGTCCTTTCTCCTGGTGTCTTCTGCCAAGCGATCCCCCACAGTTACCTCCCCTACTCTTTCCCCATTCGTTAGCACCACATCTAACACTGCCCCATCCCTAGTTGGCTCCCCGACCACCTGTCTGAGTAAGGCAACTTGAAGGGAGTCCCTAATTGCCCTGCTTCTGGTTGATGCTGTTGACATCGTGTCCCATGCCACATCCGGCATGTTAAGATCCCCCATCAGCAGTACCACCCCTTAGCTGCCTTCCTTAGAATCTCCTCCATCATCTGTTTGTCCACCTCTTCCTCCTGCCCCGGTGGCCTGTAGACCACTCTGGTGCACACCACCTCGCCCTTCCCCATGGACAACGAGACCCATAATGCCTCTGTATCCCCCCCTCCCGTATCTCTGTTGCCTGGATCCTTTCTCTCACGTACAGCGCCACCCCCCTCCCACCGACCCTGTCCTTTCTAAACAGAGTATTCCCTGGTATGTTTATGTCCCATTCATGCCCTCCATGGCACCAAGACTCAGTAATTCCCACCAAGTCTAAGTCTGCTTCGGCCATGACTGCTGTCAGGTCAGGGACCTTGTTTCCCAGGCTCCTGGTGTTTGTGCACGTGGCCTTCCAAACTCTAGTCACCCTGGTGCCCTCCCCTGTCCTGACACTTGTCCCCACCCCAACCCTCCCTCCTGTAGGGTTCTAGTGCCTCAAGCCCCAAGGCAAACGAGTAGGGTTCTAGGGAGAAGACTGATTCTAGGAAGGCCTAGATTTTTGGTAGAGAAACCAAAACAAACTTTGTGTAAGGGATATGCAAGACAGGGTTTGTGTTATACAATAATAACCATACGCTCTGGGTAGGTTGTGAGGCATGAGGTGCAGCCGAGTGCCTTCAACCACTTGAGAAGTGTGGTTACTGAAGCATAACAGCACTCCAAAACTGTGCTATACAGTGAAGCCCACTTTTTTTTTTTTTTAATGCTCGCGCCCCCTTCTCTCTGCAGCTTTGCCTTTCCTCGGGGGACTCCAGTGGTGGGGGCCAGCCTAAACCCTGGAGCTCGGTCCTCTCAGACCCCATCTTGCCACGGATCACCCCATGGGCGGGGAAGTGGGAGGTCCAGCAGCCTCCCCACTTACTCCATATGTGTCCAGCCTCTGACCAATGCTCTGGGACCATACTGCACCCCATCGGGGCCCGTCGCCAGGCACAGCCACGGGGCCATTTTCCGATTTTTTCCCATTTCCCTTGAGGATGTCGGCAGCCAAGAAGGTCCGAGGAGGCAGGCCCATGTTGGGACATGAGCGCGCTCCGGACCCCAACCGACATCCTCCCTCCCAGATAGGCCTCCTGCTGCACCATCACCTGTGTCACACAGATGGCAGTGTTGCAGCGGTGCGGCTTCCTCCCTTCCTGAAGGAGGGAGTGCCCTCGGCCGCTCAGTCCTCCTCCCTCCAGCGACCCGGGCTCATTTCCGAACCTCGGTTGCCGGCGTCGCAAAGCGGTAATCCAACCGCTGCGCCGTCTGGCTGACCTCAGTGAAGTCCACTTATAATCGCATCAGATGTACAGCAATCACATCCCAGATAAAAGAACATTGTGTCTATGTCTCAGTTTCTCCCATTCATTTCTATGTAACTGCAACCTGCTCTATAATGACTATCGGGCTGATTAGAATCACATATTTTTTCTAAGTATAGCTGACCGCTCCTGTCACCTCCTTACACTTTATTTATTTAAAACTGGGTAACTGGGAAAGGCTCACTGAGCCTAGGCTCGATTCCAAGTGCGATCCGGGGAAGGGCAAGGGGTCAGAAATGAAAATTACATACCTACCGTAATTCTTGATCTTCCTGTGCATCTTCACCATTCATCACTGGTGGGTGATTGGCAGGAGACAAGCACCCAATTTGAGCTCTTTGTTTTTCTGTAGGTGGGAGGAGCTGGCGCCATCAGTGCTGCCCACAAGGCCGACGCACTGCCTGGCACTCATGGGTTGGCCAGTAATGGCCGTAGGCTCCTCCTCCACCTCAGTTCTGCACGTCGGAAAGACAGAGAAAAAAGGGGATAGAGAAAAACAAGGGTGGGGCAAGGGAGCGCAAGGGGCAAGGAAAGGATATAAACTGAAAAAGGAATAGGCTGACCAGATGACAGAGGAGGAGAACCTGGGAGGGGATGGGCGGAAAAGGCCCCAGTCCTTGGATGGCCAGTAAAGGAAGGGAAGAGAAGAGAGAGAGAAAGAGAACAAGGGAGGAGGGACCAGCGTCCACCGAGGACACAGAACCTGCAACAGCAGTGCCTTCAGGGAGGCAACAGCCCATCAATTGGGAAGTTTCCGAGGCAGAACTCGGGTTAATAGAATCCTGAGAGATGGAGAAGGTACCTCCCTCTGGCTCCTAACCTCTAAAAGCCCCCCCCATTACCGTTTTCTAGGAGAACCCAGAGGGTTTGGGGGGGGGAGAGAGGGGATCCCACCTACTAACATCTACCCGGAGAGGGAGAAAGGAAAGGAGAAATAACAATAGGGAAGCGGAGGGTTTCTGTCCTCCCCAGGCCCCACCTCATCCAGGACCCAAGTGTCGGCGGATCCCAAGGGGCTAGCCAACCCTGGAGATCAAGCCCAGGACAAGGGGGAGGGGTCCATGAAAAGTCCCCCCCATTGGGCTAGAAAGAAGCCATACTTGGTCTCCTCCGAAGAGCTTTTCAGATGTCTCCTAGGGAGGAGGCCCCAAGGAGAAGAAGGGTGGAACCAAATAGGTCCCAGAGGAGGAGGGTGAGCAGGGAGGTAGCATAGCCCAGAGACTGAGGCCTTGTGAGGGGAAGGTGGGTGAGATTCAGTGATGAATGGTGAAGATACACAGGAAGATCAAGAATTACGGTATGTACGAATGGGGTCCAGTAGTTCCCTGAGAGAATAGCATCCCTCATCCCCCTGTGGGGGATACATGGGGGGGGGGAGAGACTCTCCACCAGCCAGTTAGGCCTGGAACTGATCAAGGCAGTGTCCCCCGTCCCCTGGGGAAAGAAAGGCACCCCTGCAGTTCCCGTCTCACACTGCAGGAGAAAAGATGGGTCCCCGGAAGGAGAAGGCAATTAACCTACGCCGGGCCAAGGGTGACAGCCTCGAAAGGTGAAGCCATGCCGTCCGCCTGATGCAGATTGCTGTCCCTGCAAGTCATGAAGCAGCTTCAGTGGCGTCGTAAGAGGCCCTTGACTGGTGCCCTGCCGGCTCCAGACCTATAGCAGAGAGGGCTATGGCTTGCCAGGTGGCCTCTGAATTGGGCAGCGATGCTAGCGCCTGGCCCAGCATCACCCACAGATGCCTGTTATAAGCAGTGTGGTGCGCCTGATGTGAGACAATGGACAGTATCATCCGCGCAGAGGAGAAAACTCTCCACCCCAGACGACTGAACTCTGCAGAGTCAGGATCTGGGGGTTGGTTGTGGACCAAATATCTATGTCCAGTAGGGGTGTCCAGATGCATCAATCCTGAAGTGGGATGAGGCAAAGAGCCTGGCGACCCCTGGGGTGCGCAATACCACCGCTGGCAGTCCATGAGGGCTGGAACTGTTGGAACTGTGGCATATGGAAGCTGCCAGGTGCTGTACGACGTCTCCTGGAAGGGACTTGGTCAGGAGGGGACCACCAAATGGTATGCCCTGAACTTGCCCAAGAAGACCTGCATCAAAAGCTCGGTATTGCGACAGGCCAAATAGGAAATATGAACGTCCCTGACCAGCCTTGCCAGGAAGCGCTGATACTGGACCTGATCAGTGTCAAGAGGATATGTGGACATAAGACTTCTCTTCATCAGGGGAGGAAGATGAGGAGGCCGAGGAACTTGCAGAGCCAGACTCCAGCTGCAGAGGGGGAACTGGTCGAAAGATCTGTTCGTCCATGGCCCTAACGTACTGGGGGAAGTCCGCAGCCCAGGATCTGAACTGTTCCCAGGTCAAAGCCCTGAAGGACCAACATGGCCTGGGAGAGGAGGAGCTGGACACAAAGGCACAGGAGAACCTGTCACCATACAATGTGCCTCTGCCAGGGCTGGAAGACCCAAAAGGCGATCCTGGCATAACAGGGAATCCGCAGGACTGCAAAGTCACCGTCCTATTGAGAAAAGTAAAGTGGTTAGGACTGTGCCCTATAGGGAAAACTTCCCTATGAAGAGACCGGGGCCGCATGGATCCAGAACGGCGGGTCCCAGCCCCATCCAACGAGGACTCCCCCAAAGGAGATGAGAGAGAGAGAACCCGGGCTCAGCACTGTGGCTCCTCCCCAGGCCACGGAGGGCCACAGAGGGGTGCCACTGCCCCATGCCCCGTCCCCTCAACCCCGCCAACTCAGAAAAAGACCTCTTCCTCGCACCCTGTGCCAAAGAAACCCCTAACTCTACAGACTCCCCACGGAGAGTCTCAGAGGAGGGGGATTCGGTCTTGGCCTTGAGAGAGATGATGGCACCAGGGACAGCAGCCGAACCCTCTCCAAAAGCCCAGACCACCATATCCATAACAACGGGACCGCCAGTCCACATTTACCCCCGGTCGTCGTGGGCCTCAGTCACCGGAGCCGCAGGTGGGGGCACCTGTGGAGGTGCAAGAGTGCTGAGCCGTGGAGAACCCTCCGACTACAAGGAGTCAGGCCACCAGTCTGGATCAGCCTCTGAATCATCCGGCTCCGAAGAGGAGACGATCCAGAAGAGCTCCAGACCAGCGGCCCCAGGGCTCTCCCGCTGGGCCGGCCATGCACCCCTTGCAGCGCCGCCCCAATCGCCAGAGCCGTGAAAGGCTCTGGGGTGGCGCCAGGAACACCCCGCAGCCATGGGCCACGTCAATAGAGGAGCCTGCACCTCTGAAGAGGCGACTGCCAGAGCAGTATTCCTGGCCTGGCCCCGAGTGGAGCCAGACCAGACCTCCAGCACCGCGGTAGAGACCTCCTCCATGGCAAGACTGGAGAAAGAGGAGGCCTCCTCTTCACCAGACCATATAGGCCTGGGAAGAGACCCAGAGGAAGGGCCGAGGGTCCTAAGCTTGGACCAGCGAGAGCGACGACGTCCCTCAAAATTTGGCGGAGCCCTGCTGACCTTCAACGCGCAGTGCTCCAGAACGCGGCGGTCCATAGATAAGCAGGCATCGCAGATGTCCATGTTGTGCTGGGGTCAAAGGCAGGTGAGGCAAACATCATGCTGGTTAGTAACAGAGATTTGCAGGCCGCAGGGACACCGACGCATAGGAGGCCATCCCGTTTTAGACTAATGTTTCTTGTCCTGAGGACCAGGCATGATGTTACTGTAACTAAACTTTCAAAAACAGAAAAGACTCAACACCATTAATAAAAAGGAAAGATCTTACTGGTAACTTGACAAACAGCACCGAGTGAACAGCAGAACCGAGGCGGAGTTGAGCGGTGTCAGGTACTGAAGCTAGGTGTCGAGAAGGACGGCTCCGAGAAGCGACTCAGAGGCTTCATAGGTTGACACCGCCAAACTAGGCCACAATGGTGCAGATAAAAAGGCAAGCTGCAGGCGAGGTGCTGTCTTTACAGCGGGAGAAGCAGAACTGAGGTGGAGGAAGAGTCAATGGCCATTACTGGCCAACCTGCGAGCACCACGCAGTGCGTCGGCCTCATGGGTGGCTCCGGCTCCTCCCTCCTACAAAAAAAAAACCTCCCGCGGGGTGCCTGCTTGTCTCAGGCCAATCACCCACCAGTGATGAATGGTGAAGATTGACTCAGGAAAGATTTTACTAATACAACATTTCTACGCGGTAATTCAGAATGTTACACAGCATTAAAATAGACAGAGAGTATAATAAAACAGCAGTAATACACAGCATTACAGAGTAGTAACAACATCAAGACTGATACAATGGAATGAGCAGTAGGTAAAGAGATACAGGAGCAGTGCACAGGTGCGAGACAGAGTACATAAAACAACAACAAGGCGATCACAATCAGCAGTTCATAGGACAAACAGGCAGTAAGAGCTGGTGTTGAATCAGGACGGGGTGCAGGGGGTAGGGAGAGGAGGCATGGAGAACTGGTAAATTAAGGGGAAGTGACAGAGACATGGGGGCAGACGCCTCATCTGACCTTGGCCCCTTCACCGCCCCAACCTCATTAGCACACTAAGGAGGTGTGAACTGCAATGATACAGGATCGTTCAGTTTAGTTATTCTGACCATTTTCTTCTCTTTCCCCCACTTCAAGTCCTGTCTGCCCAATAATCCTGCGGTCCCTGCTAATTCTGCTCTCCTATCCCAGACTCGCCCGCTCTCTTGGCGATCTCTGTCTCTTTCACTCGTAGCGTCAGTAACGCGGGGAGAGTAAGTGCAACAAGTGGGCTCTGGAATTATTTTGGTTTCATTATTTGGGCCACTCATTAACCAATAGCCGGGGTTTTTACTGTAAGAGAAGAGCTCTTTGGGGGTACCGGACCTCATGCTACCATGAGTTAGTGACTGCACAGAGCATGTGAGCAAAGCAATTCAGAAAGTATGTGACTGGAAGCATCAATGATCAGAGATAACGGCAGAGGGAGAAAGGTACATGTATAGAAAACAATAATAATAATGATAATATTTTATTTGTATTGCGCCTTTCAAATACTAAGGCGCATTCCAGTAAAATACGATACACACAAGGTACACAAACAGCAATACAAAGAACTACTAAAAACACATACAACAATTAATCAGTAACACTATAGGCCCTTCCCCATAAGAAGGATTTGAGAGCCTGTTTAATAGACGGTGCAGTGGTCAGTGTGGTCGTTAAACTGAGGGAGTAAACCGTCCGTTCGTCAACACTGCTTACCACACTGAATAGCTGGCAAAGTGTGGACTGAATAAAAATGATTAGAGAAAACGGCAGACGGAAAAAGGTATAGTAAAGCATAATGTACAATTCTGACTAGCGAGTTGCTCTGAATCCTAAATTTTCTTAGCGGGTATCCATCTGAGCTGTGAATAGTTATTCTGAAATCTTCACACTACCAGCCTTTGATCAACTTTTACCCATTCAGCAGCCACTCAGGAAAGTGTGTTATTATACTGCAATCATGTGGCCTAATGCGGCATTACGGCAGCCGGCATACAGGAACAGCCGGCTTAAAGGAATATTTTTCTTGAGCAAACAGGATGTGATTATAAGCGGGCTCCACTACATTGTAGTAACCACAGTCATGTGACTGGATTCTACCAATCACAGTGCAAGATTTCTCTTACCCATTTTACAAGCTAGAAATAATACCCGACACTGTGGGTGACAGTGGGCCACACCAGATCGCCCCAGGGGCATAATGAGGCCTGATGCCACAGGCAGAGGGCCTTATAGCCCCTGGAAGGTACAATATAGCCCATACCACCCACCCTGGAGGGTATTACTGTGCTTAGAAAGTGGCATTTGGGCTGTGTTTTAGTGAAAACTTAACATCAAAAGAAAAAAGAGTTTAGATAGCATAAACTAATAATATTTTTTGCAATGTAATCCTTCTACTGCTGCCACTGGCAGTAGAGGGTGCTGCTTTGTTTTCTAGTGTGCCAAACGTCTAAGGACTTCTGATTAGTCCTCTGGTTACAGCAGCAGTTATAATGAAATGGCTCTATTTTTTTTTGTTACATTTATTACAAAGAAACACAGAATTTGACAGCAGATAAGGACCGCCTGGCCCACCTAGTCTGCCCATTTTCCCTACCTGATTCATATAACACAGATCGCAAAAGAGTCAAAAAGTCAGCAGCTTCAAATACCGCGGTATCACCCCTGACTCCTCCCTCTCCTACCACGAACATGTCAATTTAGTCTGCAAATCAGTCAATACCAAAATTGGTCTATTTTATTGTCACAGGTCTTGCATGACATCCAATGCCCTCCGTCCAGCTGTAACCAGCTCAGTGCTGTCTGTAGTTGACTACGACATCATTATCTATGGCTTTGCAACTGACACCGTGCTACACAGAGTTAAGGTCGCACTCAACAAAGCTTGTCGCCTAATAGTGGGAGGGCACAGGCTCACCCACACCTGCGACCTCTACGATCAAGCAAACTGGCTAAACTTTAATGGCCGCTTTCACTACCAGACCCGTCTACTGGCAAAAAAGATTACCTTGGGCCTCTCCCCACCATCGGCACAGCATCTCCTCACTCCCGTCCCAACACCCCGGGCTACCAGAAGCTCCACTAAGGCCTCCTTCCGAATCCCGCTCTGTAGGTCAGCCCTGGGGCAGAGAGCATTCATGTATAGGGCCCTGTATGGACATCGACCTGCCTCTAGAGGTCGTTTCTGTACCAAAGACTGGCCCCTTTAAACTAAAACTCCGGCAGTGCCGCCTTGAAATAAACAACTGTGACTGCTCTTAGCCCCTCTTCTTCTTTGCCATGTTGCCGACTACCATGACCCGACTACCTGAAAGATCTCCTGACTCCCTACTCGACCAATCGCCCCCTCTGATCCGCTGATGGGGGATTGCTGGAGATTCCCAGGGTTCGTCTTAAAACATCTGGAGCGCGTGCTTTTTCATTTGCAGCACCAACCCTGTGGAATTCTCCATCTCATCGGTTAAGAGAATGCCTGACCGTCAGTAGTTTTAAATCTTTGTTAAAAACGTATTTATTTTCACTGGCTTTCCCAGACTGATTTAAAATGTATACTGCTGTTTGCTTGCATATTTGTGGTTTATACTTTGCACAGCACCTTGATATTGAAAGGCGCTATATAAAGATTTGCTTGCTTGCTTTCCTGCTCACCCTCGATTTACTTTCTTGCACTGACAAAGTCATCTTAGACAGCTACAGCCTCTTTCCCTTTTAGCCCTTATCCCTCTCTCCTGTCTTCTTACCCCCCCCCTTGCCACCCTCTCTCTCTCTTCCTCCCTGGCCCTCCTGCCAGTCTAGGGGGACTGACGAGAGCCGTTTTCCCAGGGCGTAACTTTCTTCTCGGACTCCGATTACTCTACCCATTGTACCAGAACTGTTTAATCAGCTGCAATGCACACGCTTCTCCATTTATGCACTTGTCTCAGTCCTACTCTCATATGTTGTTTTAACCTACAGTATTTCTCACGTCTCCACTACCGTGATGTATATTTGCCACTCATGATATTGCACCTTTATTTATCTATTCAGTCCTGCTCTCTTAAGCTATTGTGATATTGTCTGACGTGCTTTTCTACTTCCAATAATTATATTCACCATTTTTGTTACTGTAAGCTTATCACAGCTGTCTGCTCCCTGACCAGTTGTACCCTAGTTTTAACTTACTTGTATTGTAACTGCCTTGTCTCTTGTATTGCAACTGTAATTTTTGCACTGTTTTTTTATGCTTTGTACCACTGACGTGGAGCCTTTGTAAATGAGTCTCTGACTCCAAGGTTTGTAATTCCGAGATTCAAATAAATAAAAGAAAAGAAAAAAATTACTCACCTTAGTAATCTTGTTTCTTCTAAGGGAGTCTTACTGTATTCTGACTAATGCAGTATGGTCTCACCATAGGACTGCCCCGGAGCTGAAATGGTTAATAAAACCTATGCAAATGATGGAATGCTAGGCTCGAGCTCGGTTTTCAAACCACTGTCCTTGGCAAACATTCTCTAACCATCAGATTCTTACGAAGCATGCACTAAGCAGTTTCCTCTTAATTGAGAATAAAATAACAACAATAAGAATAATAATAGTTATAATATTAACAATCATGAAAAACCTTCCTGTGCCAGAAATGGCAGGAGAAAATAAGTGGGAATTACCCGTTTCAAATATCTCCAAAGAACCTAGGCATCCCAGAAGACATGAGTCACAGATGCCCAAAAATAAAAAACAGTATATACTCCCTAGGTTTACAACAACTGTAGCACAGCTGTAATGCAGTGACCATGGGTATCAGAAGGGGAGGAAGGGAGGGAGCTCAGAATACAGTAAGATTCCCTTAGAAGAAACAAGATTACTAAGGTGAGTAATTTTTTTCTTCAAACCCCAGGAAATCTTACTATATTCTGACTAATGCAGATTACCAAGCAGTGCCTTTGGAGATGGGCCTATAACCTATTTAGGAAACGGGCTCTGCAGGACTGCTGTGCCAAACCTGGCATCACCTCTGGCTTGAACGTCCAAACAGTAATGTTTTGTAAATGTGTGGACTTTTTTCCAAGTTGCAGCTTTGCAGATATCTACTAGGGGAATGTCTCTAGCAGCTGCTAAGGAAGCTGCAGTACCCCTGGTTGAACAGGCCCTGAGGCCTGCAGGTGGTTCCCTACCCACCTTGCCATAACAGAATTGGATACAGGTTATAATCCACCTGGCAATGGATTGCTTTGTGACAGGTTTGCCTTTCCCTACCTCTCCAAAGGTAAGGAAGAGCTGTGTTTGATTCTGTCTGTGACCCTCTGTGTGGTCAAGATAGTAGCTGACTGCCCCCTTTACATCGAGGCAGTGCAGTCTACGTTCACCTGAAGTGGAATGATCTGTAAAGAAGACTGGCAATGTAATTGACTGGTTAAGGTGGAAATCAGATACCACCTTAGGCAAAAACTTTCTATTAGTTCTAAGAACTATCTTGTCCCTGTGGACTGCAATATATCCTGGCTCTGTGGATAATGCCTGGAGTTCACCGATTCTCCTGGCAGAGGTAATGGCAACCAGGAATACAGTTTTCCAAGTCACATATTTCAGGTCTGCTGAGGACATGGGTTTGACTGGAGGTTGCATAAGCTGAGCAATGCAAATATTCAGGTCCCATATGGGAGTAGGCTCCCTATGAGGTGGGTGTAAATGTAGCAGCCCTTTAAAGAATTTTTTGAACACTGGCTTTGAAGCCAAAGAGAAGGAAGAAGCTTACCCTGCTGATAAATAAACTGAAATAGCTGCTAAATGCACCCTGAGAGTGGAAATAGTTAAACCTGTGGAGTGCAAATGAGCCACATAGTCCAAGACAACAGAAATATTAGCTTGAGAATGATCCAGGCCTCTGCCCTGGCACCAAAAGGAAAACATTTTCCATTTAGATGCATACGTTTTCTTAGTAGAGGGTTTTCTGGAAACTCTTAGTATATCCATAACCCCTTCTGAAAGATGCAAGTCAGCATACTCTAGGTCCTCAAGAGCCATGCCTTGAATCTGAGGGATAATAGGTTGGGGTACATGATTCTGCCCTGAGAGGAGGTCAATAGATTGTACCTCCTGGGAAGACTGATTGGCTTGGCTACTAACGCTGAGAGAAGTATGGAGTACCAAGGCTGCCTGGCCCAGTCTGGGGCAATGAGAATCACTGAAGCTGGTTGAAGCCTGAGTTTGTTCAAGACTTTCAGCAGTAAAGGGAATGGAGGGAAAGCATACAGGAACTTCCCTGTCCAATTCAACAAAAGTGCATTCAAATAAATTGTGCCCCAGGTGGGAGGTCTGCAACACTACTCTGGGAGCTGGTAATTGTCTGGAGCTGCAAACAAATCCACTTCTGGAGTGCCCCACCTCCTGAAAATGGTCTGTAAGACCTGTCTGTTCAGTGACCATTCGTGATGATTTTGGTTCATCCTGATGAGTGCATCTGCCAGGACATTGTCCTTGCCCGGGAGATGAACAGCTGAAAGGGACACCTTCAGAGAATAAGCTAGTGTCCAAATTCTCATAGCTTCTGTGTAAAGAGGGGCTGACCTTGTGCCTCCTTGTTTGTTTATGTAGTACATGGTGGTTGTGTTGTCTGTTCTGACCTGAATCACCTTCCCTACCACCTGAGTGGCAAAAGACTGAAGGGCTAGAAGAACCGCTCTGAGCTCTAGTAGACTGATGTGCAGAAGGGATTCCTGCTTTCCCCACATGCCGTGGGCAGTGTGATCCCCCAGATGTGCCCCCCACCCTAGAAGGGAAGCATCTGTGGTAAGCACCAGAAAATGGGACTGCTGTAGGAAAGGTACCCCGTGTCTGAGGTGCTCCCTCACCTGCCACCACTGCAGAGCCTGAATAAGGGTGGTCGTGACTGGGACCAGCTTTGATAAGGGATCTTTCTTTTGGGACCAGTACTCCCTGAGATGAAACTGGATGTCTCTCATCTGGAACCTAGCTCCTGGGATGGGTACAGTGGAGGCTGCCATGTGCCGTAACAGCTGCAGGAAATGCCTTGCTGGTCTGGGAACATGTAGGGAGAAAGACCTGGCTATTTGAACCACGCCGTCCACCCTGTCTTGAGGAAGGTAAGCCATTCCTGTTCTTGTATTTAATTCTGCCCCTATGACCTGGAGCAACTGCACTGGTTCTAGGACACACTTCTTTTGACTGACTAGGAACCTCAGGGAGGACAAGGTGGCCTGAGTGCTTGAGAGTGCCTCTCTGACCTGTTGCTGTGACTGTCCTACAATGAGCCAGTCATCCAGATAGGGAAACACTGACACTCCTAACCACCTTAAGTGTGCTACCACGACAGCTAGGCATTTTGTGAATACCCTTGGAGCAGATGTTAATCCAAAGGGCATTCTCTGAATTGATAATGGCCTGATGGCAGCCTGAATCTGAGGTACCTTCTGTGAGACCTTCTGATTGGGATATGGACGTGAGCATCTGTTGGGTCCGGGGAAGCTTGCCAGTTTCCCTGCCTTAGAGTAGGTATAATGGTGAATAGAGTGACCATCCTGAATTGTGGCTTTGCCAGATGCTTGTTCAGGTATCTGAGGTCCAGAATGGGACACCACTCCCCTGTTTTCTTTAATGTAAGGAAGTACCTGGAATACAGACCCTTGCCTTTTTGAAGGGCAGGGACTGGCTATACTGCCTGAAGTAACAGAAGGGATGACACTTCCTTTTCCAGTAGGGCTGTTTCTGATGGGGAAGAAGGCATGAAAGCCTTTGATCTTAGCCTTGGTTTGGTCTTGAAGCCAAGTACCAAACCCTTGTCCACTACTTCCAGAACCTACTTGTCTGTGGTGATGTTTTTCCATTCCTGGAAATAGTGGGCCAGTCTGCCTCCTACTGGCCGTGGAGAGGCGACCGGGCAGTCTGTTCAGGGAGTCTGTTTTGGTTGGGCTACTGGCTGGACAGTGGGGCTAGTACGGCTAGTGCCACTCCTGCCCCTTCCCCTAAAGTATCCTCTGGGCTGATACTGGGGAAAAACTTGGGTCTGGAAATAAAGCCTGTAAGGAGTCCTGTCCCTGCCATTCCTAGAATGGTGCCTCTGAGGGTTGGCAGTTCTCTCCTTTGCTGCTGCACTTTTGTAAGCAGCCTTGTAGTCATCTATTTTTTTTG
The DNA here is from genome assembly GCA_016271365.2 of Neoceratodus forsteri. Lineage (NCBI taxonomy): Eukaryota > Metazoa > Chordata > Ceratodontiformes > Ceratodontidae > Neoceratodus > Neoceratodus forsteri. The sequence continues at coordinate 7,708,905 of CM057458.1, forward strand.
TATATGCCTCTGTTGGTTGTCCAAACAGAGAGACAGGGTCACATGGAAAATTTAAAGCCTTATTCTGTGTGTCCTGTGAGAGGTTAGTGGTTCTCAGCCATGCAAACCTTCTCAAGGACAACTGGTGAAGCCATTTGTCTGGATGCAGTGTCATTTGTATCCACTGCCATCCTAAACTGTGTTTTTGAAGCTTCAATGCCCCTCTTAACTGCTTCCTCCAGGTCAGCAGTCACTGGAGGGGGAACAGACTTGGCAATTTCCAGTACAGTAGACTACACAGATTTTTGGTATCTGGCTAAATATGCCATATAGGATGCCTGCCTGATGGACAGGGAGGATCCCAAATAAACCTTTTTTGCTACTGAGTCCATCCTCCTGGAGTCTTTTTCAGGAGGGTGGGAAGCCAGAAGGATGCCAGTTTGTCACAAACTGCAGCCTGTACCACACCTTCATGGCTGGGGTGCCCAAACAAAAACTCGGCCCGGACTTATCCACCCAGTACCTCCTGTCCACTTTCTTATCTGTTGAAGGGACAGAAGTGGGAATCTAAAATTTTCATAGTCTGCTTCCTTAAAGATTTGTGCAGTGGAAGGAGCAGTCTTTTTGATGGAGGAATGTCCATCATTTCTTTACAGTCCTCTTCTTCCTCATCTTCCAGAGACTCACGGGATGGGAGGTCAAGAGACTGGGCAACTTGCTTCATAAAAGCAAAGTATGAGGAAAAGTCCTCAGTTCCCTTATTAGGGGAATCAGGCCTGTGGGGATCAGGAGAGATGTCTGGCTCTATAGGCTCATCATAGTCATCATCTCCATAGTCCTCCTCTGGATCTTCATCAAGACCAGTATCATCATAATGTTCCCCACCTTGGTCTATTAAACTGGGGACTTGTGAACCGGGGGTTGATGGAACCGGCTGCTTATCAACCAGAACTGGTGATTGTAAAGACTGAATAATTCTGATCACGTTCACGATCTCTTCAGCAGAAGGAACCGCTGTTAGGGTCGGTTGCGGTTCCTGGTGCTTTTTTTTTACGTTTTTTCTTAACCACGACGGCCGGTTCAGCAGCCTTATCCGCGGTTCTCTTTTTTGTGGAACTATCACCCCTGTCACAGGGCAGTCCCTCCGGTTCGGTAGTCTGTTCGGTAGCTGGGTTAGCGGCCTTATCCGACATTTTTTCCTTTAGTCTCTTTAACCTTCTATCAACTGCAGACTGAGGAAAATTAGAACAGATCTCACAGTCTGTCTGAAGGTGGTCAAACCCCAGACAGAACAAACAAAGTAAGTGAGGATCAGCCTTTGCAAACAGTTCTCCGCACTCTGAACAGTGCTGGAAACCTGTGGGTCCTGTTCTCTTTTCTGGTTTCCGTGACATAAGAAACAGTATTAAGAAAAAAAACAAAACATTTTTTTTTTTGGTCGGTTGTTACACCGTAAAAAGAAAAGTACAGTTACGTAAGAACTTACTGTAACAGTAGATCTTCGAGAACAGCTCTTGCAGCAGGTTACACCATTAGGACTGAAGCCGCCAGGCGTCAGGAACCCACGGAAAAAATTCTAGCTAGCTATCTTCAGCGGGGACCGCCCTCGACGTCGGTCCCGCCTCCGACGTCAGGCGTAGTACATAAGGGGGCAGTCTCGCCAGATTCCTCAGTTCTCCCGCCAGAGACTTCCAGCCGCAGGCTGACATTGAAATGGGAGACCGAGGATCCACCGTCAGAAGACAAAAGGGAATAAATCCCTGTTAAAAAAGGCTTAAGTCATGCCTCCTCCAAGGGGGAAGGTGGGTGGGAAGGTACCTGTTGCAAGAGCTGTTCTCGAAGATCTACTGTTACGGTAAGTTCTTACGTAACTGTACTATCTTACTTCGAGACACAGCTCTTGCAGCAGGTTACACTATTAAGACTGATTGCCAAGCAGTAGCGCTTGCAAACACTCTGGGAGGAGGAAACTAGAAAGTTCATTCCAGGTCCTGATTCTAGGACAGGAGACCCTGTAGCACAGCCAGGCCGAAGTCGGCTCTTCGCCGTGAAGCGATGTCCAGGCTATAATGCCTGATAAAGGTATGTACAGAGCTCCAAGTGGCTGCAGCACAAATGGCAGAAGTGGAAACGTTTCGAAGTGCTGCAAAGGAGGTGGCCACTCCCCTAGTGGAATGGGCCCGGATTGATCCCGGGAGGGGCTTTTGTTTGATATCATAACAGTATGATATGCACTGGACAAGCCAGCGAGACAGGGACTGTTTGGATACTGGTTGGCCCATCATCCTTTCAGTAAAGGAAACGAAAAGTTGCTCCGATTTACGAAGCTGCTTAGTTCTGCTCAGGTAGTACCTTAAGCTGTAGTGAACATCCAGGGTGTGGAGCAGCGCCTCTCCTCTATTAGAATAATTAGGGAAGTAGACAGGCAGGTCAATGTCCTGATTGAGAGAGAGTGTGGAAACCACCTTAGGCAAGAATTTAGGATTTGTCCTCAGGGATACTCTGTCCCGGTGGAAAATTAAATAAGGCTCCTTACACATGAGAGCATGAAGCTCAGAAACTCTTCTTGCTGACGTAACAGCAACTAAAAACAACGTTTTCCACGACAGAAAACGCAGCTCGCAATCAGCGGCAGGTTCAAAGGGGGGAGCGTGAGTTGCTCCAGGACAAAGTGCAAATCCCATGGAGGCACTGGATCCTTAATGGGCGGCCTAAGATGTAACACCCCTCTCAAGAATTCTCAACAGGCATCTAATTGTGCCACTGTGTGCTGTCCAACCGGTAGGTGATAAGCTGAAATGGCACAGAGGTGCACCTTAATAGAGGAGTAGGCGAGACCCGAATGGAAAAGGGAGAGCAGGTACTCTAACACCGCTTTCACCGGACAACCTAAAGGGGAAAGGCCGCATGACTGCGACCACAGACAAAAGCAGCGCCATTTCATGGCGCACGTCTATCGTTCGCACTCTGGCTGCAGAAAGAACTTCCGCAACCTCTTGCGAGACCGTGTCATAAAATGGCTATGTCTCTAGGAGCCAAGCATGCAGGTTCAGTGAGCGTAAGTCGGGTGGACCAGTGAACCCTCTTCCTGAGACAAGAGATGGGAGCTGAATGGCAGCGGGAGCGAGGTTCCGGGATAGCTGTATAGTAAAGGGAACCAGATCTGTCTGGGCCAGAAAGGGCCACCAGGATCATTGTTGCATGCTCCTCGCAGTTTGAGAAGAACTCTCTGGATCAACGGGAAGGGAGGGAAAGCGTAGAGGAATCTGTCCGCCTAGGAGAGGGACAACGCGTCTTGCCAGAAAACACTAGGCCCTGGATCTAGCGAGCAAAAACTGGGCAGTTTTGCGTTGGATGGGGAAGCGAACAAGTCCAATTCTGGAGTTCCCCATTGAAGAAACAGATCCTCTGCTACCTCCTGAAGAAGTTCCCACTTGTGGACTCTGGCCTGGGAGCGGCTCAGGCCGTCTGCAATTGTGTTGTCCACCGCGGGAACATGTACTGTGATCAGGTTTGCGCCGTGTCGGATTACCCAATCCCACACCCTCATGGCCTCCCTGCAAAGGGGGTAAGAGTGTGCGCCTCCTTGTTTGTTGAGGTAATACATCACCGGCGTGTTGTCTGTCTGTGGCAGGAGAGTACTCGGCGGGATCTCTGACTGAAATGCCTGCAGGGCATAGAAGACCGCCCTCATCTCCAGAACGTTGATATGAAGGTGAGCCTCCTGAGGTGTCCACGTTCCCCTGGGACTTCACCCCATCCAGGTGTGCTCCCCACCCTAGTCCTGAGGTGAGGATTACCTCCGGAGACGGCGCTATAAATGGGACACCCGTAGAGAGTGTCCCTGGGTCTAGCCACTATTGCCAGTCTCGAATCACAGCGTTCGTGATTCTGACCGGATGCTGCATATGGTCTTGCCTTTGATCCCATTGCACCTTGAGCATCCACTGAGTTACCCACATGTGGAGCCTTGCGAAAGGGACGGTCGGAATGGCCGCAGCCATGTGTCCGAGCAAGCGAAGGACCGACCTGGCTGGGACGGTCCTGTTCGACGAAAGCTCCCTGATGAGGGATCTGATGCGCTCCGCTCTGTCGTCTAGAAGAAATGCTCTTCCCTGAACGGGTCCAGGACCGCGCCTATGAACTGCAGTTTCTGCGACGGTACCAGAAGAGACTTCTCGTAATTGATCAAGATGCCCAGAGACAGAAACAGATCCTGGGTACTCTGGATAGCCAATAACAACGCCTCTCTGGAGGCAGCCATGAGAAGCCAATCGTCCAAGTACGGGAACACATAATGGCCCTGTCTCCTTAGAGATGCGGCCACGACTGCCATACATTTGGTAAAGACCCTGGGAGCCGATGACAGTCCGAATGGAAGTGCTCGGAACTGAAACTGGTGGGCGAGAAACTCGAAGAACAGGAACCTCCTGTGCGCCTGAGCTACAGGGATGTGCAGGTATGCATCCTGCATGTCTAGGGACGCCAAAAATGCATCCCTCTTTAGCATGGGAATAAGACCCGGATGAGTCACCATGTGAAATCTTTTGTAGGCGACTGACATATTGAGGTCACTGAGGTCCAGAATCGGACGGAGGTCCCCTGTTTTCTTTGGAACCAGGAAGAAGTGGGAGTAGTACCCATATCCTCTCTGGTTCTCTAGGATATAGTCTGTCGCACCCTTTTGCAGGAGCGCGAGTATTTCTTGCCTGATCAGAGGCTTGTGCAGACCCGAGTAACAGGAGAGCAGAGGAGGCCTCGAGGGTGGCTTTTCTGCGAATTCTATAAAGTGGCCTCTTTCAACCAACTGAAGAACCCACCGGTCGGTGGTTATAGACTGCCATCCTGGCAGGTACTTCACAATGCGACCCCCGACCTTGATGTCCCATTGATCCTGAGGGGCGGGGGCCGGAAAGGAGTCAGGCTGTGGCGGCAGAGGGGCCTGCGGGCTGGGCCGGTTTAGCAGGGCGTTGACCTCGGCCCACGGGCTGTCTACCCTGGGCTCTACGGGAACCGGAGCCCCTCTGTTGTGGACCGGTGCGGGACTGTTGTCTCTGTGCCCGTCCACGAAAATGGCTTTGGTTCCTACGAAAGGAACTAAGCCTCGGTCGGTACATTGCCTGGACCGACCTCACCGCCTTCCCAGCCTCTTGAAGCTTGGTGATGACCCTCTCAGAGGGCTCACCAAAGAGAACCTCTCCCTCAAATGGGGCGTCCATGATGTTTTTGTGGACGTCCGGGGTAAAGCGGAGACACGGAGCCAAGAGTGTCTCCGGAGGCATACACCTGAAGCTGCTGCTCGGGCCGAGGAGTCCACGGAGTCATACGCTGCTCGTAGCACTTGGGTCCCCAAGTCCAAACACGTCCGGAGGAGCTGCAACATCTCCTCCTTCTGCTCACCTTCTGGCAACTTCTCAGCCAGATCCAGACCCTGCTCCCACAAGGCATTTTGGAACTGCACCATGTGGGTCAAGTAATTCAGGGATCTGATGGCGCAAGCAGCGGAAGCATACGTGCGCCTACCCATAGCGTCCAGCTGTTTGGACTCCGGGTCCGGTGGCAGAGTGTTCAAATGTTGCGGTCTCTGGGACCGGTCATCAGAAGCTGTTATGACCAGAGAGTCAGCCTGAGGATGCTGAGCCAAGTACTGGTCTTCCCTTGGAGCCTTGTACAGGTGGTCAGCTTTCTTCGGCATCGCCGGGAGTGAATGTGGATGCTTCCACGCTGCCTTGGTGACGTCCACGAAAGTGTCTACCAAGGGTGGCACCACCACAGGCTTGGGGCCCTTCTGCCGAAGATATTTCGCAAGGCGTAGCCTTTCGGGGTCTAACTCTTCCGCATCCTATCCCATGTTCTCTTGGATGTGTCTCATGATGTCCGAGAACGAAGGGTCATCCGGAGGAGACCTTGGAAGCTCATGTGGGTCCGGAGAAGGGATGTGGAGGGGAGATGGGGATCTAGATCCTGTTGAAAACTCTGATCCCGTGTCCTCCGTCGAAGGCGAACGGCGGCGTCTTCTGGGTTTCTTAGGGCTGGGTGACCCAGAAGAGGATCTGGATGGAGGTCTACTTTTATCTGGTCTCCCCTTGAGGGATCCTGGGCTCCCGGGGAGGAGGTAACCGGCCTGCAGACCCGGATGGAGAAGGGGGCGCAGGAACCGGAGGAGTAACCAGCCTAGGAGGAGGAGGAGGTGGAGTGGGGACCACGTCCTTTTTGATGGTATCCCACCAGTAAGTGAAAAGCTCCTTAACCTCTGAGAAAGAAAGACCCGACGACGGACCGGGCGCCGGTGGTCGGTCGTCGGGTTCCGGCGTCGGCTCCACAGGGGCCTCGGGTTGCGGGGAGGGTTCCCTGGGAGGCTCGACAGGACCGGGGTCACCCGTCTGGTCCTCAGGCTGAGTTAACTCCTCCTCTGTAATGGTCTCCTGACCGACGTTGGTCGGAGGCGTCGGGGCCCTCTTCTCGATCCGGACAGGCACGGACGTCGGTCCCTCTACCGGCGTCCGGGGGTGCGTAGGCTTGGCCGGCGACGGTCGTCTGGCGGTCGACGGCTCTGGGGACCTGTGGCGAGAGGCTGATGTCGGGCGGGTCGACGGGTCCGACGGTCTCTTAAGAGAGGTGAGCTCCTTGCTCTTCCGCTGGGGAGGAGGAGGCAAGGAGGCAGACCTGACGTCGGGTTCAGAATGGCGGGAACCCGACTTGTGGTGATGGTGGCGGTCCCCCGACTTGACCAGGGCCTTGGAAGACGAAGGAGGCCTGGAAGTCTTGGCCTGAGAAGAGGAGCTTGAAGATTTTCTCACCACAGCAGGGGGAGGCTGAGAACTGGCCCGGAAGGCGAGTGTCGGACCTGGAGCCGAGCTACGAGAATCAAAGGCCCTAGGCGGGGACCTGGAAGGGCCTTCTCTATGCCTCTCTGAATTTTCGGGCCTTCTCAAAGAACCCTTGGAGGCCATGGTCTTGAGTTGTTCCTCGAGCAGGAGCGCCTGTAGGAGCCTTCTGGCGGGGATCCGGGTTCTGCTGTTGAAGCCTAGGCAAAGAAGCAGGACCGGGTGGTCATGGTCTGGGCCTAAGCACCGGATGCAGGCCGAATGCGGATCCTTGAAGGGGATCTGCTTCCCACAGGCGCACTTCGAAGAATGACCGGAGGTTGGAGAGGACATCAGACGAAACTGACCGAAGAAAAAATGAATTTTCCAAAGGAAAAACTTTACCACGCGTCGCGCGCTAGAACTGTGAACCGAAGGGTCGAGACTTGCAAGTCGACAGCGGGAAAGAACTGGGGAATCTGGCGGGACCGCCCCCTTATGTACTAAGCCTGACGTCGGAGGCAGGACCGACGTCGGGGGCGATCCCCGCTGAAGATAGCTAGCTAGAATTTTTTCCGTGGGGTCCTGCCGCCTGCCGGCTTCAGTCCTAATGGTGTAACCTGCTGCAAGAGCTGTGTCTCGAAGTAAGATCCAGGCTTCAGAAGTATGTATCCAGGAGTTGCCCCGGTTGAAATAAGGGACCCACACACCGGGAAATTACTCCGGTATAAATTTTAAATAACTACTGACTATACTGAGTTGGAAAAACTAAACACTCACTACAAATATAAAAAGAAAACTTAAGGGAACTGTCGGTTTCCCCTCGGTTAAGGAACCAGGGAGAAAAACGACTACTTACCCTTTACAAACTAAAATCTAAACAATTACTACCTGAAAACCAAGGACAGTGATAAAAACACCAACTAAAACAAATTCACTAATATAAAACCAAGAAAAATAAACTTTCTTCAAGAGATGAAGGAGAGTTCTCCGGAGACGTCTTACTGAGGCAAGCGAAGTAAAGAATCTGACGGTTAGAGATTGTTTACCAGGGACAGTGGTTTGAAAATCGAGCTCGAGCCCTAGCATTCCATCATTTGCAGAGGTGCTATTAACCATTTCAGCTCCGGGGCAGTCCTATGGTGAGACCATATTGCATTAGTCAGAATACAGTAAGATTTCCTGGGGTTTGAAATCTGTGGCTTACCTTCTCTTTCCTATCACTAGAGTTCCTTTATATCTGTCTCAACCCCTACAAATGGGGGTTCCCAAAAAGTCTTCCTTGAGCTTGCCTAAATGTTCACTGTCAGGCTGGTGTCCTGCGTTTTAGCAGTTTAAATGTGATTACCAGAGCCTGTATAGCCCTGTGTACTGTCTCTTTAAGAGCTGCCTGATTGCAGCCTAAGTAATCTGAGAAGGAACTCTGCTGAAAGATGTAACTATTTGCTATTTGCTGAAAATCATTTAGCGTGATAATGATAATGTAGTTTGTCTAACCTGCTTTCTTTGTAGCAAGGACTGTTTTGTTTTGTCTCCACTATCTTGGTCCTGGACTGTAAATTGGACCAATCAGTTCTGGTGGGACCTAAAATGTAGCCGGACTACAGGAGCTGTCTGAAGTCAAAATCTGTAGGAATTGTAGTTTTGAACTTTTGCGCCTTTTTTGCGACTGAAGGAGGAGCTCTTGCTTTGACTGACAGCCAAATCAGCCAACCAAACATTTTGGATCTTGGGGAAGTCCCAGGCTGCTTGCAATTTTCAGTTAGTTCTGAGCTGGGAAGTGAAATGAGAAGAGCTCAAGTGTATTTTGGGCAGCAATCCTGAGTGGATTCTCATGGGAAAACTGTGAAAGGGCTGAGTTTTTGGCTTGCATGTCTACTGCTGCTCCCGAGAGGGAAAGAAGAGAATTATTTTGGACTAAATCCAAGTTTGTGTGACTAAAGTAAGCTACTGAAGTGGGCCAGGCTCAACCTGAAGAAGACCGAAGATTTTGCTGAATGCGATCGGCCTGTCAGGAGTTCCAGCTACCACTAAGCTCCCGGTGTGTGCAGAGACTTTGCAATTGTGACCGGGGAGCGCTTTGCCTGGTACAGTAGAATTCCCGTACATGTAAATGTGCTATGAGCTTCTAGTGGGTTGTGAGTTAGTTCCTCACTGTGTGAACTGTGTTCTGCTTGCTGGAAGCTGTATCCAGCCCAAAACGGACTGCATCTGAATTTGTCTCCAAGCGGTCTGGGCCTGCCAGACAGGCCCAGCCAGACTACCCACTGCACAGAGAAGCCATCGACGAGAGACCTGCCTGGGGATCAGCCCCCTGCTCCATGCTTGAACAGGAACGACGCCTCTGCGACTTCTGTGGGCCCTGCTTCTCCTGGCATTCCAGATCAACCACTTGCGGTCTCGATGTTCGTCCAGCCTGTGTCCAGTCTTGAGTATCGTGAGTAATTACCAAGGTAGCTCCCTGCAACAACAGCTTAATCTGAGTGTGTCATCTGATTGTCTTGTTATTTCGCTTCCTTTATGAACTGAGCCCTCTGGCTCCGGATTACAAATATTGTGTACTGAGCATGTTGTGTTTTCCATCACAGGGACCCAACCAGCTGCGACACCGGCCAACCCCGGGCATCAGTCCTGGCTAGCCCATCTCTTCTCCACCTGTGTATCCAGAGGTGTGACTGTGTGGGGGACTCAAAGCGCATGCGTAACTGCTTGACTGATATAACCTTTAAGCTAATTAACCTGATTTTGCCCCTCCCTTGTTCAAGTCCCCTGAATAAATCAGATCTAAATTTTTCTGCATGTAATCTGACTGTGGTTCCAGTTTGTGCTCAAATTACTGTACTGTTGCTCTTTGCTGTGCATAACCTTGTTTTACAGGGGGTCCCCAGGGTTGAGCCAGAGGAATCAGCCCTGGTGGTAAGTGCAAACAGTGTGGGTACTTGTGTGGTGTACCAGGGGTATTGTGAAAGTGATTATTGTACAGTGTTCAGGCCACTAGAGGGGAAAGAGGGGGGTTACAGTGTCCTGGAGGCTGTGCCCAGGTAAGCTTGACCACTATCAACCCTGACCTCCAGGTGGATGCACCCGTTTCAGAACGCAGGCCCCTTAACCTGCTACTAGCCAAGCAGGCAGGGGGTAGTAGCCCTTGGGATAGTGCCACCCAGGGGTTACATGTCCCATGCATTTTTGAATTCCCCTACCGTGTTTGCAGCGAGCCTGTTTCATGTATCCACCACCCTTTCTGTGAAAAAATACTTTCTTACGTTACCCCTAAGTGTACCCCCCCCCCCTCCTTATTTTCATATCATGGCCCCTTGTTCTTGAACATCTTTTTTTTTTTTAAATATGCTACCCTCTTGCACCTTATTTACACCCTTGAGGTATTTGAATGTCTCTATCATATCCCCCCCCTCGCGCCTCTCCTCCAGGGAATACATACTAAGATCCTCTAGTCTCCCCTCATATGACTTCCGGTGCAGCCCATGCACAATTTTTGTCAGCCTTCTCTGAACTGCCTCTAATCTGTCTTTGTCCTTCTGGAGATGCGGCCTCCAGAATTGGACACAGTACTCTAGATGAGGCCTCACCAATGTTCCGTACAGTGGCATCACCACCTCCTTTTTCCTGCTGGAGACACCTCTCCCTATGCACCCCCGCATCCCATAGGCTCTCCTCACAGCCTTCTCACGTTGTTTGATAACCTTTAGGTCATCAGATGTGATTACTCCCGGGTCCCTTTCCTATTTGGTGGCCATCAGTACCTCCCCGCTCTATATACTCCTCCCCTGCATTTCTGTGCCCCAAGTGCAAGATCTTGCACTTCTTTGCACTGAATCTTAGATGTCACACCCTTGACCACTACTCAAGCTTACTTAGGTCATTTCTCATTTTCTCCATCCCTCCTGGAGTGTCAGCCCTGTTACAGATCTTCGTGTCGTCTGCAAATAGACATACTTTCCCTTCCAGTCCTTCCGCAGTGTTGCTTATGAAGACATTAAAGAGGACTGGTCCAAGCACTGTTCCCTGCAGGACCCCACTGGTCACCCCTCTCTTCCGATCGAACTCCATTCACCACCACCCTCGGTATCCTATCACTCAGCCAATATCTGACCCAGTTTACCACCCTGGGACCCACTCCCAGGCTGCCCAGCTTGTTTACTAGCTGCCTATGTGGGATGGTGTCGAAGGCCTTACAGAAATCCAGGTAGGCTACGTCCACTGCCCCTCCCTGATCCACCTCCCAAGTCACTCAGTCAAAGAAAGCGATCAGATTAGTTTGATAAGATATTAGTTTGACAAGATCCTCCCGTTGTGAACCCACGCTGCCTTGGATCCTGTGCTCCGCTGGATTCGAGATATATCACAAACCTTTCTTTTAGTAGTGATTCCACTAGTTTCCCCACCACCGAGGTCAGGCTGACTGGCTTGTAATCGCCAGCCTCCTCACTGCTCACACTTCTGTGCAGAGGGACTACATTTACTCTCCTTCAGTTCTTTGGTGCCACACCTGTTTCCAGCGATCTGCTGAACAGGGCTGTTAGTGGTGCTGCCAGCACCTCCCTGAGTTCTCTTAATATTATTTATTTATTTAAAGCTGGTGACCGGGAAAGGCACCAATGAGCTGAGGCTCGTTTCCAGGAGAGAGTTACATTAGGGAAAAATAATTCAACAGAAGACATGAAAATCTGCAGGAAAGCAAAAACGGGTAGCGGTTACAAGACCCAAAAAAGCAGATAACAAACCAGACAGTGTAGTACAAAAATACAGTTCGAAAACACTGATAACTTCTAGTCCAGATACATGACCTACAATAACACAAGGTATTATTAGTGTCCTAACCACTTGTAACGGGAGAAAATGAATACAGTTCCACTGGGGTACCATCTGAGAGCAGGAAGGGTGGGCTACAAGGTGTAGACAACTAATGTGGGTGACTTTACAAAATTAGGGAGGTCTGAGTTGGGAGCACTTGGGATGAGGCAGCAATCTGTGTAGCTTTTTGAGAGAAAAGGAGGAGGAGGAGGAGGATAATCAGAGGGGAATTTGTTCCAGAGAGAAGGGGAATGAAAAGAGAAGGCAGACTGGCCAGAAACCGAGTTTGGGCGAGGGATGGCAAAAGCACGTGGATCTCTGTGGCGAAGGGAGTAGATTGAGGAGACAGCTTGGGAGAAGACGTAGGTGGGGAGGGTTCCAAACCAGAACTTTGCAATAAAGCAGGCACAATGGATCATTCTCTTGTGGGATAGAGGTGCAAGGGAGAGGGTGGAGTAAAGGAGAAAATGGTGGGCGGGTGGGGGGAGGCAGCAGCGAAGTGGCAGAAAGAGTTCAGAAGGGTGTCTAATCTGGTAAGTGAAGATAGAGAGGCTGTGCCATACACATGTCAGTATAGTCAAAGATGAGTAAGATAATTTTAGATACCAGTTATTACAACTGACTCAAATACCCTCCCAAGTAAACAGCATGCTGTGCAACCGCTTGGAGGGGGATGGCAGAGTGGTGATCAGGGAAGTGCATCACTGAGTCATGCCACCAGTGGTACTTTGTTAGACTGTGCTGCCACAGATAGAGTCGTGTTGCCGGCCTGCAGCACTAGTGAGAGTGGTCAGCCGGGACGTGTACCACTGAGTCATGCCATCAGTGGTACTTTGTTAACTTTTGCTGCCACAGACAGAGTCGTGCTGCCAGCCTGCAGCACTAGTGAGAGTGGTCATCAGGGACGTGTACCACTGAGTCATGCCACCAGTGGTACTTTGTTAGATTGTGCTGCCACAGACAGAGTCGTGCTGCCAGCCTGCAGCACTAGTGAGAGTGGTCAGCCGGGACGTGTACCACTGAGTCATGCCACCAGTGGTACTTTGTTAGATTTTGCTGCCACAGACAGAGTTGTGCTGCCAGCCTGCAGCACTAGTGAGAGTGGTCAGCCGGGACGTGTACCACTGAGTCATGCCACCAGTGGTACTTTGTTAGATTTTGCTGTCACAGACAGAGTCGTGCTGCCAGCCTGTGGCACTAGTGAGAGTGGTCATCAGGGACATGTACCACTGAGTCATGCCACCAGTGGTACTTTGTTAGATTGTGCTGCCACAGACAGAGTCATGCTGCCAGCCTGCAGCACTAGTGAGAGTGGTCATCAGGGACGTGTACCACTGAGTCATGCCACCAGTGGTACTTTGTCAGATTGTGTCTCAGATAGAGTCGTGCTGCCAGCTTGTGGCACTAGGGGAGTGGTCATCAGGGACGTGTACCACTGAGTCATGCCACCAGTGGTACTTTGTTAGACTGTGCTGCCACAGACAGAGTCATGCTGCTGGCCTGCAGCTCTAGTGAATGTGGTCAGCTGGGCAGCCAGAGGCTGAAATTGATGGCAGCACTAGAGTCGGGTCCAGAGTTTTAAAAATAAAAAGGTACTTTTTATTTAATTTTTTCTATCCAGCTTGTTGTGGGGATGACTGGCTCTCAGGAATTACTGACTCACTCTCTCAGCAGCAAGCTGGAGAAGGCTGTTGTTCACTAAGTGAGATAAACGTGGCAGGTTTTACTTTTCGAAAATGCCAACACTGCTCTATTTTCTAAGGTAAGCAGCTGACTGGCACAGGGACCTACAAGAAAAAGCCAAGGAACTCACTTAGCTTACCACAAACTGCTGTCCACTCTTCAATAAGTTTCAAAAATTCAGCAGTTTATTGCTGGAGCACAAAAGGCACCTTCCCGAAGGAAGAACAAAATGGACTGACGTTTCACCTGGCGGGCTTTGTCAAATACTTTTACACTGACAATAAACTGCTGTATTTTTGAAACTTACTGAAGAGTGGACAGCAGTTTGTGGTGAGCTTAGCGAGTTCCGTGGCTTTTGGTTTTTGGTGTTGCTTCTGCTGCCACAGGAAACCGCAGCCATAGCAAGAGCAGCTCTGAACTTCCACATGGCACAGGGACTTGTTATTTCCAGGTCTCTTTTGGCACATAAATGTACCCCTTGCCAAGGGGTTCAACCAATCATTGGCTGGGAAAAGTCCGTACCAATTTTTTAAACATATTTACAGCACGTTGTGTACTACAGTCCCGTACAAGAAACTGCACCATTAGCTGTTTTCTAATATTTAGCATCATAAATATTGTGCTTAAGTAATCTCTAGCTTTACTCTTCTGTCCAGATTACCAAATACAACAAGTGGCTGTAACAAAAGACTGGGAACAAAACTGACCAGGCTGAATGTGTACTTGGAACAGAATCCACAACAAAGTCCTAACATACGGTCGGAAAGGACTCGACCGCCAACATGTCCACACCCATCTGACAAGCAGGAATGAATAAATATCCTGTGCAATCGTACTCATTTAAAGGGGTGCCCACTCACCCTACTACCTGGGGTACACAGTAGTTCCTCACCCACCCACCCTACTACCCAGGGTGCCCAGTGATTCCCCACCCACCCACCCACCCTACTACCCAGAGTAACCAGTGATTCCCCACCCATCCTACCACCCAGGGTACCCTGTGATTCCCCACCCACCCTACTAGCCAGGGTACCCTGTGATTCCCTATCCACCCTACTACCCAGGGTACCCAGTGATTACACACCCACTCTACTACCCTGGGTTCCCTGTCCACCCTATTACACAGGCAACCCTGTGATTCCCTGTCCACCCTACTACCCAAGGTATCCTGTGATTCCCCACCCACACTCCTACCCAGGGTATCCTGTGATTCCCCACCCACACTACTGCCCAGGGTACACTGTAGTTCCCCATGCACTCACCCCACTACGCAGGGTACCCTATGATTCCCCACCCACCCACCCTACAATGCAAGTTACCCTAAGTTCCCCCACCCTTCTACCCAGGGGACCCTATGATTCCCCACCCACCCCACTATGCAGGGTACCCTATGATCACCCACCATCCTACTACGCAAGGTACCCTAAGACCCCCACCCTTCTACCCAGGGTACCCTGTGATTCACCACCCACCCTACTACCTATGGTATCCTATCATTCCCCACCCAACCTACTACCCAGGATACCATGTGATTCCTTACACACCCTACTACCCAGGGTACCCTGTGATTCACCACCCATCCTACTACCAACAATACCCTATCAATCCCCACCAAACTTACTATCCAGGGTACCCTGTGATTCTTTTCACACCCTATTACCCAGGGTACCCTGTAATTCTCCACTCACCCTATTACCAGAGTACCCTGGGATTCCCCACCCACCCTACCACTCAGGGTGCCCTGGGATTCCCCATCCACCCTGCTACTTCGAGTACCCTGTGATTCCCCACACACCCTATTACCCACAATACCCAGTGCTTCCCCACCCACAGTTCTACTACCCAGGGTATCCTGAGATTCCCCACTCACCCTATTACCAAGGGTACCCAGTAATTCCCCACCCATCCTACTATTCAGGACACCATGTGGTTCCCCACCCACCCTACTATCCAGGGTACCAAATGATTCCCCACCCACCCCACTACCTAGGGTACCCTGTGATCCATCACCCATCTTACTACCCAGGGTACCCTGTGATTCCCCACACACCCCATTACCCAGGGTACCCTGTGATTCCCCACCCACCCTACTACCCAGAGTCTCCTGTAATTACTCACCCACCCTATTATTCAGGGTACCCTGTGATTCCCAACACACTCTACTACCCAGGGTATCCTGTGATTCCTTACACACCCTACTATACAGGGTATCCTGTTATTCTCCACCCACCCTACTACCCAGGGTATCCTGTGATTCCTTACACACCCTACTATGCAGGGTATCCTGTGATCCTCCACCTACCCTACTACCCAGGGTACCCCATGATTCCCTACACACTCTACTACCCAGGGTATCTTGTGATTCCTTACACACTCTACTACCCAGGGTATCCAGTGATTCCCTTACACACCCTACCATGCAGGGTATCCTGTGATTCTCCACCCACCCTACTACCCAAGGTACCCTATGATTCCCTACACACTCTACTACCCAGAGTCAATGTTGGATTTAACTAGTTACCTGTAACTGTAGTCTGATTACTTTTCTAGGTAACTAGTAATAGTAATAGACTAATTTTAAAATAAAGTAATAAATAACTTTAATAATATTACTTTTCCCTAAAAGTAACTAGTTACTGTAATACAAATAGAATAACAGATGGCATCCATCTGTTACAGTTGCTGCAATTCATCAAGGGGTTCCTGTGACTTCATAAACCGCAAGAGCGAAGCTCAGGAGGTGTATGATATCACAGGAAACTGGAGATTTTGCAGGTGTCTTCTGATATTCAGGTTTCAGTGTAAACAAAGGCTCCTCAGCTGACTACATACTCGATTTATTACAACATCTGGCTAAAATACTGCCTTCTGACAAGCACTGCGTGAGCACCCAGCATCTTCACCTTGCATATTGAATGCAAGTTGCCAACCATTTTTTTGCCTTTTTTCCCAATAAAAAGTTTAGGCCACATTTCGTGGCTGTGAGGTGCCGTTTGTTGTAGCCTTGCTGATATTTAGGTTTGCGTAGTCGCCGTGTCTAGGCATTATGAGCTGCCAGAGCTACAGGGTGGTGTAAACATGTGGCATGACAACTGGAGTAAAGACATGCAGCCTTGCAACGTTTAGCCTAGGAATTTTGACCTAATACTGGTTTGCCCTACGAGATCTTTGCACGACTGCTGTGACTACGGCTACAAGGTAGCCTCATTTATTGCACCACTGCTTTCTACATGGTCACAGGCCCACTGCCAGTGGGTGTCGGGGTTGTTTTTGCCAGTTGTCTCATTACAGAAAATGCTGTTAGGCTGAATAGCTCTGGTGAGGTGTTGCTGCGCTGGGTGTCCTTGTACCAACTGTCGCAGATCCACAGTAAATCACTGGCCCTTCCAGTTTGAGTATTTCTTTAATCTGTAGAAAACGAATATGAGTGTGCACACATAGCTTTCACCTTTCAGCCTTCTTACTAGGTCCTGTTAATAAGTCCCCACTTAAGGACTCCTCAGCTCATTCACTTCAACTATGCCTTTTCATACATAATCTTCATCTTTTCATTTTCCATATTCTGTTCTTACCTATTAACACTTTTTCTCCTAGAGCCTCCCCCCATTTTCTTTCCTCACATATGTTTCTATTACTTCCCTTACCTTTTTTCTCTTTTAGATAATTCCTGAAGAAGACCTATGGTTGAAACATCGATTCTAACTCTAGTTTCTATTTTCAGCATGCATTTAATATTGTCATTTTGTTCTATATCTGTAACGTGTGCTGTGCAAATAAAAGTCAGAAAACATTTTCTCGGTTTATTATTAAACACATAATTTTGCAACAATTGATATTCAAATTGTACTACTTATGCACTGCTACATGGTGCAGCTAAGAATCACTATAGGAATTGATGAAATTTGTTTGAGGGGGCAACAGATTGGTCAATTGATTTACTATTTATAAATAGCTACTTATATCCCTGCATGTCATCAGTTGTGGCCCTCTATAGTAGCCATTGTGAAACCCGAGGGAATAGGGGCCAACCTAGCCATTGTAGGGAAAAAGGCAAGTAGTCTGTCTGCAGGCAAGGCTCAGGGCCTATTTCCACCAACACCACATGCACCGAACTGCCACAGCAGCCCGCTTCATCGTCCGTCCGTCCACCTGCCAGTTCTATCACCATCACCCGATCCTTCTGGAAGAAAATCCTCATCAAAGGGGTATGTGCTGGAGTGCAACAAGATGTTGTATTGCGTGATAATTCGATTTTAAGTGACACTGACTTCAGTTGTGGCATACTGATAGTGGTATAATAGTCATGGCAGACTTAGTTACAATTATAACTGTGTCTCAGTGGCAGTGGCAAGTCAAGGTTCAGCTGTGGGAAAGAGTGTTTAAATTGTGTGTTGGGGTAAGCAAGTGGGTACTGGTGGAATTTACTGTATGTGATAGGGGGTGGATCTGTGGCTGGCAATGGCAAAGTTAGGATTCAGGCTGCTGTGGGGAAATGAGAAGAGGTTACCAAGAAAAGGAAGAGCAGCAGATCTACAGGGTGCGTGTGTGAGTGTAGGGGGAGCTATGTGAGGGTGGGATTTTAAGTATGGAAATTTAAAGGGATAGTTGTGGCTCTTGCATAGTCAAAAGGAGAATCAATCAATCAATATCTTTATTTATCCAGGCGGGCACCATTGAGCAAGCTCATTTACAAGGTGGACCTGCGGTCCTACAGTAATAATACAGAAAGACAAGTTACAATAGTACAAACAGTAAAAATAGCTGCTATTGTAGTAAAAATGTACATTTACAGGTAATATACATTGAACACAGAACTACAAGGAGTCGTGGATAATGAACTTGTGCTGGATCCAAGCCCAAAAACTGTGCATTTTGTAGTGGTAAATGTTAGGGAGAGGGTAGGCATACCACATAGAAGATATCAAGCACATAATGTAGGGAGAGGTGGGGAACAGGGGCACAAGCGAAGAGGACCCAATTGTTAGAGCAGAGTGAGGGACTGGGAGGGCGGAGGACCGTACGAAAGGCGACAAAGTGATTTTTGCCCCAAAACGCGGCGACATATGGAGGAGAAAAGCTGCCGCTGTACTAAGTGCAAGAGGGGGAATATAGTAGCAGGGGCATAACTGGGAGGGTCCTGGAGGCTGGGCAGAATACAGGCTAAGTGTGGGAAAGATCAAGTGCAGAAGATGCAGCAGGGCGTGTGTGGCAGGGGGGTAGGGGGGATGTAAAGGGGTAGTTGTGGCTGGCACTGTCAGGATATACAGCTGTGTGGGAAGATCGCCAAGGGCACTGGCAGTTGATGTGGGTGTGTGTGTGTGTGTGTGTGTGTGTTGGAGGGTGCGGGTGGGTGTTATGGAAATGACAAAGCTCAGGGACAGCAGTGGTTGGCCAAGTCAGGTTTCAGTGGTGAGGGGAAAAGATTGTGGAGGGCAGCAGTAGATGCAGGGTGCGTGTCTGAGGGTTTTTTTTTTAAATAGAGCTCCTATTTATAGAAATGTAAAGGGATTGTTATGGTTGGCAAAGTCAGATGGGTACTGCATTATAAATTAACATATTCATTGCCTTTAGAATCTATTCTATTTCTTTTATACACTTCTCGGGGTTTCATGAGCACATAGCTATGTTCAATGAGTAAATACAACCCTGTTATCAAAAGTAATATAAAGTATTTTGGAAAAGTAATACGCATTACACTTACTAATTACTTTCTATACAAAAGTAAGAAGTAACTGTAACTGATTACATTTATTTGAAAGTAACTAGTAACTGTAACGGATTACTTTTAAAAAGTAACTTACTCAACACTGCCCAGAGTACCCTGTGATTCCGCACCCACACTACTATCAAGGGTACACTGTCTTTCTCCACGCATCCTATTACCCAGGATACCCCCTGGGATTCAACACTCACCCTACCGCCCAGGGTGCCCTGAGATTCCCCACCCACCTTACTACTTAGGGTATCATGTGATTCCCCATACACTGTTACCCAGGGTACCCTGCGATTCCCCACACACCCTATTATCCAGAGTACCTTGCGATTCCCCACACATCGTTACTCAAAGTGTCCTGTGATTCCCCACTCATCTTACCACCAAGGGCACCCAGTAATTCCTCACCTGCCCTACTTCTCAGGGTACCCTGTGAATCCCCCCCACCCTACTACCCAGGGTACCCTATGAT
Organism: Neoceratodus forsteri; assembly: GCA_016271365.2. NCBI lineage: Eukaryota > Metazoa > Chordata > Ceratodontiformes > Ceratodontidae > Neoceratodus > Neoceratodus forsteri. The sequence continues at coordinate 7,728,370 of CM057458.1, forward strand.
TCCCCACTCACCCTGTTACCCAGTGTACCTTGCGATTCCCCATCCACCCTGCTACCCAGTGTACCTTGCAATTCCCTAGACACAGTACTACCCAGGGTGCACTGTGATTCCTAGAACACAGTAACACCTAGGATGCCCAGTGATTCCCTTGGTAGGCAGAAATTTGACCGGGTTTAGGATGAAGGTTTGTACTGTCTTCATGTACACCATCTCCACTGGTAGGTTGCTCCACAGGTTCACCACCTTCTAGGAAAAGAAATTTTTCCTAACATTACCTCTGAATTTACTAGCTTTGAGCATCACGGCAGGTCCCCGTGTCTTGCCGGAACTGAAAATCCCAGGCACTGCTTAACAGGAACACTAGCATCACAGCAGTTCCCTGTGTCCTGCTGGAACTGAAAATCCCAGGCACTGCTTAACAGGAACACTAGTGTCACAGCAGGTCCCTGTGTCCTGCTGGAACTGAAAATCCCAGGCACTGCTTAACAGGAACACTAGTGTCACAGCAGGTCCCTGTGTCCTGCTGGAACTGAAAATCCCAGGCACTGCTTAACAGGAATACTAGCGTCACAGCAGGTCCCCGTGTCCTGCTGGAACAGAAAATCCCAAGCACTGCTTAACATGAACACTAAGCCTCTGAGGTGTGGCAGGGAGACACATTCTGACATGTCAGTGTTTAAAAAATCCATCCAGGTTAGGAGCTGCTCCTGGTTTCCATTTACTTCCTGCCCTTACTGGCTCTGAGCAACTACGGTCAGGAGTCCCACAGTAACAAACAGCAACAAACTACTCTATCTATGCCAATACTAAGCAGACTGGAATGCCTCTTGCCCCCTAATGCCACCACATGAAGGCCACTGAACCCCCTGCAATCAGATACAGACGACTTTTATCTGATTGGTCTAATCCCTTGTACAGAATCCCTCAGAGCCTGAAGATCTGTGAGAAAGAGCAAAGTTTACTGAAATGTCACTTACTGTTTGCAGGGTTTCTTCAGGCCCTCGTTCCTCACAACCTGCAGTTGCCTGAGCAATGGCTCTGACTGTGTGTTCTTTCACAGGATGTGCAACGTCGGTTGGGGAAGGCTGCTCCAGGTACTCTGGTTCCACTGCTTGTGCTGAAGCAACAGAAAACAAACAAATGCCGCGTACAATTAACGCAACAGAGAAACTGGATGGAGACAGTACAGCTTTCTTGTTAAATTACAGAGCTGTGAAACTGTTGCTCTAATCCACCACGCTTTACCACTCTCTTGTGGAGTTTAAGCACTTGTTCTTTCATTAACCCGCTCCAGTCTCCCTGCCTCCAGATGTTTGCACAATGGCTGTTGAAACTCTGCACTGCATTATATGCATGTGACAAGCAACTGTATGCACAGCCACATGCAGGTTCTGCTTAGACATTTATATCCACTTCAGAAAATTATACTAGTCAGATGGGGCTCAACCCCACCACTAGTCCACCCTTCCCCACATGGGGTCAAATGGGTCAACCCCGCCGCCAGTTCCCCCCCAACAGTGGGTTACATGGGGCCCAACCTCACCACTCGTCTACTCCTTCCTACATGTGGTCACAAGGGGACCAACTCTTCTGCCCATTTCACATCCCCATGGGGTCATATGGGACCCAACCCCACTGCTCTTCCTCCCCTTCCCACATGGGGTCACAAGAGGCCCAACCCCGCAGCCAGTTCCCCCAATATAGGGTGACAAGATGCCCAAACCTGTTGCCAGCGCCCTTGCAAATGGGGGCACATGGGTCCAACCCCGCTGCCCGTCCACCTTCTACATGGGGTCACACAGCGTCCAACACCACCATCAGTCCATCTCATACAGGGGGCCACATGGGACCCATTTCCACAAGTGCCCCCATTACATGAGGCAACATGGAGCCCAACCCCGGCACCATCCCCATATGGGGTTACATTAGGCCCAACCCTGCCACCAGTCCCCCTCATACATGGAGCCCAACCCCACAGCTGCCCCATTACATGAGGTCACATGGGGACAACCCCGTCACCTCCCTATATGGGCTACATGGAGCCCAACCCTACCATTGGCCCCGTATTCATGGGGCCCCACCCCCACCTGTCCCCCCCACACAGGATCATATGGGACCCACCAACTTAATAAACATACACCAGCTGTAGGGGCCCAACCACTCTGCCAGTCCACCCCCCTTTATACGTGGGGTCACAAGGGGCCCAACCCCATGGCTGGTCCTCCCAACCCCTCCCTACATGGGGTCACGTGGGGGCCCAACCCTGCCATGTGTCAGTCCTTCTCATATATGGGATCACATGGGCCCACCAATCTAGTAAACATACACTGGCTGTAGGTGCCTAATCCCTCCGCTGGAAGCCACCTCCCTACATAGAGTGACGTGGGCCCACCAATCTATTAAACATACACCGGCTGCAGCTGCCTAAACCCTCTGTCAGCCCCCCCCCACACCGACACGGGGCCACCAGTCTATTAAATGTACACTGGCTGTGGGTGCCCAACCCCTCCACCGTGCCCCTTCCCCCCATGGGGTCACAAGGGGCCACCAATCTATTTTATTTATGACTTTGGTAACTGGGTGAGTGCACTGATTCCAGGGACCATTTTCAGGAACGACCCGGGCCACAGCAGTGGCACAGAGTACAAAGCTAAAATGCATCATGTAGCAGAAGAGCAGTAATTACACAATACGAAGAGCAGTAATTACACAATATGAAGAGCAGTAATTATACAATATGAAGAGCAGTAATTACACAATATGAAGAGCAGTAATTATACAATATGAAGAGCAGTAAATTATACAATATAACAAGGTAAAAAAGGGGGATGTAATTACAACAAATGGTGGTCATAAGAGACAAATAACAGGATGAGTTCACAATTAGTCAGCAAGTTGTGCAGGAAGTAAATAATACGAGCTCCTACTAGTCTAAAGAGCAAGTGCAGAGTGGAAAGGGGCCAGTCAGGAGACCACATGAACCTATGTAGATACTCCAGAGACAGGAAGTGGCAAAAGAAGGAGGGAGTGGGGCAGGGAAAGGGAAGGGGAGTGAGAGAGGAAGGAGGAAAATAAAGTAAGGGGGGAGGTGAAAGGGACCACATCTAGATAGGACAGGGTTGGAGGGGAGGTAGTGGCTAGTCCAGAAAGCAGTGACAGGTGGACGCCAACAGGAGTCAGTCTTTGAGGCAAGTTTTGAACAGGCGGTGGGTGTTGATGGTGCGCAGTTCACCAGGAAGTTTATTCCATAGTGTAGGGGCTGCCACAGACAGGGCTCTGGCGCCCATACTGGTGGAAACCCTGGGAATGTTTAGAGGAGGGATGCTAGAGGAGCATAGGCTGCGGTGCGAGGTTCGAACAGTGAGGATGGGTGCGAGAGGAGATTCCAGGTCAATGCAGATGGCAGAGTCAATCATGCAGTATAGGGCGAGATCAAAATGGCCTTGTAGCTGGAGCCACGCCAAGGAACCGTAGAGGACACAGTGGTGGGTGCAGAAACATAGAAACATAGAATTTGACGGCAGATAAGGACTGCTTGGCCCACCCAGTCTGCCCATTTCCCTACCTAATGGATAAGCTGCAGATCCTAGTTAACCAGCAGCCTACTTCTTTCTACCCCAACCCCCTAGAATTGCCTTATGACTGTCCCATGCATGCTTGAATTCAACCACTGTTTTTGACTCCACAACCTCCTCCGGAAGGCCGTTACATGCATCCACAACCCTCTCTGTGAAAAAACACTTCCTTACATTACTTCTGAGCTGCCCCCCCCCCCATCTTCAAATTGTGCCCCTTGTTCTTGCACACCTCTTTTTTTGAAAGATGCTACCCTCTTGGACTTTGTTGATTCCCTTGAGGTACTTGAAAGTTTCTATCATGTCCCCCTCTCCCTCCTTTCCTCGAGGCTATACATATTAAGCTCCTTTAGTCTCTCTCCATATGTCTTCTGGTGCAGACCCTGCACCATTTTAGTTGCCCTCCTCTGGACAGCTTCCATCTTGTCTATGTTCTTGGGAGATTGGGTCTCCAGAACTGCACACAGTACTCCAGATGGGGTCTCACCAGCTGTCTGTACAGAGGATAACAACTTCCTGTTTTCTACTGGTGATGCCTCTCCTGCATCCCAGTATCCCCCAACCCTCCTTACTGCCCTCTCACATTGCTTGCCCACCTTTAAGTCGTCTGATATGACTACCCCCAGGTCCCTTTCCATTTTTGTTGTTGTTAGTATCTCACCCCCCATTGTGTACTCTTCCCCTGGGTTTTTGTTTCCCAGGTGCATTACCTTGCACTTCTTAGCATTGAATCTAAGCTGCCATACATTTGACCATTTCTCTAACCTTGCCAAGTCCCTTCTCATCCTTTCCACCCCACCTTGTGCATCAACTCTGTTGCAGATCTTTGTGTCATCTGCAAAGAGATGTCCTTTTCCTTCCAGTCCCTCTGCAATGTCACTTATAAAGACATTGAAGAAGACCAGTCCTAATACTGAACCCTGCAGCACCCCACTAGTAACCCTCCTTTCTTCATAGTGGACTCCATTTACTATTACCCTCTGTGTCCTATTCTCCAGCCAATTCTTTACCCAGGGTATCATCTTGGGACCCACTCCCAGGCTGGGTAACTTGTATATTAATCTTTTGTGTGGGACTGTGTCAAATGCCTTGCTAAAGTCTAGGTAGGCCATGTCCACAGCCCCTCCCTGATCTACTACTTTGGTCACCCAGTCAAAGAAATCTATTAGATTCGTGTGGCAAGACCTTCCTGCTGTGAATCCATGATGCCTTGGGTCCTGTGCCCCTCTGGCCTCTAGGTACTTGACAATTCTTTCCTTCAGAAGTGATTCCATCATTTTCCCTATCACTGAGGTTAAACTAACAGGTCTGTAGTTTCCTGCTTCTGCCCTACTCCCACTTTTGTGAAGGGGAATCACATCTGCCCTCCTCCAGTCCTCAGGTACCACCCCATCCTCCCATGATTTGTTAAAGAGGGTAGTCAGTGGTGTCACTAGTTCTACCCTTAGTTCTTTTAGAATTCTGGGATGAATCCCATCAGGCCCCACTGCTTTGTCCACCTTCAGTTTTAAGAGTTCTTTCAGAACCCTTTCTTCTGTAAATGGGCTGGTATCAACTTCTGTATCCAGAGTGTTTCTATTGTTTGTTTTAGGTACCTCTCCCTCTTCATTTGTAAATACTGAGCAAAAATATTTGTTTAGTATCTCTGCCTTTTCACCGTCACCCTCTGCCCACCCCCCTCCCCTTTATTAAGCCGTCCAGCGAGGCAAACCGTCAGACACTGTTGTAGGCTGTGAAAAGTTTGGCTATGGTGATTGCGGAGTTCCTGGTGTAGACTAGAGAGCAATAGTCCAGGATAGGGAGTAGGTTCCCCTGGATGATGGCCAGATGGACCTCCGGGGTGAGGTATTGCTGGAATCTGTAGGCAATGCCGAGTTTTTGGTGGAATCTTAGCACTAGGGAGCTTATGTGCTCAGCGAAAGAGAGGGATGGGTCTAGCATGACTCCTAAATATTTGAAATGCTTGACATCATCCAGGGATTGGCCATCTGGTGAGGTGTTGCTTAGGGGGAGTTTTGACTTACATTTAGCTAAGAAGGACTTGGATCCGAACAGCAATGATTTTGTTTTTTTGGAGTTGACCAGAAGGAGGTTGTCAGAAAACCAGTTATGGGCTGCGGTGTAGTTGAGTGAGAGGGTTTCGGAGATGAGGGCAGGAGACTTACCACTACTGAAGAGCACAAGGCTGTCGGCGTAGAGGAGAGAGTGACAGCTGAGACTGTCCGATGGAAGGGAGTTAATGGATGGGGAAAATAGGAGGGGGCCCAGGATGGAGCCCTGGGGGATGCCTGTGGAGAAGCAGGCAGAGTCGATGCACACGAATTGGGAGCGCTACAAGAGGTAACTTTTGAACCAGGTGGTGACCTCCAGGGAGCAGCCAAGGCAATGGAGTTTGGAGAGGAGGAGGGCATGGTTCACCATATCAAAGGCTTTGGAGAGGTCGACAAAGACTGCACCAGTGGCGTAACCATGATCCATGTTTGTAAGGATGTGGTCTGTCAGGAGTGCGAGGGCAGTTGTAGTGGAATGTTTTTTGCGGAAACCATGCTGCTAGGTACATAGGAGTTTATGTTTGCTAATGTAGTCAGCAAGTTGATGGTGGACAGCTTTTTACAAGTAGCTTGCTCAGGTGAGGAAGGATGGAGATAGGGTGGTAGTTATCCATGGTTCGGGGGTCTCCAGCTTTGAAAATGATTACCTTGGAGGTTTTCCAGGAGTCAGGCATGTGGGAGGTGGTCAGGGCAAGGCTGAAAATGAACATGAGAGGGGCGATGACGATGATGGCTGGGGATACAAACTTAAGGAACACAGGGGATAGTCTATCAGCTCCAGGGGAGCCGTGGTTAGGTAGGCTCTTGAGGAGTTTGGCTGTGTCCATGAGCGAGAGTACTTTGAAGAAGAAAGGGGGAGTTTGAGGCTGGGTGGTGGGCCCGGTGGGTGACGTCTGAAAGGTGCGTGTGGGTACATGGTTGGATTGCGGGCCATTCACGAGTTTGCTCAGGAGCAAGGTGAGGTCACAGAATTTGTTACTAAAGGCTTTGGCCACTTCAAGGGGGTTAGTGATGAGGCCATCAGTGGTGTTTACTTGCAATACTGGCTTTTTGGCGGGCGGGTTCAGTAGAGAGCCAATGGATGCCCAGAATTTTCTCAGGTCCTTTAGGTTTGTTGAAGGTTGCGGAAATGTGACTGTTTTACAGCATTTGCCAGGTGTTTGTATAGATTCCTCCAATGCCTGTAATTGTCCCAGAGGGTCGTGGATGGGGAAGCTTTGTAGGTGGACCAGGCACGATCCCTGTCTTTCATTAGGGTCAGGAGGTCTTTAGTGACCCAGCGTGAGTAGCCACCTCTCACCCTTCTGGTGGTGACTGGAAAGTGCCTATCCTGTAGGGTCAGAAGTGTCAGTGTGAACAGGGTTACTGCCCAAGTCGCATCAGACTCAGAAAAGAGTGCAGACCAATCCAACGCCCGTGCCTTGGTGAGGAGGTTTGGGGTGCTGGGGTTCCTGAAGTTACGGAACGAGAGGTATTTGGGAGGGGGCCGTTTCAGCATGGTCGACCAGAGAAGATATGTGGGGGAGTGATCGCTGATGGAGTCGCCCATGGTGCCAGCATGCAGAGCACAATCCTCCCGGTTTGTAAGGATCCAGTCCAGGAGAATCTGGATGGCCATACGGGGGTTCAGCCTGGTGGGAAGCATTTTAGTTTGGACCAGGTTGTGCTGTTTTAGGAGGGAGGCATAGTAGGACTGGCAGGTACTCAGCCAGTTCAGATTTCGATCCTCAAGAAGGACAGAGTGGGGATACGGAGCTCAGGCCAGAGAGAAAGCTGGTGAGGCCCTCAGTTCCAGCAGTGGGAGGATTGTAGCAACATCCAATACAGATTTTTTCACTGGATCCCATCGTTAGTTCAGAGAGAAGTCATTCGCTAGAGGAGGTTGGGTCAGAGCTGTGAACAATGTTGGCTGAGAGGGGATTTTTGACAAACAGAGCAACTCTGCTGCCCTTTTTCCTGCCTGGTCTATCAAGGCGGTGGGAGGAGTAGCCAGGTAGTTGGTAAGTGGCGTCTGTGTGACGTGGCTTTAGCCATGTCTCGGAGAGACCCAGGATGTGGGGCTTGTGAAGCTTAACCCAGGCCTCCGGCTTGTGGAATTTGGCAGCGAGGCTGCATATGTTTAGATGGGCAATTTTCAGCCCAGGGGCATTTACTCAATTGCTGTCGAGGGGCGATGTGGGAATTTGGTGGACCGGGATTGCATTCAACATCCCCTGCTAGAAGAAGGAGGGAAACAAAGGAAATATATGTGTAGGAAGGGATGCCAAAGGAACATGATGTGGAGGCCTGGTAGTGGCCCAGCAGCCGACGTTCAGAGTTTGAGAGGAAAGAGAGGGTGATATGACCTAGGGGGGAGAGTTTCCAGGTGGAGCGGAGAGTGGGGTGCATCGGGGGAATGGGTGACTGAGAGATGGGCGAGGTATAGTTGGTTCCGGGGCAGTACTGATACACAGGCATCAGTCAGCATCAGCCAGAGCGACCACAAGCAGTGTGAGCTAGGCAGGTTCATGGTGGCACTAGAACAAGACAAAAACAAGAAAGGAAAAAAGGGTCGGGGAGAGATGAAGTTTGGGTTCAGGGGATGGGAGGCTTAGTTGTGCATGAGCCGGGTTTAACTGGTGAGTTCACTGACCAGGGGCAGGAATAAGGCGAGAGCAGTAGTTCAAGGGGAGGGTGAGCGAGAAGTTAGGAGGAGAGTAGAGAGAGGCGTGGCTTGGTGGAAGGGCAAGTTCCTTATTAGCACAGGAGCCCCTAGCCTGGGGAATGGCAGGGGTGGGACAAGGAAAGGGAGGGAGTGGCTTGAGTGTATTTAAAGAGTGGCGGGGCCCAAAAAATTAGCAGTAGACCACGCAGGCTAGGAAGCCGGGGCCATGTCCAGGCTGTACCTGTAGCTTGGTTTCAGGGTTCAGGTAGCTGTAGGCTCCTATGCGCCAAGAAGGCACTGAAGATGAATCCCTGAGCAGGAGATGAACTGCGGATGGCAGTGCAAGCCGAGAGGGCTGGAGGATGCCTGAGAAGGGAGGGACAGAACAGTGGTTAGATAGAAGTCTGGATTGGTGGGAAGGATACAGAAATTACAACAGAAACAAAAAAGGCTGTAATCACTATGTGGGCTAAATCGGCAGGGGGGGGGGGTGAGTCATAGACAGCTACCTAGGTGTCAGCTTTGTCTGCAGGCAGGAGGGAGACAAAGGAAATCACAGTCAGGGGCGGGCAAGGAAATAAGTTACAGGAGGACTGAGACTAGCCAAAATTACAGCAGGAAGCAATTAACTTATACAGTGTTACCAACTGAGTCAAGGAACCAGGTTCTAAAACATGCTAGACATCACTAAAACACACTGCAAAATGAGGCTCAAGACAATTTGAGAATTAAACAGTGATGCTGTAAAATGAGCTGTTTAAATGCTGGCTGAAAATCTTGGTAGCGCAGCTGAAAATTACGCTTAGCTGGAGACAGATCCCCAGTAAGGTGGATTTTCGGATGCAGAGTGCAGAAAATATATCAATATCGTCCGGTCCTCAGTAGCAAGATAAGGCAGACCAGAGAAAATCACCGGCTTGAAGCCGAGTTTGTTTGGGCAATTGAAAATACCGGGCTATGCTGGCTAGCCAATCAGTACACTGGCTGTGGGTGTTCATCCCCTCTGCTGATCCCCCACTCCCTACATGGAGTCACATGGGCCCACCAATCTGTTAAAACATACACCGACTGTGGGTGCCCGAACCCTCTGCTGATCCCCCACTCCCTACATGGAGTCACATGGGCCCACCAATCTATTAAACATACAGTGACTGTGGGTGCCCACTCCCTCCGTCGACCCCTCCCAACATGGGGTCACACAGGGCCACCAATCTGTTGGTGCCCAACAGTAACATGGGCCACCACTAATCTACTAAACATACATCGGCTGTGGGTGCCCAAAACCTCCGCAGATCCCCTCTTACACGAAGTCACTTGGGTCCACCAAACTGTTAAACACGCCCCAGCTGAAGATGCCTAACTCCACTGTGGGTCCCCCTCTCCATACATGGGGTCACAAGCAGCCTGCTCCCTCAGCCTGCCTCTGCTCTTACTGAGTGGCTCGCTCCCTGCTAGTCTGAAGGTTTTGTACTGCCTTTTGCTTTACTGTTTACCAGTTGTACGCTTCTCTATTTAATTTTCTGTAGTTTTCATTTTCACCTTTCCTTTCAATGTTTTAATATTGTGTTTGTAGGTTTCCACCATCTGTATACTGGACTTACTTGCTCTATATTCATGTTTCCCAAGCATCTACCCAGGCTATCCTTGAGATGAACTAGACACAGACGTTTGCTCCCCACTGACCAAATATTATAAATAAAATATTGGATGCCAAAAGCTGTTATTTTTGAAAGATACTGTTCCTCACCGTGGGTTTCATGGCTAAGTTACAGTGCTAATGACTACATCTAGATTCCTGGAGTCTTCTGCTAGGCCTTTAAAAAACAGAAGGACAGCCGAACTGGAGGTACTGAGGGTTGAGGCACTGGACACCACACCTCGCGCTGGCGACGCCAGGCTTGAGGCGAGCCTGGGTTGCTGGGCGGCTGGGGGCGGGAGCTGGATCAAGTGGCTGCCCCTGGGTGGAGGCCCGAGGGTAGTGCAGACGGAGAGTGGCCAGAGTAGGAAAGGTGCCGTGGATCGCTGCATATACATGCCTCCACACACGCCGAGCACCTACAGCAAGGGAAGGGAAGAAAACTGAAAAGCGGAACAGACAGGCTCCATAGTGGCCGGTTGTGCCCGCTACCGACCTCCTCGAATTCTAGATGTAGGTGTTCCGGGAGGGGAGCAAGTCGATGCTCCCACCCCTGGCCCTGCCATGGGGGGACGACCACACAAGAATTCCTGGGGTAGGACTGGTGCGGGATGCTGGAGAACCAGCCCCTCCGAGGGAGGAGCTGGAGCCACTTGCTAGCCCTGCAGGAAGGAGGTGATAAAATGTACATGGAGGAAAAAAAAGGCAGAAAGAGCACGGAAAGATGTTTTCTCCTTTCCTTAAATACTGACCTGGGGTTCCTGAAGGAGGAGGCTCCTTGGTTGCCTGGGAAGCAGAGATCTTTTCCTGTTCTGCTTTCCTTGCTTGTTGTGCGTCCCACTCTTCCAGCTCCCTTTCAAACAGTCTGTTGTCCTCCTTGACGTACTCTTGTAAATCTGGCGGCAAGGTATGCCAGCCTATCAACGGCTGACCAGTTTCTTTATCGAGTTCCTCTGCAATTACACAACATTTACACAGTGATCAGTCTGACTGGCCCACACTATCACAAGCAGAATATTCACACAACCCACTTTTAACTGTTAAAGATGGGTTCAGATTAAATAACAACCAGAAAAGAGACCCATCTCCAGGTAATGGTATATGGATGCGATTCCACTGAGACTACACTTTGTTGTCGCTAGCATGGAGCCGAAACTGGAACTGTGCTTCAACATTATAAGATTCCTGCAACAGCGCTGGATGCTCACAACAGGAGCAGACATCGGGAGGGGCTCTAAACTGTTCCAGAGCAGCAGACAGAGCGAAACCATCTGGAGAAGGCTATTTAAGGAACAAAGCCAGCAAACAAGCACAATCAGGGAGGTTTTACAGTGGAGGAGTGTAAAACTGGGAACCACATAAAAAGGACAGGATGAATAAAAAAAACCCCAAAAAACAAACAAATTAAGCAGTCAACAGGACTCAATCAGGCTGTTTGGGCAGTAGGGACTACAGTTTTAAAGAGCAAGAACAGACTAAAGAATCAGACAAAAGATTACAGGAAAATGGAGCACATCTGAGTTGTTTTAATAGAGTTAAGGATGACCTTTCCTGCCAATTTTTCAAAATCCAGAATAAGAGGAAACTCCATTACCTTCATGGGGGCTCCACTGTGGTAAAAGCACTTGGCACTTGGGTTAATATCCCAGTACTGACACTGTAGTGCAGCACGAGAGGGGTGCTGCACTTCTGAGGTGCCGTCTTTCGGATGAGACGTTAAACCGAGGTCCCATCTGCCTGGACTGGTGGTAGTTCAGGTGGATGTTAAAGATCCCATGGCACTTATCGAAAAGAGTAGGGGAATTTCCCTGGTGTCCTGGCCAAATTTCCCCTCATTCACTAAAAATACCACAAACAGCTTAATCTGGTTCAAAGTCAGTTGGCATTCATCTGTATCCCCCTCCCCCGGGTCGTGCTTGAAAATAGGCAGGATTTGTCTAGTGCACTTACCCGGTCAACAAAAACTAAATAAAACAAATAAAAAGCAGCTTTTTTTACTTAATACACCCAAACAAAGGGAAGGGATCATAAACTGCCCCTGAGGGAAGGGATCATAAACTGCCCCTGAGGGAAGGGATCTTAAACTGCCCCTGAGGGAAGGGATCATAAACTGCCCTTGAGGGAAGGGATCATACACTGCCCCTGAGGGAAGGGATCATAAACTGCCCGAGGGAAGGGATCACAAACTGCCCCTGAGGGAAGGGATCGTAAATTGCCCCTGAGGGGCTAGCGGCATGATTCCTTTCCACTTCCCTGTTGCTGGCCACTCCCCTGCACTCTGACATTTTATGATGCAGGTACAAGGAGAGCACGGCGGCATGCTCCATTCAAGTCTTTGGAGCGTGATTTGAAAAAACAGTTGTCAGCCAATTAAGTGGCCATTTGGTAAAACAAGAGCCGGGGAGCTCCCTCTTATGTGTGTGCTCTTTAAAGGGCAAGGAGGGTTGCAGGATCAAAAGGGCAGCACTTGGCGTGCTTTACAAACTGCAGTATAGGCACTAGTAAATAGGGGCTTGTAGGACAAACGGGTAGGATTATTCAGGCTGATAACGCAGCAGGGGAGTTAAAGTAAGTTGTTTTAAAGTGTTAACTCAGCAGGGGACCTAAAGTAAATTGTTACCTAACCAGTAGATCAGGGCTTGTAGTACGAACAGGGAGGATTATTATTTTAACCTGCTAACCCATCGGGGTAGCTAAAGTACATTGTTTTAAACTAACCTGTTTCTTTCTGCTGAGTTCTGTCTTAGTCAGAAGTCGGTGCTGACAAGGGTCACATGACAGGCAGTGTCCAACAGGAGCTAGGCTGGAAATCCCACCCAAGGGTGGTCCCACTTGGAGAATAAAAACAGGCACTTCTAACGTGTCTCCACACAAGTCTGTGTCCCAGCACTTGAACTGAACAGCACAAGAGTGAAACAGGACTTAAGACTGGCTTCTTAGGCATTGGCAGGCATCCACAGGAGGAAGTGGAGAATGTCACTAAATGTCTTGGGGGAGCTGAAAGGGCAGGCTGCCCACAAGTAGCTCCTTGTATCTCCATATAGTAACTCATGTTGCCACCATGTTCAATGTATTTATCCAACCTGTTTCTAAACATATCTTTTATGTTGCTTACAGTTTCATATGACAATCTATTCCACAGGTGACAATGAAAAGACAAAGATACTGAACAAATACTTTTGCTCAGTATTCACAAAAGAAGAAGAGGGGGAGGTACCTAAACCAAACAATAGAAGCACTCTGGGCAGGAGGGTCGACACCAGTCCATTCACAGAAAAACGGTCCTGAAAGAACTCCTAAAACTTAAGGGGGACAAAGCAATGGGGCCTGATGGGATTCATCCCAGAATTCTAAAAGAACTAAGGGGACACCTAGTGACACCACTGACTAGCCTTTTTAACAAATCATGGGAGGACGGTGTGGTACCTGAGCACTGGAGGAGGGCAGATGTGATTCCCCTTCACAAAAGTGGGAGCAAGGCAGAGGCAGGAAACTAGATACCTGTTAGTTGACCTCTGTGGTAGGGAAAATGATGGAATCATTTCTGAAAGAAAGAACTGTCGAGTACCTAGAGGCCAGAGGGACACAGGACCCAAGGCAACATGGATTCACAGTGGGAAGGGCATGTCAGACGAATCTAATAGATTCCTTTGACTTGGTGACCAAAGTAGTAGACCAGGGAGGGGCTGTGGATATGGCGTACCTAGACTTTAGCAAGGCATTTGACACAGTCCCACACAAAAGATTAATAAACAAGTTAGCCAGCCTGGGAGTGGGTCCCTAGATGGTAGCCTGGGTAACAAATTGACTGGATAACAGGATGCAGAGGGTAATAGCAAGCGGAGTACACTCTGAAGAAAGAGTGGTTACTAATGGGGTGCCAGGGTTCTGAACTAGGACCAGTGCTTTTTTTTTTTTTAATTACTCTTTTGCCCCCCACTGCCTGTCGACTCTGGACCCTTCAGGGCATCCAAGGAGTCATCCTCCTCTCACTCGCCGAGACCTACCTCTTGATCCCCATGGAGCTTTGGTCCTCCTGCGGGAGGAGGTGGGGCCTCAACACCCCCACATCCTTCCTTTCGCCGGGCCAAGGAGGTGGTTCAGCAAGCAGGGCACATTGGAGGCATGCACTGGGAAGCCAGCCTTCCCGAAGCTGGTAGGGTTTTTTCCCTGTTCTTCCTTCCCTTACAGCGTGCGACCCTTGACGTCAAGGTGCCGACGTCCACCCACTCCCTAAAACTGGGGCTTGCAGTACTCCAAGCCTCTGCTTGGAGTCAGGCAAGTGCGTGGATATCGTTCCCCCCCCCCAGAGAAGGCGAGCTGTCATTGGATGCTCAAGCCCATCTCCCCCTAGCTGACCCATCAGCGACCCGAGTCTGCTCCCGAACCCGGGTCACCGGCATGGTGCCAGGTGTGGCGTACAGCGCTTCAGGCCTCAGCGCGATGACCGGTGCTCTTTAATGTCTTTATTGAAGACACTACAGAGGGGCTGGAAGGAAAAGTATGCCTCTCTGCAGACGACACAAAGATCTGCAACGGGGTTGATAACAAGGGGGAAGTGGAAACGATGAAAAGGGACTTGGCAAGGTTGGAGGAATGGTTAGAAGTATGGCAGCTTAGATTCAATGCAAAGAAGTGCAAAGTAATGCACCTGGAAACAAAAATCCAGGGAAGAGTACACAATGGGGGTTACTAACAACAACAAAAATGGAAAGGGACCTCGGGGTAGTCATATCAAATGACCTTAACATCGGCAAGCAATGTGAGAAGGCAGTAAGGAGGGCTGGGGGTATACTGGGATGCACAGGGAGAGGCATCACCAGCAGAAAAGAAGAAGTTGTTATCCCTCTGTAAAGACAGCTGGTGAGACCCCATCTGGAGTACTACGTTCAGTTCTGGAGACCCCATCTCCGCAAGGACACAGAAAGGATGGAGGCGGTCCAGAGGAGGTCAACTAAAATGGTGCAGGGTCTGCAACAGAAGCCATATGAAGAGAGACTAGAAGAGCTTAATATGTATACCTCTGAGGAAAGGAGGGAGAGGGGGGACATGACAGAAACTTTCAAATACCTCAAGGGACTCAACAAAGTCCAAGAGGGGAGCATTTTTCTGAAAAAGATGTGCAAGAACAAGGGGACACAATTTAAAGATAGAGGTGAGGACATCTCAGGGGCAACATGAGGAAATATTGTTTCACAGAGAGGGTGGTGGACGTATGGAATGGCCTTCCTGAGGAGGTCATGGGGTCAAAAACAGTGGTGGAATTCAAGAATGCATGGGACAGACATAAGGCAATTATAGTGGGTGGCAGGAGGAAGTAGGCTGTTGGTTAACTAGAATCTGCACCTTAAGCAATAGGTAGGGAAATGGGTAGACTAGGTGGGCCAAGTGGTCCTTGTCTGCTGTCAAAGTCTATGTTTCTATGTTGGTAGACCAACCTCTGAATAAAAAAGTGGAACACCTGTTTACTCCTGTTGCATTCACTGCTGGGAAAGGTGGAAGATAAAAGACAGGCATAAACAGGGAACAGAACTAACACCATACCTGGGGTTGCTGTACAAAGGGGAATAACAACTAACAAAAAAGGGGTGAAACTGAAAACACCCTATCAAGGGTAAAGGGTACACAAGGGATGGGTGAAAGGGAAAGCCAAAATTGGGAATAGTAGCAACACTCTATCTATTTTCGGTGTATACAGGGGTATAACAAACAACATAAGGGGAACAATTAGAGGCATTGACACCCTATCTTCCTTCCCTCTGAGGAGGCAGTATAGCGTAGTTGTTAAGAGCACTAAGCTGCAAATCTGGAGACCTGGGTTTGAATCCCATCAGCTCCCACTTGCATACTGTGTGACCCTGAGCAAGTCACTTAACTTCCCTGTGCTCCCAGGTTGCACCTAGAAACAAGATCCGGCTTAGTGTGCTTTTCCTGGTTAAACAATTTGCCCCCCAGTCAAGGGTAAGGGTACATAAGTATTTCTAAGTAACACAGGGAGAGTAGGAATTGGGGATGCTGGGAATGGTGCAGTGCAGTGGCTTTGGGGTGGCAGTTTTCAGACAGACCTTCTGGAGACTGTGGTGCTGCCTCATCTGCACGTACCTCTCTTGATTGAGGTTAGGAGGTTGCTAGACTCCAGGCCAAGTCAGATAGGATTTAGGGGACCTTCTCCTCAACCCAGGGGCCACAGGTCTTCCACCATGACCTCACAAGGTGTCAGCGAGAAGGAACGGCAGGACTGTGGTGGGCTCTGGATGGGTGGGGGTGGTGGGTTGGAGGCACGTTCCCCAATTGGTACCACTACAAAATTCCCACACCACTCTGGAGGAGTGGGGCTGCCAGAAGAAAGCACCCACGGTAGTGACCAAGGGGAATGTGTGGACCTCCCATAGTGGAGACCCCAAGGAGGATGGCAGAGAACCCCAGAGGAGGAGGAGGAAGCAACTTCTGGTGGGGACTCGATTGTCAGGGGGATAGATTTGGGAATAGGAAGGAGGGTGGAAAGGGAGTTCAGGTGTCTACAAGGCACCACAGCCAAGAGGTAAGGGAAGGGAATCCTGGGGATTGCTAGGGCAGCAGGATGGAAGTGGGAGCTGGATGTCATTGTCCACCTGGGGATCAATGCCCTAGCTAGGGATGAGGCTGAGATAGTGCAGGGGGAGTTTGGGGAGATGAGGTGTGGTCTCAACACAGGTAACGGTCAGTAGTTTTCTCTGAGGTGCTGCCTGTCTACTACGGGGCGGGGGAGGAGAGGGATCGCCACATGAGGAGCTTCAACTTATGGTTGAAGGAGAGGTGCAGAGGAGGGGTTCAGCTACACTGGGGACTGGGAATCAACCTGGACAGATAAGGGCCTATACAGGGGTGATGACCTGCATCCATCCAGGAGGGGAACTGCAGTCCTCACTGGATGGTTTAAATGTTACTTTGAGCATTTAAAGTAGCCAAAGTAGTGGAAGAAATTACCCCGCCCCCACCCTACAGGCAGATGTAGAGAGTAGGAAGAACCCCCATGGCACAGTGCCTTCAGAAAGTATTCACCCCCCTTGGATTTTGTCACATTTTGTGATGTTGCAAACTCAAACTGAAATACATTTATATGGAATTTTTTTGTCACGTTTCTACACAAATTACTCTATAATGTCAAAGTGGAATGAAACTTCTGGAATTTTTTGTACATGTAATTTAAAATAAAAACCTGAAATGTCTTGAGTTGATAAGTATTCACCCCCTTTGCTATGACACTCCAAATTGAGCTCAGGTGCATCCAATTTCCTTGTGAGATCACTCTAAAACTTGAGTGGAGTCCACCTGTGGTCAGTTCAAATGGTTGACATGGTTTCAGAGGAAATACACCTGTCTATATAAGGTCCCACTGTTGACAGTGCATGTCAGAGCAGAAACTCTACCATGAAGACCAAGGAGCTGTCCGCAGAACTCCGTGTCAGAATTGTGAGGAGGCATAGATCTGGGGAGGGGTATAAAAACATTTCTAGGGTATTGAAGGTTCCCAAGAGCACAGTCAAGTCCATCATTAGGAAATGGAAAGATTATGGAACCACCCAGACTCTTCCTAGAGCAGGCCGTCCTCCCAAACTGAGCAACCGGTCAAGAAGGACCTTGGTCAGGGAAGTGACCAAGAACACAATGACCACCCTGACAGAACTACAGAGTTCCATGGCTGAGATGGGAGAACCTGTCCAGAGGGCAACAATCTCTGCAGCACTTCACAGATGTAGCCTCTATGGGAGAGTGGCTAGATGGAAGCCACTCCTGAGAAAAGACCACATAATAGCACACCTGGAGTTTGCAAGAAGGCACGTGGCAGACTCTGAGACCATGTGGCAAAAGATTCTCTGGTCTGAAGAAACAAAAATTGAACTCTTTGGCCTGAATGCAAAGCGCTATGCCTGGCGCAAACCGAACATAGCTCATCACCCGTGTAACATCAACTCAACCATGAAGCATGGTGATGGCAGCATCATGTTATGGGGATGTTTTTCAGTGGCAGGGACTGGGGCACTTGTCAGGATAGAGGGAACAATGAATGGAGCCAAATACAGGCACATCCTTGAGGAGAACCTGCATCAGTCTGCAACAGACCTTGGACTGGGGCGAAGATTTATGTTCCAACAGGACAACGACCCCAAGCATACAGCCAAAGCAACACTGGAGTGGCTTTAGAACAAGAAGGTGAATGTCCTTGAGTGGCTCAGCCAAAGCCCAGACTTGAATCCCACTGAGAATCTGTGGAAAGACTTAAAGATTGCGGTTCACCGACACTCCCCATCCAACTTGACAAAGCTTGAGCAAATATGCAAGGAAGAATGGGCGAAAATCCCCAAATCCAGATGTGCAAAGCTGATACAGACATACCCAAGAAGACTCAAAGCTGTAATTGCTGCCAAAGGCACTTCTACAAAGTATTGACTCGGGGGTGAATACTTAAGTAAACAAGATATTTCAGTTTTTAATGTTTCATGAATTTTTGTTACACAATAAAAATATTTTTGCCCCTTTAAACTGTTGAGTATGCTGTGTGAATCAAGGGGGGGGGAAATCATTTCAATGCATTAAAAATTCTGGTAGTAACACAACAAAATGTGACAAAATCCAAGGGGAGTGAATACTTTCTGAAGGCACTGTACAAATTAATAAAGGAAGCAGGGTGACAGAAACAAATGGGGATGGGAATAGCAGCATTAAAAAGATGGGAGAGGGGGAAGGAGGTACGGCAAAAAGGGAAGTAACAAGCAGAGTACTAACAAAATCTGGAAGGCCATGTGTGCAAATGCTAGAAGTCTAGGAATAAAGATTCCAGACCTAGAGGCCATCATGGCAGAGGCCGACCTGGATATGGTGGCCATTACCGAGTCATGCTACATAGAAACCCATGACTGGGACATGACCATACCAAGCCATACTCTGGTCAGGAAAGACAGGGTAGGAAATAAAGGAGGGGTGGTCCTTTATGTGAGAGAAAGCATGAAAGCAATGGAGAATAGGGATTGGGGAAGGGGGGGCAGAGATACTGTGGATCACCCTGGAGACAGGGAACAGAACCACTGTTCACACTGACATGATCTACAGACCTCCAGCGCAGGGGGAGGAGTTAGATAAGGTACTGGTGGAAGCCACTGGCAAAATGGCAGAAAAGGGGGAGATGCTGCTGGTGGGGGAACTTCAATCTGCCGGATGTAGAATGAAGCCTCCCAGCTTCAGCTAGAAGTAGGGACATCCTGGACTTGCTGCAGGGGGTGTTCCTCAGGCAACTGGTCTATGAACCCATTCGCAATGGGGCAAGACTGGACCTGGTATTCACTAACAGGGACAGTGTTGCAGACATCAAGGTGGGAGGCCACCTGGGGACCCGTGATCACTGTACAGTGTGGTTCAGTAAAAGGATGGCTGCAGAATCAAACCACACAAGGGCCAGAGGCCTGGGCTTCAGGAGGGCAGATTTGATAAAGATGGGTAAATGCCTCAGGGGTGACCTGGTTGGGGCGGGGGATGAACTGGGGGAGTGGAGGAACAGTGGTTGAGACTAAAACGTGGCATAGTTAAGATGACAAACTTCTGTGTCAAGCAAGGGAGCAAAAGCAAGAAGAAAACGTGACCACTATGTTTTCAAAAGAGGTGGCAGAAGAGGTAAAGGCTAAAAGGGTAGCATTCGGAATGTATCAGGAGATGCAGAGGACAGGGAGGTGTATCAAGGGAAAATGACAGAATCAGGGAAAGCAGAAAGGAGTGCAGAGGCACAAACCGAAGAGAGGAGAGCCCAGGCAGTAACAAAAGGGGACAAAACATTTTTTAGGTATGCAAGCGAAAAGAGGAAGACCAAGGGAGGGATTGTAAGGTTAAAATGGGAAGCGTGGGACTGTGAAGACCAGAACCAGGAAAAGGCAGGCATCCTGAACAAATAGTTCTGCTCAGTGTTCGCAGAAGGAGAGGCAGAGGGGCCACAAAAATATAACAGGTGCAGGGGGGGGGACTCTAGTCCTTTTTCGGTGGAGAGACTTCTGAAGGGACTCACTAATGAAAGTGGACAAAGCAATGGGGCCAGACAGGGTGCATCCAAGGGTCTCTGTACTTCGCCATAGTGCTTAGCTATCCACCCTAGCCCACTAAAATCCGTGATCCCACCACCCTCATTGCCTCGCCTCCGATGCCCAGCCCACACTACTTCGCCTCTCTCCTGCCTTGCTAAAAAATGCTTTGGCTTAGTCCCCACCACCTGTTCCTGCTCACCCTCACCCTCCTTTTCCCTTTATGCCAACTCCTCCTCCGCCTACCCTACCCCTCCACCTACTCTCACCTTTCTATACTACTACCGAAACATTGTACCATGGCTTTTACTCTGAAGTCTTAAACAAACATCACCCAATTAATACCTGGGTGCAAAGAGCCATATTTCCCAATTGAAACTGCCACATCATTATAACTCACTAACGATCACCCTCTACTGGGACTCCAGAAGACAATCCAAGCATCTTAAAAGTACAAGCAGAAACTCACTCCAACATATTATGAACTACTGAATGGCATCGCTGAAACTCCTGCTCCTCCTACTTTTAATATCTGGTGGGATACACCCAAACCCTGGTCCTGTTGCACTGAAGCCGACAAAACAGGGAAAGTTGGTAGTGGTCTCTCCATTATCACTCTAAATATCTGCAGCCTCCTTCCCAAATTGGCATCTCTTCAAACTCTCGCTGGACAAAAACCCCTGATATACTAGCCATTGTGGAAACCTGGCTATCTCCCAGCACCCGGATCATGCGGTCTCGCTTGAAGGCTACAATCTTTTCAGACCTCGACCGGCAAGCAAGAAAGGTGGGGGCTGTGCTATCTACATAAAGGACAACCTCTCCTGTCAACGCGGCAGCTTCACCCCCACAACACGCAGATGCAACTCCTCCCTATCAAACTGCTTCTTGGTGCACAAAACAAAGTTCTCACAGTGGCACGCAGTCTATATCCCTCCAAAAGACCACCGTGCCAGTATTAAGTCTGTACTTGATTTTGTTAGCCTGCAGCCCTCTGAAAATGAGCTCCTCCTCCTCGGGGATTTCAACATAAACTGGCTCGCCTCTGACACGGGCTCTTATAAAGATGACATCCTAGCAGCAAACCTGACTCAGATGGTAACCTCCCCCACCCGGAAAAATTACAAAACTGGAACAAGCACCCTTATTGACTGGGTTCTCACAAATCACCCTGACCGGATAAAAAACATTAAAGTCCTCCCTGACTCCCTCAGTGACCACTCCCCAGTGTCCTGTACCTGGTCTAATACATTTCTCAAGCCACCCCCCAAAGTTATAACAAGCAGAGTATTGCCTTATGGGAATCTTATCAAGTTGAAAACCCATCTCCTACAACAGGACTGGGCGCCAATCCTTGAATCAACTGATATTAATACGCACTAGAATACTTCATTAAATCTTTCAACTCTGCATCGACTTATACTCCCAGTAAAAAACGTAAAATCAAAGCCTATCAAATCCATGGATTACTGCAAACTACTTGCCGAGCTCAAGGTTCGGGACCACCTCTGGGCAGCTGCCAGAGACACAGGTTCACCTCATGATACCCTAAAATACAAGCAGGCACGAAATAGATGTACCTCACAAATTAGGCAAATGAAGAGCCTATTTCAAAAATGCCCTTGAATCCACCTGGGGTGATGGAAGAGCTTTTTGGGACAACAACCGAAACATAATGGGTAAACAATCAAAATCGTCACCTACCATTATGAAAGTTGATGGATCCACCACTCTTGACCCAAAGTCTATTGCAGATGCGCTTAATAAGACATTCACAGACCTTAGTGGGGTCCTCCCCCCAGATTTCTTCTCGGACTTACCTGTGCCTAGCCTAGTATCACAAAACACCCCTTGTGACAAACCACAGTTTTACTTCAAGAAAATCAAAGTGCACGAAGCACACAAGTACATAAGAAAGGCCTGCTCCAAATCCAGAACAAGTAGTGACACGCTAGATCTAAAAATCCTGCTCTCACCCTGGATGAATAATTCACCCCTTGCAAAATTCTTAATCTGTCACTTTGCCAAAGTCAATTTCCCAACAAATGGAAATCTGCCATAGTTACGCCAGTGCACAAAGGGGGGGGACAAAACCTCAACAGGAAACTATCGACCAATATCAATACTCCCTCCCCTCTCCCAAGCACTTGAACGAATAGTGGCAGACCAACTCTCTGATTACCTGGACAAATACAATCAACTCTGTAATCAACAGCACGGCTTTAGGAAAGGACATAGTACAACAACAGCCTTACTTGATTTCTCTGGAGAAGTCCACTCAGCCCTGGACAAAGGGTGCCAAACAGGTGCAGTCTTTATCGATCTTACAAAAGCTTTGACACAGTCCATCATGGCCTACTTACCTCCCTACTTTCTAGCCTAGGCCTGGCCGAAGGTCCTTGTGCTTGGGTAAAAAGTTACCTGTCCAGTCGGTCACAGGCTGTAAAAATCTCTAATGAACTCTCCGACTTCAAACCAGTTCTCTCGGGTGTACCACAGGGATCAATTCTTGGACCGCTCCTCTTTAGCCTGTTCCTAAACTCCCTCCCAGATATCTGCCAGGAGAAAATAATCTTATACGCTGATGATGCTGTAATTCTCTCTTCCCACAAGGATCCAAACTCCCTACGAAAAAGCCTGCAACTTGCTTTCTCTAGTGTTGAAAGGTGGTTCCTGGATAGTAAACTTGTGCTAAACCACAATAAAACAAAAGCCATGCTCTTCTCCAATCACCAAAACAAAAATAGGCAATACTCCACTCACCATACAAACCTCTGCGGAGATTACACTGGACCAAGTAAATACTTTCAAATACCTTGGCATCACTTTTGACCAAGGGCTCACCTTTGCAACCCACATTGACAACACACGAAAACAGTGAACCAACGCTTGGAATACTATTCCGTAATCAATTTCTAAATCAAGCGGCATTGAGAATAGCTATACAGAGTTCCATAATCTCAATCATTGACTATGGTCTTATTATTTATGGCTCAGCTACCTCCACTGCTCTAAAGCGATCTCAATCACTCTAAATAAGGCCTGCCTGCTCCTCACGGGCTCAAAGACTGACTCACATGTGTGATCTGTACTATGAATCAGGCTGGTTGAACCTATCAAATCGTCTTATTTATCTCACCTGCACAATGGCAAAAAAATCTATCTTGGGACTGACTCCATTATGTATTCAAAACCTACTCCGACTGAATCCTGGCTCACGACCCTCCACCAGATCTGAACGCCTAACCTTTCCTTGTTCCGAGATGCCGGACTGCACAGGGACAAAGATCTTTCGATACAGGGCCCCAACATGGTTCAATGCGCTTAGTCCACCTACTCTATCCTCAACCTCGCTTGAAGCTTTCAAATCCATGCTCTATGCCCACCTCACCACCACTAGCAACTGTGATTAGCTAGATAAAGACTACTACTCCTCATGTCCATCCTCACATCTGAGGCCTCTTCCTCCTGACTAATGAACCTCTGGTACTCTACTACTTCCTGTCTCCCACCCAAACTCACTCCCCTTTTTCCTGTCCCTCTCACTTACTCTCCGCTCACCACCTTTCCCTCCTCTCTAGCCTCCTTTACGCCTAATGATCACCCTCTCCTGGAAGTTTCCTTAACCTCGAAATTGTCTACTTGCTTGAACCTGTTATAGCTTGTTTTCTATGAAACTTAAAAACGTTACTGCCTTAAACTGTTAATAGCAAATTTATGATGTAACTTTCCTGTCTAGTTTCACCTGTAATGTGTATCGTGCTTTGTTAAATGTTCTTTGTGACGTGGAACCCTTGTAAAAGAGCCCTGGCTCAAAGGTATTAATTCCTAGACTAATAAACTAAACTAAACTGAAGGAGCACATGGAGGCACTGGCTGCCCCTCTGACAGTCCTATTTAACAGTTAATTGAAAACTGGAGTGGTTCTGGAGGACTAAAGAGGGAAGACGTAGTCCCACTTCACAAAAGTGGTAGCAGCGAAGAGGCTGGTAATTATAGGCCAGTCAGCCTGACACTGGTGGTGGGAAAGTTAATGGAATCACTGTTGAAGGAAAGGACTGTGGAATATCTTGAATCAAATGGGTTAAAAGACCTCAGGCAGCATAGACTGAAGGCAGAGGCAGTCATGTCAAACAAATCTGACAGATTTCTTTGACTTGGTAACTAAGAAAGTAGATCTGGGTGGAGCAGTGGACGTGGCCTACCTAGATTTCAGTAAGGCTTTCAACACCGTTCCACACAGGAGCATAGTAAACAAGTTGGGTAGCTTAGGAGTAGGCCCAAAAGTGGCAAATTGGGTAAGAAACTGATTAGGGGACAGAGGGTGGTGGTAAACGGACTTCATTCAGAGGAAGGGAGAGTGACTAACGACGTGCCTCAGGGATCAATGCTGGGGCTGAGCCTCTTTAATGTCTTTATAACTAACGCTGCAGAAGAGCTGGAAGGAAAGGTCTGCCTCTTTGCAGATAACCCCAAAATCTGAAACAGGGTGGACACTCAGGGGTTGGGGGTGTGAAAATAATAAGCAGAGACCTGAGAAAACTCAAGGAACGGTCAAGGGTATGGCAGCTGGGTTTTAATGCAAAAAAGTGCAAAATTATGCATTTAGGGCACAGAATCCCAGGGATGGAGTGGTCCTGACGACCACCAAACAGGAAAGAGACCTGTGGGTCATCATATCAGATGACCTAAAGGTGGCCAGGCAATGCGACAAGGCAGTTGGGAGGGCTAGCGGGATGCTGGGGTGCATAAGGAGGGGTATCACCAGGAGAAAGAGGGAGGTGGTGATGCCCCTGTATAACTCACTGATAAGACCCCGCCTACAGTACTGTGTGCAGTTCTGGAGACCACATCTCCAGAAGGACATAGACAAAGTAGAGGCAGTTCAGAAGAGGGCAACTAAAATGGTGCAAGGTCTGTACCAAAAGCCCAAGGACCTCAATATGTACACCCTGGAAGAGAAA
The DNA here is from genome assembly GCA_016271365.2 of Neoceratodus forsteri. NCBI lineage: Eukaryota > Metazoa > Chordata > Ceratodontiformes > Ceratodontidae > Neoceratodus > Neoceratodus forsteri. The sequence goes on from CM057458.1 coordinate 7,753,286, forward strand.
AGGAAGAGGGGAGACATGACAGAGGCCTTTAAACACCTCACAGGGGTAAATAAAAGTACAGGAGGGAAGTATTTTTCAAGAAAAGGAGCTCAAGAAAAAGAGGACATGTTATGAAGCTGGAGGGGGTAGATTCAGGAGACATGGGGTAGTACTTCTTCACAGAAAGAGTGGTGGATTCCTGGAACAGCCTTCCAGCAGAGATGGTGGAGGCGAAAACAGTGGTGGGCTTCAAGAATGCATGGACAGACATAGGGCAATCTTAAAGAAAAGGAAGGAGGAGGGAGGGAGAAAGTGATCAATTAGGAAAAACACGGGCAGAGGTAGGGAAAAAAATGGGTAGATGGGTGGGCCAAGCAGTCCTTATATGCCGCCATATTCTCTGTTTCTACGTTACTGCAATGTAATTTGACGAGCTTCATCTTTCTGAGGCATGAATTGAGAGAGTCACGCCCCAATAGCACCAAGTATCAGGTTTCCTTTGCTATTAGAAGGACTGTCTGCATCCTGGATTACGAGCACAGCTGATCCGGGCCAAGCTTCCTCACGACTGAATGTCATTCAGGAACAAAATATAACCCCAGAAAGAGCAACAACCAATCACAAGACAGAATGCATACGTATTTAGGTCAATATATGCTTAAATGCTGCCAATGTTAGTAGCAAGGAACACTGAAACTAAATGCGACTTGCATTTGGATACGTTGTTTCCAAGTTGAAGTCCAAAACAAGAGTTGGAAATGTAATAACCAATCACAAGACTGAAGACATACATAACTAGGTCACTAAACTGGAGGCACATATCGCTTCAATAACTAGTAGCAAGGACAAGCCATACCAAGTTTTAATTAGAAGATTGGTCACTTGAATATTAATAGCCCAATGGCTCAATGGAATACCTCAAATGTTTGGATAAAGAACAGTTACATAAGAATTTACTGTAACAGCAGATCTTCGAGAGAATCTTCTCCATTGGGCTACACCTTTGGAACTATAAGCTGTCAGCGTCAGGACCACTCAGAAACTTTTTGCTAGCCTGGGGCCACCAACAATGACATGCAGCTCTGATGCGTATGCAACTTGGGTGGCCCCATTACTCCTCAGTTCCACGACGAAGATTAGCCTCGGAGGGCCTCCAACCATGAAGAACCAGGAGAACAGAACAGCACCAGGCATACAAGGAGAGGCATGGGGCTGGAGACAGGATGCATGGAGTACCAGGCATACAAGGAGAGGCATGGGGCCGGATACAGGATGCAGGGAGTAAGAGGTATACAAGGAGAGGCATGGGGCCGGAGACGGGATGCATGGAGTAACAGGTATACAAGGAGAGGCACGGGGCCGGAGATGGGATGCAGGGAGTAACAGGTATACAAGGAGAGGCATGGGGCCGGAGACGGGATGCAGGGAGTAACAGGTATACAAGGAGAGGCATGGGGCCGGAGACGGGATGCAGGGAGTAACAGGTATACAAGGAGAGGCATGGGGCCGGAGACGGGATGCAGGGAGTAACAGGTATACAAGGAGAGGCATGGGCGGAGACGGGATGCATGGAGTACCAGGTATACAAGGAGAGGCATGGGGCCGGAGACGGGATGCAGGGAGTAACAGGTAGAAGGAGGCATGGGGCCGGAGGCAGGATGCAGGAGTAACAGGTATACAAGGAGGCATGGGGCTGGAGACAGGATGCATGGAGTACCAGGCATACAAGGAGAGGCATGGGGCCGGAGACGGGATGCAGGGAGTAACAGGTATACAAGGAGAGGCATGGGGCCGGAGACAGGATGCATGGAGTACCAGGCATACAAGGAGAGGCATGGGGCCAGAGACGGGATGCAGGAGTAAGGTATACAAGGAGAGGCATGGGGCGGAGGCAGGATGCAGGGAGTAACAGGCATACAAGGAGGCATGGGGCCGGAGGCAGGATGCAGGAGTACCAGGCATACAAGGAGAGGCATGGGGCCAGAGACGGGATGCAGGGAGTAACAGGCATACAAGGAGAGGCATGGGGCCGGAGACGGGATGCAGGGAGTACCAGGCATACAAGGAGAGGCATGGGGCTGGAGACAGGATGCAAGGAGTAACAGGCATACAAGGAGAGGCATGGGGCCGGAGACAGGATGCATGGAGTAACAGGCATACAAGGAGAGGCATGGGGCCGGAGACAGGATGCATGGAGTAACAGGCATACAAGGAGAGGCATGGGGCCGGAGACAGGATGCATGGAGTAACAGGCATGCAAGGAGTGGCAGGGGGCCGGAGACGGGATGCAGGGAGTAAGAGGTATACAAGGAGAGGCATGGGGCCGGAGACGGGATGCAAGGAGTAAGAGGTATACAAGGAGAGGCATGGGGCCGGAGACGGGATGCAGGGAGTAAGAGGTATACAAGGAGAGGCATGGGGCCGGAGACAGGATGCAGGGAGTACCAGGTATACAAGGAGAGGCATGGGGCCGGAGACGGGACACATGGAGTAATAGGTATACAAGGAGAGGCATGGGGCCGGAGACGGGATGCAGGGAGTAAGAGGTATACAAGGAGAGGCATGGGGCCGGAGACGGGACGCATGGAGTACCAGGCATACAAGGAGAGGCATGGGGCCGGAGACGGGATGCAGGGAGTAAGAGGTATACAAGGAGAGGCATGGGGCCGGAGACGGGATGCAGGGAGTAAGAGGTATACAAGGAGAGGCATGGGGCCGGAGACGGGATGCAGGGAGTACCAGGTATACAAGGAGAGGCATGGGGCCGGATACAGGATGCAGGGAGTACCAGGCATGCAAGGAGAGGCATGGGGCCGGAGACAGGATGCATGGAGTACCAGGTATACAAGGAGAGGCATGGGGCCGGAGACAGGATGCAGGGAGTAACAGGCATGCAAGGAGAGGCATGGGGCCGGAGACAGGATGCATGGAGTAACAGGCATACAAGGAGAGGCATGGGGCCGGAGACGGGATGCAGGAGGTAACAGGCATGCAAGGAGAGGCATGGGACGGAGACGGGATGCATGGAGTACCAGGTATACAAGGAGAGGCATGGGGCTGGATACAGGATGCAGGGAGTACCAGGCATGCAAGGAGAGGCATGGGGCTGGAGACAGGATGCATGGAGTAACAGGTATACAAGGAGAGGCATGGGGCCGGAGACAGGATGCAGGGAGTAACAGGTATGCAAGGAGAGGCATGGGGCTGGAGACAGGATGCAGGGACTACCAGGCATGCAAGGAGAGGCATGGGACGGAGACAGGATGCATGGAGTACCAGGTATACAAGGAGAGGCATGGGGCCGGATACAGGATGCAGGGAGTACCAGGCATGCAAGGAGAGGCATGGGGCTGGAGACAGGATGCATGGAGTAACAGGTATACAAGGAGAGGCATGGGGCCGGAGACAGGATGCAGGGAGTACCAGGCATGCAAGGAGAGGCATGGGACGGAGACAGGATGCATGGAGTACCAGGTATACAAGGAGAGGCATGGGGCCGGATACAGGATGCAGGGAGTACCAGGCATGCAAGGAGAGGCATGGGGCTGGAGACAGGATGCATGGAGTAACAGGTATACAAGGAAAGGCATGGGGCCGGAGACAGGATGCAGGGAGTACCAGGCATGCAAGGAGAGGCATGGGACTGGAGACAGGATGCAGGGAGTACCAGGCATGCAAGGAGAGGCAAGGAGCTGGATAAAGGATGCATGGAGTACCAGGCATGCAAGGAGAGGCATGGGGCTGGATAAAGGATGCATGGAGTAAGGTTTAAGGCACAGCATCTGATGTAACCCTCACTGAAAGTGAAAGGGGAAAAGAGGGAAGAGTATAGCATGGACAAATGGAGAGTCTCTCAAAAATCTACTGTTAAGGTAAGCGCTTACACAACTGTTCTATCTTCATAGAGGATATCTCCTCCAGGCCATACCTTTGGAACAACTCCCAAGCAGTACAAAGCAGCAGGGGGAATAGTACAGTCTGATATGTAATCAGGGCAGGAGGCTCTGCAGTACAGCATGACTAAAACCAGCACGTTTATGAGAGACGGTGTCAAGACTGTTAAGTTTGGTGAAAGTGTAAACAATGCTTCATGTGCCGCAGCACGTTGGCAGCAGGGACATTTCTGAAATAAGCAAAAGAAGTGGCCACTTCCATATGGAGTGACCATGAACACCACCAAGAAGTTCCTTACCATACCTCCTATAAGAGAACATAATGCAATGTGCAAGCCATACGGATGGCCATTGTTTAGACCCAGGAGCACCCTCTTTCCCAGGGCCGAATGAAACAAAAAGCTGCAAAGACTTTCTGCAGTCCTTGGTGCTATCACTATAGCACCTTAGTATTCTATGTACACCCAAAGTATGGCACAGTGCCTCACCCTGATTGGCATGCTTAGGATAATACACAGGAAGGTGCATCATTTGAATCAGTGTACAGTATATTTTGATACTATCTTCAGTACTACAGAGTCATACACAAAGAGACTCTCTTTGTGAAAAATCAAACAAGGAGGCTCACATATTAGCACCTGAAGCTTGGAAATCCTCGAGCAGAGGTCATGGCAACTAGAAATAAAGTTTTCCATGGCAGGAAACGTACTGTAAGCCACGACTTGCTGTAGGCTCAAAAGGAGCCAATGTCATATTCTCAAGAATGAAATTTAAATCTTACGAACAGGAGGTTTTATATGAAAAATACCTCTTAGAAAAGTGTGGGCCATCTTTTACTGGGCAACCATATAACCATCAATAAGGGCATAGAAAGATGCTGTAGTGGCTAAATACACCTTACGAGAGGAATCCTGCAGGTCAGAGTCAGACGGAGAGCAAGTATTCCAACACATAATTCCCAGGACACGTAAAAGGGTCCATATTCTGGGAAGCAGATCACAGAGTGAAGTGTTTCCATTTTAGAGAATAAGTACATCTGGTAGAAGCTTCCTACCCGCAGGCAGGATATCACCAACCTTAGGAGATACCCCAAAACAAGCAATGCCTATGTCTTCAGGAGCCATGCTTGCAGGTGTAGGGAATTAAGGTCCGAATGGACCATGGGCCCCTTGACCTGTGACAACAGACCCCAACACAGAGAGGTAGAGGTACAGGTACAGGGACAGGAGGCTCCACCGCCAGATGATGATGGATTGGAAAACCAATCTTGTGAGGCCAGAATGGAGCAATGCAGGTGAGAGTGGCACACTCCAACTGCAGCTTGAGCAGAACCCTCTCTGTATTAGAGGAACTGGAGAAAATGCACATAGGAATTTCCCCTTCCAAGACAGGGACAGCACGTCTTGCCAAAACAACTCCAGGCCCTGGAGTGAGCGAGCAGAAACACAGCAGTTTTACACTGTGAGGGGATGCAAAAAGGTCCAACTCTGGATGACCCCATCTTGCAAAGATTTCGTTTAGCATGGAGGTCAGCAGTTCTCATTCGTGAACCATTAACTGGGGCCTGCTTAACCTGTCTGCCAAGATACTGTACTTTGGAGACCTGGAAGAAATACGGCTGTCAACTGAAGGTTGTGAGACACAGCTTAGTACCATATTCTCACTGGTTCCCTACATAGGGGATAGGAGTGAGTTCCCCCTTGTTTGTTGATGTATTGCATCACACTGACATTGTCCATCTGGATTAGCAGAGGACCAGGCCAGAGATGATTCTGAAATGCCTGCAGGCTGTACAGGACAGCCCGCATTTCCAGGACATTTTTCTGCAGCTCTTCATCAACCATAGTCCATGACCGCGGTGTCTGGTAAGGATTGAGACGAGCACCCCAGCCGGAGCCAGAGGCATCCATGGTGATGATCTGTACAGGAGCTTGTACAAGTAATGGAACGCCTGTCAGTAGGTTTCGTGATTCACCCATCATAATAACGCTCCGTGAAGAGGAGATGTGATGAGAACCATTGTTCCAGCTCATCCGTCAACTGATCCCACTGGACCTTGAGTGTCCAATGATGTATCTTCATATGAAGACGTGCCAATGGCACAGTCACTGTGGCCACAGCCATGAGGCCCAGGAGATGCAACACTGTGCGGAAACATAATGGCTACTGTATACCAAGTGTGCCTGAGGAATCAGTGTCTGTTCTGTGGCAGGAAAACACATCCCTTTTCTGTGTCCAAGACCGCCACTACGTACTGCAGTCTTTGGCACAGGGTAAACACAGATTCTAGCACATTTACTGTGACACGCAAGTTGTCAAACAACTGACATGTTTGAGACAGGGTATGTAGCACAGCTTCCCTGGAGCTGGCTGTCAGGAGCCAGTTGTCCAGATGGGAAGAAATATAAGCCTTCCTTGCAAAGGGCTGCTGCAACTACTGCCAAGCATTTGGTAAAGACCCGTGGCACAGAGGACAAGCCAAAGGGCAATACCTTGAATGAACAGTGTTTGCCCTCTAGCATAAAGTGGAGTTATTGTTTGTGGGATTTTTCTAATCTATATATGAAGATATGCATCCTTCATATCCAGAGAACAGTGCCTGTCCCCCCTTTGCAGCAAGGGAATCAGAACCTGCAAGGTTACCATTCAAAACTTTCTGTATTCCATGTATAACTCAGCAGGTGAGGGAACCGACCAGGGAGGCACGGGTACTGGATGTGGTCCTGGCAGACAGTGACCAGATTGGGGGCCTGGAGGTAAGGGACCCATTGGCAGGGAGTGACCATGCCACGGTCTGGTTCTGCCTGGACCTAGGAGGGGTAGAAGGCTGCACAAAGACGGAAGTAACCGACTTCAGGGGGGCGGATTTTAAGGAAATGGGAAGGATCCTTAAGGAGCATTTGGATGGGATTGGGTCAGACATGGACGCTGATAGTAGGTGGGAAATCATCAGGAGAGGGTGCAGGATGCTACCAGCACCTGTGCAAGAGTAAGGCCAAGAATGCGGTAGGGCCCAAAACCCTGTTGGTGGACCAGGGAGGTCCAGGAGGTGGTCGAGGGAAGAAAGCAGCCTATAAGCAATTCAAGTGCTCAAGGAGTGAAAGAGTTGAGGGAAATGCAGGCTGATGGCTAGAAGGACCACTAGAGTGGTGAGGCGGCTAAGGCAAGGAAGGAGCAGAACCTGGCCAGGGAAATTAGGAGAGAACGAGGGGTTCTTTAGATACATTGGGAAAAAGCGAAGGGTGAAGGGCAGATTAGCAGGATTAAATCAGGGAGAGATGGGCACAAGACCGGGGAGCAGGCTGAGGTACTAAATGAGTACTTCAGCTCAGTTTTTCTCCAGGGAAAATGGGGGTGCTGCATCATACATGGGAGGAGACAGAGATACTGAGGAGGGGGACCCTTACCGATCGGCAGGTCTGGGGAGAGGGGAGGCATCACTGGCAGGTGGGGAGGGCTAAGCAGGAGAAGGGGTACCAGAAGTGGAAATCACAGCAGAGAGTGAGGAAGCCTCAGCTCCCTTAAGACGGACAAAGCACCGGGCCGGATAAATTACATCCCAGAGTGTTGAAGGAACTTGCAGATGTCCTGGCAAACCCCTGGCAGAGCTTTTCACCATCTCTCTGAGGACAGGGTGGGTGCCCCAAGACTGGAAGGTGGCGCATATAGTGCCTATCCACAAGGGGGGATTAAGGGAGGTGGCAGGGAACTACAAGCCTGTCAGCCTGACCTCGGTGGTGGGCAAGGTGATGGAGGGCATTGTCAAGGAGAGGCTAGGGGGGGACCTGGATAAGTCAGGGTGCCTGGACAATAGACAGCATGGATTCATCCCGGAAATCGTGTCAGACAAACCTGGTGGAGTTCTATGACTGGGTGACAAGTGCCTTGGACCTGGGTAGACCAGTGGATGTCCTCTTTCTAGACTTCAGCAAGGCATTTGACTCTGTTCCTCACGTGGGCCTGTTGGATAAGCTGGGAGAAATGGGGTGGGGAACCAGATGATCAGATGGATGAGCAATTGGCTCCAGGACCCGGACCCAGAGGGTCGTGAGTTGGTGGATAGTCTCATCCCAAGGAGGGTCATGAACCCACAGGATCAGTCCTTGGGCCCCCCTCTGTTCAACGCCACGATTCTGACATAAGGACAGGAATCAGGAGTGAGATGAGTCTCTTTGCAGATGACTCAAAACTGGGGGCGGTGGTGGATGGGGAGGAGGGAAGGGTGGCCCTACAGGGGGACCTGGAGGCTCTGGAAAGATGGTCTAGAAAGTGGAAGCTGAGGTTCAATGCAGGGAAATGCAAGGTACTCCACCTGGGGGCCAGAAACCCAGGTCAAGTGTACACCCTGGGGGGGAATGCTACAAGTCTCGATGGCTGAGAGGGACCTGGGGGTGGTGGTGGATGTCAAGATGAACAACTCTGAAACTTGTAGGAGGGCAGCAGCCAAGGCCAACAGGATGCTGGGATGCATCGCTAGGGGGATCACCTCCAGAAGGAGGGAAGTGATACTCCCTCTGTATAACTGCTTGGTGAGGCCGCACCTTGAGTACTGCGTGCAGTTTTGGAGGCCACACTTAAAGAGGGACATTAACCTCCTGGAGAGGGTCCAGAGGAGGGCAACCAAAATGATTTGGGGCTTGGGGGACAGGACCTATGAGGAGAGGCTCGAAGAGCTAAATATGTACACATTGGAAGAGAGAAGGGACCGGGGGGACATGATAGAGGTCTTTAGGTACATGAAGAGGGTAAATAGGGGAGGAACAGTCGGGGTGCTTCGAAGGAAGGAGGAAGAGGCCACTAGAGGGCATGGCTGGAAGCTGGAGGGGGGAAGATTCAGGGGAGAAAGGAGGAGGTGCTACTTCACTGAGAGGGTGGTGGAGCCATGGAATGCACTGCCTAGGGGGCTGGTGGAGGCAGAGACAGTGGAGGGGTTCAAGAGGGGGTGGGACAGGTACAGGGGAAGGGTTCTGGAAGCAAAATCCAGTGCAGCAAGAATATCCAGAACTGGGAAGGGAGAAGCCAGAGAAGGCGAGGGGGACAGCAAGGTCAGCACCCAGGTTGGGGACTGACCAAACAAGCAGACACGAAAAACCATTAGGCCTATTCTGCTGGCATTTTAGTATGTTAGTATGTTAGATTGAAATCCCAGAGATATAACATAGGACGCAGATCCCCTGTCCATTTCGGGACAACAAAGTATCTGGAATAGAACCATTTGTTTTTCTCCTGAGGAAGAACAGGTTCTATGGCATGTTTTTGAAACAATGTCTGAACTTTTTCCTTCAAAAGGGACAAATGGCCCGGAGGATAAAAAGAAGAAGGCAGAAGATAATCTGGAGGGATTTGTAGCAGATTCAGGGAATATCCCCTTGCAATCATCTTCAGAACCCACTCGTCCATAGTGGTCTCCTGCCGCTATTTCAGATGCAGGGAGATCCTGCCTCCCACACTAACCCCTGGAGGTAACAGTTGAATAGGAGGGACACAGGGAAGTAAATCAGGCAGAACCAGGAGTGGCAGGGCCACCAGAACTGATTTCTTTGGGTGCTTTTGCATGGGCACCAGGAGGGGGCCACCATGTCTACCACAGCCTTACTGACATGGGCACAATTACCTTGAGCAGCAGCCTGATGAAAAAAGCCATGACCATGACCTCTAGCAAGAGTGGGATGAAAGGATTGCAAAGACCTCAGAGTCATTTTAGAGGTCTGATGGCCACGTAGGGCTTCTTCAACATCATATCCAAACAATCTTGAACTTTTAAAGGAGGCATTCAAAACTGCCTACTGTACATCAGTAGCAAAGCCAACAACTCTGAGCCAAAAATACCTTGTCATGCAGATGCCACAAGCCGCAGCCCTGGCAGAAACATTGGGGATATCACAATCTGAGCACAGAAAATGTTTGCCAGCCTCAGCACCAGCAGATAATGTTTTAAATAAATCATTCTTGGCAGAGCCATCAGGCAAAGCCTGAGCAGCTGTGTGAGCAGCTCATATTTTATCATGTGGGTCTGGTAGTTTGCAGTCCTGAGGCCCAGTGATGCAGTTATGCTTGCCCATCACATCCAGTCTCCTAGATTCCTTATCCGCAGGCAAAGTACTCATACGTCTAGGAGCTCTATACCGAGCATGAGCAGCCCACTGAATCAGTTTCAGGCTGGTTAGCATAATAAGGCTTTTTAATGTATGTTAGAACGCTGTTAACCTTAGGAAATCATCATTTCCTAAGGTTGTTGTGACATAGAAATGTCGTTAACCTATAGATGCTACATCACATCGATAGGTTAATAACAATCGGTGTCGCGCATTGCACGCCTTTTTTTAGACGGGGAACCTAATGGCGAACAGCAGTTAGCGGCGACCGAACGGCCGCAGCGGTGACTTTTTTCAGAAAGTAAGAAGCGCTTTTACTTATTAAGTGGGACCATACACTATAAAAATAATGTATGGTCCTTTATGAACAACGGTCACTGTTAGCGTCTCGAGGTTGCCATGGCGGCTCAAACCTCTCGGCTTCACTCACGAGGTTACACGGTCGCCCTGGCAACCTCTCGACAGTTAACAGACCGGTTACCCATAGAGGACCATACAGTATCCTCTATGTAGATGGTGCAGGATACTGCTTATCAGCCTTTCTAGGGACTGCAGGCAGTGAATTAGGTCTACACCATGCAGCATAGGTAGTATCCTCCTCCTCCTCGCAGGATATAAAGGAGGAATGATAATGGAGGTGGAGCAGGGCACCTCCAAAAATTCCATGAGACTGCATTTAGTGGAATCTTCCTAGTCCACCTAAAAGCCTATGGCAGACTGCATTTGTTGCATCATGGCTTGGAAAGATGGGTCCTCAAGAGGAGACCTCTGGGTATAAGCCACCGATACCGCACTACAGCATGAGAGGGTAGAACTAGAGTGAGGGGGACCCTCCACAAATTGCTCTTCACCTTCATAGTCCTCCTCTAAATCTGCCTCTAAGTCCATGAGGCCAGGATTATATTCCATTTCGTACCATAATGAGCAAAGATGGAAGCTGCAAAATGGACAGGTGACACTGGCGGCGGCTGAGAGGCAGGAATCTGTGGTGTGCTAGTGGAATCTGTCAATGGAAACCAAGAACCAGATGGCTCCCTTGGTAGAATAACTGCCTGCAATGGCAACCCTTCAAGAACGCATTGAATCATTTCAGAGAATGATACCAGCACAGCCTGGGAGTCGACAGCACTCTGAAAAGGGGCCGGGACTACCTGCATCAACGGGTTTTGGCCTGACAACAATGATGTCATACTGTCCATAGTAGGTACAGCAGTGCCTAAGCCAAGCCCTGACTTTGGTGACTCAACGATGGTCGGAGGGGGGGCTGTAGTCGCGGCCACCAGGGCGGGTGTTGACGAGGATGTACCTTGTCTCAGTGGTGATCAGAACCTCACTGGCGACAGACTTATCCTCGTCTCTGTGTCTGTGCTTATGGCCGGAGGACGAGGAGGAGGCCCGATATGACAACCATTCTTTGTCCTTATCCTCAGACCTCGATGATCATTTCTCAGCCAACAATGAGAAGAGTCAGATTTTGTGCCCTTTTCCTTCTCCATGGCTTTCAACGCCTTTAATGCAAGGACATTTTCTAGAGCTTTCTTATGGCATTGCCTTGCAGCCTGATTGAAGCTCTGGGAAAGCTTGCAAGTTCTGATGTTGTAAGGCAGGCCAGGCAGCATACAAAAACTGTGTGTGTATCTTCCTTGTAAATGTTATATCTGCACTTACGTTATGGAAACACACAGCAACAGCTTGGTCAACGGAGCTGCCTTCAGCAGGTCGACGGCGAAAGATGGACCTGCGGAGTGATAGCGCCCACGTTATAAATGTGTCGACACTGCATGCTACCGGGAGCGGCCCCCTGGCTAGCAAAAAGTTTCCGAGTGGTCCTGACGCTGACAGCTTATAGTTCCAAAGGTGTGGCCTACTGTAGGAGATATCTTCCATGAAGATCTCAACGTAACTGGGATATACTGGCAATTACAGAAACCTGGCTTTCTCCAAGCTATAGATAATTGTTTGCTCCAGGATATTCCGTGTTTCATTTAGGTAGAAGAGGGGGAGGTTGTCTCCTATATGTGCATAATAACTTTACAGCAGTGAAACTGGATGTTAAGCAGCTACCTGTCCTAAAGCTAAATTGTTGTCTGTTAACATACTGCTGGGAAATACTAAACATTTATTAGCCAGCATAACTTATTTCCCTCCCATACTTATGAACCTGGAATACAAGAAATTTCGGCATTCCATGAAAAATTACAGAAAAACTGAACAGATAATTCCAGATGATTTTAATATACATTTAAGTTCTACCTCTTGTACAGTAAGGAACAAGGTAAGTGATCTGAAGTGACAGCAAATAATTCAAGAAGCTGCAGGGTGTAACTACAACACTAAGGAGGGAAGGTTATGGGTAGACTGGATGGGCTGTGGGGTCCTTTTCTGCTGACAGTTTCTATGATAACACAGATTATGAATCCGATACCAACTGGATCTTCATATCCAAAACTAAAAAAAGTATGACTTCAGGTGTGTAACCAGATGTAATTAGTGGTCACTGCGCAACTTACTGTACCTGGTTAGCTAAAACTTATAACGCGACACCCATCTGTGAAAACTCGTAACTATAAGGCTTTAGATATGTCTGCGTTCAGTGCCAGTTTTATGACAATTGATTGGTCCTCAACTGATAAATGAGCAAATGCTGACCAGGCCCTGAATCGGTTTTCTACCAAATTTTGGAAACTCTGTGATTATGTTTTGAAAAAAATGACTCGTCTAAAAGGGATTATGCAATCCTGGATAAACTCATATCTCTTGGAATGTATGAGGAGCGTGACAAAATGTGCAAAGTGTAAACACATATAAAGCGACACTGTCATCTTTTAGCTGATTTTTAATTTTGCCCCATTTAAAAACTATACCTGCAGACACCTTTATCACTACTAATTATATACACACTGCCTGGTCAATATTAAATAATCATTTATACATTTATTTCTGGTATTTTTATTATTTACCCAACCCGACTGAATCGCTGGCAGCCCGCTCCTCCTGTGCGTGCACTAGTAACACAGCACTGAAGCCAGGGCCGGATCTACCTTGTCATGGGCCCTATGCACAGCTGTAACCAATTGCCCCTTCCCAAGTCACCCACCCTCAAAGGTAGCACTGCACAGCCAGCGCAGAGGACTGAGGCGCTTAGTGCCTTACCTCTCTCTCACCGGCAATCCATGTTCGGGAGTCGACATGGGTTGGCAGGGGTCAGTCGGGGAGGAGGGCCAGGAGTAGGACTGAACGGATGACAGGCAGCTCTCCTCTCTCAAGTAAGGGAGGCCGGGTCTTCCCGGTGCTTGGCTGCCACCAAATGGAGGTTCAATGGTACTGCTGCGCAGATGGGGGAACAGGCACTAGGACATGATGGGCAGAGCGGGGAATGCTGGATCCAGTGTGTGCGACAGTGCTGACGCAGCGCCCAGAGAATTAAGGAGAGAAAATCTGGAGGAAAAAGGACAAGCATGACAAGGGCGTATGATGCCCACTGGCCACACCTCTACCCGCCATGTTCCAAGGAATCCGGAGTGAGGAACTGGAAATACAGGTTACTCACCTGTAACAGGAGTTCTAGGAATGGTATATGTTGTTCATCCACACTCATTGGCAGTATCCTTGCCGCTTTAAATCTTGCCGGAAGGTCTTCAAGCTTGCTCCTCCCACCCACCCGGGTGGTATAACTCTCGGCTCCGCCCCATAACGCCAGATCTGGCCGGCTGGAGAAGCTCAGGTTGTGCGTCCGAGCCGGGAGGTCTGGAGAATGTGGGGATGAACAACATATACCATTCCTAGAACTCCTGTTACAGGTGAGTAACCTGTATTTCTAGGGACATGGATATGTTGTTCATCCACACTCATTGGCAGACTCATAGCAGTTCTCCGGGAGGAGGGAGGCAAGACGCACACCCCCATATACTTACTTGGGAAAGAGAGACTGGAGAACCGAGGCCCCAAAACCAGCATCCCGGCGTGACTCAAGGTCGATGTGGTAGTGGGTAATGAAGGTGTTTGCTGACTTCCAGGTAGCAGCCCTGCAGATTTCCTGGATAGGGACGTCCCTGGAAGCAGCCACCGTTGCAGCAGTATGGCGGGTAGAGATGAGCTCTTATCCCTCTGGGAGGCTCCATGCCCGCTAACTTATAGCAGATCTATGCAGGAGGTTACCCACCTGCTTATCGTCCGCTGGCTGCAGGTCTGCCAGATGCGGCTTCAGCGTAGGTGACAAACAGCTGGCGAACCTCTCCCGAATTTCAGCCGTCGCTCCTTATAATAAGCGGCGCCTTCTAGGATCAGAGTATGGAGCCTATATTGACCTCCGAGGTGTGATTGGGGTAGAACACACGGCAGAGTCAACACCTGGTTAAGGTGAAACTCGCACACCACCTTCGGAAGGAATTTCGGTAGGGAGGCGAGGACAACCTTGTCCCTGTGGAAGACCAGGTAAGGAGACTCGATGGAAAGCGCCTGAGCCTCCCATCCTTCTGGCTGACGTGATAGCCACCAAGAAGGCGGTCTTCCACGACAGGTGAGAGAGAGCACACCTGTGCATAGGTTCGAATGGCTTGCCCATGAGCTTTGCCAGTACCAGCAGTAGATCACGGAGGTGGGGTTTCCCGCACTGGAGAAATGTGATCAAGGCCTTTGGACAGCACCACCTTCTCCTGCGCCTGACTGCTTCCGGCCCGCGCCCGGTAAGCAGAGATGGCTGCAGTGCACCCTCAGGGTCGCCGACCCTAAGCCCTTGACTCAGAAAGGGACCATAAATAGTCCAAGATGCTTGCCAAGGAACAGGAGGAAGGGTCCAAGCCCTTGCCCTGACACCAAATGGAAAACCTTTTCCATTTGAAGGCATAGCATTTTCTGGTCGACTCATACGGACGCCTCAACTACATTGAGGACCTCGTCGGAAAGACCCAAAGCCTGGAACTCTAGCCGCTCAGGAACCAGGCCGCCAGGTGCAGGGATTGAAGGTCCGGATGGAACACCTTCCCTGATTGACTGAGAGCAGGTCCGGGCGAGCTGGAAGCTGCCGCTGAGTCCTGGAGCTGAGACTGAGGAGATCTGGTACCAGAACTGGCGAGGCCAGTCTGGGGCTATCAGAATCACCTGCGCTTTGTCCCTCCGCCTTGAGAAGCACCTTGTGGATCAAGGGAAATGGGAGAAAGGTAAAAGAGGCCCGGGTCCATTGCCTCGAGAAGGCATCCCCTGCAGCGAGCCCTGCTGAGGGGCGGGCATGGAACAGACTCAGCCGCGTGCTCCATGGAGGCAAACAGGTCCACCTGAGGTGTGCCCCAAAGGGAGAACAGATGCTGTACTACCTCCGGCAGGAGAGACCACCGTGGGATGCAGCCCCTATCCGGCTCAGGGCATCGGCCAGGGTGTTGGAGGTCCTGCCACGTGAATGGCTAGGAGATCCGCCTCCAGGCTGCGCCAGTGACCAAATGCGGAGAGCTTCCTTGCATAGAAGCATGGAGCGCGTCCCGCCCTGGCGGTTTAGATAGTACATGGTCGTGGTATTGTCCGTCTGGACTGGACACTTGACCCGGAGGAACGGAGCAAAAGCGGTGAGAGCTGACGGACCGCTCGGAGCTCCAGCAGGTTGATGTGGCATCGGGACTCCCGGGGACCAGAGGCCATGAGCCCAGTGTTCCCCAGATGGGCACCCCAACCCATCAGAGAGGCATCGGTCGACAGAGAGACCGTCGGCTCGGGCAGACGAACGGGATGCCCTCCTGCAAATGATCTGGAACGTCCACCACTGGAGAGCATTCCACATCCCTGTGTCACCGAGCTAAGCTGGTCCAAGGGATCGTAGCGTTAGACCACTGGCTGGCCAGTCCCACTGAAGGGACGATGTTCCAGCGGCCCAACGACACGCTGGTACAGGGCCGCCATGAGACCCAGGAGGCGAGGAAGTCCCGGCAGGGCGCAATTGCCCAACCAGAAATGATCGGGCAAGGAGGAAAGAACCTCGGCCCTGTCCGCTGGAGCCGCTCTGCGCTCGAAGAGAGTCGAGCTGCGCCCCGATGAATAAAATCACCTGCTTCGGCTCGAGTTCCGACTTGGCCTCGTTGATAAGGAGGCCCAGTTGAGAGCAGACCTGGAGGGCCAGATCTCTGAACCACTCCGCCTCCTTCCTGGAGGGAGCTGCTATCAGCCAGTCGTCCAGGTAAGGGTACACCCGGACCCCTCGGCGCCGCAGGAATGCTGTCACCACTGCCATGCATTTGGTGAAGACCCTGGGAGCTGGAGACAAGCCGAAGGGCATGGCTTGGAACTCGAAGAGATCCTCCGCTGGAAGCGAAGGAATCTCTGGTGAGACGGACGGATAGGGACGTGAAAAAAGCGTCCTGCAAGTCAGAGAGCAGAACCACACGCCGCGTTCCAAGGATGGTATTATCTGAGCCAGAGTGACCATCCTGAAGGTTCGAGACCTTAGGAACTTGTTTAGGTCGTGTAGGTCGAGAATGGGGCGCCAGCCCCCCGTCCGTTTCGGAACCAGGAAGTACCTGGACACAAACCCTGGGTCTGAAGGAGGGTCCACCACCTCTCTTACCACCTCCTTCTGGAGGAGGAGAGTGATGTCGGCTCGACGAGCCGCCAGTGAGGCTGGGGATCCCGAAGCCCCCCGAGGGGCGACGGCTCTGAAGGGTGGTGCCTGCTCGAATTCCAGAGGCAGGCCTCTTCCCACCACCTCCAAGACCCACCTGTCCGTGGTAACAGCGGACCAGGCGGAACGGAAGTGCCGGAGCCGTCCCCCAACGGGGGGACCCAGGGGTAAGGTGACGGGGATGGGGGCGACACCCCTCAGCCCGTCACTGGGCAGGCTTGGAGGAGGGACCGGCCGAGGGACCTCCTGGGCCCTTTCCTCCCTGCCTCCTGTTAGAGGAAGCCGGCGGCTTGGGTTTGGGATGCCAAGGCCGAGCCTGCTGGCCCTGATGCTGGGCACGGGCGGCACCAGAGGCACAGAAGGACGAAAGGGCTTAGGCTGTGGTTTGCGGCCTTTGTCCTTCTGAGCGGAAGAGACCGAGTCCAAGGTGGCATTGGACTTCTCGATCCTCTGCAGGTGACCTTCCACCCCAGGGTCAAGAGGTCAGTCCCAAAAAGGGAACATCCGCCAACTTGTGCTGGGTATCCGAGTAAAGGTGGATATCCTCAGCCAAGCCCGCGAGCCATAGCCACTCGGCCGCCACCGATCTGGCACATGAGTCCCCTACATCCAAAGCAGTCTGGAGCTGCTGTTTGGCCACTGCCCTGCCCTGGTCCGCACCTGCTTAACCGTAGTCTGCAGATCGGGCGGGAAGATGAGGGATGACCTCATCCAGGGAGCCCAACAGGGCATGAGAAAAATGTGCCATGAGGACGGCCGAACTGGCCTGGAGGCCGAGAGGACGCAGCGAGACTTTTCGCCCGACATAGTCCAATTCTTGGACTCCTTGTCAGGAGGTTTGTCCACATCCCTGGCGTTGCCGGCGCGCCGGAAAACGCTGTCGGTAACCAACCCCTCAGCAGAGGGGTGTTCCGAAAAACCGGACAAGGAACCGGTAGGGACCGCATACTTCCTGGCCATCCTGGCCGAAGGCGCAGGGCAGGAAGCAGGGCGCTGCCAAAGTTCCAGTGCCGGACCCACTATGGCCTCGGCCACCGGAAAGGCCTCCGTCGGAGAATCCCCTCGGTCCAGAATCTCCGTGAGGGGATACCTGGCCCGTTTGGAAACGGGTTCGAGCTCCATCCCGGCAGACTCCGAGATGAGCCGAAGCAGTCCTAGGAAGGACGACGGGCTATCGTCCATTGACTGACCTCCTGAAGACTCCAAGTCCAGTCGCTTGGAGAAGAAGGAGGAATCATCTTCGGACTCGGAAGAGTCCTCGAAGAGCTGCTCTGGCCTGAGCCACCCTTCACCTGCCGAGGTCGGTCGGAGTGAGGGTAACTGACAGCCCGAGGGTAAACCCTTAGCCGACCGAGAATCCTTGGTCGGAGCCCCAATTGGTGGCTGTGGAGGCGGAGGTTCCACCGAATCGGTGGAGCAGCTGGTTTTGGCGAACAACCGGCCTGGTATAGGCCTCGGACAAGTCGAGGGGTTGTGTCGGCGTTCCGGTGACAGCCACTAATGGCGGGAAGGCGCGGTCGGCTTATTCCGGCCAGGAGGAGCTATTGCAACATAAGGTCCTCGTGCCGTCGGCGTAATTCTGCCGAAGCCTCCCTCATCCGAGGAGGAGGACGAGGACGAGCGGGCGACGCCGGCCATCATGTGCCGAACCGAGACCGCTATGACGGTGGGAACGGCTGGACCGCGAAGAGGTCCGAGACCGAGACCGAGAGTCCCGGAATTTCCGGGTCGGTGCGGGGAGGTGTCGGCCGGAACCGGCACTCCCTTCGGCTCGGAAGGTCCATCCGAGGGCTCCGGAACCGGAGGCACAGGCGAGCCCATGGGATCCTCAACTCCTCCCGGGGGAACCGGGGAGAGGGGAATCTCGGCTGCTAAAGGCGACAGCCCGTCCAATGGGTCGAGAAAAATCTCGACTTCATCAGTGGGAGTCTCGGTCAACTGACCTGACGGGGACACCGTGAGGCCAGTGGCCGAAGCCGAGCGGTCGACCGAAGCCGACGGTCGACGGCCCGGGGAGAGGGACCTTTCCCGCTCCCAAGAGCGTCGACGGAGGGACTTACCCTTGTCCCTCTTTTTGGACCGAGAAAAAGGTCCAGCAGACGCAGGCCCTTCTCCTTTAGTGGAGAGGGACAGACAAAGCTCCTTAAAGGAAGCCGTGTAGGAAGAACCCAGAGAGAGCGGGATAAATGCCGCGGCCGAGGAAGATACGGCCCGCGCCGCCTCCTCTTCGAGGGCGCAACATCCGCCGAGCTGATCCTCACCGAGCCGACGGCCAAGGGGATACCGCCAACCGGGCCTCCTTTGACTTTCACTGAGGGAAACGCTCGGGACGGCCCAGTTGCAATCGGGCAGCACGGTTCTTCGAGGACGAGGGCCGAGAAGATGAGCACAGTCGCAAGCCTGTGGGTCGCTGCTCAAGGCCTACAGTAGACACACGTGGAGTGTGGATCCGTCCGAGACATCTTCTGCCCGCATGGGCATCTCCGAAATCCGGGAGTCGATTTATCCATCGCAGCCGCGAGGGATCGAAGACTGAAGTCTTTTTGCAAAATATTATTTTTAAATCCAAGCGGAGAAATAGGAACCAGTCGCAAGCGCGAGAGCGTTAAGGAGGGAACCTGAGCTTAAGCGGTAAGGAAGATCTGCGTCATGGGGCGGAGCCGAGTTATACCACCGGTGGGTGGGAGGAGCAAGCTTGAAGACCTTCCGGCAAGATTTAAAGCGGCAAGGATACTGCCAATGAGTGTGGATGAACAACATATCCATGTCCCTAGAAAATGTGTTTCGTCGAGGCGGGGTTTGGGGGTGGTGGGTAGGACTTCCCTCTCCTGACTCCATCATGGGGGGAAAACCGTAGGAGTGCCCTCTCTACCGGTGACTGGGGAGGCGTAGGACGGTAGAAGGGAGCCTCCCTAGCTGTGGCCCCCAGGCGCACAAACAAAATGGGGGGGGAGGTGGCACTGTAGCGCCCCCCATCCCCCAAAAAATATGTCAAAGGATGGCGTCCCCCCCCCCCATTGTATTACACTGGAATTAGTGTTACTGTCTGAGCCCAAGTCTTGGTGTGGGACTAGAACCCATGACCCTGGCCCATAGGCAGATCTGCTACTAGTGTTAAGCACTGGCTATTGTGGCATGGCAGTCAGCTTGATTCAGCCAGCAGTGACTGAGACAAAAAGCAGGCCTAGTCCTGTATACAAGTGCTGACAGTTTACCTGTAACCTCCACATCAAAGAATACTTACAAAATAAAAATTGGCAATGTTACTGGCGTACAATACCCATCAAAATAAGGAGGAAGCAGATCAGTGCACTGGACAAATGGACACACACACACACACATTAACTGAAACATGTCACTAGAAAAATAGTATAACTGAGTATTTAAAATGTATTAGTGAGGCAGGGGGTTGTGGGTGGTGTATCCTGTACACAAACTAGTATAACTGAGTATTTAAAATGTATTAGTGAGGCAGGGGGTTGTGGGTGGTGTATCCTGTACACAAACATCTCCAGCCCTCATAACACCCTGCACAGCTGCACACTAAAAGGCGTGACTCTGTGTCATGCAATAAATTAATTTAACACTTGTGCAGGTAACCATAAGCAAATCACATTTGATGATTAAATCAAAAATATACCTAAAGATCAGAAGAAATTAAGAAGTTCACAAGTTGCTCAACCTTTGGTGGCAGTGCAAGACTCACAGTCTCCATTAAAATTTGCTGTTCTGTTCGTTGTTATTAGGTATTTGGCACTGATACAGAGACTGCAGTAACATCTTCTCGCTCTACAAGTGCTTTACTTTACATTAAAAACAAACCTTCTTTGACCCCAAATAACTTGAGACCTAAATGAGAACTGAACAACCAAGCCCTGTTTTTAAAAATAACTAAAAATTAATCATTGTTACTTCTGTGGCCAGTCATCATAGGTCATGTGTGTCTCATGCTATCCGTCAGTACCTGCAATGAGTAAAAGGCTCATCCTGGCAGCTCTGACTTTGACCCGATACACTTTTTCTCAGTTGCTCCAAGTCAGGTTGTGCTTCTGGACTGGAGGGACGTGCTCCTTTTTCGAACTCCCTCTCCGGTGCTTCTGGACTTGAGAGACGTGCTCCTTTTTCGACCTCCCTCTCTGGTGCTTCTGGACTGGAGAGACGTGCTCCTTTTTCGACCTCACTCTCTGGTGCTTCTGGACTGGAGAGACGTGCTCCTTTTTCGACCTCACTCTCTGGTGCTTCTGGACTGGAGAGACGTGCTCCTTTTCCGACCTCCCTCTCTGGTGCTTCTGGACTGGAGAGACATGCTCCTTTTTTGACCTCACTCTCTGGCTGACCAACGAATGGTCTACTGGTGCCAAACTCTTGAACTCCTTTCCACTGGCACTACAAGCTCTCCACTTGGCGCTCGCAACTCCCCACTTCACTGCTTCTCTGTTGGCGCTTCCCGAGTAGAGCAGAACTTGCTCAAAGACCAGTACAGACCCACTCACCTGGCTACTAGTGTCTCCTGGCCTGGTAGCCCCAACTTCTCCTTGCCTCAGGATGACTGTTGAATAGCACCAATGTCAAAGAACCGCACTTCAGGCATCCTGGATGAGCACATGTGCACAACCTGACTTCAGGAGCAATGCAGGGTAGTGCAGATGCCCGGGACATGTAATGTTAATAGTCCATTGGTCCTACAACAGTCATCCCAAGCCAAGCCAAGCCTCTGGCCCGCTTGAAGGTACTGAAATTAATGGCTGATGTCCACTTCCCTCCTGTGATGACCTGGGTTTGGTTGAGTCGGCAATGGCAAAAAATAAATAAAGAAATGCTGTGCAGTTGAGTTGGGTCACACCTGTGTGCAAAGTCTGAAACCATTCATAAGATGACCCCCCAAAAAAAAACACAGGGCCCTACATATAGTGATACTTTGAAAGAAGTTACATGTAACTGCTACTCTCATATAAACCACAGCTGTACCTGTAAACATCCTGGACCTACCTTACTTTCCTCTTCATTTAACCTTTCTCTGGTATCTAATCCCATACCTTGCCTCTTTTTGTTGTGACTTGCACTTTTTTCTTGTGTCCCTTGAACTCCCTCCCTTACTTGTTCCCCCTCCATGTCATCCCATCCGATGAATAGCCCCACCCACTCCCAACACCCTTATCACTCTACCCCCGTTCCACACTGTGACCCCTCTTACCTCCCTCCTCCCGCTCCCTTTGACTACTTTTGCCTTTCATCCCCTCTCCCTCCCCACACCTGATCCCCCGCTCTTCCCCAGCCAGTGTGGCCGCCTCTTTTTTTTTTTCCCTCTTTGACTAATTTCTACATATTACCATACACACTCTAAAATCCCTTCTACTATCTTTACCTCAAGAGCACTTGTGTTCCACAGTTACTCCTGTCTTGTCTCATATACAGTGTTTTATATCATGGTCCTCCCTGTGCTTTCCCCTTTTGTGAAACTGTAACCCATGTATTCTCTGTAAACATGATGTAGTCTGTTATATTTCTCTTGTGGAATACACATTTGTCGTTGCTGCAAAAATCTATGCATATGTATCTCACTTTGTCACTGTATTGCAATTGTAACTCGTGAACTCACAGGACCACCTTGTAAATGAGCTCTCTCGATGGTCTTTTTATCCTGGTTAAATAAAAATTGAATTGTACTGAATTAGTGTAAATCCTATCCTGGCAAGAGTGCCTGTAAACTCGTGCATGTACATGTCTGCATTTGTCTAAGTTGTGCCAGACAAAGTCAACACAGGGCAGTTATCTGAACGCCACAAAGTAAGCGTGCTGTTAAAAATGGAAATTACGTACCTACCGTAATTGTTGATCTTCTTGGACGAGTCTCCACCACTCATTCACACTAATGGGATCTACGCCGGAGGCACTAGGACCCAGCGGGAGCAAACTTTTTGCTAGAGGTTCGGCGCCAGAGATGGAGCCGCGAGGGGCACTGCGAGCCTCAGCTCGGGTTATAATGACTATCTCGTGTCGACTCCCTCCAACTTCAGTACCTTTTTTTCTGAGGAGGTGCAGCGTACCTAACCTAGAAGGATACCCTAACCAAAAACAGGACATAAGATAGTCCGGATGACCCGTATAAGAAAGGTCAACAAGGAAGTCCTCACAGCCTAAAGATTGAGGGAGTGAAGACCAACAACAGAGGTGAGCTCAGGGGATGGTGGGTGGGCGTGTGAATGAGTGCTGGAGACTCGTCCAAGAAGAGCAACAATTACGGTAGGTAAGTAATTTCCATATCTTCCTGGACATAAAGTCTCCACCACTCATTCACACTAATGGGAGAGTACCGAGCTAATAATCCCCAGAGAGGGCGGCAGGAGAGACCAAAAGCTCACAGTTTTAGGACAGGAGTCCATTAAGGATGGTTCTGCCAAAAGGAAGATGTTGTCTGGCATGGACATCCAGGGCATAGTGGTTGACGAAAGTATGCACTGAGCTCCAGGTGGCTGCATTGCAAATATCTGCAATGGACACGTTGCGGATTTTCACTAGGGATGCCGCGACCGCTCTAGTAGAGTAAGCGTACACTCGGCCCTCCAGCTTAACCTGCGCCATGGAATAACAGTGGTGAAGGCATGCCACCAGCAATGCTGAAATATATCTGATAATGACAGATTGACCCAGCCGGGTCTCGCTGAAGGAGACAAACAGTTGTTGCGCTTCGCGAAAGTCTTTTGTTCTATCTAGATAGAAACGCAAAGCTCTTTTGACATCCAAGGAATGAAGAGAACGCTTCCTTTCATTTTGGAAGTTCGCAAAGTAAGTAGGAAGGACCAAAGGTTGGTTTAGATGGAATTCTGAAACAACCTTAGGGAGAAACTTAGGATGGGTCCTAAGAACTACTTTGTCTTTATGAAACACAGTATACAGGGGGTCTGTGGCCAACGCCTGCATCTCAGAGACCCTGCAGGCCGAGGTAATGGCCACCAGGAAGGCCGTTTTCCAAGTGAGAAATTTTAACGAACAGGTAGCTAGAGGCTCGAAAGGTTTTCGAGTGAGCATGTCTAGCACAAAATTAATGACCCAGGATGTGACTGGACGTCTTATAGCAGGTCTGGTGTGCAGAATTCCCTTAAGAAACCTCTTAACCACAGGTAACTGAGCCAGTGACAAGGAAAGTACTGGCTCATGATAAGCTGAAATGGCACAAAGGTGAACCTTAACTGTAGAGTATTGCAGGTCTCAATTTGAGAGGTCTAAAAGGTACTCTAGAACTTTATCTGGTGGGCAGGAAAAAGGATTCAAAGAGGATTTTGCACACCAAAGCGAAAAATGCTTCCATTTGGCTGTATAAGTTTTCCTAGTGGCTGGCTTGCGCACAGCCAGAAGGATATATGAAACCCTGCGAGACACTAAACCTGTTCACTTCTATCTCTTCAGGAGCCAAGTGTGAAGGTGAAGCGATCCTAGATTGGGATGGACCACAGGCCCCTGAGTCAGAAGGTTCGTCTGAAGGGGAAGCGGTTTTGGAGGAGTTTCCGACATTCTGCTGAGTAGTGGAAACCATAGCTGTCGAGGCCAGAAGGAGCAATGAGGATCATTTTGTCCTCCTGGGACTCGAACTTGAGAAGTACTTTCTGAATTAGAGGAACAGGCGGAAAGGCGTATAGAAAAAGTTTTGTCCACCACAGCTTGAATGCATCCTGACAGAAAATGCCAGGCCCTGGATTTCTGGAGCGGAAGAGAGGCAGTTTTGTGTTGAGTGGGGAAGTAAAAAGGTCCAGGTCTGGAGTTCCCCACTCTGCGAATAGTGACTGAGCTATGGCTGAGTCGAGAGAGCATTCGTGAAGATCTGTCTCTGTTCTGCTGAGACGGTCTGCCAGTTCGTTCTGCACTCCCGGCAGGTAGACCGCATGAATTAGAGACTTGTGCTCCAAGCACCATTCCCACACCCTCATCGCTTCCCTGCATAAGGGGTAAGAGTGAGCACCGCCCTGCTTGTTGATGTAATACATCACTGCTTTGTTGTCCGTTTGAAGGAGAATGTTCTTGTGACAGAGACTGTCCCTCAAAGCCCGGACTGCATAAAGGATGGTTCTCATTTCTAAGACATTTATGTGAAGCTGGGACTCGAGCTGAGTCCATGTACCTTGAGTGTGGAGAGTCTGACAGTGAGCTCCCCACCCCATCAGGGACGCGTCTGTGGTAATGGAAATCTGATGATCGAGAGGAGCAAAGGGATACCCTTCCAGAAGATGGTCCTCTTGCGACCACCAGGTGAGTGACCTCTTCAGAGGTTCTGTCACCCTGATGAGAAAGGACTGAGGGTGAGTGGTCGGGGACCACTGAGTACTGAGCATCCATTGAGAGGTTCTCATGTGAAGGCGCACTAGGGGTACAGTGAACATAGAGGATGCCATGAGACCTAGCATCCGTTGCATCGAGAGAGCTGAAACCGAGCTGCTCTCTCCGATGTATCGGGCCATCTGAAGGATACCGTTCCTCCTGTCCTCTGGAAGAAATGCTTTCGCACAGGAGGTGTCCAGAAGAGTTCCTATGAAAAGGAGCCTCTGGGAGGGCTGCAGCTGCGATTTTTTGAGGTTTAGCAGGACTCCCATAGACGTGAGAAAGTGTGAAGCCGTGGCTACGGCGTCTAGAGTTCCCTGCCTGGAAGGACTTGCTAGAAGCCAATCGTCCAGATATGGGAACATCTGTATTCCGATTTTTCTGAGATGCGCTGCGAGAATTGCACAACACTTTGTAAAAACTCGCGGCGCCGAGGTTAGCCCAAAGGGCAGGGCTCTGAACTAATAATGCTGTCCCAAAGCCACGAACCTTAGGTATTTGTGATGCTTCGGGTGAATAGGAATGTGCTGGTGAACATCTTGCATGTCCAGGGAGGCTAACCAGTCGTGTTGATGAAGCAAAGGTAACAGGGTTCCTAGCGATATCATTTTGAATTTCTCTTTGGGAATAAATCTGTTTAATTTTCTGAGGTCCAAAATGGGGCGCATGCCCCCGGTTTTCTTTGGAACCAGAAAGTAATGGGAGACTGACCACCAGTGGACTCCAAGTCAAGTGGACTGGAGAACAAGGAGGAGTCGTCGTCAGACTCCGAGGAGTCTGCAAACAGCTGCCGAGCACCTAAGCCACTCTCCACCTGCTGAGGTCGATCGGGAATGAGGGTGACTGAAAAAACCGATGGGGCAAGCCCTGACCCGACCGAGAATCCTTGGTCGGGGCCCCAGTTTTAGGTTGTGGAGGCGGTGGTTCCACCACAATGGGTGGCGCAGCTGGTTTCGGCCGAACAACCGGCACTGGCTTCGGCTCCTCGACCACTACGAGGGGTTGTTTCTGCCACTCCGCTGACAGCCACTTAATGGCCGGGGAAGGGGACAGTGTCGGCTTATTCCCAGACAAAAGGAGCTGCTGCCACATTAGATCCTCGTAGCGCCGATGAAACCTGCGCCAGAGCCTATCCTCCGAAGAGGACAACGAGGATGAGAGGTGCCGCCGCTTTCCATAGTGCCGAGACCAAGACTGCCGACATCGGCGGGAGCGGCTGGACCTGGAAGAGGTCCATGACCGAGACCTTCGGGGATTCTGAGGGTGGGTCTGAAAGGGGGTGGGGGAAACCCGCTCCTCCCTCGGTTCAGGGACCTTAACTGGGGACTCTGGCACAGGAGGCACAGGCAAGTCCTCGGTTTCCACCGGGAGAACCAGTGAAGATGGGTTGTCGGTTTCTCCAGTCGACAAACCATCTGACAGGTCGAGAAAAATCTCGACCGTGTCGACAGCTGTTTCGGCCGTCTGACCTGACGGGGACACAGTGAAGCCAGCCCTTGACCGAAGTCGAGTGTCGACTGTCCGGGGAAGGGGACCTCTCCCACTTCCACAAACGCCGACGGTGGGACTTACCTTTAGAGTCCTTCTTTTTGGACAGAGAGGAATGTCCCAAAGGCCCTTCTCCCTTGGTGGAGAGGGATTGGCAAAGCTCCTTAAAAGAAGCTGTGTAGGAGCGGAATAAATGCCGTGACTGAGGATGATGATGAAGCGGCCTGGGGCTGCCTCCTCCTCGAGGGTGATCATCTGCTCTAGTTGTTCAGCCGAGCCCGCAGCCGCGGACACCGCCCAACGGGCCTCCTTCGACTTGACCGGAGGATAATGTTGCAGTCAGGCAGCATGGTCCTCCGAGACCGAAGTCGAAAAAGATTTGCACAACTCATAGGCCTGTGAGTCATGGCCAAGCCCAAGGCAATAAACGCATGTGGAGTGCGCATCGGTCCGGGACATCTTCGGCCCACAGGGGCACCGACGAAATCTGGATGGCATTGTCGCTTTGTGGGACAGTGAGTGATTGGGGAGTTGCTGCAGTGATGCCAGCAGCGTGGGAGGAGGGGAGTGTAAGCTGGAGCTCAGTAGGAGGCAAATGAGGGGGTGAACAGGCCTGGGGAGAAAACTAAGGGGAGGGCTACTGGAATGGGTGTGTGTGAAAGGAGGTTTGGATATAAGCAGCAAGGGAGGTAGGTGGTGCGGTAAAGTGACTGTGTCGGTATAGCACTCCAAGTTTCAAACTGGCGAGTGACAACATGGTCAATATGACCAGAGAAATTGAGAGCGTTATCAATGTGAATGCCTAGGTATTTAAATGAGTAGACTTGCTCTACAGCATCTCTATTACGATTCCGTATCAGCACAGGATGGAACTCCTTTTTGTTCTGTGGGACAGTAAGAAGCGTGCTCTTAGTTGTTTTGTGGTTTAGCAACAGTTTTTTGGCGCTGAACCAGGATTCTAGCTTGTGGAAGCTGTCGAGGAGTTGGGAAGTGATGGCTGACTGGTCCCTGCCAGAGGCAGAAATTACAGCATCATCTGCATAGAGTACGATTGAGCTGGGCAGGCTGAGGGTAGGGTACTGATATACAGACTGAAAAGGAGAGGCCCTAGGATTGATCCCTGGGGGACTCCAATGCTTATCTCCCTGGGAGATGATAGTGAGTCTCCAATTCTGACACGCTGAGTGCGGTGAGCGAGGTAACTGCTTAACCATGCCACTGTGTCTGGGGATAGTCCTGTTGACAGCAGGCTGCTAAGAAGAAGGTGATGGTTAACAGAGTCAAAAGCCTTTGTGAAGTCTATGAATATTGACCCCATCGACATCCCTTTGTCCAAGGCATCGTATACTTGAGAGGTGTATTCTACTAAGGCCGTTAGGGTGGAGTGGTGTTTCCGGAAACCGTGCTGTTGGGGGCACAATTTGCTGTACTTCTCCAGGTACTCTGTGAGCTGGTCAGAGACCACCCTCTCTAGGGCTTTTGGGGGGGGGAGGATGGATATCAGCCTGTAATTGGAGGTGTTAGTTCTATCTCCAGTTTTAAAGACAGAAGTGACTAAGGCCATCTTCCAGTCATCGGGGAACACACCCGATCTGAGTGAGGCATTGAAAACCTTTTTATCCCTTGGATGTCCATGAAAGTGGGCAGGTACTGCTCACAGACCTATCAGATCTTTTAAAATAAAACTACAGTAAACTCCAGCCCAGTGGCAGAAGGCTGAACCATTCACAGTGTCTTTTCTCTCCCATGCCAGCAACCAGAGTTCTGGAAACAGCCTGGCCATGGGGGAGCCTACGGGGGGGGGTCCCAGTGACCTCTCTCCTCCTCGAGAGGGGAAAGTACAGTTATGTAAGAACTTACGTAACAGTTGATCTTCGAGAACAGCTCTTGCAGCAGGTTACACCATTAGGACTGAAGCCGGCAGGCACCAGGACCCAATGGAAATTTTCTAGCTAGCAGTAACCAGTGGGACCGCTCAAGTCGCCCCACCACGCCAGGCATCATACAAAAGGGGGCGGTCCCCCAGAATCCCCAGTTCTCCCGCCGGAGACTCCTGGCTGCTAGATGACATCAGAAGTGGAGACTGAGGATCCGCCTTCAAAGAAGGTATTCAGAGCGGGTGTTACAAACACCTAATCCTAGGAAGTAACCAAAGGAGCAACTCTACCTCCAGAGGGGATGGTGGGAGGGAAACTACCTGCTGTAAGAGCTGTTCTCGAAGATCTACTGTTACGGTAAGTTCTTATGTAACTGTACTATCTTACTTTGAGAAACAGCTCTTGCAGCAGGTTACACCATTAGGACTGATTCCCAAGCAATACTGGAAATCCCTCGCAGGTAGGAGGAGGCTAGGTAGAGATCGCGAGTTGGACCGAAGCCTAAGATAGGAGTCCCTGAAGGACTGCTAGACCAAAACCAGCTCTTCGCCGTGATGCAACATCCAGGCTATAATGCCTGATAAAGGTGTGCACGGTGCTCCAAGTAGCTGCTGCGCAGATGGCTGAAGTGGACACGTTCTTCATGGCCACAAAGGAGGTAGCTACCCCCCTTATGGAATGTCCCTTCACCGAGCCCGGTAGGGATTTGTTACATTTCTGGTAACAGAATGTGATACAATGGATGAGACACCTGGACAGCGATTGTTTAGAAACCGGAGCCCCCAGCATCCTATGGGCGAAGGAGATGAAAAGCTGATCAGATTTACGGTGGTGCCTGGTTCTAGTCAGGTAGTATCTTAGACACCTATGCACATCAAAAGTGTGCGGCAGGGCCTCTCCTCTATTAGAGTATTTAGGAAAATACACTGGCAGGTCGATGTCCTGATTGAGGGTGAGGGCTGAGACCACCTTAGGTAGAAACTATGGATTTGTCCTTAGGGACAACCTGTCCTGGTGAAAAACCAAATAAGGTTCTTTACACATGAGTGTGTGAAGCTCAGAAATCCTTCTGGCGAAAGTAACAGCAACTAAAAATAACGTATTCCATGTCAGGCGACGTAACTTGCAATTCGCAGCCGGTTCAAAATGTGGCAGCGTAAGCTGCTCCAGGACAAAGGGTAAATCCCATGGAGGAATGGGATCCTTAATCGGAGGTCTAAGGTGTAGGACGCCTCTCAGGAATGCTCGTGCGGTGTCCAGCTGAGCGATGGACCGTAGGCCTATAGGAGTATGATAGGCTGAGATAGCACAAAGGTGTACTTTTTTTGAGGAGTAGGCCAAGCCAGCCTGAAAAAGAGATAGGAGGTAGTCTAGAACCGAACCTTCCGGACAGTCCATCGCGGAAAGTCCTTGTGCTTTAGCCCAGAGGCAAAATCTGCGCCATTTCATGGCGTATGTGTCATGAGTGGCCGGTTTTCTAGCAGCCGCTAGAACATCTGCTACCCCTTGCGAGACACCGTAGCGCATGATCGCTATGTCCCTAGGAGCCAGGCATGCAGGTTCAGAGAGTGAAGGTCCGAATGGACCAAGGATCCTGCCTCCTGGGACAATAAGTGACAGCTGATTGGCAGAGGCACCGGAGGTTCCTGAGACAGCTGGTGCAGCAGAGGAAACCAAATCTGTCTGGACCAAAAGGGCGTGATTAGTATCAGCGTCGCCTGCTCTCTGCGGAGTTTCAAAAGGACCCTCTGGATCAACGGGAAGGGAGGAAATGCATAGAGGAATCTGCCCGTCCAGGAGAGGGACAACGCGTCTCGCCAGAAAACACCAGGCCTTGGATCTAGCGAGCAGAAATTGGGCAGTTTTGCATTGGATGGGGACGCGAAAAGATCTAACTCTGGTGTGCCCCATCTGTGAAACAGATCCTCTGCCACCTCCTGGAGTAGTTCCCATTCGTGGACTCTGGCCTGAGACCGATTCAGACTGTCTGCGATAACGTTGTCCACTCCTGGGACATGTACAGCGATAAGGTTTGCGCCATGTTGCAGAACCCAATCCCACACCCACATGACCTCCCTGCAAAGTGGGTTGGAATGGGTGCCTCCTTGTTTGTTGAGGTAATACATCACCGCGGTATTGTCTGTTTGCAATAGCAGAGTACCCGGTGGAATCTCTGACTGGAAGGCCTGCAAGGCATAAAGGACTGCTCTCATCTCCAAAATATTTATGTGAAGATGACCTTCCTGGGTCGTCCACGAGCCCTGAGACCTGACCCCGTCGAGGTGTGCTCCCCAACCGGACCCTGAAGTGTCCGTGGAGAGTGTCACAATCGGAGACAGCGCAATAAAGGGGACTCCCACCGATAGGTGCTTTGGTTCGAGCCACCATTGCCAATCCCGGATAACAGCATTCGTGATCCAAATTGGGAGCTGCAGATGATCTTGCTTCTGATCTCATTGTACCCGTAACATCCACTGGGTCACCCGCATATGGAGACGGGCTAAAGCGACTGTCGCAATGGCCGCAGCCATGTGTCCGAGTAGGCAAAGGATCAGTCTTGCTGGGACAGTCTTCTTTGTCAAGATGTCCCTTATGAGGGATCTGATGTGTTCCGCTCTGTCCTGGGGCAAAAAAGCTTTCCCCTGGACAGTGTCCAGAACTGCATCTATGAACTGCAGCCTCTGCGACGGAACCAGATGTGACTTCTCCTGATTGATGATGATGCCCAACGACCCGAAGAGGGAACGAGTACAGTGGATCGCAGACATCAGAGCCTCCCGAGAGGGGGCCATGAGGAGCCAGTTGTCCAGGTATGGGATCACGTAGTGGCCTTGTCTCCTGACAGTTGCCACTATGACTGCCATGCACTTCGTAAATACCCGAGGTGCTGAGGACAGTCCGAAGGGAAGGGCTCGGAACTGATAATGGCGACCCAGAAACTCGAAGCGCAAGAATTTCTTGTGCGTTCAAGCTATGGGTATGTGCAGGTAGGCATCCTGCATATCCAGAGACGCTAAGAAGGCACCCTGCTTGAGCATGGGAATTAAACCTGGAAGGGTCACCATGCGGAAGCGTTTGTAAAGGACCGGAGCGCTGAGGTCGCTGAGGTCCAGAATTGGATGAAGGTCCCCTGTCTTTTTGGGAACCAGAAAGAAGTGGGAATAATAACCTGCACCTCTCTGGTTCCGTGGTACGTGCTCAACAGCCTCCTTTCCCAGAAGCGCGAGCACTTCCTGCTGTATGAGCAGTGCATGCTGACCCGAATAACAGGAAAGCAGGGGAGGTCTTGATGGTGGGTGGTCGAGGAATTCTATAAAGTGTCCTCTCTCGACCAGCTGGAGGACCCACCGGTCGGCGGTTATCGTCTGCCATCCTGAGAGGTGGCGAGCGATTCGACCCCCGACCTTTTCTTCTCGTTGATCCAGAGGAGGGGCGGGGGCCGGGAAGGAGTCATGCTGTGGCGGCATTACTCCCCGCGGGCTGGGTCAGTTTGGTGTATCTCTGACCTTGGCCTGGGGAAGACTTAGGCTGGGCCTTACAGTTGAAGTTGCCCCTTTGCTGCTGTCCGGAACGTGGCTGCTGCCGTTGTTGCCGGTCGCAAAATCGATTCTGGTTCCTATAGAAGGAACCAGATTTAGGCCTGTACAGTCCTTACTGCCTTCCCGGTGTCCTGTAATTTGGTGATCACCTTTTTGGAATCTTCACCAAATAGGACTTCATGGGTCAGGCGATGGGATGCTGATTGGAGAAGGAGACCTGGAGGTATCAGAAGTGTCAGGTCGAGAGTC
This sequence comes from Neoceratodus forsteri, assembly GCA_016271365.2. Lineage (NCBI taxonomy): Eukaryota > Metazoa > Chordata > Ceratodontiformes > Ceratodontidae > Neoceratodus > Neoceratodus forsteri. The sequence goes on from CM057458.1 coordinate 7,785,323, forward strand.
ATCCCCCTGTGGAGTGGACCGTCTACGTCTGGGTCACTTGGGACTGGGGGACCCTGAGGGAGATCTTGAAGGGGGCCTTCTCCTTTCTCTGGATCTGCCCCTAGGAGGTGGAGTAGGCTCCTTGTGGATCGGAGGTCTTCCTACTGGCCCCTGTGGTGGAAGAGGAGGAGTGGGGGGGGGAGTAGAAGGAGTAGGCTTCACTGGGACCACATCTTTCTAGATTGTGTCCCACCAAAAGGTAAAGAGGTCTTTAAACTCCTGAATGTTCATACCGGACGACAGACTTGGCGTCGGGGCTAGTCTGTCACTGGTATCGGGCGTCGGGTCCAAAGGCGTTGCCGGATCAGCCAAAGGCTCCTGTGGAAGCCCGGCATTCTCGTTGTCACATGCCTGGTCATTGGGCAACGTCAGATCCTCCTCCACAGAGCCCCGGCGACCGGTATCCACCAGTGACGGAGAGGTAGTCGTCGGCTCCTGAGAACGTTTAGCCGACGTCAGGTGTTTGGTCAATGTCTGGTCCGACGGGTGCTTAACCGGAGAAGGGTCAGCAGCCCGTTTAGTGTCCGTCGTCCGCTTAAGGGACGTCAGGTCCTTGGTCTTCCTGAGAGGGGGGTCCGTTCCCCTGGGAGGCCGATCTGGCTTCAGGGTCCCGGCCTCTGTCCGAGGAAGCCTGAGAGATGTTTGAAGAGGACTTGGACCGGTGCCGGTCAGAAGACTTCGCGGAAGCCCGGGAGGGTGCTGGAGAAGGGTCCGAGGTCCTGGAAGTCTGGATGGGATACAGAGAAGCCGAAGAGCTGCCTGAAGTCCTAACCTTAACAGGAGGGGGCTGAGAGCGAGCCCTGGAGGGAGAGCGGTCAGAGCACGTGGAGCCAGAGCTGGTGCGCGAGTCCAAGGCCCGGTTCTGGGATCTGGACCTGGCCTTCTCCCGATGCTTGTCCTGGTGTTTATGGGACTTAGAGGTAGACTCACCTTTGGAGGCAGGGTCTTTATCCATGATCTTAAGTCTTTCTTCCAAGAAGAACCCTGAAGTGCCTTCTGGTGGCAGATCCGTGTGAGACTATTGAACCGCTGGCAAAAGGAGCAGGCCTTGGTGTCATGTTCCGGGCCTAGACACCGCAGGCAGGACGAATGCAGATCCTTAAAAGGTATCTGTTTGCCGCAGGCACACTTAGAGGGGTGTCCTTCTGAGGAAGGAGTTGGAGATGCCGACATTTATTAGAAATGCTGGAAGTTCTAGAAGTCGTTCGCTGAAGAGGGACCGTGAGGCCGATGCTGGCGAGTCGACGGCGGGACAAGAACTGGGGATTCTGGGGGACCACCCCCTTTTGTATGATGCCTGATGTCGAGGGCGGTCCCCGCTGGATACTGCTAGCTAGAAAATTTTCGTGGGGTCCTGGTGCCTGCCAGCTTCAGTCTTAATGGTGTAACCTGCTGCAAGAGCAGTTTCTGGAAGTAAGATTAGTCAGTTCCACTGCTATACTACCACCTCGGTGGCCACAGGTGGCAGTGCAACTAGAGTGGCTAGTGCGTGGGGGGATGGCGGCAGGTGCCACATGATGTACGCTCGCATGGGTGCATGCTTTGCGTGTCCTTGATGCCGATGTCTGAGGGAATCAGGGAGACAAATCAAAAAATCCCCAAGCGACAGGATGATACCACCTAGTCTGCAGGCTCTGCACCTGGCTACCTAAGCAGGTCCCTCCCACAACCAGATCTGTTCATGCTGGGGGCCTGCTGCCTGTGCTAGAGGGGGGAAGCTCTGGAGGCCCATGGGTAGGAGACCCAGGAAAGTCCTAGGGAACACCAGGGGAATAAACAGAGAAAATAAAACAAAACTGAACTGAAACTGAGTTAGATAATTCATTTTGAAGCTACAGTTGAAGACAGCTGAAAATGTAACAATGAATGATAAGCCAGAATTTATGCAAAATTAGGTCACTATGACAGAGGCACCATCAGCTGCAAGAAATAGCACTATAGAATGTGTATACCAAATCTGATCAAAACAGGATAAGCATTTTTCAGATGGTCACAATTTTAACAGCCAATGACAGAACAGAACATACACATCTTCTCAGGAAATAAGAGTTCTCAAAAGGGTGTGCAAGGGATAAGACACAACAGGGTGTACAAAGGGTAAGGCCCAACAGAGTGTGTAATGGATAAGATACAGTGGGATGTGTAAGGGATAAGGCACAGCGGGGTATGTAAGGGATAAGGCACAGCGGGGTGTGTAAGGGATAAGGCACAGCGGGGTGTGTAATGGATACGGTACAGTGGGGTGCTAAGGCAAGGCACAGTGGGTGTGTATGGGATAAGTCACAGCAGGGTGTGTATGGAATGGCACAGCGGGGTGTGTAAGGGATAAGGAACAGCGGGGTGTGTAAGGGATAAGGCACAGCGGGGTGTGTAATGGATACGGTACAGTGGGGTGCTAAGGGGTAAGGCACAGTGGGGTGTGTAAGGGATAAGTCACAGCAGGGTGTGTAAGGGTAAGGCACAGCGGGGTGTGTAAGGGATAAGGAACAGTGGGGTGTGTGTAAGGGATACGGCACAGTGGGGTGTGTAAGGAATAAGGCACAGTGGGGTGTGTAAGGGATAAGTCACAGCAGGGTGTGTAAGAGGTAAGGCACAGCGGGGTGTGTAAGGGATAAAGAACAGTGGGGTGTGTGTAAGGGATAAGGCACAGTGGGGTGTGTGGAAGGGATAAGGTACAGCGGAGTATGTAAGGAATAAGGTACAGAAGGGTGTACAAAGGATAATGCCCAACAGGGTGTATAAGGAATAAGTTACAGTGGACTGTTGAGGGATAAGGCACAATGGGGTGTGTAAGAGATAAGGCACAATGGGGTGTGTAAGGGATAAGGCACAACGAGGTGTTAAGAGATAAGGCATAACAGGGTGTGTAAGGGATAAGGCACACCAGAGTGTGTAAGGGATAAGGCACACCAGTGTGTGTAAGGGATAAGGCATAATGGGGTGTTAAGGGATAAGGCACAACTGGGTGTGTAAGGGCTAAGGCACAGTGGGGTGTGTAAAGGATAAGGCACAGTGGGGTGTGTATGTGTTAAGGGATACGGCACAGTGGGGTGTGTAAGGTATAAGGCACAACGGGGTGTGTAAGGGATAAGGCACACCAGAGTGTGTAAGGGATAAGGCATAATGGGGTGTTAAGGGATAAGGCACAACTGGGTGTGTAAAGGCTAAGGCACAGTGGGGTGTGTAAAGGATAAGGCACAGTGGGGTGTGTATGTGTTAAGGGATACGGCACAGTGGGGTGTGTAAGGGATAAAACTGTGGGGTGTGTGAGGATAAGGCACAATGGGGTGTGTAAGGGATAAGGCACACCGGGGTGTATAAGGCATAATGGGGTGTGTAAGGGCTAAGGCACAGTGGGGTGTGTAAAGAATAAGGCACAGTGGGGTGTGTATGTGTTAAGGGATAAGGCACAATGGGGTGTGTAAGGGATAAGGCACAGAGGAGTGTGTATGGGATAAAGCACAGCGGGTTGTGTAAGGGATCAGGTACAGTGGGGTGTGTAAGGGATAAGGCACCATAGGGTGTGACTGGGATAACGCACAGTGGGGTGTGTAAGGGATAAGGTACAGTGGGGTGTGTAACGGATAAGGCACAGTAGGGTGTGGAAGGAGTAAGGTACAGCGGGCTGTATAAGGGATAAGGCACAGCAGGGTGTGTAAGGGATATAGCACAACACAGTGTGTAAAGGATGAGACACAAGGGGTGTGTAAGGGATAAGGCACAAAAGGAGTGAGTGGGGGATAAGGCACAGCAGGGTGTGTAAGGGATAAAGGCACAATGGGGTGTGTAAGGGATAAGGTATAATGGGGTGTATAAGGGATAAGGTACAGCAAGGTGTGTAAGGGATATGGCACAGCGGAGCGTGTAAGGGATAAGGCATAGAAGAGGTGTGAAAGGGATAAGGCAAAACAGTGTGAAGGGGATAAGACAGTGGGATGAGTACAGAATAAGGCACAGTGGGGTGTGTGAGGGATAACACACAAGGGCTGTGTAAGAGATAAGGCACATCGGTTTGTATAAGGGATAAGGTACAGTGGGGTGTGCAAGGGATAAATTACCATGGAGTGTGTATGGGATAAGGTACAACAGGTCGTGTAAGGGACAAGGCACAGTGGGATGTGTAAGGGACAAGGCAAGATGAAGGGATAAAGTACAGCGGGGCAAGTAAGGGATAAGTAAAAACAGGGTGTGTTGTCGCACTGAGATATTTATGCACACCTCCCTAAGGGTGCACTGGCATAATGCTAAAGGCTGAGTGCCATCAGCACCCAAGAAGTGCATACACATATCAAAGCCCACACATCCTGGAGAGTCTGAGTCCACTAAAAAAATTAACTTCATTAATAGGTTACTGCATCATAAAAACACATTATCTGTTTGCAGGGATTTTACAAGTTTGTGCAGATCAGCTTCAACTTACATTTTCTGTTAGTCGGTGCTGGCAAAGGTTATTTTATATCATTTTCATAATGTTATTTGCAGCCTGTATTGGTGTGGAAGGAATTGTAACTTGGCCCTGACGAGATGGCTAGTGCTCTCAGCACTCAGCCACGTAATGAATCAAGGCCACCACTCGACTAACAAGGGCATGTTAGTCATGCAGTGGCCTTGATTAATCTCCAACTGACCATTATTATTTATTAAATGTAATTAAATTCAATCCTCATTTACTTCAATGGAGTGCGACCCCCCCCACTCTTCCTGAACCACCTCATTACGTGCAGGCAAGACAGACCAATCAGGAAGTGGAAAGGATCAGCTGCCCACCTCCTCAGGGCCAAACTACAATCCATTCCACGCCAATACAGACTGCAAATAAAATTGTGAAAACTACATAAAATTAATTTCGTCGGCATAAGCTAACAGAAAATGTAAGTAGAAGCCTAATCTTGGCAAATCACTTTACAACTGTTTGTGTGGTTTCTTTTGCTGTTTCTGTTCGTTTCCTTTTGAGGGTTGAAGACCTGGATTATGAAGTCATCAAGCACTGTTAAAGCTGCCTTGGCACTGGTTAGTGACTACACAAACACGTAAATGAGCAGTGTACGCTCATAGCAGATTATAATAAGCCTTTTCAACTCACATGAGCCAGACATCACTTGAATCCCTGCACATTCCCGGACAAATTTTACAAACTAAGGAATATCTGTGTGTGATCACAGCTGCTTAAGGGTCTCTCAAAGTACAGCCCGACTTGTAAAAACCAAGCAGAAGCCGAAGTGTCTGCATCACTAGATACAACAGAAATGGCCGGTTACCTTGTATTAAGTATGTTTCCTTGTCACTGATGTACATTAAACAATATGCACTGGCGTTTCTGTAACCGCCAAACGAGTCCCGTTCTAACTCCTCCCAGGATGACTTGGTGACAGAGATGTCATTGTACTTCATCCACCTTTCCCGATTATGATCGAAGATGTAAGCCCAGTAGTGTCCTGCATTCGCCTGGCCTTCGTGGACAAGCACAGCGTGTAACTTGTAGGGATTCAACACAAGACAGGAACAAAACACTTTTAATACGGGGACTACAACTGCACTCGCCTGGCCTCCATGGACAAACACAGCATGTAACCTGTAGGGAGTCTAAAATACAAGATTGGGGACATTTTTTATACAGGGACTAAGCTACAGTAGACCCCACCTTTCAAAAAAAAAAAAGGGAGACATTCTATGGGAAGGGTTTCCAGGTGACATTTATAATCCATGAATGTGAATAAAAGAGGTTTACCTTTGTAGGCAAAACACCAAGATAACATGAGACCTTTATGTATGGGTTTATGTTTAGTATAGCGATAACATGACATCTTTATGTTCGGGTTTGTGTTTAGTACAGAGGTAACATGGGACCTTCTCGGAAGTCCTGCCAGTGGATTGTGTTAGCACGGCCAGGCAACTCAGGGTAAAAGAATTTAACCTCTGGCTAAGGCAGTGGTGTGGGGAGGAGGGTTTCAGATGACTGGGGGAACACATTTGTGGAGCAGCACCTGTACGCAAGAGACAGGCTACACATAAGCGATGCAGGACTAGGTTGCTAAGAGCAAAACTGCAGGGGTACACTGACGAGAGGCTGGGGGTTGACTGAATTTAAACTAGAAGGGGGGAATGCGCACGGGGGAAAGGATCCTTGGCCTAGTGGGACAACCTAGCCTGCACACTCCCAATGCAAGAGACAGCATGGGGAAGGGGGAGATGGACGGAATTTCGCCAACGCCAGGAGCCTAGGGAATAAAATGGCAGACTTGGAAGCAGTGCTGGGGATGGATGACCTGGATCTGACTGCGGTAACAGAAACATGGTGGACGGAGGGCCATAGCTGATAGGTGGAATTACAAGGGTATAATTTTTTTAGGAGGGACAGTCAGGGTAAAGAAAAAAGGGGGGGTGTAGCACTGTATGTGCGGGAGGGGATAGTTGCGGTTGAGGGTAGGGAGGTGAAGGGATCCACAGAGATACTTTGGGTCACGTTGGATAGTAAGGGGGTGCGATAAGGATGGGGGTGGTCTACAGACCACCACATCAGGGCAAGGAAACGGATTGGGAATCAGCTAGGGATTTACAGGAAAGGGCCAGGAAGTGGAAATCTTAGTGGTGGGGGACCTCAACCTACCCAGTGTAGTCTGGCAAATTCCACTGGCCACAACAGAAAGGAGCAGGGGCTTATTAGAATCCCTGCAGGATGCGCTGCTAAGCCAACTAGTTAAAGAACCTACTAGGGGGGAGGCTACAATAGATGTTTTAAGAAACGGGGACATAGTGGGAGAGGTAGTAGTTGGGGATAACTTGGGAGACAGTGATCACCGGATGGTCAGGTTCTTCATCCAGGCAGGGGTAGAAATGGGCAGGTCAACCATGGGGACCCCAGGGTGCTTGACTTCAGGAGGGAAAATTTTGATAAGATAAGGAGCATCTTAAGAACGGAGCTTGCAGGGTTCCAAGAGGTGGAGGAGGTAGAGCAGCTGTGGGAGGCAATTAAGGGTGGAATTCTCAAGGCCACAGAGCAATGCATCTGGAGAATCAGCAAGCTCAAAAGGGGAAGAAAACCCCTGTGGTTCACGGCAGGAATTAGGGAGGCGGACAAGGAGAAGAGAAAGGCCTTCGTGGCCTACAAAAAGTTGCAGGGGCTAGGGAAAAGGGAGGTCTGTAAGGATAAAGTCAGGGAAGTGGGAAGAACAATTAGGAAGGCAAAGGCAACAACGGAGGAGAAAATAACTAGTGAGGTGAAAAGAGGAGACAAAAGATTCTATAGGTGTGTGAGTGACAAGAGGAAAAACAGACAGAAGATACCAAGATTCGTGGGGGGGCGGGTAAAACAGCCGTAGGAGATGAAGAGAAGGCAGCCCTCCTACATGATTACTTCACATCAGTGTTCACGACCGAAATGGAAGGAAGAGGACCTGTATTGAGCAATAAGGGGCAGAAGGGTGTGGAGGAGGACACAAGTCCCTTTCACAGTGGCGAGTGTGTTGGAGGAGATGGGGAAAATAAAAATGGACAAGGCCATGGGACCTGACCAAGTTCACTCAAGGGTGCTTAGGGAGCTAGGGGTAGATCTGACAGGGCCTCTGGCCAGGCTGTTTAATCTCTTCCTGGAATCAGGGAGGGTCCTGGGAGACTGGAAAAAGGCAGAGGATGTACCGCTATACAAGGGAGGAAGAAAGGATGTGCCAGGCAACTACCGACCACTCAGTCTCACTTCGGCTGTAGGAAAGCTGATGGAAACGCTCATAAAGGAGAGACTGGTAGGGTACCTGGGGGTCTGATGGATGACAACCAGCATGGGTTCACAGATGGTAGGTCTAGTCAGACTAACTTGATAGAATTCTTTGAAGGGGTTATGGAAGCTTTCGATCAGGGGGGAGCGCTGGATGTAGCCTATCTGGATTTCAAGAAGGCGTTCAACTCCGTCCCCCACAGAGGGTTGGTAAGCAAGTTGAGCAGTCTGGGTGTGGGAGCTAGGCTTACAAAGTGGGTTGAGGATTTGCTAGATGGAAGGACCCAGAGTGTGGTGGTCAATGGGAAGCACTCCAGGGAACAGGGGGTGTTGAGTGGGGTACCACAGGGGTCCGTGTTGGGGCCCATACTGTTTAATGTGTACGCAGGGGACTTAGCGGAGGGTCTAAATGGGAAGGCATGTTTGTTCGCGGACGACATGAAGATTTATAATAGGGTGGATGCTTTGGGGGGAGTGGGGAGGATGAGGCAGGATCTGGCCAGGCTGGAAAAGTGGGCAGAAGAGTGGCAACTGCAGTTTAACGCAAAAAAGTGCAAAATAATGCACATAGGGAGGAATAACCCAAGAGCCACCTACTGCCCCGGGAGGGAATCACTGCAGGTCACAGAACAGGAAAAGGACCTGGGGATCTGGATCATGGACATATTGAAGGTTAGACATCAGTGTGAATGAGCAGCTGGGAGAGCAACAAGGGTGCTGGCATGCATTGGGAGGGGCTTCACTAGCAGAAGGAAGGAGGTGATCATGCCACTATACAAAACACTGGTCAGACCACAGATGGAGTATGGGGTTCAATTCTGGAGGCCCCATCTTCAGGGAGACAAGCATAGGCTGGAGAGGGTACAGAGACGGGTGACCAGGATGATGCAGGGGGAGACCATATGGGCAGAGGCTAGAGGGGCTCTGTCTTTATACGCTGGAGATGAGGTGGGATGGGGGGACATGGTGGAAACCTTTAAATACATGAAGGGTATAATAAGATCAAGGGCAAAGCATCTTCAGACTGAATGAAAAAACCCACCAGAGGTCATGCACTTAAACTAGAGGGGGGCAAGATTTAAGGGGAATGTGAGGGGGTGCTACTTCTCAGAGAGGGTTGTACAGCCATGGAACAGGCTGCTAGAGTGGGTGGTGGAGGTGGATACAGTGAGGAAATTCAAAACAGCATGGGATAGCTATATGGGACTAAGAAGTGGAGGGGGCGGGGTGGGAGATAAAGGGGTGATGGGGGGGCTATCGGGCAGATTCAATGGGCCCGTAAGGTCCTTTTCTGCCAGCACAATTCTATGATTCTATGTTATGGGATTGTGTTTAGGACAGCATTAACGAGGCACCCTTCTTTAGGGCAGGCAAACTCAATCTATGTTACTAGGTTAGGATGGCGACCACGCTGGGTCGGCCATCAGTCAGCTTGAATTAAAAGCAAGAGTGATTTTACTTTGTTGTTTATTTAAGTTGTAAGTTTGTCTTTTTGTTTTATAAATTGGGTTATTTTGTGTTTTATGCCTTTCCTGGATCATCAGCTGAAACCAAGGAACGAGAGTCACCAAACGACTGCTTTATCGTTGCGAATTGCTGCAGCATTGGAATTGTTATCATTGCTGCCTAGTGCACTGCTTTTCGTCACAAGAGGTTGGGGTGAAGGGTATTTATCTATTCCGCAGTATTTTTCGATCTTGTTTGCCGATCCAGTCTAATTTGACTCTGTGGAGAGGTTGCTGTTTGCAGTGACTGCCTGAGATTTAGGGGTGAGGCCTAGGATCGCCTGCTGGGGTGCCGCTTTCCCTAACCATGCCTGGGTCCAGGAGAGGAATGCCCGTATCCGACCGCCAAAGAGTCAGCGGGGCAGTGCGGTTCTGCCCTAAGTCACCTGGGGGGGTCAGTTGAACGTTGACTCTCTGGGCGTCTGTACCCGCTGGTCATGGGTTCGGGAGGGGGATAGTGGGTCTCCTGATGGGGTGGCCAGAGGTGCTTAATCCCCTTCATTCAGTGCTTGGCTGTGGACCTCATTGGTGGTGGCTGGTGCTGCCGAAGATACTGAATTTCGGTTTTGCTTCCTTTTCTCATGGACTGTGGATCTGACTATGGACTGTGGATTTGTGACTGTACCTGCGGATTCCTCACCCCCGAGTTTCCTCTACTACTGTGGCATTCTGGTTTCTATCTGTGCACAGGGATTATATTGCTGATTCTTTTCCAATACAGCAGACTTTTGAGGGTGGTGAGAGTACTCTGTATATTATTTTTTCCCTTCAATCTTCTAAGTTATTAATGTTCTTTTCATTCATTACGTGAAAGCTAATGGTGGAATTGAAGTCAACTGGTTGTGCCCGGACTGGTGAGAGCTCTCCGGTCGCTGGTTTCATCTTACTTACAGTTTATTTGGTGACTGGTCACATTTTCCTGACTTATTTCAGCCGAATCTTCTGAAATATCTGGATTGGCTTTTTTCTTGGTATGAGTGACTAAAGGGTTTGCAGAACACATCAAGATCCTGTTATCTGTCTTGCTTTGGAAAACAGATATTTTGTCTCCCTGGAAGTGAGAGATCCATCGGGGACAGGAAATCTGGGTTTCTCTTTCCCTATTATTGTGACTTTTTGTAATTTTGAGGATTTTCTGTTCTGCGTGGTTTCTTGTATTTAAACTGCCAGTTGTGATTTTAGATTTTATTTAATTATTGTGGTTTTGGTTAGAGGGGGAGGGTGTTTTGTTTATTTTATGTTTAGTGTTAAACTTATATGATTTTTAGGTTTTGTTAAATTTTGTCATCAGACTGTGTTGGAGGCCTGCCCCCATGGTCGTGCGCTATTCATCCTCCACCCTTCGCTCCCTCCGCCCCTTTGTCTCCACCCCCATTACATTTTCCACCTACCAGCGTTGTAGAGCGCTGGGTATTGCTCGCTAGGGGAGGAGCGGGGTTGGGTGGTACAAACAGTGGAGGTTGAATGAGCGGGGCCATCACATCAGGGTTGTAGGGTCCAGAAGACACCATGGGGCGAAATGGAACCCAGATCGCGGTCCCCTGTGTCTGGTTTCCATACCCAAGAGCACCACCAAATCAGGTGGGCAAGTAGTTCGGTCGGCCCCGAAGTCCATCCAACTCGAGCAGTGTTATGCAATGCCAGATCCATTAAAACAAGACTGCAATTATTGCAGATCTTGTAAATTCAGTGGATCTGGCTTGCATCACCAAGACCTGGCTGGATGAGAACTCTGGCCCTGTATTAGAGGCTGCAATTCCAGCCGGTTACTCTGTGATTCACTGCTCGAGATTGGATCAGGGGGCGGGGCTTTGGGGTCTGTTTCAAGACCAAATTGGGCTTCACGAGTGTACCAGTTGAGGAGGCTGAGTCATTTGTGTGTACTGTGGTAGCAGGAGTAGGTTGTAGGATCGTCCTCATCTATCGTCCACCCGGGGATGGGAAACGGTTCCTTCAGGAAGTGGCGGACTTTGTCATCGACATGGCATTTGAGTCTCCCAGGTTGATGGTCCTGGGCAACTTTAATGCCTGGGTCGATGACGAACTCTCGCAATTTGGACAACATTTCCTCCAGCTGATGACATCTCTGGGCCTTACACAGGTAGTTACCGCTGCTACCCATAAACATGGTCACTCCCTTGACTTAGTTTTTCTCCTGGGGATCGAAGCCTCAAATTTGGGGGTGGACCCAGTTGCATGGTCCTATCACTACACAGTGGGGTTCAATTTTAGCGTACCCCTCGAAGGCCTACCCCTGTGGAGATGGTCAAGTACCGCCCTTTACGAGACATTGACTCTGAAGGCCTTATGGCAGTGCTTCAGCTATCGTCCATTCTGGGTGCAAACAGCGGCCCAGAGGACCTCGTAGTGGCCTATAATACGGCCATTGCGGTGGCCCTGGATGTCACTGCTCCTGTCCGCGTTTGCCCTCTCTCCCTTCGCCCTCGGTCTCCATGGTTTGATGGGACCTTGAGGGAGATGTGCGACAAGGACAAAGGTTAGAGCGTTGCTGGTGGAGATCTGCCCTTGATACCGTCCACCTTAGGTTGATGGACCATTGCCAAGCCTATCAATCTGCAATCACCCATAAGAAGGCAGAGTTTCAGTCCAGGGAGATTGCAATCGCTCAGAACCGACCAGCTTAGCTTTTCTGAACTGTGGACAGGCTGTGCAACCCGGCTTGTCTGCAAGTTCGGAAAGCACTTTCACAAATAGAGTGCGATGAACTAGCTCGGCTCTTCACGACTAAGGTGGCCGACACCAGGGCGACTCTCCAGCCAGCACACTGTATGGGCGTTGCTGAAGACCAGTGCTTGGCCACTGGCCTTCAACTTTCCTGGAGTACCTTCGACTGCCCGGAGTTCATGGATGTCATGAGGATTGTCCAGAGTGTGCGCCCTATGTACTGTAGTTTGGATCCAGGACCAACTTCCCTGATTTTGGGTTGTATTGATTCCATCGGTCCAGTCCTTGCTCGGATAGTTTGGTGCTCCCTGGAAACAGGTGAGTTTCCTAGCTGCCCATAGGAGGCGGTGGTAACACAGCTCCTGAAGAAAGCTTCCCTGGACCCAAACTGCCTTGCAAACTACAGATCAATCTCTAACCTACCCTTTTTAGGGAAGGTGGTTAAGAACGTAGTGGCCGCAAAGCTGGAGAACCATTTGACCATCCATAACATCTATGAACCCCCTCCAGTCCGGTTTCCGAAAGAAGCATAGTACGGAGACAGTGCTGGTTCGGGTGCTCAATGATCTCTTGATAGCTAGAGATTGGAAGAACCGTTCCATCCTGGTTCTCATTGATCTCTCATCAGCATTTGATACTGTGGACAATGGGGTTCTGCTCGATCGTCTGAGGTTCATCGGTGGCCTGTCTAGTACAGTCCTCAGGCGGTTTACATCTTTCCTCACCGGAAGAACTCAGAGGGTGGTGTCCGGGATTTATTCCTCAGACCCAATCCCTCTGTCTTGTGGGGTTCCTCAGGGATCGGTGTTGTCCCCCATGTTGGCTTGCAGTATATATGCTGCCCCTCGGAGACACTGTAAGGAGGTATGGGCTGAGGTTTCACTGCTATGCTGATGATACCCAGCTACACCTTTCTTTTGCACCCGACCAGAATGAAGCTCTCTCAGTCTTTAATAACTGCCTGGCGGAAATCCAGGAGTGGATCGATTCGAGCTGGTTGAAGTTGAACTCGGGAAAGACTGAAGTACTGGTCCTGGACCCAGGATAGGAGGGCTTGGGAGTCGGTTCACCCTTGGGATTATTCCTTCAGGGTTTGCCACTCCCGGCCTCTGAACAGGGGCGTAACCTGGGGGTAATCTTTGATGAGGGGCTGACCCTGCATTCGCAGGTGTCGGCCATCGTCAAGACCTCTTTTTACCATCTGAGGAATATTGCCAGGATTAGACACTTTGTTCTGTCCGGCGACCTTCCTACGCTGGTTCACACCTTTGTGTCCTCCCGCTTGGATTATTGCAACTTCCTGTATCTAGGGCCTTCTGGGGTAGAAATACGCCATTTGCAGCTAGTGCAGAATGCAGCAGCTCGGTTTTTGACAGGAACCTCTCAGTTCTGTCTGTGGCCCCTTCTCTCTGGAATTCTCTACCCCGCCAGTTACGTGAGTGCGCGATGTGGAGGGATTTAAACGTGCTTTAAAAACTCATCTTTGGCACCAAGCATTTGGCGACTGAGTGGTGGTGTGATTTTAAGTTTACAAGTCTGTTCAGATGACTGTGTTTTAATCAAGCTGCTGTAAAGGGTGTAATATGTTGTTTGTTTTTAAACCTGTTTGTGCTTTGGTTTTGGAAAGGCGCCTTAAGAATAAAGTTTTATTACTATGTAAGGGTTTGTGTTTGGTACAGAGATAACATGAGACCTTTCTTTATGTACAGGTTTGTGTTTAGTACAGAGATAACACAAGGTCTTTCTTTATACCTGGGTTTGTGTTTAGTACAGAGGTAACGCGAGATCTTTCTTTATGTACAGGTTTGTGTTTAGTACAGAGATAACACAAGGCCTTTCTTTATACCTGGGTTTGTGTTTAGTATAGAGGTAACACGAGATCTTTCTTCATGTACAGGTTTGTGTTTAGTATAGAGGTAACATGAGACCTTTTTGATGTACGGACTAGTGTTTAGTATAGAGGTACCATGCAGCCTTTCTTTACGTACGGGTTTCTGTTTCATATAGAGAAAATGTGAGGTCTTTCTGTATGTACGGGTTTGTGTTTAGTACAGAGATAATAACAGGGCGTTCTTTATGTATGGGTTTGTGTTCCGTATTTTATTTTTTATTTATTAAACTCTCAGATTACATTACCTTTGAACAAGAACAGCTCATTTACAAAGGTTCCACGTCATAATGAAGGGTAACAAACATACAAAGGTCAACATAGTTATACGGTGTCCAATAACACAGAGAAGACAGGAGTATAGCTATTACAGTGATTCATAAGACCAATGACTGAGATCTAAGCAGAGTTCAAGGTAGACACGAGGCCTTTCTTTATGTACGGGTTTGTGTTTAGTACAGAGATAACATGAGGCCTTTCTTTATGTATGGGTTTGTGTTTAGTACAGAGACAACATGAGGCCTTTCTTTATGTACGGGTTTGTGTTTAGTACAGCGATAACATGAGGCCTTTCTTTATGTACGGGTTTGTGTTTAGTACATTTATTATAATTAGTGGTTTAGTGGAGCTGTTTTACAGTTATCAGAGTGGGGAATGTTTACAGTTCTGTTAACTACAGGCAGCTCCCACACGCAACAGTGAATAAGGCTGTAAACTCTCAGAGTTTATAGTGGCATATATTTACAGTGTTAATTATTAAAAACATTGTTTATAAAGGCCAGAATTTGCTCTTTTTGCTGATTTGATATTTATTATTTGTCTTTATTTGCACATCAGATACTTAGGATTTTACACGGGAAGAAGGTTAACTCAGGATAAACCATCTCAGTTATTTACGGAAGACTAAGGAAGGCTGGAAAGGTTGCCCGACTGTACTGTATGACGGTAGCAGGATATGTATATAATGACAGAGCCTCACTACATTTAGACTTGGTAGTGCACCTTTACGTGCTGTAATTCTTTTTTAGGAACATAGACAATGATGGTAGATAACGACCACTGATCCATGCACTCTGCCTATAATACCCTAGCTTACCCCGAGACCTTTGTCAATACAGGGTTTTTATCTGCACTTCCTGCCCCATGTTCCCTGTCTTACTGCTGCCCCCACAGAATAACTGCTATGCCCTTACTCTGTTCTAGTAGTGCTCGAAACCATCCTGCACCCGCAACCTCAACTGGCAGACCGCTCCATGGCTCACCTATTCTCTTCGTAAAACAAAACTTCCTCACGTCTCTCCAGAATCCCTCCCCAACCAGCTTCCACCCATGCCCCGTGTTCAGGATTGTCAATTCATACATATCCCCTCTCTCGTCTCACCACCAATGAGTACCTTTTCAGTGCCCTAAGCTGATGCTTGTAGATTTGCCCCACTGGTGACAAATTATTTTGGTTCCCTATGCAGCACCATCTCCAGTCTACTACTTCTCTTTCCTTAAGTGAGGACTCCAGAACTGGGCACAATACTACAGGTATGGCCTCACCAGTGATCTATAGAGAGGTAGTAAAAACAGGTTACTCACCTGTAACAGTAGTTCTAGGAGTGGTATATGTTGTTCTTCCACACTCTCTGGCATGTCCCTTTCCCCTTTAAATCTTGCCGGAAGTCTTCAAGCTGGTTCCTCCCTCCCACCCGGGTGGTATATACCTCAGCTCCACCCCATGACGCCAGATCTTAGCCCGCTGGAAGCAAGGTGATGCGCCTAAAGCCGGGGAGGCCCGCCAACTCATAACACAGACCGATGCATGATGTAATCCATCTTGCAATAGTCCGTTTGGCTGCAGGTCTGCCAGAAGTGGCTTCAGCGTAGGTGACAAACAGCTGGCGAACCTCTTCCCAGATTTCCGCCATCCTCTCCTTGCAGAAGGAGAGAGCACATCTAAGGTCCAGAGTATGGAGCCTGTACCCGGTGTCCGAGGTGTAATTAGGGTAATATACCGGCAGAGTCAACACCTGGTTAAGGTGAAACTCAGACACCACCTTTGGAAGGAATTTCGGTTGGGGGCGCAGGACAACTTTGTCCCTGTGAAAGACCAGATAAGGGGAGTCCACTGAGAGTGCCTGGAGCTCCCCCGTCCTTCTGGCTGACATGATAGCCACCAGGAAGGCAGTCTTCCACGACAAGTGTGAGAGCTTACACTTGTGTATGGGTTCGAATGGCTTTCCCATGAGCTTTGCCAAAACCAGCAAAAGATCCCACGGAGGTAGAGGTTCACACACCGGAGGGGATCTGTGATCCAGGCCTTTGAAAAAGTGCCCAATCACTGTCTCCCGTGCCTATGTCGACTGAACGGCCCATGCCCGGTAAGCAGAAATGGCTGCCAGGTGCACCCTAAGGGTCGATGACTGTAGACCCCCTTTGGAGAGAGACCAAAGGCAGTCTAAAATGTTAGTCACAGAGCAGGATAAGGGGTCCAGACTCTTACCCTGACACCAAATGGAAAACCTTTTCCATTTGAAGGCATAAAATTTCCTGGTTGATTCCTTACGAGATGCCTGCACAACTGTGTAGACATCTTCGGAAAGACACAGAGCCTGGAACTCTAGCTGCTCAGGTACCAGGCTGTGAGGTGCTGGGATTGAAGGTCCAGATGGAATACCTTCCCCTGGTTCAATGATATCAGATCCGGGAGTGTACAAGGCCGCTCCGGGGCCCTGCAGCTGAGGCTCAGGAGATCTGGATACCAGAACTGGCAGGGCCAATCTGGGGCTACCAGGATCACTTTCGCCTTGTCCCTCCTCACCTTGAGTAACACCTTGTGGATCAAGGGAAATAGAGGGAAGACACAGAGCAGGCCTGGGGTCCACGGCCTCGAGAAGGCATCCCCCTGAAGCGAGCCCAGCTGAGGGGTGTGGGCATGATACAGCCTCAGCTTGGTGTTCTCCCTGGAGGAAAACAGGTCCACCAATGGTTTGCCCCAATGGAAGAACAGATTGTAAGCTACCTCTGGATGGAGAGATCACTCGTGGGATGTCTGGCCTACGCGGCTGAGAGCATCCGCCAGTTGGTTCGAGACTCCTGCCACATGGATGGCAAGAAGATCCGCCTCCAACTGGCTGATGAAGGTCCAGATCTGGAGCACCTCCTTGCATAGCAGACGGGAGTGTGTGCCGCCCTTTCTGTTGAGGTAGTACATGGTCGTGGAGAGGACGCATGTGCAATCTGGCCCAACGGACCACTGAGGTGCATGCCTCCATGTAACCCAGAAGGTGCAGCAAGTCCTGGGCAGGGCGCAAGTGCCAAACCAGAAATGATTGGGCAAAGGAGGAAAGAATCTCTGCACTGTCTGCCGGGAGCCGAGTTCTGGCTTGATGAGAGTCAAGCTCTGCCCCGATAAAGCCTATCACCTGAGAGGGCACGAGTTCTGACTTGGCCTCATTGATCAGAAGGCCTAATTGGGAACAGGTTCAGAGGGCCAGGTCCCTGGACTTCTCCATCTCCTGCAGGGAGGAACCCGCAAGGAGCCAATCGTCGAGGTGGGGTATATCCAAACCCCTTGATGCTGTAGATGGGCTGCCAGCACTGCGATGCACTTGGTGAAGACCCAAGGGGCCGATAACAGGCTGAACGGCATGGCTTGGAACTCATACAGGGTCCCTTCCTCCCTGAAGCGGAGGAACCGCTGGTGGGACGGACGGATTAGGACATGGAAAATTGCGTCCTGTAGATCCAGTGAACAGAACCACTTGTTTCGCTCCAGAGATGGTATGAACTGATTCAGAGTTACCATCCAGAAGGTGCGAGACCCGAGAAATTGATTCAGGTCGTGGAGATCTAGGATGGGGCGCCACCCCGTCCGCTTGGGCACTAGGAAGTACCTGGACACGAAGCCTGGGTCTGTAGGAGGATCCGGCACTGGAGCTACTGCCTCCTTCTGGAGGAACTCAGCAATGTCATCCTGAAGGGCTGACTGAGTGCAAACTGAGATTCTTTCCTCCCCAGGGGCACGGGTTCGGCAGGGAGGGTACTGCTCGAATTGTAGAGGCAGTCCCGGACTGACCACTTCCAGGACCCATCTGTCCAAAGTGATACCAGACCAGGCGGAAAGAAAGTGATGGAACTGGCCCTCCACGGGAGGACCTAGAAGGCTTAGAGGAGGCTCCTGGACCAGCACCTCAACCTCCTTTGTGGGGCTGTTGGGGACCCTGCTTGGGCCTAGGGCGCCAAGCTTGAGCCTGCTGTTGCTGCTGACATCGCTGGAAGGAGGGCTGTCTAACCGCAGGAGAAGAGTGCTGAAAAGGCTTCTTCTTGCGCTTCTTCTGGTTCTTGCCTGAAGAACCCTTTGCAGAAGTGGCATCCAAGGTGGCAATGGACTGCTCTATGTGCTAGAGGTGACCTGCCACTCCCGGACCGAAGAGATCGGTGCCAAGGAAGCTAACTTGTGCTGAGTATCTGCCGGGAAGGAGGATAACCTCAGCCAGGCCCTGTGACGAGTGGCCACTGCGGCTGCTAGTGAGCGGGAACAGGAATCTCCAATAGCCAAGGCCATCTGGAGCTACTGTTTTGCAACAGCACAGCCCTGGTCATGGACCTGCTTAACCATGGTCTGCATGTCCACTGGGAGATGAGGGAGGACTTCATCTAGTGACCCCAAGAGGGTGTGAGAGAAGTGTGCCGTGATCACTGCCGAGCTGGCCTGACGAAGGTCCAAGTATGAGGCCGCATACACCTTCCGGGCAGAATGGTCCATATTCTTGGACTCCTTGTCCAGAGGGTGGTCAGTATCCGCTGAGCTACCTCTGCGTCTAAACACTGAGGCAGTCACAAGGCTCTCGGCCGAGGGATGCTCTGTGAAACCCGCCAAGGACCCCATGGGTACAGTGTACTTGCAAGCCATGCGGGCAGACAGAGCCGGGCAAGAAGCAGGGCACTGCCATAGCTCAAGGGCCAGGCCAACAATGGCTTCAGCCACTGGGAAGGCCTCCGTCGGGGTATCCCCCCTCTTAAGGATATCCGTGAGAGGATATCCCGCCTTCTTTTGGATAGGCTCCAAGGGCATACCGGTTGACTCTGAAATACGGCAGAGAATGCCCTGGAAAGAGGAAGGACCTTCCTCCAAGCCTGTCACTGACAACTCATCATCGGGGTGTGAGTGGAGACCAGTGGTATCCGAGTCCAAAGAATTGGGATATAAGGTTCTCCTGCCTATGTCCCCTTCAATACGCTGAGGGCGATCGGGGACAACAGTGATGGACAGACAACGGGGCAGGCCCGTATCTGTCCGTTCCTCTTTCAAGGGAGCCCCTCCCTGAGGCTGCTTAGGTGGTGGCTCCACCAAAATTGGTGGGGAGACCGGAACAGGCCGAACAGGAATGTGTGCCGGTCCTACCAGAGGAAGAACTGGAGTCTTCGGTTCCAGAGGGGTCGGCGTCGGCCTAACAGGCTGGGGCTAAGTAATGGCCGGTGTAGCCGGCTTATGACCGGTCGGAATTAGCTGTTGCCACATAAGGTCCTCATAACGCCTCCTCGTCCGAGGAGGATGAGGATCGGTGTCAACGCCTCTTCCGAGAGTGCTTGTGACCTTTTTTCAGTTTTTCGACCGAAGGGGTCCTGGTCCTCGATCGAGACCCGGCAGGGTGGAAACATTCGATCGGGAGGCCAGAGTCAGTGAAAACTGAGGCTCCTCTCCTGTCCCTTGATCGGGATACCCGAGGCTGGGTCTCCCTTGCATCGGAAGGGTAAGGATAGGTGTCCTCTCCAATGAGTCATCGACCAGGGTCGGCGATAACGGCTCGATTGGCTCGAGAAATATCTCAGCTGGTTCGGCCTTTCCTCGGCCTTGGTGCCTTTTCCTGATGGAAGGTCCAAGAAGCCGGTGGCCGAGGAAGCGATCTCGACTGAAGCTGAGACCGCAAGGTCCTGGGATTTAGACCTCTGTTGGTCCCAGGAACGTCTTCTCCGAGAAGAAGACTTAGGACCCTTGTCCCGTTTTCTAGGGCAGGAGGAGTGCATGTTCGAGGGCACCTCACCCCTGGTGGGAGTAGCCAGCTTGAAGACTTCCGGACAGATTTAAAGGGGAAAGGGACATGCCAAAGAGTGTGGATGAACAACATATCCACGCTTCTAGAACAACTGTTGTCTGTCCTGCCTATGATCCTTAGTGTTGGTTATATAATAGCTCAATGCTCTCTTTGCATCCAGACTGTGCAGCCTACGCTCACCAGAACTGGCGTGTGCTGTAAAAAACACTGGTAAGGTAATAGACTGATTTAGATGAAAGTCAGAAATTGCTTTGGGAAGGAATTTTCTGTTAGTTCTCAACACTACCTTATCATTGTGGAAAGAAATATAGTCATTTTCCCCTCAAAGGGCTTGTAACTCACTTATCCTCCTAGCAGAGGTAAGTGCCAAAAGGAAAACTACCTTCCAGGTAAGGCATTTTAGCTCTGCAGTAGCCATTGGTTCAAATGGTGGGAGCATAAGCTGGACAATACAAATGTTGAGGTCCCAAGCTGCCACTGGTTCCCTATGTGGGGGAAAGAGGTGTAAAAGGCCCTTAAAGAACCTTCTAAATATAGGGTTTGAGGCTATTGATACTGCTTTCCCTACAGAGAGGCAGGCTACGAATGAAGCAAGATGAACTTTTAGGGTTCAGTATTGCAATCCTAGAGAATGCAGATGGGACAAATAATCTAGGATGATTGGAATGCCAGCCTGTGCTGGGGTTAGGCCCTTTCCTGTACACCAAATGGAAAATCTTTTCCATTTTGAAGCATAAGTTTTCTTAGTAGAAGGCTTTCTATAACTTCTAAGGACTTCTAAAACTGTTTGAGAGTGTTGTGAGTCTGGATACTCTTAAGTCCTCAAGAGCCAAGCTTTGAGTCTGAGAGACCTGAGATTGGGGTGTACCACCCTGCCTTGGAAGGAAGTCAGCAGACTGTGCCTCTGAGGGAGGTAGATCGGTTTGTCCACCGACATTGAGAGTAACAGGGAGTACCAAGGCGGTCTTGGCCAGTCTGGTGCTATCAGAATCATCGAGGCTGGCTGTGACCCGAGCTTGATGAGAATCAAAGGAAAGGAGGAAAGGCATAAAGTTATTTTCCTGTCCAATCGAAGATCATGGCATCCACTGGGCCAGTTCCCTTCACTGGAGCCCTGCAGCAGTAAAGGGGTGAATGGTGACCCTGGTGTGAAGCAAAAAGGTCTAGCTCTGGGGTTCCCCACCGCCTGAATAGAACTTGTACTACCTGGCTGTTCAGTGCCCATTCATGATGGGCCTGGTTTATCCTGCTCAAGGCATCTGCCAGTGTACTATGACGGCGGGATCGGCTGGACCGCGAAGAAGTCCGAGACCGAGACCGAGAACCTCGGCTTTTCTGAGGACGGTGCGGGGAGGGGACGGGGGGAACCGGCTCTCCCCTCGGCTCGGAGGGTTCACCCGAGGGCTCCGGAACCGGAGGCACTGGCAAGCCCATGGGATCCTCAACTCCCACCGGGGAACGGGGAAGAAGATTCTCGGCAAGCCTGGCGACAACCCGTTCAGCGGTCAGAAAAATCTTGACTGATTCGAGCGGGAGTCTCGGTCAACTGACCTGACGGGGACACCGTGAGACCAGTGGCCGAAGCCGAACGATCGACTGAAGTCGATGGCCGACAACTCGAGGAGAGGGACCTTTCCTGCTCCCAAGAGCGTCGATGGAGGGACTTACCCTTGTCTTTCTTTTTGGACCGAGAAGAAGGTCCAGCAGACGCTGGTCCCTCTCCCTTAGTGGAGAGGGACAGACAAAGCTCCTTGAAGGAAGCTGTATAAGAGGAACCCAGGGAGAGCGGGATAAATGCTGCGGCCGAGGAAGATGCGGCCCGCGCCGCCTCCTCTTCGAGGGCAATCATCTGCTCTAGCTGATCAGCCGAGCCCGCCGCTGCGTAAACCGTCGACCGGGCCTCTTTTGACTTCACCGGAGGAAAACGTTTCTCGGGACGCCCCAGTTGTAAACGGGCAGCACGGTCTTCGAGGACGTAGGCTGAGAAGGAAGAGCACAGGTCGCAAGCCTGCGGAGGGTCGTGCTCAAGGCCTAAACAAGTAGAACACACGTGGAGTGCGGATCCGTCCGAGACATCTTCTGCCCGCAAGGCATCTCCAAAACCGAGTCGATTTGTCCATCGCATGGTGAGGATAGAAGACCAAGTCTAGAAATGCAAAACATTTAAATTGCAAAACCAAGAATTAGGAACCAGTCTTATACGAGAGCGTTAAGGAGGGAACCTGAGCTTCCAAGTAAGGAAGATCTGGCATCATGGGGGCGGAGCGCGAGTTTTACCACCGGTGGGTGGGAGGAGCCAGCGAAGACCCTCGGCAAGATTTAAAGCGGCAAGGATACCTGCCAGACAGTGTGGATGAACAACATATCCATGTCCCTAGAACCTGTTTTTCTAGGATCATGGATATGTTGTTCATCCACACTTCTTGGCAGACTCAAGCAGTTCTCCGGGAGGAGGGAGGCAAGGTGCACACCTCTGATATTTACTTGGGGAAAAGAGATTGGAGAACTGAGGCCCCAAAACCAGCATCCTGGCATGACTCAAGGTCGATGTGGTAATGGGTAATGAAGGTGTTTGCTGACTTCCAGGTAGCAGCCTGACAGATTTCCTGGACAGGGATGTCCCTGGAAGCAGCCACTGATGCAGCAGTATGGAGGGTAGAATGAGCTCTTATCCCTCTGGGAGGCTTCTTGCCCACTAATTCACAACACAGACTTATGCAAGATGTAATCCAACTTGCAACTGTCCGCTTTGCTGCAGGTCTGCCAGAAGCGGCTTCAGCATAGGTGACAAACAGCTGATGAACCTCTCCCTGAATTTCTGCCATCCTCTCCTTATGATAGGAGAGAGCTCATCTCAGATCCAAAGTATGGAGCCTGTATTCAGCCTCCGAGGTGTAACTGGGGTAGTACACCGGCAGAGCCAACACCTGGTTAAGGTAAATCTCTGACACTATCTTCAGAAGGAATTTTGGGTGGGGGCACAGGACAACCTTGTCCCTGTGGAAAACCAGATGAGGGGAGTCCACCGAGAGCGCCTGGAGCTCCCCTGTCCTTCTGGCAGATGTGACAGCCACCAGGAAGGACGTCTTCCACAAGTGTGACAACTCACACTTGTGCATTGGGTCGAATGGCTTGCCCATGAGCTTTTCCAGTACCAGCAGTAGATCCCACGGAGGTGGAGGTTCACCCACTGGAGGATATATGTGATCAAGGCCTTTGAAAAAGCCCCTGACTACTGTCTCTTGTGCCAACATCTGCTGACCGGCCCACGCCCGGTAGGCAGAGATGGCTGCCAGGTGCTCCCTAAGGGTAGATGACCAGAGACCCACTTTGGAGAGAAACCAAAGGTAGTCGAGAATGTTAGCCACTGGACAGGACAGGACAGAGGGTCCATGCACTTGTCCTGACACCAAATGGAAAACCTTTTCCATTTGAAGGTATAACATTTCCTGGTCGATTCCTTTTTGGATACCTCCACTACTGTGAGGACATCCTCGGAGAGACCCAGAGCCTGGAACTCTAGCCACTCAGGTACCAGGCTGTCAGGTGCAAAGATTGAAGGTCCGGATGGAATACCTTCCTCTGGTTGACTGAGATCAGGTCCAGGCATGATGGAAGCCACTCCGGGGGCATGTTGCTGAGGCTGAGGAGATCTGGGTTACCAGAAGTGGCGCGGCCAGACTGGGGCTACCAGAATCACCTGCGCCTTGTCCCTCCTGACCTTGAGGAGCACCCTTTGGATCAAGGGAAAAGGAAATAAGGTGCAGAAGAGGCTTGGGGTCCACGGCCTCAAGAAGGCATCCCCCTGCAGTGAGCCCTGCTGAGGGGGGTGGGCATGAAACAGCCTCAGCTTGGTGTTTTCCCGGGAGGCAAACAGGTCCACCAACGGTTTGCCCCAGTGGGAGAACAGACTGTAAGCTACCTCTGGATGGAGAGACCACTTGTGGGATGTCTCACCTATGTGGCTGAGAGCATCCGCCAGTCGGTTCAAGACTCCTGCCACATGGATGGCTAAGAGATCCGCCTCCAGTCGGCTCACAAGTGTCCAGATGTGGAGCACTTCTCTGCAAAGCAGTTGGGAAAGCGTACTGCCCTGTTTGCTGATGTAGTACATGGTCATGGTATTGTCCATCTGGACTTGAACCACTTGACCCCGGAACTGAGGAGTGAAAGCTGACAGTGCCAGACTGAATGCTCTGAGCTCCAACAGGTTGAAGTGATAACGGAATTCCTCGGGGGTCCAGAACCTGTAGGCCCTGTTGTCCCCCATGTGGGCTCCCCAGCCCATGAGAAAGGCATCGGTCATAAAGGACGGCCGTCAGCTAGGGGTGGACAAACGGGACTCCTTCCTGCAACCTGTCTGGGACGGTCCACCACTGGAGAGCATCCCACACCTTCTGAGTCACAGTGATCAGCTGGTTGAAGTGACCGTGGCGAGTCCACTGGGCGGCCAGCTCCCATTGGAGGGGGCGCATGTGCCACTGGGCCCAATGGACCAAGGAGGTGTATGTCACCATGTAACCCAGAAGGCACAGAAAGTCCCCGTCAGGGCGCAATTGCCCAACCAGAAATGACTGGACAAAGGAGGAGAGAACCTCCGTCCTGTCCGCCGGGAGCCGAGCTCTGGTATAGTCGAGAGCTCTGCCCGATAAGCACATCACCTGAGAAGGTATGAGCTCCGACTTGGCCTCGTTGATCGGGAGGCCGAGTTGGGAGCAGGTCTGGAAGGCCAGGTACCTAGACCTCTCCACCTCCTGGGAGGCAGTATAGCGCAGTGGTTTAAGGCTCTGAGCTGCAAACCTGGAGACCTGGGTTTGAATCCCACAGCTCCCACCTGCATACTGTGTGACCCTGAGCAAGTCATTTAACTTCCTTGTGCTCCCAGGTCGCACCTGGAAACAAGCTTCAGCTTAGTGTGCCTTTCCTGGTTAAACAATTTCCCTTTTCTTTTCCCTTTCCTGCTGGGTGGATCCTGCTAAGATTCAATCGTCGAGATAGGGGTAAATTCTGACACCCTCCCCCGACACCTGAGGTGGGCTGCCACCACTGCAATGCATTTGGTGAAGACCCGTGGGGCCAATGACAGGCCGAATGGCATGGCTCGGAACTCGTATAGGGTTCCCTCTGCTCAGAAGCGGAGGAACCGCTGGTGGGATGGACGGATTGGGACATGAAAAAATGCATCCTGGAGATCCAGTGAGCAGAACCACATGTTTTGCTCCAGGGATGGTTGATCTGGGATAGAGTTACCATCCAGAAGATGTGTGGCCTGAGATACTGATTCAGATCGTGCACATCTAGAATGGGGCGCCAGAACCAGGAAGTACCTGGAAATGAACCCTGGGTCTGATGAAGGATCTGCCACTCGAGCTACTGCCTCCTTGAGGAGGAGCTGAGCAATGTCCTCTCAGAGGGCCGACTGAGTGTGGACAGATACTCTTTCCTCCCATGGGGCACAGGCTCGGCTTGGAGGGTACTGCTCGAATTCCAGAGGCAGACCCTGCCTGACCACTTCTAAAACGCACCTGTACATGGTAACAGCAGACCAGCTGGAAAGGAAGTGGTGGAGCTGGCCCCCCATTGGGGGACCCAGAGCTGTGGTGACGGGAGTAGGGGTAGCAGCCCCAACCCCGTCACTGGGCAGGCTTGGAGGCAGAGGGTCCAGGGCCTGAACCTCGGCCTCCCTTACGGGCCTGGGATTAGGCTGGGGGCACCAAGCTTGAGCCTGCTGCTGCTGTTGACCTCTGTGAAAGGAGGGCTGCTAGGCCGCAGGGGAAGAGTACCGAAAAGGCTTTTTCTTCTTCTGCTGCTTCTTAGAACCAAAAGAACCCTTAGCAGAAGTAGCTTCCAAGGTGGCATTGGATTGCTCGATGCACTGAAGGTGACCAGCCACACCTGGGCCGAAGAGATCGGTGCCCAGGAAAGGCACATCAGCTAGTTTGTGTTGAGTATCCACCGGAAAGGAGGACAGACTCAACCAAGCTCTGCAGCGGGAGGCAACTGTGGCTGCCAATGAACGGGCACATGAATCCCCAATGTCCACAGCCGTCTGGAGCTGTTGTTTAGCAACAGCATGGCCATGGTCTCGAACCTGCTTGACCATGGTCTGCAAGTCCGCGGGGAGATGTGGGAGGACTTCATCCAAAGAACCCAGAAGGGCATGGGAGAAGTGTGCCATAATGATGGCCGAGCTTGCCTGACAGAGGCCTAAAGACAAGGCCGCATAGACCTTCCGAGCAGAGTGGTCCAAATATTTGGATTCCTTCTCAGGAGGTCTGTCGGCATCAGTAGAACTACCAGTACACCTGAACACAGAGGCGGTCACAAGGCTCTCAGCCGAAGGGTGCTCTGTGAACTCCGCAAGGGACCCCATGGGCACCGTATACTTGCGGGCCATACAGGCAGACGGAGCTGGACAGGTGGCAGGGTGCTGCCAAAGTTCTAAGGCTGGGCCCACAATGGCTTCAGCCACAGGAAAGGCTTCTGTCGGTGTATCCCCTCTCTTGAAGATGTCGGTGAGAGCGTACTCTGCTTTTTTCTGGATAGGTTCCAGGGGCATCCCTGTGGACTCAGAGATGAGGCGGAGAATGCCCTGAAAGGACGAAGGGCCTTCGTCTGTCTCTAGCCCACCGGCTGATTCATCATCCCCTGGATGAGAATGGAGACCGGTTATGTCCGAATCCAAGGTATCCAGGTACAGCAGTCAACTGCCCAGATCACCTTCGACCCGCCAGGGGTGGTCTGGGATGACAGTGACAAAGACGCTGGGGGAGCCCGGTGTCCGGCCTAGCTTCCTTAGAAGGAGCCCCTCCCACTAGCTGCTTGGGCGGCTCCACCACAATCAGTAGAGAGACCGGTTTGGGCCGAACAGAGGCTTTGCCTGCTCCGTGAACGAAGGAATCTACTTGATCAGCTCCAAAGGAGTCTTCTTCAGCTTGGGAGGTGACAGCCAAGTAATGGCCAGGGTAGGACCCGGGGATGGCTTGTACCCGGTCAAAATCAACTGTTGCCGCATGAGGTCCTCGTAGCGCCACCGGAGCCTCTCCTCATCTGAGGATGACCGATGGTGTTGCCTCTTTTTACACTGCTTATGGTTCTTCCTCGGTCTATCGGTCGAGGGAATCCGAGACCTCGATCAAGATCGGGCAGGCTGACTTGGTCGCTCGGGAGACACCGGTGGGACCGGTGACTTCCCGGGGTCGGGGACCACTTCCTCGACAGGATTCTCAGCAGGCTGGGTCTTCTCATCGGGGAAAACAAGGACTGGAGTACAAGCAAGAGAGTCGTCGACAAGGGGTCGATCAGGTCGAGAATAATCTCAACGTCACTGACCGACACTTCGGTTGACTGGCCAGTCGGCAGGGCCGAGAAGTCGTTGGACGAAGAGGCAATTTTGGCTAAGGTCAAAACAGTCGGTTCCTGGGACAGAGATCTCTCCCGATCCCAAGAACGTCTCCATCGAGACGAAGATGAGCCTGGGTCCCTCTCCTTTTTACGGGAGCGAGAGGAGTAGGTGCCGGCCGGGCTCTCACCCTTAGTAGGGAGAGACTGGCACAACCCTCGGAAGGAACCCGAGAAAAAAGAGCCCAGACTGAGCGGAATGAAGAAGCTTCGGGAGGAAGATGCAGCGGCATGAGCCACCTCCTCCTTGAAGGTCTGCATGAACTCCAATTGCTCTGTGGATCCCGCGGCTGTGGAAACCGCCCACTGGGCCTCCTTGGATTTCACTGGTGGGTTCTTTTTTCAGGCCTCCCCAGCTTGAGGCGTGCAAGACGATCGTCGAGGATGTTAGGGTGGAATATGAGGCAAAACTTGCACATCATGGTGTCACAGCTGACACCCAGACAGTAAACGCACGTGGCATGCGGGTCAGTGTGCGACATCTTCTGGCCACATGGGCACAGGCGAAATCCGGGGAAAGACTTGTCTTCCACAATCGAGAGAAAGCAATTGCGATTGCTAACGTGAACAAGGCGAATTTTCAGAATAACCGAAGGTTTTGAAGCCAGGGCCTACAAAATGCGAGAGCACGAAGGAGACAACCTGAATCTTCAGGTGGAAAGGAAGATCTGGCGTCATGGGGTGGAGCCGAGGGTTATACCACCCAGGTGGGTGGGAGGAGCCAGCTTCAAGACTTTCTGGCTGTCTTAAAGGGAAAGGGACACTGCCAAGAAGTGTGGATGAACAACATACCCACGCTCCTAGAACAATGCAATTATCCAACCATTTGAATAAACACTGCTTAGAAACAGAAGCCCCTACAATTCTTGGGGTAAGTGATACAAACAACTGGTCAGACTTTCTAGTAGCTCAGGTGCACTCCAAATAATAACGAAGCACCCTGTGAACGTCCAGAGTATGAAGTAGTGCCTCCCCTTTGTTTGAGTACGCTGGATAGTAGACAGGTTGGTGGATGTCTTGATTCAAAGTAAACTCTGACACCACCTTGGGAAGAAAACTGCAGTTACGTAAGAATTTACCGTAACAGTAGATCTTCAAGAGAGGTTCCTGTAGTAGGTCTTCACATATAGGACTGCGCCCTCTGGCATCAGGTTCCAACTGCAAACTTGTAGATAGCAATCATCAGCGGGGACCGCCCCCGATGTCAGCCCACGTGATGTCAGCCCGACTATAAAAGGGGCAGTCCTGCACCCGCCCTCCAGTTCTTTTCCACCGGAGACCTAGAAAAAGGTAAGTAGAAAAAATAGGAGTGAAGACTCCTAGAACTATGCTTCCTCTCTAGACCCAAGGGCTAAGCAGGATGAAAATGAAGGAAACGTTAAAGAAGTAGAAGGAAGGTGGGTGGGAAACTAGACCAACTGCAGGAACCGCTCTTGAAGATCTACTGTTACGGTAAGTTCTTACGTAACTGCAATATCTTACTTCGAGAGAGTTCCTGCAGTAGGTCTTCACATATACGACTGAATACCAAGCAGTCCCAAAGAAATAATATGGAGGTACATCCGGGAGGAGGAGAAGTCGCCAACTGCTAATTACGACAGGAGGCCTTGCAGAACCGCAAGACCAAAGCCAGTTCTGCGCCTAGAGGCGATGTCCAGACTGTAATGTTTAGTGAAGGTGTGGACAGATGACCACTTGGCCACTACACAGATTTCTGCAGTGGACACATTCCTGAAAAAGGTGGTAGAAGTAGCAACACTCCTAGTGGAGTGACCTTTAACCGTCCCCAGAAGGGATTTCCCATACTTTTGGTAGGTGAAGCGGATGCAGTTAGCCATCCACATAGAAATGGTCTGTTTGGAAATGGCCTTGCCCTGGCACTGGGGAGCAAAGGCCACAAAGAGCTGATTTGTCTTACGGATCTCTTTAGTCTGGTTAGTGTAATACCTCAGAATCCTGTGCACATCCAGAGTGTGCAGAAGGTATTCCCCCCGTTAGAATGCTGTGGATAATGGACCGACAGTTCGACACTCTGGTTGACAGTGGTTTCTGAGACTACCTTTGGAAGAAATGAAGGGTTTGTCCAAAGAACTACTCTGTCCCCATCGAAAGTCAGATAGGGTTCCTTACAGATAAATGCCTCAAGTTCCGAAACCCTTTGGGCGGAAGTGACTGCAACTAAAAACAGAGTCTTCCAGGAAAGGAAGCGCAAGTCACAGCTAGAGGCTGGTTCAAAAGGAGGCAAGGTCAGTTTTTCCAACATAAAATTCAGGTCCCGGGGGCACAAGTTCGGATTGGCGGTTTCAAGTGGAGGATGCCCTTTAAAAAAGTCTTAGTAACCTCCAGTTGAGCCAAAGGTTTGCCCTCCACCGGGAGGAGGTAGGTCGACACCGCAGAGAGATGGACCTTAATGGAAGAATAGCTAAGGCCCGACTCTGATAAATGTGCAAGGTACTCTAACACCTAGGCAGCCGAACACGAAAAGGGATCCCAGCTCCTGGCTAGGGCCCAGATCGAGAATCTTTTCCAATTCATGGCGTAGGTGGATCTAGTCGAAGGTTTTCTGGCTTCCACCAAAATATGGACAACCTATGTAGAAACCCCATTGCGGGAGACTGCTATGTCCACAGGTGCCACGCCTGAAGGTGAAGAGACCAAAGGCTTGGGTGCACCAGGGTGCCCGCTCCTGAGTCAGAATGTCGCGGGATAATGGCAGGGGAACTGGAGGTTCTGGCACCACATGCTGTAAAAGAGGGAACCAAATCTGGTGTGGCCAGAAAGGAGTGATCAGAATCAAATGTGCCCCTTCCTCCTGAAGTTTCACCAG
Source organism: Neoceratodus forsteri (assembly GCA_016271365.2). Lineage (NCBI taxonomy): Eukaryota > Metazoa > Chordata > Ceratodontiformes > Ceratodontidae > Neoceratodus > Neoceratodus forsteri. The sequence continues at coordinate 7,815,423 of CM057458.1, forward strand.
AACCTTCTGAATGAGAGGAAAGGGAGGGAAAGTGTACAGAAACCTCCCTGTCCAAGAGAGAGACAGTGCATCTCGCCAAAAAGCCCTATGCCAGGGAACGAGAGGACAAAAGTTGGGTAGTTTTGCATTGAATGGGGAGGTGAACAGATCCACCTCTGGTCAACCCCATCGAAGAAAAAGATCTTTGACTACCTCTAGCTTTAATTCTCACTCATGAGCCCTGGCCACTGATCGACTGAGACTGTCCGCTAGGACGTTGCTTACGCCTGGAACGTGGACTGCTGTCAGGAAAAGGCTGTGCTGAATCGCCCAGTACCAAATCCTCATTGCTTCTCTGCAGAGAGGGTACGAGTGAGTTCCTCCCAGTTTGTTGATGTACCAGACAGTGGACATGTTGTCCGTCCGGACAAGAAATGATCCCGGTAATAGAAGGGACTGGAACGCCTGGAGTGCATACAGAACTGCTCTGGTCTCCAGAACGTTGATATGGAGCAGAAGCTCATGGTCAGACCAAGACCCTTGTGTCTAGTGAACCCCCAGACGGGCTCCCCAGCCCAGGTCTGAGGTGTCCATAGTAAGGATCTGGGTTGGGATAGGGGAATGGAAAGGGGCTCCCTGAGACAGGTTGGAAAGATCTTGCCACCAACGAAGATCTCTCTGTAGGCTGTTGGAGATCATGACCATCTGAGTCATGTCATCCGTCCTCTGATCCCACTGGACTCGAAGAGACCATTGGGTGACCTCATGTGAAGTCTGGCCATGGGGACTGTGGGAATCGCCGCTGCCATCAGTCCCAAAAGCCGAAGCACAGCATGTGCTGGGATCCACCGAGCCTGGGACACGAGAGTGGCTTGAGAAACTAAAGCCTTGGCTCGATCCGATGGCAGAAAAGCCTAACACTGAACTGTGTCTAGTACTGTTCCAATGAATGAATTGGAGCCATTGAGAAGGTACTAGCTGGGACTTGGGCAAATTGACCGTGATATCCAGAAGAGCACACAAGCCCAGAATGAAAGAAAGAGATTCTTTCAGGCTGTTTGCAGAGGGTGCTGTGAGGAGCTAGTCGTCCAGGTACGGGATCGCCCGTCTTTTTGGGAACTAGGAAGAAGTGGGAGTAAAATCCCCTTCCTAGCTGGTTTTGAGGGACGGGTTCTATGAACACTTTTAACAGGAGGGCCTTTATCTCCTGGAAGACTATGGGGATAAGAAGACCATCCCGGAGGATGAGGGGCAGGGATCTCGGAAAACTCTATCTGGTGACCTCGCTGGATGAGTTGAAGCACCCATGCTTCTGCGGTGACGAACCTCCACCCTTCCAGGTGGAGGCTGAACCTCCCTCCTACCAGTTCCTCCGTGACTGCTGGAGGTAGCGGAAGGAGGGGAAAGGAGTCAGGATGCTGAGGGGAGCTTTGGCCCCGGAGGCCGGCTTGGAGAACTTGGCCTGAGGGAGTTGGGCTCCCGAACCAGGCGCTCATTGTTTGCCCTGTTGTTTACCCTGGTTTTTATTCCATCTCCTTTGGCAACGAAAAGGCTGCTGCTTCTTCTGCCCCGTCCGGAACATTGCGCGTACGTCCCGAAGGGAGCGTCCACTCTCTTCCAGCCTGGTAATAATATCTTTGGAGTCGCCACTGAAAAGGATGTAAACACCTAAAAGGGGCGTCCAGAAGAGATGACTGGACATCCTGTGCCAAACCTGCAATCCTAAGCCAGGACAGGCGACGGATGCAGATCCCCGTGGCTGCCACCCTAGCCACTGAGTCTACTGAGTCATACGTTGCATGCAAAGCATGATGACAAGACTTGCTCATTCGGACTTTGTCCAGCAATTTATTTATTACAGAGTGACTCATTTGGACCTCCTGAAGATCCCTCTCCAGCTCAGAGAGAGAGGTCTTCTGGAATGCCACCATGTGTGAAACATAATTGAGGGACTGGATGGCACAAGAGGAAGAGGAATAAACCTTCCAGCCAAACTGATCCAGCTGCCGAGAGTCCTTGTTGGGAGGTGAGGAACTCAAATGATTTAGTTGTACTGACTGGTCGTGGGCGGCAGTGATTACCATAGAGTCAGCTTTGGGATGAGCCGTGAGATGTTGAATCCCTTCCGGGGGATAGTAGGTACGATCTGCCTTTCTGGAGACAGCCGGGATGGATGACGGCTGCTGCCAGATAGTAGTCACCAGATCCTCATGAGGACCCATCCGGGGGATGGGTAGAAGATCCATAGTGGCTAGATCCAAATGTTCCGCCAGCCTCTCACACTGGGGGTCCACTTCTTTGGAAGGCCAGCCTCCTGCTGCCTGAATAGTGCGCAAAAGGTCACCAAAGAAAGGATCCTCTGGAGGAGATTTTGGGGATTCCTTGGGTGGTACCCTGACTGGAGACTGAGGGTCCGAAGGCATGGAATCAGAGTCCGTGTCAGAAGGCTCAGAACCACTGGGGATGAAAGGGTCTGCCTCAGATGAGCCTACAGTAGCGCACCCCCTGCTCTTCCAGAGAGTATCAGTGGGGGAGGTGTCCTCGGATGAGGGATATCTCCCACAGACTGCCTAAGCTCCATGATGAGCTGGGTCCCGGCATCCTGCCATCATGTGAGGATTGTCTCCCGACCTGGCACTGGAGGAGGAGAAGGAGGAGAAGGCTGGTAACCCGGGTAACCCGGGCACTGTGGGTATTGCCAAGAAGGGTACTGGAAACCTGGCAATGCAGGAGAATATCCATAAGGGTTATACCCAGGGTATCCCGGCATCGGAGGCACGTGTCCTGGCGTCGGGTATTGAGGAGCAAATGGCGGGCTACCTGGTTGCGGTACCTGGGGGTCTGGCTGTGGGAGACTGCCAGGAGGTTCGATTGGACCTACCGGGAGAGGTGCCATAGGGCCACTGGGTGGTGTGGGATCTGGGAGGGCCCCCGAAGGTCCCGAGGGGGGGGGGGCTACATATAAGGATCCTTAGCTGGCGGCGGACTCTTGTCCGGAGGCGGCAACAGACCTGGCAAAGGGGGAAGTTCTAGAAGGGACCCCAACGAAAGGTCGAACAACAATCCTGTCATCAGGGACAGAGCAGAGCAGGACTGGGTGGCGAATCCCTGGGGTATAGGACCTGGAGGGATGCAGGGTCTCTCGACAGCACACTCTGGCCGGTGTCGGGGGCCTCGAGGGAGCCCAGTGGGGGCAAGAAGAGTCCAGGCAGGTGACGGAGGATCCGCCGTCCGACTGATCAGACCTAACTGGGCTAGTGACAGCAGGTGAGCCACCGCTAGGCTTATTGGTCAAAGCCGTGCCCCCATCGACAGGGTCGAGGGGAGACTTACTGGTGGTGCTAGGAGGAGACACAACTGAAATCTCGAGAGAGGCTACCCCCAACTGCTGGCTCACCTCAGCAGGAGGGGAAGAAGGAGCTCGGCCCAAAGAGGCGGACGGGGCACCAGAAGGAGTACTCACGGGTTTTGGAGCAGGCCTCCCGTGTGGCGACGCACTCCGGTCCTGGTGCTCTCCTTGCTCTTCTTTTTTCTGGGGGCTGACGACAACTACCTTTCCCTCAATTCCTGGAGCTCTTTTTCCATCGACGCCAGCTGTCGGGTAAGGAGGTGGGCCTCGAGGGTCCGCTTGAGCCTGGCCCTGGTGGCTTGATTGAAGGCCTGGCAGATGGCACACTCGTCCGAGTTGTGATTGGGGCCTAAGCACCAGAGGCAGCGGGAATGGTCATCCCTGTGCAGGATTTGGGCTCCGCACTTCGAGCACTTCTTGACATGAGTCGACATACAATCGGTCAAATAGTAGAAGAAAAAATTGAAGGTATGAATAAAAAACTAGACGCACGAGTGTTAGATTGATGTTCTATCTCGTGAGCCGAATGAACCTGTATGACAGCAGTAAAGAACTGAGGGCGGTGCTGGACCGCCCCTTTTATAGTGGGGCTGACGTCACGTCACCTGACATCGGAGGCAGTCCCTGCTGATGATTGCTATCTACAAGTTTGCCGTTGGAACCTGACGCCAGAGGGCGCAGTCCTATATGCGAAGACCTACTACAGGAACCCTCTCGAAGTAAGATCTTAGAATTAGTCCTAAAGGACACCCTGTCCTTGTGGAAAACCAAATAAGGCTCCTTGCATATCAGGGTCTGATGCTCAGAAATCCTTCGAGCAGAAGTAATGGCAACTAAAAATAACGCTTTCCATGATAGAAAGTGCAGTTTGCAACTTGCAGCAGGTTTAAAGGCAGGCAAGGTTAGCTTTTCTAAAACAAACAAAAGATCCCACGGTGGGATGGGGTCCCAAATGGGGGGTTTCATATGCAGAATGTCCCATAAGAATGTATGGAGAAGATCCAGATGAGCGAGAGTTTTGCCCTCAATAGGTGCATGATAGGCTTAAATGGCAGAGAGATGCACCCTGAGCGAGGAGTAGCTTAGTCCTGAATCCGACAGGGAGAGGAGGTACTCCAGAACCGAATTCACCAGACAGGTGAAGGGGTCTAAATGCCTAGCAGTGGCCCAGATACAGAATCACTTCCACTTTATAGCGTAGGTGGCCCTAGTGAAAGTCATCCTAGCGGCCACCAGGACGTCCGCTACCCTGAGAGATATCCCAGATCTGGAGACAGCTAGGTCTGCATGGAGATGCAAGGATTTGAGATCCAGATGGATCAGGGTTCCCTGCCTCTAGGAGAGCAAGTCTGAGCATAGGGGCAGGGAAATATGAAAATTACATACCTACCGTAATTCCTGATCTTTCTGTGTATCTTCACCATTCATCACTATGTGAGTTATAGCCCTCAGAGCTAGGACCCAGCGGGAGACTTTTTTTTTTTCATGTGTGTGTGTGTGGGCGGTGCCAATGCAGGGTGGTGCCACCCTCGAGGCCGATGTACTACATGGCCCTCGCGGGTTGACCGTTAACTGCTGTCGGCTCCACCCCAACCTCAGTTCTGTAACGCTGGAGAGTGAGGAAGAAAAAGGGGGTGGAGAGGTGGGGCAAGAAAGCCCAAGGGACAGATAAAAGGAAAGGGTATAAAAAAGCAAAGGAGGAATAAATAACGGAGAGGACACAGTAAGAAATTAAAGGGAATTCAGGGATTGGGAGGGGCCCCAATTTCTGGGAAAAAGGGTGGAAGGGAGGGAGAAGGAAGAAGGAAAAAGAGGCAAAAACACTGGGAGGAGAAGAGGACTGCGTCACTCGGCTCTGCAGATCTGAACCCCCAATTTTAACGGAAAAGAAGACTGAACCGAAGGTTCAGCCAGTCTGCCCATGAGGAGTAGATTGTTAAGGAGGCAAAACCTGGCCAAGGCAAGTAAGGTTTAAAGGAGGCAAAGACTGAGAGAACTTCTGGCAGACAAAAGACCAACCTGGAGGGGTTAGCTGTAAGGTTTTAAGGAGCAGCTTGGGAGAGCCAAGAAACGAAAATGTGTCCTCCCTCCCATCCTAAAGGATAGGAGGGGGCACTTCAGGAGAAGAACCTCCCCCAAATATAATAACTCTAAGAGATTAATCCTGAAGAACAGCAGAAGGGAGAAACAGCTAGAAATGAGGGGAAAGAGGGAGTCCCAGTCCCACCAAGGGTTGGGGAGGCTGCAAGCGATAAAGAGGGAAGAGACCCCGTCCCACCCCCCACCATCCAAGATCCCAAGGGACGAACTCCGTCCTGTGCATCTCCAGAGTACCCACCCTCCTGGCCACAAGGGAGGGAGAGAAGGGAGAGCTGAAGACAGGGAGACACACAGAGGGAGTGGGGAAACCCAGAGACTGAGGCCCAAGGGGGATGGTGGGCAGGATTTAGTGTTGAATGGTGAAGACACACACAAAGATCAGGAATTACGGTAAGTACGTAATTTTCATATCATATCTGTATCGATCTTCACGATTCATCACTATGTGGGTGAGTACCGAGCCCCCCCAAAGGGGGCCCACTACAACTCTAAGGGACCAAATCCCTTAGCCTCCAGTGGGGGAGACACCGGACGGGAGAACCCTTACGGGCCTGGAGAGGCCAGAGACTGGTCTCGGTGAGATGGGGAACCCCCAGTGGGGAAAGGAAGGCACCCGAAAGTTGCCATCTCACTCTACGGGAGAATAGATGGGTTCTCCAGTAGGCAAAATCACCCTACGCCGGGCCGAGAGTGACAACTGGGATAGACGAAGCCATGCCGCCTGCCTAGTGCAGATCGCTGTCCCCACAATCCTGGAAGCCACCTTGTTGGCGTCGCAAGACGCCCTTACTTGCTGCCTTGCTAGCTCCAGGCCCTGAGCAGACAGGGTGATGGCCCATCTGGTTACCTACGCATCAGGCATCAAAGCTAGGAGTTGACCTAGCCTGGACCACAAGAACCTGTCATGGGATGCATAGTGGGCCTGATGTGAAGCAATGGACAAAAGGATCCGTGCCAAGTAGAAAGTCCTCCTCCCCCAGAAATCAAAATCCATAGAGTCTGAGTCTGGGGGCCAGTCACGGTGAGGGGTGCAAAGCCCAGAAGGAGTGTCCAGCTGCATCAAACCCGAGGGGGGGTGAGGCATGTGTCCTGGAGACTCCGGGGGAGCGCAATACTGCTGGCGCAAATCCCTTGGGGCTGGAACTGTGGAAAAGAGACGCTGCCAGAGCTGCAGCGAGGCTTCCCAAACAGGGGACAGGCCAGGCGGGAACCACGAAGTTGGCTGCACTGTACTCACCTAGGAAGGTGCGCGTCACATGCTCAGGATTGCTTTCTGAAGAAGGGGCAATCCAGAGATTGTACATCATCCTCGCGAGGAAGTGCTGATACGTAGAGAGATCAGACGCAGGGGAAATTGTGGATAGAGAGTTCCTCTCTCCCTGAAGAGGGGGATGAGGATGTGGACGAGTCCGGAGATTTAGGGTCAGGCTGCACGGGAGCGTGGTGGAACACCTGCTCATCCACGGTCCTAATGTAAGATAGGAAATGCGCAGTCGAGCCTCTAAATTGCTCCCAAGTCAGAGGTCCCCTAGGACCGGAAGTACCTGGGAGAGAAGGGGATGGAGACAGAGGAATGGGGGCCAAACTCCTCGCAGGAAGGGAACGTCCTCTGTCCGGGCACGGGGGTCTAGCGGAGGCTCCCAACTGGGAGGGAGACCTGGAGACCCCAGCAGCCTGCAGCTGTTCAACCAGGTCAGAACAACTGTGGCTGTGCCCAGGAGAAGAATCCCCCCTATGAGACGACCGGGACCGTGTGAGTCCAGAAGGACGGTCCCTGGCCTCCAAAGTAGAGGTCCCTCTCAAGGAGAGAGAAAGGGAAGGACAAGGATCCGCAAGTAAGACTCCTCCCGGAACCCAGATGGGTCCCAAGGAGAGTCTGCTGCACTGAACCCAGGCCCCTCGACCCCTTGGACTTCGAAAGAGCCCTCTGCCTTGAAACCACCAGCCTTGGCAGCTGGCAACGTTGGACGGACCCCGAAGAGTCCACCCAGGGTGCAACACCCTCCCTCTCTTTGGGTGCCCCAGGCTGTCCCAAACTCAGACTGTCCAAGCACACCAAGGAAAGGGGTGTCCCAGCTGAAGGGACAGACAAATCCACAACTCCAGGCTGTGCGGCAGCGGCCACCTGGACCACTGCTGGCTGGTCAGGGCCACTGACCCCAAAATCAGGAGGAACTGTTTGTCCCACAGAGGAAGGCCGAGTGGGGGCTGAAGTGGTGGACACTGAGGGGTCAAAGGACTGCGAAGAATCCGGGAACCAGTCTGGATCAGACCCCGAGTCCCCTTCTGAGAAAGTGGACACAGAGGCCCGATGCCAGACTACCCCCCCGATCCTTACCAGTTCCTGGGCCGCGAATGGTACCAACCTCAGCCTTGGCAGCGCAAATGGCACCGGAGCCAGGATATGGCACCGCAGCCAGTGCTGCCCTCCCCCTCGGCACCGCGAATGACACCAAGGTCGAAAGTGACACCAGCCGCACGCATTGCTGGCGCTAAAAATGGCGCTGGAGCCAGAGGCGGCGCTGGCCTCCTCTCCGGTGCTGGGAATGGTGCCGGAGCCAGACACATGCCAACTGCGGCAATGCCCTCCTCCTCGGGATCGCAAACGGTGCCAGAGGCAGAGGTGGCACCGACCGCGGCACCATCCCCTTCCCTGGTGCCAGAGCCATCCCCAGCCCTGCATGACACTGAGACCAAGAACAGCCCCAAGAACAACGTGAACACCTCCCATGGCACCGCTACCATCCCCAGCACCGCAAACGGTGTTGGGAATGAGAACGACTCCGAGGGACAGCCTGGCGTCACCCGGGCCCTTGGTGCCACCAGTGGGTGACACCGGAACCCAAAATGGTGTTGACGGCATTGAGGACGGTGCAGGCCCGGGCCCGCAGGCCCCAGGACTCGACACTGGGGGGGGCCCTCGCTTCCAAGGAGGCGACTGCCAAGGCGGTGCCTCCCGTCCGACCACCAAGAGGGATGGACTGGGCCTCCTGCACTGCAAATGGAGTCCCCACCGCGGCAAGGCTGAAAGAGGCGAAGGCCCCCTCCTCCACAGGCCATATAGAACCGGGAGGGGACCCAGAGGAAGGATCAAGCGTCCTGGCCTTGGCCCGCCGACTGCGAGTCCGTCCCCCAAAAGTCGTCGGCATATGCTCTACTTTCAACACACATAACTTGAGAATGCGGCGGTCCAACGAGGAAACAGGTGTCGCAGTTGTCCACGCTGTGGGCTGGGCCAAGGCAGGAGAGACAATGGTCACGCTGGTCCGTGATGGAATACTGGCAGCCGCAGGGGCACTGACGCATGGGAGACCACCCCGCCTTCGACGACTTTTTGCCCCCAGAACGAGACATGACTGGCTGGAAAATTAAACAAAAACACAGTACTCGACGTCGCTGATAACAATAATAAAAAGAATGGTCTTACCGGTAAACAGAGGCGTCGAGTAACGAATTGGGTGAAATAGAACAGAGATCTAATGCGAAAACTAGCACGAAAACTAGGCTGCAAGAACTACGCAGCTGCTTGAAGAAGTTCTCCTCACGAGGTCCTTACTCGACGGTGAGAGAAGAAGAACTGAGGTTGGGAAGGAGCCGACAGCAGTTAACAGCCAACCTGCGAGCACCACACAGTACATCGCCCTCGACAAAAAAAAAAAAAAAGTCTCCTGCGGGGTCCTAGTTCCAGAGGGCTATACCCACATAGTGATGAATGGTGAAGATTGACACAGATAAGATTGGAGGTTCCACTGCAAGCTGCTGGAGAAGTGGGAACCAAATCTGGCGCGGCCAGAAGAGTGCCATCAGAATCATCTCGGATCTCTCCACCTGCAGTTTGAGAAGAACTCGTTGCAGTAGGGGGAAGGGAGGGAACGCGTAAAGAAACCTCCCCTTCCAGGAGAGGGACAATGCATCTCACCAGAAAACACCAGGCCCTGGATCTAGCGAGCAAAAAACTGAGCAGTTTTGCGTTGTATCGGGTGGCAAGTAGATCCAGTCCTGAGTGTTCTCATCTGTCGAAGAGGTCTTCTGCCACTGCGGGGTGAAGTTCCCACTCGTGTGCCCTGGACTGAGACCATCTTAAACTGTCGGCCAGGGTGTTTTGTTAGCTGAGAACATGGATTGTTGTCAAGTCCAGTTGATGGTCCACGGCCCATGACCACACTCACATGGCCTCCCTGCAGAGGGGATAAGACTGAGTCCCCCCCTGTTTGTTGATGTAAAAGACCACTGACATGTCTGTCTGTCTGTCTGGATCAACAGAGGGCCGGATAGCAAGACTGTCTGAAAAGCCTGAAGGGCATACACGACACCTGCATGCTGCTCTCGACTCTGGCAGCCTTGCAGAAGCAGTGTTCATTAACTTCTCCAAGGCCTTTGACACTGTTTGTCATCCCCTTCTACTAGACTCTCTCCACCAACTTGGCTTCTCTGGCGGTCCCATTTTCTGGTTCTCTAGCTACCTCTCTGCTAGATCCCAGTGTATCAAGATCAGCGGAACCCTCTCCAGCACTCTTCCCATTCGCTCCGGGGTCCCTCAGGGCTCCATCCTGGGTCCAATACTATTTAGTCTCTACCTCAACACCCTTCCCAGCTCATGTACTGATAAAATGCTCCTCTACGCCGATGATGCAGTCCTCGTTGCCTCACATCCCAATCCCACCTCCCTCCAATTATCCCTCCAACAAGTTTACAACCAAGCCAAAAGGTGGTTCGGCAACCGCAGACTGGTCATTAACCTAAAGAAAACCAAATCAATGCTCTTCTCCCACCACCAAAATAAAGCTAAAAATACCCCCCTCTTGATTATCCCCAGCACTCTGCACCCGCTAGAACAATTGACCACATACAAAAACCTAGGCATCACGTTCAATACTGCCCTCTCCTTCCACACCCACATTAATGCCCTGTCAGCCGCCATTAACTCTCGGATTGGCCTGCTATACTGGCACAGGGACTGCCTGCCTCAGGTTGCCCTCAGGCTGGCCATCACCTCCTCAGTCTTGTCCCTTGTGGACTATGGCTTGCCCATCTATGCCTCAGCTGACAACACTGCCCTCTCCAAAATCCAACTCTCCATCAATAAGGCCTGTAGGCTCCTGACCGGTGTCCCCAGCCGCACTCACACCTGCCTTCTCTATACTACCACCAATCTGCTCAACTTTGAGGAGTGACTGCTCTACCAGGCCTGCCTTCTTGCTAAGAAATCACTGCTAGAACTCTCCCACCCCGGGGGGGTCTCCACCTCCCTACAGCAGTCATCATTGTCTGTCACCACCCGTAACTCTGTTAAGGCCACTTTCAAGGTGCCCAGAACTAAGACCTCTCTTGCCCAGAGATCCTTCCTCTACCGAGCCCCCACCTGGTTCAACTCCCTCCCTAGCTGTATCTCCAACTTGCCAAAAAAATGGCTCCTTCAAAACAGCCCTTCGGAACCATATCTTTAATACCCGCTGTTGTAGGTGCAACTAACCCCCTGTTGTAACCTGTGGTATCCACACGCCTTGCCCCCTGGCTCGACAACGTCCACTGGACAGCCTCTCCCTCCCCCAGACCCACTCCTTCCCTACTAGGTCCAAACAGCGATGTAACCCGCTGTCTTCTCTGAGGACCTACTACATCCATGAGTGTAACTCACAATTTTGTAACATTATGTAACTTAAGTAACATACAAACTACTACATTATGTAACCAAAGTGTATCTATGTTAAATGTTCCTTTTACTGCACCTGTAATGTTATCCTCTGTTTTAATCTGCACTGTAATAACTGTCTTGATGTCTGCCCCACCCCTCAACGAGGTGCCTTTGTAAATGAGTCTCTGACTCAAAGGTTGTAAACCCGATTTGTAATGAATAAAAAATAAATGAATAAATAAAGAGTTGCTCTCATCTCCAGGATATTGATATGAAGGTGGAGCTCTTGCTGAGACCAGGTCCCTTGTGTTTGACTGTTTCCCAAGTGGGTGCCCCAGCCCTGGCCTGATGTATCTGTGGTTAGGATCTGACTGGGAGATTCCTTCCACAGGCAAACCCCTTTTTGGAAAGGTTGGAGGAATTCAACCACCATACTAATGCCTGATGCACAGGGTTCGACACCAAGATGGGTTGCTCCAGGTCGTCTGTACGCTGGTCCCATTGGACTCTCAGGTTCCACTGGATCACGCTCATGTACAACCATGCCAGGGGAACTGTGGTGATGGCAGTCGCCGTGTGTCCCAAAAGTCTTAGGACAGACCTGGCCGGGACTTGATGCAAGGAGGATATATGATGAGCGTGCCTCTGAAGTTGATCTGCTCTGTCTTGAGGGAGAAAGGTTTTGCCTTGAGCTGTGTCCAGGACTGCACCTATGTATTGCAGTCACTGGATTTGCCAAGGAGAGGACTTGGGGAGGTTTAAGGTAACCCCTAGGTCCTGAAACAGGGAGAAAGTGGCCTGCATAGTGTGAAGAAACCGGTCCTGGGTGGAAGCGGTCAGCAGTCAGTCTTCCAGGTAAGGGAAGACATAATGATCCTGTCTCCTTAGGGCTGTGGCCACACCTGTGAGGCATTTAGTAAAGGCCCTGGGGGCCGAGGATAGGGTGAAAGGCAGTGTCCTGAACTGGTAGTGGCCTCCCTGGAAGCGGAAGCAAAGGAACGTCCTGTGGGGTTTGAAAATCAGAATGTGTAGGTATGCATCCTGCATGTCCGGGGAGCATAACCAATCTCCCTGGTGGAGAAGACCGAGCAGAGTTACCACCCGGAATCTTATGTACTCGATGTACTGATTCAGGTGGCCGAGGTCGAGGACAGGACAGAGATCCCCAGTTTTCTTTGGCACCAGGAAAAAGTGGGAGTAAAACTCTTTCCCCTGCTGTGCTTGAGGAATGGGCTCTATAGCCTGCTTTTGTAGGACAGCCTGGATCACCTCTGCGATGAGAGCGCTGAGAGTAATGGGAGGGGACCGGTGGGTTGTCTAGGGGTATCTCTGTGAACACCAGAGTATGCCCCTTTTCGACGAGTTGCAGGATCCACTGATCTGTGGTTATCTGGTGCCATCCTTCCATGTACAAGGAAAAGCAATCCCCCCCCCCCACAACCTCCCTTAAGGCTTCAGCCAGGGGAGGGGGGAGGTCAGGCAATGAGTCACGCTGAGGACCCTGGGAGGGGCAGCGTGGCCTGTGAGGTTCTTGGGGCCCGAGAGGCAGAACCTTCAGAAGCAGGCATGGAAGCTTTGTGCTTAAAACCCGCTCTCTGCTGCTGTTGTCCTCTGAGTTGCTGTCTGGCATTCCTCCGAAAGGACTGCTTAGGATGCTGATTGGGCTGGGATTTGTACATAGTGTGTACAGACTGGATAGCCTTCCCTGATTCCTGTAGGCGAGTTATGATATTTTGCGAATCCTCGTTGAACAGAACTGGGTATCGCCGAGGTACAGGTCAGGAAGCACAGGAAAACTAGGAGCAGTTGTAGAATTCACCAACAGTTATTTATTTACACTAGCAGTATCATAAAATAAACTTGTTCAGTATACCTATTTACAAAGGCAAAATAAAATAAAGTTTTCTTTCGGTCTGTGTCCCCTTGTTCTTCTAACCTCTTTTGCAGTTGCAGCTTAACTCTTTTATAAGTCTTTTCAACCCCCATCCTTAACAAGCATCCTGTTTTTGTAAGTGTTCTGTTCTTGTAAGTTTCAGGAGCTACTACAGCACATTGTGTCTGAGCTGAGAGGCCCCCTTTTGTAGCTTTTGCAAAAGGCTGGAAGATTTGCACTCAAGTAACCTCTAGAGTTTACAACAACTTTCTACAATCATCTCAAAACATAATTATATGTGGCGCAGAGGGTTGAGGCGCTGGATGCCACACCTCACGCCACGCCGGAAACCCGGGTTCGGGAACGAGCCTGGGTCGTCGAAAGTTGGCCGGGGGGAGGGAGAGGACTAGAGCAGGCTGCCAACAGGCGGCCCTCTACCTCGGGGATAGGAGTAGCAGGTACCTCGGAGTTTGGTCACCCTCTGGTGGAGGCCGGAGAAGCGGCACCTCTCCGAGGACCTTTGGCATTAGGCTGTCGGGGGAGGGCAGAGGAGACCCCATCTGGAGCTGTGGTGTGCATGTGTGCCTCCACGCACATGCGCTACCACTTCCAGGGGTCTCAGGAGTAGGTCCACAGGAGAAACGGAGGGGGAAAAAAATGGGGGTCCGTCGATGCGCGCATGGTGCTACAACCCTCAAAAGACCCTGAGTCCGGTAGGCTGGTGGACGATGAGGGAGGACCTGCCACAGGAGGATAAAGACAGTTGGGGAAAAAAAACATAATTATATACATTTCAACAGCAATGCCATACATTTTCCAAACAAAGGGGGTCCCAATATCAGTTACATTTCCACAGATTTGCACAAATTTTTATATCAGGAGATATGCAAGGGAGAAAAACAAACAGCAAGGGAAAATTGAGACAGTGAGAGGCAAAGAATTGCGAGATTGTTGCGGTGATCAAATCCGAGGTCTCACAGGAAAATTGGGTTGTGCAATCAGACAGACAAAAGACAGAAAAGGAATGCACAGAACAGATCCTTGCATTTAAACACTTTCTCCATAACAAATGGGACAAGGTCCTATTCTACCCTCACACTGGGCCCATGAAAGGTGCATCCATGATATTAGATTGCACGTCTGGAGCAAAGCCTGAGATGTGCAACCAAGAATAACGCCAGATACAGACAGCAGAGCCCGTGACTTTGCCCGCAGAGTCCACTGTATTTTAAGAGGCTCGGAGAACGTGATTGTCTACGTCGGAGCCAGACTTCAAACTTGCCATCAGCTCTGCCTTGCCTGGACAATCTGGTATGGCTTGTGCCACCTCCACCGCCTTGTCCCACAGGGCATTCTGGTGTTGCACCATGTGGGCAAGAAAGTTCCAAGACGTTACAACACAGGTGGCTGAGGAATAAACCTATCTGGACAGCTGGTCAAACTGCTGGGAGTCTCAGTCTGGAGGTTGTGTACTCAGTTGCCTAGGGCGCCTGGAGCAGTCATGGGCAGCATTGATAATGACAGTGTCTCCTTCTGGGTGTTCCCCATAGAAGGGATTCTCTCGTGAAGCGCAATAAAACTGGTCTGATTTTTTTGAGATGGCCGGCATAGAGAAGGGGTGTTTCCGGCCCCTCTGTTGATGTCCTTACAGGATTCCACTAGCAGAGGGGCCACCATGGGTTGGGTGTCCTTCCTCCCTCCTAAGGAAGGTGGCCAACCAACGCCCTGGATCCAGCTCCTTTGTGTCCCAGCCATTTAACTGCTAGATGTGCCGCATTACATCCATGAAGGATGGGTCATTGGGTGGGGAGTGACGGGTGTCCTTGCTGCAGTTGGGCTCTGAAGGAAGGTCCGAGTCCTTGTGGCCTGAAGAGGAGAAGGAGTAACCATCCGAGAACCCTGAATCGGTGAGGGGGAAGGAGAACAGAGATGCCTGCACAGCCGTTCTTTAGGAAGGGGGGTATCACCCCCATCTGGAGTTGGAGTGGCTCCCCTTGGTGGAGGGGGGGGTGGGCGAACTGAAGGCTTGTCTTGAGGTGGCCCATGAGGGGTAGACTTGGAAGGTTCCTTAGAGGCCTCTTTGTCTTTAAAATAGGCCCACCAGGCAGCAAAAAGCTTGTTCAAAACCTGAGGAGCATTGGGCGGTGGAGCTTATGTATCCAATGTCGAGGGATTAGGCTTAGAGGGCCCCGCAGTCTGGTCATCAGGCTGGGGTAACTCGGGTGTCAGGGTTGGCTGATCCGAGTTACCGGTCGTCGGACTCAGAAGAACAGAACCATCTGGTGTTGGATGGTCTGGATCAGACGTCCGGCCATCTGGCGTTGGCTGGGGGGGGTGTCAGGCCCAGTCGGCGACTTCGGAGGATTAGGTGGTGACAGCTTGTCTCAAGGTGACATCTGGGAAGCCGGCATCAAAGGCACCAGCGTATGCTGAGGCCAGGCTGGCAATTTGGCCGGCGGCCGCTAGGAGGACTCACCTGTATCGGGGAGCTGGCGCCTGAGTGGGAAAAAGGCCCCTCTTTCCCGGAGGAGGGTGGTGGTCTCAGGTGTCACCTTTGGAGTCAGCCTCTGATGTTGGGGAGGACTCAGCAGACACAATGGCCGGGAGAGTGACAGGCAAAGGCCTGCCACCCAAAGACCACCGGCTGAGCCACTCGGCTTAGAGCCGCTGGGACTATGGGCTTAAGTCTGAGAGGCAGGAGACGAGGTCCCGTGCCCTGAAGAACCTTCTCCCACAATAGTGATAAGGGAGGGACGTTTTGCCACCGGGAGCCCAGAGGCCGTGGTGGAAGAACCCCCCCTACCCCATGGGGGGGAGACCCAATAGAGGTCACCGACTTGGTCAGGGACCATGAGCAGGAGTCCAACCAGGATTTCTCCTTATGCTTCTCCTGGTGCTTGTGTTTGCCGCTCAATTTCCTCACCTTATGAGAAAAGGAGGCGGTAGAGGCCCCGGAGGCTGGGGAAGATGAAGAGCTTTTTCGGTAAAGCTCCTTCTCCATCTCGGATAGCTTTTTGGTAAGCAAGAAGGTTTTGAGGGTCTTCTGGTGGCAGAGCCGAGTGCGCTGATTAAAATCTTGACAATGCTGGCAGGCCTCAATGCCGTGGTCCGGGCCAGGCAAAAAAGGTAGGCCCAATGACTGTGCTTTTGAGGGATCTGCTTGCCGTACGCACACTTCGATCACCGCCCCCTCGACTGAGGAAGATGGAAAAGAAGACATGCAAGATGAATCTTTGAAGAAAATTAAGAAAATAAAATGTGATGCAAAATGGCGGTCGACTAGTTGAAGGCGTCCGCAGAGGTTCAACCTGCGTAGTCGACAGCGGGAAAAGAACTGGGGAATGGGCTGGGGATGGCCTTTACACCATATGTGACGTTGGGGGTGGGCTGACATGGGGGGCGATCCCCCGCTGTATATTGCTAGCTAGAAGTTTTCTGTGAGGTCCTGAAGCCTGCCAGCTTTAGTCCTAAAAGTGTTACCTGCTGCAAGAGCCCCCTCGAAGTAAGATCCTGAGATACTGGTGGAATACACTAGCTGTCACCCTGAACTGTTCCCAAGACAGGAGATCTAAGGGACCCAAAATCCAAGGAGAGGAGGAGGGGTAGGGAGAGGAGGTGGGGGGAGGATGGTCAAGCAAGACCAGGCCAGATCCTCTGCCAGAGGTACGAGAATGCTCTGGAGACCTCGGCTGGGGTGAGGACATGGCAAACTCGTCCCTAAGTGAGCAATCAACCAACAAGGACTGGTCGTAATGGTGCTCTTGGGGGTAAGTCCCCAGGTGTGGAAAGTGGAGCCATTAAGGTCTCACGGGGAAACCCCGGTCCCCACCAGTAACAAGGTCAGACTGTTCCGGAGAAACCTGCAGTTCCAAGCCAGAGCTGCCACCTACTCTGGATGACAAGTGAGCTGCCAGCCTAGATCTCACCATTCCACTCTCCCCTGAACTGGCCCTCCCTCCTTGGGCTAAGCCTCTGGTCAGAGCCAGGAGTCTTCTGTGAAACCGTGGAGGAAACAGCACCGTGAGTGGCACCGTCCCCCTCCCTAGCACTGTGTATAGCATCAGACCCTTTCCCGGTGCCGCTTGTGGCACCAGAAGTTGAGCTGTTACCGAGGCTGGTGCAAGAACCCAAAGCAGCACCACAAACAGAGACAGTCAAGGTCCTGAAGCCAGTTAGATAGATAGATAGATAGATAGATAGATAGATAGATAGATAGATAGATAGATAGATAGAAAGATACTTTATTTATAAAGCGCCCCATTCTGGGGCCTCGGAGTGCTGTACACTTAAAACATATACAATTAGCAAACAACAACAGTATTAATCCTATAACATTCAGCAAAATCAAATGTCTGCTTAAACAGGAAGGTCTTAAGACCTGACTAAAAGGTTTCTACTGAGGGTGCCTCCCTTATGTATTTAGGCAGTGAGTTCCACAGGGTAGGTGCGGCAACGGATAAAGTCCGATCCCCGGAATTTATTTATTTATTCATTCAATTCTGGTGACCGGGCAGGCCCACTGAGCCCCGAAGGTCCCTTTTTCAGGGGCAACCCGGAGTTAGTTACAGAGATAAGGCATTCATAGTGGTTTACAGGAATGTTAAACAATACTTATTTACAGGAGTACAGATATAAAGCATACATAGTGGTATACTAGGAGTGTTAAGCAATTCCTAAGAACAGGAGTACAGAATATTTGATCAGTGTACAAGACATAAATATACCATATGTGGACAGTAGGTGGTACAGTAGTCAGATCAAGTGCAGTAGCAGGAACAGGTACTGGCATCGAGCAAGTGGGCCCTGAGTCTGGTTCGGAAAGTTTTGAGGGAGGGGGCTTCCTGTGCAAAGGGAGGGAGTTTGTTCCACAGCAGGGGGGGGCAGAGTAGACAAAGGATTTACCGCCTGCTTTGGTCCGCACCCTGGGTTCTTCCGGGAGGATTTGTCCTGTTGTGCGGAAATTTTGGCTGGAGTGCCTGGGGACCAGGATTCCCTGCAAGGCTGGCTGGAGGGGAGGAGTGGAAGAACTTATACATGTTGCAGAGCATGGGTTACTGAAGGTGAGAGTCAAAGGATGACCAATTTAGGAAAGCCAAGGCTTTGCAGTGGTGGTGTCTTGCATGACATTGAGAGGCAAAGCGAGCCACCTTCTTGTACAGCACGTGCAGTCTGTTATTCTCCAGTTTTGCCATGCTCTGTATGGTTGGAGCAGCATAGGTCAGGGTAGGGAGGAGGACACTTGTAGCAATGGTTATCCTGGCTTCGGGGATCAGTTGGTCATTTAGGCAGTAGAGCATTCCTAGTTTGTGGTGGATAGTTTTTGTTACATGGTCGACACGGTTCTTTAGGGTAAAGCCCTGATCCAGCATTAGACCTAAGTATTTAAGACAGCCCACCACCTCAATGCAGTTGCCAGATGAGGAGGTAAGTAGGAGTGATGGGGTTCTGTCTTGTCCCAGGGATCTAGGTCCAAATAGCATAGCCTTAGTTTTGCTTGTGTTGAGGACCAGCCTGTTCTCTGTTAGCCAGGCCTCCAGCTTAACAAAGTCAGCCTGTAGCTGAAGGCCAAGGTCAGTTAGGTTGTCCATGGATCTGTATATGACAGCATCGTCTGCATACTGGACAACTGAGCTACCACCACAATGGCTACTTAGGTCATTGAGGAACAAAGAAAAGAGAAGGGGGCCCAGTATGGAACCTTGCGGTACCCCCTCCTTCAGGGGAAGTGGGTCGGATGTTACCCTTTTTCACTTAACTCTGAGTTCAGCAAGAGAGGTAGCTGTCAAACCAAGTGATAGAGTGAGGGTCTAGACCAATCCTGCCCAATTTAGTCAGCAGGAGTTGGTGGGTGACAAGGTCAAAGGCCTTGTACAAGTATGAAGACCGCCCCTGTAGGGGTTCCTTTGTCCTCAATGCCGCAACCTAGCCCTGGGAACTCCAAGGAGGCAACCCTTGACAGAATGGAGAGCCCAGGCCAGGTGATGGGGCACAAGGAGATCTTGCAGATAGACTGGCCCCCTTTTGTGTAGGGCCTTGTAGGTCAGGAGCCCTACCTTGAAGGTAATCCTCCACCTAACTGGCAGCCAGTGCAGTTCGCAGACGACAGAGGTGATATGCTTGCTTCTTTTCACTCCTGTCAACAATCTTGCCGCCACGTTCTGCACCAGCTGCAGTCGGTGGAGGTTGCCTCCAGATAGCCCTAGGTATAGGACATTGCAGTAATCCAATCTGGATGTGACGAAAGCGTGTACCAGCGTGGTCAGGTCGTCATGTGGAATCGGGGCCCGGATCGGGGCAATGTTCCTCAGATGATAATATCCGCTGTTAACCACAGCCGACACCAAAGCATCCAGCGTCAGGCTGTCATCGAGGATCGCGCCCAGATTCTTCAAGAGTAGATGGTTAAGCAGATTCCCCCTCAGCATTATGCCAGGGGGTCTCCCTGTCCACCCCTACCTCAACGATGACCCAGATCCATCACTAGTATCTCAGTCTTGTCCGGAGTAAGTCTCAGCCAGTTTTGAGTCATCCAAATCCAGATTTCCTCTAGGCAGTTGTTAAAAAGGGGATGTCTCCCATAGTTTCACACCAGTATTTTCCCAACTCCTTATGTGTAACTGTTGTGTGCCTCCTCCAGTTGACAGCAGTCCTACTGCTGTCCAAATCTAGATTACAAATAAAAATATACAGCCCCCAAAAGTTATCAATGTGTTTGTCCTCCATTTTACCATCAGTGTTGCTAGAGGATGATGTAATCAGAGCAACTGATAATGGTGCTGCACTAAATGCAGTTCCACCAGTAAACCAAACTCACAATGTTTGGTTCCCCACTTGAGTAATGGAGTAACCCTTTAAGTGTTGTGCACATCCTGAAGTGCAGGTCCAATAGGGACTAGGACCATGTGAGTGCGATGCAGCACTGATTTGAGGTATATGCAGTATTCATATAAGGAAGTGCCTGTATGTGTTGTGTTACTGTTTCTGTTAGCAAAAACAGTTTACTCAATAAATGACTCTGGGTACAACAAGAGGTTTAAGTGGTATTATACAGCTGTTGTACTATATTCTGTGTGTGTTAGCATTCTCTGTTTTGATTGACACCAGCTGTGAGAAACAATCTTACAAATATGCCCCTTTCCCTTTGTAACTAGGCAGTCAGTGATTGGATGGCTGCTGTAAGGCAATAAAGAGTTTAGCTAAAACAAGGAATAAGTTACCAGGAAAGCATCAGCTGCAGCATATGGAAGAAGGGTAATCTAGTGGTTAAAGCACAGGCACAAGAACTGGGAGACTCTAGTTCAAATCCTACTAGAGTCCCTTACTTTCTAACCCTTAACAAGTTCCCCTAACCTCCTTGGGAACTGTGATGGCCCCTCAGGTCCATGACTAAAAGTGCTCCAATTCCCATTAGAAATCATTAGCAGTGATGTCAGAGCTACAGCACTTCACTTTGAAGGTACTGAGGACAAGCTGTGGCAGCCCCTCCCCCCTGCTTTGTAATACCAGCATTTGAAGTAGGATGTCCCTCACAAATCAGATGCTACTCTTCAGCTGTTGTAGGTAAAGAAACTAGTGCATAAAGGGTAAGTACACACCACCAAAAAAAATAAATTATATATATTACATATTGTATATTATAAGGGAGAGGGACATGTGGGGAGTGGTGCAATGCACTGGCTGTGGGGCAGTAGTTTTCTGGGAGACATTCTGGAAACTGTGTTGCTGTCCTATTTGCAGACAACTGTCAGCTCTGAGGGAGGAGATTGCCCACCTCCAGGCTGAACTGACAAGGACTAAGGAGGCCTCCCCCACCCAAAGAGCACCACTGCCACAACCACTGCCTCAGAGGTTGCCAAGTATGAAGAGCAATTGGACCACAGTGGGTTCTGGGAGGGTGCGGGTGGTGGAACAGAGGTGAAGCCCCCTAGTTGTACCTCTACACAAATCATATGCCAGTCTGGCAGAGCAAGGTTCCTTTATGATGGCACCCTCAGTGGAGACCAAGAAGAATGCTGAGGACATCCACAAGGGGGACCCACAAAAGGGTGGCAAGAGACACCACAGGGGAAGGAAACAGCTTCTGATAGGGGACTCAATTGTTAGGGGGGTAGAACTGGGGAAGGGAGAGGAGAGGGAAGTAAGGTGCCTGCCTGGTGCCATGGCTTGGAGGGACAAGAAGCGAATCCTCACGATTGCAGAAGCAGCATCACAGGAGAGGGAACTAGATATCACTGTCCACCTTGGGACAAATGACCTAGCTAGGCATGGAATCAGTGAAGTGCAGGATGAATTTGTGGAGTTGGGGAGGGGCCTCAGACAGGTAGCAAGCACGGTTACCTTCTCAGAGGTGCTGCCAGTCCATGGCAGGGGTGAGGCTAGGGTACTGCACACCATGCAGTTTAATGAATGGTTGCAAAACTGATGCAGAGCACAGGGCTTTGGCTTCATTGGGGACTGGGGGTACACCTGGAGAGATGAAGGTCTATACTGGTACGATGGTCTGCATCTGTCCACAAAGGGAACCAAGCTCCTAAGTGACAGGTTTAAATGCTTCCTTGGCAAGCTTTTAAACTAGCCAAGGGGGGAGGTGCTGATAAGAGGCAGGAAATTTCAAGCCTCCTCCAACAAAACATGGCAGCTAGTATGGTAAATACTGAGGTACAGAGCTCAACAGAGGGCAGGACAGGGGTAAATGGAAAAATAGACAAGGGCAATAAGAGCAGGGGTGGGGGGGAAAAAAGGATAAAGCCAACATTAAATGGAGTGTAATGAGTACCAATGCCCGTAGTCTGGGAAACAAGCTCCCTGAGCTAGTAGCCCTGATGGAAGATGAAAAATTGGATATTGTGGCAGTCACGGAAACATGGTACACAGAGAACCATGACTGGGATGTCAACATACCGGGGTACACAGTCTACAGAAGGGACAGGGAGGGGAAAAGAGGAGGTGGAGTAGCTCTATACATAAGGGTGGAGATCAAAGCTACAGAAATAAAAAGTAAAGGGGGAGGACAAGAGGCACTCTGGGTCACCTTGGAGACAGGGAATGGCATCACAATCCGCACAGGGGTTGTATACAGACCCCCATCTCAAAGGGAGGAAATGGACAAGAAAATGATAGAGGACATTCTCAAATGGCTGAAAAAGGAAAGATACTGTTGATGGGGACCTGAATATGCCAGATGTTAACTGGATGACATGTACTGCAGCCACATCCAAGAACAGGGTCATTCGATGCCTTGCAGGGGGCAGGCCTTAGACAGCTAGTGTTGGAACCCACTCGGGAGGGAGCAATACTAGACCTGGTACTCTTAAATGGAGAGAGGATCACAAATTTAGAAGTCAGTAGACATCTAGGAACAAGTAAGCACAACCATGGAGACAAGCCATACAAAAACAAGAATACTGGACTTCAGAAGGGGCGACTTTGGAAAAATGAGTGAATACCTGAGGAATGCACTAGCAAATGGCCAAAATGGAGGGGTGGAAGAACAATGGAGAAAAATCAAAACTGCTATCATAGAGGCAACAAGCCTTTGTGTGAAACAAATAAAGAAAACAAAGCGGTGTAAAAAACCACTATGGTTCTCAAAAGAGGTGGCAGGGAAGGTTAAGGAGAAAAAGGCTGCATTCAAAAAGTATAAGGAATCACAGAAGGAGCACGACAGGGAACTGTATCAATTAAAGCAGAAAGAAGTGGGGAAGGCAGTCAGAATAGCAAAGGCCCTAACCAAGGAAAAAATAGCCAACTCAGTTAAGAAGGGGGATAAAACCTTTTATAGGTACATTAGGGAGCATAGAAAGGTTAAGGGAGGAATAGTGAAGATTAATAATGGAGAGGGGAGGAAGACAGAGGGAGACAGTGAAAAGGCAGAGATACTGAATGAATACTTTTGCTCAGTATTCACAAAAGAAGATGAGGAGGAGTTACCTAAACCAGACAATGGAAGCACTCTGGGTAGGGGGGTTGACACCAGTTCATTTACAGAAGAAAGAGTCCTGAAAGAACTCCTAAAACTCAAGGTGGATAAAGCAATGAGGCCTGGACGGGATTCATCCCAGAATCCTAAAAGAACTAAGGAGGACCTAGTGACACCACTGACCACACTTTTAACAAATCATGGGAGGATGGGTGGTACCTGAGGACTGGAGGAGGGCAGATGTGATTCCCTTCACAAAAGTGGGAGCAAGGCAGAAGCAGGAAACTAGACCTGTAAGTTTGACCTCAGTGGTAGGGAAAATGAAGGAATCACTTCTGAAAGAAAGAAATGTTGAGTACCTAGAGGTCAGCGGGGCACAGGACCCAAAGCAGCATGGATTTACTGCAGGAAGGTCACGTCAGATGAATCTAATTGATTTCTTTGACTGGGTGACCAAAGTAATAGACCAAGGAGGGGCTGTGGATATGGCCTACCTAGACTTTAGCAAGGCATCTGACACAGTCCCACGCAAAAGATTAATAATCAAGTTAGCCAACCTGGGAGTGGGTTCCAGGGTGGTAGCCTGGGTAGCAAACTGGCTGCACAAAAGGACACAGAAGGTAATAGTGAATGGAACACATTCCGAAGAAAGAGGGGTTACTAGTGGAGTACCTCAGGGCTCAGTACTGGGTCCAGTCCTCTTTAACATCTTTATAGATGACATTGCAGAGGGTCTGGAGGGAAAGGTATGCCTCTTTGCAGATGACACAAAGATCTGTAACAGATACACAAGGGGGTAGAAAGGATGAGAAGGGACTTGGCAAGGTTGGAGGAATGGTCAGACATATGGCAACTTAGATTCAATGCAAAGAAGTGCAAAGTAATGCACCTGGGAAACAAAAACCCAGGAGAAGAGTACACAATAGCAGGGGAGGTACTAACAACAACAAAAATGGAAAGGGACTTGGGAGTAGTCATATCAGATGACCTAAAGGTGGGTAAGCAATGTGAGAAGTCAGTAAGAAGAGCCAGAGGGATACTGGGATGCACAGGAAGGGGCATCACAAGTAGAAAAAGGGAAGTGGTTATCCCTCTGTACAGACAGTTGGTGAGACCCCATCTGGAATATTATGTGCAGTTTTCGAGACCCCATCTACGCAAGGACATAGACAGGATGGAAGCAGTCCAGAGGAGGGCAACTAAAATGGTGCAGAGTCTGCATCAGAAACCATATGAAGAGAGACTGAGAGAGCTTAATATGTATACCCTTGATGAAAGGAGGGACGGGGGACATGACAGAAACTTTCAAGTACCTCAAGGGAATCAACAAAGTCCAGGAGGGTAGCATCTTTCAGAAAAAGAGATGTGTAAGAACAAGTGGGCACAATTTAAAGATAGAGGGGGGACGGCTCGGGTAATGTGAGAAATTTTTTTTCACGGAGAGAATGGTGGATGCATGGAACCGCCTTCCTGGGGAGGCTGTTGGGTCTAAAACAGTGGGGGAATTCAAACATGCATGGGACAGACATAAGGCAATTATAGTGGGGGGTGGCAGGAAGTAGGCTGTTGGTTAACTAGAATCTGCAGCTTATCCAATAGGAAGGAAAATGGGCAGACTGGGTGGGCCAAGTGGTCCTTATCTGCCGTCAAAGTCTATGTTTCTATGTTTCTTAATCAGTCTCAGTGTTTGTAGCGCTCTGTATTTGCTTAGCGCATTCCTTCCATGTCATATGCATTCTGTTTCTTGGTATTTCCAGTCAGAAACTCAGATTTAAGGAGCATTTGAAATGTAAAACAATACACTTTATAAAGTAAGTGATCTAGCTCTCCACTTTCAGGCTGCTGAAAGCATGTGTGTATCATTTGTTCAAAGGAGGAATTCAGTCTTGTGTGATCCTTTGGGAAACTGCCCAGGCCCACCTTGTAAATGAATCTTTTCAGGGGTGTTCACCTGGTTCAATACATAGTGACTGCTTGACTGACTGAGTCTACTGCTCTCCACAACATGTTACAACTGTCTCACAGACAGAAATGAGCAGTACAAAGAAACAGAATTTGTTTCCTGTGAATGAAATACTATTAAATGTATTATTTGCTCTACACATACAGTATTAAGGCTACAAGTACTACTCCCTGTGTGAGTTGCATGACAGAACTTAAACTAAAATCAGGATAGACAGCATTGATACCCTTATGTTTTCTTCTGCACTGTTGCTGCAGTGATATCAAGGAATGGGAGGGATGTATTACAAGTGACTCATTTGCATGTAAATGGATGCTTACTTGACACTTTACTACCTTGTGTCAGAGCCCCAGACTCTAGATATGTGTTGCAACAGAAGAAATGACTGATCTCTTATTGACATATGTACAGTACTTGATGTAATGTGTAATAAGTACATCACACATATCCAAATCACAAATATACAGGCGTCTTCTCCTTTAAATACAGAGGTCGCCATCTGGTTTCCAGATGCATAGGACAGGTACAGCTGGGAATCATCTGCATAGCAGTGAAAACCCAGCCCATACCACCTGACAATGTCTCCCAGTGGCAGCATGTACACCGTGAATAACAAGGGCGACAAGACCGAACCCTGCGGAACACCATAGAACCTGCGGAACACACAGAGCAGAGGCTTTGGATCCAATGAGGGTTTTTTCAATAGGGGTCTGACCAAAGCCTCTTTCAAGGCCAATGGAAAGACCTCACATCTCAAGGAACTCTGGACTATCTCAGCCACCACAGGTCCAATCAGTTCCGAACACTCTTACCAAAAGGCGGGTTGGACCCAGGTCAAGATCACATTATGTTGGTCGCAGCCTCAAGATCATTATCACCACCTCCTCCACTCCAACTGAGTCAAACTCAGTCCGGACAGGAGGAGTGCTCCGACACAACTCAGAAAGGACCCCACAGCTTCCTCGAGTGATGTCGGAGACCTCAGCCCTGACAGAAGACACCTTGTTGGCAAAGAACAGAGCGAACTCCTCGCACCTAGCACTTGAACCCACCCCACCCCCCACACATGGAGCCAGGCAGGATGTAACAGCCCATCAACTGTGTGGAAGAGCTGAGCCGGTCTGTTCCTTGCCGCAGCAATCTCCCTAGATAGAAAATCTGCCTTTTTTGGGGGGAGACTGCCCCGATAGTCACAAAAGTGCGACCTCAGGGCCAATCTGTCCTACACCAGGCTCGACCTTCTCCAGCATCTCTCTCTAACCTCCGACCCCTGATCTTTAACTCCCTGAGTTCCTCATCGAACCAAGGAGATCTCTATTGAGTAGACAGGGGTCAGACACGAATGGGTGCAATTGAATCAAAGGTGGCAGTGATAGCCCTATTTTAGGCACTCACTCCCTCCTCTGGTCCAACCACACACGCAGCTTCCACACCTGATAGGTCCAGCACTGCCAACAGTCCTGTTGAGGATATTCCTCTTAAAGGGCGGTACTGGGCCATCTGCACAGAGGCAAGACCATCCGGGGGGAGGGGCCAAACATGCTATGATCTGGCCAAGCAACTGGATCTATACTAAGGTCCTTGACCTCCAAGCTGATCAAAACCACAAGGTCCAGTGTGTGGTCACACGAGTGGGTCGCTGCCCCAACATGTTGTGACAGGCCCATAGCCTCCATATTCTTCAGGACATCAACACCAAGCCGTGGGAGCCCGTTGTCAACCCAGGCATTGAAGTCCCCCAGAATCAACCATCTGGGAGACTCCAACACCAGGCCAGCGACGAGCTCTGCAATCTCCCGCAGGAAATCTCTATCTTCCCCAGGAGGCCGACAGAGCAGGAGGACCCTGAAGCCCACAGCAGGACTACTTTGTACAGCAACACACTCAAAGGACCTCGTGGGACCTATAGGTAGCACTGTGAGCCCCAGGCTGGTTTTAAAACAAATGGCCACCCCCCCACCCCCGCGATCCTCCCTCGAGGTGTGTATCATGGAGCACCCAGCCGGCACCACTGCCTCCAAAATGGGAGCAGCATTTTCGTCCAGCCACGTCTCCGTGATGCAGGCCAAGTCTACCAAGGATATCAAGTCAACCATTACAGCAGTCTTGTTCCTCATCGACCTCGCAATGCATAACACAGCCCAAGTAGGATGAGGGGAGACTGCTGGATCAGCTATCTGCCCATCCCCAGTACAGAAACCCTTGAATATGGGCACTAGACAGGGCAGACCTCTCTCCAGTACCCATTTCGCCCCACGGCATCTCCTTGGCCTCAGCATCTGAATCCGAGACTCACTGGCAGCCACTCGGAAAGGTCGCCCCAACCTCCCCAGCAATCCCCAATGCCCTGTACTTCCTATATGTTTCTGCAGGGAGTGAGGGGAGCTCGAAGGGGTGGAGGCCATAAAGGGAGGCCGCCGAGTAATTGCACCTTACAGGTCCACTTCCCAGGCACATCTTAACTTAAAACCAAAACCAATTACTCAAAATAACTTCCTATACCCCCTTTCACCACATGTATTTAATTCAACACCACAAACCATATACACACACACATTCACCTACAGCCACAAATCCAAACACTCTCATGTATAAAATAAAATATAACCAATACCAATACAGTTTAGTGCAAAATAGATTTAAAATTAAGTGGAATATAGCCCAGAAGAAGTTCTTGAAAAAAACAGTCAATGGAGCTCCTACCTCCTAGGCCCCCCAAATGTCAACAGACCCTCAGGGCTCTCACCCCCAAAGGACCGAAAGTTAGAGCTTGTAACACAGTTGAACAGTCAAACAAGGAGCTCCCACCTCCTTGAACCAGCACAATGCCAGTATTCAGTTCTCTGTGGGCTCTCACCGCCACAAAGTCCAGAAAATAGTGTTGGCTCTGTTCTATTAACTGAATGTAAATTAATAGTTCATTTCAATTTTTCCATTTTTTTACCGTTGCCAAACAAATGTCTTGTAGCCATTAGGAGAGTTTACTAACTTCAAGCAAACAAGGAGCAATGAATCCAAATCGACTGACTCCTCCAAGATAAACTGTCCTCCTTAGCCGATGACCACAATCAAAGTAAAAAGACTTCTCCGCCCCGGCCAACCCTGAGCAAACCAAGGACACCAAAGAAAGTTCACCCATTCCACTGGACTTTGCTTCACCAACACCTCCTCTGGCTTCTCCACCGTCCAGCCTGGGGAAAGCTCCTAGCCTCCAACCTCCTCTCTGGATCCGTCAGCCATTGCTACTGCCCACCGACCGCCGCACAGTGGAACAGAAGACCCATATCGTAGAGCGTCACCAGGTCAGGGGCCAGCGACCAGGAAAAAGGAAAAAATTCCCCACACCACTCCACGGCACACCTTCAGCCAGTTACTCCTTCCAAAGCTCCTTCCACAGTCCACCAGATTCCTTCCACAGTCCTCTGCTTCAGATTGCAACCTCCAAGCTCTGAAATCTAATCCTCTCACACTCCTCCAAATGCACCAAACTGTAGAGACAGTGACTACAAAATGAAAAAACAAGTTAAAAACTAATTTTAAAAACAGCTAAAACAAAATATTAAAAGCTGCTCACGCTCAAGCTCCCAATGGTCCACCCAGCATGGCCGCCAGACTGGAGGGACAGTAACAGCACAGGATGCTGACTGAGACGCAGCACCAGAACTAGGCCCAACAAATTCTCCTTCATTGCTGGAGTTCAGCCCGACACTGGGGTCCTCCCCAACACCCTCCCAAGGAGCAGGCAACTGCATGGGGGAAGAGATCCAGTAGACCTCAACAGATCGCCTGGAGGCACTGGCTCTGGAGAGCTTCTCTTTCATGGCACCATGAGCAGTGTTAGGAGGGGACCTGGTCTTGCAGTTAGCGACGTCCTGCTCACCAGCACTGACCTCAATGTCAGGAGCCGAGGCATTGCCAGGCTATAACACCAAGTTGCCCGCTGTTGCAGGCCCAGTGTACAGCTTTGGCCTCACCACCAGGGGTGTCCACCGTCCCGAAGGGACAATGGACTGGAAGGGGTGCTCAGACGATCCCCCAGGGGGAACCAACTGTTTACCAGACCCCTTCCCCAGGCTCTCCAGCATCTTGGCAGGGTGAGGAGAGTCCTGGTCTTGCTCAGTATATATAGTGCTGAGGAGAGGCTCACGGGAAGAGCCAAGGGACCTTACTTTGGCAACCCTGGTGCGATATCTGCCTCCGAAGGTAGGGAGCTTGCAATCCCACTTCATTGCATGGCTCTCGAGGGTGCAGAAGTCCAAGGAGAAGCAGGCCTTGCACTGTTTCATGCTGTGGTTTCTTCCAAGTCCGGTCCAGCACTTGTCATGCCAATCCCAGATGGAGACGCGTTCCCCGTAGGAGCTCCAATGCATGGGGGGTGCTCTCCTTGCTGATCTTCTGGGACGACTTATTTTTCTTTGGCTCCCGGGAGTTGGACAGAACAAAAAACTGTGAAAAATAAAACAAGAAAAAAAAGGGCTGGGCACCATACAAAGAAACGGGGAAAAAAGGTGGCATCGAAAACAAACTGGAGTATGGCACTGAGCAGATGGTGACGAACTGAGGTGGTGTGATGCAGCTGCAAATTCCAAAGCACTCCCACAGCGGAAAAATGAAACTGAGGAAGGCAGTGGGCCAGCACTGGTTATGAGCCAGTCCATGAGCACCACATCATAGGCGTCTCTCATAGGCAGCACCGTCTCAGTCCCCTAGCTGTAAGCTGCAAAAGATTTTGCTACTGTGGGGTCCTCATGCTTCTACCACAGACCCAGAAATGCGATTAAGTAGAGATGATTGACTCCTGGAAGATTATTATAGTGCATCACGCTGCCCTCAACACCACTGTGCCAGGATGGATACAAACTCAGGTCCTCACATTGTAGATCACCTTGTTGCTCTCAGCCCCACCAGGGACTGAGCTGTATACAAACTCAGGTCCCCACATTGTAGTGTGCCGTGCTGCACTCAGTCTCACCAGACCAGGCAGCACACAAACTCAGGACCCCCACGCTGCAGTACGATGTGCTGCTCTCAGTCTCACCAAGCCAAGCAGAATACAGTCTTAGGTCCCCACATGGTAGTGCAGTGTGTTGCTCTCAGCTCAGCCAGGCCAAGCTGTATACAAACTTAGTTACTCACCACTGTAGTGCCCCACACTGCCCTCAGCCCCACAGGTCAGCGCTATACAAACTCAGGTCCCTCACACTGTAGTGCGCAGCACTGCCCTCAGGCCCACCCAGCCGAGCACTATAGAAACTCAGGTCCCTCACACTGTAGTGCACCACACTGCCCACAGCCCCACCCAGCCGAGCACCATAGAAACTCAGGTCCCTCACACTGTAGTGCGCCACACTGCCCTCAGGCCCACCCAGCCAAGCACTATAGAAACTCAGGTCCCTCACACTGTAGTGCACCACACTGCCCACAGCCCCACCCAGGCGAGCACTATACAAACTCAGGTCCCTCACACTGTAGTGCGCCACACTGCCCTCAGCCCCACCCAGCCAAGCACTATAGAAACTCAGGTCCCTCACACTGTAGTGCACCACACTGCCCACAGCCCCACCCAGGCGAGCACTATACAAACTCAGGTCCCTCACACTGTAGTGCGCCACACTGCCCTCAGCCCCACCGGGCCAAGCGCTATACAAACTCAGGTCCCTCACACTGTAGTGCACCACACTGCCCTCAGCCCCACCGGGCCAAGCGCTATACAAACTCAGGTCCCTCACACTGTAGTGCGCCACACTGCCCTCAGCCCCACCCAGCCGAGCACTATACAAACTCAGGTCCTCACACTGTAGTGCGCCACACTGCCCTCAGCCCCACCAGGCTGAGCGCTATACAAACTCAGGTCCCTCACACTGTAGTGCACCACACTTCCTCAGCCCCACCCAGCCGAGCACCATAGAAACTCAGGTCCCTCACACTGTAGTGCACCACACTGCCCTCAGCCCCACCCAGCCGAGCACTATAGAAACTCAGGTCCCTCACACTGAGTGCACCACACTGCCCTCAGCCCCACCCAGCAGAGCACTATACAAACTCAGGTCCCTCACACTGTAGTGCACCACACTGCCCTCAGCCCCACCAGGCTGAGCGCTATACAAACTCAGGTCCCTCACACTGTAGTGCGCCACACTGCCCTCAGCCCCACCCAGCCGAGCACTATAGAAACTCAGGTCCTCACACTGTAGTGCGCCACACTGCCCTCAGCCCCACCCAGCCGAGCACTATACAAACTCAGGTCCCTCACACTGTAGTGCACCACACTGCCCTCAGCCCCACCCAGCCGAGCACTATACAAACTCAGGTCCCTCACACTGTAGTGCGCCACACTGCCTCAGCCCCACCCAGCGAGCGCTATACAAACTCAGGTCCCTCACACTGTAGTGCGCCACACTCCCTCAGCCCCACCCAGCCGAGCCTATACAAACTCAGGTCCCTCACACTGTAGTGCGCCACACTGCCTCAGCCCCACCCAGCCGAGCACTATAGAAACTCAGGTCCCTCACAATGTGAGCGCACACTGCCCTCAGCCCCACCCAGCCGAGCGCTATACAAACTCAGGTCCCTCACCAGTAGTGCGCCACACTGCCTCAGCCCCACCCAGCCGAGCACTATACAAACTCAGGTCCCTCACACTGTAGTGCACCACACTGCCCTCAGCCCCACCCAGCCGAGCACTATAGAAACTCAGGTCCTCACACTGTAGTGCGCCACACTGCCCTCAGGCCCACCAGGCTGAGCACTATAAAACTCAGGTCCCTCACACTGTAGTTCGCACACTGCCCTCAGCCCCACCCAGCCGAGCACTATACAAACTCAGGTCCCTCACACTGTAGTGCGCCACACTGCCTCAGCCCCACCCAGCCAAGCACTATAGAAACTCAGGTCCTTTACACTGTAGTGGCGCCACACTGCCCTCAGCCCCACCCAGCCAAGCACTATACAAACTCAGGTCCTCACACTGTAGTGCGCCACACTGCCCTCAGCCCCACCCAGCCGAGCGCTATACAAACTCAGGTCCTCACACTGTAGTGCGCCACACTCCTCAGCCCCACCCAGCCGAGCGCTATACAAACTCAGGTCCCTCACACTGTAGTCGCCACACTGCCCTCAGCCCCACCCAGCCGAGCACTACAGAAACTCAGGTCCTCACATGTAGTGCGCACACTGCCCTCAGCCCCACCCAGCCGAGCGCTATACAAACTCAGGTCCCTCACACTGTAGTGCGCCACACTGCCCTCAGCCCCACCCAGCCGAGCACTATACAAACTCAGGTCCCTCACACTGTAGTGCACCACACTGCCCTCAGCCCCACCCAGCCGAGCACTATACAAACTCAGGTCCCTCACACTGTAGTGCGCCACACTGCCCTCAGGCCCACCAGGCTGAGCACTATAGAAACTCAGGTCCCTCACACTGTAGTGCGCCACACTGCCCTCAGCCCCACCCAGCCGAGCACTATACAAACTCAGGTCCCTCACACTGTAGTGCGCCACACTGCCTCAGCCCCACCCAGCCAAGCACTATAGAAACTCAGGTCCTTTACACTGTAGTGCGCCACACTGCCCACAGCCCCACCCAGCCGAGCACTATACAAACTCAGGTCCCTCACACTGTAGTGCGCCACACTGCCCTCAGGCCCACCAGGCTGAGCACTATAGAAACTCAGGTCCCTCACACTGTAGTGCGCCACACTGCCCTCAGCCCCACCCAGCCGAGCACTATACAAACTCAGGTCCCTCACACTGTAGTGCGCCACACTGCCTCAGCCCCACCCAGCCGAGCGCTATACAAACTCAGGTCCCCACACTGTAGTGCGCCACACTGCCCTCAGCCCCACCCAGCCGAAGCGCTATACAAACTCAGGTCCTCACACTGTAGTGCGCCACACTGCCTCAGCCCCACCCAGCCGAGCACTATAGAAACTCAGGTCCCTCACACTGTAGTGCACCACACTGCCCTAAGCCCCACCCAGCCGAGCGCTATACAAACTCAGGTCCCTCACACTGTAGTGCGCCACACTGCCCTCAGCCCCACCCAGCCGAGCGCTATACAAACTCAGGCCCCTCACACTGTAGTGCGCCACACTGCCCTCAGGCCCACCCACCCGAGCACTATAGAAACTCAGATCCCTCACACTGTAGTGCGCCACACTGCCCTCAGCCCCACCGGGCCGAGCGCTATACAAACTCAGGTCCCTCACACTGTAGTGCGCCACACTGCCCTCAGCCCCACCCAGCCGCACGCTATACAAACTCAGGTCCCTCACACTGTAGTGCGCCACACTGCCCTCAGCCCCACCCAGCCGAGCGCTATACAAACTCAGCCCCTCACACTGTAGTGCGCCACACTGCCCTCAGGCCCACCCACCCGAGCACTATAGAAACTCAGGTCCCTCACACTGTAGTGCACCACACTGCCCACAGCCCCACCCAGCCGAGCACTATACAAACTCAGGTCCTCACACTGTAGTGCGCCACACTGCCCTCAGCCCACCCAGCTGAGCACTATAGAAACTCAGGTCCTCACACTGTAGTGCACCACACTGCCCTCAGCCCCACCCAGGCGAGCACTATACAAACTCAGGTCCTCACACTGTAGTGCGCCACACTGCCCTCAGCCCCACCCAGCGCACACTATAGAAACTCAGGTCCCTCACACTGTAGTGCACCACACTGCCCACAGCCCCACCCAGGCGAGCACTATACAAACTCAGGTCCCTCACACTGTAGTGCGCCACACTGCCCTCAGCCCCACCGGGCCAAGCGCTATACAAACTCAGGTCCCTCACACTGTAGTGCGCCACACTGCCCTCAGCCCCACCCAGCCGAGCACTATACAAACTCAGGTCCCTCACACTGTAGTGCGCCACACTGCCCTCAGCCCCACCCAGCCGAGCACTATACAAACTCAGGTCCCTCACACTGTAGTGCGCCACACTGCCCTCAGCCCCACCAGGCTGAGCGCTATACAAACTCAGGTCCCTCACACTGTAGTGCACCACACTTCCCTCAGCCCCACCCAGCCGAGCACTATAGAAACTCAGGTCCCTCACACTGTAGTGCACCACACTGCCCTCAGCCCCACCCAGCCGAGCACTATAGAAACTCAGGTCCCTCACACTGTAGTGCACCACACTGCCCTCAGCCCCACCCAGCCGAGCACTATACAAACTCAGGTCCCTCACACTGTAGTGCACCACACTGCCCTCAGCCCCACCAGGCTGAGCGCTATACAAACTCAGGTCCCTCACACTGTAGTGCGCCACACTGCCCACAGCCCCACCCAGCCGAGCACTATACAAACTCAGGTCCTTCACACTGTAGTGCGCCACACTGCCCTCAGCCCCACCCAGCCGAGCACTATACAAACTCAGGTCCTCACACTGTAGTGCACCACACTGCCTCAGCCCCACCCAGCCGAGCACTATAAACTCAGATCCTCACACTGAGTGCGCCACACTGCCTCAGCCCACCAGCCGGCTATACAAACTCAGGTCCCTCACACTGTAGTGCGCCACACTTCCCTCAGCCCCACCCAGCCGAGCGCTATACAAACTCAGGTCCCTCACACTGTAGTGCGCCACACTTCCCTCAGCCCCACCCAGCCGAGCACTACAGAAACTCAGGTCCCTCACAATGTAGTGCGCCACACTGCCCTCAGCCCCACCCAGCCGAGCGCTATACAAACTCAGGTCCCTCACACTGTAGTGCGCCACACTGCCCTCAGCCCCACCCAGCCGAGCACTATACAAACTCAGGTCCTCACACTGTAGTGCACCACTGCCTCAGCCCCACCCAGCCGAGCACTATACAAACTCAGGTCCCTCACACTGTAGTGCGCCACACTGCCTCAGGCCCACCAGGCTGAGCACTATAGAAACTCAGGTCCTCACACTGTAGTGCGCCACACTGCCTCAGCCCCACCCAGCCGAGCACTATACAAACTCAGGTCCCTCACACTGTAGTGCGCCACACTGCCTCAGCCCCACCCAGCCAAGCACTATAGAAACTCAGGTCCTTTACACTGTAGTGCGCCACACTGCCCACAGCCCCACCCAGCCGAGCGCTATACAAACTCAGGTCCCTCACACTGTAGTGCGCCACACTGCCCTCAGCCCCACCCAGCCGAGCACTATACAAACTCAGGTCCCTCACACTGTAGTGCACCACACTGCCCTCAGCCCCACCCAGCCGAGCACTATAGAAACTCAGGTCCCTCACAATGTAGTGCGCCACACTGCCCTCAGCCCCACCCAGCCGAGCGCTATACAAACTCAGGTCCCTCACACTGTAGTGCGCCACACTGCCCTCAGCCCCACCCAGCCGAGCACTATACAAACTCAGGTCCCTCACACTGTAGTGCACCACACTGCCCTCAGCCCCACCCAGCCGAGCACTATACAAACTCAGGTCCCTCACACTGTAGTGCGCCACACTGCCCTCAGGCCCACCAGGCTGAGCACTATAGAAACTCAGGTCCCTCACACTGTAGTGCGCCACACTGCCCTCAGCCCCACCCAGCCGAGCACTATACAAACTCAGGTCCCTCACACTGTAGTGCGCCACACTGCCTCAGCCCCACCCAGCCAAGCACTATACAAACTCAGGTCCCTCACACTGTAGTGCGCCACACTGCCCTCAGCCCCACCCAGCCGAGCACTATAGAAACTCAGGTCCCTCACACTGTAGTGCGCCACACTGCCCTCAGCCCCACCAGGACGAGCGCTATACAAACTAAATGTCCCCACAAACCAGTGCGAAGTGCTGCCCTCAGCCCCACCCAGCCGTGCGCTATACAAACTCAAGTCCCTCACACTGTAGTGCACCACACTGCCCTCAGCCCCACCAGGCAAGCGCTATACAAACTCAGGTCCCTCACACTGTAGTGCGCCACACTGCCTCAGCCCCACCCAGCCGAGCACTATAGAAACTCAGGTCCCTCACACTGTAGTGCACCACACTGCCCTAAGCCCCACCCAGCCGAGCACTATACAAACTCAGGTCCCTCACACTGTAGTGCGCCACACTGCCCTCAGCCCCACCCAGCCGAGCCTATACAAACTCAGGCCCTCACACTGTAGTGCGCCACACTGCCCTCAGGCCCACCCACCCGAGCACTATAGAAACTCAGATCCCTCACACTGTAGTGCGCCACACTGCCCTCAGCCCCACCGGGCCGAGCGCTATACAAACTCAGGTCCCTCACACTGTAGTGCGCCACACTGCCCTCAGCCCCACCCAGCCGCACGCTATACAAACTCAGGTCCCTCACACTGTAGTGCACCACACTGCCCTCAGCCCCACCGGGCCAAGCGCTATACAAACTCAGGTCCCTCACACTGTAGTGCACCACACTGCCCTCAGCCCCACCCAGCCGAGCGCTATACAAACTCAGGTCCCTCACACTGTAGTGCGCCACACTGCCCTCAGCCCCACCCAGCCGAGCGCTATACAAACTCAGGTCCCTCACACTGTAGTGCACCACACTGCCCTCATCCCCACCAGACCGAGCGCTATACAAACTCAGGTCCCTCACACTGTAGTGCGCCACTGCCTCAGCCCCACCGGGCCAAGCGCTATACAAACTCAGGTCCCTCACACTGTAGTGCACCACACTGCCCTCAGCCCCACCAGGCCAAGCGCTATACAAACTCAGGTCCCTCACACTGTAGTGCACCACACTTCCCTCATCCCCACCCAGCCGAGCACTATACAAACTCAGGTCCCTCACACTGTAGTGCGCCACACTGCCCTCAGCCCCACCGGCCAAGCGCTCATACAAACTCAGGTCCCTCACACTGTAGTGCACCACACTGCCCTCAGCCCCACCGACCGAGCACTATACAAACTCAGGTCCCTCACACTGTAGTGCGCCACACTGCCCTCAGCCCCACCCAGCCAAGCACTATACAAACTCAGGTCCCTCACACTGTAGTGCGCCACACTGCCCTCAGCCCCACCGGGCCAAGCACTATACAAACTCAGGTCCCTCACACTGTAGTGCGCCACACTGCCCTCAGCCCCACCAGCCGAGCACTATACAAACTCAGGTCCCTCACACTGTAGTGCGCCACACTGCCCTCAGCCCCACCCAGCCGAGCACTATAGAAACTCAGGTCCCTCACACTGTAGTGCACCACACTGCCCTCAGCCCCACCCAGCCAAGCACTATAGAAACTCAGGTCCCTCACACTGTAGTGCGCCACACTGCCCTCAGCCCCACCGGGCCAAGCGCTATACAAACTCAGGTCCCTCACACTGTAGTGCACCACACTGCCCTAAGCCCCACCAGACCGAGCGCTATACAAACTAACTGTAGGTCCCCCACAAACCAGTGCAAAGTGCTGCCCTCAGCCCCACCCAGCCGAGCGCTATACAAACTCAGGTCCCTCACACTGTAGTGCGCCACACTGCCCTCATCCCTACCAGATCAAGCGCTGTAGAAACTCAGGTCCTTCACACTGTAGTGCACCACACTGCCCTCATCCCTACCCAGCCGAGCACTATACAAATTCAGGTCCCTCACACTGTAGTGCACCACACTGCCCTCAGCCCCACCCAGCCGAGCACTATACAAATTCAGGTCCCTCACACTGTAGTGCACCACACTGCCCACAGCCCCACCCAGCCGAGCACTATACAAACTCAGGTCCCTCACACTGTAGTACCACCACCCTCAGCCCCACCGCCGAGCACTATACAAACTCAGGTCCCTCACACTGTAGTGCGCCACACTGCCCTCAGCCCCACCCAGCCAAGCACTATAGAAACTCAGGTCCCTCACACTGTAGTGCGCCACACTGCCCTCAGGCCCACCCAGCCAAGCACTATAGCAACTCAGGTCCCTCACACTGTAGTGCGCCACACTGCCCTCAGGCCCACCCAGCCGAGCACTATACAAACTCAGGTCCCTCACACTGTAGTGCACCACACTGCCCTCAGGCCCACCCAGCCGAGCACTATACAAACTCAGGTCCCTCACACTGTAGTGCGCCACACTGCCCTCAGCCCTACCAGATCAAGCGCTATACAAACTCAGGTCCCTCACACTGTAGTGCGCCACACTGCCCTCAGCCCCACCGGGCCGAGCACTATACAAACTCAGGTCATCAGCAAATAAGTGGATATTTGCTGAACTAACTCTGGCGTTTAGGTCATTTATACAAATGGCAAACAAGAGTGGGCCAAGAATGGACCCTTGGGGTACCCCCTTGGAAGCGGTTTCAAAGGGGAGAGGTCACCCCCCACCTTGACCTGCTGGTAGTGGTCAGTGAGGTAACTGGAGAATCATTCAAGGAACGGATTGTTAACGCCAATATTCCTTAGGGCAGCCAGATGTAGGGTGTGGTCCACCATATCAAATGCTTTGCTAAGGTCAAGGAACAGTGCGCAAACAAAGTTCTGGCGTCCAGGGCATTCAGCCAGTCGCTTGTTACCTTAGCAAGAGCTGT
This sequence comes from Neoceratodus forsteri, assembly GCA_016271365.2. Lineage (NCBI taxonomy): Eukaryota > Metazoa > Chordata > Ceratodontiformes > Ceratodontidae > Neoceratodus > Neoceratodus forsteri. Next base: position 7,853,700 of record CM057458.1, read on the forward strand.
GATGGTACTATGAGGAGGCTGGGAGCCAGACTGGGCTGGGGTTACTAGGGCAGCATCCTCCATGATCTGTCTGAGCTGGGAGCTGACCACCTTTTCAAGGAGCTTAGAGAGGAACGGCAGAAGGGGAATAGGGCGGTAACTGTTTAGGTCACTAGTGCTACCTGATTTTAAAAGTGGTATAACGTGGACAGTTTTCCATATGGGAGTGAGCGAGCCCTGGGCAAGGGACAGGTTAAAGAGATGGGTTATCGGGGTGATAGGATATAGTAGCCGATTTTAAGAAAGTAAGGCTCAATCAGGTCTGCACCAGTGCTCTTCCTACTGTCCAGCTGGAGCAGGAGGTCCTCAACTTCCTTCACTGTGACAGGCACGAAGGAGAAAGTTTTGCCTTGGGAAGGCGAATCAACTGCCCGGGGAAGTGGTGTTAGAGGTGCAACATTTAGCATGGAGGTTGTTGGCTGGGGAAGTATCGAAGGCCAAACCTGCTGTGGAGAAATGGTTGTTGAAGAGCTCAAGGACTTCTTGCTCGTCAGTAGTGGCAGAAGTGCCAGTCGAGATTTTAGGCGGGAACTGACTGGAAGAGCTATGACCTTGGACGTCCTTTAATATTTCCCAGAATCTAGAAGAGCTATTGGCTGAGGAATCAAGTTCGGAGCAGTAGCAGCTAGATTTCATCTCCCTGGTTAATCTGGTGCACCAGTTTCTAGCAGCACTGAAGGCTGCCCAGTCCACAGGCTGTTTGGACTTTCTAGCCCTCTTAGAGAGCGAATCCCTATGGAGCAGTTCTGCTTTCAAGCTGGCAGAGAACCAATGGCAAGTTTCTCCGGTGCTGGTGTCAGATAAGGGGACCAAAAGGACCCATAATACCTGGCAACTCAGGGAGGCATGGTAGAGGTCCAAGAGCAACATAGAAGTCAGAGGCCCCAGGCTCTCTGCCACAGCTGCAGGAGTGCTAAGTAAACGGGTGAGGGCGGTGGAGCTTTATATGTCCCACGGGGTAGCTCCAGTCTTCATCAGTGACAATGTCAGCCAGTTCTGGGGAAAAACTGGTCACTGGGACTATGCTAGAACCCTGGCTGGTGCTGCCTCCAGCACCAGTCGCAGGGTCAGCAGCAGGTTCAGTGACACAGACCATCCTCTCACCAGGGCTGGCATCATTTCCTGAGCCAGGCACTTCACCAGAGCCAGCACCACCTCTGGAACCGCCCTGTCCTGTAAATGGCACCAGGAACCAACCCGGCACCGCGAACAGCACCAGCTGTGCATTCAGCACCGCAGACAGCATGACAAACACCAGTGCTGTGTGCTGCACCAAAACTGGTACCAGCACTATCCCTGGCAGCAATCTCCTGGACGACATCAGGGGTGACATCATCACCAGCACTGCGCTTGGAATCTGGTCCGGGGCCAGCGCCATTATTGCTGTCCACATCCACGTGCCCAGGGTTGGTGCCTTCATCCTCCACTAGGCCACAAGAGCACTCAGGGAGAAGATGATAACCATCATGCCCTCAGGCTCGGGGCAGCTCTGGAACTGACTCCTTTTCTGGCACCGCAAATGGTGCCAGAAGGGGACCCAGTCTCAAGACTATCACTGCCCTGCTCACTAGTACTGCGGGTGGTACCAGGAGCCAGGGTGGCACCAGGCCATGACAAAAGAGGTGCCCACCAGTGCAGACCAAGCGTATAGCTTCTGCCTCACCACCGGGGGTGCCTGCTGTCTAGGACAGATAGACTGAGGGGGTGTTCAGTCGACCCCTTGGAAGGGGTCAACTGTCTTCCAGACTACCCCCACCCCAGGACCTCCAATGTCTTGACAAGGCAAGTGGAGGGAGGATCCTGGTCTTTGTCAGTACTAGAGGTGCTGGGAAGGGACCCAAGGGAAAGGCCCAGAGACCTGATTCAAGCATCATGGGTGTGATGCCTGCCTCCGAAAGTGAGAGTGAACAGCTCCACGTCAATGCGTAGAATTTTAGGACACGTTTATCCATGGAGAAACAGGTGTTGCACCAGTCCCAGTCACGGCCAAGGCAGGTGTGATATTTCAGATGCCAATTCGATGCTAAGAGAGGGCCCCTACAGGAGCACTGACTCATAAGGAGACACACCCTTTCTTCTTCTTTTGCCCCTTTAAACTCAGCATCTCGACAGCCAAAATAACAAAATGAGAAGAAAAAGAATTTTCAAATTGTGCCAAAATTTGAAAAAACAAAACAGAGCTTGGGCCTTCACCCACAGGGCTTAAACGGAAGGGAGACACTGTATCTCTGGGTCATTTGTGTTGCTTCAACTTCTAAAACTATAACTTGAAAGTGGCTGCAGAGGGTCCCTCCAACAAGCCAAGGATGAGAGGAGATTGTAACCCACATTTCAGAGATGGTACGTCTTACTTTCCAGAGCCAGGATAGGATACAGGCATTTACAACACAGAAACATAGACTTTGACAGCAGATAAGGACCGCTTGGCCCACCTAGTCTGCCCATTTCCCTACCTATTGAATAAGCTGCAGTTAACCAACAGCCTACTTTCTCCTACACCCCACTAGAATTGCCTTATGGTTGTCCCATGCATTCTTGAATTTCCCCACTCTTTCTGACTCCATGACCTCCTCAGGAAGGCCGTTCCATGGGTTCACCACCCTCTCCATGAAAAAATACTTCCTCACATTGCCCCTGAGCCATCCCCCTCTATCTTCAAACTGTGCCCCCTTGTTCTTACACATCTCTTTTTCTGAAAGATGCTACCCTCTTGGACTCTGTTGATTCCCTTGAGGTATTTGAAAATTTCTATCATGTCCCCCCCCCTTTCCGATGGACACGCTAGGAACTGACCCAGGAAGCAGGGGATTAGTAGGGGAGAGTGGGAGATCTTGTTGTAAGGGGTTGAGACACCAGTAGTGTTCTGAACAGGGAGATTCTGGTCTTCTTGTACATGTTCACATGGGGAGATTAAGACAAGTACCCTATGCCGTTTCGCAATAACAGTACCAAAATTAGAGGTGCCAGTTTTGAGGGGAGCTGACGAGCTGGATGGGTAGGGTCAAGGCTGACCCTGGGTGTAAAAGAGATGCGGCTGCTCGCCCCATTTGACAGAGGATATTTAAACCCACCAGTATTTTAGTTTATTTTCCATTCCATTAATTTGAGTATTTTTTTCTTTCGAGAAAGAAAATTGCAATATATGACCAACTGATGTTATTTATTTATCTTTTTTTATTCACTTTGTAAAATGAACAAATCTTGATCAGTACAATTGATGGAGCCAGAAACTGTACATCACTTCGTACAGTGAGAACATACGTTTGTTAGCGGCAGGTAAAGTGAGCCCATCAATTATTGATACAGCATACGAGGTACAATACATAATAGCCTGTGGGTGTGCTATAATATCCTGCACGCCCAGGCAGAAAATCTCAGGATAGCCAGCCATGCCAAAACCTGTGGGATATTTCAACATGAGGTTTTATATAAGGAAGATAAGGTGATATATGGCCCTTACAGCCACTGTTCCCACAATCCTAACATATAAATTATAGGTATGCAAAGCTCCTAACAGCTGCATTGAGCACTCCACACCATCTGGAGAAATCTTATGACATCAATTAGAGCAACTTTAAGCTTGTGTAATTAGCTGGAAACCAGTACCAGTGAAAACTGACAGCCATACAGTAAGACTATGGCATATTGTTACTTACTCAGGATAACTCCAACAGGGGAGAAGAAGGTACATAAACTCTAACATATAAACGGAGCACCCCTTTCCCATCTGATAAACTAAGAAAGACAGCCCAGATTGCAACTGTGCAATGGGGGCTATTTTAAAATGCAGCAAGCCACTCAGCCACACTACTGTATACAGGATTCGAGAGACACCACTTTTACATGGGGAAAAATTTACACATCATGGAGTCTGATCAAGTTCAAGGGTCACAAGAAGCTGTCCCCATCCAGCTATGCACTGTACAAAGACCACTGGCATCTGGTTTGACAGTGCAACTTTTTAACAAAGGAGTCACTCCCCTTCATCTGACTCATTTGTAACTGGCTCTGTCCTGGAGGTGTTCTTGTTGAAAACTCTGCCACAATAGCATCCACTTTTTTCTGAGCTTTCTCCGGGTTATTAAATCGAATGTACATCCCTCACAGATGATTCGGAGATGGGTCGGGGCCAACAACGAATGTGCCACTCCCAACTCTCTCAACTGCCTGTGTAGGGGATCAAACATTTTGCACCTGTTTCGTGTGGCAAACGACCAGTCAGGAAAAATTTTAATCTCATGACCTTCCACGCTAAGAGGATAGTTCTCCTTCGCACAGTTGAGAATTAAATCCCAAACTTCACGTCCAGTAGTGGCAAGCAGTATGGTTCTGGAGGCCTCTCGGTCGTCTTGTGCCCACCTAAAGTTGACCACGGCAGGCCCGTTTGAGGGTGTCCAGGTCCAGTTGAGCATTTAGGAGCATAGATGTCTGGATCCATTGCCATAGAAAGGTGAGCAATTTGTCTCCTTCGAGATGTTCCAGGATGCCAACCAACCAGAGGTTCATGGCCCTGTTCACATTTTAGAGCGTTTCTAAGCAGTCACGCAGGTGTCGGTTCTATAAAGCCATTTTATTAAAGGCAGCTTGAGTTTTTTGTGATCTGTTATCAGCATCAGTAGCCGTTTTGACTGCCAGATCAATTTTTATATCCTGGGTTCCCAATGTCAAGTACCTGCTCCACTTTTCTGTCCTTATCCCTGACCACCTGTAAAACAGGGTCCCCCGCTCCACTTGAGCCCGCTGCTTGATCCGGAGCACCATGTTGGCGCTGTAATGTCTGCTGTGTCACTTTCTGGCCTGCACCTCCTGTAGCACCCTTTCGGACATTCCATTTCGTATTTGGTACTGTTGGATTCCAGGTGAGAGGATGAATCGAGTTATGTGATTAACTTTTCTTTAGTTGCCTTGATATTCTCTTTTTCTCAGAGGTGGAGCACGATGCAGAGCTGGTCAGAAGTATGTCCAGTCACCAGCGCGGCTCTCTAGTGCCCCCAACTGACGGTATTTATAAAGTTATTGTTGAAACATGGTATTTTTTCTTTTTTTGCAATAGAGTATTAAAAAAAGACAAAACAGAGCTGAAAACTGGAGCTGATTTTGGTGTTGAAGTAGAATTCAGCATCGAAGAGAGCAACGATGGCGATGACGAACTGGGAACAGTTGCTGATGGAGTTAGACTCAGCTGCTCCCATGGAGTGCACTCTTTGGTGGGATAAACAGAACTGAGGAAGGGAGGGGGCCGGCGTAGGTTACATGCTGGCTCACGTGCGTGATGTCAGTACACTGCCCTTGTGGATGGTGCCAGCATGCAACGTCGGTCCCTCTGCTGCAAAAGACTTTGTTCCTGCGGGGTCCTAGTGCCTCTTAGACTCATGAAGAAACAGTGTGAATGAATAGTGAATAGCTCACCCCATTCCACCAGTAAAGAAGTGGAGATGTGCAGACTATATGAGAATGGGGAGAGCGTTAGGGCTGACAATCCCAAGGAACATCCCAGGCCTGATTTGTGAAGACTCATGAGAGGTGAAACCATAATGGTTTTTTCCGTTTGCTGCCTGCAAGGTGGGGTGGGGTGTTAGGACTGGAAGCCCTAACACCACATTTCCCTACTTTTGTTGCTTTATCCTGAACCCTAACTGGTGTAAATGAAGTTTTTTCAAAGAATTTCTTTACTTTTTGAGACAGTATAATCATATCCTCATTCAAGCAGCGTGAACATATCCATTTGCCTATGGAAGCGCACCCTCCACAAATGCATACATTCATGCTGGTGGGGAAGCACAGGGCCCTCCCATTTCTCCCAAAAAGAAAGGTATTTGCTTGGTTGTATGGTTTGCTAAACTTCCAATGTTATCCGATGGGAATTTCGATGTTTTAAGTTTTTTCATATGGCTGCTCTCCTTCTAGAAGCAATGTCTAGGATGAAGTGCCTGATGAAGGTATGGACTGTGCTCCAGGTTGCGGCAGCGCAGATATCTACCTAGGAAATGTTCCTCAAAGAGGTGAACGAGGTAGCCACAGCCCTGGTGGAGTGACCCTTGATGGGTTCTGGCATGGGTTTACCATGGTGCTGGTAACAAAAATATATAAGTGCACCAGCAACGGGCTAGTGACTGCTTGGAGACAGGAGCCCCTGTCATCCTTTTTGCAAAGGACACAAACAACTGGTCCGTCTTCCTTGTAGCTCTGGTCCAATGAAGGTAATACCTCGAGATTCTGTGAACATCCAGGGTATGCAACAAGACCTCACCCTGATTTTAAAACTCAGGGTAATAAACCGGAAGGCTGATGTCCTGGTTCAGAGTCAGTACTGACACCACCTTCGGCAGAAACTTAGGATTCGTACGCAGGGTCACCATGTCCCTGTGGAAAATAAAATAAGGCTCCTTACACATAAGGGCCTGTAGCTCGGAAACCCTTTGAGCAGAAGTAATGGCAACTAAAAGTAATGCTTTCCATGAGAGAAAGTGTAGCTCGCATGTCACAGCTGGTTCGAAGGGAGGCAGGGTGAGCTTCTCAAAACCAAAAAGTAAATCCCAAGGCGGGACAGGATCCCTCCTGGGAGGTCTGATATGGAGAACCCCTCTACGGAAAGTCTTGCACACGTTGAGCTGTGCTAGAGTCCTCTCCCCACATGGTGCATGGTAAGCAGAAACTGCACACATGTGTACCTTAATGGACAAGTAGCTTAGTCCCGGTCCACAAGGTGGAGAAGATAGTCTAGCACATGCTGAACCAGACAATCCAGGGGATCTAGGGCACATGCCATTGCCCAGAGGCAGAAACACTTCTACTTCATGGCATAGGTTGCCCTCATGGAAGGTTTCCTCGCTGCTACGAGAACTTCTGCCACCCTGCTCGACACCCCTAATCTCTCTTCTACTAGGACTGCAGGAGCCAGGTGTGCAGGTGAAGAGACTGCTGAGCAGGATGGATGAGTGTCCCCTGTTCTTGCGAAAGCAAGTGGGTGGAGAGTGGCAACTGCACCGGGGGGGGTGGGGTTCCCAATGTTGGTTGCTGTAGCAGTGGGTATCAGATTTGTCAGGGCCACAGAGGAGCTACCAGAATCATCCTGGCTCCCTCTGACTGCAATTTGAGCAGTACTCTCTGAATGAGAGGGAAGGGAGGAAAGGAACCTCCCTGTCCAGGAGAGGGACAACGCGTCTCGCCAAAAAATACCAGGCCATGGATCAAGCGAGCAAACATTTTGCAGCCTGGCGTTGCACGGGGACACGAAGAGGTCCAGTTCTGGACAGCCCCACAGACCGAAGAGGTCATCTGTGACTTCCTGGAGCAATTACCACTAGTGGATCAGAGAGCGAGAACGACTGAAACTGTTGTCGAGAACGTTCTGGATACCTGGTAGGTGTACAGCCGTAAGGTCCAGAAGATGTTCCACTGCCCAGTCCCACACTCTCATGGCCTCCCTGCAAAGGGGATATGACTGAGTGCCCCCTTGCTTGTTGATGTAGAAGACAACTGACATGTTGTCTGACTGCACCAGGAGAGGACCTGGGGTGAGCTGGTCTCGAAACGCTGTGAGGGCGTATAGAACAGCTTGCATTTCCAGAATACTGATGTCTAGAAAGCGTTCTGTGAGAGACCAGGAATCTCTGGTCCTGTGCTCCCCTAGGTGAGCCCCCCATCCTGACAACGAGATGTCCGTCGTTACGGTTTGTGATGGGGGTGGTCTCTGGAAGGAGACCCCTTCCTCTAAATGAGGAGGGCACAGCCACCACTCAAGGGAGCAAAGGATCACCACTGAACCTCGGACTGACTGATCCAAGTCATCCATTGCTTGATCCCAGTGGACACTGAGGTGCCACTGCAGGACCCTCATGTGCAATCTGGCGAGGGGGACTGTAGCATTGGCCGGTTGGAGGGGGACCCATTGGAGGTGGAGTCGGAGTTGGGACTGGAGGTCTGTACAGAAGATCCCCCTTCACTGTGTTCCACCAAGAAGTAAATAACGACCTGATGTCTGCCACAGGGACTACCGCTGGGGCAGGTGTTGGATTTGCTGGATCCGGTGTCCGTGGATCTTGAGGATCCGGCATCGGATCTGGGGAGCCCTGTTTGTCCTTGTCCAGATGCTCAGTATCTGCGCCTCCAGGGAACCCGGCGTCTGGAGTAGGAGGGGGCCCATCTGGCAACCGGCCTTCAGAAGGAGGGGCAGGCATCCGATCCTCTGCCAGCGACCGCCTTGTATCAGGTGTCGGAGTGTGGGACACCAGAGAGGGTGACCGGCTTGTCGGGCGCCTGTCCAAGGCAGAAGGGCACACCTTAGCCAGAGGGGGTGGAGGGGGCGTCCAATGGCGCACAGTTTCCTGCTGCCGCTTGGAGTCGTCTGGGTGCTTGTGCTTTTTGGATGAACCGCCAGTTTTTTCTTTTGACTTGCTGGCAGATGAAAGACCTTCCTGGGTTGACCCCGAGGAGGATTTGTGGGGTCGGTGGGCCAGGGAAGGATGTGCAGGTGAGTGCCCTGAGGAGGCTGGCTCCTTGTGTTTGCCCTGGGAAGAGGCAAGAGCAAGCTTAGATTTATGAGAAGATTTGGTCGCCTGGGCCGGGACCGAGCCCAACCTCCGGAAGGAGGTCGAAGAGGAAGAAGAAGGCTTTGAAGGTGACTGTGGGCGGGATTCAGACCTGGCCCTTTCTCCCTATGGTGGTGTTTCCCTCCCAACAACTTGTCTCTGGGTGGGCAGTCCTTGGCAGGAGAAGAAGAGCTGCACGCTGAAGTCCGCTGCATGGCCACCACCTTCTGTTCCAGGAGGTATGCTTTCAGGGCGTTGGCTCTCCTGGTCCTAGTCTTCTGATTGAACTTGCAGCAGTGTGGACAGTCGGTGGGCCAGTGGTCGGGGCCTACACAGATCAAGCAGGCTGCATGGCCGTCTTTGGCCGGAATCTGCTTCCCACATGCACACCTGGACTTGTGTCGCGGTGGAGAAGGCGACAACATGCACAGGAGTGTTTGACATCGAATAATGATCGAAAAAACACTAAAGAACTACTAATTTTAGAAAAGTGGTCGACTGCATAAAGAAGGTGTCCGTGGAGCCAAACTAAGTGGGTCGACGGCGGGAAAGGAACTGAAGTGGTGCCGGGGGACTGCCCCCTTTATATCACATCTGACGGGCAGAGCCAACGTCGGGGGTGGTCCCCCACTACAGACTGCTAGCTACAAGATTTCCGTGGGGTTCTAATGGTATTACCTGCTGCAAGAGCTCCCCCTCGAAGTCAGATCTGAGGTTCAGTGTGAAGAAGTGCAACATCATGCACCTGGGACACAGAAACCCAGGACAGACCTACAAGATAGGAGGAGAGCTGCTGTCGGACACCAGGGAAGAAAGGGTCTGGAGATTATCATCTCAGATGACGTAAAGGTGGCCAAGCAGAGTACAAAGGGTATAGGGAGGGCCAGTGGCATGCTGGGGTGCACAGGAAGGGGTATCACTAGCAGAAGAAGGGGAGGTGGTGATACCACTATACAAAATGCTGGTGAGGCCTCATCTGGAATACTGTGTACAGTTCTGGAGGCTGCGTCTTTGTAAGGACATAAACATGGTGGAGTCGGTTCAGAGAAGGGCGACAAAGATGGTGCAGGGCTTGCAACAGAGGACATATGAGGAGACACTGACAGACCTCAATATGTATACACCTAAAGAGAGGAGGAAAAAGTGAGACATGATTGAAACCTTCAAGTATCTTCAGGGCATAAACACGGTGCAAGTGGGCAACATCTGTCAGTATAGGAGAAGCACAAGAATGAGGGGGCAGGATATGGGATTGGAAGGGGGCAGGATAAGGGGAAATGTGAGGACATATTTCTTCACAGAAAGGATGGAGGATGCAAGGAACAGCCTATCCCAGGAGGTGGTGGGGGCAAGCACAGTGAGAGGATTTAAAAATGCATGGGATAAGCACAAGGGAACCCTGGAGGTGGGAAGGAGAGGATAAAGTTGTTGACCAAGCAGGGTCAGCGGCCGCTAATAAAGGGTAAAAGGGCAAACTGGATGAGCTTAGCAGTCCTTATCTGCCGTCAATTAATATGTTACTATGTTACTGTGAACAGAATTCCCCAGAAGCAGCTGTGCTGAAAATGGTGCCGTGGACGGAGCCGACTCCATTTCCAGCACCACGAATGGTGTTGGAAGAAGGGACAGCACTGGGAACAGTGCCAGGACTCGAAGCAGCACCACAAACAGCACTGAAAGGAGTCCCAGCACCAGCCCTGGTGCCACCCAGAGAGACACAGCTACAAGACGAGACCTCAATGCAGGCCCAGAACCAGGCCCAGGAAGACCTCCTTCCTTGCAAATGTCCTTACTGGTCCCGAGGTCCTCCCCAAAATTCTCTCCCTGGTCATCCGACCACTCAGGGTAGGAAACCCAGAACACCTCCAAGGGCCTATAGGGACTGGCTCTGGATGCCTTCCCTCTCCCGTTACTGCAAGCAGTGTCGGGAGGGGATCTGGCCTTGCGGTCGACAATGTCCTGCTCACCTGCATCGGCCTCAGTACTGGGAGCCAAGGCAGGGCCGGGCCACAATGCTAAGGTGCCCGTCAGTGCAGGCCCAGCATATAGCTTAAACCTCACCACTGGGAGCATCCATTGCTGCAGAGGGGTGATGGACTGAGAGGGGTGCTCAGCTGGTCCCCCGAGGGTGATCGATTGCCCACCACACCCCTCCCCAGGCTCTCTATCTTGGCAGGGCGAGGACAGGAAGAGACCTGGTCTACCTCATTACGTATAGTACTGGAGAGGGGATCAGGGGAAGTGCTCAGGGACCTTACCTTGTCATTCTTGGTGCGATGTCTGCCTCCGAAAGTGGGGGGCATCCCCACTTCAACACGTGGACTTCAAGGGTGCGGTAGTCCATAGAGAAGCAGGCATTGCAGTAATCTATATCATGTTTGGTGCCAAGGCAGGTCCAACACTTGTCATGCCTGCCCCAGACAGAGATATGTCCCCCACAGAAGAACTGACGCATTGGGTGGGGGGGGCGTCCTTGGTTTTCTTCTTCTTCAAAGACTTCTTCTATGGCTCCTGTGAACCAGAAGTGGAGAGAAATGAAAAATAATAAAAACAAGGACAGAACAGCATTTGGCAGCATACAAGAAGAAAGTGCAGCACTGCGAAACAAAGTGGGCCGAGGGTATGGCACTGAACAAGGCAACAAGAACTGAAGAAGGCAATGATTCAGCAGGAAAAAAACGGCTTCAGTGCTCCCACGGTATGCCTTCGATGGCAGAAAAAACAGAACTGAGGAAGGTATGGGGCCGGAATTGGTTACTGGTCACTCCAAAAGTGCCACGTAACTGCACCTGCCTCATGGGCACTGCTGGCACAAATGTTGGCCCCCCCAAGGCTGCAAAAAGTCCTAGTGCCTCTGGCACAGACCCATACATAGGAATAAGTTTGAAGACTGATTCTTGGAAGATCCCCATGTTCTGCTCTGTTTCTGGTACTATTTCTACTGTCCTGTTGCTCAGAAGGCCACAGTCTCCTGTGCCAGAAGCTGTGACATGTGAACTGACAAAAGGGGTTGCCTTCTGGGTGGATAATCCGAGGATGGGTTTCTATGATATCTTGGTAGTAACCCACTAATTTAATCCAGACGACCCACGTGCCCATCGTGATGGGCTACCACTGATGGTTAAACTGGGTCAGGTGCCTCTCCACCTCTGGAGAGGAGAGGTCCGCCTCAGGCAGCTGAGGCAGAACCGAGGCTGGAGCTTCAGACAGTAGCACAAAGTGCTTTTGGCACCTGTGCCTTCTTTTGCGACCTGGGGAGGCTGATTTTTGTTATTTTGGGCTCCCGTGCCTCTGCCATGAAAGGACTGTTTGTTGTGAAAAGACCCATGTCACTTGCCTCTCTGGGAGTTGAAGGAACTGGTTTGGAGGTCTTAAGTCATTTTAGTTTCATCTGACACTTTAAGAGAGTGCTCCACCTGCTGTCCGAACAGGTAAGTGCCATCGAAGGGGACATTCATTACCTGTTACTGGCCATCCTGGGTAAAGCCAGTAGTCCGTACCCAGGAATGCTGCCTAATGCAAATGTCTTCGGCTGCAGAGCAAGACGCTGCATCAAAGGCATCTACAGAGGCTTTGAGCTGGTGGCTGTTGGACTCAATACCTTGCTTAGCAGCCAGCAGTAGATCCTGTTTAGCCTCAATCAGGCAGAGTCTCTGTCACGGACTTTAGCTTGCTCCAGAGGGTATATTCATACTTCAAACATTTGTATTCATTTATGCCCACGATGTTTTAATTTGTAATAAAAAAGTTTATAGATCTTGTACCAACTTGTATCAGGAAGCCATTGTAAATGAGCGCAAGCTCAACTGGGTTGTTCCACCTCTTTCTGTTTATATAAACATACTGAATCAATGGTCTTGTCATTCTCAGTTAGAACAGCAGCAGCAACAGCTATAGGCTGAGTAAAATACATTGGTTCATTTTTAGAAGCAACAGCGTCTTTTCTGTCTGCCTGCTTGGGGGATGGCTGCCACTGAAACAGGTCTCTGCCAAACCACGTCTGACAAGGTCTCTCGCTAGACAGGAGAGATTAAACTGACTGGCATACTAGGTACATTCAGGAACTCCAGCAGGAGGCACCTAGCCTGGTAATGGCTGCTGGCTCAAAATCCAATGCCGAATGGATTTTTCTGAGAAAAGCCTGGAAGGATAGGCCTTCCTGAGGAACAGGCACAACGACTGGGGTGCGAGACCTCCTAACCATAATGAGAGTCAATCAATCAATCTATTTTTATAACACCTCTCAAAACCAAGGTGCTGTACAAGTTATAAAATGCAATATAGCAACAGAAAATATAATAACTTTTTAAAATCAATACAATTAATCCTGGAAGGCCAAAGAAAATAGATATGTTTTCAGCATAGATTTAAAATTGCTGATGGTCAAGCATTCTCTTAACTGATGAGGCAGAGCATTCCACAGGGTCATTGCTGCAAATGAAAACGTACGAGCTCCAGATGTTTTAAGACGAACCCTGGCAATCTCTAGCAATCCCTCGTCGGCGGATCAGAGAGGGCGATTGGGGGAGTAGGGAGTCAGGAGATCTTTAAGGTAGTCAGGTCCCATTTCATGAAGGGCTTTGAAGGTAAGCAAGCCTACCTTATAGGTGATCCACCACTGAACTGGCAGCCAGTGCAGTCTCGCAGCACAGGAGTAATATGACTGGACCTAGAGGTACCAGTTAACAGCCTGGCCACAACATTCTGCACCAGCTGCAAGCGGCAGATATCAATCCCAGACAGCCCTAGGTAGAAGGCACTGCAGTAGTCAAGACGGGTAGTAATGAAGGCATGGACTAATGTTGGTAGGTCGCCTGGGGGAATCAAGCGTTTCAGCCCGGCAATATTCCTCAGATGGTAAAATAAGGATTTGACCACAGCTGACACCTGAGACTTCAAGGTCAGGCCATCATCAAAAACAATGCCCAAGTTACGCACCTGATCTGAGGTGATGAGCTGGACACCATCGAGTCAAAGGCCTAACGCGTGCCCAGCACCAAAACCGCCCCGGGCGGCCTGGATCCACGACCAACACCTCAGTCTTATCTGGATCCAGTCTGAACCAACTCGAGCTCATCCAGTCTTTGATCTCAGAGAGGCAGCTATTTAGCACAGAGATCGCATCAACCTGTCTGGGCATAAAGGACATATACAGCTGAGTATCATCGGCATAGCAGCGAAAACTCCAGCTGTATCACCTGATGATGTCTCTAAAGGCAGCATATACACTGCGAACAACATGGGTGCCAATGTGGAGCCATGTGGCACCCCGCAGGACAGGGGAAGGGCATCAGAGGAATAAATTCCAGTGGCCACCCTCTGAAACCTGCCTACAAGGTAAGATCGGAACCATTCGAGGACTGTACCATCTCCAAAGGGGTAAGTCCATTTGGGGGGGCCCCAAAACTGAACCCTATGGTGTGATGGTCAGACAAACTGACTGGTTCCACCCCCAAGTCAGAGATCTCCATCCCCAGGAGGAACAACAGATCCAATGAGTGACCCCATATATGGGTAGAGGAGGTAACCACCTGTGTAAGGCCCAGCATTGTCATTAGCTGGAAGAGATTTTGACCAAACTGCAAGAGTTCATCGTCGACCCAGGCACTGAAGTCCCCCAGAACTATCCATCTGTGGGACTCCAGCACCATGTCGATGATAAAGCTTGCAATCTCCTGCAGGAATAAACCCCCATCACCTGGTGGACGGTAGATGAGGAGTATCCTACAGCCTACACCCTCACCCATGACACACTCAAAGGATATGGTGGTCCCCACTGGAACAACCGCAAGGCCCAGTTCGGTCTTAAAAAAGATGGCTACACCCCCACCCCTATGATCCAATCTCGGGCGGTGAATCACTGAGAACCCAGCTGGAACTGCAGAGGCCAATACTGGGCCTGCATTTTCATCCAGCCAGGTCTCGATGATACATGCCAGGTCCACCGTTTCAACAAGATCAGCTATAATGGCTGTCTTGTTTTTGATGGACCTAGCATTACGTTACACCGCCAGAGTTGGATAAGATGCTGGGGAAGACCTCGACTCCTTTCCAGCATCAATTTCTGGGCCCCTGGGTATGGGAACAAGACAGGGATCACCCCTGTCCTGGCATCATTTCACCCCAGGACGTGGCCTGGTCCCCACCACCCCAATACGTCCCCCCCTTTCCATTCCCCCACCAGGCCCCGCTCCTCTTCCTATGCCTCCTAGCAATCCCGAGGGATTGACAAAGATTGTATGTCTGTTGGTAAAAAGGGGCAATCAAAGGAGCACAGCTCCCTAAGCCTGGTGGGGGAATACTGCCTGACCAACCTTGGAGAAAGCAAACCCAAAAACAACCCCCACCCCACAACTCTCACTTGTGGGAGTTATAACACAAATAATATAGATTAAACAGTCAATACTAACAATTAAATTAAACCCCTTATATAAAACTGTCCCAATCTCTCCCACGGGGAAATAAAACTAAATACCCACCCCACGTAAACTATAACAATAATAAAGTACCCACCCCACAACAATATCAATAAAACAATAAACAGATTAAATCAAATAATAAAATCCACTTCTTAAACTACTCTGATTTTCCCATCCAGAACACAAAGTCTCAAATAGAGGTCTTCAGGTACATGAAGGGGGTAAAGAGGGGAGGAGCAGTCAGGGTGCTTCGAAGGAAGGAGGAGGGGGCCACTAGAGGGCATGGGTGGAAGCTGGAGGGGGGAAGATTCAGGGGAGAAAGGAGGAGGTGCTACTTCACTGAGAGGTGGTGGAGCCATGGAATGCGCTGCCTAGGGGCTGGTGGAGGCAGAAACGGTGGAGGGGTTCAAGAGGGGGTTGGACAGGTACAGGGGAAGGGTTCTGGAAGCAAAATCCAATGCAGCGAGAATATCCGGAACTGGGAAGGGAGAAGCCAGAGAAGGCGAGGGGGGCAGAAAGGTCAGCTCCCAGGGTGGGGCTGATCAAACGAGCAGACGTGAAAGACAGTTAGGCCTGTTCTGCTAGCATTTTAGTATGTTAGTATGTTAAATGGAAAAGTCAGTCTGAGTGAGCGATGCAGAACCAGGAAAAAAAAAAAAAAAAGAATTGTGTCCCAATCAACAGAAGATTCCCATATGAGAAATGCAAATGAGAAACAAAAACAAACTGTTGAACTAACTAAAAACATCAAATATAAGAAATAAAAACAAAATTCGAGTAATCCCCTCTCACTGGATACAGGAGTCAATAAGTAAAATCTGATAAAGTTCAGACCCCCCGGCCCTCTCACTACCTGGGGGTACTGATAAAAACCACGGCACTCTCACTGTCGAAATAAGAAATGACAAAAAAATGGTAAGGTCTGACCATAAGTTCTTCAGTTGATTCAGCTCCAAAGTAAGGACCTCCTGCAGGTGTCCAGATCCAACAGGAGCTATATCCAATTCCTGAGAACCTGCTTCTGAGGGCCGCCGCCGGAAATGTCTGGCCCACAACCACAGCACCCTGTTCGAGCCAGCCCACCAGCTGGCCCAGCAAAGGGCCGTGACAAACCGCACACCCACCGGCCAGCTTCCCGACCAGACCAGCCCCAGTCTATCCGAGCAGGGCAGAGTCCAACGGACAGGCCAAACTCAACTGCAGGGTCCAGCTGGCAAATCGACGAAAGTCAAATTATTCCATCAGGAGCCACTCAAATAAAACCATATCCAGTCAAAAACCCTTCGGAACAACAAGGATCCTCGGCTGATCAGCTGGACAAGCTGAAATTCAGTATATAATCGTCTGCAAACTCCAGACCTCAATGCAGGGTCCACTCGGGTCACTCGGCTGGAAACTCAATTCCCAGATAGTCGGTCCTCCTTCTTTATTTTTAACCAGGCATTATCATCAGTTACCTCAGCTTCCCATCAGCTCCACGCTACAGCCTTCTCTGTATCCCTACCGCAAAGGCAGAGCATGGGACGGCAGATTATCCCTTTCTGTTTAATGTCAATTTCAAGGGAGTCCCCCTAGCAGTCGGAGCGGTAGCGGGGGCAATCAGACAGTCCCAGTGCAAACTTCGGAGTCGAACAACTACGACCCTGATAACACTTCAGAAGCCAGGGAACCTAACTAGCTCACTGCACGTCCCTGTCTAGCTAAAAATCTAATTTAAACCAATTCGGCATGGAAATTTAACAAAATAATTTAAGACAGTAAATAAACAGTAAAACGGACAAGGGAGTAGGCTAAAACAGCTCAAAAGAGCCGACAAATAAGCCGACAACAAAGAAAAATGGCTCACAGCACTTCATAGCATGCCCAGCGTCATGGCCATCATCCTTCATCATCCACACCTTCAGAAATAATGAGATCGGGATTGGACTCATCTCCCTCTACACCCTCTTCACAAGGTGGATAGAAGAGAGAGTAGGCTCGTAGGGCTGTGCGTGGGAGACAGTAGGCTCATAGGGCTGTGTGTGGCTGTGGTACGACTGCTGACACCCATTCAAGCCCAGCAGGCAAAGGACTGGTGCCAGGGGTGGCACCGGAACTGATACCAAGGATGGCAGCAGAAGGGTTCCCGGCACCATCTGGACCTGTCACACCTAACCCGACACCAGGCCAGGCCCTGAGGCATCGGATGCGATTTGGCATTGGCTGCGACACCAGAACTGGAGTTGACCCAGCCAGCACTGGACTGACCAGTGGTGGCACTGTGGCTGTCACTGTCTCCTGACAGAATGGAGATAACACTACAAATGGGTCAGATGTCAGTGGCACTGCTGCTGGCAAGGACCCGGAGGTCGTTGCCACTAGCCAATACTCAACTGGGCCCAGCAGTACTGCCTGTGGCACCAGCCCCGCCGACCCAGTGGGGCCGGGGGCCTATACCGCTAGCGGTGCCACATTGGCCAGTTGCTGCAAACACTGCTCCATAAGAGCAGCCCAATGGTGGAACCACCCACTGGAGGGGGCTCAGGCACCAAAAGACCAACCTCCCAAGCCTTGAAGTCCCCAGTGTCATCAGTGATGACCATGGGGAACTCAGACTCTGGGAAGTCGAATGTTCCACGGCAGACCTCTCAGAGGCGACCTTGAGTGGTACTGTTTCTTCCCCTTCTTGCAAGAAGAGGAAGAGGCTGAGGTCCAGCAGTGCTAGGACCTCGGTGCTGAACGTGTCTGGGATCAGTACCGCTTCTTTTGGCACTTAAAAGCAAAACTGCCTTTCCCCTCAAGTATTGGACCATTCCCCCATCAGAACCCCTCACCAGAGGAGAGAGTGGATCCGACACAACCCTGCTGTTAAAGCAGCCTGCCTTTACAGGCTCACTACCATTCTCCACAGTCGAAAACAGTTTACATTTGGTAGGGCTGAGAGAAAACTAGTTATTTTAGGTAAAAACAGACTAAACTGCCACAAAAAATAAACTCAAAATTTAAACACAAACTCTGAAGAACTGAACACCGTTGTCGTATTAATGGTGAAGTTTTAACTACTGGCGAATAAGCAACATAGTCCCTGATGCACACTCGATGGCGGAAAGAAAGGAACTGGAGCGGTTTGGTGCTGATGCTGCAGTAAACCAGAGGCCGCAGGCACAGATGTCTGACACTGCACATGCGTGCTGACTGTCGCTATGCAAGCCCTCTGGAAAGTTCTGGCTCCCACTGGGTCCTAGTGCCTCATGGTCAGATCAACTAGTGGCAAACAATGGTGAAGATTCGTTCTTGGCAGATCAACCAGCAGTAAGCAGGTCATGGAGAAGCTTTGCTCTAGCAAGACACTTTGCTGTCTGACACAGCTGAACTTGCTTTCAAAGTCTGGTTTCAGCTATGATGTACTTTTGTTGTCATGGTAATGAAAATACAGCCAACTTAAAGGTTTCTGACTTCGCCATCAAGATAGATTCAGCAGATTTGGAGTATGTAATAATGCCTGGAGGAACGCTTGACAAGAACCATGAAGAGGCTTGTACGGCAACCCAAACTTCAGTGGCAAATGTATGTACGCACAGCTCAAGTCACCAAACTACCCTGCCCAGAGCTTCAAGCTTTACATCAGCAAGCTACACCCGGAGTAAGGCAGGCTTTTTCAGAAACCTTGTACTGCGCAAGCTGATGCTGACATATGGTTCAGGAAAAATCCAGCAGATGCCAAGTACATCCTGTCTTCGATGCACAAGATATCTGATAATGCCAGGTTATATCACCAAGTATACCAGTCACTGCATTCGAGCCACCTGCTGTCAAGGGCTCAGCAATGCCGGTGTAAGTTGCAGGCACATCATTACTGTTTCAGGGCACATGAATGAGAGCTCTGTCCTGACAAGCCGATCAGTGTCCTCTGCTCCTATGTAGCTCCCCCTACTCAGTAACCCCGACAAGGGCTTTCTTTCTTTAACATAGCTTTTGCTTCCATTGCTGGTGCTACTGGCAGATATACCTGCCTATCTGGCCCCGCCTGCCTAGGGACCATCAAAGAGCCTGGCATTGGGCGATTTCCCCTTAGTTTCCCCTTGTTTCCCCGATGCTGGCACGAAGGACTAACCTTCAGACTAGTGATGTGCTGACACACATCTCAGCCAAGTGTCTGATGTCATTCTTCCCCTCCCTACACCGCTACCCTTGCACTGCCACCTACGCATCTAAAGGTGACAGTGTCAAAGCGGAGTGACAGCCCTCCAACCCCGGAGAAGAGTGTCCCCTGGGATGCTCAATCCTCCTCTCCCCAGTTGGCCCCCCAATGACCTAGACTTATTCCTCAACCTCGATCATTGGCGTCATGAGTGGAAGTAGCTGCTCCATAGGGCCAGCTCTGACAAAGGCTTTTAACCAGCCTCCCTATCTCCTGTCTCTGGAGCCCTTCCAGCCCTGACAGGGGGTTTTAAGCTGTTGTCTTAGCCCTTTAAGTTCTCTCCTAATTTGTAAATACCCTCTCTTTGCCTTGACTGCCCTGAAAAAATGCTTTGAAATACTGTTTTCAACCCCTTACAAGGGCTTTTAATTAGCCTCACCCAGGCCCCTCTTCGTTAGCAGACAGCCCTGAAAAGGGTTTTTAATCTGCATCGCTGAAACTCTGCTGCCTGGGAACATGAGCTAGCCTTGGTCTGCTACTGCAGGAACAGCACACAAAGAACTGAGGTATGCAGTGCAGAAAGCAAAAGAAAGATGGCCAACTGCTCGTGCACGATGACAAGGAACACATCAACAGTCTAGTGCTGCTGTGGCACTGTTTTCATTTCTGCTGCTTGATGAAACTGCTAACTGCACAGAGGAGCCCATTACCCGGGATGTTAGATTGAATGGGCATCTCTCAACATACGATACTGTGATGTTGGGACACTCAAACCCAAACTTACAGATGGCAGCATCTCCTGGGTCCTAGTGCCCATTTTTTACTGGTGCCTGTCCCAGGGACAGGCAGAAAAATGAAACTAGCTGTCCCTGCTGAAAACTGGATGTCTGGGACAGGTAGACAGGTGGTTATTTCGACCCCCTGCTTGTCACTAACTGAAACATGTTTATATTGGCATTTTAAGATTCACTTTTCAGCTCTTGATTTCAAATAAACGCCTACATATGCTAACTAAATATCCTTCAATTTCCCCATAAAATACTTTTGTTTTATTGCAGCTTCTGCTTGAGACCACCTTCAATATAACTGACTGACAATCGACCTAACCAATCTGCATCAAGTCCTCAGCACACTTAACTATGACAGCCAATAACTTCACAGGTTGTACATGGCCGCACCTATGAATGCTGGGAGAAGATACACCAACACATCCATGTGTTGCAGTTGCACGTATATTGTGCGAGTTTTTTTATAACTCTGCACTGTTGGCAATATGTGTATTACAATGATGGTTACAGTAAAAAGGGGAACGTACTCTTCCTCTAACATGGTGGAAGCCCTCACTGGCTGGTCACGGTTCAAGTGCCTCGTTCATTCTGGGAATGGTGGAAAACACTCGCTGACTGCTGATGGTACAAGTGTGTCATTCGTTTCAGGATAGCCACTGAAAGGTAGGCACATAATAAAGTGTAAATGGTGTCTCTGAGATGTCCCTTGGCTAACGCAGTGCGTCGTCTTGAGACATCTTCCTGTTCCAGAACTCCTCAGCTTCACTTCGCAGTTCTCGAACACAAAGATGTCTCGACATGACTCTTGATTACTCAAGAGACATCTTTGAAACACCACTTACCTACGCAACGGAACTGAATAATCTGTAAACAACCAGTAAGCTTTCCAATCTCACTACAGTACACTGAGTTTCTGTGCTTTCTCCTTGCAGTACCTGACCTCCGTACCACTTTGCCATGGTGCTAGTGCCCTGAAATCAAATTTTTGATGAATTCTGTAGAATTTTGCACTAGTGGAAACAAATATGCATTTTATACGCTTTTCCTGTGCCACAGAGACAACTGGTGCATGTGATTAATGAAGCAATATGACATGACAGCGTGAACTGTGGGGCAACGTCCCACCTCGGAGGTGCTGTGAGGCACAAGTATAACAGTTTCATTAACTGATGTGTGTTTGAGTTTAAAACAATGTTCTCTTACAATACAAAAAGTTACTCACTTGCATTAACAGCTTGTCGGAGTACATCATATCAATTGTACAATGGATTCTCGATATGCTTTCCTGCAGGTCTGAAAAGTACAGCAGAAACAATCATTGAAAAACAGAATTTGACAGCAGATAAGGACCACATGGCCCACCCAGTCTGCCCAATTTTTCCCTGCCTATACTGTCACCACAGACCTTACCTGATCACTGGCTACTTCCCCTCACTGCTTTCCAATAAGATCCTCTTGTGCCTATCTCTTGCATGCTCAAAGCCCACCTCTGCCTTTGCCCCCACCACCTCCGCTGGACGACCGTTCCAAGCATCCACTGCTCTTTTCAGTGAAGAAGTACTTCCTCACATCCCTCCTTAATTTACCCCCTTCCAGCTTCACTGCATGTCCCCGTGTTCTTGGAGCACCTTTTTCTCTGAAAAATATTCCCCTCCTGTACCTAATTAACCCTTCTGAGACATTTAAAGGTTTCAATCATATCCCCCCTCTCCTGCCTCTGTTCTACTGTGTACATGTTGAGGTCCTTTAGTCTCTCCTCGTAGGGCTTTTAATGCAGACCCTGCATCATTTTTGTTGCCCTCCTGTGGATTGCCTCCACTCTATGTCCTTCTGGAGATGTGGTCTCCAGAACTGGACACTATACTCTACGTGGGGGCCCTGAAACCCAGCTGCTATGCCCTTGACCACACCTCGAGTTTCCTCAGGTCTCTGCACATATTTTCCACCCCCTCTGGAGTGGCCACCCGTTTGCAGATTTTGGAGACATCCACAAAGAGGCACACCTTCCCTTCCAGTTCATCTGAAATGTCACTTATAAAGACATTAAAGACGACTGGTCCTAGTACTGAGTACTGTGGCACCCCGCTGGTCACCCTTACTTCCCCAGAGTGAGCTCCATTTACCACTACCCTCTTTTGTCTATCCCTTAACCAATCTGTTACCCAGTTTACCACCTCTGGAGCCAACCCTAAGCAGTCTAGCTTCTGTATGAGTCTCCTATGTAGAATGGTGTTGAAAACCTTACCGAAATCTAAGTAGGCCAGGTACACTGCCCACCCTATTTCCCTAGTCACACACTCTAAGAAATATATTAGACTTGTCTGAAATAATCCCCCTCCCCCAATGTTGCCTTGGGTCTTGTAACCTGCTGGATTCAAAGTATTCCACAATCCTTTTCTTTATCAGTGACCCCATTTGTAATTAAATACTCTACTTCCCATAAATAATAAGCTGAATTCCTGATACTAGGGCAAAGGGGTATTTCCATGCATGCTGTAATAGTAGGTCAAACAACAGATTTTGTCCCCTTTCCTTTCCGTATGTATAAAGCAATTAGAATTAATATTCTTTAGAACCCCCTTCTGCTGGAGCTTTTATGGAGAATGAAGGCTTCCTTCTTTTAGGGGTAGACAAACCAAATAGTAAAAAATCTGACCCCCCCCCACACCGAAAAACTTAGCAGGTAAGTCCACCTAAACTGGTCTGGATAACCCATAAACACTCTCCCCAGCACAAACCAGGACCCCCTTGCTTGACCTGTGAGCCTGATGCCTGCCTGGGTAACAGTTATGTTTAAAAGCTACAGACTCCAGCACAATCTAATATCCAATGTGACCCCTGCAGCCTCGAGCACAATATAACGTCCACTTTTACCAACGCAGCCTTCAGCACATTCTTATGTCCCCGTGACCCCCACGGCCTCCAGCACAATCTAATGTCCACTCTGAACCACATGGCCACCTGTGCAATTATTTGTACACAATCATGCACGCAGCCTCCAGCACAATCTTATGTCCCTGTGACCCAAAGGCCTCTAGCACAATCTTATGTCCCTGTGACCATGGCCTCCAGCACAATCTTATGTCAAAGTGTTCCCTGCAGCCTCCAACACAATCTTATGTCCCCATGACCCCCGAGGCATACAGCACAATCTAATGTCCACTCTGACTCACATGGCCTCCTGCACAATTATTTTTACACAGTGACCCATGCAGCCTCCAGCACAATCTTATTTCCACGTGACCCCCGTGGCCTCCAGTACAATCTTATGTTAGCTGTGACCCCATAGCCTCTAACTCAGTTTTATGTCCAACTGAGGCCCACAATGCTTCCCGTAAATCTTAAGCCCACTGTGATGCCCTCATGGACTCCAGCGCAATTTTATGTCAGCTGTAACAGATGCAGCCTCCAGCACAGTCTAATTGCCACTGTGACCCAAACAGCCGACAGTGCAATTTTTTGTCCACTGTGACCCCAACAGCCTCCAGCACAACCTTATCTCCAATGTGAACCACAAAGCCTCAGCACCAATCCAATGTCCACTATGACCAACACGGCCACAGGCACAGTCTTATGTTCACTGTGACCCACATAGCCTCCAGCCCAATCTTATGTCCACTGTGACCCAAACAGCCTTCATCACAGTCTTATGTTCACTGTGACTCAAATGTCCTAAGGAACAATCTTATCTCCACTCTGACCCACACGGCCTCAGGCACAACCTTATGTTCACTGTGACCCACACTGCCTCCAGCACAATTTTACACTATGTCCATTGTGATTCACAAGGCCTACAGCACAATCTTATGACTACTGTGATCCAAATGGCCTCAGGCACAATCTTATCTCCACTGTGACCCACAAAGCCTCCAGCACAATCTCATCTCCACAGTGACCCAAGCTACCTCAGGAGAATCTTATGTCCACTGTGCCCCACCTGGCCTCAGCCACAACCTTATGTCCACTGTGATCCAAACCACCTCCAGCACAACTGTACAGTATGTCCACTGTAAATAACAGCCTCAGGCATACTCTTACATCCACAGTGGCCCACAAGGGCCTCAGATACAACTGTATGTCCACTATGACCCACACGGCCTCAGGCACAATCTTATGTCCACTGTGACCCATACAGCCTCCTACACAATCTGATGTCCACTGTGACCCACATGGCCTCTGGCACAATCTTATGTCCACTATGATCCAAATGGCCTCAGGCACAATCTTATGTCCACTGTGACCCACATGGCCTCTGGCACAATCTTACAGTACGTCAACTGTGACTCACACAGCCTCAGGCAGAACCTTAAGTCCACTGTGAGCTACAGAGCCTCCAGCACACTCCTATCCACTGAGACCCGTACAGTCTCTGGCACAATTTTATGTCCACTGTGACCCAAACAGCCTCCTGCACAATCTTATGTCCACTGTGACCCCCAATGGCCTCCAGCAAAACACATATAGTACAGTTACGTAAGAACTTACCGTAACAGTAGATCTTCGAGAACAGCTCTTGCAGCAGGTTACACCATTAGGACTGAAGCCGGCAGGCGTCAGGACCTCACGGAAAAATTCTAGCTAGCTATCTTCACGGGACCGCCTCAATGTCGGGTCCCGCCCCGACGCCAGGCGAGACATAAGGGGGCGGTCCCACAGATTCCCCAGTTCTCCGCCCAGAGACTCCGGCCCAGGCTGACATCGAAATGGGAGACCAAGGATCCACCGTCAGAAGACAAACGGAAAAATTCCTGTTAACAAAGGCTTAAGCCATGCCTCCTCCAAGGGGGAAGGTGGGTGGGAAGGTACCTGCTGCAAGAGCTGTTCTCGAAGATCTACTGTTACGGTAAGTTCTTACGTAACTGTACTATCTTACTTCGAGACACAGCTCTTGCAGCAGGTTACACCATTAGGACTGATTCCCAAGCAATAGTGCTTGCAAACACTCTGGGAGGAGGAAATAAGAAAGAATCGTTCCAGGTCCTGAATCTAGGACAGAAGACCCTGTAGCACTGCCAGGCTGAAGCCTGCTCTTCGCCCGTGAAGAAGCGATGTCTAGGCTATAATGCCTGATAAAGGTATGAACAGAGCTCCAAGTGGCTGCAGCACAAATGGCAGAGGGAGACGCTTCAAGTGCTGCAAAGGATGTGGCCACTCTAGTGGAATGGCCCCGACTGCTCCTGGAGGGGCTTTCGCTTGATATCATGACAGTAAGAGATGCACTGGACAAGCTAGCAGACAGGGACTGTTTGGATACTGGTTGGCCCTTCATCCTTTCGGTAAAGGAGACGAAAAGCTGCTCCGAAGCGCGAAGCTGCTTAGTTCTGCTCAGGTAGTACCTTAAGCTGCGGTGAACATCCAGGGTGTGAAGCAGCGCCTCGCCTCTGTTACAGTAATTAGGGAAGTAGACCGGCAGGTCAATATCCTGATTGAGAGTGAGTGTGGAAACCACCTTAGGCAAGAATTTAGGATTCGTCCTGAAGGATACTCTGTCCTGGTGGAAAATTAAATAGGGCTCTTTGCACATGAGAGCCTGAAGCTCGGAGACTCTTCTCGCTGACGTAACACCAACCAAAAATAACGTTTTCCATGACAGAAAATGCAGCTCGCAGTCCATGGCAGGTTCAAAGGAGGAGAGCGTGAGTTGCTCCAGGACAAAGAGCAAGTCCCAAGAAGGCACTAGGTCCTTAATGGGCGGCCTAAGGTACAACACCCCTCTTAAGAACTCTCGACAGGCATCTAATTGTGCCACTGTGCACTGTCCCATCAGGAGGTGATAAGCTGAAATGGCACAGAGGTGCACTTTAATCGAGGAGTAGGCGAGACCCAAACGGAAAAGGGAGAGCAGGTACTCTAACACCGCTTTCACCGGACAACCTAAAGGGGAAAGACCGCGTGCTTGCGACCATACACAAAAACGGCGCCATTTCATGGCATATGTAGCATGCGTTGCCGGCTTTCTGGCTGCAGAAAGGACTTCCGCAACCTCTTGCGAGACCCCGTGATGCAAGATGGCTATGTCTCTAGGAGCCATGCGTGCAGGTTCAGTGAGCGTAATTCCGGGTGGACCAGTGAACCCTCTTCCTGAGACAAGAGGTGGGAGCTGAATGGCAACGGGAGCGGAGGTTCCCGGGACAGCTGAATAAGCAAAGGGAACCAGATCTGCCTGGGCCAGAATGGGGCCACCAAGATCATTGTTGCATGCTCCCTGCGCAGTTTGAGAAGAACTCTCTGGATCAACGGGAAGGGAGGGAAAGCGTAGAGGAATCTGTCCGTCCAGGAGAGGGACAATGCGTCTCGCCAGAAAACACCAGGCCCTGGATCTAGCGAGCAAAAATTGGGCAGTTCTTCGTTGGATGAGGAGGCGAACAAGTCCAATTCTGGAGTTCCCCATCGAAGAAACAGATCCTCTGCTACCTCCTGGAGAAGTTCCCACTCGTGGACTCTGGCCTGGGAGCGACTCAGGCCGTCTGCAATTGTGTTGTCCACCCCGGGAACATGTACTGTGATCAGGTTCGCGCCGTGTCGGATTACCCAATCCCACACCCTCATGGCCTCCCTGCAAAGGGGGTAAGAGTGTGCGCCTCCTTGTTTGTTGAGGTAATACATTACCGCTGTTTTGTCTGTCTGAAGCAGGAGAGTACTCAGCGGGATTTCTGACTGAAAGGCCTGCAGGGCATAGAGGACCGCCCTCATCTCTAGGACGTTGATATGGAGGTGGGCCTCCAGAGGGGTCCACGTACCCTGGGACTTCACCCCGTCCAGGTGTGCTCCCCACTCTAGACCTGAGGCATCTGTGGTGAGGATTACCTCCGGGGACGGCGCTATGAATGGGATGCCCATAGAGAGTGTCCCTGGGTCTAGCCATCACTGCCAGTCTCGAATCGCGGTATTCGTGATTCTGACCGGATGCTGCATGTGGTCTTGCCTTTGGTCCCATTGCACCTTGAGCATCCACTGAGTTACCCGCATGTGGAGCCTTGCGAAAGGGACAGTAGGAATGGCCGCAGCCATGTGTCCCAGCAAGCGAACGACCGACCTGGCTGGGGCGGTCTTGTTCGACCTAAAGCTCCCTGATGAGGGATCTGATGCGCTCCGCTCTGTCGTCTGGAAGAAATGCTCTTCCCTGAACAGTGTCCAGTACTGCGCCTATGAACTGCAGTTTCTGCAACGGTACCAGGAGGGACTTCTCGTGGTTGATTAGGATACCCAGAGATCGAAAAGGTCCTGGGTGCTCTGGATCGCCCGTGACAACGCCTCTCTGGAGGCGGCCATGAGAAGCCAATCGTCCAGGTACGGGAACACATAATGGCCCTGTCTCCTTAGAGACGCTGCCACGACTGCCATGCATTTGGTAATGACCCTGGGTGCCAATGACAGCCCAATGGAAGGGCTCGGAACTGAAGATGATGGCCGACTTCGAGCGCAGGAACCTCTTGTGCGCTTGAGCTATAGGGATGTGCAGGTGAGCGTCCTGCATATCTAGAGACGCTAAAAAGGCGTCCTGCTTCAGCATGGGAATAAGACCCGGAAGAGTTACCATGCGAAATCTTTTGTAGGCGACCGACAAATTGAGGTCGCTGAGGTCCAGAACTGGACGGAGGTCCCCTGTCTTCTTTGGAACCAGGAAGAAGTGGGAATAGTATCCGTGTCCTCTCTGGTTCTCTGGGACGTACTCTATTGCTCCCTTTTGCAGGAGCACAAGCACTTCTTGTCTGATCAATGACTTGTGCTGACCCGGGTACCGGGAGAGCAACGGAGGCCTCGAGGGTGGCTTTTCAGCGAATTCTATAAAGTGGCCTCTTCCGACCAACTGTAGAACCCACCTGTCGGTGGTTATAGTCTGCCATCCCGGCAGGAAATTCGCAATGCGACCCCCGACCATGACGTCCCGTTGATCCTGAGGGGGGGGGCCGGGAAGGAGTCAGGCTGTGGCGGCTGAGGGTCCCGCTGGCTGGACCGGCTTAGGAGTGCGCTGGCTCCGACCTGCGGGTTGTTTTCCCTGGGCTCTGCGAAACCCGAGCCCCTCTGTTGTGGAACGAGGCGGGACTGTTGTCTCTGCGTCCATCCACGAAATCGACTTTGGTTCCTACGAAAGGAACTAAGCTTGGGTCGGTACATGGCCTGAACCGACCTCACCGCCTTCCCGGCCTCTTGGAGTTTGGTAATTATCTTCTCTGAGGGTTTACCAAACAAAACTTCTCCCTCGAATGGGGCGTCCATGATGTTTTTCTGGACGTCCGGGTTAAAACCGGAGACACGGAGCCAAGAGTGCCTCCGGAGGCATACGCCTGAAGCTGCTGCTCAGGCCGAGGAGTCCGCGGAGTCGTACGCGGCTCGTAGCACCTGGGTTCTCATGTCCGAACCCGTACGGAGGAGCTGTAACATCTCCTCCTTCTGCTCACCTTCCAGCAATTTCTCAGCCGCATCCAGACCCTGCTCCCACAGGGCATTTTGGAACTGCACCATGAGGGTCAAATAATTCAGGGATCTGATGGCACAGGTAGCGGAAGCATACGTGCGCCTACCCATGGAGTCCAGCTGCTTGGACTCTGGGTCCGGTGGCAGGGTGCTCAGATGTTGCGGTCTCTGGGACCAGTCATGAGAGGCTGTTATGACCAGAAAGTCGGCCTGAGGATGCTGGGTCAAGTACTGGTCTTCTCTTGGAGCCTTGTACAAGCGGTCAGCTTTCTTCGGCATCGCCGGGCGCGAATGTGGACGCTCCATGCTGCCTTGGTGGCGATCCACGAAAGTGTCTACCAAGGGTGGCACCACCACAGGCTAGGGGTCCTTCTGCGAAGATACTGCAAGGTGTAGCCTTCCGGGGTCTAACTCTTCCGCATCCCATCCCATGTTCTCCTGGATGTGTCTCATGATATCCGAGAACGAAGGGTCATCCGGAGGAGACTTTGGTAGCTCACGTGGGTCCGGAGAAGGGATGGAGAGGGGAGATGGGGATCTGGATGTGAAAACTCTGATCCCGTGTCCTCCATCGGCGACGGCGGCGTCTTCTGGGTCTCTTGGGACTGGGTGACCTAGAAGAGGATCTGGACGGAGGTCTCCTTTTATCGAGTCTCCCCCTTGGAGGGGTCCTGGGCTCCCGGGTAGGAGGTAACCGGCCTGCAGACCCAGACGGAGACGGGGGGCGCAGGAACCGGAGGAGCAGTCGGTGTAGGAGGAGGAGGAGGAAGCGGAGGTGGAGTGGGGACCATGTCCTTTTTGATGGTATCCCACCAGTAAGTGAAAAGCTCCTTCACCTCTGAAAAGGAAAGGCCCGACGACGGACCGGGCGCCGGTGGACGGCTGTCGAGACCCGGCGTCGGCTCCACAGGGGGCTCGGGTTGCGGTGAGGGTTCCCTGGGAGTCTCAACAGGACCGGGGTCACCCGTCTGATCCTCGGGCTGGGTTAACTCCTCCTCAGTGATGGTCTCCTGACCGATGTCGGTCCGGAGGCGCGGGGTCCTCTTCTCAATTGAGGCGGGCGCCGGTCCCCTATCGGGCGTCCGGTGATGAGTAGGCCTGGCCGGCAACGGTCTTCTGGCAGACGACGGCTCTGGGGACCTGTGGCGAGAGGCCGACGTCGGACGAACCAGCGTCGGGACCTGCGGCCTCTTAAGTGAGGTGAGCTCCTTGGTTTTTCGTTGAGGCAAGGAAGCAGACCTGACGTCAGGTTCAGAATGGCGGGAACCCGACTTGTGGTGATGGTGGCGATCCCCCGACTTAGCCAGGGCCTTGGAGGATGAGGAAGGCCTGGGGGTCTTGGCCTGAAAAGAGGAAGAAGATTTTCTCACCGCAGCAGGGGGAGGCTGAGAGCTGGCCCGGGAAGGAGAGCGGTCGGACCTGGAGCCAGAGCTGCGCGAGTCGGAGGCCCTAGACGGGGACCTGGAAGGGGCCTTCTCTCTGTGCTTCTCAGCATGCTTGCAGGCCTTCTGCGAAGAATCCCCCTTGGAAGCCATGGTCTTGAGTTGCTCCTCTAACAGGAACGCCTGTAGGGCCTTCTGGCGACGGATCCGGGTTCTGCTGTTGAAACCCTGGCAAAAAGAGCAGGACCGGGTGTCGTGGTCTGGGCCTAGGCACCGGACACAGGCCAAGTGCGGATCCTTAAATGGGATATGCTTCCCACAGGCGCAACTCGAGGAGTGACCAGAGGTCGGGGAGGACATCAGAGAAAAAACTGAACTCGGAGAACCAATTTCCCGTAGGAAAAGCACTTTACCACCGTCACGCTAGGAAACCGAACAAGGGTCGAGACATGCAAGTCGACGGCGGGAAAGAACTGGGGAATCTGGCGGGACCGCCCCCTTATGTACTACGCCGGACGTCGGATGCGGGACCGACGTCGGGGGCGGTCCCCGCTGAAGATAGCTAGCTAGAATTTTTCCATGGGATCCTGACGCCTGCCGGCTTCAGTCCTAATGGTGTAACCTGCTGCAAGAGCTGTGTCTCGAAATAAGATCCACTGTGACTCCCATGACCTCTAGCACAATCTTATGTCCACTGTGACCCTGTGGCCACCAGCACAATCTTATGTCCACTATGCCCCACATGAGTTCCAGTACAATCTTAGGTCTATTGTGACCCCATGACCTTCAACACAATCTTATGTCCACTGTGAGCCCCCCCCCCACGACTTCCGGCAAAACGTATGTCCATTGTGACCCCCACGACCTCCGCCAAAAAGAAACAGATTAATTTCAGTGCTTTACAGTAACTGTTCATTGCTATTTTTGCTTTAGACTTAGGGATTGTGGGCTTTTAGTGACACTGCAATTTCTTTGCTGTCTTTACTTAGAATTGTTTGTGGGCTGTTGAAAATGTAAAACCTAGTTTGGTGTGCTTGTAGTGGTGGTGTGTTCCTTTGCTGTCCTTAATTGCTGCAAATTTTCACCCCCCCATTGACTCTTAATTATATGCCCTGTTAAGTCTGATTGACAGGAGCTAAGCACAGGGGATAGTAGGAGTTGTGGAGTAGGAGGGGCATAAGGGAGAAGAAGCCCGCCCTTGGCACAACAAGTGTTTTGACTCATTTTTTATTTATTTTTTCCTTGTTTAAAGAAAAGTATCTGAGGATCAGTGGCAGGATTTTTAGGACAGTAAATTAATAAAAATGGAACTAGGAGAGCTTCAGTAACAGACAAGTAGTGGAATAGCAGTATAACTGCAGTATAATGTGGGGAGTGGTGCAATGCAGTGGCTGCAGGGCAGCCATAGTCAGGCAGACCATCTGGACGCTGAGGTGCTGCCCTATCTGCATGCATCTCTCTGGACTGCAGGATGAGGTAGCCAGACTCAGAGCGGAAGTAAACTGGGTCAGGAGTACCATCAACCCTATACAGAGACCACCCAGTCCAATGCAACTGCCTCAAGGATGCCGAGACGAGGAGCACTTGGATGACAGTGGGCTCAGGGAGGTTAAGCGGTCAGGCAGAGGCACATCCCAGATCCTATTCCACTCAAGAACTCATATGCCACACTGGCAAATGGGGACAACCAAATAGAGGTACCCAGAAAGTGGAAGGAAAGGATGTGGAGGTCAGCCAAGGAGGTGACCTCAGCGGGGAAAGCAGTGGACCCCAGAGGAGGAGGAAGCGAATCCTGGTGGGGGACTCCATCGTAAGAGGGATCCAGCTAGGAACACAGGAGGGGGAGGACAGGGAGGTGAGGTGCCTACCAGGTGCCACGGGATGGGAGAAAGATCCTGGGGATCGCTGGGAAGGCAAGACGTAAGGGTGAACTGGTGATAATGACCTGGTGAATGGGAAGCCAAAGGAAGTTCAGGAAGAGTTTAGGAAACTGGGGAGGGGTCTCAAGCAAGTAGCTACTTCTGTCACCTTCTTGGAAATACTACCAGCGAGAGGCATGGGAGAGCATATGGGTGCATACACCAGGAACTTTAACTTATGGTTGAAGAACTGGTGCTGTGAGGAAGGGTTTGCATTCATTGGTGACTGGGGACCCACCTGGAGGGATGGAGGCTTGTTCAAGTCTGACAGCCTGCATCCATTCTGGAGGGGAATCCAAGCACTCAGTGATAAGTTTAAATGCTACATGGATAAGCATTTAAACTAGCCAAGAGGGTGGCAGGCCAGCAAGGAGAGTACCTAACTGCCCACCCCCCACAACTAGCAGTGGGACCAGTGAACCAGAGGAGTGGCTCTCTCTGCAAAGCAGTGTGCAAAAGATGGAGATAAGCGCCCAAAAGTTGGATAAGGCAGAAAAGGGGCAAAATTCAACAGAAAGGCAGACAGCAAGGAGAACCAGGGATAAAGGACAACCAAGGAAGGGGCTGGAGTAGAACAGTGAAACAGTCTAGGGAGGTCAAATCATGGAAAGCCATGTGTGCAAATGCCAGGAGCCTTAGCAACAAGATGGAGGATCCGGAGGCTGTCATGCTGCAGTCAGACCTGGCCATTGTGGCCATCACTGATACCTGGTGATAACCACGACTGGGAGATGGCCATACCTGGCTACAACGTATTCAGAAGAGACAGCGCAGGTAGGAAGGGAGGAGGAGTGGCACTGTATGTGAAAAATGACACAAGGGCCACAGAGATACAGAAGGAACAAAATGGGGGAGAGATACTGTGGGTTAAGCTAGAAAGGAAAATGGGGCCAGCCATCCGCATAGGTGTGGTCTACAGACCACCAGCCCAGGAGGAAGAAACAGATAGGGAGCTGATGCTAGCCATCCAAAAGGATGGCAGACAAGGGTGAGGTAGTACTGGTTGGAGACCTCAATATTCCAGACGTGGACTGCAGCATCCCAGCAGCAGCATCAACTAGGAGCAGATTTATCCTGGACTCCCTTCAAGGCAGTGTTCCCATTCACGCATAGATGTACATGAATCACGTAAAAAAATCAAAATTCGCATCCATCTATGTGTGTAGGGGGTACACTGCACGTAAAGAAGCCTGTCCGAGTTTTGTGAATTAAGCACGTGAGCTTCTTTAGGCGCAGACTGTGCCATTGGAAAGGCAGCCAGGCGGCAATTGGTCCGGTGCCATTGGAAAGTTTTTTTTTTTCTCCCTGTAAAGACATGGTACGATTGGTGCACAGTTCACAGATCAGCCTATCCCCTTCCACCAGCTGCAAGTGTGGGCATGTACCTATACTGTTGTAGGTGAGGGAAACGCGGGCTTCACATGCGAGAAGGTAAAAACCAGTGATTGCAGCGAGCAGTGACTGTGGAGAGAGGAGTGACACCACTCAATGCAGAAACCCCAACCTGACTCGGCCCGACGTCTTGAGAGATACACCTGGAGTCACGCAAAAAGAAGGCAGCGTACTTTACTACTGTATGCCTGAAATCAGGCATGTGGGTTTTTTTTTCCCCAACAGGCTCCTTCCCATCAGCGTGTTCCGACCCAAACTTTCTTCCTGAGAATCTCGTCCTCAGATGCAGTAACTCCAAGGCCATCCCGTGACCTGGGCGATGTGATCACTCAATTTAAATTATTCAAAGGCAGATGGTAGGTAGTAAGTTTACTGCAACATCACAGTTACAGCTGATTCCTCGGCTCTCAGTCATCAATAATGCACATCGTGTTGTCCCCCTTGCTCACCCCATTGTCCCACATGGCTCGCCACTCTTAGATCCCCTAGAGCAGTTCTGTCCCATTTCCCCGAGTCCCTCCATACAGCTTCCCAGGCCAGCATCTCTGTTTCTGATCTTACCAATGCCCGATCGCCTTTAGAAAGAATCTGAAAATATTTTAGTGTCAGTCTGCAGATGAGAGCAACTTGTTTAGCTGGGGGGTTCTGGGGTCCCATCCTGTTCTGTGTGACTGACAGTGAAGTAAACGCTTCTGTACCCGCTGCCTGGCCTGTTCCCATCAACCAGCCCTATAGAAACCCAAAGTTTATTTCTTTTCTGCGCAAACTGCATGGCATGAATCCCATTCTGAAGTGTGATCGCACATTGCTTGCAGCAGTTGAACATTACCATCAGCGTTACTGCTGGAGCGGTTTGATTTGATGGCTTGGACTAGCACAGGCACAGTGCCTGTGCTAGTCTGAGCCACCAATGAAACCGCTGCAGCAGTAATGGTGATGGCAGCGTTCAACTGCAGCACGCGATGTGCGATCACACTTCGGAAGGAGATGTATGCCATGCATGCAGTTTGCCCTGAAAAGAAATAAACTTTAATTTCTATTCTAAATGGCTGGTTGACAATGAGAACAGCACCCACATGTTGTCATTGGCCCCCCTCGGCCCATCGCTCACTCACTGGCTATCTCCTGTCCCGAGCCCCAACTCCCAGGCCCAGTATCTGGAACACTTAGTTGAGTTGACTGTAATTGAACTATCTGGCTGGCAGTCCAAAAATCACAGTAGTGCGCCACTGTGAAATTGTTAAACTTTTGGGGCTTCTGCATGGCATACTGGAAGCAGGGAAATGGAAAGGAATTGATAATCACAGTAGTAAGCAGGGTGGGGCTGACTGCTAAACCGGTCCAGGCCACCAGTGCCACCTGAGTCACCAGGTTGCCTGTCTGGGATGGTGGGAGTAGTGTGGAACTCACTCAAATGTACCCTGGCCTTGCTTGTTGACGTCAATGAGACTGCTTGGTGTCTTACCATTTTGATAAAGAAAAGCTTTCCTAACTAAGTGAAAAAGTAAATTAATTTGCTGCCTTGATGTTGTGTGATGATGATGATCTGGGTGCTGCTGTATAACAAAGTGTCAAGTCAGTGTAGTTGTCTGCACTGCAGCAGAATGCTTGCAGATTGCAGTATAGAAGATGAAGATGTGTGCTGTGCAAGTGAAAAAGTAAATTTTGCTGCCTTAATGTTGATTCCCTGATCTCAGTGCTGTGTACAGGGTGTCATGTCAGTTAGTTGTGCCTGCTCTCTGATGCATTGCACTGCTGCAAAATGCTTCTTGCAGATGTGTGCAGCAGAGTAGACATGTTAGTATGCTAAGCTGATGAATTTTGTCTTTCTGTCATGATCAGTCACATACTGAATTAATATTTATTACATTTTGTCTGTCACACTGGGAGGGTCTTCTGAGAGTCCAACTGAGACAGTCTTATATAAAATCATGGCGTTCTGTTCTGCTTATGTTGAGTGAGTCAATCAGTGATTACAGCTGTGTGGCAGGCATATCACTTTAAAACAATACGTACCTCCACAATTTTCAGCAAGGGGTGTAGTGTACCCTCAAAACATGATTTGTACCCCTGAAACATTTTGGAGGAGGGTACGCTGTACCCCCTGTTACACTGATGTGGGGGGAACACTGCTTCAAGGTGCTTTCCTCAAGCAACTGGTCATGGAACCAACTCGGCAGAAGGCAATACTGGACCTTGTGCTCACAAACGGGGACAGTGTGATGGGGGTAACAGTACGGGAGCACCTGGGGAACAGTGACCACCAATGATTGTGGTTTAAAATCACAGAAGGAGCAGAACCAAACCACACAAACACATGTATCCTGGATTTTGGGGGGGCAGGCTTTGGGAAAATGGGGAGATGCTTGAAAGAGGCATTAAGGGGAATGGGGCAGGAATCAGGGGTTAAGGAACAGTGGGCGGTATTTAAAATGGGGATTACAAGAGCAACAGAATTAGGCATTAAGCAGGTTAGCAAGGGGAAAAGGAAGAGGAGGCCATTATGGTTTTCCAAGGAGGTAGCAGAGAAAGTGAAAGCCAAAAAGATTGCATTCAAACAATACAAAAAGACACAGACAGAAGGAGATAAGGAGAAGCAAAGGGAGGCAGGGAGGTCAGTAAGGGAAGCCAAAGCTCAAACAGAAGAGTACATTGCAAAATCAGTGGGTAGAGGGGATAAAACCTTTTACAGGTACATAAGTGAAAAAAAGAAAGACATAGGGAGGGATAGTGAGACTGAAGGGGGAGGATGGGGGCCGCGTGGAGGATGACAACAGTAAAGCTGACATATTGAACAGGTATTTCTGCTCAGTCTTTACTGAAGAAGAGGAGGTTAATGGGTCTGAAGGGAGCACAAGGGGAGGGAATGGTGCAGAAATGGACACAAGTCCCTTTACACGAGAAAGGGTCCTGAAGGAACTGGAAGTAATAAGAGTTGATAAAGCAATGAGGCTAGATAGGGTGCACCCCAGGGTCCCTAAGGAACTAAGAGAGGTGGTGGCTGAACCTCTGGCAATCCTGTTTAGCCGATCACTGGAAACACAGGAGGTACCCAAAGACTGGAGGATAGCAGATGTAGTGCCCTTATACAAAAGTGGGAACTACAGACCAGTCAGCCTCACCTTGGTAGTGGGGAAGATCATGGAAGCACTACTGAAGGAGAGATTGGTGGAACATCTGGTTGTCAATGGACTACAGGACCCAAGGCAGCATGGTTTCACCAGGGGGAGGTTATGTCAGACCAACCTCATTGAATTTTTTGACTGGGTGTCTAGGGAGGTGGATCGGGGAGGGCAGTGGACATGGCCTATCTGGACTTCAGCAAGGCCTTTGACACTGTGCCACATAGAAGACTATTACACAAACTGGGGAATATGGGTGTGGGCAGGACAGTAGTGTGGTGGGTAGGCAACTGGCTGGGCGGCCGGACATAAAGGGTGGTGGTAAATGGCTGTCACTCCACAGAGGGAAGAGTGACCAGTGGGGTACCACAGGGATCAGTGCTGGGACCGGTCCTATTAAACATCTTAATCAGTGACATTGCGCAGGACCTAGAGGGCAGAATTTCCCTGTTTGCTGATGACACAATATGGGGCACAAAAACCCTGGCACAATATATCAGTTGGTGGGGAGGATATAGCATGCACCAAGCGGAAAAGGGATCTTGGGGTTATCATCTCTGATGACCTCAAGGCAGGGAAACAGTGCGACAAGGCAGCAGGTAAAGCAAATAGGATGCTGGGATGCATAGGCGGGGCATCACCAGCAGGAAAAGGGAGGTCATAATTCCACTATACAAGACACTAGTGAGGTCCCACCTGGAGTACAGTGTACAGTTCTGGAGACCTTATCTACATAAGGACATAGCCAGGGTAGAGAAGGTTCAGAGGAGGGCAACAAAGATGGTACATGGATTGCATTACAAGTCCTGTGAGGACAGGTCGAAGGACTTGAATATGTACTCCCTGGAGGAGAAGAGAGAGAGAAAGGGGATATGATAGAGACATATAAGTATCTTACAGGGAGGAATAGGGTGCAGGAATACACTATTATTAAGCGAAAAAGATGTTCCAGGACTAGTGGGCATGGGATGAAGTTAGAGGGAGGACGATTCAGAAAAAACATGAGGAAGAATGTCTTCACAGAACAAGTGGTGGACAAGTGGAACACCCTGCCAGAGGAAGTTGTGGGGGCTGAAACAATCACAGGATTTAAGAATGCATGGGATAGACATAAAGGAATTCTGGAGGTCAGAGGTAAGTGGCAATAGACTTCTAGGAAAACACAAAGTGAACTTACAAGCTCAAACTGGCAGACTGGGTGGGCCGTAGGCCCTTATCTGCTGACACTGTCTATGTATCTATGTGACCCTGCGGCCTCCAGTACAATCTTATGTCCACTGTGACCCACATGGCCTCAGGCACAATCTTATGTCCACTATGACCAATGC
The DNA here is from genome assembly GCA_016271365.2 of Neoceratodus forsteri. NCBI lineage: Eukaryota > Metazoa > Chordata > Ceratodontiformes > Ceratodontidae > Neoceratodus > Neoceratodus forsteri. The sequence goes on from CM057458.1 coordinate 7,891,158, forward strand.
TGCTTTCAGCACAATCTCCTGTCCATTGTGATCAATGCTCTGCTGTGACCAATCCTGCCTCCAGCACAATCTTCTGTCCACTATGATCAATGCTGCCTCTGGCACAATCTTATACCCACTGTGACCCAAACGGCTTCCAGCACAATCTTATGTCCACTGTAACCCAAACAGCCACTGGCACAATTTTATCTCCAGTGTGACCCACACGCAGTCACACACAACCTTATGTCCACTGTGAGCCACAGAACCTGCTACACAACTTTATGTCCACTATGACTCACAAGACCTTAGGACAATCTTATGTCCACTATGATTCTCAAGGCCTTAGGACAATCTTATGTCCACTGTGACTTACATGGCCTCAAGCACAACCTTATGTCCACTGTGACCCACTCGGCCTCCAGCACAATCTTACGTCCACTGTGACCCAAATGGCCACAGGCACAATCTTATGTCCACTGTGACCCAAATAGCCTCAGTCACAGTTTTATGTCCACTGTGACCCAAACAACCTCCAGCACACTCCTGTCCACTGTGACCCAGATGGCCCCAGGCACAATCTTATGGCCCCTATGACTCACACGGCCTCAGGCACAATCTTATGACAACTGTGACCCAAACAGCTTCAGGCACAATCTTATGTCCACTGTGACCCAAATGGCCTCCAGCACACTCCTGTCTGCTGTGACCGACAGAGTTTTTGGCACAATCTTATGTTCACTGTGATCCAAACAGCCTCAGCCACAATCATATGTCCACTGTGACCCCCACCCCCATGGCCTCCAAGAAAATATATGCCCATTGTGACCTCTGTGGCCTCTGGCACAATCTTATGTCCACTGTGACCCTGCGGCCACCAGTACAATATTATGTCCACTGGGAACCTATGACCTCCAGCACAATCTGATGTCCACTTTGACCCTTGCTACCACCAGCACAATCTTTAATCCATCGTGACCCACACGGCCTCCACCATGTCTTATGTCCACTATGACTCCATGGCTTCCAGTGCAATCTTATGTCCACTGTGACTCACATGGCTTCCAGCACAATTTTATGTTCACTGTGACCCCGATGGCTGCCAGCACAATCTTATGTCCCTTGTGACCAACATGACCTCAGGCACTATCTTATGTCCACTGTGACCCACACTGCCTGCAGCCCACTCTTATGTCCACTGTAATCCAAAAGGCCTCCAGCACAATCTTATGACCCCTGGGACCAACATGGCCTCAGGCACTATCTTATGTCCTCTGTGACCCACACTGCCTCCGGCCCACTCTTATGTCCACTGTGACCCAAACTGCCTCTGGCACACTCTCATGTCCACTCTGACCCACATTCACTCCAGCATAATCTTTTTTCCATAGGCACTTTATGCTTTCCCCCCTTTTTTCCCTGAGAGTCCTGGGACCCGGCAGACTCAGCCGTGCGTGGCGTGGAGGCGCACACGTACTCCGGGTGCCAGCTCAGCCCCTTCTGCCCGACCACTGGCTATCACTGGGCCCCCCGTAGCACGAACTGCCATCCAGCCTCCACTCGGTGGCAGCCAAGGGCAGGGGAAATGCCTCATCCTTCCCCGTGAGAGCCGCCTCGCGGCAGCTCAATCCTGCTCCTCCCCCTGCCAACCCCCAACAACCTGGGCTCGTTTCCGAAACTGGGTCGCCAGAGTGGTGCGAGGTGTGGCGTCCAACGCCTCAACCCTCAGTGCCACTGGGCCGGCTATCTCCAGCACAATCTTATTTCCACTTTGACCCACACAGCCTCCAGCACAATCTTACTCCACTGTGAGCCCAGCAGCCTTTAGCGCAATCTTATGTGTCCATTGAGCTCACTGCAGCCATTACAAATAAAATGCAAGTAGCACATTTTTACTTTTAACAATATGGGAGAATAAACCACAAGTAAAAAATACAACAGAAATATGTTTTAAATGTAAACTGAACAGAGATTGATCATACTGGACAGGAAGGTAAAAAAACAGAAACATGGAGGCAAACATTAAGCTCTGATAGTTGCACTCGGAGGCCACCAGAATTTAGGGCTTCAGAACCACCGGGCCTAGTAATCATCCAGTCCAGTACCATTAATTTTGCACGTTACTGTCCCATGGCGTAAAGATGGCCACTCTTGTATTTAGCTTCACTCACAGGTACATGAGGTGGCCACCCTGGTTTCCAGGAGTAGCTGCAGCATGAAGCAGACTTGTTTGCATGCAGATTAGCTTCCTCTGTAAACAACAAATGTAAACGAGTCTCCAGATCCTCAGAATCCCTACTGCGCCCCCCCCCAACAACTCAAGACCTAGTGCTGATACATCATCTTACCTCTGGTGTCATTCTCCACCTCTGTCCTCCAGCGGTGTAAACAGCCCTCCAGCACTGTCAGCTCCTCCTCTGTGATGTGTCTTGGCGCAGGATGCATTGGTAAATCAGGAGGAATCCGTGACTGTGTGAAGGGTTTGTGAATTATGGACCTTTGTTGCACGGGGGCTGTAGTGGGTGGATCGGAGGAGGAGGCGGAGGAAGACCCTTGTTCTGTTGTGCTATAGTTAAACAATATAAATAACAGTTAAGATAAGGTTGTAAAACTGCTGCATTCTTAGAGAAAGAGCTGTGAGCATAGCACTGAGACATATACTGCAGATCTGGAACAGAAATTACATCCAAGGCAAAAGCACCGCACTCACTTCATTTAGTGTGCGAGACTGCAACAATTTGCCATGCATCCCTGTTACAGTATGTTCGTTTTACTCCTTTTGCATGGGTATCATTTAGGATTTAGCAGCTTAAGGGATTGAGTGATATTCCTGGGAAAAGTCAAGGTGTTTATCAAAGACAGACCAACTGGCTCAGAGGGCAGTTATCATCTTTGCTGTACTGTACTATGGCAGAACCCCTGGACAGTTAAAGGGCTAAGTGCCTTTTCATGTCAGGAAGCTGCTAGCTAACCACTCATTCCTACTGAGATAGACAGGACTCTGGACAAAAAGCAGATGTATTTGTATATACAAAGTTCTGAGGTCCAGATCAGACCAGTCCCAAGAGGATCAGCTCTCAAGACACAAAGAAAATTGCCTGGGAGTGATGTCACAGGATATGTGTGCCTAGAGTGGTGGAGACAGTGGGGTCCCTCAGGGCTTGGTGCTGGGACTGGTGTTGTTCAATGCCTTCATTAATGATATTTGGGATGGCTTTAAGAGCAAGATGTGCCTATTCGCAGATGACACCAAGATCTGTGGGAGGGTGGACACAGTCAAAGGGATATAGGACCTACAGGACGATCCAAATAAGCTTGAGATGTGGACTGCGATTTGGCAGCTTGGCTTCAATGCAATGGTCTGTGATTTGGCAGCTTGGCTTTAATGCAAAGAAATGCAAAGTTATGCGCATTGGAGCCAAGAGTCTCAGGACGGACTACTATCTGGGAGGGACTGGGTATCTGCAACAGACAAGGAGAAGAACCTGGGAGTGATGATCACTAGTGACCTGAAGCACTCCACGCAGTGCAAGAAAGCATAAGCAAAGGCAAATAAAATATTGGGTAGTAGGCAAGAAGAGGTTATACTGCCCTTGTACAGCTTTGCTGATGAGGCAACATATGAGTATAGCGTGCAGTGCTGCTATCCACACCTTACAAAGGACATTAACCTGCTGGAGTCTGTCTAGAGGAGAGCAACGATGATGATCTGGGGCCAGAATGGTAGAGCTTACGAAGAGAGGTTGGGGGCCCTGAACATGTACTACTAAGGGGCGTTCAGAAAATACAAGGAGACTCAGAAGGACGAGGACTGGGCGGTGTACCTAGAGAGACAGAGGGAGGCAGGGAAAGCAGTAGGGAGTGCAAAGGCACAAACATAGGAGAGACTAGCTCAGACGGTAAAGAGGGGGGCAAGACATTTTATAGATACATTAGCGATAGAAGGAGGGCCAAGGGAGGGATTGTAGGGCTCAAAGGGGAAGAAGAGGTGTGGGAAGAGGGTGACCTAGAAAAAGCATCAATACTGAATGAATACTTCTGTTCGGTGTTCACGGTGGAGGGGGAGGGACAGGGACCGCAACTAGGCAGCAAGAACAATAGGGAGAGAGACAGGTGAAGACCAGACCTTTTACAGAAGAGCAAGTCTTGAAGGAACTCACAAAACTGAGGGTTACAAAACGATGGGACCTGATGATATACACCCCAGGATATTAAAGGAATTACAAACGGTGCTAGTAGCACCGCTGGTGGCCCTGTTTAGTGAGTCAGTCAATACAGGGGTGGTTCCAGAGGACTGGAAGGGGGCAAATGTAGTCCCTCTCCACAAGACTAGTAGCAAGGAGGAGGCCGGTCAGCCTCACCTTAGTGGTGGGTAAGATTATGGAGGCGCTGCTTCTGCAAAGCTACAGAACTAAAAAGTAAAGGGGGAGGACAAGAGGCACTCTGGGTCACCTTGGAGACAGGAAATTGGCATCACAATCCGCACAGGGGTTGTATACAGACCCCCATCTCAAGGGGAGGAAACGGACAAGAAAATGATGGAGGACATTCTCAAAATGGCTGAAAAAGGGGAGATACTGTTGATGGGGGACCTGAATATGCCAGTCCCAGGAGCACATGATCTCAACTTCGGTCGAGATCGCCTCCTCGGCCGCCAGCTTCACGGACCTTCCGTATGGCCAGGAGACCAGAGAAGTGGGCTGACGAGGTCGAGATCGCCACCCACTGACCCCTTGTCGCGTTCAGCCCGACGACGCTTTGAAAGGACTCCAGGTCCTTGTCTTCCCTGATGAGGAGACCCAGCCTGCTGGCGTCCCCATTGAGGACCCGGTTCCGGACCCTCTATTTTCACTGACCCCAGTGTCTCCAGATCGACCGAGTAGGTCTCCCCGATCTCAGTCGAGGTCCAGAACACCAAAGAAGAGTCATAAGCACTCTCAAGAAGCGGCGACGCCACAGGTCCTCATCCTCCTCGGACGAGGAGAGGCTTTGACGGAAACTCCATCGAAGCTATGAAGACCTCATGTGGCAGCAGCTGATTTTGTCTGGGCAAAAGCCGGCTCCGCTGCCTACCCCAGCCATTACATGACTTTCGCTTCCCAGGCCAAAGCCGACCCCTCCGGAACCGGAGCCTTCGGTTCCTCCGCGCCCAGGGCCAGCCCGTATCCTGGCTCGGCCTATCTCGGTCTCTCCACTGATTAGGGTGGAACCACTACAAAAGCAGCCTGAGGAAGGGGCTCCCTCAAAAGAGAACCGACAAGACACCGGGCTTCCCCGGCGTCTGTCGATTACCATCACCCCGGATCGCCCTCGGCGTATCGAGGGTGACTTAGGCGGCAGACCGTTATACCATGATTCTTCGGACTCAGACATCACTGGATTACACTCACATCCCGGAGATGATGAGCCGCCCGTGACAGGTTTGGAGGAAGGTCCTTCCTCCGCCTCATCTCTGAATCTACTGGAATGCCCATGGAGTCCATCCGAAAGAAGGCGGAGTACCCTCTCACCGATATCCTCAAGAGAGGAGATACACCGACGGAGGCCTTTCTGGTGGCCAAGGCCATTTTTGGCCCAGCCCGTCAACTTTGGCAGCGTCCTGCTTCCTGCCCAGCACCGTCTGCCCGCATGGCCCGCAAGTATGCGGTGCCCATGGGGTCCCTTGCAGGGTTCACAGAGCACCCTTTGGCCGAGAGCCTGGTGACTGCCTCTGTGTTCAGGCGTACTGGGAGTTCAGCCGACACTGATCGACCCCCAGACAAGGAGTCCAAAAATATGGACCACTCTGCCCATAAGGTCTATGCAGCCTCTTCTCTGGGTCTTCATCAGGCCAGCTCAGCTGTCATTATAGCACACTTCTCTCATGCCCTGATCGGGTCATTAGACGAGGTCCTCTCTCATCTCCTAGAGGACATGCAGACTACGGTCAAGCAAGTCCGGGACCAGGGTCGTGCTGTCGCAAAACAGCAGCTCCAGACGGCCTTGGATATAGGAGATTCTTGTGCCCGTTCTCTTGAGGCTGCAGTGGCCACTCGCTACAGGACTTGGCTGAGGCTTTCCTCCTTCCCGGCGGATACTCAGCATAAGCTGACTGATGTGCCCTTCCTAGGCACCGACTTGTTTGGTCCCGGAGTGGCCGGTCACCTTCAGCGTATAGAGCAGTCCAATGTCACCTTGGATGCTACTTCTGCTAAGGGTTCTTCGGGCAAGAACCAGCAGAGGAGAAAGAAGAAGCCATTTCGGCATTCTTCCCCTGCGGTCAGGCAGCCCTCCTACCAAGGAGGTCAGCAGCAACAGCAGCAGCAAGCTCAAGTTTGGCACCCACGTCCCAAGCAGGGTCCTCAGCAGCCCCGTACAAGAGGCCGAGGCGCAGGTCCAGGAGCCTCCTCCTCCTCCTCTAAGCCTGCTCAGTGACGGGTTGGGGGTTGCCACCCCTACAACCGTCACGCCAGCTCTGGGTCCTCCCGTGGGGGGGTTGGCTCTGTCACTTTCTTTCCGCCTGGTCCGATATCACTTCGGACAGGTGGGGTCTCAAAGTGGTCGGTCAGGGACTGCCTCTAGAGTTCGAGCAGTACCCTCCCAGCCGAGCCCGTGCCCCTCGGGAGGAAAGGATCTCAGCTTGCACTCAGTCTGCTCTTCGAGACGACATAGCTCAGCTCCTCTGCAAGGAGGCAGTAGCTCCAGTGCAGGATCCTCCTACAGACCCAGGCTTCGTGTCCAGGTACTTCCTGGTGCCCAAGCAGACGGGGGGTTGGCACCCCATCCTAGATCTCCACGACCAGAATCAATATATCAGGTCCCGCACTTTCCGGATGGTAACTCTAAACCAGATCATACCATCCCTGGAGTGAAACATGTGGTTCTGTTCACTGGATCTACAGGACGCGTTCTTTCACGTCCCAATCCGTCCATCCCATCAGCGGTTCCTCCGCTTCAGGGTCGAGGGGACCCTGTACGAGTTCCAAGCCTTGCCGTTCAGCTTGTCATTGGCCCCACGGGTCTTCACCAAGTGCATTGCAGTGGTGGCAGCCCACCTTCGGCGTCGAGGAGTCCAAATATTTTTTATTTTATTTGGAATTCGGAATCACCTTTGAGTCATAGACCTATTTACAAAGGATCCACGTCACAGAGATAAGAATACAGACTGACAAAACTAACAATAGATCAGTGAGTAACGTTCAAATAAATATACAGTGAGCAGTAGGCAAACATTCAGTTACAATGAGCAGTAAAAAGCATTCAGATACTAGGAATTGCTTAGTGAATGTCATTACATGACAGGTAGTACAGTTTGGAAACAATTTCTGACATTGACTGCTTAGGCTGAGAAGCAGGCGGGGGAGGGGGGGTAAACTCAGGCCAGGGGCCATCGTCAAGGCTCTCATCAGATCATGAGCAGTCGCAGGCACTTGAGGACAGGAGATATTCCCTAAGGTGGGTTTTGAAAGGCCCAAGTCTAGGTTCATTTGCCAAGGGGCCAGGTAGACTATTCATCCGCCGAGGGCCCTATAGTTAAAGGATCTTTGGAATAGGGAGGTCCGGCAGCCAGGCGCTGAGAAGAGGGGCTTCTCAGAGCTACGAGTGTGATGCACCTTGGGTTCAGGGTTGACTAAAGGGGCTTTTCCAGAGGAGGAGAGACCAAGGGCAATTTTTTTTAGCCAAGAGGCAGGTGTGGAACCGGATTCTGTTTTCGAGGTTTAGCCAGCCGGTATCATTATAAAGTACGCAGGTGTGCGTGAGCCAGTCGCATCCCAGGACGAGGTGGCAGGCTTTATTTAGGGAGCAACGGAGACTATCTAGGACAATGGTATTTGCTGCTCCGTATATCAGTAAGCCGTAATCCAACAGCGAGAGAACAGAGGAGGAGACAGCAAGCCTGAGGGCGTCCGAGGTGAGACAGTGCTTGAAGCGATATAACAGTCCCAACCTGACATTTAAGGACTTGGATAGGTGGCAGATATGAAGGTGGACGTTAAGTGCAGGGTCCAAAGTGATGCCCAGGTATTTAAAGGAGCACACTTGCTCCCGGGGGGGTCTGGTTTGCAGTTAGAACTAGAGGGCAATGTTGCTTTCTTGCATTCTGCGGATGGGAGAACAGCATAAATTTGGTTTTAGAATAGTTAATAGTAAGTCGCTGAGCGGCAAACCAGTTCTCAGCATAGCTGAAGGCGGCCTGGAGAGAGCAGTGGAGTTGGAAGGGGTCAGGATTGGAGAAGAAGAGGACAGCGTCATCCGCATACAGTAAAAGATTGCTGGGGCAGGACATGGGGAAGGAGTTGAGGAATAGGCTGAAAGGCAGCGGACCGAGAATGGAACCCTGGGGAATGCCTGAGAGGACAGGCAAACTTTTGGATAAGGTGTTCCCTATTTTGACCTGCTGGGACCGGTTCATGAGGTAGTCCGTAAACCAGCCCATCGCATCCCGGGAGAAGCCCAGGTTGGTCAAGGTAGTTAGCAGGAGGGAGTGGTATATGGTGTCAAACCCTTATCTCGATGATTGGCTCTTGGCAGGTTCCTCCCTTCAGGAGGTGGAGAGGTCCAGGTATCTGGCTCTCCGACACTGCTCCCAACTCGGACTCTTGATCAACAAGGCCAAGTCGGAACTCATGCCCTCTCAGGTGATGGGCTTCATCGGGGCAGAGCTCAACACTTGTCAAGCCAGAGCTCGGCTCCCAGCGGACAGGGTGGAGGTTCTCTCCTCCTTTGCCCGATCATTTCTGGTTGGGCACCTTCACCCTGCCCGGGAATTTCTGCGCCTTCTGGGTTACATGGCGGCGTGCACCTCTGTGGTCCATTGGGCCAGGTGGCACATGCGCTCCCTCCAATGGGAGCTAGCCGCCCAGTGGACTTAGCGCCACGGTCATTTCGACCAGCTGATCACTGTAACCCAGAAGATGTGGGACGCTCTTCAATGGTGGACCACCCCAGACCGGTTGCAGGAAGGGATCCCGTTGTCTGCACCGAGCCGACGGTCATCCTTACGACCGATGCCTCTCTCATGGGCTGGGGAGCCCACATGGGGGACAACAGGCCCCACGGGTTCTGGACCCCCGAGGTGTCCCGATTCCACATCAACCTGTTGGTGCTCAGAGCAGTCAGACTGGCGCTGTCAGCTTTCGATCCTCAGTTCCGGGGTCAAGTGGTTCAAGTCCAGACGGACAATACCACGACCATGTACTACCTCAACAAGCAGGACGGCACACACGCCCGTCTGCTGTGCAAGGAGGTGCTCTGCATCTGGACCCCCATAGGCCAGTTGGAGGCGAATCTTCTAGCCATCCATGTGGCAGGAGTCTCGAACCAACTGGCGAATGCTCTCAGTCACATAGGCCAGACATCCCACGAGTGGTCTCTCCACCCAGAGGTAGCTTACAGTCTGTTCTCTCGTTGGGGCAAACCGTTGATGAACCTGTTTGCCTCCAGGGAAAACACCAAGCTGAGGCTGTATCATGCCGGCCCCCCTCAGCAGGGCACGCTGCAGAGGGATGCCTTCTCGAGGCCATGGACCCCAGGCCTCCTCTGCGCCTTCCCACCATTTCCTTTGATCCACAAATGGTTACTCAAGGTGAGGAGGGACAGGGCAGCGAATGTGATCCTGGTAGCCCCAGATTGGCTGCGCCAGTTCTGGTATCCAGATCTCCTCAGCCTCAGCTGCAGGCTCCCGGAGTGGCTTTTTACACACCCGGACCTGATATCATTGAACCAGGGGAAGGTACTCCATCCGGACCTTCAATCCCTGCACCTCACAGCCTGGTACCTGAGTGGCTAGCGTTCCAGGCTTTGGGTCTTTCCGACGATGTCTACACCGTGGTGGAGGCATCGAGAAAGGAATCAACCAGGAAATGTTACGCCTTCAAATGGAAAAGATTTTCCATTTGGTGTCAGGGTAAGAGTCTGGACCCCTTATCCCGTTCTGTAGCTAAAATTCTCGACTACCTTTGGTCTCTCTCCAAAGGGGGTCTATGGTCATCAACTCTTACAGTGCACCTAGCAGCCATTTCTGCTTACCGGGCATGGGCCGGTCAGCCAACATTGGCGCAGGAGACAGTGGTCGGGCGGTTCTTCAAAGGCCTGGACCACATATCTCCTCTGGTGCGTGAACCTCCACCTCTGTGGGATCTACTGCTGGTTTTGGCAAAGCTCATGGGCAAGCCATTCGAACCAATGCACAAGTGTGAGTTGTCAGACTTGTCGTGGAAGATGGCCTTCCTGGTGGCTATCACATCTGCCCGAAGGACAGGGGAGCTCCAGGTGCTTTCGGTGGACTCCCCTTATCTGGTCTTTCACAGGGACAAAGTTGTCCTATGCCCCCATCTGAAGTTCCTTCTGAAGGTGGTGTCAGAGTTTCACCTTAACGAGGTGTTGACTCTGCCGGTATACTACCCTAACTACTCCTTGGATGCCGAGTACAGGCTCCATACTCTGGATCTGAGACATGTTCTCTCCAGTTATAAGGAGAGAATGGCAGAAATTCGTGGAGAGGTTTGCCAGCTGTTTTTCACCTACGCTGAAGCCGCTTCTGGCAGACCTGTAGCCAAACAGACCATAGCAAGATGGATTATACCATGCATAGGTCTGTGTTATGAGTTGGTGGGCAAGGAGCCTCCCAGAGGGATAAGAGCTCATTCTACCTGCCATACTGCTGCTTCGGTGGCTGCTTCCAGGGACATCCTTATCCGGGAAATCTGTTGGGCTGCTACCTGGAAGTCAGCAAACATCCTCATTACCCACTACCACATCGACCTTGAGTCACACCGGGATGCTGGTTTTGGGGCCTCGGTTCTCCAATCTTTATCTCCTAAATATGGGGTGTGCGCCTTGCCTCCCTCCTCCCAGAGAACTGCTTGGAGTCTGCGAAAGAGTGTGGATGAACAACATATCCACGCTTCTAGAAGAACAGGTTACTCACCTGTAACAGTAGTTCTAGGAGTGGTATATGTTGTTCATCCACTCGCACCCACCCGACCTCCCGGCCAGGCGCATACCTTGCTTCCAGTGGGCTAAGATCTGGCATCGTAGGGTGGAGCCAAGTATATACCACGGGTGGGTGGGAGCCAACTTGAAGACTTCGGCAAGATTTAAAGGGAAAGGGACATGCCAAACAGTGTGGATGAACAACATATACCACTCCCAGAACTACTGTTACAGGTGAGTAACCTGTTCTTGTCTATGCTGGAATAGCATTCTAGAAATAAAGTTTGGTTTGGTACGTAAGAAGTTACTGTAACAGTAGATCTTCGAGACAATCTCTTGCAGCAGGTCACACCTTAGAAACTATAACCGACAGGCACCAGGAACATATGGAAACATTTTTCCAAGCAGGCTATCTGGGGCCACCCATGGTGACATCACCATGTCGACGTCCCCCTATATAGCCGTGGGAGACCCCATGCCCTCCTCTGTTCCCAACCGAAGACCATCCAACAAGGACACACTCCCAAGGGAACCAAGGCAGAGCCAGAGAGCCCCACCAGAAGGAGTATGGGAAACACAAGGTTTACCATCTTGGAGAGGAGAAGCAGGAGAAGAGAACTCAGAGTTAAGAGGGAAGGAGGGAGGGAAGGTATGATCTGCTGCAAGAGATTCTCTCGAAGATCTACTGTTACAGTCAGTTCTTACATAACTGTTCTATCTTCTTTGAGGATATCTGTTGCAGCAGGTCACACCTTAGGAACGAGTCCCAAGCAGTACTGCAGAGGAGACCAGTATGGGAGGCTGGAAAATGGAATCTAGGAGAGGAGGCCCTGTAACACAGCGAGGCCGAAATTTGCCTTCCTCCTACAGGCGATGTCCAGACTGTAGTGCTTTGTGAAAGTATGCACAGTACGCCAAGTGGCAGCAGCACAGATCTCCACTGCTGAGGCGACCCTGAAACGCGCAACAGAAGCGGCCATGCCTCTTGTACAGTGGCCCTTAACCACCTCAGGAAGTACTTTACTGTACTTCCTATAACAGAAAATAATACAGTTGGCCAACCATTTGGACAGACACCGTTTCGAAACTGGAGCACCCTCTTTCCAAGGGGCAAAGGAAACAAAAAGCTGTGAGGACTTCCTGCAGTCCTTTGTGCAATGAACATAATATCCTGAGTATTACATGTACGTCCAAAGTATGGAGCAATGTTTCCCCTGGATTGGCACAGGAACATATAAAATTGCCAGCAGATACAGGCCTTATGGTTTATCCAGTCTGCTTGGGTGTACAGCACATCATTTCTTAGACTGCAGCAGCCCTTCCCACCCTCACCTCCTCCCTCCCCACCCTGCCCCTCCGGTATGTACTTTCCCTTGAATCTATCCCATCCCCTCTTGAAGCTCCCCACAGTCTGCAATGATACGGATTCCTCAGGCAGTGCATTCCCCCTGCCACCACCCTTTCAGTGAAGTAGTGTCTCCTCATTTCCTTTCTGAATCTGCCCCCCTTCAACTTCAGGGAGTGCCCTCTGGTATCTCTTCTGCTCCAGAGAGTGAACCCACCGCTAGAGCCTACTTTGTTCATCCCCTTCATGTACCTGAAGGTCTCGATCATGTCCCCTTTCACTCTTCTATCCTCCAGGGTACAAATGTTGATTTCTCTTAGTCTCACCTCGCAAGGCCTATCTCCCAACCCCAGGATCATCTTTGTTGCTCTTCGTTGCACAGCCTCTAGTAGTTTGATGTCCCTTTTCAAGTAAGGGTGCCAGAACTGCACGCAGCACTCCAAGTACGGCCTCACCAGGGACCTACACAGGGACAATATGACTTCGCTACTTCTGGATGTAATCCCCCTTGCTATGCACCCCAGCATCCTGTTTGCCTTTGCCGCTGCCTTCCTACACTGAGCCAAGTGGTTCATTTCCCCGGTCACCAGCACCCCAGATCCTTCTCCTCGCTGGATGTGGACAGTTTGACACCATCCAACCAGTAACAGTATCCTGGGTTCCTGGCACCAAGATGCATCACTTTGCACTTCCTGGCATTGAATACAAGCTGCCAGGTGTGCGACCACTCCTCTAGTTTTGCCAAATCTTCCTGAAGTAAACTGCCACACTCCACCCCACCCACCTCAGCACAGATCTAGGTGTCATCAGCGAAGAGGCTGATCTTATTCTTGATCCCAACTGCAATGTCTGCAATGAAAATGTTAAACAGGACTGGTCTCAGTACTGAGCCCTGTGGGACACCACTTGTCACTGCCCTGGGCTCTGATGCCTCACCCCCCACCACTACCCTCTGCTGCCTCTCCCCCAGTCAGTTTTCAACCCATCTGGCCAGTTTGCACCCTACTCCTAGACTCTTCAACTTGCAGGTCAACCTACCGTGTGGCATGGAATCGAAGGCCTTGCTGAAATCCAGGTAGAGTACAGCCACCACATGGCCCCTGTCCACTGCCCTCGTGACCCCGTCAAAAAAGTCAACCAAGTTTGTCTGACAGGATCTGCCTGAGACAAACCCATGCTGCTGGTCGTCCTGTAGATCATTAGACTCAAGAAATTGCACCAGCCTATCTGTGAGGATAGACTCCATCAGTTTACCTACAACTGTGGTAAGGCTCACCGGTCTGTAGTTCCCCGGTTGTCCTTGGGCCCACTCTTATGGAGCGATATCCTGTGCACCTCTCTCCAGTCCCTGAGCACACATCCCGTATTTAGCGAGGTACTGAACAGGTCTGCCAATGGCCCTGCCAGGACCTCTGCCAGCTCCCTCAGCACCCTGGGATGAACTCCATCTGGCCCAGATGCCTTGTCCACCCTCAGGGACCTAAGGCCCTCCAGCATACTTTCCACTGTGATAACCCAATCTGTAGTTGTCTCACCCCCCTTCCTGCTCCCCCTTTCCCTTCAGGTACTGGCCCATCCTTCTCCCTTGTGAACACTGAACAGAAGTACTTGGTAAGTTCTTCTGCCATCTCTGCCCCCTTATCTACCCACCCACTGCCCTTCCTGATCCTAACTATTTGATCCTTGCTCTTCCTCTTTTCCCTGATATACCTGAAGAAATCCTTTTCCCCTTCTTTAAACCAGTGCACTAATTTCCTTTCCCTGGCTGCCTTCGCAGCCCTTACTGCTCTGCACACTTCCCTGGCTTTCCTCCCATAATCCTCTTTGTCCTCTGCCCTGTTGATTCCCTTGTAAGTCCAGAAAGCCCTTCTCTAATACCTCACCTTCTCCGTTACCTCCATAGTCATCCAGCTTGGTTGCTTGGCCCTTGATTTCTTTTTGCTGGCTTTTGACACAAGCTTTGGTGGACTCTATCAGTCCTAGTTTTATGATTGCCCATTTCTGTTCTGCGTCCATGTCAGGGTGGATGTTATCTATGTGTGTTTTCAGCAATTGCTCCATCTTGCCAAAGTCTGCCCTTCTGAAGTCCAGGACCTCTGTTTTTGTATTGGCGATCTCCCTATCCGAGTTGATAGAGAACCACACTGTGTGGTGATCGCTACCTGCCAGTGGTTCCTCCACCCATACATCCATGATATGTTCCCCATTCTCCAGCGCCAGGTCAAGAATATTCTCCCCCCTTGCTGGTACTGTTACTCTATGGGTCAGGAAGCCATCCTGTATTGCCTCCAGGAGGATCTGCTCCCTGGCGCATGTGGTAGCTGGGATGCTCCAATCCACCCCTGGTAGATTGAAGTCTCCCACCACCATGGTACTCCCACTGCCACAGAGTCTCCTTAGCTGCTCCACTAGCTCCTTATCCTCATCCTCTTTCTGAGATGGGGGCCTATAAATAAACCCCAATTGGACCCTGGCCCCCTTTGGGGTGTGAAGTTGTATCCAAATGACTGCTGACCAGCCCTCCTCCCTAACACATCCAATCCCTTCCCTTACATAAATGGCTACTCCCCCCCTTTACCATTTTCTCTGTCCCTCCTGAATAATTTAAATCCCAGGATGGCCAAATCCCAGTCGTGGTTATGGGTTACCCACATCTCAGTGATGGCAGCTATGTCCACCTCCCCTTCTGCCATCAATGCCTGCAACTCCACCATCTTGTTCCCCAGGCTCCTTGCATTCAATACCACCCTCCACCCTGAACCTCTCCCAGCTGCCTCCTTACCCACCCCTCCCTCCATCCTAGTCAAATTAGGACCCAACATTGCTGTGGGGGGAGGTCCACTGGACCTCCTCTCCTGATTTAATCCACCTCCATAGCCCACCCCCAGCAAATTTAAAGTATACCTTTCACTGATAAATTCTCTCAGCCTCTGCTTTAACACCCCATAACCCTACTTATTGAGATGTAGCCTGTCCCCTGCATATAGATCTGGGTTCTCCCACATGCTACCCCACTCTCCCACCAATCCATACCCCATGGACTCAAACCATTCACCCAGCCACTTGCTGAAGTCCATGATTCTGCGTTTCCTGTCTGTGCTTGCTTGTGGCACTGGTAGAACTTCTGAGAAAGCTACTGTGCTTCCCCCTCACTGCATAGCTTCCCCACTTCTCTGAAGCTGTCCTGAACCTCCTCTATCTGTCTTCCTTCCAGATCATTCGTTCCCAGATGTACAATCATGTGTGATTCCCCCCCACCTTCTGTACACACCTACCAATACGCTGCCCCACCCTACCTGCTGTCATGCCAAGCATGCACTCCACCCAGATGCTGCTTTTTCTGGCACCCCTTCCCCCTCATCCAACCCCTTTAACGATAGAGTCCTCCAGAATTATGACTTTCTCCTTCTTGGTGTGTTCCCCCTCTTGTTGCTTGACCTTTACCTTCTCTCCAAACTGAACCCTCCCACCCTCCCGTCTCCACCGCTCTGCCTCCTCTGTTCTGTGCCTCAATTTCACCCCCACTAACTATGTCTGGTGTACCGGCTTCCCTATTAAACCTTTTCCCTTATGCCCCCTTCCTTCCCCATGCTTTTTCCACTGCCCTCCACCCTGCCATCCTCCCCTACTGTTCCCTGCCTTCCTTGAGTAGCGTGTCCCCCCACCCAAGATTCTTTCCTCACCCTTGCTGCCTACTGCTACCTCCTTCACTACACTTTCTTGCACCTTTGTCCCTGTTTTTACTTCCTTACCACTTTCCTGCTGCCCCTTGCCACTAGGGCTATTTGTCTGCAGCTAGCGCCTGCATCTTCTGTGTTGAATCCTTTTTCTTTGGTAGTAACCTCCCCCTTAACGGTCTCAGAGACTTCACTACCCGCTCCCTCCTGCTTCACCCAGCTATCTTTAACATTGATTTTATTTGTGTTGGTACTCCCCTTTACCTCATTGTTCTCAGCCCCCCTTCCCTGGGTCTTATAACCTTGCACTGGCATTTTTGCAGCCTTGTCCCCTTGACTAATCCAACTCTTGTCTCCACGTCCTGCATGTGACTGCACCCGACTGTGCAGCCTACCTCCTGCTTCACCAGGAATTTCCTTTTACCAGCCTGCTGTTGGCAGCATTGTGTGTCTCAACGGGTTCCTCTCACGCCCACACTCTACCCTGGTCTGTCCTCCCCATGCCGCCAGTTCCCTCCACAGCCATCCAATCTCTTCCCTCAGTTGACTGATCTGCTGGCACACCATGCAGCCCTCAGCCCTCCATGCCACTCCCAGGAATATGGCAGCTCCGCATCCTTGGCAGCATACCACCCTCCCTAGCCCTTGCCCAGGCTGGCTGCCTATCCCCATCCTCCCTTCCCATTGACTGGTCCCTCCCCCACGCTGGCCTCCTCCCATCTATGTTGGTCATGTTTGCTTATCCCTATACAGGATCCTGGGAAACTATGCTACTACTGCTACTGTCTTAGCCATTTCAGACATGTGTTCACAGGTATCCTTAGTCACTCCCTGTACTTCTCTCCCTCATCTATGACCCTCTTCCCTGTTCCACACTCTAGGTCCTGACTGCACCCAACCAACAGTTGAACACTGCTAGCACCTGCTATGCTTGCCTGGTTAACTGTCTCCCCCAGAACATCTTCTCTAACATACCAAACAGCACATCCTTGTGTATGCTGTGATTGTCTCACGGAGTGGTTGCCTTTTACACCAAAGCTATGCCTTTGTCCCCATCCTGTGACTGCAACAATTGGATAGGGACTACATGGGCTGCACCTGGCAGTCTCGTCTGCCAACTGCATGGTAGGTGTCCCTCTATATAAGTGTAGCACTTCTGGGCAGGAGGGATGGGGTGGGTGGGATTGAGCCCCCCGACTCTCCAGAGAGTATCAGCCCTGCTCCTGTCCCTCACTGCTTCCTCCACTTGCAGCTCTCGTCCTCCAGAAGGGAATATACTCCTGCCGGATGAAAGTAAGGACTACCAGGAACTCTTCCCCAGGTACTGAAAGCACACCGCCTTAACCCCTATCATAACTTTGCTCCCTGCTGAACAGGTTTATTTATTTAAGAACATAGGAATTACAACCCTTTGAGTCATAGACTCATTTTCAAAAGCTCCACGTCACAGATACAACAAGAACATTAACAACAGGAAATTAGGACATTTGAGTACAGTAAGGTTACATGCTGGTGATTAGATGCTTATATAAGCGGTAGCTACGCTGGAGTTGCATAACAGGATACAGGTTGGTACAGAGTAAGACAATAATGCAAGCGAGATTGAGAAGAATTAAAAAACAGTCAGGAGACAAGCTGGCATATGACATACATACAGATAAGGACGTTTGCCTATACAGGTTAGCCAAGTAGACGTTGCATCATAGTTTCAGTCACATATACAGGTGCTACCTCCAGGGAGGTACTGTCAGATTCCTATGACAAGCAGTGAGCTCTTTAGCTTATTTAGGTGTACGTTTGGCCAGAGACCTACAGAGGGCGACAGAGCGCAACCTCAGGTGAGGTACTGTCAAGGCCAGGGATGATCTACTGTGAGTGAGCCTGGCCTAGGAGGGCTGGTGGTCACATTGGCAGCTACGTGTGGACCAGACATGGCATTTTACAGCTGCCTTAAAAGGACCTAGATTGGTAATAGAGATAACAGCTGGTGGGGGGGGCATTATACCATGATGGGGCTCGGAAAGGGAAAGATCTTTGGGCTTGAGTGAACTGGACCCTGGGTACCTTCCAGACAGCTTTGGAGGCCGTGCAGGTAGCAATGAGGGGGGGTGACAGCCTGTAGGGAGGCGGCAACCCCTACTGGGGTCAGTCCTAGGGGCATTTTTTTTTGTGAGTAGACAAGTCTGATATTGTAACCGCTCCTCTAGCGAGAGGACATTGGCAAGTGCACAGAGGGTGCAGGTGTGCATACGTTTGTCTGCACCTGAGATAAGCCAGCAGGCTTTAGTGATGGCTAGTTGGATTTGATGAAGCGCTGTGGGGTCAGAGGCCAAATAAATTCCATAGTCCACTAGGGACAAGACTGATGATGTGACTGCCAAGTGTAGAGTTTCAGGTGGTAAGTCTTTATGGCAGTATAAGAGGCCTATTCCGATACTGGCGGCTGAGGCGAGAGTTTTGATGTGCTCATGAAATGAGAGGAAGGCATCAATCGTGACACCCAGGTACTTATAGGCTGTGACCTGGTCCAGTGGGAGGAGTGAATTGGATAGGATTTTCAGGGGGTGATCCCTAGCCCTATTTTGTCGGTGCGCAAAGAACATGGTCTTTGTTTTTCTAATGTTGACAACTAGCCTATGAGCCAGTTTTCAATCTGTTTGAAGGAGTCTTGTAGGGACAGCTGGAGGGAACAGGGGTCAGGGTATGAGGCAAATAGAACTGTGTCATCCGCATATAGGAGAATATTTCCAGAGCAAGAGCTTGGCAGGGCATTTAGATACACGCTGAAGAAGAGTGGACCCAGGATCGATCCTTGAGGTACCCTTGAGCGTACTGGTAGAATGGTTGACAGGGTGCTGTTAATTTTAACACCCTGTGTTCTATTGGCAAGGTAGCTGGTGAACCAGGCGAGGGGACCTTGAGAAACACCGATGTGTTGGAGTGTGGTCAGAAGGAGGGGGTGGGAGAACATGTCAAAAGTCTTAGACTGATCTACGAACATGACCCCAGCAAGGTGCCCTCTGTCCAGGGCGGAGTGTAGAGTGTTGGAGAATTCTGTCAGGGCAGTACTAGTGCTGTGACCTGCACTGAAACCATGCTGTTCCCTACATAACACACTGTGGGTGAGGAGGTACTCAGTGAATTAGTCCACCAGAATTTTTTCAAAAGTTCTGGAGAGTGGTGGGAGAATTGAGATGGGCCGATAATTGTTTGGGGAGGTGCAATCACTGCTCTTCAGAATTGGAGTTATGACTGCAGTTTTCCATGTGGCTGGGAACTGACTCAGGCACAGGGAGCAGTTTAATAGGTCCGTGAGGGGGGATAGAACTGTGTCGAGTACACAGTATAAAATTATCATGTCAAAGTTGTCTTTACTATAGTAGGAGCTGTTAAAGGTTTGGACAGGTAGTTTCTAGCTTCTTTAGGCGTAATGACTCTGAGGTAGAACGGGGGCGGCTGAGGTTTGGCACTGGGGTGGGTGGGATGGGGTCAAAGAAGTTCTTTGGTAGTACCGGCTAAGGTCAGAAAAGGTGGAGTTGAGGCAGTTGGCGATGTAGAGTGGATCTGTGATGATACTGCCATCAATGTTAATTTGGACTATTGTTTAAAAGTAAAACAGAGAACATAACATGAAGTGCACCAAAATATTTCCCTATACCGTCAGTTGCGCTGCAGCAGCTGCTCCTCTGCCACTCTGAGATATGGATTACCGCCACCCGCCGAAGCTCCGCAACCCGCTGCGCTCCCACTCTTCACTCCCCCGTGACTTCACTCACGGCGTGGGCCGTCGCTACACGCACTTAAGGTCCTCGCTCCTTTGTTTGGGCTTCACACCCATTTCTCCCGACTGTGACTGGCTCTCCTCCCACTCCCAACTCTCACGAGAGAATATCAGCCCTGCTCCTGTCCCTCACCGCTTCCTCCACTTGCAATGCTCATCCTCCAGAAGGGAATATATCCCAGCCGGATGAAAGTAAGGACTACGAGGAACTCTTCCCCAGGTACTGAAAGCACATCCCCTTTACCCCTATCACAACTTTGCTCCATGCTGAACAGGTTTTGGACTGCTGTGTAAAAGTAAAACAGAATACAACATGAAGTACACCAAAATACTCCCCTGTACCAATGGTCACGGTGCAGCAGCTGCTCCTCTGCCACTCCACGATTTGGATAACCGCTCCCCGCCACCCGCAGAAGCTCTGTGGCCCGCTGCGCTCCCACTTTTCACTTCCCCATGACTACACTCCACTAACGGAGTGGGCAGTTGCCACATGCACTTAAGGCCCTCGCTCCTTTGTTTGGGTTTTGCGCCCTTTTCTCCCAACTGCGATTGGCTCTCCTCCCACTCCCGACTCTCATGAGAGAGTATCAGCCCTGCTCCTGTCCCTCACCACTTCCTCCACTTGCAGCACTTGTCCTCCAGAACGGAAGATACCCCTGCTGGATGAAAGTAAGGACTACCAGGAACTCTTCCCCAGGTACTGAAAGCAAACACCCTTTACCCCTATCACAACTTTGCCCCATGCTGAACAGGTTTTGGACTGCTGTGTAAAAGTAAAACAGAATACAACATGAAGTACACCAAAATACTCCCCTGTACCGATGGTCACGGTGCAGCAGCTGCTCCTCTGCTACTCCGAGATTCAGATTACTGCTCCCCTCCACAGCTCCGCGGCCCGCTGTGCTCCCACTCTTCACTCCCCCGCGACTACACTCCACGAACCTCCGGATGCTCCGGATAATAAACAGGTAGGTGGATGGTTTGATTCAAAGTAAACTCAGACACCCTCTTTGGCAAAAACTTAGTATTAGTACGCAACGATACCCTGTCTCTGTGGAAAATCAAATAGGACTGCTCACACATGAGCGCCTGAAGCTTGAAAATCCTACGAGCAGAGGTAACAGCAATTAAAAATAACGCTTTCCACGACTGAAAGCATAGCTCTACAGTCACGGCAGGCTCAAAAGTATTCAAAGTTTCTCAAAAACAAAATAGATGGAAGGCTTTAAGTGCAGGATGCCTCTCAGAAAGCTAGGGACTACATCCAGCTGGGCTACTGTATGACCCTCAATGGGCACATGGAAGGATGATACGGCAGACAAGGGCACCTTTAGCGAAGAATACTTCAGGCCAGCATCTAACAAGGACAACAAGTACTTTAGAATCTGGTTCACCGGGCAGGTGAAAGGATCCAGGTGGTGGGAAGCTGTTCACAAGGCAAAGCGCTTCCATTTCATGGAATATGTCGCCCTGGTGGAGGGCCTCCTGGTGGCCACAAGGACGTCAGCCACTTTAGGAGAGACTCCAAGCCTGGCAATGGCTATGTGTTCAGGAGCCAAGCATGTCGGTGAAGAGACCAGCTGTTCGGATGGAGAGTGTGAGAGGGCTGAATAAGGCCCTGTCCCGTTTGTTATGCAGAAAGAGGTTGAAGAAAAGATTACTCACCTTAGTAATGTTGTTTCTTCTAATGGAGTCTTGCTGTATTCTGACAATAGCAGTGAGTCCCAACCTTCGAACTGCCCCGGAGATGAAAGAGTTAACTTTCCATGCCAGGCATGGAACACTGAGCTCAAGCTCGGTTGAGACTCTGTCTGTTGCTGTTTGAACTCAAACCATCAGATCTTTACGAGTTAAACTCACTGAGGTCCTCTGTGGAAGCTGTAAACCTACACTAGCCAACTGGCTACTAACATAATAACACATTTTTGGTCCCAAAACAAAGACTCAAGTCAGGACCCAAAATGAAATAACACAACACCACTCACCCAAGAAGGGTGATAACAAAAGGTGGGGCACCTAATGAGTGTCAACACTACCATTGCCCACCCACATCCCAAAAACAAAGGTTCTGAGAGGGAGGGCGGGGAGGTCAGAATACAGCAGACTCCATTGAAGAAACAACATTACTAAGGTGAGTAATTTTTCTTCAAACAACATGACGTCTTGCTGTATTCTGACAATAACGAACTACAAGCAGTACCTCCATGGAGGAGGACAGAACCTACTTAGGAAATAGGCTCTGCAGCACAGCTGTGCCAAACCGAGCATCACTCCTAGCCTGGATATCCAGGAGTAATGCTTGGTGAAAGTGTGAACTGTTTTCCAGGTAGCTGCTTGACATATTTCTAGAATAGGAATATCCCTGGCAGCAGCCAGGAAGTAGCTATACCTCTGGTAGAGTGAGCCCTCAGGCCTGAGGGTGGAACCTTACCTAATTTTTCATAGCAAAATTGGATGCAAGAGACAATCCACCTGGCAATGGATCTTTTAGTGGCAGGTTTTCCTTTGCCTACTTCACCATAAGTGAGGAACAGTTGGAGGGAGTCACACCTATGACCCTTGGTACGTTCTATATAGTAGCTAAGGGCTCTTTTCACATCAAGACTGTGCAGCCTCCTCTCACCAGAGGAGGAATGGTCAGTGAAGTACACAGGAAGAGACATAGATTGGTTAAGGTTGAAGTCTGAAACCACCTTAGGCAAAAACTTCCTGTTAGTCCTGAGGACCACCTTATCCCTATGGAAGGAAATAAAGTCAGGCTCCACTGACAGGGCTTGCAGCTCACTTATGCGCCTGGCAAAAGTGATGACCACCAGAAATACAGGTCACTCACCTGTAACAGGAGTTCTAGGAATGGTATATGTTGTTCATCCACACTGTCTGGCAGGTATCCTTGCCGCTTTAATTCTTGCCGGAAGGTCTTCAGGCTGGCTCCTCCCACCCACCCGGGTGGTAAAACTCTCGGCTCCGCCCCATGACGCCAGATCTGGCCCGCTGGAAGCTCAGGTTGTGCGTCAAAGCCGGGGAGGTCGGGCGGGTGGGATGAACAACAACATACCGTTCCTAGAACTCCTGTTACAGGTGAGTAACCCATATTTCAGGACATGGATATGTTGTTCATCCACACTGTCTGGCAGACTCCTAGCAGTTCTCCGGGAGGAGGGAGGCAAGGCGCACACCCCAATACTTACTTGGGAAGAGATTGGAGAACTCAGGCCCCAAAACCAGCATCCCGGCGTGACTCGAGGTCGATGTGGTAGTGGGTAATGAAGGTATGTGCAGACTTCCAGGTAGCAGCCCTGCAGATATCCTGGATAGGGACGTCCCTGGAAGCAGCTACCAATGCAGCGGTATGGCGGGTAGAATGAGCTCTTATCCCTCTGGGATGCTCCATGCCCGCCAACCTGTAGCAGAGCTCTATGCAGGAGGTGATCCACCTGCCTATCATCCGCTTTGCTGCAGGTCTGCCAGGTGCGGCTTCAGCGTAGGTGACAAACAACTGGTGAACCTCTCCCGAACTTCAGCCATCCGCTCCTTGTATAGTAGCGGCTCGTCTAAGTCCAAAGTACCAAGCCTATACTCGGCCTCCGGTGTGACTGGGGTAGAACACCGGCAGAGTCAACACCTGGTTAAGGTGAAACTCCGACACCACCTTCGGGAGGAACTTCAGGTGGGGGCGCAGGACAACCTTGTCCCTGTGGAAGACCAGGTAGGGAGGCTCGATGGAAAGCGCCTGGAGCTCTCCCATCCTTCTGGCTGACGTGATAGCCACCAAGAAGGCGGTCTTCCATGACAAGTGTGAAAGATCACACCTGTGCATTGGTTCGAATGGCTTGCCCATGGGCTTGGCCAATACCAGCAGTAGATCCCACGGAGGTGGAGGTTCTCGCACGGAGGAGAAATGTAGTCAAGGCCTTTTGAAAGCGCCCGACCACCTTCTCCTGTGTTACCGACTGCCTGCTGCCCGCGCCCGGTAAGCAGAGATGGCTGCCAGGCGCACCTAAGGGTCACACCAAAGCCCTTGCTGAGAAAGGGACCACAGGTAGTCCAGAATGCTTGCTAAGGGAGCAGTCGAAGGGTCCAAGCCCTTCCTCGACACCAAATGGAAAACCTCTTCCATTTGAAGGCATAGCATTTTCTGGTCGACTCCTTACGGGACGCCTCAACGACGCTGAGGACCTCGTCGAAAAGACCCAAGGCCTGGAACTCTAGCTGCTCAGGAACCAGGCCGTCAGGTGCAGGGATTGAAGGTCCGGATGGAATACCTTCCCCTGACTGACTGAGATCAGGTCCGGGCGGGCTGGAAGCCGCCTCAGGAGCCTGAAGCTGAGACTGAGGAGATCTGGATACCAGAACTGGCGGGGCCAGTCTGGGGCTACCAGAATCCCCTGCGCCTTGTCCCTCCTCGCTTTGAGAAGCACCTTGTGGATCAAGGGAAATGGGGGAAAGGTGTAGAAGAGGCCCGGGGTCCACGGCCTCGAGAAGGCATCCCCCTGCAGCGAGCCCTGCTGAGGGGGGCAGGCATGGAACAGACTCAGCTTCGCATTCTACCCGGAGGCAAACAGGTCCACCTGAGGCGTGCCCCAGTGGGAGAAGAGATCTTGTACTACCTCTGGCAGGAGAGACCACTCGGCTTAGGGCATCGGCCAGGGTGTTGGAGGCTCCTGCCACGTGAATGGCTAGGAGATCAGCCTCCAGGCTGCGCACTAGGGACCAAATGCGGAGAGCTTCCTTGCATAACAGCAGGGAGTGCGTCCCGCCCTGGCGGTTCAGATAGTACGTGGTCGTGGTGTTGTCCGTCTGGACCTGAACCACTTGACCCTGTAGAAACGGAGCAAAGGCGGTGAGAGCTAGATGGACCGCTCGGAGCTCCAGCAGGTTGATGTGGCATCGGGACTCCCGAGGGGACCAGAGGCCGGGCGATCGGTGTTCCCCCAGATGGGCACCCCAACCCATCAGAGATGCGTCGGTCGAGATAGAGACCGTTGGCTTGAGGCGGACGAACGGGATGCCCTCCTGCAGATGAGCTGGAACGGTCCACCACTGGAGAGCATTTCACATCTCCTGGGTCACTGTCACGGGCCGGTCCAACGGATTGCGGCGTTGTGACCATTGGCTGGCCAGTCCCCATTGAAGGGGACGCATGTACCAGCGAGCCCAAATGGACCACGCTGGTGCAGGCCGCCATGAGGCCCAGGAGGCGCAGGAAGTCCCGGGCAGGGCGCAATTGCCCAACCAGAAATGATTGGGCAAAGGAGGAAAGAACCTCGGCCCTGTCCGCCGGGAGCCGTGCTCTGGCTTGCAAAGAGTCGAGCTCTGCCCCGATGAACAGAATCACCTGCTTTGGCACGAGTTCCGACTTGGCCTCGTTGATGAGGAGGCCAGCCTGAGAGCAAACCTGAAGGGCCAGATCTCTGGACCGCTCCACCTCTTGTCTGGAGGGGGCTGCTATCAGCCAATCGTCCAGGTAAGGGTACACCTGGACCCCTCAAGCGGAGGAATCTCTAATGGGACGGACGTATTGGGACGTGAAAGAACGCATCCTGGAGATCCAGGGAGCAGAACCACACGCCTCGTTCCAAGGATTGGATTATCTGAGCCAGAGTGACCATCCTGAAGGTTCGAGACCTTAGGAACTTGTTCAGGTCGTGCAGGTCGAGAATGGGGCGCCAGCCCCCCGTCCGTTTTGGGACCAGGAAGTACCTGGACACAAACCCCGGGTCTGAAGAAGGATCCGCCACCTTCCTGATTACCTCTTTTTTGAGGAGCAGGGCAATATCGGCCCGGCGGGACAACAGCGAGGCTGTGGACCCTGTGGCCCCCCGAGGGCAGCGGCTCGAAAAGGTGGAACCTGCTCGAACTCCAGAGGCAGGCCTTTTCCTACCACCTCCAGCGGTCCGTGGTGATAGCGGACCAGGCGGAAAGGAAGTGGCGGAGCCTTCCCCCCATGGGGGGAACCCAGGGGGGAGTGATGAGGTTGGGGGCGGCACCCCTCAACCCGTCACTGGGCAGGCTTGGAGGAAGAACCGGCCAAGGGACCTCCTGGGCCTTTACCTCCTTGCTTCCTGTTGGAGGAAGCCGTCGGCTTGGGTTTGGGACGCCAAGCGCGATCCTGCTGGCCCTGTTGCTGGTGCTGTTGGGCCGGTCAAGGAGCAGGGACCGAAGGACGAAAGGACTTCTGCTGCTGACGGCGGCCTTTGTCCCTCTGGACGGAGGTGACCGAGTCCAGAGTGGCATTGGACTTTTCGATCCGCTGGAGGTGTCCCTCCACTCCAGGGCCGAAGAGGTCAGTCCCCAAGAAGGGGACGTCCGCCAACTTATGCTGGGTATCGGCCGTGAAAGTGGATATCCCCAGCCACGCCCACGCCGCATGGCCACTGCGGCCGCTACTGACCTGGCACAGGAATCACCTATGTCCAGAGCAGTCTGGAGCTGCTGCTTCGCCACCGCCCTGCCCTGGTCCCGCACCTGGCGGACCGTCGTCTGCAGGTCAGGCAGGAGATGAGGAACGACCTCACCCAGGGAGCCCAAGAGGGCGTGGGAGAAGTGTGCCATCAGCACGGCCGAGCTGGCCTGTCGGAGGCCGAGGGAGGACGCAGCGTACACCTTGCGCCCGGCAAAGTCCAGCTTTTTGGATTCCTTGTCGGGGGGGCTTGTCCACGTCCCGAGCATTACCGGAACGCCGGAAGACACTGTCGGTGACTAACCCCTCCGCGGAGGGGTGTTCTGAGAAATCGGGCAAAGAGCCGGTAGGGACCGCATACTTCCTGGCCATTCTGGCCGAAGGTGCTGGACAGGAAGCAGGCCGCTGCCAAAGCTCCAAGGCTGGGCCGACAATGGCCTCAGCCACGGAAAGGCCTCGTGGGTGAATCCTCGGTCCAGAATCTCCGTCAGGATCCAGGCCCGCTTGGACCGGCTCGAGCTGCATCCCAGTGGACTCGAGATGAGCCAAAGCAGACCCAAGAAGGACGATGGGCTATCGTCCACTGACTGGCCCCCGGAGGACTCCAGATCGCACTGCCTGGAGAACAGGGAGGAATCATCGTCGGATTCCGAAGAGTCTGCGAAGAGCTGCCTCGGCCCTGAGCCACCTCCCACCTGCCGAGGACGGTCGGGAGTGAGGGTGACCAACAACCTGTGGGGCAGGCCATGACCCGACCGAGAACTCTTGGTCGGTGCCCCGGACTTCGGTTGTGGAGGAGGAGGTTCCACCATAATTAGTGGACCAGCTGGTTTCGGCTTAGCAACCGGCCCTGGGGCAGGCAATTCGACTGGAACGAGTGGTTGCTTCGGCCGTTCAGCGACAGCCACTTGATAGCCGGGGTCTTAACCGGGGTCGGCTTAGGCCCGGATAGCAGCAACTGCTGCCACATCAAATCCTCGTAGCACCGGCGCAACTTGCGTCGAAGCCTCTCCTCCGAGGAGGACGACGAGGAACAGCGGCGTCGCCGCTTACTTCTGTGTCGAGACTGTCGATGTCAGCGGGAACGGCTGGATCGAGAAAAGGTCCGAGACCGAGACCGAGACCCCCAGGGGGACCAAGAGTGGGTCTGGGAAGGGGCAGAGGATACCCGCTCTTCCCTCGGCTCGGGAACTTTAGCCGGGGACTGCGGTCCCGAAGGAGCAGGCAGATATGAAAATTACGTACCTACCGTAATTCTTGATCTTCTTGGACGAGTCTCCACCACTCATTCACACTATTGGGATCTGCGCCAGAGGCACTAGGACCCATCGGAGACAAACTTTTTGCTGGGAGTGAACGCACCAGAGATGGCGCGCGAGAGCCTTCTTCATCGGCAATGACTATCTCAACATCGACTCCCCAACCGCCTCAGTACCTTTTTTACCAAGAGGTGCAGCGTAACTAACCTAGAAGGGTAGCCTAACCTAAAAACCGGACATAAGATAGTCCGGACGACCCGTGTAAGAAGGGTCAACAAAGAAGTCTTCAAGGCCTAAAGATTTGAAGGAGTGAAGACCAACAAGAGAGGTGAGCTCGGGGGATGGAGGGTGGGCATGTGAATGAGTGGTGGAGACTCGTCCAAGAAGATCAAGAATTACGGTAGGTACGTAATTTTCATATCTTCCTGGACATAAGTCTCCACCACTCATTCACACTATTGGGAAGTACCGAGCTAATAATCCCCCGAGAGGGCGGCAGGAGAAACCAAGAGCTCACGTTTCTTAAGACAGAAGTCCATTAAGGATGGCTCTGCCAAAGGAAGAATGTCGTCTGGCATGGACATTGAGTGCATAATGCTTAACGAAAGTATGCACTGAGCTCCAGGTGGCTGCACTGCAGATGTCTGAAATGGGCACATTGCGGATTTCCGCTAGGGATGCCGCTACCGCTCTGGTAGAGTGAGCGTAAACTCTACCCTCCAACTTAACCTGCGCCATGGAATAGCAGTGACGAAGGCACGCCACTAGCCATGTTGAGATACATCTAATAGCGACAGGTTGACCCAGCCGGGCCTCACTGAAGGAAACGAACAGTTGCTGGGCTTTACGAAAATCCTTGGTTCTATCTAAGTAGAAACGCAAGGCCCTCTTAACATCCAGAGAATGAAGAAGCTTCCCTTCATTTGGAAGTCCATAAAATAAGAGGGAAGGACCAAAGGTTGGTTAAGATGAAATTCTGACACAACCTTAGGAAGAAATTCAGGATGTACTGAAGGACTACTTTGTCGTTATGGAACACAGTATCACGAGGATCTGTGACCAGGGCATGTATCTCAGAGACCCTACGAGCTGAGGTAATGGCCACTAGGAAGGCAGTCTTCCAGGTGAGGAACTTTAGTTCACAGGTAGCTAGAGGCTCAAAGGGTTTCCGGGTGAGCATGTCTAGCACAAGATTAATGTCCCAGGCTACAACCGGACGTCTTGTAGGGGATCTGGTGTGCAGAATGCCCTGAAAAAATCTCTTAACCATAGGTAACTGAGCCAGTGAAAGAGAAAAAAAACGGCTCATGATACGCTGAAATGGCACTAAGGTGAACCTTAACTGTAGAGTACTGGAGACCTGAATTTGAGAGGTCCAAAAGGTACTCTAAAACTTTATCCGGAGGGCAGGAAAAGGGATTCAAAGAGAACTTTGCACACCAGAGGGAAAAACGCTTCCACTTAGCCGTGTAAGTTTTCCGAGTGGCTGGTTTCCGCGCAGCCAGAAGGATATCCGAAACTCTTCGAGAGACATTGAACCGATTTACTTCTACCTCTTCAGGAGCCAAGCATGAAGGTGAAGAGATCTCAGATTGGGATGGACCATCGGTCCCTGAGTTAAAAGGTTCATCTGCAGGGGAAGTGGTCTCGGAGGAACTGCCAACATACTGTTGAGAAGTGGAAACCACAGTTGTCGAGGCCAAAAGGGAGCAATGAGAATCATCTTGTCTCCCTGAGACTCGAACTTGAGGAGTACTCTCTGAATTAGAGGAAGAGGCGGAAAGGCGGAAAGAAAGTGTTTTGTCCACCGCAGCCTGAACGCATCCTGACAAAAAATGCCAGGCCCTGGATTTCTGGAGCAGAAGAGAGGCAGTTTTGCGTTGAGTGGGGACGCAAAAAGGTCCAGCTCAGAGTTCCCCACTCTTGAATAGTGACTGAACTATGGTGGAGTCGAGACCACTCGTGAGGATCTGTCTCTGTTCTGCTGGGGCGGTCTGCCAAGTCGTTCTGTACACCTGGCAGGTGGGTGCCTGAATTAGAGCCTTGTGCTCCAAGCACCATTCCCAGACCCTCATCGCTTCTCTGCATAAGGGTAAGAATGAGCACCGCCCTGCTTGTTGATGTAATACATCACTGCTTTGTTGTCTGTTTGGAGGAGAATATTCTTGCAACAAAGAATGTCCTTCAAAGCTCGGACCGCATAAAGGATGGCTCTCATTTCTAGGACATCTATGTGAAGCTGAGACTCAAGTTGAGTCCACACACCCTGAGTGTGGAGAGCCTGACAGTGAGCTCCCCACCCCATTAGTGAGGCATCTGTGGTAATGGAGATCTGATGGTCCAGAGGGGCAAAGGGGTATCCTTGCAGGAGATTGTCCTCTTGAGACCACCAGGTGAGAGACCTCCGTAGGGGTTCTGTCACCTTGATGAGATAGGACTGCGGGTGAGTGGTTGGAGACCACTGAGTACTGAGCATCCACTGGGTGGTTCTCATGTGCAGACGGGCCAGAGGTACAGTGAACACTGAGGATGCCATGAGGCCCAGCATCCGTTGCATCGAGAGCGCTGTAACTGACCTGTTCTCTCCGATGTAGCGGGCCATCAGAAGGATATCGTTCCTTCTGTCCTCTGGGAGAAAAGCCTTCGCACAGGATGTGTCCAGAAGGGTCCCTATGAAAAGGAGCCTCTGGGAGGGCTGCAGCTGTGATTTCTTGAGGTTCAGCAGGACTCCCATGGATGTAAGGAGGTGAGAGGCCGTCTCTACGCTGTCCAGAGTCCCTTGCCTGGAAGGACTTGCCAGAAGCCAATCGTCCAGATAAGGGAACACCTGTATTCTGAGTTTTCTGAGGTGCGCTGCGAGAACTGCACAACACTTTGTAAAAACTTGCGGCGCCGAGGATAGCCCAAAGGGCAGGACTTTGAACTGATAATGTTGGCCCAGAGCCACAAACCTCAGGAATCTGTGATGTCTCGGGTGAATGGGAATGTGCTGGTAAGCATCCTGCATGTCTAGGGAAGCTAACCAGTCGTGCTGATGAAGCAAGGGTAACAGAGTTCCTAGAGAAATCATTTTGAATTTCTCCTTGGGGAGAAATTTGTTTAGCTTTCTGAGATCTAGAATGGGCGCATTCCACGAGACTACTGGAACCAGAAAGTAATGAGAGTAGAACCCGTGTTTCGTTGATGCAGCGGCAAGAGTTCTACTGCCCTATTGTTTAGAAGGCCTGAATCTCGGCAGTGAGAAGGTCTGACTGAAGGGCAGACAGCCTGGGCTGCCGTTTGGGAGGACAATCCGGAGGAGTTTCCACAAAATTGGTGAGTACCCCTCGCGGATTATCCGGAGGACCCATTTGTCTGAGGTTATGGACTTCCATTGGCTGTAGAAGTGCATCAGCCGACTACGGAGAGGAAAAGTCCACCTCGGGCGGTTGAAGTGGGACTTGGGCCAGCAATTCATAAAGTAGCGCTGGGCGTTTGGGCCTGAAGCTTTCTGCTCGCCTTCTTTTGAGGTTGGGCAGGTTGGTTTTATGGAAATTACCTCTGCCTCGAAAGGACTGGCCGTTATGAAACTAATGTCTACTGGCATGCCCTCTAGAGGGGCAGGAGGGTCTAGCCAGCAATGGCTGACCTGGTCTTTTGTGTAGCTTCTAGAGCTTGCTCGACCTGAGGACCAAAGATATGCACCATCAAAGGGCAATGCCATTACCTGCTGTTGCGCATCATTGGTGAAGCCTGAAGTGCAGCCAGGAATGGTGGCGGTGCAAATACGGCAGCTGCTGAGCAGAGCCCAGGTGAAGCGTCCATGGCTGCTTTAACCTGTTGGTTGTTAGATTCAATACCCCTGGTAATGGTTTGGAGAAGCTCTGGTTTTGAATCCGAGTCGGAAGCTTCAACCATTTGCTTGAGAGAGTGCCACAGGATATACTAGTACTGAGAAAAATAGCCCTGATAACTGCCAATCGCATACTTAGGGTAGAAGCAGCAAAGACTCTCTTACCTAAGGTGTCTATCTTCAGATTCCTTGTTAATAGGATCGAGCTGTAGTGGTTTGAGGAAGGGCGACCTTATCATTCTCTGCCAGGACTACAATAGGATCCGCAAAAGCTTGGGATGCCAAAATGGGACGATCCTTGGGGGCTGAATATTTTCTATCAATGGATTTAGCCACCGATGAAGAGAGAGCAGGATTATTCCATACCATTTGAGACAGCGTCTCGAAGGAAGGCTGAATCGGAGGAGTCAAATCCGTAGGGATCTCCGGCGTGAAGGTACTGGAGTCTTAGCAATTTCCCAGGATCGATGTCTGTAGTCTGGAGAAAGTGTGGAAATCATATTCTTCAGCAGAGACTTAAAAGACAGGTCCTCGACCACAGGCTCTGCAGCAGTAAAGATCCTGCCGTCCACCTCATCGCCCAGCGAAGGTCTGGGTCAGGCTCAACGTCATCTCTGACAGTCAGGAGGGACTGTATGGACAGGAAAGGGATGAAAGCCAGAAGAGGAAGGAGGAAAGAGACAAAAGAAAGTCTCCGAGGCCCCGCGCCAAGAAGGCGCCACAGGCGCCTGAGCGATGCCGAGGAACCACGCTGGCCCGCCAAGCGGGAGGAAGTGCATGGCCGGAGAGGACAGCGCAGCGGCCGCAAGCTACGCGCGAGCGGCGCAGCGCCAGGGCGACACCGCAAAAGCCACCGCGACACGCGAGGGGCGCGCGCCACAGGCGCCACAGGCGCGGCGCTCAGAGACCAAAAACAGGTTTTGAAGGAAAAGAGCAGGAGCTAAGGGCAGCCGTTGTGGCCACCTGCGCCGAGAAGCCATGTGGGGGGGACACCTAAGCACGGAGTCGACGGCACCGAAGAAGGTACCGCGCAACCAGGAAAGTCCAACTGCCCTACCTGGTCGCCCAGAGGGCCCGAAGGCCCACGAGCGACCGAGCCAGGTAGCCGAACCAACCTCTGAGCCCATTGCTTCATAAGAGAGGCCCACTGATGAAACTGCTCATCTGAAGATCTACCTGCGGGCGGGGTAGGACTCCGATGTCGAAGACTTCAGCAACCAGAAGCCGCTGTTGGCGACTCCGAAGGAGGAGACCGACCACTAGCCCCAATAACCCGGCGTCTGGCGCGAGCGTATCAGAAGGCGACTCGAGTGATGCCTTCTCTTTTAGACCTGCGGGCGAAGAAGAGCTCGAGGCGAGCGGTGCGAGAATGCGACCGTTTGGCTTTATGTTTCTGAGGACCGCCATCCCCAGGCATTGGACTGACCGTTGTCAGACCCCCTTCTGGAGAAAGGCGGACTGGACCCAGCCCGACTGGCTGAACAGCTTTCATCTGAAGTCTCCTACCGTCACCTGACCTGCTCATGGTCGACCTCCGCCAGAGTAGGCTGAGACTTCTTTATCTATTTTATTAAAAATAAGAATAACTTAAGCAATACTGTATCGAGATAATACTACAAAATAATAAAACTGAAAACTATGCTGCTAGTTTGAAGTTTGACTCCCGACAAGCAGCGTCGTCACTGAAGCCTTGCAGCGGCGGAAAAAAGGAACTGAGGCGGTTGGGGAGTCGACGTCCGAGATAGTCATTGCACGCGAAGCTAGGCTCCAGGCGCCGTTCCTCGGGCGGCCCATCTCTGGCGTCGACTCCCCAGCAAAAAGTTTGCTCCCGATGGGTCCTAGTGCCTCTGGCGCAGATCCCAATAGTGTGAATGAGTGGTGGAGACTTATGTCCAGGAAGATCCTCGGATTCCACCGGGGAACCGGTGAAGTAGGGTTGTCGGCTTCTCCAGTCGACAGCCCGTCTAACGGATCGAGAAAAATCTCGACGACGGGAGTCTTGGCAGGCTGGCCTGATGGGGGCACCGTGAAGCCAGCGGCCTCAGCTGCAAACTCGACCGAAGTCGATGGTCCGCTACCCGGGGAGGGGGACCTTCCCCGCTCCCAGGAACGCTGACAGTGGGACTTACCTTTCGACTCTCTTTTCTTGGGCCGAGAAGAATGTCCCGAAGGCCCCTCTCCCTTTGTGGAAAGGGACTGACAAAGCTCCTTGAATGAAGCTGTATAAGAGGAACTAAGAGAGAGCGGGATAAATGCCACGGCCGAGGAAGAAGAAGATGCGGCCTGGGCCGCTTCTTCCTCGAGGGCGATCATCTGCTCGAGCTGCTCAGCCGAGCCAGCCGCCGCGGACACCGCCCAACAAGCCTCTTTGGATTTCACCCCGTGGAAACGCTTCTCGGGGCACCTGAGCTTCAAACGGGCAGCGCGATTGTCCAGAACGTTGGCCGAAAAGGAACGGCACAACTCGCAAGCCTGCGGGTCGTGATCTAGGCCTAAGCAGTAGACGCACGTTTAGTGCGGATCCATCCTGGACATTTTCTGCCCACAGGGGCACCTCCGAAAGCTGGGAACAGATTTGTCCATTGCAGCCACGAGGGAAAAGGAAGACCGAAGTTCAGAAAACTTCAAAATCAATTTCAGGCGAACTGAAGGATTAGGATCCAGTCTCAAACACAGAGTGCTAAGGAGGGAACCTGAGCTTCCAAGCGGTAAGGAAGATCTGGCGTCGTGGGGCGGAGCCGAGAGTTTTACCACCCGGGTGGGTGGGAGGAGCCAGCTTGAAGACCTTCCAGCAAGAATTAAAGCGGCAAGGATAC
This sequence comes from Neoceratodus forsteri, assembly GCA_016271365.2. NCBI lineage: Eukaryota > Metazoa > Chordata > Ceratodontiformes > Ceratodontidae > Neoceratodus > Neoceratodus forsteri. The sequence goes on from CM057458.1 coordinate 7,925,164, forward strand.
CTGCCAGACAGTGTGGATGAACAACATATCCATGTCCCTAGAAACACAGTTTTCCAAGTCAAGTACTTTAGCTCTGCTGAGGACAAGGGCTCAAAAGGGGGTTGCATAAGCTGAGCAATGCAAACGTTAAGATCCCAAGCAGGGGCAGGATCCCTGAATGGAGGATTGGATGAAGCAATCCCTTGAAAAACTTGGAGAAAACAGGGTGAGCTGAAAGAGAGGAGGGCTTACCTGCTGAAATGAAAGCAGAAACAGCTGCCAGATGCACCCTTAGTGTAGCTGGTCTGAGTCCCAAGCTATTGAGATGAACCATGTAGTCAAGTACTGTGGGCAGATCAGCAGACTCTGGGGAAATATGCTTCCCAGAGCACCATAGGGAAAATCTTTTCCACTTGGAATTATAAGTAGTTCTGGTGGAAGGCTTCCTAGAAGCCTTCAGAATATCCATAACACCTTGGGAGAGGTGTAAATCAGCAAACTCTAACTCTTCAAGAGCCAGGCCTTGAGATTGAGAGATTTGAGATTCGGGTACCAAACCCTCCCCTGAGCACAGGTTAACAGGTTGTAATTCCTGGGAAGAGCCAGGGGAAGATGGACTGATAACGATAATAGGAGAGGGTACCAGGGCTGTCTGGCCCAGTCTGGAGCAATCAGGATCACTTTGCATAGTTGAGACCTGATTTTGACTAGCACTTTGAACAGGAGAGGGAAGGGGGGGAAGCATACAGGAACTTCCCTTCCCAATTGAGAACTAAGGCATCCAGGGGGACTGAGCCCAACACTGGAGGCCTGCAGCAAAACAGGGGAAGTTGGTGATTGTCTGGGGCTGCAAAAAGATCTATCTGTGGGGTGCCCCATCTGGAGAATATCACCTCCAAGACCAAGGGATCCAGTGACCATTCGTGATGGCCCTGAGATATCCTGCTAAGAGCATCTGCCAGGACATTGTCCTTGCCTGGGAGGTGTACTGCTGAGAGGGAGGTGTTCAGGGAATAGCCAGGGACCACAACTTCATTGCTTCTGTGCACAAGGCCATAGACCGAGTGCCTCCTTGCTTGCTGATGTACCACATTGTGGTAGTATTGTCTGTTCTGATCTGAATAACTTTGTTCTGAACAGACTTGGAAAAAACTTGAAGTGCTAGAAATATTGCTCTGAGCTCCAACAGATTGATGTGGAGCAGAGATTCCTGAGGGGACCACAACCCCTGGGTGGTCAGGTCGCCCAAGTGAGCCCCCAACCCCAAGAGGGAGGCATCTGTAGTAAGGATTAAAGAGTGAGACTAAGTGACAAAGGGAACTCCTTGTCTCAGATTGTTCAGATCCTGCCACCAGTGCAAGGCCTGGATCAGGGTTCGAGTCACTGGGATCAGTTTGGTCAGAGGGTCCTTTGTCTGAGACCAAAAGGCTCTCAATTGGAACTGAATGTCCCTCATCTGAAATCTTGTTCCTTGTACCACTGCTGTAGAAGCAGCCATGTGCCCCAGGAGCTGCAGAAAATGCCTTGCTGGTCGAGACACCTGTAGGGTGAAAGAGGAGGCCAGAGTGATAAGGGTCTTTGCCCTGTCCAGGGGAAGGAAGGCTCTGGCTCTTTCTGTATCCAGCTCTGCACCTATGAAGGTGAGGAGCTGAACAGGCTCTAGAACTGACTTTGAAAGATTCAGAAGGAAACCTAGAGAGGTGAGCAGTTGCTGGGTTATCTGAAGGTGTAACTTGACCTGGTCTGGGGACTGGCCTACTATGAGCCAGTCGTCTAGGTATGGGAAGATGGCAATCCTTTGCCTTCTTAGAGAAGCAACTACTACTGCCAGGCATTTTGTGAACACCCTTGGAGCAGAGGTTAGTCCGAAGGGCATTGCTCTGAACTAGTAATGGCCTGAGGGCAGCTCGAACCTGAGGTACTTTCGATGGGAGCTTCTGATGAGAATATGGAAATAGGCATCCTTGAGGTCCAGGGACACTAGCTAGTCCCCTGGCATTAGAGAGGGTAGAATTATTCCCAGAGTCACCATTTTGAATTTTTGGCTTTAAAAGGTGCTTGTTTAAATATCTGAGATCCAGGATGGGCCGCCATTCTCCTGTCTTTTTTGGGGTAAGAAAGTACCTGGAGTACAATCCTTTGCCCTGGTGTAGGGGTGGAACCCGTTCCACAGCTCTGACAGCCAGAAGGGAAGAGACCTCTGCTTCTAAGGCAAGTGCCTCTGAGGGATTTGCAGGTGGAAAGGATCTAGTTCTCAGCTTTGGAAATTTTTTGAAGCTGAGAACCAGTCCCTAGCTTACTACTTCCAGGACCCACTTGTCTGATGTTAGAGACTTCCAGTCCTGGACAAAATAAGCCAGCCTGCCCCCTACAGGTGGTAGAGAATCGGCCCTGGCAAACCCATCAGGGTACCTGTTTGGCAGGTGGTTTTTGCTGAAGGGTGGAAGCAGGTCTGCTTGTACCCCTTCTGCCTCTCCCTCTAAAGAACCCCCTCTGAGCATAGGCAGAAGGGGAAGCATGGGCTTGGTAGAAAGGCCTGTGAAAAGGCCTGCCCCTGCCCCTGAGATGCTGCCTCTGAGGAGTGGCCTGCCTTTCCTTGGCCTGGGCACCCCTATAGGTGGTCCTATATTCGTCCATTTTCTTCATGTAATTCTCTGTTTGCTCCCAAACAGAGAATTACCAACAAGGAAAATCCATGGCCTTAGTCTGGGTATCCTGTGACAGGCTAGTATATCTGAGCCAAGCCGTTCTTCGAAGTGCCACAGATATAGCCATGACTCTAGATGACACATCATTGGAGTCCACTGCAGCATGGAATTGCACCTTGGATGCCTCAATACCATCAGCAGCCACCTGCTCCAGCTCCTTGGCAAGCTGGCCAGGGACCTGTTTTGCTAAAGCCATGACAGTGTCCCATTTGGATTTCTGATACCTTGCAGTACAAGCCATATAATTGGCTTGTCTGAGTCCCAAGGATGCTGTCATGTACTGTTTCTTTGCCATGGCATCAATCCTCCTGGAGTCCTTGTCTGGGGGGTGTGAAGCCAAGGGAATATTTGCCTTATCACAGGCTGCAGCCTGCACTACCCCAACATGGCTGCAATGTTGTGTAAGGAACTCCGTATCTGAGCCTGACAATGTATACCTCTTGTCCATTCTTTTATCCACAGGAGGTATGGTGTTAGGAGTCTTTAAAATCTTAAATGTCTGTTTCCCAAAAGATTTGTGTAAGGGAATAGACAGCCTCCTAGACTCTGGGATATCCATCATTTCCACACAGTCAGGCTCCTCCTGGTCATCCACAGCTTCTTCCATAGGAAACTGGAGGGTTTCAGCCACTTTTTTATAAAACATGAAATGGGAGAGGGACTCAGAAAGCCTAGGAGGAGACACTCCTGAAGGTCTGTCTGGGGAGATGTCCGGGTCAATGGGCACATCCAGACTTTCAAAACCACATTCACTTTCCTCATACTCCTCTTCCTCCTCCTCCTCCTCCGGTTCATAAAATTCCTCTAGTTCATACTCTTGAACTGGTGGAACCGGCCAAACCGAGCGCCTCCCTGATGGTGCCGGTTCGGTTGGAACCGGGGAAAGCGACTGCACAATTTTTATCGCTTTGGCTATTTCTTCAGCATTTGGAGAAGAAAGTTTTGGATCCACACCAGCTGATTCTTCCTTTCTTGTTCTCTTAGCTAGAACCGACTCCTCAGAATTGGATCTCCTTTTGCCCGAAGAAGTCTCGCCGTGGTCAGAGGACACTCCTTCTGGTTCGGTTTGAACAGAAGCGGGCTGGCCATCCGGTTCAGCTGACTTTTTGGCCTCCCTTTCCATGAGCCTACCAACTCGTTTTTCTAGGGTAGCTGCAGGAAAATTTTTACAAATCTGGCAGTCTGCATTGAGGTGGTCAAACCCCAGACAATAAACACAGGTGGTGTGGGGATCAGCCTTGGCAAAGACTTCCCCACACACACTGCAGTGTTGAAACCCAGTGGGCCCGGTTTTTCTTTTGGGTTTCTCAGACATTGTGCCAGTCCTAACCAAGCGTACCCTTTTAATGGCAATCTGCCAGGCAAGACCCTCTTATCGGTTCCTGACCGTGTCACGGGTCGTGGAAAAAAACGTAATAAAATCCGTTTTTTTTAGAACCGATAAGAACTGGTAACCACACTCTAAAAGTTCAAATGAAGATTTTTTAGTAACTTGATCGGTTCAAACCGAACCGATGAACCGTTTACAAGTTCCACACAGAAAAGAAATAATATAAACCTATCTAGTACTCACGAATACCACAGACAGAGACTGAACCGACAGGTTGCAGTTTAAATTTGGTCGAAAACCGAGAAAAACGGTACTTTAACCGACAAATTGAACCGAGCAGAAGGAGAAATCTCCGGAGCGACTGTTCAGTGAGGCAGAGTAAAGAATCTGACGGTTTGAGTTCAAACAGCAACAGACTTCGAGCTCAGCGTTCCATGCCTGGCATGGAAAGTTAACTCTTTCATCTCTGGGGCAGTTCGAAGGTTGGGACTCACTGCTATTGTCAGAATACAGCAAGACTTCATGTTGTTTGAATGCAAGGGTCTGTTCTATCCTCTACTTTTCTGTCTCTTGTCTGTCTGGTTGCGCAACCAAATCTTCTTGTGAAACCTAGGAACTGATCACTCCCAACGCTTTTGCAATTCTCCACCTCTCGCTTTCTCTCTGCCTTCCTGTGGCGGAGTTACGCTACACCCTCAGCTGTGACTGATGGACCACTTTTCCATCTCCTTATTTCTAGCAACAGTTAACGCTTTTCTCTTTGCTTTTCTTCTCCTCCCCCACCTAGGTTGGCCACCCAGTGTAGCTCTGTACTGTCCCTATTAAACTTCCTACTAGTTCTCTCTTTTCATTCTTTTTCCATTTCCATCACTCCATTCCCTGGAATGATGCCAAACACCCGGAGAGGTGTTGTGTGAAGTGCATAATTGCGTTTTGTGTACAAAAAGCATGAAGGTTATTTTAAATAGGAATGAATACAGTTAGTAAAGCCTTTTTAAAGAAAAAGGGATTCAGATGTCATATAAAACAATAATAATGTCATGATTAATACAGTTATACAAAATTCTTAAGGTATTTTCATAAAGTCACATTATAAACCTGTTACTGTATGAAGCTAAACAAAAAAAAACTGTGGTATGCTTTATAAAAATAGAAACACAGAAGCACAGAAGTTGACAGCAGATAAGGACCGCAAGCCCCATCCAGTCTGTCCATTTCTTTTTCTACCTTATGAATGTGCCATCGGCCTTTGCTCTGTCAATGGCCTATCTATTCATACTCATCTGTATTGCTCCCTTATGCCTATCCCATGCCTGTTTGAAGCCCTGCACTGTATTCATATCCACCAGTTCCTGAGGTAGGCAGTTCCATGCATCCACCACCCTTTCTGTGAAAAAGAACTTCCTCACATTACCCCTTAATCAGCCTCCCTCTAATCTCATTTATTTATTTATTTATTTATTTTTGTTGACCGGGTAAGTGCACTAGACAAATTCTGCCTATTTTCAGGCACGACCCGGGGGAGGGGGATACAGATGAATGCCAACTGACCTTGAACCAGATTAAGCTGTTGGTGGTATTTTTAGCGAATGAGGGAAATTTGGCCAGGACACCGGGGAAATTCCCCTGTTCTTTTCGATAAGTGCCATGGGATCTTTAACATCCACCTGAACTACCACCAATCCAGGCAGATGGGACCTCGGTTTAACGTCTCATCCGAAAGACGGATGCTGTGTTCTCTTATCCTGCTATTTTTCTTATACTGAAACATGTTAGATTCTTTCACCTTGTTAATGCCCTTAAGGTGTTTGAATGTTTTGATCATATCACCTCTCTCCCTCCTGTGCTCTAGGGTATACATATTGAGCTCCATTAATCTGTCCTCATATGTTTTCTGATGCAGTCCCTGCACCATTTTGGTTGCCCTTCTCTGGACTGCCTCCATTTTGTTAATGTCCATGAGTAGGTGCGGCCTCCAGTATTGCACACAGTACTCTAGATGGGGCCTAACCAGTGTCTTGTAAAGAGGGATTATTACCTCCCTCTTAAGACTTGTGATATCCCTACTAATCCTAACCTCCCCGTAGCCTTACCTATTGCTTTAGTGGTCTGCTTGGATGATTTCGGGTCATCTGTGACAATGATGCCCAAGTCTCTTTCTTCCCTTGTGACTGCCAGCAACTCCCTTCCCAGCCTATAGGTGGCTTCAGGGTTTCTCTTTCCTATGTGCATAATGCTTCGTCATTATGAATCAGAGATATAGAGAGTCAGTATCTGTGGAGATGTACACTGTACTTTTAACTGAACCAGAAAATCCCCTGAAACAATCCTCCCCCAGTTTTGAAACAACATGTTTAGACATGAAACAGAATGTCCAGACATGTAAATAAAAAAGGGCTCAGTCAGGTGACCCCACCAAAAAGATATAAAAACGTCTTCACTGAGTTCACTTCAGTTCAGCCCAGTGGGGCTCAGCCCTGAGAGAGGAGAAGAGGATCAGACAAGCTGCTGAATGCAGATGAGAAGGGTCTTAGGAGCTCTAAGATCCAGGACTGTATTATGGGAGAAACTACTGATATTAAGTAGTGATTTTCTTTACAATTTTTTGGTTTTCATTTATTATTTTTTGAACTTTTGAAAAATAAATATCATGCCACGGTGCATTTTAAACCTGTAAATCTGCCTCATCTGAAGTTTATTCCCACACGCTGTGACACTTCCCTTGCTATTTCTGTCTCTTCTTCCTCCTTGCATATCTGCTGGTATAAAAATATATGTGAATCATTATGTGGAAATGTAGCTGATACTGAGATCCTTTTGTCTAAAACTGTATATAGTCATACTGTTGAAATGATTGCAAAGAGCTATTTGGAACTCAAGGGGTTAACCTGAGAAGCTGGTTTACAAACTCTCTGAGATGCAGTAAAAAAAAGAAGCCAGTTCTGGGTCATTATGTTCTTTTTGATGCACCTGCAAGAACATTGGAAACTTATAAGAACATTGTGTGAGAAGCATGCTGCTTTCTTAACAAGTTTCCCAGGTACAGACTTATAAAAAGGGTAGAAATGCTTGAGCAAGAGAGAGACAAAGACTGAGACTAGAAATTGAGAAGAAAAACTCAGAAGGACTCTGCTTTCTATGTCTGTACTGCAATTGTAAATAGTTATACTAAACAATTTTAATTTTTTATTTTGCTGTTATTAATAATAAAACGCTATTTGAGAATTTTGAATCTGCTCCTGGTTTTCCTATGCTTCCTGACCTGTGCCTCAATGACAGAGAGCAGTCCCCTGTTCCTGTGACAGCATGCCCAGGCACAGGGGAAGAGGCACCAGAGGCTCCACTGCTAACTGTTGCAACAGAGGAAACCAAATCTGCTGAGGCCAAAAGGGGGCCACCAGAATCAGAGTGGCACCCTCCATCTGGAGCCTGATCAGCACTCTCTGGATCAGAGGAAAGGGAGGGAAGATGTAAAGGAACCTCCCTTTCCAAGAGAGGGAAAATGTGTTCTGCCAGAAAACTCCTGGCCCTGGATTGAGTGAGCAGAAAAGTGGCAGTTTTGCACTGAGTGAGGACGCAAAAAGATCCAACTCTGGAGGGGCCACCTGTCGAACAGATCTTCTACCACTGAGATGAGCAGTTCCAATTCATGCATTCTGGACTGTGACCAGCTTAACTGGTCTGCCAGGACGTTTTGGGCACCAGGAACACAGACGACTGACAGCTCTATGCTGTGTTCCAGAGCCCAGTACCAAACTCTCATCGCCTCCATGCACAGGGGATAAGAGTGGGTGCCCCATGCTGGCTGATGTAGCACACCACACTGACCGTCTGCACTGGCAGCGGCCCCGGGGACAGTTGAGACTGAAAGGCCAGTAGGCTGTATAATACAGCTCGCATCTCAAGGACATTGTTGTGCAGCAAAGCTTCGAGCAGAGTACACATCCCTTAAGTCTGGAAAGGACCCAGGTGAGCATCCCAATCCATCCTTGAAGCATCCGAAGTGAGGAATCCCCAAGAGTAAATGGCTGGGGTCCATCCACCACTGGAGGACCTTCATGACTGGCGAGGAGAGCAGGACTATCTGCTCCAGGTCGTCCGTCTGCCGGTCTCATTGTACCCTCAAAGTCCACTGCGGAATGCGCATGTGCAGCCTGGCCAGGGGAACTGTGGCAATGGCTGCGGCCATCAGACCCAGCAGTCTGAGGTATGTCCTGGCTGTGACATATCAGCTGTGATAGTCATCCCGGGCCTGCTCAAGTAAGTGCTCCACTCGGTCTGGGGGCAGGAAGGCAGAGCCCTGAGCCGTCTCCAGTATGGCTGAACTTCCTTGTACTCCCAGGTGGCACCTGGAAAAAAGCTTCAGCTTAGTGTGCCTTTCCTGGTTAAACAATTTCTCCTTTCTGTAGATGGTGGCCGGGAGTCAACACTGACTTAGGCAGGTTGACTGTAATTCCCCAACTGACTGAACAATTGTAAGGTATGCGACAGGGTCAAGGACAACTGCTCCTTGGACTGAGCCTTGAGTAACCAGTCATCCAGGTAGGGAAAGAGGGCCAGTGCCACCACAGCTAGGCACCTGGTGAAGACCCAAGGCGCCAAAGACAAGCCTAAAGGGAGAATTCTGAACTGGTAGTGCTCCCTGTGCAACAAGAACATGAGGTACTTATTAGGGGGAAGGCAGGTTTTGATATGCAGGTAAGCATCCTGCATATCCAGGGAACAGATCCAGTCCCCCTCTTGGAGCAAGAGCAACAGGCCTGGGAGGGTGATCATCCTGAAATATTTGTACTGCACGTAATAGTTTAAGTTTCGTCAGTCCAGATGGTCCTCAAGTACCCTGTGGACTTGGAGACGAGGAAGAAGTTGGAGTAGGAAACTGTGTTTTATTGGTCCTTGGGGACAGGTTCAATGGCTCTTTCTTGCAGCAACGTTTAGATCTCCTCCATCAAAATGGGCACATATGATGTAGGGTAGGTGGAGGGCCTTGGAGGAAGTTCTGGCGGCATCTCCACAAATTCTAGAGTATGTCCTAGTTGTATGAGCTCTAGCACCCAGGTATCGGTTGTGATCTCCTGCCACCCATCTAGATGGAGGGAGATGTGACCCCCCCATCACCACCACAACTTGGTGAACTGGATGGAGGGGGTCGGGCAAGGAGTCAGGCTGAGGCACAGGCTGCAGCCAGGCCCACTCTGGCACCTCTTTATGACTTGCCGGTGCTGAAAGAGGGGGTAGGCAGGGTTGTAGCAGCTTTGCGCTTACTGGGCTGCTTGGTGCCAGACCAAGGCCTATGGGTAGCATGCCAAAAGGGCACCCTCTGGCCACATTTCTGGCGGGTTTGGTAGAGAGAGAGTGAACAGATCACAGGGTTCTGCCTGAGGCCTGCAGGTTATTTAGACTATCCTGCACATCTCACCTGAAGACTTTGTAACCCCTGAAAGGAGCATTCTGGATGGAATGCTGGACATCAGAGATGAAGCCTGACACCCTGAGCCAGGAGTACCTCCTCAAGCAAATGCCCACCATAGAGGCCCTGGCTGAGGCATCTAAAGCATTATAAGCAGCCCTCAAAACATGTCTGCCCATGTCAGCCCCAGACTCAAGGGTCTTAAGCAACTCCCGTGTCTAGGGACCCTCAGGGAGGGACTGAGCTACAGACCGGGCAGACTCCCAGAGGTCATTCTGGTACTTAAAACATGTGGCCCACATAATTAAGGACCCTAACCACCTGGGTGGAAGAGGCAAAAACCTTCTTCCCCATTAGGTCAAGATTCCTGGACTCCTTGTCCAGAGGAAGGAAGCTGAAGTGTCAGGGTCTCTTGGATCGATCATGGGCCACACTGACAACCACTGAATCCACCTGAGGGGGTACCATGAAAATGGGCTTTCACTAGGGGGCCTGGTACAGCCTGTCTGCCTTCCTGGGCATGGGGTGGGTCATATTAGGCCTGTACCTAGCAGTCATGGTGGCAGTCTCAAAGGCATCAATCATAGTAAGAATGACCAGAGGGGGGAGAATCTGGCAAGTCTAAGCAGTGAGACAGGTTCTGCTTAGTAATGTCCTGCTCCATGGCATCAAACCCTACGGTGGCCTGCAATTGCCGTATAACAGCGATGAAGGAGAGGCTGTCAAAGGGAGACCTCAGAATGTACTTGGAGGAGTCCTTCCCTGCCAAGGGGACTGTGGAGGTGCTAAAGGGAGTCCAGGCTCCAGCATCCTCATCTGGAAGGAGGAAATCAGGATGATAATCGTTAATTGTCATCATCCCCCAGGTCGGGGGGGGGGCAATGAGGACATCAACAAGTGCAATGGGGCAGGCCTCAACGATGCCTGATGCGACAGCACCGATGGCCAAGAAGGTCCTGCCGGTGATGGACCCTGAGGTGGAATGACCTTCTGCATGAGGTCAAGGACCAACAAAAAGAGTGCCTGGACATCGATAGTGACTCTTGTTGGTACAATGCCCTGCAGCAGTGAAGGGGGGTATTGACGTCCCGGTGTCGAGGAAGAGGGCTGCAGCAGCGATGTGATGGGGCAGGCCAGGGAACCATCCGAGGGCCCTGCATCCCAAATGTCATAGGGACGGCAGGAGGCGTCGACGGGAGAGACCCTATGCCCCTCGGAGCATGACTGTCACTGGCCACCAAGAGGCTGGTATCACTCTGTGACTGTGGCCCATGAGGAGGATGGGGGGAACGTTCAGCAGTGGTGGGAGCATTGGTGGAGGCAAAGGAGGAAGCCCCATCTATGAAGGGCCAGCGTCGGCAGAGCTGACCAACTGCACTGCCAAAGTCCCCCATGTGGCAGATAGGGTGAGGGAGGCAGTGGGAATAATCGGCAGGAGGAGGGAAAGGCCCGCTGCTGGTGAACTGCCACCAAGCTGAGTAGCCCCAGCGGGGAAGGCTGCCAGGGCTGACCATGGAGGCGACAGCGTGTGGCCAGCAGTGGGGGTCACCACCATTCTGGCTGACAACCCCGAACGGTAGGCTTAGGGCGTGGCGACTGACAGCACTCCTAGGAGGCCTGGTCTTTCTTCCAGTGGCGATGCTTCTCTGATGACTTATTCCGGGCCTTGGCCAAATGGGAATCCAAGGAAGAGGCTGGGGAAGCAGAGGAGCTCCGAGCCTGAAGCTCCTTCTCCAAGGCGGCAACCTTTTGTTCCATGAGGAAAGACTTTAGCTCTGTCTGATGACGACGCCAGGTTGCTTGACTGAAGCCGCTGCAGATCTCACAGACCTGGACATCTTGGTCGGTGCCTAGGCAGCGGACGCAGGCCTCGTAGAAATCCTTATCGTAGATCTTCTGTCCACACTTGCAGCAACAGAAGAGTGTATTGGATACGGACATAAAACAAAAGAAAACGTCGGCAACCCAGGTTCAGGAATGGACCGGGTCGCTCAGGGGTCGGCATGGGTAAGGAAGGATTGAGCATCCATAGACAACTCTCCTTCCCATTGGAGGGGGAACAGTGCTGTGCGCTGCAGACTGACACCCAGTGGTGGCTGGGTGTGGGCACAGGTGCCAGCCAGAAGGGGGTGGTAACCACGTTCAGGGCGTGAGACTGCCATTCGACCACTGCATGTTCATGGGACGCGGGGATAAAACTAAGAGAAAAATGGAGCCGATAGGCTCCTTGATGGCCCGTACCGTCCCCCTGGAATCTGAACGCTGGCTTCCGGGGAAGGGGAAACATTGAAGCTCCTCTCCACGGCCTTTTCGGGGGGGCAGGCGTAACCCGTAAGGGATCTACCAGGGAAGGATCAATGCAGGATGCCGGAGAGATGAGCTCCTCTGAGGGAGGAGCCGGAGCCACCTGCCAGCTCCGTAGAAGGTGAAGAAATTGTAAATAAAAAAAAAAAGGAAAGAGAGAAATCAGTTTAGGGGGTAACATGATTAAAAAACTAGGGTGAGAAAACAAAAGGTAGAAACTTCGAGGAAGTGGCGGTCGACTGTAGTGACGGTGCTCCGTGGAGTCCGAGGTGCGATGGCCAATGGCTGGAAAAGAACTGACGAGGCCGTGGGGCTGCTAACGGCAATATAGGGGGACGCTGACAGACTGCTTGACAAAATGTTTCCATGTGGTCCTGCTGCCTGGCAAAGTACAGTTACGTAAGAACTTACCGTAACAGTAGATCTTCGAGAACAGCTCTTGCAGCAGGTTACACCATTAGAACTGAAGCTGGCAGACGTCAGGACCCCACGGAAAAATGCTAGCTAGCTATCTTCAGTGGGGACTGCCCACGGCGTCGGTCCCGCCTCCGACGTCAGGCGTGGTACAAAAGGGGGCGGTCCCGCCAGATTCCCCAGTTCTCCCGCTGGAGACTTCCGGCCGCAGGCTGACATCGAAATGGGAGACCGAGGATTCGCCGTCAGAAGACAGAAAGATATAAATCCCTGCTCAGAAAGACTGAGCAATGCCTCCTCCAAGGGGGAAGATGGGCGGGAAGGTACCTGCTGCAAGAGCTGTTCTCGAAGATCTACTGTTACGGTAAGTTCTTACGTAACTGTACTATCTTACTTCGAGACACAGCTCTTGCAGCAGGTTACACCATTAGGACTGATTCCCAAGCAGTAACGCTGGCAGAAATTCCGGGAGGAGGAAAATAGAAAGTACATTCCAGGTCCTGAATCTAGGACAGGAGACCCTGTAGCACCGCAAGGCCGAAACCAGCCCTTCGCCGAGAGGCGATGTCCAGGCTATGATGCCTGATAAAGGTATGCACAGAGCTCCAAGTGGCTGCAGCACAAATAGCAGAGGTGGAGACGTTTCTTAGTGCTGCAAAGGATGTGGCCACACCCCTAGTAGAATGACCCCAGACAGAGCCCGGGAGGGGCTTTTGTTTGATATCATAACAGTATGAAATACACTGGACAAGCCAGAGAGACAGAGACTGTTTGGATACTGATTGGCCCATCATTCTCTCAGAGAAGGAAACAAAAAGCTGTTCAGAACTACGAGAGGGTTTAGTTCTGTTGAGGTAATACCTCAGGCTGCGGTGAACATCCAGGGTGTGGAGCAAAGCCTCTCCTCTATTTGAATAACTCGGGAAGTAGACCGGAAGGTCAATGTCCTGGTTTAGAGAGAGTGAAGAGACCACCTTAGGTAAAAACTTAGGATTCGTCCTCAGGGATACTCTGTCCCGGTGGAAAACTAAATAAGGCTCTTTGCACATAAGAGCGTGAAGCTCAGAAATTCTTCTCGCTGAAGTAACAGCAACTAAAAATAACGTTTTCCACGACAGAAAACGTAGCTCGCAATCCATGGCAGGTTCAAAAGGAGGGAGCGTGAGCTGTTCCAGGACAAAGAGCAGATCCCATGGGGGCACAGGGTCCCTAATGGGAGGCCTAAGGTGTAACACTCCCCTAAGAAATTCCCGAGAGGCGTCCAATTGAGCTACTGTACGGTGACCCACCGGGAGGTGATAGGCAGAAATGGCACAGAGGTGCACCTTAATAGAGGAGTAGGCTAGGCCTGAATGAAAAAGGGAGAGGAGGTAATCCAAAACTACTCCCACAGGACAACCTAAAGGGGAAAGATCACGAGCTCGTGACCATAAACAAAAACGGCGCCATTTCATGGCGTACGTCGCCTGCGTTGCCGACTTTCTGGCTGCAGAAAGAACCTCTGCAACCTCTTGCGAGACCCCGTGACGCAAGATGGCTATGTCTCTAGGAGCCAAGCATGCAGATTCAGAGAGCGTAGGTCCGGATGGACTAATGAACCTTTCTCCTGAGACAGGAGGTGGGAGCTGAGCGGCAACGGGAGCGGGGTTTCCCGAGATAATTGCACCAACAAAGGGAACCAGATCTGTCTGGGCCAGAACGGGGCCACCAGGATCATGAGTGTATGCTCCCTGCGCAGTTTGAGAAGAACTCTCTGGATCAACGGGAAGGGAGGGAAGGCATAGAGGAATCTGTTCGCCCAGGAGAGGGATAACGCGTCTCGCCAGAAAACACCAGGCCCTGGATCTAGCGAGCAAAAATTGGGCAGTTTTGCGTTGGATGGGGATGCGAACAAGTCTAGTTCTGGAATTCCCCAACGAAGAAACAGATCCTCTGCTACCTCTTGAAGAAGTTCCCACTCGTGGACTCTGGCCTGGGATCAACTCAGGCCGTCTGCAATTGTGTTGTCCACCCCCGGGAACATGCACAGTGATCAGATTTGCGCCGTGTCCGATTACCCAATCCCACACCCTCATGGCCTCCCTGCAAAGGGGGTAAGAGTGTGCGCCTCCTTGTTTGTTGAGGTAATACATCGCCGCTGTGTTGTCTGTCTGCAGCAGGAGAGTACACGGTGGGATTACTGACTGAAAGGCCTGCAGGGCATAGAGAACCGCCCTCATCTCTAGGACATTGATATGGAGATGAGCTTCCAATGGGGTCCACGTACCCTGGACTTTACCCCGTCCAGGTGTGCCCCCCACCCAAGACCTGAGGCGTCCGTGGTGAGGGTTACCTCCGGGGACGGCGCTACAAACGGGACGCCCTTGGAGAGCGACCCGGGAACTAGCCACCACTGCCAGTCTCGGATGACTGAGTTCATGATCCTGACCGGATGCTGCAAGTGGTCTTGCCTTTGGTCCCATTGTACCTTGAGCATCCACTGGGTTACCCGCATGTGGAGCCTTGCGAAAGGGACAGTAGGAATGGCCGCAGCCATGTGTCCGAGCAAGCGAAGGACCGACCTGGCAGGTACGATCTTGTTCGAACGACAAATCCCTTATGAGGGATCTGATGCGCTCTGCTCTGTCGTCCGGAAGAAAAGCTCTTCCCTGAACAGTGTCCAGGACTGCGCCTATAAACTGCCGTTTCTGCGACGGTACCAGGAGAGACTTCTCATAATTTATGAGAATGCCCAGAGATTGGAACAAGTCCTGGGTGCTCTGAACCACGAGTAACAACGCCTCTCTGGAGGCGGCCATGAGAAGCCAGTCGTCGAGGTACGGGAACACATAGTGGCCCTGTCTCCTCAGAGATGCTGCCACGACTGCCATGCACTTGGTAAAGACCCTTGGTGCGGATGACAGTCCGAGCGGAAGACTCGGAACTGAAAGTGGTGGTCGAGAAACTCGAGCGAGGAACCTCTGGTGCGGCGTGAGCTATGGGGATATGCAGGTATCGTCCTGCATGTCTAGAGAGCTAAAAAGGCGTCTTGTTTCAGCATGGGAATAAGGCCCGGAAGAGTCACCATGCAGAATCTTTTGTAGGCGACCGACACATTGAGGTCGCTGAGGTCCAGAATCGGACGGAGGTCCCCTGATTTCTTGGGAACCAGGAAGAAGTGGGAATAATATCCTTGTCCTCTCTGGTTCTCCGGGACGTACTCTATCGCTCCTTTTCTTAGGAGTGCGAGTACCTCTTGCCAGATCAAATTTTTGTGCTGACCCGGAAACCGGGAGAGCAAAGGAGGCCTCGAGGGTGGCTTTTCTGCGAATTCTATAAAGTGGCCTAGACTGACCAACTGCAGAACCCACCTGTCAGTGGTAATGGCCTGCCATCCCGGCAGGAAGTTACATATCGACCCCGACCATGATTTCCGTTGATCATGAGGGGCGGGGGCCGGAAAGGAGTCAGGCTGTGGCGGCAGATGGGCCCGCTGGCTGGGTCGGCCTAGGGGAATGCTGACCTCGGCTAGCGGGCTGTTTTCCCTGGGTTCTACAGAAACCAGAGCCCCTCTGATGTGTAGCGGAGCGGGGCTGCTGCCTCTGTGTCCACCCACGAAAACGGCTTTGGTTCCTACGAAAGGAACCAAGCTTGGGTCGGTACATGGCTTGAACCGACCTTACCACCTTCCCGGCCTCTTGAAGTTTGGTAATGATCTTCTCGGAAGGATTACCAAATAAAACTTCTCCCTCGAACGGAGCATCCATAATGTTTTTCTGGACATCCGGGGTAAAGCCGGAGACACGTAACCAGGAGTGTCTCCGGAGGCATACGCCAGAAGCTGCTGCTCGGGCCGATGAGTCCGCAGGAGTGCACGCGGCTCGAAGCACTTGGGTCCCCACGTCTGAACCCGTATGGAGGAGCTGGAGCATCTCCTCCTTCTGCTCACCTTCGGGCAGCTTTTCAGCCGCCTCCAGACCCTGTTCCCACAAAGCGTTCTGGAATTGAACCATGTGGGTCAGGTAGTTCAGCATCTGGCGGCGCAGGTAAGCGAGGCGTCGTCGCCTGCCCAGTGCGTCCAACTGTTTGGACTCTGGGTCAGTGGCAGGGTGCTTAAATGTTGCAGCCTCTGTGACCCGGTCATGTGAGGCTGTGATGACCAGAGAGTTGGCCTGAGGCTGCTGTGTCAGGTACTGGTGTCCTTAGGAGCCTTGTACAGCGATCAGCTTTCTTGGCACCGCCGAGAAGCGAATGTGGACGCTTCACGCTGCCTTGGTGACGCCCACCAAGTGTCCACCAAGGGTGGTACCACCACAGGCTTGGGGTCCTTCTGCGAAGATATTTGGCAGGCGTAACCTTCGGGTCTAGTTCTTCTGCATCCCATCCCATGTTCTCCTGGATATGTCGCTAATATCCATGAGCGAGGGTCATCGGAGGAGATCTCGGTGTCTCACGTGGGTCGGAGAAGGGATGGAGAGAGAGATGGGGATCTAGAGGAAGAGTAGACTGATCCCGTGTCCTCCGTCGGCCGGCGACGTCGGTGTCTCCTGGATCTCTTGGGGCTGGGTGATCCAGAAGAGGATTTTTGACAGAGGTCTCCGTTTTCTGATCTTCCCTGGGAGAGGATCAGGCTCCCGGGGGAGGTAAGTGGCCTGCCGACCCCGAAGGCGAAGGCAGGGCCGGTACCGGAGGGGGGGGTAGGAGGAGGAGCGGTGGGGGCCATGTCCCTTTTAATGGTGTCCCACCAGTAAGTAAAGAGATCCTTCACTTCCGCTATAGAAAGTCCCGACAACGGCCCAGGCGCCGGTGGGCGGTCGTCAGGTCCCGGCATCGGCTCCACAGGGGCCTCGGGTAAGAACGAGGGAGCCCTGGGAGTTTCGGCGAGGCCGGGGTTGCCCGTCTGGTCCTCAGGCTCGTTAAGTCCTCCTCAGTCAGCGTCTCCTGACCGGCGTGTCGGTCGGGCGTGGGAACCCCTCTTCTCAGGCGGGCAGACGCGGTCCCCCAACCGGTGTCCGCTGGGATGGTTTGGCCGGCAACGGCTCCAGGGAGAATGACATACGCCGATGACCGGTCGGGCCGGCGCCGGGTCCACAGGTCTCTTCAACGGTGTGAGCTCCAAAGTTTTGCGAGGAGGCACAGAAGACGACCGACATCGGAGCCAAAGGGCGGGAACCCGACTTATGTGATGGTGGTGGTGTTCCCGGACTTCGCCAAGGCCTTGGAAGAGGAGGGCGGCGGGCCTGGCGGACTTGGCCTGAGAGAAGGAGCTTTCTTAGCGCAGCTGGGGAGGCTGAGAGCTGGCCCTGGAAGGAGGTGGTCGGACCGAGGGCGACTGCGGGACTCCAAGCCCTGGGCCAGGGACCTGGAAGGGCCTTCTCCCTTCTTTCTCCGCTGTGCTTGTGGGATTTGGACGAAGATTCCCCCTTGGAGGACATGGTCTTCAGTTTTTCCTCCAACAAAAAAGCCTGGAGGGCCTTCTGACGTCGGATCCTTGTTCGGCTGTTAAAGCCCTGGCAAAACGAACAGGCCCGGGTATCGTGGTCTGGGCCCAGGCACCTAACACAGGCCGTGTGGGGGTCCTTGAAGGGGATCTGTTTCCCGCAAGCACACTTGGAGGGATGACCGGAGGTCGGAGAGGACATCAGCAACAATCTTGCTTGAAGAAAAAAGAATTTCCCGGAGGAAAGCTCTGAACCACGCGTCGCGCGCTAGACTGGAACCGAAGGGTCGAGACATGCAAGTCGACGGCGGGAAAGAACTGGGGAATCTGGCGGGACCGCCCCCTTTTGTACCACGCCTGACGTCGGAGGCGGGACCGACGTCGGGGGCGGTCCCCGCTGAAGATAGCTAGCTAGAATTTTTCCGTGGGGTCCTGACGCCTGCCGGCTTCAGTTCTAATGGTGTAACCTGCTGCAAGAGCTGTGTCTCGAAGTAAGATCTATACTTCCAAACTGTGACCTGCTGCAAGAGATATCCTCGAGGAAGATCCTGAGTTTTGGGAGAACAAGGCAGACAGGCTGAGACTTCGAACAGCTAACATCTAACGTTCGTGTCTGCCCTTATTCACCATGGTAAGCTATTCTACTTTGCTACACAGACAGAACAGGAAGAGATGTTTTTTCCTGTGTGCTACCAGTGGCGAGTTGGCCTCTGCTGTAAGACTGCAGACATTTAGTTATTGAATTTTGTTGACCCGGTAGGCCCACTGGGACTAGAAGTCCCTTTTTCAGGGGCGACTGGGGGGAGGGGTGAATACAGATGGTAAGCAACTGAAATTGAACCAGATTAAGCTGTTCGTGGTATTTTTAGTGAATGAGGGAAATCTGGCCAGGACACCGGGGAAATTCCCCTACTCCTTTCGAGAAGTGCCAGGGGATCTTCAACATTCACCTGAACTACCACCAATCCAGGCAGATGGGACCTCGGTTTAACATCTCATCTGGAAGACGGCACCACAGAAGTGCAGCACCCCCCTTATGCTGCACTACAGTGTCAGTACTGGGATATTAAACCAAGTGCCAGATGTGGGAACTGAACCCACAGCCCTCTGGTCTCCCCAGGCCTCAGAGGCGAGTGTGCTACCTACTGAGCCACTGACACTGTTTTGTTATATTTTTTCTGTGATTTTGGTTCTGTTTAAAATTCTCAAACAGGATAGGATGAGGTTTGACAGGAAGATAAGATGCCCATGGTTTGTTTTTTTTTGCTTTTTTAAGGGTTACATGCAGAGGATGTGTATTTCACAGTCTGGGAAAGGCTTACTTAACAGGAAACTGAGATTATACTTCAAAAGGATGGACTTTCCTTGTAAGCTGATAACAGGGAAACAGGTGTCACAACCTTTCAGGAGATGGGAGAAACTCTTGCTGTAATACTTTACACTTAACAGAAAAATACTTTACGTGCCAGGAACTGTCACAGCATATTTACATTTTATTAGGTGGCAGGAAAGACGGGGAAGATCAAAGGATGTTGGGACTGCAGGACAGCTAATTAATTAATAAGGTTAATTCACTTAAAATTTGGGAAAGAGTGAGAGAGACCCCTGCTGGCCTATAAATGAACAGCTGGACTTGCAGATGTGGAGACCTATATAAGGCCCTCAGAACAAAAACTCGGGGTATTGCACTGGACATTCTTTCATGAGACACTCTTCTGACACAAGAGCCAGACTGCGATAAGAACTGGGACTTGGAAAACTCTTGTAGAAACTTTATTTTCTAAACTTTGATTTCCCACAAACAAGGTAGAAACTAGACAGTTAAATTTTATAGTGTGTTTTGCATGTATATTTCCACCTTTATTTTTGTTATTCTGTTACCAAATGTCTAATTTTTTTGTTTGTAAGTCTTGTATGATAATTATTTAAAATATTAGTAAAAGCACTTGGGTTTAAAAACTACCCAGGAGCGATTTGTGTGTGTAGGTGGGAAGGTTTATTAAAATCTGAGACCAGCCTGTAAATGCAAGGTGCCACCATTGCTACCGAAGACTAGGATCCTAGAAAGGGAATCTGGGTGCCAATGGTAGGGGAAATACATAGGTCTCGTGAGGGGTCTGTAAGGGGCAACTAGGTCACTGCACCACCCATGGGAGAAGACACTAATCAGGGATTACGAGGGCAAACCCTGAAGAGCTCATAATGCCTGGGTCCCCCCCCAGTATAGCAACCGAGGAGGGTTCTCATCTGGCTACAGACTTGAGACTACATTTTACCCTTAACCAGATTGGAGAGGAAGCCCTGGGACCTCGTGGCAAGTGTTCAGTTGTGAACTCAGCAAGCACTCTAGGAGGGTATTCATACCCCCCCCCCGCCGTCATGTACTGCACGATGGGGTGGGTGCTGTGAGCTCAGTGGACCCGGCCCCCAGGAGTGGGTTCGTGACATCACCTACTGTTCAAAACAAAACAATTTTCTTTTTATTTCTGTAGAATTACTGTTTCTGATAGTCTTGGTATAGTACTCTGTATTATCTTTGTAAACATCCTGAAGTATTAATACTTAATGTTTCTGTGACTGAGTACTCTGATGTACAGCTAAATGATATATAACTGACAAAACTGTGTTTCTGCTTCTAAAGAGAAGGCTACAGTTATCATATTTCACTCTACAGTAAGGGGTTCTTGGCTGTGACAGATAGGGGTAGGTAATTTCCGTTTGAGCAAAGAACGCTACTCTGTGTGAGCAGTGGCTCTGGAGGAATTCAGACCTAGAGATACCACGAGATAGTGTCTACGCTGAGTGGTGGCAGCTACTGAGTACCTCTGTAGGCATCTGAAAGGTTTGAAAAAGCTGTCAACAGTCGCAGGCTGAGTCTGGAATAGACCAGTTTGTCACAACATCTGATCAGTGCGTTCACCCCTAGTTACTGATGACCAGTGCCTTCACATGTAGTAACTGATGACAGCGACACTGACGATCAACCAGCATCTTCACATGTAGTAACTGATGACAGCGACACTGACAATCAGCCAGCATCTTCACCTGTAGTAACTGACTGAGGCTGACAATCGACCAGCGCCTTCACCTGTCGCTAATGATCAGGGTAAGACTGACAATCGATCCGCACCTTCACCTGTAGTTACTGATCAGGGTGACACTGACAATGGACCAGCGCCTTCACCTGCAGTTAATGATCAGGATGACACTGACAATCGACCAGCACCTTCACCTGCAGTTACTGATCGGGGTGACACTGACAATCGACCAGCACCTCTACCTCTATTAACTGATTGATACTGACTACGACCAGCGACTTCACCTGTAATAAATGATCAGGGTAAGACTGATAACTGACCCGCACCTCCAACTGTAGTAACTGATCAGGGTAAGATTGACAACTGACCCGCACCCCCACCTGTGGTAACTGATCAGGTTGAGACTGACAATCGACCAGAGCCTTCATACCTCTAGTAAATGATCAGGGTGAAACTGAAAAGTCACCACCACTTCCACCTGTAACAACTGATCAGGGTAAGACTGACAATCGATCAGCACCTTCACCTGTAGTAACTAATCAGGGTGAGACTGACACTCCACCAGTGCCTTCACCTGTAGCAGCTGATCAGGGTGAGAATGACAATCGACCAACACCTCCCCCAATAGTAACTGATCAGGGTGAGATTGACAATCCACCAGCACCTTCACCTGTAGTAACAGATCAGGGTGACACTGACAATGGACCAGCGCCTTCACCTGTAGTTACTGATCAGGATGACACTGACGATCGACCAGCACCTTCACCTGTAGTTACTGATCAGGGTGACACTGACAATGGACCAGCGCCTTCACCTGTAGTTACTGATCAGGATGACACTGACAATTAACCAGCACCTTCACCTGCAGTTACTGATCAGGGTGACACTGACAATCGACCAGCACCTCCACCTGTATTAACTGATTGATACTGACTATGACCAGCAACTTCACCTGTAATAACTGATCCGGGTAAGACTGACAACTGACCCGCACCCCCACCTGTAGTAACTGATCAGGTTGAGACTGACAATCGACCAGAGCCTTCATACCTCTCATAAATGATCAGGGTGAAACTGAACAGTCACCACCACTTCCACCTGTAACAACTGATCAGGGTAAGACTGACAATTGATCAGCACCTTCACCTGTAGTAACTAATCAGGGTGAGACTGACAATCCACCAGTGCCTTCACCTGTAGCAGCTGATCAGGGTGAGACTGACAATCGACCAACACCTCCCCCTGTAGTAACTGATCAGGGTGAGACTGACAATCCACCAGCACCTTCACCTGTAGTAACTGATCAGGGTGAGACTGACAATCCACCAGTACCTTCTCCTGTAGTAACTGATCAGGGTGAGACTGACAACTGACCCACACCTCCACCTGTAGTAACTGATCAGGGTAAGACTGACAACTGACCCACACCCCAACATGTAGTAACTGCTCAGGGTGAGACTGACAATCGACCAGAGCCTTCACACCTCTAGTAACTGATCAGGGTGAAACTGAAAAGTCACCAGCACTTCCACCTGTAATAACTGATCCGGGTAAGACTGACAATTGACCAGCACCTCCACCTGTAGTAACTGATCAGGGTGATACTGACAAGTCACCAGCACCTTCAACTGTAGTGACTGATTGAGACTGACAAGTCATCAGCGCTTTCACCTGTAGCAGCTGTTCAGGGTGAGACTAACTAGTGACCAGTGCCTTCACCTGTAGTAACTGTTCAGGGTAAGACTGACAATCAACCAGCACCTACCCCTGTAGTACCTGATCAGGGTAAGACTGACACTCCACCAGCACCTTCACCTGTAGTAACTAATCAGGGGGAGACTGACAATCCACTAGTACTTTCACCTGTAGCAGCTGATCAGGGTGAGACTGACAACTGACCCATACCTCCACCTGTAGTAACTGATCAGGGTAAGACTGACAACTGACCCACACCCCAACATGTAGTAACTGATCAGGGTGAGACTGACAATCGACCAGAGCCTTCACGCCTCTAGTAACTGATCAGGGTGAAACTGAAAAGTCACCAGCACTTCCACCTGTAATAACTGATCCGGGTAAGACTGACAATCGACCAGCACCTCCACCTGTAGTAACTGATCAGGGTGATACTGACAAGTCACCAGCACCTTCAACTGTAGTGACTGATTGAGACTGACAAGTCATCAGTGCTTTCACCTGTAGCAGCTGTTCAGGGTGAGACTAACTAGTGACCAGTGTCTTCACCTGTAGTAACTGTTCAGGGTAAGACTGACAATCAACCAGCACCCACCCCTGTAGTACCTGATCAGGGTAAGACTGACACTCCACCAGCACCTTCACCTGTAGTAACTAATCAGGGGGAGACTGACAATCCACCAGTACTTTCACCTGTAGCAGCTGATCAGGGTGAGACTGACAAGTGACCAGCGCCTTCACCTGTAGCAGCTGATCAGGGTTAGAATGACAATCGACCAACACCTCCCCCTGTAGTAACTGATCAGGGTGAGACTGACAATCCACCAGCATCTCCCCCTGTAGTAACTGATCAGGGTGAGACTGACAATCCACCAGCACCTTCCCCTGTAGTAACTGATCAGGGTGAGACTGACAATCCACCAATACCTTCTCCTGTAGTAACTGATCAAGGTGAGACTGACAAGTGACCTGCACCTCCCCCTGAAGTAACTGATCAGGGTGAGACTGACAATCCACCAGTACCTTCCCCTGTAGTAACTGATCAGGGTGAGACTGACAAGTGACCAGCACCTTCACCTGTAGTAACTAATCAGGGTGAGACTGACAAGTGGCCAGCACCTTCACCTGTAGTAACTAATCAGGGTGAGATTGACAAGTGACCAGCGCCTTCAACAGTAGTAACTGATCAGGGTGAGACTGACAAGTGACCCGCACCTTCACCTGTAGCAACTAATCAGGGTGAGACTGACAAGTGACCTGCACCTTCACCTGTAGTAACTAATCAGGGTGAGACTGACAAGTGACTCGCAACTTCACCTGTAGTAACTAATCAGGGTGAGACTGACAAGTGACCCGCACCTTCACCTGTAGTAACTAATCAGGGTGAGACTGACAAGTGACCCGCACCTTCACCTGTAGTAACTAATCAGGGTGAGACTGACAAGTGACCAGCGCCTTCATCTGTAGTAACTGATCAGGGTGAGACTGACAAGTGACCAGCACTTTCACCTGTAGTAACTAATCAAGGTAAGACTGACAAGTGACCAGCACCTTCACCTGTAGTAACTAATCAGGGTGAGACTGACAAGTGACCGGCGCCTTCACCTGTAGTAACTGATCAGGGTGAGACTAATAATTGACAAGTGCCTTCACCTGTACCAGCTGGTCAGTGTGAGACTGACAACTCATCAGTGCCTTCACCTGTAGCCACTGCTCAGGGTGAGGCTGACAAGTGGCCAGTGCCTTCACCTGTAGCAGCAGATCAGGGTGAGAATGACAAGTCACCAGCACCTCCACCTGTAGTAACTGATCAGGGTGAGACTGACAAGTCACCAGCACCTCCACCTGCAGTAACTGTTCAGGGTGTGTATGACAAGTCACCAGTGCCTCCACCTGCAGTAAAGTACAGTTATGTAAGAACTTACCGTAACAGTAGATCTTCGAGAGGAACTCTTGCAGCAGGCTACACCAAAAGGACTATGCCACCAGGTACTAGGACCCCACAGAAAAGTCCTTAGCTAGCAGTACCCAGCGGGGACTGCCCTCTGACGTCGGACCGCCTCCAATGTCCGCCAATGGTATAAAAGGGGCGGTCCCCGGCCACACCCCACTTCTCCCGCCAGAGACCTGGCTGACAAATACTAGAGAACCGAGGTGAGTGTGAATACCCCACCTAAGGCAAGGAAAGAAAGGAGAAAAGGACCAGGGGGAAGGAGGGAGGGAAATAACGCCTGCTGCAAGTGCTCCTCTCGAAGATGTACTGTTACGGTAAGTTCTTATGTAACTGTACTTTCTTACTCCGAGTGGGAGCTCTTGCAGCAGGCTACACCATAAGGACTGAGTACCAAGCAGTATTAAAAAGATCCTGGACAGACTGGGAGGTGGAAACTTTAGTAGCGCAAAGTTTCAAGACAAAAGGCCCTGAAGTACCGCTAATCCAAACCCAGCTCTCTGACAGGAAGCAACGTCCAGGCTGCAGAGCTTCACAAAGGTGTGCACCGAGCCCCAAGTAGCTGCTGCGCTGATGTCTGCTGCAGAAATGTTCTGAAGTGCCTCAAAAGATGCAGAAACATACTAACATACTATTTGCCAGCAGATTAGGCCTTATGGTCTATCGAGTCTGCTTGAACCTCAGATCCCTAGTTGGGTGCAGAGGCCCCCCCCTTGTGTTCCAGAAACCCCTATCATCCATCCCCACCCCCCTGGGACAGGCCATCATCTGATACATCAACTTTCTGTGCCTGTCCCACCCTCTCTTGAAGCCCTCCACTGTGGATCTCTGAACCAGCTCGCCAGGCAGTGCATTCCAAGGGTCCACCACCCTCTCAGTGAAAAACCTCCTCCTCTTTTCCCCCCTCACCCTTCCACCTTCCAACTTCAAACCATGCCCTCTGGTGATACCTCCCTGCTTTAGTCTAGAGATCCCCTCCATGTTTACCCTATTTATTCCCTTGAGGTACTTGAAGACCTCAATCATGTCCCCCCTGTCTCTCCTCTCCTCCAATGAAAACAGGCAGAGCTCCTCAAGTCTGTCCTCATACGTCAAATCCCCTAGCCTCGTATCATCTTAGCTGCCCTCCTCTGTACCCTCTCCAGGAGCTGTATGTCCCTCTTCAAGTGTGGTCTCCAGTACTGTACACAGTACTCAAGGTGTGGTCTAACCAGTCCATTGTACAGCGGCAGAATCACTTCCTTGCTCCTAGAGGTGATCCCCCGTATGACGCATCCCAACATCCTGTTTGCCTTGCTAGCCGCTCTCCTGCACTGCTCAGAGTTATTCATACATGCATTCACTATGACCCCTAGGTCTTTTTCCCCTATTGAGGCCTCCAGCGCCTCCCTTCCCAGGGAGTACCTGTGTTTAGGGTTTCCCAGCCAAGATGTAACACCTTGCACTTGGTGATATTGAAATTTAATTTCCATGTGTGAGCCCAGCTTTCCAGGGTGTCCAGGTCCCCTTGCAGGGCCAACCTCCCCTCTTCTCCCTCAACTACTGCTCCCATCTTGGAGTCATCAGCGAAGAGACTAATTTCACACCCTATACCCTCCCTGATGTCCAATATGTATGCATTAAACAGGATCGGACCCAGGACCGAGCCCTGCGGTACCCAACTACCAACCTCTCTAGGGTTCGAGAGCTCCCCACAGACCACTACTCTGTGGGTGCGTCCAGCTAGCCAGTTTTCAATCCATCTGACCATCAAACGGCCTACTCCTAACCCCATCAGTTTCTCCACCAGACCACTGTGGGGGACAGAGTCAAACGCCTTGCTGAAGTCCAAGAATAATATATCCACAGGCTTTCCCCTGTCCAGTTCTGATGTTACCCATTCGTAGAACTCTACAAGATTGGTTTGACATAATCTACCTGGCACAAACCCATGTTGCCGACTATCCAGACCTCCCACCTCCTCCAAGTACACCCCCAATCATTCCTTCAGTATACTCTCCATTAATTTTCCCACCACTGAGGTCAAACTGATGGGTCTATAGTTACCTGGTACTTCCCTCGACCCCCACTTTATGGATTGGCACCACATGTGCCTCTCGCCAATCCCTAGGTACCCTCCCTGTCTCTAGTGACCTGGGAACTAGCGACCATCGAACAGTATGGTTCACAATAAACACAGCAATAGAGTCAAGCCATACAAAGGCAAAGGTACTGGACTTTAGGAGGGCTGACTTTGTCAAAATGGGTGAGTGCCTAAGGAATGCACTAGCAAATGGGCAGGAAGGAGGGGTGGAAGAACAATGGGGAATAATAAAAACTGCCATCACAGAGGTAACAAGCCTTTGTGTGAAGCAAATAAACAAAACTAAACGATGTAAGAAACCACTATGGTTCTCAAAGGAAGTGGCAGTGAAGGTTCAAGAGAAAAAGAAAGCTTTCAGGAAGTACAAGGAATCACAGAAGGAGCAGGACAGAGAACTGTATCAGTTAAAGCAAAAGGAAGATGGGAAGGCAGTCAGAACAGCAAAGGCCCAAACCGAGGAAAAGATAGCCAACTCAGTTAAGAAGGGGGATAAAACCTTTTATAGGTACATCAGGGAGCGAAGGAAGACCAAGGGAGGGATAGTGAGGCTTAATAAAGGGGGGGAGGGTGGGCAGAGGGAGACTGTGAAAAGGCAGAGATACTAAACAAATATTTTTGCTCAGTATTTACAAAGGAAGAGGGAGGTACCTAAAACAAACAGTAGAAACACTCTGGATACAGAAGTTGATACCAGCCCATTTACAGAAGAAAGGGTTCTGAAAGAACTCTTAAAACTGAAGGTGGACAAAGCAATGGGGCCTGATGGGATTCATCCCAGAATTCTAAAAGAACTAGGGTAGAATTAGTGACACCACTGACTACCCTGTTTAACAAATCATGGGAGGATGGGGTGGTACCGAGGACTGGAGGAGGGCAGATGTGATTCCCCTTCACAAAAGTGGGAGCAAGGCAGAAGCAGGAAACTACAGACCTGTTAGTTTAACCTCAGTGGTAGGGAAAATGATGGAATCACTTCTGAAGGAAAGAACTGTCAAGTATCTAGAGGCCAGAGGGGCACAGGACCCAAGGCAGCATGGATTCACAGTGGGAAGGTCATGCCAGACAAATCTGATAGATTTCTTTGACTGGGTGACCAAAGTAGTAGATCAGGGAGGGGCTGTAGACATGGCCTACCTAGACTTTAGCAAGGCATTTGACACAGTCCCACACAAAAGATTAATATACAAGTTAGCTAGCCTGGGAGTGGGTCCCAAGATGACAGCCTGGGTAAAAAATTGGCTGGAGAATAGGACACAGAGAGTGATAGTAAATGGAGTCCACTCTGAAGAAAGGGGTGTTACTAGTGGGGTACCGCAGGGCTCAGTATTAGGACCGGTCCACTTCAATGTCTTTATAAGCAACATTGCAGAGGGACTGAAAGGAAAGGAAAATTACGTACCTACCGTAATTCTTGATCTTCTCTTGTATCTTCACCGTTCATCACTTCCTGGGTGTAAGCAGGGCGGCACCGTCCGCGAAGAGCTTTTTTTTTTTTTTTTAAAAGTTGCTAGCGGCCCGCCCTGGGAAGCGGCGTGCATCGTCATGCGCGGCGGCCGTTAATAGCGACCGACTCCTCCTCCAACTCAGTTCTGTGAGCCGGGAGGCAAAATGAAAGCAGAAAATATAGATAGCGAGGCAAGATAGCCGAGGGATAGCAAAGCAGGAAGAGCGAACTGAAAAGGGAATAAGCGATGGAGGAAGGACAGAGGAGATAAGAACATCCTAGCCTAGGGTGCAGGGCCTCCTTACCTGGGCGACTCTAGGAGGAGAGATGAGTAAGGAAATGAGAAAATAGAAGAAGAAGAAGAAAGAGAGAGAGATGGGATGTTGAAGGGACCAGAATGCCCATGAGCATAGTTAGCTTGTAGCTGAAGGCTCAACTAAAGGGAAGCAAGAATCCCGGAGATGAGAGCTGAAGAGAAGGTTCACAGACCCGCTAGACAGACTCAGGAGGGCATAGTCCTCATCTTCAACATGCCATTGTTCTTGAACACCCCTCGGGCTCCTGGCCGGGAAGGCCTTAACTGGAGGACAGCCGAGGAGGAAGAATAAAACCCCAGCAGCATGAGGCGCTGCTCAGGGGTTTAGAAATGGAAAATGTAAGCCTTTCAGGCGTTCCAAGATAGAAAAGGGACTCAGACTGACTGGCTAAGGCCGCCAAGGCTTAGGCTGGCTAAGATTGGATATGGTCAGCAGAGCTCTACTGTAAAATTGTCCAGGAGGACACTTAAAGGGAGAAACCACTTAGCAAAACAGCGAGAAGGATAGCCTACCTTCTCATTTGCCTTCTTGTTTGATTTCTCCTATTCCTTTTTTTTTTTTTTTTTACAGATAGAAAAAAATTTTTTTTTTTTTTTAACTAGATGCATGACCCAGATACCAATATGCCTATAGCAGTCAGCATTTTTTTTTTTTTAGAAGAGAAAGGAACAGACGTACTCGTTCCTCTGCTCTGCAAGGCAAGAATAGAGGGGGGGGATTAGATTTCAGGGCAACTACCTGAACACGGGATTGCAGGATCAAAACTGAATAGCCTGAGCCAGGCCAAACAACCCCAGAGGTATCTTGCCATAAGAATAGCAAGAGATAGTTGTGCAGTCTGATCGCCAATGCAATCCGGGAGATGGCCCATGAATCTTAGAGTAAATAATTTTCTGGATTTAAACCCCCAAGAAGATTTTTTTTTTTACTTTTGTTTTTTTTTTGGAAAATGAAGCAATTTTCCCTATATTTTATATAATGCAGAGAGAGGAAGGAGGCAGGGAGGTGGAGAAGCCACAGGAAGAGGCCACTGAGGGGATGGTGGGCGGGCGTAAGTAATGAATGGTGAAGATACAAGAGAAGATCAAGAATTACGTGAGTGCATAATTTTCCTATCTTCCCTTGTCAATCTTCACCATTCATTACTTCCTGGGTGAGTACTAAGCTCCTCTTCCCAGGAGGGGAAGAGGCCATACCCTGAGGAACAAGACCCCAGCCTTCTGCTGGTGAGAAACAGAAGGAGAAGACCCTGGCTTATTCAGAAAGCCTAAGTGGGAGAAGAGCTAGGAGGTGCCTCCCGAGGGCGAGGAGATGGAGGAGCCCTGTAAAGTCTCTAGCTCTGGATGAGAAAAGGCGGGTCCCCGGAGGAGCGCATCACCCTCGCGGGCCAGGGGTGACAACCTGGAGAGGCAAGCCATGCCGTCCGCCTGATGCAGATCGCTGTCCCGCAAGCCTGGAAGCCACCTCATTGGCATCATAAGATGCCTTGCTTGAGTGTCTTGCCAGTTCCAGGCCTACCGTGGAGGGGCAGCGGCTTGTCTGGTTTGCTCCGTGTCAGGCATAGATGCCAGCAGCTGGGACATCATCGACCACAGATGCGGTTGTAGGCAGCGTGGTGAGCCTGATGTGATGCAATACATGCACTCGCCTTGAAGAAGAGAACACTCTTAGCTAGCCGGTCGAACTGGAGAGTCCGAATCCGGTGGGCGGTGTCATGGCAGCGCGCCCAGAAGAGTAGCCAGGTATACCAAACCTGAGGACGGGTTGGGAAGGAACCTAGAGACTCAGAGGGGCACAATACCTCGCTGGCAGTCCGCCGGGGCTGGGAAAAGCGGCAGGAACTGCCAGGACCAGATAGGCGCCTCCTGGAAGGGATAGCCAGGAAGGTACCACCAGATGCTGGGCACTGAATTCACCAAGAATTCACGCGTCACCCGTTCGGTATTGTCTCTCAGGCGTGGAAATCCGAAGATCCTCACCATCCTCGAGGAAGCGCTGATATTCTGTGAAATCAGCCGGAGGACAGATGAGCAGGGGGTTCCTCTCCCTCAGAGGAGGGAGACGAGGATGATGGGGAACTGGAATGTCCAGAGGATTCCTGCGGCGGTGGGGAGAGTCGAAAGACCTGCTCATGCATGTAACTAACATATGAGGGGAAGGCCGCCGCAGAACCCCTGAACTGCTCCCAGGATAACGGACCCGTAGGACCGACATGGCCTGGGAGCGGGGGTGGTGAAGGCAGAGAGGGAGAGGGCACCTCCGAGGAGGCAACTGCTCTCTTGCGAGGGCTCTGGAATCCGGGAAGGGAGCTCTAGTAGGAGGGATCCCGGATATCAAACCAGGCCGCAGAGCGGAACTCTGGGGAAGCGGAACCTGGAAGAGCCCTGGGGGAGAAACTCCCCTGTGACGACGCCGGGACTGCATGGATCCAGAAGGGCAGTCCGCACAAACGCCGCCAGAGGACACCCTAGAACCCTGGGGGGAGGGGCGGGCTCTGCACTACGGCTCCTGGCCACCCCCCCTGAGGTGGCCAAAGAAGACCGAGCAGCAGGACGCCTGCCCCTCAACCCCTCGGATTCCGAGAGGGCCCTCCTCCCCGACTGCAACGTTCCCCTAACCCCAGAGGAGGTAACAGCACCCGGGTAGCTGTCACCGGACCTCAGAGGGAGCCTCCCCTCCGTCACCCCAGTCTGCCCCGGGACTCGGCCACCCCCAGCCGAGAACCCTCAGGAGGCAGCGGCAAGGGGACAGAGGAGGGCCGCTGCGCCGCCTGGTACCCCTAGCCACCGAGGACCCAGATTCGAAGAATGGGGATGCCAGGATGGGTCCACATCTGAGTCATCGTCCTCCGAGGAGGAGAGACCAGCAGGACCTGATGCTGGCCACCCAGGGTCCCCGAGGCCAGACGGCCCCGTGCAGTCTGCGCCGCTCGCCAACCACGCCCGGCAGCATGAAGGCCCAACCCCACCCCCAGCGGCTCCAGCAGACCCGGCACCGCCTGGAGAGGAAGAGCCGCCGACGCCGCCAGCGGCGTCGAGGCAGCGGCAGCTGTGGCCGCCCGCCAGGCCTCGCCGGCACGAGCGGCGCGAGGCCAGCAGACACCGCCAGCGGCGCTGCCCTGATCACCGGCGCCCGCCCGAGCGGCGCCCGGGATCGCGGCGCCATGACGGCGCCGCTCGATCACCGGCACCGCAGTGACGCCGGGATCAACGGCGCGCGGCGGCAGGCAGTCCACCCGGGCGGGCCCAGCAAGGGCCTCGACCGGGGGCCTGCACCTCGAAGGTGACTGCCGGGCGGTGTCAGCGCTGCGGCCCGGAGGGAACTCGACGCTCCCCAACACGCGGAAGGGCCTCCCCTCAGCAAGAAGGAAGAGGCCCCTCCTCCTCGGACCGTATAGGCCGGAGGACCGGGAAAGGCCTAAGGATCTCGCCCGAGATTCCCGAGAGCGACGCCGTCCCCCGAAAGTCGGCGGGGCCTTGCCGAGCTTGTACGCTCGGACTTCGAGGACGCGACGGTCCATCGAGAAACAAGCGTCGCATGAATCCATATTATGGTTGGGTCCCAGGCAACGAAGACAGACGTCATGCCGGTCCGAGACGGAGAAATGCCGGCCGCAGGAGCACCGACGCATAGGGGCACGGCCCGTCTTAGAAGAACGTTTCGCTCCAGAACCGGACATAACGCGAAATAAACAAGATTAAACACAGTCGGAAATACACCCGGCGCCGTACAAAGGAAAGAAAAAGGAACAGTCTTACCGTGGGTGGGGTGTAAAAAAAGAGTCGGATCGCACTTTTAGGTTAGCTACACGCGAACAGGTGCTGCCTCGTGGCCGGGAGAAACAGAACTGAGTTGGAGGGAGGAGTCGATCGCTCACTAGCGCCCTCGCGCGGCATGACGCTCTCGAGGCGAGGCAAGTTAGGCAACCTAAAAAAAAATAGACGGTGCGCGCCTCCGCTTACACCCAGGAAGTAATGAATGGTGAAGATTGACAAGGGAAGATAAGTATGTCTCTCTGCAGATGACACAAAGATCTGCAACAGAGCTGATGCACAAGATGGGGTGGAAAGGATGAAAAGGGACTTGGCAAGGTTAGAGGAATGGTCAAATGTATGGCAGCTTAGATTCAATGCTAAGAAGTGCAAGGTAATGCACCTGGGAAACAAAAACCCAGGGGAAGAGTACACAATGGGGGGTGAGATACTAACAACAACAAAAATGGAAAGGGACCTGGGGGTAATCATATCAGATGACCTAAAGGTGGGCAAGCAATGTGAGAGGGCAGCAAGGAGGGCTTGGGGGATACTGGGATGCATAGGGAGAGGCATCACCAGTAGAAAACAGGAAGTTATTATCCCTCTGTACAGACAGCTGGTCAGACCCCATCTGGAGTACTGCGTGCAGTTCTGGAGACCCAGTCTTCATAAAGACATAGACAGGATGGAAGCTGTCCAGAGGAGGGCAACTAAAATGGTGCAGGGTCTGCACGGAAGATATATGGAGACTTAGGAGCTTAATATGTATAGCCTTGAGGAAAGGAGGGAGGGGGACATGATAGAAACTTTCAAGTACCTCAAGGAATCAACAAAGTCCAAGGCGGTAGCATCTTTCAAAAAAGAGGTGTGCAGGAACAAGGGGCACAATTTGAAGATAGAGGGGCAGCTCAGAGGTAATTTAAGGAAGTATTTTCACAGAGAGGTTGTGGATGCATGGAGGCAGCCTTCCGGAGGAAGTCGTGGAGTCAAAAACAGTGGTGGAATTCAAGCATGCATGGGACAGTCATCAGGCAATTCTAGGGGGTGGGGGTAGGAAGAAGTAGGCTGCTGGTTAACTAGGATCTGCAGCTTATCCAGTAGGCAGGGAAATGGGCAGACTGGGTGGGCCAAGCAGTCCTTATCTGCCGTCAAATTCTATGTTTCTGTGTTGAAGAGCTCCGCCAGGGGTGCAGCCAGTATGTCCGCCAATTCCCATAGTACTCTCAGATGAATGCTGTCCGGCCCAGAAGATTTGTCTTTCTTTAGGGCCTTGAGGGCTAACCACACCCTTTTGGCAGAGATAGCATCATCCATCCACTCCACCTTACTGGCCTTTTTATCCTTATCCTGATGTGACACCCCTGGGGTACCTCTCCCTCCCTCTTGCTCCATTTCTGTTGCTCCCCTAATCCCACTCACTGCCGCTTCTATCCCCATCGTGCCTTGCTTTGTAGATATCCCATCCCCCTCCCTAGTGAACACAGAGGCAAAGTACTCGTTAAATACCTCTGCCTGGTCCCTCGCCTCTTCCACCCACCCTCCTTCTGATCTCAATCTGCTGAGATGGCCCATAGTTTTTCTCCGCTCCCCAATGTACCGGAAGAACCCCTTTTCCCCTCCATGTATCCCCTGTGCCAGCCACTGCGCTTTACTGGACTTTGCCCCCCCTCACCATCCGGGTGACTTTTCTAGATGCAAGATGGTACATTTCCTTATCCCTATCCAGTGGAATAACCCTTAACCAAGCCCAATAAGGGTTTATTGTATTTATTGTAGCAGAAGGTGATGCAATGGACTAGCTAGCTCGACAGAGTCTGCTTTGCCACAGGCACCCCCAAGGTTCTCGGGGCAAAGGAAACAAAAAGTTGGTCAAATCTTCTGAAAGTCTGAGTGCGGTTAATGTAGTACCTAAGCACTCTATGTACATCCAGAGTATGAAGAAGGGTCTCCCCTCGATTAGCGTACTCCAGGTAATAGACGGAAGGTTGATGTCCTGATTAAGGATAAACTGGGACACCACTTTAGGAAGGAACTTAGGATTGGTCCTCAAGGACACCCTGTCCTTGTGGAAAATCAAATACGGCTCTTTAGCCATCAGAGCCTGAAGCTAGGAAATCCTCCAAGCAGAAGTAACAGCCACTAAAAACAACACTTTCCATGACAGAAAATGTAACTCGCAATCCGCGGCTAGCTCAAAGGGAGGCAACGTAAACTTCTCTAACAAACCCAAAAGATCCCAAGGAGGGACGGGGTCCCTACTGAGAGGTTTAAGATGAAAGATTCCCTTCAAAAAATGTTCGGGCCAGATCCATCTGGACAACATATTTGCCATCCGGTGCATG
This sequence comes from Neoceratodus forsteri, assembly GCA_016271365.2. Lineage (NCBI taxonomy): Eukaryota > Metazoa > Chordata > Ceratodontiformes > Ceratodontidae > Neoceratodus > Neoceratodus forsteri. The sequence continues at coordinate 7,959,353 of CM057458.1, forward strand.
ATAAGCAGAGATAGCAGAAAGATGCACCTTGATGGAAGAATAGTGGAGGCCGGAGTCGACAAGGAGACAAGGTACTCGAGGATAGCATTCGTAGGGCATAAGAGAGGGTCCAGACCCCGACTGGAGACCCACAAACAAAAGTGCTTCCACTTCATGGCATAGGCAGCCCCAGTGGAAGGTTTCCTGGCTGCCAGCAAGACCTCGGCCGCTCTAGGAGACACTCCAAAACTAGAATTGGCTACGTCTACAGGTGTCAGGCATGCAGATGTAGGGACCAGAGGTCCGGGTGAATCAGCTTGCCTTGCTCTTGACCAGTAATCAGGAGGACAAGGGCAGGGGGATCAGAGGTTCCACTGCCAGCTGCTGCAGTAACGGGAACCAGATCTGGCGAGGCCAAAGTGGAGCTATGAGAATCATCTCTGTTCCTTCCGCTTGAAGTTTGAGCAGGACTCTTTGCAGAAGAGGAAAGGGTGGGAAGGTATACAGAAACCTCCCTGTCCAGCAGACGGACAATGTGACTTGCCAGAAAACACCAGGCCTGTGACTGAGCGAGCAGAAACTGGGCAGTTCTGCACTGCAAGGGGACGCAAAGAAGTCTAACTCTGGATGACCCCATCTTTGGAAGAGGTCGTCCACTACAGACTGCAGGAGTTCCCATTCATGAGTCCTCGACCAAGACCAGCTTAAGGCATCAGCCAGGACGTTCTGGACCCCTGGAACATGCACTGGGGTGAGCAACAGATCATGGTTTAGAGCCCAGAACCACACTCTCATAGCCTCCTGACAAAGAGGATAGGAGTGAGTTCCCCCTTGCTTGTTTATGTAGTAAACAACCGAAATGTTGTCCATTTGCACCAACAGGGGACCTGGACGGAGGTCCGGCAGAAACACATGTAGAGTGTACAGAACTGCCCTTATCTCTAAAATACTGATGTGGAGGGTCAGTTCCAAAGAAGACCATGCACCTTCCATCTGACAATTCTGAAAATGAGCTCCCCAACCTAGGCCCAAGGCATCAGTTGTGAGAACCTGCGACAGGGCTTCTCTCTGAAAGGGGACTCTGGACTCCAGATTTTGGGGAAGAGAGCCACCAAGAGAGGGTCTGTGCCACTGCTTTGGAGATCAAGACTGGCTAGTCGAGATCGTCCTCCCTCTGATCCCATTGCACGTTGAGGGTCCACTGAGGGACTCTCATAAACAGGCATGCTGAGGGAATGGTCACTATGGCCGTGGCCATATGGCCCAGGAGCTGGTGCATGGTCTGAGCTGGGACCTGCAAGCAGCTGAAACTTTCTGGGCCAAAGAGCAAATGCGTACGGCCCTGTCCGGTGGGAGGAAGGCCTCCCCTTGCTCCGTGTCTAGGATTGTCTCTATATAACCTCTGATATGGCTTTGGGAATGACTTGGTCATGTTTAGGGTGATCCCCAAGGAGCTGAACAGGCTGAAGATGTCCTCTAAAGCTGCCAGAAGCCGATCTCCTGTGGCAGCAGTCAGAAGCCAATCATCGAGGTAGGGATAAATTAAGTGCCCCTGCCTCCTTAGGACTGCTACCACCACCCCTAGGTACTTCGTGAACACGCGCGGTGCTGAGACAAGGCCAAAGGGCAAGGCCCGAAAATGGAAATGCCTTCCCTGAAAGGTGAACCTTAGGAACCTCCTGTGAGCTGGAAGCACCAGATTATGGAGGTAGGCAACTTGCATGTCCAAGGAGCAAAGCCAATCCCCTTGATGCAACATGGGAAGAATGCCAGGCAAGGTGACCATCCTGAACCTCTTGTACTCTATGTAATTGTTCAACAGACTCCGGTCCAGAATCGGGTGCAGGTCCTCAATCTTCTTGGGAACCAAGAAGAAACAGGAGTAGAACCTTTACCCCCACTGTGGGGCTGGAACGGGTTCTATGACTTTCTTGTCTAGCAGGGACTGAATCCTTCTCCCAAATTAGCTCGGCATGGGAGCGGGAGTAGGTGGTTTGGACCGGGGGATTGTCTGGGGGAATCTGCAGGAATTCTAGCATGTGACCCCACTCTATCAACTGGAGGACCCACGCATCGGTATTGATGGTGGCCCACCCATGGAGGTAAAGCAAGAATTGACCCCCTACTACCTCTGCCCTGGACTCGGAAAGAGGTGGGGGGGTTGGGCAAGGAGTCAGGCGCTGGAGCCCAGGGTAGGCAGGGAAACCTGGGAGGTTTGGTGTTCCAAGATCCCTGTGCTCCACCAGGTTGAGAGGGACCTTATGGTGAAAGTTGCCTCTCTGTTGCTGTCCTTAGGCTCTGCCCCCGCCCCGTAACAAACTGCCGACATCTGCCTGGGGTCTGATCAGATCTGTATAACTGATGCACGGACTGGATGGCCTTACCAGAGTCCTCGCAGTCCGAGATAATTTTTTCAATGTCTGGACCGAAGAGCACGGACCCACGGAATGGGGCATGAATGATGGCATTCTGAAGGGCCTGCCTAAATCCAGAAACCCAGAACTAAGAGTACCTCTGCATATAAACCCCTGTGGTGGCTGCCCTGTCCGCCGAACCATAGGAGGACCTCAAGACATGCTTCCCAACTGGGCACAGGACGCAAAGCAGCATGGATTTACAGCAGGAAGGTCATGTCAGACGAATCTAATTGATTTCTTTGACTGGGTGACCAAAGTAATAGACCAGGGAGGAGCTGTGGATATGGCCTACCTAGACTTTAGCAAGGCATTTGACACAGTCCCGCACAAAAGATTAATAATCAAGTTAGCCAGCCTGGGAGTGGGTCCCAGGGTGGTAGCCTGGGTAGCAAACTGGCTGCACAACAGGACACAGAAGGTAATAGTGAATGGAACACATTCTGAAGAAAGGGGGGTTACTAGTGGAGTACCTCAGGGCTCAGTACTGGGTCCAGTCCTCTATAACATCTTTATAAGTGACATTGCAGAGGGTCTGGAGGGAAAGGTATGGCTCTTTGCAGATGACACAAAGATCTGTAACAGAGTTGATACACGAGAGGGGGTAGAAAAGATGAGAAGGGACTTGGCAAGATTGGAGGAATGGTCAGACATATGGCAACTTAGATTCAATGCAAAGAAGTGCAAAGCAATGCACCTGGGAAACAAAACCCAGGAGAAGAGTACACAATAGCAGGGAAGTAACAACAACAAAAATGGAAAGGGACCTGGGGGTAGTCATATCAGATGACCTAAAGGTGGGTAAGCAATGTGAAAAGTCGGTAAGGAGAGCCAGGGATACTGGGATGCATAGGAAGGGCATCACAAGCAGAAAAAGGAAGTGGTTATCCCTCTGTACAGACAGTTGGTGAGACCCCATCTGGTACTGTGTGCAGTTTGGAGACCTCATCTCAGCAAGGACATAGACAAGATGGAAGCAGCCCAGAGGAGGGCAACTAAAATGGTCTTGGGGTCTGCATCAAAGCCATATGAAGAGAGACTGAGAGGCTTAATATGTATACTCTTGATGAAAGGAGGACGGGGGACATGATAGAAACGTTCAAGTACCTCAAGGGAATCAACGAAGTCCAGGAGGGTAGCATCTTTCAGAAAAAGATGTGTAAGAACAAGGGGACACAATTTAAAGATAGAGGGGAGACGGCTCAGGGCTAATGTGAGGAAATTTTTTTTTTCACGGAGAGAGTGGTGGATACATGGAACCGCCTTCCTGAGGAGGTCACTGGGTCTAAAACAGTGGGGGAATTCAAACATGCATGGGACAGACACAAGGCAATTACAGTGGAGGGTTGCAGGAAATAGGCTGTTGGTTAACTAGAATCTGCAGCTTATCCAGTAGGTAGGGAAATGGACAGACTGGGTGGGCCAAGTGGTCCTTATCTGCCGTCAACGTCTATGCTTCTATGTTTCTAATGTTCAGACCAGACTGCATCACGTCCAGGAGTTCTGTTTTGTGATTGCTATCGGGCTGTATTTTTGCAAGCTCGATGGCCTTGTTCAAGAGTGATTTCTGGTACCGCATCATGTACGCCAAGAAGATGAGCAAGTGAATGGCGCAGGTGGCTGATGAATAGACCTTCCGGCCGAAATGATCCAGACATTTGGATTCCTTGTCTGGTGGCTGGGAGCTCATGTGCTGGGGCTGTCTGGTTCTGCCGTGGGCAGCCGGCAGCATGATAGAGTCCGCCTTAGGCTGTTCACCAAGGAACGGCACATCCGTCAGTGTACAATACAGCCTGTCCGCTTTCTTAGGTGTAGAGGAGGCTGTCGAAGGGTGCCTCCGGGCTAGCCTGGTAGCATCTTGAAAGGGAGCCACCAAGGGTGGTATGACTAAAGGTTTGGGCTCATTCATACCCAAAAGATGAGTCAGCCTTTTTCTCTCTGGATCAAGATCCTCAGTTTCCCACTGATTCAAAAACTGGATGTGACGCATCATGTCCAAGAACCTGGGATCATCCAGGGAGAGCGGGCGAATCTTCCGGAGGGTCAGGGTAGTGGGGAGGAGAGGAAAACTCCCCTGAGGATCTGGAGGAGGCAGAAGAATTCAAATCAGATAACCTCGAGGAAGATCTGAAGCAGAAATGCCAGTGCCTACTCCTGTAACGCCTGGAGGATGATCTCGATGTCTGCATTGTTTGGAAGACCTGTCGTCTGACTGAGCAGGAGACCTTTCCCTGGGGGGAGGTGACGACCATGGAGGCCGCTGCGGGGAGTCTACGGGAAGAGGCTGTGGTGTGGGAACCTGAGGTTCCTTGGGGATGATGTCCTTCCTGTGTCCCACCAGGAACTGAAAAGGTCCTTGACTTTGGCCAGAGAGATCATGACTGGGGCTGAGGGGTCTGGCATCTCAGACATGTCGTCAGGCTTCTCGGGCAGCAGACCAGATGGCTTGTTGGGGCTGGCGTATGCTCTGGTGACTTAGGTTTCTCCGGCTTCTGGTCCTGGGGTGGGGTCGGAGCTAACAGCAGGTCGACTGGCTGACCTGACATCTGACTGCCCGACGTCAATGAGTCCGGCGTCGGGGGAGGCATCTCCTTGGCCAGTAGCTGCGCCCCTCCTGATGGTAGTTTAGGGGGTGCAGGCGGCGGGGAAGACCCCAAAGGCGAAGATGTCAGGGGTTGAGCCTGGGAGTCTGATGCCCAATGCTTCGAGAGCTGGCGCCAGGGTGAGACTCCGGTTCCAAACGCCATTTCCTGTCGTCGAGTCCAGCTGGACGATCCAATGAGGAGGAGGAGGAAGCCTTCGTCTAGTGAGGAGCAGCAGGGAGGCTGTCGTCTGCCCCTGACTGGCAGAATCCTTGGACTTAGACCCAGAGGCATGACTGTAGGATCTAACACTAAGGGAGAGGGCCAAAGGCCCTTACCCCAAAGAAACACCACCTGACATACGCACCAACACTGGGGGTTTCAATGTCGGCAACCCGGAGGAAACTTGGGTTGGCGGGGTGGGGACAAAGTCCGACCTCCCACAGGAGGAAGGACTGGAGCTGGCTGTTTTCCTATGCGGAGACCTGGATCGGGAGTCCGAACAGGTCCTGTCCCTCTCGTGATGATGGTGTTTTCCACTGCACTTTTTCTCCTTAGATTTGTGAGAAGTCCCTGATCCTGAAGAAGAAGGGGATCCTAGGCCTCACAGGGTCTTTTGCATGGCGGACAGCTGCTGTTCTAGGAGGTAGGTCTTCAACGTTTTCAGTCGATGGATGCGGATCCGGTGGTTGAAACCTCGGCAGTGCGGGCAGGAGTCAGCATCGTGGTCGAGCCCCAGGCAGATGAGGCAGGTCGAGTGACCGTCTCGGGACGGGATCTGCTTCCCACATGCATACTTGGATTTCGGTCGTTGGCTGGAGGACAACGGAGAAGACATGCACCGAAGAGCAGTGAAACAATAACGACACTGTAGTTTAGGAAGTTTGTAGAAAAGTTAGCGAAAATGGCGGTTAACTGTTAGCAGTAGGCATCCATGGAGCCGATGTGAACGGGTCGACGGTGGGAAAAGAACTGGGGAATGGCTGGGGACCGCCCCTTTTATACCACTGGCGGACGTCAGAGGCAGTCAGATGTCAGGGGGCAGTCCCCACTAGGTACTGCTAGCTAAGAATTTTTCCGTAGGGTCCTAGTGCCTGGCGGTATAGTCCTTATGGTGTAGCCTGCTGCAAGAGCTCCCACTCGAAGTAAGATCTGTTCAGGGTGAGAATGACAAGTCACCAGCACCTCCACCTGTAGTAACTGTTCAGGGAGAGGCTGACAATGAACCAGCGCCTTCACCTGCAGTAACTGATCAGGTTGAGACTGACAACTTGCCAGCGCCTTTACCTGTAGTTACTGAGCAATAATCAGCTAGTGATCAGTGAGTGTGATTGGTGGGGCTTTATCCTTTCAAGTAGTAGAAGTTTAGCTGGATACAGTCATTGTGAGCCTTCTCAACATTGGCTTGAGAGGCAAGCCTCCTGCATTTGTATATCCATCGGGTTATTCAGTACACACCTACACAGACCCTAACACTACAGAACCATTATATTCGCTTTGTGCATGCGGGCAAGCAAACATAAAAACAGGCAGAAGCACTTCATCATCGACCAGAATTGTGAGCAAAGTAGCTTTCAATCATTCGATTATAATCGTTTCTTAGGGGACCGTCCAGTACAACTCACACAAATGTTATATCTAAACTTATGCAGATCCTGCAACTCAGGCCAGAAGATGAAGATTTTTCAACTACTGTGCTGAAATTAAACATCTGAGAGGTCAATTTGCTCTCTCATATCCTCGCACAGCCGGAGTGATTTTAGATGGTGTAAAACGTATTTTCTTTGACCACGATCACATTGTGAGCTTTATTCAAAAGCAAGAAAGAAAGAAAAAGGAAAAGGAGGAGACATCGCATTCCAACAGGGACACAGACTCTGATCTTGGGAAAGCCTTTTCTCACAACTCTCCTATCGCTACTATATCTGGTGTCTCAGTAGACAGTGCAGTCAGCGTCCCAAATTCACTTACAACTACTTGTTTCTAAACTGAAGGTTGATGCTCTAACATTGGTTGTGAATACGGTAATAGCCAAAAAGACACCCACTATCAGGAACTGTTGAAAGCTGTTTGCAGCTAACAAAGAAATCTGCTAACAGGATGCCCCTCAAACCGTAGTGGAGCCAGTAAGCTGTGAGTTGAAAGATACTAAAATGAACCAACGTTCTCAATAATGTAACCTTTATTCTTCATATGACCTATTCATTTTCATACTAATGTTATTAGATTTTGGTTAGCAACACATATTTTTGAGTTTAAAAACAAACTTTCTTATTTTCTTTATTTTTGAGTTGTCAAATATTATGTTACATGACTCACTAAATTAACAGTTTTATTATAACATGGAAAAAAGAGTGACAAACTTACTTTGAAACATACAATATTACTGATTGTTTTGTTCTTTACGGTTCTAGGTGGTCACTTTAACCACCACGAACTAAGGTAAACACATTTTTGTATATCTTGTGCCATTACGTGCATTTTAAAAATCGCAGCAGAAACTCACACATTTTAGTGCATTTGTGAAGAATTTTACGATGACTGACACTAAGTCTATTAACACCATTATGTCTAATTACCTTTTGCATGGGACGGCCTAGTGGCGAAGGGGGCTGAGGCACTGGTCTCCTTGCCACTTGCTGCACCAGCAGCTCGGTTCGGAAACAGATCAGGGTGACGGGGACGGACTGGGAGAAGGAGGGCTGTATGGCTCATGGACTGCTCTCCTCCCTTGTGCAGGGGGATGGTGTGCCTCGCTGCACTTCTACCACCCAGATGAGGCTGGATGGTATGATAGGCAGATGCCTAGTTTCAGAGTACTGATGCAGACACCTGTAATGTGCGTGTGAGTCAGCACACGAGGTGAGCAGCACTGCACATGGCTTGGCCCGACAGGAAGCCGAGGAACATGGATGGTGGCGCCGGTGCCTTCCAGTCCCACCCCATGTGGATCCCCATCACTGCTACAGTGGGGTACTGGTGGATGGGACGCTGGTGGTGGGCAGAAACAGGAATGTGGGGCAACCAGGGGCCAAACAGCTACACTGGAAAAAAATCACCTTTTGCATGTTAACATCATGTCACTTTTCATTTTGTACTGTTCCATTTACATGTATGTAACTTTTTTACCTCCGGGTCGCCCCTGAAAAAGGGACCTCCGGGCTCACCCGGTCAACAAAATTCAATAAATAAATAAATAAATAACATCAATTAGTTTGATGTACTCTAAAAACTGGAGAGAGAAATTAACAGTTTACAGCCATTTCTGTGCACAAATACTGGAACAAAAGAACAATCTATGTTATATTTTGACTCTCAACTGAGAGATAAATATATTAATTTGCATCTGTTCAGAAAAAGCAATAAGGGGAGGGAGGGTACTGTTCAAACAATCGTCTCAGGCAGGGGAGGGTAGTTTCATAACTTAAAATGTATCATGTTTTTTCTTGCCTTGGTGCCGTCTGTGATGCTGCTGATGTAGCACTGGGTGGCGCACATGCCTCAATATCTTCAACTGGTGAAACACAGACTGGCTTACTTGAAGCAAACTCCAAGGCATACTGCAGAACATCTGCCAGAGGGAACCGTTTAGGACCAGAACCGTAGCTCAAGTACCTAGGAAAAAAAATTGAAATAAAAAATATGTATTTAGAGACATTTTGCATAATCATGACTTTAAAATACACCCCCCCTCCTGCATGCCTTATGCCTGCCGCAACTAATGGGTTTACACTTTACTCATCCAAGATTACTGCCTCATTCATTTTAGGTGTAATCCATTTCTTGCTTGATTTATGTGTACGCCTGCTGCTGCTCATAAACCCCCAACCCTCTTGCTTGATTTCATTTGTTGCGTAACTCTGTAACATGAGTATCACTGCTGCTGCTTGCTGTTCGTATCACCCCCCACTTGATTTAACTTACTGTGTAACTTTGTAACTTGTGTATTACTGCTGCGCCCCCCCCCCCCCGCCATGGAACCCTCTTGCTTCATTTAATCTGCCATAATTCTGAAAACGTATCTTTAAAATCCTTCAGAGGCAAACCATGCTGAGACATACAAATATCTGGTTGTACTGTTAGACAATCTTTACCTTTGATTTACACACTGATAACTTGTGCAAAACAATGTATTACCCTTATTTACAGTATGTGAGACGGTCAGCTTCATTCTACATGTCTAAAGCAATCCACTGCAGAACACTTCTAATGCCAGTAAGATGACTATGGCTCCTCTGTTTACAGCCATGCCTCTACATCAGTAATTGCTAAATGGTACAGGGTAAAGAATAGAATTGTTCACTTTTTTCTGTCATGTAGTTTTTATCATCATTAGGCCATATGCTGTTCGAACTTGACTGGCTCCCCTTGAAGGTGAAATGAATAAAATTAATAGTGTTATACCTGACTCCTGTCTTATTCTGTTGCTAGTTTGTAAATAAGCAACACATTCTTGTTCGTTTCACTTTGTTCCGTTTATTTTGTGACACTCTGAACTTCGTCTGATCGGGATTTTCTCTTTGTGCTGGCTGCCTGCTGTTATGCATGTGCAGACTGTTGCATCACTCCCCCGTGACAGTCTCGATGGGGAACTGCTGTCATGTGAGAGGAATGCTATCTAATGTGCATTACACCATGACACATGCAGCACAACTGTCACAGTAAACAAGTAAATCTGAATCATTACTAGCTTTCTACTTAGCATATGCAGTGTTATTAAAGTTATTCTTGTTCCTGTATTTCAGTTGTATGTTGCTGCTCATTTTCCCGTCCACGTCTGCAAGGTTGCGAGAGTCGTCCAATTAGAGCTGAGATTAGTAAGGACAACCATACCCCCCAAAACACAAAGTAAATATAGTGGTGTGCATAGCAGTTGTGACATATTACAAGGTATTTTACTATAAAGGGAATTGGAGTGAATCTAGTTAAATTTTTAATTCAATAAAGTCCAGCTCGGACATCTGCCATGTGTAAAGATTAATCTAAATGACAGTAGCTCCCATCAGCGGTCTCTTGACAGGGCAGATTTGCATGTAACGTACAACTGTAATATTTTGCATTTTTCGTATTCCACCATGTATGTTATACTCCAGCTAATCACTGTATCAATATAACCATCTGTGTGGTTGTCAATACTGATACGCTGCTGAAATACAGTTTGTGAAGATCAATACAAACGCAACTTTTTTTTTAACTGTGTGCTAGATTCCAGGATATACTATAGGTCTTGGAAAGAGATCCAGGAGGAACAAAATGGGGGAGAGATACTGTGGGTTAAGCTGGAAAGGAAAATGGGGCCAGCCGTCCACACAGGTGTGGTCTATAGACCACCAGCCCAGGAGGAAGAAACAGATAGGAAGCTGATGCTAGCCATCCAAAGGATGGCAGACAAGGGGGAGGTAATACTGGTTGGAGACTTCAGTATTCCAGACGTGGACTGGAGCATCCCAGCAGCAGCATCAACTAGGAGCAGATTTATCCTGGACTCCCTTCAGGGTGCCTTCCTCAAGCAACTGGTCATGAAACCAACTCGACAGAAGGCAATACTGGACCTTGTGCTCACAAACAGGGACAGTGTGATGGGGGTAACGTTGGGGGAGCACCTGGGTAACAGTGACCACCAGTCACTGTGGTTTGAAATCACAGAAAGAGCAGAACCAAACCACACAAAAACACGTATACAGGATTTTAGGAGGGCAGAATTTGGGAAAATGGGGAGATACTTGAAAGAGGCATTAAGGGGAATGGGGCAGGAATCAGGGGTTGAGGAACAGTGGGCAGTATTTAAAATGGGGATTACAAGAGCAACAGAATTACGCATTAAGCAGGTTAGCAAGAGGAAAAGGAAGAGGAGACCATTATGGTTTTCCAAAGAGGTAGCAAAGAAAATGAAAGCCAAAAAGATTGCATTCAGGCAATACAAAAACACACAGACAGGAGGGGATAGGGAGAAGTACCAGGAGATGCAAAGGGAGGCAGGGAGGTCAGTAAGGGAAGCCAAAGCTCAGACAGAAGAACACATTGCAAAATCAGTGGGTAGAGGGGACAAAACCTTTTTCAGGTACATAAGTGAAAAAAGAAAGGCAAAGGAAGGGATAGTGAGACTGAAGGGGGAGGATGGGGGCCGCGTGGAGGATGATAACAGTAAAGCTGACATATTGAACAGGTATTTCTTCTCAGTCTTTACTGAGGAAGAGGAGGGTAATGGGTCTGAAGGGAGTACAAGGGGTGAGAATGGTGCAGAAATGGACACAAGTCCCTTTACACGAGAAAAAGTCCTAAAGGAACTGGAAGTAATAAGAGTTGATAAAGCAATGGGGCCAGATGGGGTGCACGCCAGGGTCCTTAAAGAACTAAGGGAGGTGGTGGCTGAACCTCTGGCTATCCTGTTTAGCCGATCACTGGAAACAGGGGAGGTACCCAAAGACTGGAGGACAGCAGATATAGTCCCCTTATACAAAAGTGGGAACAAAGAGGAAGCAGGGAACTACAGACCAGTCAGCCTCACCTCAGTAGTGGGGAAGCTCATGGAAGCACTACTGAAGGAGAGATTGGTGGAACATCTGGTTGTCAATGGACTACAGGACCCAAGGCAGCATGGTTTCACCAGGGGGAGGTCATGTCAGACCAACCTTGTTGAATTTTTGACTGGGTGACTAGGGAGGTGGATCAGGGAGGGTAGTGGACATGGCCTATCTGGACTTCAGCAAGGCCTTTGACACTGTGCCACATAGAAGACTATTACACAAACTGGGGAATATGGGTGTGGGCAGGACAGTAGTGTGGTGGGTAGGTAACTGGCTGGGTGGCAGGACACAGAGGGTGGTGGTAAATGGCTGTCACTCCACAGAGGGAAGAGTGACCAGTGGGATACCACAGGGATCAGTGCCGGGACCGGTCCTATTCAACATCTTCATCAGCGACATTGCGCAGGACCTAGAAGGCAGAATTTCATTGTTCGCTGATGACACAAAGCTCTGTAACATAGTAGACACACCAGAGGGTGTAGACAGACTAAGAAGGGACCTGCAGAAACTTGAAGAATGGTCAGGGATTTGGCAGTTGAAATTCAATGCAAAGAAGTGCAAGATAATGCATATGGGGCACAAAAACCCTGGCACAATATATCAGTTGGGGGGTGAGGATATAGCATGCACCAAGCAGGAAAGGGATCTTGGGGTTGTCATCTCTGATGACCTCAAGGTAGGGAGACAGTGTGACAAGGCATCAGGTAAAGCAAATAGGATGCTGGGATGCATAGGCAGGGGCATCACCAGCAGGAAAAGGGAGGTCATAATTCTACTATACAAGACACTAGTGAGGCCACCTGGAGTACACTGTGCAGTTCTGGAGACCTTACCTACGTAAGGACATAGACAGAGGTAGAGAGGTTCAGAGGAGGGCAACAAAGATGGTGCATGGATTGCATCACAAGTCCTATGAGGACAGGTTGAAGGAACTGAACATGTACTCCTGGAGGAGAGGAGAGAGAGGGATATGATAGAGACATACAAGTATCTTACAGGGAGGAACAGGGTGCAGGAATGTACTATTTTAGCAAAAAGATGTTCTAGGACTAGAGGGCATGGGATGAAGTTGGAGGGAGGACGATTCAGAGGAAACATGAGAAAGAATTTCTTCACAGAACGGGTGGTGGACAAGTGGAACACCCTGCCAGAGGAAGTGGTGGGGGCTGAAACAATCACGGGATTTAAGAATGCATGGGATAGACATAAAGGAATTCTGGAGGTCAGGGGTAAGGGGAAAGGGGTAACAGACTTCTAGGAAAACAAACTGAACTTGCAAGCTCAAATGGGCAGACTGGGTGGGCCATAGGCCCTTATCTGCTGACACTGTCTATGTATCTATGTAGGGCAGACTAGATGGACCCACTGTCCCCTTCTGCTGTCACTTTCTATGTTTCTATTATAAAAATTATGCAGATTGAGTAATATACATGATATGAACGAAACTCTATGCACTGATGTTACATTACTTAGGTTTTATTCATATTTCATCATCCCACCCCACCCCACCCCCACCCCCCATCCCCACCCTCACCCCCACCCCCACCCCCACCCCATCCCCATCTCCACCCCCACCCCATCCCCACCCCGTCTCTTCCCCACCCCACCCCGTCCCTGCTCCCACCCCTGCCCCACCCCCACCCCGCCCGCCCCCCACCCCACCCCACCCCATCCCCATCCCCACCCCCGTCCCCACCCCCACCCCCATCCCCACCTCCACCCCACCCCCATCTCCACCCCCGTCCCCCACCCCACCCCGTCCCCACCCCATCCCCATCTCCACCCCACCCCCATCCCCACCCCCATCCCTCGGCTCCCCACCCCACCCCCACCCCTGCCCCCACCCCCTGTCCCCGTCTCTGTCCCCACCCCCACCCCCACCCCCACCCCCATCCCCATCTCCACCCCATCCCCACCCCCACCCCCACCCCTGTCCCCACCCCCATCCCCATCCCCACTCCACCCCACCCCATCCCCACCCCCCACCCCATCCCCATCTCCACCCCACCTCATCTCCACCCCATCCCCACCCCCACCCCCCACCCCATCTCCACCCCATCCCCACCCCCACCCCTGCCCCCTACCCCCATCCCCACCTCCACCCCACCCCCATCCCCACCCCCACCCCACCCCCATCCCTGCCTCCACCCCCACCCCCACCCCCATCCCCATCCCCACCCCCACCCCTGCCTCCATCCCCACCCCCACCCCCGTCCCCACCCCCACCCCGTCCCCATCCCCACCCCCGTCCCCACCCCCACCCCCGTCTCCCATCCCCATCTCCACCCCATCCCCACCCCACCCCCACCCCCATCTCCACCCCACCCCCATCCCCACCCCCATCCCCATCCCCATCCCCACCCCCGCCCCACCCCACCCCCATCCCCATCTCCAATCCCCACCCCTATCTCCACCCCATCCCCACCCCCACCCCACCCCATCCCCATCCCCATCCCCACCCTGGTCCCCACCCCACCCCCATCCCCATCCCCGTCTCCCACCCCACCTCCGTCCCCATCCCCATCCCTGCCTCCACCCCACCCCATCTCCACCCCCACCTCCCCACCCCACCCCGCCCCCACCCCCGGCCCCCACCCCATCCCCATCTCCACCCCACCCCACCCCCTCCCCACCCCTGCCCCCACCCCCATCTCCACCCCCACCCCCATCTCCACCCCACCCCGTCCCCACCCCACCCCCACCCCATCCCCATCTCCACCCCACCCCTATCTCCACCCCATCCCCACCCCACCCCCACCCTCCCCACCTCCCCATCCCTATCTCCACCCCACCCCCACCCCCACCCCGTCCCCACCCCCACCCCATCCCCACCCCATCCCCATCTCCACCCCCATCCCCGCCCCCACCCCCATCCCCATCTCCACCCCACCCCATCTCCACCCCCACCCCCATCCCCACCCCCATCTCCACCCCCATCCCCACCCCCACCCCCACCCCACCCCATCCCCATCCCCACCCCCACCCCCATCCCCACCCCCACCTCCACCCCCATCCCCACCCCCACCCCAACCCCATCCCCATCCCCACCCCACCCCCACCCCCACCCCCACCCCCATCCCCATCTCCACAAAACAGACAAAGACAAAGGTCTGCTGGGAGCACAAATGCAGCTGTAAAAGGGGACAAAAAAAAAAAAAGGAGAAACGAAGATGCGAACAGATTTACACAATCATGAGGAAGTTGTGTTGTCCCGTATGACTTTTTAATACTGATGACAGTCTGTAATAATGTTGCTGTCAGTCACATGATTGCCATATTTTATACAGCACTCTGACGGGACTACAAATACAGCAGTCAAACAGAAATTACAAAAACAAACAAAATAACAGGGAAATGAAGCCGCAAGCAACGCTGCACAAGAACGAATCAAACTCAATAGTGAAAAATGCCTTGACTCACAGAATGACTTACAAACAATTTCAAGTCGTCAGTTTTCATTTACTGACAGACTATGGTCATTTGACAGATTGTGACTGACTATTGTACGTCAGTTTTGGCCCCACACGATCGCAGACCTCTACGGATTCACGCCTCAGTTCACATAGTGCTGACTGCTCACATGAAGATGCAGTGATGAAATTGCCCACGTGATCTAACCGCATTCCATTCAGTCCTGCTGTTGAGGCTGCGGGTGAACACTTTGCTTTGCGAGTATGTGTGAGTCAAACAAAATTGATAAAGATGTCACTCTACGTGAATTTTTATGAGCGCAAATGTTTGCAGAGCTAATAAAAGGGCAAAACAGAGTAGGTTAATAACAAACTAAACAAATAGAACAAGCTGCATGTCACCTTTAAATTTGCGTAGGGCCACCAAAAAATGTGGACATATTCAAACTGCTTAAAAGTGGTGCCACCATACCCCTGAGAAGAATTCTGGAACCTGATGATACTCACAGTTTAAAACTGATGAAAAATAGAGGACTCAAAATCCCAGTCCCTAAAACCAACTTCAGAGAAATAAGACTTCAACGTAAGCCAGCCATGGCATGGAATACACTTTGGCCTGAACTAAGGGAATTAACTACTGTGATGTTAAATATTTTAAAATGAACTTGGATTCTATGAACAAAGTTGTCTGCCACTGTTTTAAGTAACTGATACTGTCCGTTTATGATGCATATTGTTTATTTGTTTTGCAATGTATGGCTTCAGTAACCGAATGCAGGTATTGTAAGCCTATTAATTATTTACATTTTCCCAAGCAGTCAATATGGGGATTGCAATGCAAATGTCTCTTTTTGCAGTATGTGCATCTCCTCTGAACGTTTCCATTATGTATGCGTGCATGTATCCACTATGCTTTCCAGTGTCCCCGACCCCCCACTTCCCAAACCAGCTCACATAGCTGCAAACAAGTCTCCCGGGCTCTTTGCTTACCTGGTAAAACATGTTATAAATGAAATGTACAAAGATGACTTTGAAAATAAGCTTTTGCCTAAACAGTCTACTCCTATTTAAAAAAATATATTTTTTTACAACTTCTACTACTGGAAACTGTATTTTCAGAACTCTCATCTACAACTGGGACCTGTACCTTCATAACTGTCGTCTACAACTGGGAACGATTATCATCAGAACAACTATCTACAACTGGGAGCTGAATCTTCACAATAACCATCTAAAACTGGGAGCTGTACCTTCAGAACCACCATCTATAACAGGAAGCTGTACCTTCAGAACTCTCGTCTACAACTGAGAACTGTTATCTTCAGAAAACCATCTACAACTGGGAGCTATATCTTCAGAACTCTCATCTACAACTGGGAGCTGTATCTTCAGAATCACCATCTACAACTGGGAGCTATATCTTCGGAAAAAACATCTACAGCTGGGAACTGTATCTTCAGAACCACCATCTACAGCTGGGAGCTGTACCTTCAGAACTCTCGTCTACAAGCGGGAACTTTATCTTCAGAGCCACCATCTACAACTGGGAACTGTATCATCAGGACTCTCATCTACAACTGGAAACTGTATCTTCAGAACCACCATCTACAACTGGGACTGGTATCCTCACAACCACTATCTACAAATGGGAGCTGTATCTTCAGAACTCTCATCTACATCTGGTTCTGTATCTTTAGAACCATCATCTACAAATGTGACTTTTATCTTCAGAACCACCATCAACAACTGAGAGCTGCTACCATCAACAACTGAGAGCTGCTATCTTCAGAACTCTCATCTACAACTGGGAGCTATATCTTCAGAACTCTCATCTACAACTGGGAGCTGTATCTTCAGAATCACCATCTACAACTGGGAGCTATATCTTCGGAAAAACCATCTACAGCTGGGAACTGTATCTTCAGAACCACCATCTAAAATTGGGAGCTGTACCTTCAGAACTCTTGTCTACAACTGGGAACTGTTATCTTCAGAACAACTATCTACAACTGGGAGCTGTATCTTCAGAACTCTCATCTACAACTGGCAGCTGTATCTTCAGAATCACCATCTACAGCTGGGAGCTGTACCTTCAGAACTCTCGTCTACAACCGGGAACTTTATCTTCAGAACCACCATCTACAACTGGGACCAGTATCCTCATAACCACCATCTACAACTGGGAACTGTATCATCAGGACTCTCATCTACAGCTGGAAACTGTATCTTCAGAACCACCATCTACAACTGAGACTGGTATCCTCACAACCACTATCTACAAATGGGAGCTGTATCTTCAGAACTCTCATCTACATCTGGTTCTGCATCTTTAGAACCATCATCTACAAATGTGACCTTTATCTTCAGAACCATCATCAACAACTGAGAGCTGCCACCATCAACAACTGAGAGCTGCTATCTTCAGAACTCTCATCTACAACTGGGAATGTATCTTCAAACTACCAGCTACAACTGGGAGCCATATCTTTAGAACAACCATCTTCGACTGATAGCTGTCTCTTCAGAAAGTACAGTTATGAAAGAACTTACCGTAACACTAGATCTTCGAGAGGGACTCCTGCAGCAGGTAACGCCTTTAGGACTGAAGCCAGCAAGTGCCAGGACCCCACAGAAAAATTCTAGCTAGTAGTATACAGCGGGGGACTGCCCCCTGACGTTGGCCCACCCCTGACATCAGGTATGATATAAAGGAAAGTCCACCAGCCCATCCCCAGTTCTCCCACCAGAGACCCCGGCAAGTGAATAAAAATGGAAAACCAAGGAGGTTCCTCTAATTGAGGAAAAAACAAAGATATCCATGATGGAGAAGCAGATACTGAGGAAAGGTGGGTGGTAAAACTAATACCTGTTGCAAGAGCCGCTCTCAAAGATCTACTGTTACGGTAAGTTCTTACGTAACTGTACTATCTTACTTTGAGGAGGCTCTTGCAGCAGGTAACACCTTTAGGACTGAGTCCCAAGCAGTAAGGAGAGACCCCAGTCAGCTGGGTGGAGACAGAAGTTTCCCAAAGAGGATCAGGAGAGGAGGCCCTGGAGGATTGCTAGTCCGAAGTCTGCTCTGCGTCGAGATGCAATGTCCAAACTGCAGTACTTTACAAAGGTGTGGACAGAACTCCAAGTAGCAGCTGCACAAATGTCGGCAGCCGACATGTTCCTCAAGGAGGCAAAGGAAACAGCCATGCCCCTAGTAGAGTGACCATTTACCGAGCCCAGTAAGGGTTTGTCATACTTGTTGTAGCAGAAAACAATGCAACTAACCAACCATTTGGATAAACACTGCCTAGAAACAGAAGCCCCTTCCACTCTGGGGGAGAAGGACACAAACAACTAGTCCAACTTTCTAATGCCTCGGGTCTGCTCCAAGTAATAATGAAGTATCCTATGAACATCCAGAGTATGAAGTAGTGTCTCCCCTCGGTTCAAGTACTCTGGGTAGTAGACTGTAAGGTGAATGTCCTGATTCAAAGTGAACTCTGACACCACCTTGGGAAGAAACTTAGGATTAGTTCACAAGGACACCCTGTCCTTGTGGAAAACTAAATAAGGCTCCTTACACATCAGAGCCTGAAGCTCAGAAATCCTTCGAGCAGAAGTAACGGCAACTAAAAAGAACGCTTTCCACAACAGAAAGCATAGCTCGCAACTTGCAGCAGGTTCAAAGGGAGGTAAAGTAAGTTTTTCTAAAACAAACAAAAGATCCCATGGCAGGATGGGGTCCCAGAGGGTAGGAGGAAGTAGGCTGTTGGTTAACTAGGATCTGCAGCTTATCCATTAGGTAGGGAAATGGGCAGACTAGGTGGGCCAAGCGGTCCTTATCTGCTGTCAAATTCTATGTTTCTATGGTAGTCTGAAATGGCAGACAGGTGCATCTTAAGCGAGGAGTAGCTTAGTCCCGTGTCAGACAGGGAGAGTAGGTCCTCTAGAACTGAATTCACAGGGCAGGTGAAGGGGTCTAAATGCCGGGTGGAGGCCCAGATGCAGAACCGCTTCCTTTTCATAGCATAAGCAGCCCTGGTGGAAGGCTTCCTAGTGGCCACCAGGACGACCGCTACCCTGGGGGATAATCCAAATCTGGAAATAGCTAGGTCTGCAGGAGCCACGCATGGAGATGCAGAGATTTGAGATCCTGATGGACCAAGGTTCCCTGCTCTTGGGATAGCAAGTCTGAGCATAGGGGCATGGAAATTGGAGGCTCCACTGCCAAGTTGCTGGAGAAGCGAAAACCAAATCTGGCACGGCCAGAAAAGTGCCACCAGAATCGTCTCTGCTCCCTCCAAATGCAACTTTAGAAGAACTCGCTGCAGAAGGGGGAAGGGAGGAAATGCGTATAGGAACCTCCCCATCCAGGAGAGGGATGTGTCTCACCAGAAAACACCAGCCCCTGGATCTAGCTAGCAAAAACTGGGCAGTTTTGCATTGGATGGGGAGACAAACAGATCCAGTTCAGGACCCATCGGTTGAAGAGTCCTTTGGGAATGGAGGGGTGAAGCTTCCACTCGTGTGCCATGGACTAGGACCTGCTTAGACTGTCGGCAAGGGTATTTTGCACACCTGGAACATGGACTGCTGTAAAGTCCAAGTGATGGTCCACCGCCCATGACCAGACTCACATGGCCACCCTGCAGAGAGGGTAAGAATGAGTGCCGTGCCCCCCCTTATGTAAAAGACCACTGACATGTTGTCGGTCTGGACTAAGAGGGGGCTGGATAGCAAGACTGTCTGGAAGGCCTGGAGGGCATAAAGGATCGTCCGCATCTCCAGGATACTGACGTGGAGATTGAGCTCGTGTTGGGACCAGGTCCCCTGTGTCTGACGGCCTCCCAAGTGGGCTCCCCAGCCTTGGCCTGATGCGTCTGTGGTTAGGATCAGACTGGGGGATTCATTCTGAAGGAAAACCCCTCTGGAAAGGTTAGAGAAATTCAACCACCATACTAATGCCTGTCATACAGGGTTAGATGCCAAGACTGTTTGCTCTAGGTTGTCTGAACACTGGTCCTACTGAACTCTCAGGTTCCACTGAATCACCCTCATGTACAGCCTGGCCAGGGGGGCAGTAGCGATAGCTGCTGCGATGTGTCCCAAAAGTCTAAGGACAGACCTGGCTGGAACCTGGTAAGTGGAGGAGATCTGCCGGAATCTTTTGTACTCTATGTATAGATTCCGGAGGCTGACTGAGGTTGAGGATAGGATGCAGGTCCCTGGTTTTCTTTGGCACCAGGAGGAAGTGGGAATAGAACCCTTTCCCCTGCTGTTCCAGAGGGACTGGCTCTATGGCCCGCTTTTGCAGGACAGCCTGGATCTCTTCTGCGATGAGAGCGCTGTGAGCCTGAGAGTAATGGGAGGGGTCTGGGGGTATCTCAATGAACTCTAGTGTATGCCCCTTTTCGATGAGTTGTAGGACCCACCGGTCTGTGGTTATCTGACTCCATCCTTCTATGTACAAGGGAAAATCGACACCCCACTGCCTCCCCTAAGGCTTCGGCTGGGGAGGGGGGGAATCAGGTAATGGGTCAAGCTGAGGATCCGCGGGAGGGGCAGCATGGCCTGGGAGGTTCTTGGAGCCCGAGGGGCGGATCCTCCGGAAGCAAGAATGGAAGCTTTACACTTGAATCCGCTTTCTGCTGTTGTCCAGCATTCCTCTGAAAGGACTGCTTAGGATGCTGCTTAGGCTGAGATTTGTACATAATGTGTACAGATCTGATAGCCTTTCCTGATTCCTGAAGGCACGTAATGATGCTTTGCGAGTCTTCGCCAAACAGGACCAGGCCCCTGAAAGGAGCATCCAAGATTCTGGATTGCACATCTGGGGCAAAACCTGACACTCTCAACCATGTGTAATGGGGAATACATACTGTGGAGGCAGTGGCTCCACCTGCGGAGTCCACTATATCGTAAATAGCATGGAGGACGTGGTTACCTACATCCGAGCCTGATTTTAGGATGGCCATCAATTTTGCCCCACCGGGGCAATCTGGTATGGCCTGAGTCACCTCCACCGCCTTGTCCCACAGGACGTTCTGGTACTGAACCCTGTGGGCAAGGAAATTCTGTGAACATATAGCATACGTTGCCAAGGAATAAACCCTTTTTGGCCAACTGGTCAAACTGCTTGGAATCTTTGTCTGAAGGCTGTGTACGCCGGTGTCTAGGATGCCTAGAGCAATCGCGGGCAACGCTAATCACAATGGAGTCTGCCACTGGGTGCTCTCTATAAAAGGGATCTTCTCTGGGAGCACAATATAGCCAGTCTGACTTCTTGGAGACAGCCGGCATGGACAAGGGGCACGTCCAGGCCTCTCTGTTAACGTCCTTATAGGAATCCACGAGTGGGGGAGCCACCATGGGTTGGGTGTCCTTCCTCCTGAGAAAGGAAGCCAACCAACATCGCTCTGGATCCAGCTCCTCTGCTGCTGGATATGCCCCATTATATCCATAAAGAATGAATCATCAGGCGGTGAATGAGGGGTGTCCTTGTCGCCCTCAGGCTCCAAAGGAAGGTCGGAGTCATCGCAGCCTGAAGAGAAGAAGGAATACCCATCTGAATCCCATGAGTCAGGGGAAGGGGAAGGTGAACGGGGTTGCTTGCATGGCTGTCCTTTAGGTGGGGGGGGTATCTCCTCCATCCAGTGTCGGACTGGTCCCCCTAGGTGGAGGGATAGTCAAACAAACCGGAGGTGGCCACTGAGAGGTAGGTTTGGAGGGTTCTCTAAGGGTCTCTTTGTCTTTAAAATAGGCCCACCATGCCACAAAATGGTCATACAGAACTTGTGGAACATTAGGCAGCAGGGCTGGTGTGTCTGGCGTTGGGGAGTTAGGCCTAGAGGGCCCCGGCATCTGGTCGTCAGGCTGGGGCAACTCAGACGTCAGAGTAGGCTGATCCAGGTTACCGGGCATCAGACCCAGAAGGACAGAGCTGTCTGGCATCAGACGGTCTGGAACTGACGTCCGGCCATCGGGCATCAGGCCCTCGAGCATCGGCTGAGAGTGGGCATCAGGCCCTGCCAGCAATTTAGGAGGGTTAGGTGATAACGGGTCACCAAGGCGACACTGGGGAAGCCGGCATTGAAGGTACTGACATAGACTGGGGCCGGACTGGCGATTCGGCCGGCGTCCGCCTAGGAGTCGCCGCCAGAATTGGGGAGCTAGCTCCCAGGCGGGACAGAGGCCCCTCTTTTCCAAAGGAGGGTGTCGGTAGTAGAGTGGGCCCCTGACATCGGGGAGGACTTAGCAGACACCCTGGCTGGGACAATGACAGGCAAAGACCTGCCGCCCAAGGATCCACCGACCAAGCCACTCTGCTTAAAGCCCTCAAGAACTAAGGGCTTAAGCTTGAAAGGCTGAGAGGTGGGGAACAAAGTTCCGTGCCACACAGAACAATCTCCCACAACAGTGATAAGGGTTGTTCACCGGGAGCCCGAAGGGAGAAAGGGAAGCCTCAGTGGAAGGAGACAACCCATGGTCGCCGACTTGGTCAGGGACCGTGAGTGGGATTCTGACCGGTGTTTCTCCTTATGCTTCTCCCAGTGCTTGTGTCTGCCATTTGAGTTCCTTTCCTTATGAGAAGAGGAGGAGGAAGGAGCCCCGGAGACTGGGTAAGAGGATGAACTCATTCGGTGAAGCTCCTTCTCCATCTTGGAAAGCATTTTAGTAAGCAAGAAGGATACGGGATCTTCTGGCGGCTAGTGTGCTGACTGAAATCTTGGTAGTGCAGGCAGGCCTCTATGTTGTGGTCCAGGCCTATTCAGAACTATCATCTATAATGGGACATGTATCTTCAGTTGCTTGGCACGTATCTTCAGAACTCTCATCTACAACTGGGACCTGTATGTTCAGAACATGCATCTGTAACTGGCGCCTGTATCATTAGAACTTGAAACTACAGATGGGACCTGTATCTTCAGAAGTCCCAACTACAGCTGGGGCCTGTATCTTCAGAACTCCCAACTACAACTGGGACTTGTATTTGTTTTTTTTTCCCCAATTGTTTAACTAGGAGAGACACACTAAGCTGAACGCTTGTTTACAGGTGTGACCTGGGAGCACAGGGAGTTAAGTGACTTGCTCAGGGTCACACAGCATGCAAGTGGGGCTGAGGGATTCTAACCCAGGACTCCAGATTTGCAGCTCAGAGCTTTAAACCACTGTTCTACTGCCTCCCCAACTTGTAGCTTCAGAACCACCATCTACAATTGAGAGCTATATCTTCAGAACTCTCATCTACATCTGGACCTGTATCTTTTGAACCACCAACTATAATTGGGCCTGTATCTTTAGAACCACATCTACTGGGAGCTACATCTTCAGAACTCTCATCTACCTCTAGACCTGTATCTTCAGAACCACCATCTACAACTGGGATCTGTATCTTCAGAACTATCATCGACATCTGGACATGTATCTTCAGAACCGTCATCTATAATTGTGACCTGCATCTTCCGAACTTTCATCTACAACTGGGACCTGTATCTTAAGAACTCCAAGCTACAACTGGGACTTGTATCGTCAGGCCAACTACAACTGGGGCTTCTATCTCTCCCCCCCCCCCAATTAAATTTTTTGCACTTCTTCGTCTGGCTGGGGTGCGCCCTCTAATCAGCCCATATACCAAAAGTCTCCCACACCCAGCATCACCCCATCTGCACGGAAGGTCAGTAGCTTACCATTCATGCAGGGTACTCCAGGGGACTAAGGGAGGACAGAGTTCAACCTTGGTCCCCGACCAACATGGCAGGGCAACATTTGGCTGGCGAGAGTTTTCCCCTACCTCAGATGCTTGGCTTCACAGTGCACAGCCATGAAGGGGTTTCTCCTTAGGTTTCCCTGGGAGGCATGCAGACATGCACTGATGTCAGTGCACAACAGTGCATGCTCCCACGCCCAACCCACAGACGTCTGCCACTGCCTCCTCCCCTTTTTTCTGGTCTCAGCCTGCCTCCTCGTAGCCACCACTTTGAGTCGCTCGAATGCCAGGAGCCACCATACCCTCCCCCCCCCGGAAGGGTAGCGTCTGTGGTGATACTGTAGGTAGGGAAAAATGGGCAGATCGGATGGGCCAAGCAGTCCTCATCTGCCGACAAATTCTATGTTTCGATATGTTTCTATGAGGAGAACTGTCCTTTGGATGCTCATCTTACCTCCCACTGGCCGACCCTCTGGTGTTCCGGGCTTGTTCCTGAATTTGGGTCATCAGCTCCATGAGTGTTAGCGCTACTGCTGAGGGACCTGTACCTTCAGAAAGTACAGTTACGTAAGAACTTACTGTAACAGTAGATCTTCGAGAACAGCTCTTGCAGCAGGTTACACCATTAGAACTGAAGCCGGCAGGCGTCAGGACCTCACGGAAAAATTCTAGCTAGTTATCTTCAGCGGGGACCGCCCCCGATGTCGGTCCCGCCTCCGACGTCAGACGTAGTACATAAGGGGGCGGTCCCGCCAGATTCCCCAGTTCTCCCGCCGGAGACTTCCGGCTGCAGGCTGACATCGAAATGGGAGACCGAGGATCCACCGTCAGAAGACAAAAGGGTATAAATCCCTGTTAAAAAAGGCTTAAGCCACGCCTCCTCCAAGGTGGAAGGTGGGCGGGAAGGTACCTGCTGCAAGAGCTGTTCTCGAAGATCTACTGTTACGGTAAGTTCTTACGTAACTGTACTATCTTACTTCGAGACACCGCTCTTGCAGCGGTTACACCATTAGGACTGATTCCCAAGCAGTAGCGCTTGCAAACACTCTGGGAGAAGGAAACTAGAAAGTTCATTCCAGGTCCTGATTCTAGGACAGGAGACCCTGTAGCACAGCCAGGCGGAAGCCGGCTCTTCGCCGTGAAGCGATGTCCAGGCTATAATGCCTGATAAAGGTATGTAAAGAGCTCCAAGTGGCTGCAGCACAAATGGCAGAAGTGGAGATGTTTCGAAGTGCTGCAAAGGAGGTGGCCACTCCCCTAGTGGAATGGCCCCGGACTGATCCCGGGAGGGGCTTTTGTTTGATATCATAACAGTATGATATGCACTGGACAAGCCAGAGAGACAGGGACTGTTTGGATACTGGTTGGCCCATCATCCTTTCAGTAAAGGAAACGAAAAGTTGCTCTGATTTGCGAAGCTGCCTAGTTCTGCTCAGGTAGTACCTTAAGCTACGGTGAACATCCAGGGTGTGGAGCAGCGCCTCTCCTCTATTAGAATAATTAGGGAAGTAGACAGGCAGGTCAATGTCCTGATTGAGAGTGAGTGTGGAAACCACCTTAGGCAAGAATTTAGGATTCGTCCTCAGGGATACTCTGTCCTGGTGGAAAATTAAATAAGGCTCTTTACACATGATAGCATGAAGCTCAGAAACTCTTCTCGCTGACGTAACAGCAACCAAAAACAACGTTTTCCACGACGAAAAGCGCGGCTCGCAATCTGCAGCCGCAGGTTCAAAGGGGCGTGAGTTGCTCCAGGACAAAGAGCAAGTCCCATGGAGGCACTGGGTCCTTAATGGGCGGCCTAAGATGTAACACCCCTCTCAAGAATTCTCGACAGGCATCTAATTGTGCCACTGTGCGCTGTCCCACCAGGAGGTGATAAGCTGAAATGGCACAGAGGTGCACCTTAACAGAGGAGTAGACGAGACCCGAACGGAAAAGGGAGAGCAGGTACTCTAACACCGCTTTCACCGGACAACCTAAAGGGGAAAGGCCGCGTGTTTGCGACCATAGACAAAAACGGTGCCATGTCATGGTGTACGTTGCATGCGTTGCCGGCTTTCTGGCTGCAGAAAGAACTTCCGCAACCTCTTGCGAGACCCCATGTCGCAAGATGGCTATGTCTCTAGGAGCCATACATGCAGGTTCAGTGAGCGTAAGTCCGGATGGACCAGCGAACCCTCCACCTGAGACAAGAGATGGGAGCTGAATGGCAACGGGAGTGGAGGTTCCCGGGATAGCTGTATTAGCAAAGGGAACCAGATCTGTCTGGGCCAGAAAGGGGCCACCAGGATCATTGTTGCACACTCCCTGCGTAGTCTGAGAAGAACTCTCTGGATCAACAGGAAGGGAGGGAAAGTGTAGAGGAATCTGTCCGCCCAGGAGAGGGACAACGCATCTCGCCAGAAAACACCAGGCCCTGGATCTAGCGAGCAAAAATTGGGCAGTTTTGCGTTGGATGGGGAAGCGAACAAGTCCAATTCTGGAGCTCCCCATCAAAGAAACAGATCCTCTGCTACCTCCTGAAGAAGTTCCCACTCGTGGACTCTGGCCTGGGAGCAAATCAGGCCGTCTGCAATTGTGTTGTCCACCCCGGGAACATGTATTGTGATCAGGTTTGCGCCGTGTCGGATTACCCAATCCCACACCCTCATGGCCTCCCTGCAAAGGGGGTAAGAGTGTGTGCCCCCTTGTTTGTTGAGGTAATACATCACCGCCGTGTTGTCTGTCTGTAGCAGGAGAGTACTCAGCGGGATCTCTGACTGAAATGCCTGCAGGGCATAAAGGACCGCCCTCATCTCCAGAACGTTGATATGAAGGTGAGCCTCCTGAGGGGTCCACATTCCCTGGGACTTCACCCCGTCCAGGTGTGCTCCCCACCCTAGTCCTGAGGCGTCTGTGGTGAGGATTACCTCCGGGGACGGCGCTATAAACGGAACACCCGTAGAGAGTGTCCCTGGGTCTAGCCACCATTGCCAGTCTCGAATCACGGCGTTCGTGATTCTGACCAGATGCTGCATATGGTCTTGCCTTTGATCCCATTGCACCTTGAGCATCCACTGAGTTACCCGCATGTGGAGCCTTGTGAAAGGGACGGTCGGAATGGCCGCAGCCATGTGTCCGAGCAAGCGAAGGACCGACCTGGCTGGGACGGTCTTGTTCGACGAAAGCTCCCTGATGAGGGATCTGATGCGCTCCGCTCTGTCGTCTGTAAGAAATGCTCTTCCCTGAACGGTGTCCAGGACTGTGCCTATGAACTGCAGTTTCTGCAACGGTACCATGAGAGACTTCTCGTAATTGATCAAGATGCCCAGAGACCGAAACAGATCCTGGGTACTCTGGATAGCCAATAACAGCACCTCTGTGGAGGCGGCCATGAGAAGCCAATCGTCCAAGTACGGGAACACATAATGGCCCTGTCTCCTTAGAGACGCGGCCACAACTGCCATGCATTTGGTAAAGACCCTGGGAGCCGAAGACAGTCCGAATGGAAGTGCTCGGAACTGAAAGTGGTGGCCGAGAAACTCGAAGCGCAGTAACCTCCTGTGCGCCTGAGCTACAGGAATGTGCAGGTATGCATCCTGCATGTCTAAAGACACTAAAATTGCGTCCCTCTTTAGCATTGGGATAAGACCCGGAAGGGTCATCATGCGGAATCTTTTGTAGGCGACCAACATATTGAGGTTGCTGAGGTCCAGAACTGGACGGAGGTCCCCTGTTTTCTTTGGAACCAGGAAGAAGTAGGAGTAGTACCCGTATCCTCTCTGGTTCTCTGGGACATACTCTGTTGCCCCCTTTTGCAGAAGCTCGAGTATTTCTTGCCTGATCAGAGGCTTGTGCTGACCCGAGTAACGGGAGAGCAGAGGAGGCCTCGAGGGTGGCTTTTCTGCGAATTCTATAAAGTGGCCTCTTTCGACCAACTGAAGAACCCACCGGTCGGTGGTTATGGACTGCCATCCTGGCAGGTACTTCGCAATGCGACCCCCGACCTTGATGTCCCATTGATCCTGAGGGGCGGGGGCCGGAAAGGAGTCAGGCTGTGGCGGCGGAGGGGCCTGCGGGCTGGGCCGGTTTAGCTGGGCGTTGACCTCGGCCCGCGGGCTGTCTACCCTGGGCTCTACGGGAACCGGAGCCCCTCTGTTGTGGACCGGTGCGGGACTGTTGTCTCTGTGCCCGTCCATGAAAACGGCTTTGGTTCCTACGAAAGGAACTAAGCCTCGGTCGGTACATTGCCTGGACCGACCTCACCGCCTTCCCGGCCTCTTGAAGCTTGGTGATGACCCTCTCAGAGGGCTCACCAAAGAGAACTTCTCCCTCAAATGGGGCGTCCATGATGTTTTTGTGGATGTCCGGGGTAAAGCCGGAGACACGGAGCCAAGAGTGTCTCCGGAAGCATACAACTGAAGCTGCTGCTCGGGCCCAGGAGTCCGCGGAGTCATACGCGGCTCGTTGCACTTGGGTCCCCACGTCCAAACCCGTCCAGAGGAGCTGCAACATCTCCTCCTTCTGCTCACCTTCTGGCAACTTCTCAGCCAGATCCAGACCCTGCTCCCACAAGGCGTTTTGGAACTGCACCATGTGGGTCAAGTAATTCAGGGATCTGATGGCGCAAGTAGCGGAAGCATACGTGCACCTACCCATAGCGTCCAGCTGTTTGGATTCTGGGTCCGGTGGCAGAGTGCTCAAACGTTGCGGTCTCTGGGACTGGTCATGAGAGGCTGTTAAGACCAGAGAGTCGGCCTGAGGATGCTGAGCCAAGTACTGGTCTTCCCTTGGAGCCTTGTACAGGCGGTCAGCTTTCTTCGGCATCGCCGGGAGTGAATGTGGACGCTTCCACGCTGCCTTGGTGACGTCCACGAAAGTGTCTACCAAAGGTGGCACCACCACAGGCTTGGGGTCCTTCTGACAAAGATATTTCGCAAGGCGTAGCCTTTCGGGGTCTAACTCTTCCGCATCCCATCCCATGTTCTCTTGGATGTGTCTCATGATGTCCGAGAACGAAGGGTCATCCAGAGGAGACCTTGGAAGCTCACGTGGGTCCAGAGAAGGGATGTGGAGGGGAGATGGGGATCTAGATCCTGTTGAAAACTCTGATCCCGTGTCCTCCGTCGAAGGCGAACGGCGGCGTCTTCTGGGTCTCTTAGGGCTCGGTGATCCAGAAAAGGATCTGGACGGAGGTCTCCTTTTATCTGGTCTCCCCCTTGGAGGGATCCTGGGCTCCCAGGGAGGAGGTAACCGGCCTGCAGACCCGGATGGAGAAGGGGGCGCAGGAACCGGAGTAACCGGCCTAGGAGGAGGAGGTGGAAGAGGAGGTGGGGTGGGGACCACGTCCTTTTTGATGGTATCCCACCAGTAAGTGAAAAGCTCCTTAACCTCTGAGAAAGACCCGACGACGGACCGGGCGCCGGTGGTTGGTCGTCGGGTTCCGGCGTCGGCTCCACAGGGGCCGCGGGATGCGGGGAGGGTTCCCCGGAAGGCTCGACAGGACCGGGCTCGCCCATCTGGTTCTCGGGCTGTGTTAACTCCTCCTCTGTAATGGTCTCCTGACCGACGTCGGTCGGAGGCGTCGGGGCCCTCTTCTCAATCCGGACAGGCATGGACGTCGGTCCCCCTACCAGCATCCGGGGGTGCGTAGGCTTGGCCGGCGACGGACGTCTGGCGGTCGACGGCTCTGGGGACCTGTGGCAAGAGGCCGACGTCGGGCGGGTCGACGTCGGGTTCGACGGTCTCTTAAGAGAGGTGAGCTCCTTGGTCTTCAGCTGGGGAGGAGGAGGCAAGGAAGCAGACCTGACGTCGGGTTCAGAATGGCAGGAACCTGACTTGTGGTGATGGTGGCGGTCCCCCGACTTGACCAGGGCATTAGAAGACGAAGGAGGCCTGGAAGTCTTGGCCTGAGAAGAGGAGCCTGAAGATTTTCTCACCGCAGCAGGGAGAGGCTGAGAACTGGCCTGGGAAGGCGAGCGGTCAGACCTGGAGCCGGAGCTACGAGAATCAGAGGCCCTAGACGGGGACCTGGAAGGGGCCTTCTCTCTATGCTTCTCTGAATGTCTACAGGCCTTCTCCAAAGAATCCCCCTTGGAGGCCATGGTCTTGAGTTGTTCCTCGAGCAGGAACGCCTGTAGGGCCTTCTGGAGATGGAGCCGGGTTCTGCTGTTGAAGCCAAGGCAAAGGAGCAGGACCGGGTGTCATGGTCTGGGCCTAAGCACCGGATGCAGGCCGACTGCGGATCTTTGAAGGAGATCTGCTTCCTACAGGTGCACTTCAAGAATGACCGGAGGTTGGAGGGACATCAGACAACAAACTGACCGAAGAAAAACAAATTTTCAGGAAGAAAACTTTACCATATCGTCTTGTAGAACTATGAACCGAAGAATTGAAGACCTGAAATCATGGGGAAAGAACTGGAGAATCTGATGGACCGCCCCCTTATGTACTACGCCTGACATCGGAGGCGGGACCGACGTCGGGGGCGGTCCCCGCTGAAGATAGCTAGCTAGAATTTTTCCGTGGGGTCCTGATGCCTGCCGGCTTCAGTCCTAATGGATTCAGTCCTAACCTGCTGCAAGAGCTGTGTCTCGAAGTAAGATCTCCCAACTACAGCTGATGCCTGTATCTTCAGAAATCCCAAATACATCTGGAACCTGTATCTTCAGAACTCTCAACTACTTCTGAACCTGTATCTTCAGAACTCTCACCTACAGCTGGGAACTGTATCTTCAGAACGCCAAACTACACCTAGTACCTGTATCTTCAAACTCCCAACTACAACTGGGACCTGTATCTTCAGAACTCTCAACTACAGCTGGGTCCTGTATCTTCAGAACTCTCATCTACAATGGTGGCCTGATTATTCAGAACTCTTATCTACAACTCAGACCTGTAGCTTCAAACTCCCAACTACAACTGGGACATATATCTTCAACACTTTCATCTACAACTGGGACCTTTTATTCAGAATTCTTATTTGCAAATGGGACCTGCATCTTTAGAACTACCATTTACAACCTGACCCTGTATTTTCAGAACTGTCACTACATCTGGATCTGTATCTTCAGAACCACCATCTATAACTGGGAGCTGTATCTTCAGGACTCTCATCTACACCTGAACCTGTATCTTCAAAACCATCATCTACAACTGGGACCTGTATCTTCAGAACCTCCATCTACAACTGGAAGCAGTATCTTCATAACTTTCATCTGCAACTGTGACCTATTAGATAGGTAACATGATCGAGACCTACAGGTACCTCACAGGGGTGAACAAGGTGCAGGAGGGGAATATTTTCCAAACGAGGGTGAGCTACAGTACTAGGCAGCATGTGATTGAGCTGGGGGAGCAGTTCAGGAGGGATGTGAGGAAATACTTCTTCACTGAGCAGGTGGTAGACACATAGAACAGACTGCCAGCCAAAGTGATGATGGTTAGAACAGAAGAGGGTTTCAAGCATGCATGGGATAAACACAATGGTATATTAGAACAGAGGGAGCGTCACTGGAGACCAAGTAGGGTCTGTGGATGTAAAATAGGCAGGGAACTGTGACAGGATAGAATACGACCCTGTCCCAGTTGTTACGAAGGAAGTGTTTAAATGCAAGGTTCTGTTCTACTCCTTTCCTGTTTATTTGTCTGTCTGGTTGTGCAATCAAATTTTCCTGTGAGACCTAGGATTTGATCACCCTGACAGTCTCGCAATTATTTGCCTCTCACTGTCTCTCAGTCTTCACTTGCTGTTTGTCTTTTTCTCCCTTACATATCTGCTGGTATAAAAATATATGCAAATCATTATGTGGAAATGTAACTGATATTGGGATCCCTTTGTTTAGAAATTATATACTGTTAATTTTTGAAATGTATATAATTATAGTTTGAGATGATTGCAAAAAGCTATTAGAAACTCAAGAGGTTACCTGAGTGCAATTTTTAAGCCTCTTGCAGAAGAGCTGTGGAAAGGGGGCCTCAGCTCAGGCACACTGTGTTCCTGCCAGCACCTGCCTGAAATATACAAGAACACGTTGGAAAATGCTTGTTAAGAATGGGGGGTTGGAAGAACTTGTAAGACAGAGCTGCAATTGCTTGCAGAGTTGGACACAAAGACCGAAAGAAAACTCTGATGGATCTCCTCTTTTTTATTTTGCCTTTGTAAATCGTTATACTGAATAATTTTATTTTATATGTTATTGTTAGTGTAAAGAAATATTTTTTGCAAATTTTACAACTGCTCCTGGTTTTTCCTATGCTTCCTGACCTGTGCCTCGACAACAGATGGTGTCAGCCTAAGTGAGAGTTACGCTGTGCATACTCTAAGCCAGGAGTTTTGTGCATGGGTACTGGACCTAGTACCAAGGAAGCACAGAGAAAGGCATGGATTCTGCAGCAGCAAGTCCAGGAGTGGTCACTAGGAGAATGGTAGCCAAACTAGCAGAGACAGAAGTCCAAGCTGAGACTGTACAGCCAGCTCAAGTTTTGGAAAAAGAACAGGCAGTGACAGAACCTGAAAGCCTGATGAACTTTTTCAAATGGTGGGCTATACAACAAAAAGAGACGGAGAAGCAGAGGAGAGAAGAGATGCAGTGACAGGAGCAGCAGATGAAAGAAGAGATGCAGCGACAGGAGCAGCGATGGCTAGATGCCTTGCAAGCTATCAAAGGAAGAAGATCTGGCACATATTCAGAAAAGCAACAAAACACAAGCAACTTAAAAGCCATTAAACTTACAAAGTTGGGTCCCTCGTATGATATCGAGGCATACCTGACAACTTTTGAAAGAGATGACACAGCCTAGCAATGGACAATCAGACTGGTACCCTATCTGACAGGGAAAGCCCAACTTGCCTACAGCAATATGGACACTGCACAGTCAGAAAACTATGACCTGGAGAAAAGCGAAATCCTGAAAAGGTATGACATCTCAGGAGAGACCTACAGGCAGAGATTTCGATCTCTGAAGTACAACTCAGTCGACAATCCTCGAGAAGCCTTCACCCGACTCCGAGAACTTCTGATAAAATGGTTCCAACCAGAGGGCAAAAGAGTCCCACAGATCATCGACACATTTGCCGTTGAGCAATTCATTAACATCCTGCCTACAGATGTGCAGCTTTGGGTAAAGGAACATCGACCAGAAAGTGGGGAAAAGGCTGTTTCTTTGGCCGAGAACTACCAAATGGCCAGACAAACGCCACAGCAGTGAGGTAATGGCCAAGCACCGGTAAGACACTCTTTTTCCCCATTTAAACTTCAAGTATGATCAGAACTCTGGTGGGGGTAAAAAATCTGTGCCCAAAGACGTTATTTGCTATAACTGTAATACGTCAAGTCATATTGCAAGAAACTGCCGTAAGAAGAATGACACTGGAGCAGATTTGTCCTTAGCAAATTGGGGCAAGTACTTAACAGATGTGGGGCAGGGCAGAAGCAGGAAACTACAGACCTGTTAGTTTAACCTCAGTGATAGAGAAAATGATGGAATCACTTCTGAAGGAAAGAACTGTTGAGTACCTAGAGGCCAGAGGGGCACAGGACCCAAGGCAGCGTGGATTCACAGCAGGAAGGTCATGTCAGATGAATCTAATAGATTTCTTTGACTGGGTGGCCAAAGTAGTAGGTCAGGGAGGGGCTGCAGACACGGCCTACCTAGACTTTAGGAAAGCATTTGACACAGTCCCACATAAAAAATTAACATACCAGTTAGCCAGCCTGGAAGTGGGTCCCAAGATGGTAGCCTGGGTAAAGAATTGGCTGGAGAACAGGACAGAGAGGGTAATAGTAAACGAGGTCACTCTGAAGAAAGGGGGGTTACTAGTGGGGTACCGCAAGGGTTCAGTACTAGGACCGGTCCTCTTCAATATCTTTATAAGCGACATTGCAGAGGAACTGGAAGGAAAAGTTTGTCTCTTTGTAGACGACACAAAGATCTGCAACACAGTTGATACACAAAGTGGGGTGGAAAGGATGAGAAGGAACTTGGCAAGGTTGGATGAATGGTCAAATATATGGCAGCTTAGATTCAATGCTAAGAAGAGCAAGGTAATGTACCTGGGAAACAAAAACCCAGGGGAAGAGTACACAATGGGGGGGGGGTGAGATACTAACAACAAAAAAATTGGAAAGGGAGCTGGGGGTAGTCATATCAGATGACCTAAAGGTGGGCAAGCAATGTGAGAGGGTAGTAAGGAGGACTGGGGGGAATACTGGGATGCACAGGAGAGGCAACACCAGTAGAAAACAGGAAGTTGCTATCCCTCTGTACAGACAGCTGGTGAGACCCCATCTGGAGTACTGGGTGCAGTTCTGGAGACCCAGTCTCCACAAAGACAAACAGGATGGAGGCAGTGCAGGGGAGGGCAGCTAAAATGGTGCAGAGTCTGCACCAGAAGACATATGAAGAGAGACTTAAGGAGCTTAATATGTATAGCCTCGAGGAATGGAGGGAGAGGGGTGACATGATAGAAACTTTCAAGTACCCCAAGGGAATCAACAAAGTCCAAGAGGGTAGCATCTTTCAGAAAAAGAGGTGTGCAAGAACAAGGAGGCACAATTTGAAGATGGGGGGGGTGGCTCAGAGGTAATGTAAGGAAGTATTTTTTCACAGAGAGGGTTATGGATGCATGGAATGGCCTTCCGGAGGAGGTTGCAGAGTCAAAAATAGTGGTGGAATTCAAGAATGCATGGGACAGTCATAAGGCAATTCTAGGGGTTGGGGGTAGGAAGAAGTAGGCTGTTGGTTAACTAGGATCTGCAATTTATCCATTAGGTAAGGAACTGGGCAGACTGGGTGGGCCAAGCAGTCCTTATCTGCCGTCAAATTCTATGTTTCTATGATGGTGGGGGGACAAGACTGTTAAGGGATTCATTGATTTGGGAAGCAGACAGACCCTAGTGCATATTGAAGTGCTGGGAAAACACTGTGCAACAGGACCAGGTACTGGTTTCATCTGCATCCACGGGGACACTAGATACTATCCCACCACCCAAGTGACTCTGACCATTAAGGGTGTGTCGCACCAAATGAAAGTGAGGGTAGCACCTAAGTTACCTGTACCTGTGATTATTGGAAATGACTGTCCAGGATTTACTGAGTAAATCTCAGAGGAACTGAACCCTGCAGTTTCAGCAGCAGTGGTAACAAGAGCTCAGGCAAATAAAATTTCAGACGGTGGGGACACTTTTCCTTTCGATGATTTTGATTCAGACTTGTTTGGGCACAGCTCCAAGATCCGGAAATCCAGGAAAGAAAGACGATGCCTGAAGAAACTGTGGCAACAAATGACTGATGGACATGATGGGTTAAAATATGAAAATGTTGAAACTAAGCTGATAACTGATAGTGATTTTCTTTCAGAGCAAGCTAATGATGTTTCTCTCCAGGGTTATTTTAAGCAGCTGGGGGTGAAACCAAAACAGGGTGGACCAATGTTTAAATAATGTAATGGGTTACTGTACAGAGTTTGGGTTAAACCTCAGACACAGGAACAGACAGAACAATTGGTTGTACCACAGAAGTATAGAACAGAATTGTAACAGATAGCACATGATAGTCCTATGGCTGGTCACTCAGGGAGGGACCACATCCTTGCCAGACTGCTGTATAGATTTTACTGGCCTGGAATTCATGAAGATGTTGCTACCTATTGTAATTCCTGTGCTGAGTATCACAAAGTAACCCCACTCACCAAAAAAGACAAGGTGCCCCTACCCTTGATAGATGTGCCTTTCAAGAGAACTGCAATGGATGTGGTTGGTCCTTTAGACAAAAGTAAAAAGGGTAATAGATTTATCCTGGTAGTATGTGACTATGCTACTAGATACCCAGTAGCAGTTCCAATGCGTACTGTCACAGCTTCAAAAGTGGCAGCAGAGCTTGCAAAGATTTTCAGCAGAGTGGGTATACCTAAAGAAATTATTACTGACCAGGGTAGTAATTTTGGTGCTGCATTACTTAAAGAGCTGTACAGACTACTAGGTATCACTGCTAGGTATCACTCCCCCATCACCCTCAGACAGACGGTCTTGTTGAGTGTTTTAACCAAACCCTAAAATGCATGCTAAAAAGGTTTGTAAAAGGGGAAGGGAAAGATTGGGACCAATACTTGCCTTACCTACTATTTGCTTGCAGAGAAGTGCCACGGGCATCAACAGGGTTTTCACCATTTGAAATGCTGTATGGTAGGCAGCCAAGAAGGCCACTGGATGTGATTAAAGAAACGTGGGAAGATAACCTCACTCAGAAACAATCTATATCATCTTCATATGTGTGCCCTAAGAAAGAAGCTGGCAAGATATGTTGAAATTGCCCATAGTAATCAGGAAGAGGCCCAAAACCAACAGAAGGTATATTATGACCATGGGGTAAAAGAAAAAGTTTTTGAACCTAGTGAAAAGGTTTTGCTACTGTTACCCACAACAGAAAATAAACTGTTAATGAAGTGGCAAAGGCCTTATAAGGGTCTTAGACGTACTGGCACCGTTAACTATGAGATTGAGACCCCTGACAGGAGAAATCCCACTAAGATATATCATGCTAACCTCCTCAAGCAATGGGTTGAAAAATACCAAAAGCTACTTTGCTAGTTTTACCAGAAACTGATAAAGAAGATACTGATGTAGCTTATGATAGACTGGAACAAACTGTAAATGCTGATGCTGTAAAGGTGAATGTTTCCTTAACCTCAGAACAAACTGCAGATATTCGTAATGTGCTAAATAAATTTAACAGTACTTTTACCATAGTACCAGGCTGAGCAAAAGGGGATGAGCATGTTATAGGGACAAAGAATGCTAGTCCTATTAGGTAAAAGACATACAGGTTACCAGAGCGGTTAAGAGCTGACGTGATTAAGAAAATACAAAAAATGAAAGAACTCGGTATCATAGAGGAGTCGAGGAGTGCTTGGTCATCTCCAATGGTAATTGTAAACAAAAAAGAAGGGGGTGTTAGAATCTGCCTTGATTTTAGGAAACAATCAAATGTCAGAATTTGACAGTTATCCTGTGCCCAGAATAGATGATTTGGTGGACAGACTGGGGAGTGCAAAGTCTCACCAAGGGTTACTGGCAAATACCTTTAGCTAAAGAATCCAGAGACAAAACTGCATTTGCCACTCCTGTTGGATTCTATCAGTTCACCACCATGCCCTTTGGTTTACATAGTGCGCCAGCTACATTCCAGCGGTACATGGATGTAATTTTATCACCTCACACTGGTTATTGTGCTGCATACCTGGATGATGTTGTGGTGTACAGTACAGACTGGAAAAGCCACCTGGAACACCTACGAGCAGTTATCCAAGCTCTCAAAAATGCAGGCCTAACTAGTAATCCTAACAAATGTGCATTGGGCATGCAGGAAACCAGATATTTGGGCTGTGTGTTGGGAAATGGAGAAGTTAAGTCAGAGGTTTCTAAAATAGAAGCTGTAGCTAACAGCCCTGTCCCTAAAACCAAGAAACATGTCAGGTCATTTTAGGGCTAGCTGGTTATTATCAGAGATTTGTTCTCAACTTTGCTGAGTTAGCTACTCCCCTCACTGAACTCACGAAAAAACAGTACCCAAATAATGTGAAATGGACCCCAGAGTGTGATGAAGCTTTTCAAGCCATTAAGGCTACATTATGTTCAGCCCGTTTTAAGAAGCCTAGACTTTGAGAAACCATTTTTGTTACAAACAAATGCATCAGAGGTAAGTCTAGGTGCAGTCCTGAGTCAAAATACAGATAGGACAGAAGAAACAATTACTCACCATAGTAATCTTGTTTCTTCAAAGGGATCACTCATTATGATTAAACAAATGTAGTCAGCCTCCTGTGTTGGACTGCACGGAGAGATGGAATTATATGCAAATGATGGAACTCTCAATTGGCTCATGCTACTTTCAAACTGCTGCCCTAGCAACTGTTGTACTCTGAGTGCTTCAGATTCTTACGTAGTCTAAACTGGGTGTAAGACCCATTAACTATGATACTATTTATATATGTAATAATTTTTTGTTCTCTCAGGTCAAAAAAACATCCCAATAAATAAACCTAAAAAACTTGATACCACAAGGGAATCAACTGGTTAACAAACAGGTAAGTCTCTAGCTTAACCTATATGGAAAAATATCCTAAAACAGGGATGCAGAATAACATTCATAGGTTTTTTAGTAGGGGAGGCAGGGTGGGTGCTTTAATCATAATGAGTGATCCCTTTGAAGAAACAAGATTACTATGGTGAGTAATTTTTTCTTCTAACCCCAGGAATCACTCATTATGATTAAACAAATGCAGACTACCAAGCAATACCTTTGGAGGTTGGGCAGAAAACCTAATTAGGAAACAGGTTCTGCAGCACTGCTGTACCAAGCCTGGCATCATTTCTGGATTGCAGATCCAGGCTGTGATGCTTTGTGAAGGTGTGTACTGTTTTCCATGTAGCTGCTTTGCAGATTTCCAAGAGTGGAATATCCCTTGAGGCTGCCACTGAAGCAGCTGTGCCCCTGGTGGAGTGTGCTCTGAGGCTCAGGGGAGCCTGTTTACCCGCTTTACTATAGCAAAACTGAATACATGCCACTATCCAATGAGCAACTGTATGTTTTGTGGCAGGTCTACCCTAACCTACCTCTCCACAGGTAAGAAAGAGATGTGTCTGACCTGGTCTGTAAGATTTAGTTCTGTCAATACAGTGGCTAAGTGCCCTTTTGACTTCAAGGGAGTGAAGCCTCCTTTCCGGAGAACTGGAGTTCCCTGTGAAAAAGACAGGTAAAGTGATGGACTGATTTAAATGGCAATCAGACACCACTTTGGGAAGAAATTTTCTATTGGTCCTAAGGACCACTTTGTCCCTGTAGAATGTGATGTAATCTACATCCGTACACTGGGCTTGTAACTCACTAATTCTTCTGGCTGAAGTAACAGCAACCAAAAACAGTCTTCCAAGTGATATACTTCAAATCTTGCTGTTGCCATCGGTTCAAATGGGGTGTCCATGAGCTTGGCAATGCAGATATTCATATTCCAGGCCGAAACTGGTTCCCTCAAGGAAGGGTACAAGAGGTTAAGGCCTTTAAAATATTTCCTGAAGACTGGATGAGAGGCCATGGGCCTCTCTTTACCTCCTGACAGGTAAGCTGAAACTGAAGCCAAATGAACCTTGAGCGTGGAAGGCTTCAGAGCTAAAGAATGCAGGTGTGTCAGGTAATCCAAGAGAATATCAAGGCCAGCTCTGGATGGGTCGATACCCTTACCTGCACACCATATGGAAAACCTTTTCCATTTGGTAGAATATGCCTTTTAGCGGAAGGTTTCCTGGAACCCCTAAGTACAGCTAAAACTTGTTCTGACAGTTTAAGATCTGCGTACTCTTAAGTCCTCAAGAGCCAGGCCTTGAGCCTTAGTGATCTGAGGTTGGGGTACAGTATCCTGCCCTGAGAGGAAGTCAGCAGGTTTTCCTTCCTGGGCAGATGAATTGGCGGTATCTCTTGACAGAGCCAACAGAAGCGAATACCAGTGCTGCCTCGCCCAATCAGGTGCCACCAGTATCACTGTTGCTGACCGGGACCTCAATTTCAGTAGGGTCCTGAATATCAGTGGAAAAGGAGGGAAGGCATAGAGAAACCTCCCTGTCCAATCCAGTGCCAACACATCCAGGGGTACTGTGCCCCTGAGAGGAGGCCTGCAGCAATATACTGATAGCTGGTGATTTTCTGCAGAGGCGAAGAGATCTATCTCTGGAGTGCTCCAACGCCTGAAAAGCAAACTGAGAATTTGAGGATTCAGACACCACTCGTGGTGGTCCTGACTTATCCTGCTGAGGGAGTCTGCCAGTGCATTGTCCTTTCCTGGAAGATGAATGGCTGAAAGGGATACCTTCATGGAGTAGGCCAGGGACCAGAGCCTCATTGCTTCTGTGCACAGTGGGGCTGACCTGGTTCCTCCTTGTTTGTTTATGTAATACATAGTAGTGGTGTTGTCTGTTCTGACCTGCACCACTTTGTTTTGAAGATGTGGAGCAAATGCCTGCAAGGTTAGGTACACTGCTCTAAGCTCCGGAAGATTTATGTGCAAAATGGATTCTTGAGTAGACCATGTGCCACTTGCTGTATAATCCAACATGGGTGCTCCCCAACCCAGAAAGGATGCATCTGTTGTAAGAACCAAGGAAGGTTGTTCCTTTGTGAAAGGAATCCCTACCCGAAGGTTTTGTTCGTTCAGCCACCACTGCAGTGCCTGTAGGAGAGTGTGGGTGACTGGAACCAGCTTGGACAGAGGATCTGTCCTCTGTGACCAGTACTGTCTCAGGTGGAACTGAATGTCCCTCATTTGGAATCTGAAACCTAGTACCACTGGGGTGGCAGCTGCCATGTGGCCCAAGAGCCTGTGGAACTCTCTGGCTGGTTTGGGTTTTCCTGGTACAAATGAGCTTGCAATTTATAAAATACTGTTTACCCTGTCCTGTGGCAAGAAAGCTCTGCCCAGACTGGTGTTCAGTTCTGCTCCAATGAACTCGAATACCTGAACTGGTACTTGCTGAGACTTCTGCTCGTTTATGAGGAAACCTAGGGACCCTCGAGTAGACTTTGTTAGTGCTAAGGTCTGCTCTGCCAGATGTAGAGATGGACCCACCACTAACCAGTTGTCCAGGCTGGGAAAGACTGGTACTCCTTGTTTTCTCAGAAACTCCACTACCATGGCCAAACACTTTGTGAATGCCCTTGGTGCAGAAGTCAGGCCAAAAGGAAGGGCTGCAAACTGATAATGGCCTGAGGCCAGCCTGAACCTCAGAAACTTTCTGTGAGAAGGTCTGATGGGGATGTGAAAATAAGCGTCCTTTAAATCTAGGGAGGCTAGCCAGTCTCCCTTTTTTAAAGTGGGAAGGATCACAGCAAGAATGACCATTTTGAATTTTGGTTTCAGAATATGTCTGTTTAGAAGCCTTAAATCCAGGATAGGTTGCCAATCCCCATTTTTCTTCTTTGTGAAGAAGTATCTGGAGTAGAAGCCTTAGCCCCATTGGTTTAGGGGCACAGGATCCACTGCCTTGATAGCCAGCAGATGTTTTACTTCTGCATCCAGTAGTATCCTGTCTGCAGAAGTGACTGGTGCAAATGTTCTTGCTCTCAGATTGGGGAGAGATTTGAAGCTGATTGCCAAACCCTGGCTCACCACCTCCAGGACCCACTTGTCTGTGGTGATGGTATACCAATCCTGGAGAAAATGAGGCAGTCTGCCACCCAGTGGTGGATGTTTGGCAGGGGATGTGACCTGTACTAGCCCGTCAGGGATTCTGAGTGGGCTGTGTCTGAGTCACTGGGGAGGGAGAGGCTCTCCTCGTGGCTCTCCTGTCCCTTCCTCGGAAATATCCCCATGGCTGTTGTTGCAGCTGAGAGGCCTGAGCTTGGAACAAAGGTCTGGAGTAGGATCCCCTACCCCTGTCTCCCCTGGTCTGGGGCCTATAAGATGAGGAAGGCCTATCCTTAGAATTGCTTCTATAGGTGGCCTTATAATCTTCTACCTTCTTCATATAGGCCTCTGTCTCATCCCCAAATAGGGAATTTTTCTCGAAAGGAAAGTCCATCATCTTGGCCTGGGTGTCCAGGGTCAGGTTTGTGGGCATGAGCCAGTTAAATCTTCTAAGGGAGACAGATAGTGCCATCAACCTGGCTGCAGAGTGATTAGTGTCCACAGCCATGTGGAACTGGTATTTTGTGACATCTAAAGCGGCCCTTGCTGTATCCTGCAAGTCCACTGCCACCTCACCAGGCACTTTGTCAGCCAGAGCTAACACTGCATTCCAGAGTGCCTTCTGGTATTGCACTGCATAACTGGCCTGTCTAAGAATGAGGGAAGCAGCCATATACCCTTTCTTTCCCATTGTGTCCATCTTCCGAGAATCCTTATCTGGAGGATGGGTAACCAGGAGAATCCTGGCTTTGTCGCAAGCAGCAGCCTGCACAACCCCTTCAGGGTCAGGGTGGCTGAACAGAAAATCAGATGTTGTTCTATCTGGCTGATTTTTCTTATCAGCTTTTTTATCAACTCCTGAAACAAAATTGGGAGTTTGGAATACTTGCATTGCTGCCTGTTTTAAGGACTTATGCATAGGCAGTAATAAACGTTTTGTTGGGGTTAACCCCATCATATCCAGGAATTCTACTTCCTCCACATCCTCCTCTGTCTCATGCAGAGGGAGGTTAAGTGTTTCTACCATGCTTTT
The DNA here is from genome assembly GCA_016271365.2 of Neoceratodus forsteri. Taxonomy (NCBI): domain Eukaryota; kingdom Metazoa; phylum Chordata; order Ceratodontiformes; family Ceratodontidae; genus Neoceratodus; species Neoceratodus forsteri. Next base: position 8,001,157 of record CM057458.1, read on the forward strand.
GTCAAAAGCATAGTGTGAGAATAATCCTTCAGGCCCCTGGGGGACCGAACTCCTGTTCTGGAGAAACCTCAGGGTGTATCTGTTCCTACTCTAAATCATCCTCCTCCTCCTCATGAAAGGAAGCCTGTGGCTCCTGAGAGGGTGGAACTGGTACAGGAATCGGGGCAGTCGGTACTAGAACCAGGACTGCAGCTTGCAGTGCTTGCAAGACCTGTAAGGCCTTGGCAATGTACTCGGCCGAGGGCATACCAGTTTTGTCAGCTGGGAATTCCTTAGCCTTCTCGGCCGGAGGCGCAGCGAGAAAAAATTACTCACCTTAGTAATTGCTTTTCTTCTCATGGAGTCTTGCTATATTATGACTAATGCAGTCAGCCACTGCAGCTGAACTGCCCCGGAGAGGAAAGAGTTAACTCCAGAGAGTCTGGAGTTCCACAGCGCGAGGGCGCTATACCAAAGCTCTATCTGGCAAGTTTCAAATGAAACTGTCAGATCTTTACGAAGCTAACACTAAGCAAAAGTCTGTGTGGAAAACTCTACACTAGCCAAGTGGCTACCTACTAGTAGGAAAAACAACAATATAAACTACAATATAAACAGCAATAGTAATAATAACAATGAATAATAGTATTATTAGTTTCTCCCTAACAAGCACTATTAGACCCCCCTTCCCTAAAAGACTCAAGTCCAGGAAGGGGGCCAACATATTACTTAAAACAGAAATACCTAATTCTAACCCTAAATAAAGGGGGGTGAAGGAAGAACTAAATGGCATGACACAGTGCTTGCACTAATTTGCCACCCTACCCAAGTAGAAGTTCTGAGAGGGGCAGGAGGAGGTGGTCATAATATAGCAAGACTCCATAAGAAAAAAAGCAATTACTAAGGTGAGTAATTTTTCTTCAAACACCATGAAGTCTTGCTATATTATGACTAATGCAGATTACACAGCAGTACTTCCATGGAGGAGGTCAGAACCTACTTAGGAAATAGGCTCTGAGCACAGCTGTGCCAAAACGAGCATCTCCTGGACTGAATATCCAGGAATAATGCTTGGTGAAAGTGTGAACTGTTTTCCAAGTAGCAGCTTGACAGATTTCCAGAATGGAATATCTCTAGCAGCCGCTAGAGATGCAGCTATACCCTATGGAGTGAGCCCTCAGTCCTGAGGGGGTTCTCTACCTAGTTTTGATAACAAAATTGGATACAAAAGACAATCCACCTTGCAATTGTCCTCTTAGTGGCAGGTTTCCCTTTGCCAACCTCGCCATAGGTAAGGGAAGAGTTGAGGATTCGAACCTGTGACCCTTTGGTGCTGCTCCAAATAGTAGCTTAAGGCTCTTTTGACGCCCAAGCTGTGCAGTCTCCTCTCACCTGAGGAAGAATGCTCAGTGAAAATACTGGAAGAGAAATGGATTGGTTCAGGTGGAAATCTGAAACCACTTTAGGCAAAAACTTTCTGTTAGTCCTGAGGACTACCTTATCTCTGTGGAAAGAGATAAAATCTTCTTCCACTGAGAGGGCCTGTAGTTCACTTATGCGTCTGGCAGAAGTGATAGCCACTAGGAAAACAGTTTTCCAAGTCAGAAACTTGAGCTCTGCTGAGGACAGAGGCTCAAGGGGTTGCATTAACTGAGCAATGCAAACATTCAGGTCCCAAGCGGGAGCTGGTTCTCAAAAGGAGGGTTGGTGTGAAGTAACCCTTTAAAAACTTGGAAAACACAGGGTGAGAAGAAAGGAAGCAGGCTTCCTGCTGACAGAAAAAGAGAGACAGCTGCCAGATGAACCTTTAGGGTAGCTGGCCTAAGGAATTTAAATGGACCAGATAGTCCAGTAAATGGGCAGATCAGCAGATTCTGGGATAATCTGCTTCTCAGAGCACCAGATGGAAAACCTTTTCCACTTAGAATTGTAAGTGGCTTCTAGTGGAAGGCTTCCCTAGTTTAAAATATCCAAAACACCTTGAAAAGGTGTAAGTCAGCAAATTCTAACTCCTCAAGAGCCATGCCTTGAGATGGAGGGATTTGAGGTCCGGATACCACACTCTCCCTGTGCACAGGCCAGTAAGTCGTGGACTCTGGGCAAGCTCAGGGCAGGGTGGACTGTCAAGGACAGAAGCAGGGAGCAGAGGGCTGTCTGGCCCAATCTGGAGCAATCAGAATCACCTTGCAGGGCTGAGATCTGATTTTACTAGTACCCTGAAAAGAAGGGAAAGGGGAAAGGCATACAGGACTTCCCTTTCCAATCCAACTGAAAGGCATCCAGGGGACTGATCCCAGCACTGGAGGCCTGCAACAAAACAGAGGAAGTTGGTGGTTGTCTGGGGCTGCGAAAAGATCTATCTGAGGGGCCCCATCTGGCAAGACTGACCCCAGCACCTGAGGATTCAGAGCCCATTCGTGATGGCCCTGAGAAATCCTGCTGAGGGCATCCGCCAGGACATTGTCCTTCCTGAAGGTGAACTGCTATCAGGGAGGTGTTCAGGAGTAAGCCAGAGACCACAACTTCATTGCTTGATGTGCACAAGGCTGATGATCAGTGCCCCCTTGCTTGTTGATGTACCACATTGTTGTGGTGTTGTCTGTCCTAACTTGAACTACTTTGTTCTGGACAGAAGCTGAAAGCCTGAAGAGCTAAAAGACAGCTCTGAGTTCCAAAGATTGATGTGGAGCAGAGATTCCTGGGAGACCACACTCCCTGAGTGGACAGGTCGCCCAAGTGAGCTCCCACCTAACAGGGAAGCATCCGTGGTGAGGGTGAGGAGTGGGAAGCGAGATGAAAGGAACCCCTTGTTTTAGATTGCTTTGATCCTGCCACCAGTGTAAGGCCAGGATCAGGGTTTGGGTCACTGGAACCAATTTGGAAAGGGGGTCCCTCCTTTGAGACCAATAGGCCCTCAAATGGAACTGAATGTCCCTCATCTGGAATCTTGCTCCCTGCACTACAGCTGTGGAAGCAGCCATGTGCCCCAGGAGTTGCAGAAAATGCCTTGCTGGTCGAGAGACCTGCAGGGTAAAGGAGGATGCTAGGGCAATGAGTCTGTCTACCCTTTCCGAGGGGAGAAATGCCCTGGCTAACTTTGTGTTCAATTCTGCACCTATGAAAGTTAGTACCTGAACTGGTTTGACAACTGACTTTGCTAAATTCAGCAGGAATCCCAGGGAAGTGAGAAGCTGCTGAGTGACTTGCAAGTGGGATTTTACCTGATCTGGGGACTGACCCACTATGAGCCAGTCGTCCAGGTAGGAAACACAGCAATCCTCGCTTCTTAAATGAGCCACTACCACAGCTAGACATTTCTGTGAATACCTTGGAGCAGAGGTAAGGCCAAGGGGCATTGCCTCTGAACTGGTAGTGGCCTGAGGGTAGCTTCCAACCTGAGGTACTTTCGGTGAGAAGGCCTGATCAGAACATGAAAATAGGCATCCTTGAGGTCCAGGGAAGCTAACCAGTCCCCTGGCCTCAGGGAGAACAAAATCATTGCCAGAGTTAACATTTTGAACTTTGGTTTCAAAGATGCTTGTTCAGGTACCTTAAATCTAAAATGGGCCGCCATTCTCCTGTCTTTTTGGGGTAAGAAAGTATCTTGAGTACAGCCCCTTGCCCTGATGGCAAGGAGGGACCCTTTCTACTGCTTTGCAGTCCAAAAGAGAAGAAACCTCTGCTTCCAAAGCAAGGGGCTTCTGAAGGATTTGCAGGTGGAAAATGTCTGGCTCTCATCTTGAGCTGTTTGAAGCTGGGAACCAAACCTGGCCTATTACCTCCAGAACCCACCTGTCCGAAGTTAGGGACACCCAGTTCTGGCTGAAATAAGCCAACCTGCCCCCCACTGGTACAGGAGAATCGGCCCTGGGCACCCCATCAGGGTGCCTGCTTGGCAGTAGCCTTAGGCTGAGGGGAGGGCGACTGTCTACCTGTGCCCTGGCTACCTCTGCCTCTGAAAAAAACCCTCTGTGAAAAAGCAGAGGAGGCCTGAATTGGTAAAAGGCCTGTGGAAAGGCCTGCCCTACCTCTGGGAGCGTGCCTCTGTGGAGTGGCATGCCTCTCCTTAGCCTGGGCACTTTTGTAGGTAGTTCTGTATTCATCCATCTTTTTCATATAGTTTTCTGTTTGTTCCCCAAACAGAGAATTACCCACAACAGGAAAATCCATAGCCTTTGACTGAGTATCTTGGGACAGATTAGTGCATCTGAGCCATGCCAACCTACGGAAAGCTACAGAAGTGGCCATGACCCTAGAGGAAACATCACTAACATCAACAGCAGTATGAAATTTAACTTTAGAGGCTTCAATGCCATCAGCAGCCACCTGTTCCAACTCACTAGCCAGCTGGCCATGGGCCTGCTTGGCTAACTGCAATACTGTGTCCCACCTAGATTTCTGATATCTAGCCACATAAGCCATATAATTTGCCTGCCTGAGTCCCAAAGAAGCTGCCATATACTGTTTTTAGCCATGGCATCAATCTTCCTGGAATCCTTATCAGGAGGATGTGAGGCCAGAGGAATATTAGCCTTGTCACAGGCTGCAGCTTGTACCACACCTACATGACTACACTGCTCAGTGAGGAAGTCTGTATCAGAGCCTGACAAAGTATATCTTCTGTCCATTTTTTTATCTACAGGAGGGACAGAATGAGGATTTTTTAAAATCTTTGTTGTTTGCTTCCTAAATGACTTATGCAAAGGAATAGACAACCTCCTAGACTCTGGTATATCCATCATTTCTACATAATCAGGCTCCTCTTGCTCATCCACAGCTTCCTCTAAAGGAAGCTGGAGGGTTTCTGCAACCTTCTTGTAAAACATAAAATGAGAAGGGGACTCAGACAGAAAAGGAGGAGATTCTAAAGGTCTGTCTGGAGAAATGTCCGGTTCAATGGGCACGTCCAGACCCTCCCAGCCACACATGTATTGATCAAATTCCTCCTCCCCCTCCTGTGGTTCATAAAATTCCTCAACATCATACTCCTGAACCACTGGCACTGAACGAACCAACCTTTACCAACTGTAGGTGGTTCGGCAGGACCCTGAGACAGTGACTGGACAATCTGTATGGCTTTAGCTATTTCTGCAGCAGTTGGAGAGCAATTTGGACTCCAAACCTACTGATTTCTTTGCCTTTTTCACTGAGACTGGTTCCTCTGAACCAGCCTTCCTTGCCTGAGGAATTCTAAGCCCTGGTCAGAGGCACTCCCTCTGGTCCAGTGGGTGCCTGGACCGGGCTGGCCGTCCGGTCAGCGGACTTTCTTGGCCTCGTTACCTGAGCCGCCCAATCTCTTTCCAGGGTGGCTGCAGGAAATTTTTACACACCTGGCAGTCTGACAGAGAGGTGGTCAGCCCCAGACAATAAACACAAGTGGTGTGTGGGTCAGCCTTGGCAAACTTCCCACAGACATCACAGTGTTGAAACCCAGTGGGCCCGGTTTTTCTTTGCCTCTCAGACACAATGCCAGCTCTAACCAAAAACCTGCCCTTTTGATGGCAGTGCCAGGCACACCCTTATCGGTTCCTAACTCGTGTCACGGGTATTTGAAAACCTATTTTAAAAGCAAGGTTTTTTAGAACCGATAAGAACCGGGAACCGCACTCTAAAAGCCCAACCAACACTTTAAAGCGTTAAATTAAGCAAACCGATCGGTTCAAAACCGAACCGATAATTGAATTTCCACACAGACTTTAAATTTTCTACTACGGTTTACCAGATAGAGCTTTTAACCAAATGCGGTAAAATAAATATTTTTGCGGTTCAAATGAACCAAAAATACTCGCTTGAACCGAGAAATGAACCGATGTGAAGGAGCTGATCTCCGGAGCGACTGTTCAGTGAAGCGGAGTAAAGAATCTGACAGTTTCATTTGAAACTTGCCAGATAGAGCTTTGGTATAGCGCCCTCGCGCTGTGGAACTCCAGACTCTCTGGAGTTAACTCTTTCCTCTCCGGGGCAGTTCAGCTGCAGTGGCTGACTGCATTAGTCATAATATAGCAAGACTTCATGGTGTTTGAATATGCTTCTCCTTACATTTTTTCTTCAGTGGCACAGGTTCAATCCCTGACTCCACTGGCCTTTTAGTCTTACCCTGCTCAACCTTATCAGGTGCGAAATAGTCCGACTGTCCTGAGCTTTAAAGGAGCCTTGAAGACCCACCTTTTTAGTATAGCTTTTAATGATTTATAATAGTTTTAAACTTTATTTATTGTTTTATGATATTGTGCAGGCGCTTTGGATTGGAGAAAAGCGCCTTTTATAAATAAAATTTGATTGATTGATTGATCTGATCCTTTATCAGGATCCTTAGCTTTACCTCCATCCTTTCTTGTACCAGAGGTGGAGGAACTAGTTCTAGCAGAACTAGCAGAAGCAGAGGCCATTTCTTCTAATATTTTTTACCTTTTCTTAAGAGTTTTAGGGCAAAAAGTTTTACAAATGTCACAATTTGCAAAAATATGGCTAGTACCCATACAAAAAATACACAATGAATGCCTGTCTGCTTTGGCTATTATCTGATCACAAGACTCACACAATTTAAAACCAGTGGGTGCTGTGCGTTTTTTAGGCTTAACAGCAGGATCCTCTGACATTGAGCAGGAATCGCTGAAGAAAAAATAATGAATTATCGGCTCCTTAGAACCGAATACAACAATTATAAGCAACCGTTAACGGTTCCGGGAACCAAGCGCTACTCAGTTCCTGACACCGAGAACTAAGAAATCCTATATAAGATTTAAATAAATATTTGCGGTTAGGAACCTACCGTAAAAAATAAACAAATTTAAAAGACTGAGGTAAAACCCTCACTAAAAATAGCGGAACCCTCGGTTCCAAGGAACCGTGAAGTAACCGCTAAATACAATAAAAAATATACAAACTACAAAATAAACTAAAACTAAGGCAGCAATCTGAAAAATAAAGAGAAAAACACTACTTATCAATAGATAATCAGATTTTGAAGAGGTTGAAGGAGAGCTCTCCGGGACGTCATCACTAGGCAGGTGGAGTAAAGAATCTGAAGCACTCAGAGTGCAACAGTTGCTAGGGCAGCAGTTTGAAAGTGGCATGAGCCAATTGAGAGTTCCGTCATTTACATATAATTCCATCTCTCCGGGCAGTCCAACACAGGAGGCTAACTGCATTTGTTTAATCATAATGAGTGATTCCTGGGGTTAGAACATCCTATTCTGTATATAAGTAGGAAGTTGCATGACAGAGAGAAAATGTACTTCATTATTGAAAAGGCATGTTTAGCAGCAAAGTGGGCCATGGAGTCCCTTAAGTTTTATTTGCTAGGAACTGACTTTGTACTTATAACAAATCACAATCCTCTCTGTTGGCTTAACCAAATGAAAGTTAAAAATTCCAGAATCACAAGGTGGTACCTGGCACTACAGCCATTTAAATTCAATATGATACACAAATCTGGTAAAGAGAATATCAATGTTGATTTTCTGTCAAGATATGGATCAGGAATTGAGGGTTCTGAAGGTTGAAAACCAAATGTATGGGTTTGAACTTTATTGTTTGCTGTACTGTTAAAGAAAAATGGATAATACACGTGCTTAATTTCTGAAAGTTAGAAGCTAATATTAGAAGAGAATTAATGGAAAGTTTTGGAAACCTGTTTAATAAAACAGGTTCCCTCTTAAGGAGGGGGGTGTATGTTACAGGGTAGAATAGGACTCTGTCCCAATTGTTATGGAGAAAGTGTTTACATGCAAGGTTCTGTTCTACTCCTTTCCTGTCTGTCTGTCTGGTTTCGCTACCAAATTTTCCTGTGACACCTAGGATTTGATCACCCCAACAGTCTCGCAATTATTTGCCTCTCTCTCTGTCTCACAGTCTTCTCTTACAGTTTGTCTTTTTCTCCCTTGCATATCTGTTAGTATAAAAATATATGCAAATCATTATGTGGAAATGTAACTGATATTGGGATCCCTTTGTTTAGAAACTGTACAGTGTTAATTTTTTTGAAATGTATATAATTATAGTTTGAGATGACTGCAAAAAGCTATCAGAAACTCAAGGGGTTACCTAAGTGCAATTTTTAAGCATTTTGCAGAAGAGCTGTGGAAAAGGGGCCTCAGCTCAGGCATGCTGTGTTCCTGCCAGCACTTGCCTGAAATATCAAGAACACTTTGGAAGATGCTTGATAAGAATGAGGGGTTGGAAGGACTTCTAAGGCAGAGCTACAACTTTTTGCAAAGTTGGATAGAGACTGAAGGAAAACTCTGATGGCTCTCCTCTTTTATTTTGTCTTTGTAAATAGTTATATCGAACAGTTAAATTTTTTATGTTACTGCTAGTGTAAATAAATATGTTTTACGAATTTTACAACTGCTCCTGGTTTGTCCTATGCTTCCTGACCTGTGCCTCGACGACAGGACCACTTGGGCAGATGGGGTGGGCCAAGAGGTCCTTTTCTGCCAACAAATTCTATGTTTCTATTACTTTAAAACTCTTCTGTAGAGCTGAATCTTTAGAACTCATATACAAATGGAAACTTAACTGGGACCTGTTCCACAAGAGTACCATTATCATTTCCTACCGTTCGAGTCTTTGTTGTAGAACTGTAAGCTGTTCTTTTAGTCGCATGATTTCATCACGTTTATGTCGTGTTGCCTCTCTGTTCTTGTCCATATACCTGTAAAAATCAACAACACAGTCAGGTTTTGCTTTTCAGTCCCCACCAGCCAGTTTTAACTCAGTTATTTTTTTATTTCCCACAACAGACCACCCAGTGCTTCTCTTCTTCTGCTTCACCTATTACTCATATGCTCTTGGGACAATCCACATACCAGTGGGGACCTCCTTCCGACACCAGAGGATCTGCATGCTCCTGGAGACCACCTCCACATTTATTTACTTACTTATAACTTCGATAACCGGGTGAGTGCACTGATCCCAGGGACCGTTTTCAGGCACGACCCGGGTCATAACACATGGTGCAGGGTGACAGTGGAGTACAAAGTAACAGTAATACGCATGAAACAGATTTGATACAAGCAACAATAGTAGACCTGATATACAGGTTTGATGCACAGGTCCATCTGAGAACAGTGAATACAAGGTTTCAATATCGGACATGAGAAGACTTGGTACAAACAAACAAATTATAGGCACAGTGTACAGTGTGAGACTGCATCGTCTAGTGAGCAAGTAATACACAGAATACTCAGTAAAAAAATGTATATGCAATATGTACAGGCAAGGAAGTCAAATATTACTGTGAAAAATGCAATATAACAGTTGTAGGCAAGAGAGTTGACTAGTGTGGATAGGTGGGTAACCCCTGGGCTGGGGAGTTGACTAGTGTGGGTTGGTGTGAGACCCCTGGGAGCATCAGCAGGATGAGTTTTCCAGGAACCAGACTTTAAGATGGGACTTGAAACTGGAGTGTGTGTCAATGGAACGGAGTTCAGCCGGTAGCTTGTTCCACTGCAAGGGGGCAGCTACAGAGCAAGCTCTGCTACCCATGCTGGTGGATACCCTAGGAACAGCTAGAGGGGGAGTACCATTTGAGCGGAGGTTGCGGAGGAGTGTTCGGGTTTTCAGAAGGGCAGTTAGGGGGGATTCTGGAGCCGTGTGGATGACATTGTCCACCATGCAGCGGAGGGCTAGGTCAAAGCGACCTTTTGCAGTGGTAGCCATCCAAGGGTATTATAGAGGGTACAGTGGTGGATGGAGAACGGGGTCAATAAAGCAAAGCGGTAGGCGCTGTTGTAGGCAGCGGAGAGTTCAGCCATAGCAGTAGCTGAGATCCTGGCATAAATAGGGGAGCAGTAGTCAAGAATAGAGAGAAGATTACCCTGGACAATGGCTAGTCTAGCTTCAGGGGTAAGGTATTGCCTGAATCTATAGGTGGCACCTAACTTTTGATGGAACCTTCTGACAAGGGAATTTGCATGCTCAGTGAAGGTGAGGGAGGGGTCGAGCAGTACTCCTAAGTAACATACCTGAGGATCCACAGTCCCACGGGAACCTCTTACAGATACCAGAATATATGCAGATCTTGAGAACCTCCTCCAGATACCTGAGGAGACACACTCCCTTGGGAACATCCTCCAGACACCTGAGGATCTGCGCACTCCTGGAAGCTCCTCCAGATACCAGAGGATCTGCATATCTCTGGAGAACCCCTCCAGATACCCAAGGCTCATTACACCCCCAGGAATTTCCTTTCAGATATGAGAGGTTCTGCACACCCCTGGGAACCTCCTCCAGATCTCCAAAGATCTGTACACCAATGGGAACTTCCGACAAATACCAGAGGAGACGTGCCTGCCCCCCCCCGAACTAGTCCGGTTATCGGAAGATCAGCACACTCTTAGGAACCTCCTCCAGTATCCAAGGATCCTTAAAAACCTTCAGAACCTCTTTCAGATACTGGAAGAGCTGTACACTCCAGGTAACCTCCTCCTGATACCCATGGATCCACATACCTTTAGGAACCTTCTCTGATGGCCTGTCGGCCACCAATCAAGAAAGGGACCTCGGAGTAATCATATATGATAACCTAAAGTTAACCCAATAATGTGAGAAGGCTGTGGGGAGGACCAGTGGAATATTAGGGTGCAGAGAGAGAGGTATCACAAGCAGAAAAAAAGGAGGTGGTTATGTCACAGTACAGATCACTAGTGAGACCTCATCTGGAGTACTGTGTCCAGTTGTGGAGGCCGCATCTCCGGAAGGACATAGACAAAATAGAGGCAGTCCAGAGAAGGGCAACAAAAATAGTGCAAGGACTGCACCAAAAGTCATATGAAGAAAGACTAAAGGACCTCAGTATGTATTCCCTGGAGAAGAGGGGAGAGAAAGGGAGAATATGACAGAGACATTCAAGTACCTCAGGAGTATAAACAAGGTACAGGAAGGTAGCGTCTTTCAGAAAGAAGATGTACATGAACAAGGGGCATGATATGAGGCTAGAGGGGGGTAGGCTAAGGGGCAGTGTGAGAAAGTACTTTTTCACAGAAAGAGTAGTGGATACTTGGAACAGCCTCCCTGCGGAGGTGGTGGGGGAAAAAACGGTAGGGGAATTCAGGAATGCATGGGATAGACACACTTAAAGAGCACTCTTGCAATAGGGAAGAGAGGGTAAGTTGCAGATCAACTAAGGTCTGTGGTATCACATTGGGTAGGGAAAATGGGCAGACTTGGTGGGCCACACGGTCCATATCTGCCGTCACCTTCTATGTTTCTCCAAGTACCAAAGGATACACACTATTGGGAACCCCCTCTAGACACCAAAAGATTCACACACTCCTGGAAACCTCCTACTGATACCTGTGGAGCCACACACTTTCAGGAAATTCCTCCAAATCACAGGAGCTGCTTGCCTCTGGGCACCTCCTTCAGATACCCGAGCAACTGCATGCCTCTGGGAACCTTCTTCAGATACCTGGGGTCCACAAATCCCTCTTAACCTCATCCAGATACCAGATGATTTGCAATTTTCCTGGAACCTCTACCAGGTACCCAAGGATCTGCACACTCCTGGGAACCTCCTCCAAATATCTGAGGATCCATACACTTTTGGGAGCCTCCTCCAGAGAACCAAGGATCCGCACACCCATGTTAATCTCCTTCAGCCCAGAGAGGATCCTCTGTGGATCTCCTTTAGCTACCAGAGGATCCATATACCCTACAGAACTTCCTCCAGCTACCTGAGGATTCACCCCTCCTCCCAGGAAACACCTCTAAATACCATGGAATTCACATGCCTAGAGTATCTGGAGGACACCTCCTCCAGATACCTTAGGAACTGCACACCACAGGGAACTTTCTCCAGATACCAGAGGAACCGCACACCCCCAGGGAACCTTCCTCCAGATACCAGAGGTTTTGCACACCCGAGAACCTTCTCTAGATACCAGAGGATCTTCACACTCCTGAGAAACTTCTTCAGATAACAGAGAATCGACACACCTCAGGGAACCTCCTCCAGATACCTGAGGATTGGCACACCCCTGGGAACCTCCTCCAGATAGCTGAGGAGCTGCACTCCTGGGAACTTCCTCCACATACCCGAGGATTCACACACTCCTGAAACCCTCCTGCGGATACGTAGAGGATAGACACACCCTTTTGAATCTCCTTCAGATACCCAAGGATCCACACACACCTGGGAACTTCCTCCAGATACACAAGGAACTGCACTCCCCGGGAACCTCCTCCAGATAACTCCGCACACTCCTACAAGGGAACTCCTGGGAACCACCTGCACAGAATCAGGAATCTAAACACCCTTGAGCATCACCTCTGAATACTCAAGGAGCTGCACAGCCCTGGTAAACTCTTCCAAATACCCAATGTTCTGTACACCGATGGAACTTCCTCCAAATACCTGAAGATCAGCACACCCCTGAGAACCTTCTTTAGATACCCAAGGGTCCACACACCCCAGTAAACCTCCTCCAGATACCTGATGGTCTGCATATCTATAGGAATCTCCTCCAGATACCTGAAGATCCGCACACCCCTGACAACCTCCTCCAGATACCTGAGGATTCGTATATCCCTGGAAACTTGCTCCAGATATGATAATGAGGGGATCTGCACACCCCTGAGAATCTCCTCCAGATACCCAAAGATCCACGCATCCTCAGAAACCTCCTAAAAATACTTGGGGATCTGAGTGTTCTCTGGGAAACTCCTCCAAGTAACTGAGAATCGGCACACCCCTGGGATCCTCTTCCACATCTGCACATCCCTGGAAACTCCTCCATAAACTCTGGGATCTGTACACCCTTGGCAAACACATACAGATGATACCTGACGACATTCATACCGACAGGCATCTGGAGTGATCCTATAATGCGGTGCCCTTGGGGCGCACAACTGGAAGGAAGCAGCTGTCTTAACTATAGGTGGGGGGGTCAAGAGGTTTGCTGGCATGGGAGCTACAAGCCATCACTGAACCCAACAAGCAGCTTGATTTTCCCAATTTGATCTTAATGCCCCACCAACATCCTCTACATCACAGACGTCTCCAGCATCCCTCCTATAGGTGGGGCACCTCAGACAATAGCACGACTGCCCCGGCCATCTATTCTGAATAGCTAGCTACTGCACTGGGGGCTGGATAAGCAGGTGTCTCTGCTCCATCCCCCCAGAGTCATGCTGCCTGTGCTGACTCCCCCAGTAGGCACTTCAGCTGGAAGGGTCTGTTATCACCACAGTGCAGAATCTGCACCGGGATGTGGGGGTATCCTGCATCTAGCCGTATGCTGGTGTTGCTTGGGACAGAGTACGGTTGGTGGACATGGCCCCTGCGAATGTCAGACCCTTCCGGAAGGACCCTGCATCAGACTGCATCCTGTGGAAAGGCTGGAGCACTTAGAGAAAACTCAGAAGAAAACACAGTAGTTTAACCCTTTGGAGCCTAGCCAGCTATCTCTGTACTAGGAGAAACAGCAGATTTATCCAGACTCCAAAGGGTTAAGGTCAGAAGGGATTCTCATGGGCTCCGTTCATAAACCAGCTCTAAAACACCTTCGTGATTAATATACATGTAAAGGTTTTATTTACTTTGTAGTACATATTGTGTAATTACTTTGTTAACTCAAATGTTTTCCTATGTACACACATGTGTGCAAACTTGATCTCCGTACTACAAGTCAACAGGCCTCCGCTGGGTTCTCTTATGCTAGAAGAGACTCCAAGCGTGAGGTTTGGACAAGAGGACAGTGAAGTGAGAAGTTCTGACTGTCCAAACCTCATGAAATGAGTCTATTACACCACAAGAAACACCCAACAAACGCCCTATTAACTTACTATTAATCACTCTAGTTAGGTAGAGTGATTTATAATAAGTTCTAAGTATTTTGTTTTTCATTTCAAAAGCTAAATGAAGGCCCCCCCCCCCCCGCTGTGAAGTGGAACATTCTCCTCATAATGTTCCTGTAGGCGAAGGGGTACAGTGGGTCTGTGTGACCACTGTACACAGGATAAGAGGTACCGTGGCTCTGTGTGACCACTGTACACAGGAGAAGGGGTACAGTGGCTCTGTGTGACCCCTGTACAAAGGAGAAGGGGTACAGTGGTGCTTTGTGACCACTGTACACAGGAGAAGGGGTACAGTGGCTCTGTGTGACCCCTGTACAAAGGATAGGGGTGCAGTGGCGCTGTGACCCCTGTACACAGGAGAAGGGGTACTGTGGCTCTGTGTGACCACTGAACACAGGAGAAGGGGTACAGTGACTCTGTGTGACCACTGTACACAGGAGAAGGGGTACAGTGGCTCTGTGTGACCCCTGTACACAGGAGAAGGGGTACAGTGGCACTGTGTGACCCCTGTACACAGGAGAAGGGATACTGTGGCTGTGTGACCACTGTACGCAGGAGAAGGGGTACAATGGCTCTGTGTGACTCCTGTACACAGGAGAAGGGGTACTGTGGCTCTGTGTGACTCCTGTACACAGGAGAAGGGGTACTGTGGCTTTGTGTGACCCCTGTACACAGGAGAAGGAGTACAGTGGTGCTCTGTGACCCCTGAACACAGGAGAAGGAGTACAGTGGTGCTCTGTGACCCATGTACACAAGAGAAGGGGTACAGTGGCTCTGTGTGACCACTGTACACAGAAGAAGGGGTACAGTGGTGCTCTGTGACACCTGTACACAGGAGAAGGGGTACAGTGGCTCTGTGTGACCACAGTACACAGGAGAAGGGGTACAGTGGCGCTGTGACCCCTGTACACAGGAGAAGGGGTACAGTGGCACTGTGTGACCCCTGTACACAGGAGAAGGGATACTGTGGCTGTGTGACCACAGTGCGCAGGAGAAGGGGTACAATGGCTCTGTGTGACTCCTGTACACAGGAGAAGGGGTACTGTGGCTCTGTGTGACTCCTGTACACAGGAGATGGGGTACTGTGGCTTTGTGTGACCCCTGTACACAGGAGAAGGGGTACAGTGGTGCTCTGTGACCCCTGAACACAGGAGAAGGAGTACAGTGGTGCTCTGTGACCCATGTACACAAGAGAAGGGGTACAGTGGCTCTGTGTGACCACTGTACACAGAAGAAGGGGTACAGTGGTGCTCTGTGACACCTGTACACAGGAGGAGGTGACAGTGGCTCTGTGTGACCACAGTACACAGGAGAAGGGGTACAGTGGCGCTGTGACCCCTGTACACAGGAGAAGGGGTACTGTGACTCTGTACAACCACTGAACACAGGAGAAGGGGTACAGTGATGCTGTATGACACCTATACACAGGATAAGGGGTACAGTGGCTCTGTCTGACCACTGTACACAGGAGAAGGGGTACAGTGCCTCTGTGAGCTAACTGGCTGAAGTCATGTCAGTGATACAGAATACTGAAATCTCTGCAAACTTTTTGTATTTTGTCTCCGCTGGGTCACCCTGAAAAAGGGCTAGTTCATTGTGGGCTCGCCCAGTTATCAAAAAACAAATAAATCAATAGGCAGAGACCCAACAAGTATCGTTTGGTAACATGTGCCAGTTTATAGGGACTGCCCTACCCACCCCTGAATCCACTGCCTCTGAACCTCAGGGTCTGTCCCCATATCCTGCTGGCGGACACGAGATGAAACATCACTGTTTGTTCAGGCTGGATGACAGCCGTCAGCATGCAGATCATGGAGATCATGTCTCCCCTCAGTCTCGTTCTCCATGGTGAACACGTTAGGGGCCACCACCCTCTCCTCACAGCTTTCGTTTCCCATGTCCCTGATCATTATGGTGGCTCTGTGGTGCACCCTCTTGACTGCCTCCATGGGTTTTTTTTTGTACTGAGGAGCCCAAAACAGTACGCAGTAGTCCAGGTGAGGCCTGACCAAAGCTTTTTAATGTCACAGGACTACCTTCCCTGCCCTACTGGTCACCCACTTTTAATACACAACAGCATTGTACTGGCACTTTTGACAGCACTGCACATTGCTCGCCCTGCTTCAGCACTGCACACTGCTCGCCCTGCTTCAGCACCGCACACTGCTTGCCCCAATTCAGCATCGCACACCGCTTGCCCCAATTCAGCATCGCACACCGCTCACCCCGCTTCAGCACCGCACACTGCTCGCCCCCGCTTCAGCAGCGCTCATCGCTCACCCCGCTTCAGCACTTCCACTACTTGCCCGGCAGCACTGCACACCGCTCGGCTCGCTTCAGCGCACCACCGTTCGCCCCACTTCAGCACTGCATACCGATCGCCCCACTTCAGCACTGCACACTGTTCGCCCCGCTTCAGCACTGCACACTGCTCACCCTGCTTCAGCACCGCACACTGCTCGCCCCGCTTCAGCACTGTACACTGCTCACCCTGCTTCAGCACCACACATGCTAGCATTACTTCAGCACCGCACACTGCTCGCTCCACTTCCGCACCACACACTGCTTGCCCTGCTTCAGCACCGCACACTGCTCGCCCTGCTTCAGCACCGCACACTGCTTCAGCACAGTTGCTCGCCCTGCTTCAGCACCGCACACTGCTCGCTCCGCTTCAGCACTGCACACTGCTCGTCCCGCTTCAGAACCGCACACTGCTCACCCCGCTTCAGCACTGCACACTACTCGCCCCACTTCAGCACCACAAACTGCTCCCCCTGCTTCAGCACCTTGTCCTTCATGACTCCAAGGTCCTTTTCCTCCTACACTAAAACAAAGGGGACCACAGAGTGTAGGCCCTACCTCTGAATTTTTCTCCCCAAGTATAGTCCCTAGCATTTGGCTACAATGAATCTGGGATAGCCCAATTGCCCAGTGTTTTCACATTCTCCTGACGTCTGTCCCCACAACACGGGGCAGCAATAGGATGATGATCCTACACAAGCTACAGCCTGCCCCCCACCACCACATAATCTGGACTGATGAACTCCAGCCAGTAATCCTACCTGAACAGCCAGCCATCTGGCCCCACCCAGGAGAAGAACTCCTGGAAAAAACACAGTGGGGTTGGAGGTAGGGTATCTGCCACCAGTGTAGGAGAGCAGGCAGAGCTAGCAGAGGGCTAGTATGCCTGGCCCCATCACGTAGGTGGACAGTCACAGAATGCGTAACAAAAAGCAAGTTTAACAGGTATGTGGCCATTCACAGAATGTGTAATAAAAACAAGTTTTACCAGGTATGATAATGTTTCATAACTTTAGATGGCACCTTGTTGTGTTTCAAAGAAATCAATGAAGACTTGTTAGTTAAGCGGTGGCCATGATTTGTTCTAAATGGCCATCTGAACTATATAAATTTAACTGTGAAAAACAACCCCCATTCATTTCTATGGAAGCGTGCCCCCACACTCTACAAATAATAACATCACAACACGAGTGAGTGTGGGGGCGGAACGGGGGTGGATTGTGGACTGAAGTGATATCAGGAAGTGGAAGGGATCAGCGTGGCTTGGCTCCACCTCCACGGAGCTAAAATACGATCCCTTTCTTTCCGAAATAGGGGCTACTATAAAAAAAATGGGCATCATAGGATTTCTGCCCAAGTAAGGTTCACTTATGCTTCTTGGGGGCACTCGTAAAAAGGATCGAGAAAGTTGCTTGTTAAGGTCTGCTGACTTTTTCACTTACACGTTGCCCGTTAACCTGTGGGTTTGAGTCTACATTTTGGTAACAACTGCAACAACACTGTTTTATTTGTGTGTTCTTACCTGTCCATATACAACACCTGAGGGAATTCTAATTTATTGTGTATCTTCTCCGGCCTTCCCAAGGCTTGATTAAATTCAAATCTGGAGAGTTCAAAGGTTAAAACAGGAGGAAGTTCAGTGAACCAGTGCTGAAAGAAAGGAACAATTGCGTAATTAGAGCACCCGGCAGCACTGCAGTATTTATTTCTTACTACTGTAGGTGCCAAATTTCAAGAAAATATATCTTAAGATAACCCAATCCCCATCAACAAGATCAGCCATCCTAAAGAAATCTTTCGCACAAACCATTAGGAAGACTGATATGATTTATAAGTTCTATATGAGAATTTGAGGCGGTGTACCTGTTGCTGAACAAGCTCCCTTTCTGCCAACAGTACCAGGAAAGCCATGTTAACACACCTGCATGGACAGTACTGTCCTTATGTTCTTGGGAGTTGCATATTAGTGTTAAATCATTCAACTGGAAAGGGAGAGGCACACTCCCTGATAAATACCGCAACTCCCATCTTCCTTCTCTGCCAATGCATTCCCTTTCTGTGTTAAGAAAGTTGATGCCAACAAATGGAAGTTTTTGGAGACCCGCTACCACCAGCTTTACTCAGAATACCTGGACTTCTGTTTGCCTTGGAAAGAAGGGCTATCCTCTGGGACAGGGAAGATGTCCCTGCCATGGTGAGGTCAGAGCCTTGAATTCCGAGGTTAGTGTATTTAGTTATAGTTAATTTCTGTTGGCCTCGGGAAGGGGACTAGGAAATACTTTCTGTTTTCGGCCTCGTCCGGAGAGGATCCAGATGGAAAGCTACTGGTACAGAACCAGGCTAAGCCGTTGGTGGTTTTTAGTGAACGGGGGGAATCTGGCCAGGTCACCAGGGAATTCTCCTCCTCGCTGGTAAAGTGCCACGGACCTTTAACGTCTACCTGAACAGCCACCAAAAAAGGCAGACAGGATCTTGTTTTAACGTCTCATCGGAAGGACGGCACCTCTACAGCACAATGTTCCAGAAGGTTTCTGTGTAAGCCTGAAAATTTGTGGACTGAAAATTTCTTGTTGGTCCAATAAAAGGTACCAGATCACCTACTTTATTCATGTTGTCTGAAGGAGGACCAACACGGCTACAAGAAATTCTCTGCGATTCTACAAACAACACATCAAGCAAGGTTTATGTTCCTTGTTAGAATGTGAAAACTACAAAAATGGCTTGCCATCTGGAAAAAACATACTGTAGTACTCGGCTACTTAAACAGCCGCTGACAGCATTAGGGAAACACTGGAAAAAGTAAAATTTAATATTCAACTCCATCCCATTTTCTTTATTACTTAAAACACTTGCATGAAAACAATTTCCCTGTTCCCAGACTATATCTACTTTGGCTGCTTCTCTACACATAATATCACAACCCCTGTTTATGACATCACATTTATCTCCACAGCAACATATTTTGATGTCATAAACAGATTTGTGATGTCAGGTGTAGGCAGGCAGTCAGAACTAAAAGGGCAGATATACTGTATTTATGCAAACACTCTTACAATAAGGAAAGAAGGGTGAGACTTACACACCAAATTATGAAATATAATCTACATTTATGCCTGAATGTTACATTTTTCAAAGTTGTCTCAACTGTGGTAGGAGCTCTTTAAAGAGCACCTTTTGTGGTAGTCACCCCCCACACCCACAAACTTTCTTACCCCAGTCAGAGTTGCAGGCTTAGTTGAGTGGCGGCCTTAAGTAGTTTAAACAGGGCTTCTAGAATATCACAATTTGTGCTTAAAAGTAGAACACCCCCAATGTAGTCTACGGTGTGCGCCCCCACACTCTGCAGAGTATAATATCAAAAAACATGGTAGTGCAGGGGCAGCATTCTGAGTATTACAGTGGTAAGGGATCGGGCTCTCTGCTCTACGAAGCCAACATACAATCCCTCCCTTTCCAAAATGCAGCAATTGAAAAGAACAGTTATGCACTTACCGTAACAGTAGATCTTAGGAGAGAATCTCTCATCAGGCCACACCTATGGAACTATAGCCACTAGGCACTAGGACCAGAGGGAAACATTTGCAGTCAGTCAGTCAAGGGTTGCCCATGACGACGACAGATGTCAGCTCTCATATAAACATGGACGTCGCTTCCTTTCCTCAGTTCCCTGCTGGAGATCATACTCAGAGGACCTCTTCATAGGGAACCAGGACAGAACCCAGTTCTCTTTGAACCAAGGTGAGGCAGAGGACCAAGGGTGGACTAGAATGGAGACAGCAGCAACACAGGCCACAGCAGCAGGCCCATAAGGGGGAAGGGGTAGCGACAGCATGGCCTGATGAAAGAGAGTCTCTCAAAGATCTGCTGTTATGGTAAGTACATAACTGTTCTATCTTCTTCGAGGATATCTCTTTCAACAGGCCACACCTATGGAACAAGTACCAAGCAGTACTGATAACAAAACAGTCTGGGTGGCTGGAGGCTACAGGCCTAAGAAAGTAGGCTTTGTGGCACACCTAAGCTAAAGCCAGCCCTTCTACAAGAGACACTGTCCAGGCTTTGGTGCTTAATGAAGGTGTGGACACAGTACTCTAGGTGGCAGCTGCACAGATTGCTGCAGCAGGAGGTGCAGTTTTAAAACAAGCAACAGAGGTGGCCATGCCCCTTGTGGAATGACTATGAACCACCCCAGGAAGCTCCTTACCATGCTTCCTGTAGCAAAATGTAATCCAGTTAGCCAGCCATTTGGACAAGCACTGTTTGGAAACTGCAATGGCTATGTCTTCAGGAGCCATGCACGAAGGCGGAGAGATCTGAGGTCCAGATGGACCAGGGTTCACTGTTCCTGTGATAGCAGACTCTTGAACAGGGGCAGAGGCACTGGGGTTCCACTGCTAGCTGTTGCAGTAAGGGGAACCAGATCTGTCAAGGCCATAGGGTAGCAATGAGTATCAGAGTTGCTCCCTCCATTTGGAGCTTCAGTAGCACTCTGTGAATTAGAGGGATGGGAAGGAAGGCATACAAGAACCTCCCTTTCCAAGACAGGGACAATGCGTCTCGCCAGAAAACTCTAGGTCATGAAGCAAGCAAGCAGAAAAGCAGCAGTTTTATGTCGTGTGGGATGCAAAAAGGTCCAACTCTGGATGACCCCATCTGCCAAATAGGTCTTCGACTACTGAGTGCAGCAGTTCCCACTCATACATCCTGAACTGGGACCTGCTTAGCCTGTCTGCCCAGACGTTTTGAACACCTGGAACATACACTGCTGATAGTTACAGACCGTATTCCAGAGCCCAATGCCAAACCCTCATTGCTTCAGAGATCTCGGGGATGCGGGTGCCCCGTCATTTACACACATTTGTGCTTCTGGATGCTCATTTTTGTCCCTAGAAAGTCCCTGAGATGCACACTATTAGCAGACCCAGGAGTCCCAGTGGGTCTAGATGCTGCACATGCTTGAATCACATTTTTAACCCCCCAGTTAGTTACCTGATGTGATTTCCACACCATTCACGCAAGGGTAGTCCACCGAAGTGAATGGATTGGGGGCAGGAAGAAACATTAGGTTGTGTTCCATGAAGAGAGGAAGATTCATCCTCTGGAAAGAACAATCGCTTGTGCCTGAAGAGACACTGTGTCTGGGACGGTGTAGCCATTTCAGAGGCACCAGAGACCATAGCAGGGTTACAAGTCAACAAACATCATCCGATTTCACATTTACCAAAAGAAAAATAAATAAACTTTGTTCGCAGTCCTCTCAATCCAGAATGAGTCAGAGCATCGACTACATGGCCAGGCTGCACTGAAAATGTAACCAAAAGACTCACAGCAGCAGTAAACAGATAAGTGTTAATTTAAGCATTATTTAGGCAGTTAGGGCACTGCATGACAATTCTGGACAATGCTTTACTAAAATTATGCTAGACTGAAGTGACTGAACATGTAGCGGCAGCCATATTGCACATTAACACCCAGACACAGCCTTGGACAATTGCATGAACTGGTTTTATGGGAAGGGGAATATTGGCCAGGACACCAGGGAACAGTCCCCTACTCTTTGTGGAAAGTACCTTGGGTTCCTTTACTTCCACCTGGACATCCACCAGGACAGCACCAGGACAGGTAGAAGAGAGCTCGGTTTAACATCACATCTGAAGGACGGTACACTCCGACAGTACAGCACCCCCCTAATACTGCACTCGGGTGCCAGCATTCAAGTATGATCCCAATCCCGGTGTGGGAAATGAACTCACAACCTTCTGGCCCAGAAGTAGATGTACTACCAACTGAGCCATGCTAGGGCTCAGCTTATTCAGTACAAATCTGCAGAGAGCCGGTGACAGGGAGGGAGAGTGGAGACTGCCTCACGGTCAGCGCCAGTTAGCACCAGGCAGTGGTGAAATATCACAACAAAGCCTTAATGTTTACTTTGGTGGAGGAGATTCAACAGCAAAAGGCAAAGAAACAATGTCATCCCCTGAGTGTGACAACCCATCTCAAGAGATTGTGAATGCTGAAACTGATAACGCTGATAAGCAGTCTGAGGGGACAACATCTGCAGGTTCAGCTAAAAGCAACAAGAAAAAGCTTTGGAGGAACAGCTGGACAAAGATATTTCCATGGCTGGTAAAGGATGAACTGGAGGGAAACATCATTGGGAAGCACAGTTGGTGTAAAAAAGCTGGGGAAGGCAACCCATTTGCCACAACTGGCACAACCAACCTGCAAATGTCTGCTTTTTACAGACATGAAAGAAAGAGAGAACACTTGCTCGTACAGTCAGGAAGGAGAACAGAAGAAAAATGGTCTCTTCCAGTGGCATTTGAGAAACAAATATCAGGTCCCAAGCCAAAGGATGACAGCAAGGTTGCCCAGTTACTGACAGTGTATTACCTTACCAAACAAGGACAATCACTGAACTAGTCTGAAACACTGATATCTCTATAGGTGAGGTACAGAAATTAGGAAAGAAATTTATCAGTTTTTTGGAGGGGGCTCTGGGAACTATATTTGGAATCAGATTGGTGTTAGTCTTTTACATTCACAGAAACAAAATGGCTGTCCAGTGTTGCAAGACAGTGGCACAATCTACTCTGATTGGGATGCAAGATGTGACATGCTGGACTCCATAATGATGTCACAAAGGAAGAAATCAAAGGCCACTTAGCGAGTTCTCGGTTTCTTGGGGTAATAGTGGATGAAACCACTGATGTACCCAGTCACAAAAAATTGAACATATATATAAAGTTCATACTCAGTGCACAGTTAAGAATTCATTTTATTGCAATACCCGATGGAAGGGCAGAGACAACTGCATCAGAAATGTTAAATGTTTGTTCTGCTAAGGCAGTTGTCTCTATGAAGATCATCACACTAGGAAGTGCCAAAAGGCCCCGCTCCACCTGCCCAATAAACATGTGTCTCCACAGTGGCACCAATATCTTTGTTAAGAGTCACACTCATCTCAGAGACATCTGGAGACACGGAGAGTATTGGGAAATTGAAGAAAAAGGATAACCCTCCAGTCAGGAGCCAGCACTCGATGAGACCGTCTGGTGAGTCATCTGTGCCACACACTCCTGGCTCCAGTGCGGCCTCCTGCCCATGCCCGGAAATGGATGAAACCGGGAATCGACTAACAAATGAACAGTTGCTAGCAGAGCTTATGGCATTTCGCAAAGAAACAAAAGGCGTTTTACACGCCCTTCACACAGATGTGGAGTCTTTAATAAAAGAGGCTAGGGATCCAACTACCTGAACCACGGAGCTGAGCGAAAGGTCCGATCACATGTTGATTTCTTGCTTCATTTACACCACAGACAGCAACAGTTATAAAACAAGTATCAAGACCTTGACAGGAGGCTCTGGGGGAAAAGCATCTCAGAATATAAGAAGTTATGGGCAGGAGGGAGCTAGGAGAAGTTATGGGCAGGAGGGCATTAGGAGAAGTTATGCCACGTAAGAATGTTATGCCATGGAAGAAGAAGAACAAAGAAAAGCAAGTCCACACAGGAGACCACCCTGTAGATTGTGCCACTGTTCGTAACAGCAATACAGTGTACGGTTAGCCTTTGTTTTAGACTGATTTCTGTGTGGCTAAAAAAGTTGTTCGGCTGTAGCAGTGATGTCTGTACTGCAGCAGAACAACTGTTCATTCTACTGCACGGCTGATCGCGAGCAGCACATTTAGTGTAAAATTGCCAAAATTAGGAGCACGATTAACCGACAGCCTGCTTCCCCACCACAGCCCAAAACTACAGGTAATGTAAATGCCTGTTTGGTATAATGAAAGGGTAATTAATAAATAAATAGTACCCGCAGGTGAATGAGAAGTGCGTGGTTGCTCATGCGCACTAGGCAAGATGAAACGGCTGCTGCTGCAAAGACAGACGGAAAGGCGCTGAAGCGACTGACTAGTGAGGCACTGGGATAAACTGAAGAAAGCCTTGCTGTGTTGTTCTTTTGTCCCATACACTATATAAAATAGTGTATGGGAATCAACATACACAACAAGACTACTTTTCCACCTCGTGGTTACCATGACAACTGAGGGACCTCTCAAGCTTTGCTCTCGAGGTCCTCACATGGTAAATACTGGTGTGGAAAAATGGCCTTGTTGTGTACCGGGCCCCATACACTATTCTATATACGTGGGGGGGGGCTGTTTCCAGTTAGTAAATGATTTTATACAAGACTCGTGCGGTGAACTAACTGCGTGCTGACCACAAAGACCGCCTATCTCAGCTGCACCACCAGCATCGTCTCAAGCAGGTGGGATGGCGAGACAACGTTGTAGTTTGAATGGGGAGGGTGGATGGAGGCACCCGGTAAGGAGAGACAGGAGACGATCAATAACTTTGATGCCCAACAGGCTTTATTCATACCACAGGGAAAGGCAGACATGGTCACAAGGGAAGAAGGGAACCAAACCAAACATGAACAGTATGTAACATTCTATAATGTCCTTAAGAGGTGCACCTCGGCCTAAGGCAACTATCTGTTAAGCTCTATACCATGCTTACACTAAACGATTTGGTAAACAGTTTCAGAACATATATTACTCTATAATAGTAGAAGACAATCACTGCAGTGAACAATGGAAACCAGTTGCAGGCCTCGAAGGGCTAAGTGGAGTAACCACCTCCACGAGTCTACTGGTGCTAAAGGAAGTCCAACCTTTTCCTGCCGTCTTCGTGTGCACAGCTGAAGAGTGGAGAATGCAATGGGGCAGAAGTTAGACCGGGGTTCCTACCTGGTACCAAGCTACACCTGTGTGAAAACCTAGGAGAGGTTGAAGGGGATGCGAGAGATTTTTAAACAGACCCTGATTCTTCGGCCAACCCACTCTCTAAGGTTGCCAAAATACTTTCGCACAAGCAAACTGAAATCTGATGAACTCTTCCCAGGTATAAACCCTTGACCAGGGCTGCCAAGGATGAAGGAACAAAGACTTGGTGTTGAATCCACTTGAAAGGATTGCCAAAGGTGAAGATCAGCTGCAATTTCCCCGGCACAAACCCTCGACCAGGGCTGCCAAGGATGAAGAAACAAAGACTGGCTGAAGTTCCTTTGCACAAACCCTTGACCAGGGCTATCAAGGATGGAGGCACGTTGAAGCTTCTTTGGCGAAGGAGCCAGAGGAGGACCACCAAGAACAAGTTGGATCCCAGAGGACAACACAGTGCAAGCAAGGTGAGACAAGAAGGAAGAGTAGGATGCAGGATGAAGATCAGAGTCCTGTAGTGTCCAGAATCAGAAAAACAAACCGGCGGGACCCGGATACAACCTGGCCACATCGGACTCAACTATCGGCGAATGACTGGGAGTCACAGACAAAGCTTCTTCCAGGACGTTCCACTTCCAGGTTTTCCAAACCGCAAGGAAACCAGGGGCCAGCGGTCACAAGTCACACAGGGTTACATTGGTTTTGACCAATGGCGGTTGACAGGAAGGGGTGTTGCTGTGAAGTACTTCGCCAGCTGGAGTCTGCTTCGGTGAAGAATCAGCTGTGAACTACCCCACCAGGGGTGTTGCGGCAGAAGATTGAGTCCATACACATTTAGTTGGCACTATGAACACTGGTAAATACACTTTTCACTTCACCAAGGTGTGTGTTTGTTGCTGGGGCAATTTGCCAGGAACAGGGGCAAATTACTAGAATCTGGGGCAATTGTTCATTACAGGGGCAGTCTGCCTGGAACATGGGAAAATTGCTAGAATCCGGGGTAATTGTTCATTGCAGGGGCAATTTGCCAGGAGCAGGGGCAAATCACTAGAACCTGGGGCAACTGTTCATTGCAGGGGCAATTTGCCAGGAGCAGTGGCAAATCACCAAAGTCTAGGGCAACTGTTCGTTGTAAGGGCAATTTGCCAAGAGCAGGGGCAAACTGCTAGAATCCGGTGCAACTGTTCATTGCAGGGGCAATTTGCCAGGAGCAGAGGCAAATTGCTAGAATCCAGGGAAATTGTTCGCTGCAGGGGCAATCTGCCAAGAGCAGAGGCAAACTGCTAGAATCTGGGGCAAATGTTTGCTGCAGGGGCAAATAACCAGAATCCCAGGGCAATTGTTCATTGCAGGGGCAAATCACCAAAGTCCAGGGCAATTGTTCATTGCAGGGGCAAATAACCACAATCCCAGTAACAACACAGTCTTGGTACTTGCAATCAACACAACTGTTCAGGTACACATTTTCATTAACTGACAGTCACTAGACAGCAGCTGTGTGCCAAGCACCTTTTTTTTTTGCTGAGCCTTCACAAAAGTTCGGCACTTGTGGATCCCTTTTGGTACTAGGACCTGGCTACCCCTGGCAAACCTCGGGACAAATACCCTCTTTCCAATGGCTTCCCTTGCCCTCTTAACTGCTGGGCCCCTCTTGACTATTATGGGCTTACTTGGAGGCCCAAAGTGCTGCCCCTTTTAAGCACTTAAGCAGAGGCAGGTATTCTGGAGGATAGTGGGTCACTATTGGGGATGATCTGGAGGTGTGTCTAGAAGTTCCAGAGCGTGGCCCTGTCCTATGAGTTCCAGAACCCATGCATGTGTTGTCACGTCCATCCACTGTTTTAAGTGAAGGGAGAGGCAACCCTCTACAACCACCCCTGGAGGAAAAGGGAGGGGGTGTACAAGGAGTTAGACGGAGCCGGCTGGGGCGGCTCCTCTTGCACCACCACCTCTAGGGACTTTTGAATGGGCTTCTGGGGTGGTACTGGGGGCTGGCAGGGCTCCTGTTCCCTTGCCCCTGCCCTGTTGTCTGGCTGCTGGGCACTGTCTGAGACCAGCTGGATAAAAAGGACCCCTGCTCCTACCTCTAGGCTGGGTATGATAGAGGGAATGCACAGACTTCAAGGTTCTGCCTGAGGCCTGAAGAGTCGATATAATATGCTGGACCACAAAATCAAACAACTTATGTCCTCTAAATGGGGCTCTGAGAATAGACTGTTGCATGTCATTCACAAACCCTGCCACCCTAAGCCAAGAATATTTCCTGAGACAGATGCCAGAGGCTGCAGCCCTGGCAGAAGCATCTGAGACATCATAGGTCGTGTGGAGCAAATGCTTCCCTACATCAGTCCCAGCAGTAAGGGCTCCGAGAAGCTCCTTCTTTGGGGTGCCCTCTGGCAAGGCTTGTGCAGCTGCCTTGGCCTTCCTCAGGAGTGTGTTCTGGTACTTCACGTGAGCCTGGTAGTTAGCAATGTGAAGGCCCAACGATGCCTAAAACATGCAACCTCCTGAACTCCTTAACAGGAGGGAAGGAACTCAGGTGCTTAGGTACCCTAGACCTATCATGGGCAACATTAATGACCACTGAGTTTGCCTCAGGCTGGATGATATAAATGGCTTCCCAGAGGGGACCATGTATAGGGATGGGTGAATTTTAATTTCTGCCAGCAGAATTCTGGGGAAATGCTTATTTCGTTTCCATGAAATTTTGCGAAATTTCCGTGCAAAATTTTGCCCAAATTGTGATTTACGTTATTTCCATCCATTTTAAAATGCATTTGTCTAAATTGTACCAGATTGTCTGTCCCAGTGCCCATACAGAAGTGTACCACGTTTCAGATCTCTGTGTTTAAAAATGACTGAGTTGTAAGCCTCCAAACATATGAAAACTTTAAAATTACATTTCACAATTACGTAAACTGCTGAATTTTAAGCCCCCATAAATTTAAAGCAAGAGAACCGAATATAACCAATGCTGTTAGGTTTATTGACTCTAAATATCAGGCTTTAAGGTAACCACCATGGTCCAGCATCAGAACATCCTGCTGCCATGCTGACGACCCAGGTTCAGAAGCGAGCCCCTGGAAGTTATGTCGGGAGGCATGTCATAGCTAAACCTTACAATCTCTAGTTTTCCAGTGTCTATGAGTCTTCCAACCAAGAAAGCATGCATTTAAGTTTTCAACTATCTAGCTCCACAGGTGGCTAAATTGTAAGCAGAAATATTTGCAGAAATGTTCACATGAGTATTAAATTGTTAGACTCTCAGCCATGATAACTTCCCCACCCTTCATCAAAGAAGATCATTTTTATATATGAAGCTGCAACTCAGACTGGGGTAAGGAACTCTGTCTGGGTCGGGGGGGCGGCAATATGACAGAGGGCACAAAAGGTGCTCTTTAAACTACAACCGTGATGGAGGTGGTGGCATTGCTGTTAGGAAGACATTTATCTCCTCCCCCAACCCCCAAACATGGCACTAGTCCTTTACTAAAACAGCCACTGGAACTTACCTCTTGGCCAGACTTAGCACAATTCTCTGAATGTAACGACTCAATCTCCCCCTCAACCATTGCAGCTTCAAGGCACTCATGGAGGTCCTTAAATCCATTCACCTGTAGAGGGTACTGTCCAAATAGCTCAGTGTTCTCGAATCTTTTACCTTTAATAAAAACAGAAATTGTTCAAGAAACTAATAGTACTATACTACAAAAGAACCCCAGAGCAAATGCACTGGGGCACGGGTTATCCCGAAGCATATTGGCCATACAGCCACATTTTAAAGAAAACACAAATTGCACATACCCCAATAATGCAAAGCATCATGGGAAGCATATGCAAATACCCATGAATTAATTTGGACTGGCTCAACTTTAAGCAGAACTGCATGGTGCCAAAAGGCCTCACAATACAATCAGCAAAGGCTGAGAACAGCAGACACAGACGCGTGTTTCGTCCTCACCTGGACTCATCAGTGTGCCAGATCTGTGACTCAGCCCAGGGGGACGGTGCCAACCATCCCATAGGGGATCTTATTTGGTTGGGTCATGGGTAGCCCAAAGTAGAGAGCGAAAAGAACTACGAAAGAACCCCAGAGCAAATGCACTGGGGTGTGGATCATCCCAGAGGATATTGGCCATAGAGCCAAAATTTAAAGAAAACACCAATTCACATGCCCCAATAATGCAAAGCATCATGGGAAGCATATGCAGATGCCCATGAATTAATTTGGACTGGCTCTACTTAAGCATAAAGTGTGCCATATCTCTATCTCAGCCCAGGGAGACAAAGCCAGCCACCCTATAGGCCATCTGGCACCATGCAATTCTGCTTAAAGTTGAGCCAGTCCAAATTAATTCATGGGCATTCTCATGATGCTTTGCATTACTGGGGGAATGTGCAATGTTGTGTTTTCTTTAAAATTTGGCTGTATGGCCAATATGCTCTGGGATAATCCATACCCTAGTGCATTTGCTCTGGGGTTCTTTCGTAGTTCTTTTCTCTCTCTGCTTTGGGCTGCCCATGACCCAAACAAATAAGATTCTCTACAGGGTGGCTGGCTCCCTCTCCCTGGGCTGAGATGCAGATATGGCACACTGATGAGTCGAAATTAGGACAAAACACATGTCTGTGTCTGCTGTTCTCAGCCTTTGCTGATTGTATTGTGAGGCTTTTTTTTTAACCTTTGTTTTACCAGGAGAGAAACACTACACTGAAAGCTTGTTTCCCAGGTGCGATCTGGGAGCACAAGGAAGTTAAGTGACTTGCTCACGGTCACACAGTATGCAGGTGGGGGCTGTGGGATTCAAACCCAGGTCTCCAGGTTTGAAGTTCAGAGCTTTAAACCATTGCGCTATACTGCCTCCAATTCTGCTTAAAGTTGAGCCAGTCCACATTAATTCATTGGCATTTACATATGCTTCCCATGATGCTTTGCATTACTAGGGTATGTGCAATTTGTGTTTTGTTTTTTCTGATAGTGCTATACGTGCTTTGTAGTCTCTAAACATCTTGGTAACGAAACCCAAACGCCTGGAAACAGAGGAATCGTGAAGCTATAGAGCAGTACACTAAAGAAATATAAAAAAAAATCAATGTAGTAAGAGACTGAATGCAGGCCTCAACAAGCTGGATTCTTGTTTGTTTAGTAGTAGCAGCTGTTAAAACTAAAACCCACAATGGTTTTCTAAAGCAAAACAAGACTAGATAAATGAACCAGAAGCAAATGTCATCCCCAAGGGTAGCAGCCACCGCCCAAGGTTCAGGAGCAGGTGGGTAGCTATGATTCAGAAGATTTATCCAAGATTGCAACAGACAACCACAAGATAAAAGGCATGCATATTATTGTATATGTGGCTCTCAAAATAGAAACAGTAGGAGGGAACATACAAACAAAGTCTGGCAATAACTGAACAAGCTGTTTTCAAAGTATAAATCAAACCGGAGCTCAACATTTCATAGCCAGTCACAAACCAGAATGCATAAATAATTACAGAGCCCAAAACAGAGCTGATATTTTAATAGCCAATTAGGATTCAGAATGTATACATAATTAGGCGACAACATGCTAAGAGATTAGTACAACTGGACATCCTGACGTGCGTTATTCCTCATGTAACCTATACCTGCTATGTCTTTCCTATCTTGGTGTGTACTATTCCGTACGTAACCTACCCCCTGCTGTGCCTTTCCCATACAGGCGTGTGCTATTCCTTATATAATTACCGGTTTTCCTTTTTTCCCATAGGGAAACCGTGGCACAATTTGCCATAATGAAGGAGTGTCCATTACGGCAAACATGCGCAAGATTTCCCTCACTGTGCATATGCGCCCACCGCACTTCCTCGCTTCACCACCATGCCAGCTCAGGGAACCGCTAACGGACAGCAAACCGCCACCTGGACTAGGCGGTAAGTATGAAAAAAAAAAACAAGCAAAATCTGCCTCAGTCAGTGCTGTGCACAAGATTAAAAAAAACAAATTAGAAAATCAAACTGCCGACTGCAGCCACGCACTTCCTCTTCACCGAACCCCGGCTGCACAGCTATATGTTATTTTATACAATTGCTGAGGCAAAAAAAGGAAAACCCAGCAACTGTATCAAATAAAATATGGGTCTGGGTGTGTAAACTCGAATTTACACGCACCCTCGGGGTTAGATGCTTCACATAAACCCCTCAGGTGTGTGTACATTCTCATTGCATACCCAGACCCATACTTTATCCTATATGTAACCCACACCCTGCTGTGCCTTTTCCATACAGGAGTGTGTTATTCCTTATGTAACCCACCCCCTGCTGTGCCTTTCCCATACAGGCGTGTGTTATTCCTTACGTAACCCACCCCCTGCTGTGCCTTTTCCATACAGGCGTGTTATTCCTTACGTAACCCACACCCTGCTGTGCCTTTTCCATACAGGCGTGTGTTATTCCTTACGTAACCCACCCCCTGCTGTGCCTTCCTCATACAGGCATGGCCTATTCTGTAGTAACCCACTCCCTGTGGTGCCTTTCCCACAGAGGTGTGTCCTATTCCATACGTAACACACTCCCTGCTGTGCTTTCTCTGTACAGGCATGTGCTATTTCGTACAGAACGCAAACCCTGCTGTGCCTTTCCCATATAAGCATATCCCATTCCTTTCTTAACCCACCCCCTGCTGTCCCTTCCCATACAGGTGTGTCCTATTCCTTATGTAACCAACACCCCCTGCTGTACCTTTCTCATACAGGCGAGTGCTAATCCTTATGTAACCGACCCCTAGCTGTGCCCTTCCCATACAGGTGTGTCCTATTCCTTATGTAACCCACACCCCTGCTATACCTTTCCCATAGAGGCGTGTGCTATTCCTTATGAATTTCGCACCCCTGGTGTGCCCTTCCCATCCTGGCAAGTGCTATTCTTCATGTAACCGACCTCTAGCTGTGTCTTTCCCATACAGGTTTGTCCTTTCCTTATGTAATCCACACCCCTGCTGTACTTTTCCCATACAGGCGTGCGCTATTCCTGGTGAGTGCTATTCCTTATGCAACTCACCCCCTGCTGTGACTTTCCCATACAGGTGTATGCTTTCCTGGTGAAACATTTCAATAAATAATTTCTTTCCCTAACCCACCCCCTGCTGTGCTTTTCCCATACTGGTGTGTGATATTCATGATGTAAGCCAACCCCCCCATGCCTTTCCCATACAGATTCCCATACTTTAGCAAGGCATTTGATACAGTCCCACACAAAAGATTAACAAACAAATTAGCCAGCCTGGGAGTGGGTCCTAGGGTGTTAGCCTGGGTAAAACACTGGCTGGACAACAGGACATAGCGGGTAGTAGTAAATGGAGTCCACAGTGAAGAAAGGAGGGTTACTAGTGGGGTACCGCAGGGTTCAGTACTGGGGCCAGTCCTTTTTAATGTCTTTATAAGTGACATTGCAGAGGGACTGAAAGGGAAAGTATGTCTCTTTGCAGATGACACAAAGATCTGCAGCAAGGTTGATATGCAAGGTGGGGTGGAAAGGATGAAAAGGGACTTGGCAAGGTTGGAGGAATGGTCAAATGTATGGCAGCTTAGATTCAATGCAAAGAAGTGCAAAGTAATGCACCTGGGACACAAAAACCCAGGGGAAGAGTACACAATGGGGGGTGAGATACTGACAACAAAAAAAATGGAAAGGGACCTGGGGGTAGTCATATCAGATGACCTAAAGGTGGGCCAGCAATGTGAGAAGGCAGTAAGGAGGGCTGGAAGGATACTGGGATGCATAGGGAGAGGCATCACCAGTAGAAAACAGGAAGTTGTTGGCCCTCTGTACAGATAGTTGGTAAGACCTCATCTAGAGTACTGTGCACAGTTCTAGAGACCCCATCTCCACAGACACATAAACAGGGTGGAGGCTGTCCAGAGGAGGGCAACCAAAATGGTGCAGGGTCTGTACCAGAAGACATATGAAGAAAGACTAAAGGAGCTTAAGATGTATAGTCTCGAGGAAAGGAGGGAGAGTGGGGACATGATAGAAACTTTCAAATACCTCAAGGGACTCAACAAAGTCCAAGAGGGTAGCATCTTTCAGAAAAAGAGATGTACAAGAACAACGGGGCACAATTTGAAGATAGAGGGGGGATGGCTCAGAGGTAATGTGAGGAAGTATTTCTTCACAGAGAGGGTTGTAGATGCATGGAACAGCCTTCCTGAGGAGGTCGTAGAGTCAAAAACAATGGAGGGAATTCAAGAATGCATGGGACAGGCATAAGGCAATTCAAGTGGGGGGTAGGAGGAAGTAGGCTGTTGGTTAACTAGGATCTGTAGTTTATCCGCTAGGTAGAGAAATGGGCAGACTAGGTGCCAAGCGGTCCTTATCTGCCGTCAAATTCTATGTTTCTATGTGTGCTATTCCTTATGTAACCAACCCCCTGCAGTGCCTTTTCCATACAGGCATGTGCTGTTCCTCATGTAACCCACCCCCTGCTGTGCCTTTCCCATACAGGCATATGCTGTTCCTTATGTAACCCACCCCCTGCTGTGCCTTTCCCATACAGGCATGTGCTGTTCCTTATGTAACCCACCCCCTGCTGTGCCTTTCCCATACAGGCATGTGCTGTTCCTTATGTAACCCAATTACTGCTGTGCCTTTTCCATACACTGTAGGTGTGTGCTATTCCTTCCCTAATCCATCCCCTGCTGTGCCTTTCTCACACAGGCGTGTGCTATTCCTTATGTAACCACCCCCTACTGTGTCTTTTCTATACAGGCACGTACTATTCTTTATGTAACCAACCCCCTGCTGTGCCTTTTCCATACAGGCTTTTGCTATTCCTTATGTAACCCCCCCTGCTGAGCCTTTTCTATACAGGCACTTGCTATTCCTTATGTAATCCACCCCCTGCAGTGTCTTTTCCATACAGGCATGTGCTATTCCTCATGTAACCCACCCCATGCTGTGCCTTTCCCATCCTGCCATGTGCTACTCCTTATGTAGCCAATCCCCTGCTGTGCTTTTCCCATCCTGCCATGTGCTATTCCTTACGTAGCTATTCCATACGTAGCCAATCCCCTGCTGTGCCTTTCCCATCCTACCATGTGCTATTCCTTACGTAGCCAATCCCCTGCTGTGCCTTTCTCATCCTGCCATGTGCTATTCCTTAAGTAACCCACTCCTGCTATGCCTTTCCCATTGTGCCGTGTGCTATTCCTTATGTAACCCACCTCTTGCTGTGCCTTTCCCATCTTGTTGTGTGGTATTCCTAAGTATCCCACCCCTCCTGTGCCTTTCCCATCGTGCCATGTGCTATTCCTTATGTAACCAAATTTATAGGAGGCAGTATAGCGATAGGAGGCAGTATAGCACAGTGGTTGAATGCTCTGAGCTGCAAACCTTGAGACATGGGTTTGAATCCCGTGGTCCCCACTTGCATACTGTGTGACCCTCAGCAAGTCACTTGCCTTCCTTGTGCTCCCAGGTCACACCTGGAAACAAGCTTCAGCTTAGAGTGCCTTTCCTGGTTAAACAATTTTCCCTTTCCTAACCCACTCCTGCTGTGCCTTTCACATTCTGCCTTGTGCTATTCCCTAAGTAACCTGCCAATGCTGTGCCTTTCCCACTGTGCCATGTGCTACTCCTTGTGTAACCCACCCTGCCATGTGCTATTTCTTAAGTAACCCGCCCCTGCTGTGCCTTTCCCATCCTGCCATGTGATATTCCTTACATAAACAATCCCCTGCTGTGCCTTTCCCATCCTGCCGTGTGCTATTCCTCATGAAAACACTATTGAAGGAAAGAGTAGTGGAACACCTGGTTGCCAATGGTCTGCAGGACCCAAGACAACATGGTTTTACAGGAGGGAGGTCATGCCAGACTAACCATATTGAGTTCTTCGACTGGGTCACCAGGGAGGTGATCGGTGGGAGGGGGGCAGTGGGTGTGGCCTACCGAGACTTCAGCAAGACCTTTGACACTGTTCCTCACAGAAGGTTGTTGAACAAGCTGGGGAACATGGGAGTGGGTAGGATGGTGGTAAAGTGGGTTGAGAATTGGCTGGATAACAGGACACAGAGGGTGGTGGTAAATGGCAGTCACCCAACAGAGGGAAAAGCGACCAGTACCACAGGGATCAGTGTTGGGTGCAGTCCTCTTCAATGTCTTTATCAGTGACATTGTGGAAGACCTAGAAGGGAAAATTTGCCGGTTTGACAATGACACAAAGCTCTGCAACAGGGTGGACATGCCAGAAGGTGTGGATAGAATGAGAAGAGATCTGCAGAAGCCTGAGGACTGGTCAAGGGATTGGCAGTTGGGATTTAACGCTAAAAAAGTGCAAGATAATGCACAAGGGGCACAAAAACGGGGGGGAGGGGGAATAGAATGCTCCAAGCAGGAAAGGGACCTAGGGGTTATCATCTCTGATGACCTCAAGGCAGGTAGGCAGTGCGACAATGCGGCAGGAAAAGCAAACAGGATGCTAAGATGCATAGGCAGGGGAATCACCAGCAGGAAAAGGGAGGTCATAATTCCACTATACAAGACACTAGTGAGGCCACACCTAGAGTACAGTGTACATTTCTGGAGGCCTTACCTGCGTAATACAGAGATAGGGTGGAGGCAGTTCAGAGGACGACAACCAAGATGGTGCAGGGATTACATCATAAACCCTACGAGGATAGGCTGAAGGACTTAAATATGTACTCCCGGGAGGAGAGGAGGGAGGGAGAGAGGGGATATGACTGAGACATTTAAGCACCTCACAGGGAAGAAAAAGGTGCAGGAGAATACAATTTTTCTAAGAAAAGATACTCAATGATGAGGGGACATAGGATGAAACTGAAGGGAGGTTCAGAGGGAACATGCTTCTTCATGGAGAGGGTGGTGGACAAATGGAACAGCCTGCCAGAAGAGGTGGTAGGGGCAGAAATGATTACAGGATTTAAGAACCCATGGGATAGGCACAGGGGATGCTGGTAGTCGGGGAAGGGGTTCAATCTAATTTCAAGAAAGCATGAAGAAGCAAAGTCACTAGCATTAATGCGCAGAGTAGGTGGGCCGAAGGCCCTTATCTGCTGACTGTATCTATGTAACCCACCCCCTGCTGTGCCTTTCCCATCCTGCTGTGTACTATTCTTTACATAACCCACCCCCTGCTGTGCCTTTCCCATCCTGCTGTGTACTATTCTTTACATAACCCACCCCCTGCTATGCCTTTCCCATCTTGCTGTGTGCTATTCTTTACATAATCCACCCCCTACTGTGCCTTTCCTATCCTGCCGTGCTATTCCATGTGTAACTTTCCCCCTGCTGTGCCTTTTCCGTCCTGCCATGTGCTATTCCTTACATAATCCACCCCCTGCTGTGCCTTTTCCATACAGGCGTGTGCTATTCCTTATATAACCCACCCCCTTGCTGTGACTTTCCCATCATGCCACGTGCTATTCCTCATGTAACCCACCCCCTGATGTGCCTTTCCTATCCTGCCATGTACTATTCTTTACGTAACCCACCCCATATGGGCCTTTCCTATCCTCCCACGTGCTACTCCTTATGTAACCCACCCCGATGCGCCTTTCCCATACAGGCCTGTGCTACTGCTTCCATAACCCATCCCCTGCTTCTCCTTTCCCATCTTGCCATGTGTTATTCCTTATGTAACCCATCCCCAGCTGTGCCTTTCCCATACAGGCATGTGCTACTCCTTCCCTTAACCCACCCCCTGCTCTGCCTTTCCCATAAAGGTGTGTGCTATTCCTTATGTAACCCACTCCCTCCTGTCCTGCTGTGAGCTATTCCTTATGTAACCCATCCCCAGCTGTGCCTTTCCCATACAGGCGTGTGCTACTCCTTCCCTTAACCCACCCCCTGCTCTGCCTTTCCCATAAAGGTGTGTGCTATTCCTTATGTAACCCACTCCCTCCTGTCCTGCTGTGAGCTATTCCTTATGTAACCCATCCCCAGCTGTGCCTTTCCCATACAGGCGTGTGCTACTCCTTCCCTTAACCCACCCCCTGCTCTGCCTTTCCCATAAAGGTGTGTGCTATTCCTTATGTAACCCACTCCCTCCTGTCCTGCTGTGAGCTATTCCTTATGTAACCCATCCCCAGCTGTGCCTTTCCCATACAGGCGTGTGCTACTCCTTCCCTTAACCCACCCCTGCTCTTGCCTTTCCCATAAAGGTGTGTGCTATTCTATGTAACCCACCCTCCTGTCCTGCTGTGAGCTATTCCTTATGTAACCCATCCCCAGCTGTGCCTTTCCCATACAGGCGTGTGCTACTCCTTCCCTTAACCCACCCCCTGCTCTGCCTTTCCCATAAAGGTGTGTGCTATTCCTTATGTAACCCACTCCCTCCTGTCCTGCTGTGAGCTATTCCTTATGTAACCCATCCCCAGCTGTGCCTTTCCCATACAGGCGTGTGCTACTCCTTCCTTAACCACCCCCTGCTCTGCCTTTCCCATAAAGGTGTGTGCTATTCTTATGTAACCCACTCCCTCCTGTCCTGCTGTGAGCTATTCCTTATGAAACCAATCCCCATGCTGTGCCTTTCCCATACAGGCGTGTGCTACTCCTTCCCTTAACCCACCCCTGCTCTGCCTTTCCCATAAGGTGTGTGCTATTCCTTATGTAACCCTCCCTCCTGTCCTGCTGTGAGCTATTCCTTATGTAACCCATCCCCAGCTGTGCCTTTCCCATACAGGCGTGTGCTACTCCTTCCCTTAACCCACCCCTGCTCTGCCTTTCCCATAAAGGTGTGTGCTATTCCTTATGTAACCACTCCCTCCTGTCCTGCTGTGAGCTATTCCTTATGTAACCCATCCCCAACTGTGCCTTTCCCATACAGGCGTGTGCTACTCCTTCCATAACCCACCCCTGCTCTGCCTTTCCCATAAAGGTGTGTGCTATTCCTTATGTAACCCTCCCTCCCTGTCCTGCTGTGAGCTATTCCTTATGAAACCAATCCCCATGCTGTGCCTTTCCCATACAGGCGTGTGCTACTCCTTCCTTAACCCACCCCTGCTCTGCCTTTCCCATAAAGGTGTGTGCTATTCCTTATGTAACCCACTCCTCCTGTCCTGCTGTGAGCTATTCCTTATGTAACCCATCCCCAGCTGTGCCTTTCCCATACAGGCGTGTGCTACTCCTTCCTTAACCCACCCCTGCTCTGCCTTTCCCATAAGGTGTGTGCTATTCCTTATGTAACCCCTCCCTCC
Organism: Neoceratodus forsteri; assembly: GCA_016271365.2. Classification (NCBI taxonomy): domain Eukaryota; kingdom Metazoa; phylum Chordata; order Ceratodontiformes; family Ceratodontidae; genus Neoceratodus; species Neoceratodus forsteri. The sequence continues at coordinate 8,039,148 of CM057458.1, forward strand.
TGTCCTGCTGTGAGCTATTCCTTATGAAACCAATCCCCATGCTGTGCCTTTCCCATACAGGCGTGTGCTACTCCTTCCTTAACCCACCCCTGCTCTGCCTTTCCCATAAAGGTGTGTGCTATTCCTTATGTAACCCTCCTCCTGTCCTGCTGTGAGCTATTCCTTATGTAACCCATCCCCAGCTGTGCCTTTCCCATACAGGCGTGTGCTACTCCTTCCCTTAACCCACCCCCTGCTCTGCCTTTCCCATAAAGGTGTGTGCTATTCCTTATGTAACCCACTCCCTCCTGTCCTGCTGTGAGCTATTCCTTATGTAACCCATCCCCAGCTGTGCCTTTCCCATACATGCATGTGCTACTCCTTCCCCAACCCACCCCATGCTGTGCCTTTTCTATTCAGCTGTGTGCTATTCCATACATGACCCCCCCGCTGTGCCTTTCCCATCCTGTCGTGTGCTATTCCATACATGACCCCCCCCCACCCGCTGTGCCTTTCCCATCCTGCAGTGTGCTATTCTATACATGACACACCAGACCTGCAGTGCCTTTCCCATACAGGTTTGTGCTATTCCAGCTGCAGTACACATTTCACTGCAAGTCCGTCCATTCCCCTGATGGCAGAATGGGTGAGATGTCCCCCTACTGGGGCCAGAGCTTCAGATGGTCGCACTGAGTGCTTTTGACTCAGCTGCAATACATTCCATTGCAAATCCTTCCATTCTCCAATACTACAGGTGTTTAGAAGAAAACAGGAGCTTCCGAATCGACAGCCGAGGGTTACTCAGGCGTTGAAGTCATAATGCCTGCTTATGACAAGACAGCAATTTCCACAGCAATGCACTGTGATGTCAGAAGCTGGACATTACAACTTTAGCTCCAGAGAAAATCTCAGCTGTAAGAGAACGATAAGGGATGCAGGTCCAGTTTCCAGGCAGACAGCCTTAGTAATGAAGAAAGGAGCGGCTTCCTATACAAAGAGGTTTGGAACACCGTTTACAGAATTCTGCTGACATCAAATGTAATTTAGTTGCTGGTGATCAGAGTGACTCTTAGAAAGAAAACATGCACAGAGGTAGCGTGGTTTTCTACTGCATGTAAGATTTGGTCTCTAGGTATTCAAGTGCTGAAGTCCCAGTGAACTAGTGAAAAGTGTCTGAAAACAAAATGGACTGACTCTGTCTCGGTGGTGGTGTTAAGGCAGATGTGCTAACTCAGGGTTACTGTTAAAGGGTTACTAAATCAGCATTAGATTAGCCTCACAGTGACCCAGCCCTGGCCCGATCACCTTTCAAGCTGCTGACTTCTAATAGCGTAGTACACATATCAGTGTGTAGCTGAGAGCAACCACAACAAACCTCCTCGGTGCCAAGCACACTACATGTGATGGAGGTTACCCTCATGCCAAGGATGCAAAACCCTTGCAAAGCGCATCGTTATGGTATTTATAAACCCGCTTCATCAGAAACCACGAGCTACATGAAAACATATCCTAGTACAACCCTTCCCCCCAACCAGGCAGCCCCACCTGCTCTTGCAAGGAGAGCTGACATTTAAAATGTTACTTTTAAAGCAATAAAATATATATTCATTTCAAAACTGGAATACAATCAGGAGGGAGAGAAACATTCATAACTCAAAATTACTTCAAAATACTTTGTTTAATGGTCCCTGAAAAGCAGGGTAAAAACTGTTTTAAACACAATTTAGCTAATTTTACCTATATCTTCTGTATTTGATGTTCCTTTATTTTCTATATATTACATATACTTTCTGTATCTGGGGTACCCATATTCACTATATTTTACATGCACTTTCTGTATTTAGGGTCCCCTTATTCACTATATATTACATATACTTTCAGTATTTGGTGTCCCCTTATTTTCTATATATACACATTTATTTTCAGTATTTGGTGTCCCATTATTCACAATATGTCACACATACGTTCTGCATTAGTTGATCCCTAATTCACTATATATTACATATATTTTCAGTATTTGGCGTCCCATTATTCACAATGGCCCAGATATTCAAAAGGGTTGCGCCATGCGCAATAGGGTTGCACCTGCGCAAGTCCAAAATTGCGCCATTCTGCGATATTCAGCAGGAGGCAGTTGTGCCACTGAAAACATGCTGAGCAACAGCGCAATGCAAATGAATGCATGCTGAACTGGAGGGGGAGGAACCATGCATAAACTGCACAGCCCGATATTCAGCCGGGCTGTGCAGAGTTGTGCAGGCGCAACCCCCAACCTGCGCCTGCACAACTCTGAGCAAAAAAAAAAGGAATAAGTCGGGGTCACCCACAGGTGAGCTGCCACATTGCAGGCGCAACACAGCAGCTGCCACCTGTGGCTGGCCCTCAACCTACTCCTGTGCCCCCATGGCCCGATGGCGGGCAAAAGTGCAAAATCCCCACCCCCATGGCCAGTCGCGGGCAAAAGTTAATCCCCACCCACCCACGAATGGCCCGATCGCGGGCAAAAGCGAAAGTCCCCCTCCCCCAACTGGCCCGATCGCGGGCATAAACTAAATCACCCCCACCAGCCCGATCTCCCTGGTGGTCCAGTGAACCGATAAGCCCGATCGCGGGCTGAAGGCATGTAAACCCCGAGCGTATCCCTGGTGGTCCAGTGGAAGCCCGATCGCGGGCTGAAGAAGTGTAATAACCCCCGAGCGTATCCCTGGTGGTCCAGTGGAAGCCCGATCCGGGCTGAAGAAGTGTAATAACCCCCAAGCGTATCCCTGGTGGTCCAGTGGAAGCCTGATCGCGGGCTGAAGAAGTGTAATAAACCCGTCCCTGAGCGTAACCCACCGCCTGCCCGCCCACCGACTGACTGGACTGCCTTATGCGGTATGGGCTGCATGCCCATTGGCTCTTGCTCTGCACCAATGGGCGTGCAGCCTACCAGGCAGTCAGTCGGCAGGCGGTGGGGCGGCAGGCGGGTGGGATGCTGCCGCCCGGCGGCTGCCCGGGGGAGCAGGGTGGTGGGAGCTTCGTGGGTGGGGTGAGGGACACTAGATCACCAGGGATATGGTCTTGGGGGCGGGGGTTCGACGATATGCAGCCAGCGATCGGGCTTAGCGTCCACTGACCCACCAGGGATACATTCGGGGAGGGTTTATTACTTCTTCAGCCCCGCGATCGGGCTTCCCTGAACCACCAGGGATACGTTCGGTGGGGGGTTATATACTTCTTCAGCCTGCGATAGGGCTTCACTGGACCACCAGGGATATGTTGGGGGGGTTGTACACTTCTTCAGCCAGCGATCGGGCTTCCACTGGCCACCAGGGATATGTTCTGGGGGCACTTTGCTGCCCTTGGTCGGGCTGGTGAAGGCGGTTATTTAGGCTGTTGCCGTGATGGGGCTAGTCAGGGGGTGGTGGGATTTTATACACTTTGCCCGCGATCGGGCTGCAGAAGCGTCGGTCCCCGACAGCTGCTGCCTGGCAGGGCGCCAGCGCAGTCACCCGCGGATCGGCGCAACTGCATGCTAATGGCATGCAAATGGGGCCATAAACAGATGCAAATGGCCCCACACCTTGCATGAATTATGGCCCCATTTGCATCACCTTTTGAATATCGGGAATTGCGCCAAGCGCAATAGTATAACGCCACATAAGTTGAATGCTCCACTCTGACCACTTGCGGTGGCAGTTCCACTGCGCCATGCACAGTGGCTGTGGCCAGGGGTGATATTCAAGGGTTGCTCAATAGCGCAACTCCTTTGAGTATCGCTCCGGCCACACCCCTGCGCAACTATTTTGTGCAGCACAAGGGCTTGCGCCACAAAATAGCGCAGTTGGAATATCCGGCACAATATGTCACATATACTTTCTTCATTAGTTGATCCCTTATTCACTATATATTACATATATTTTCTGCATTAGTTGATCCCTTATGCACTATATATTACATATACGTTCTGTATTAGTCGATCTCTTATTCACTATATATTACATATACTTTCCGCATTAGTTGATTCTTTATTCACTATATATTACATATGCTTCTATATTTGTTGTCCCATTACTCACTGTCATAGTGTGTGGGAATTAACTTAAGATGAGGCAAATTTATAGGTTTCAAACACACCGTGGTATGATATTTATTTTTCAAAAGTTCAAAAATTAATAAATGAAAACAAAAAAATTGCAAAGAAAATCATTACTTAACAGCAGCAGTTTCTCATATAATACAGTCCTGGATCTTAGAGCTCTTAATATGCCTTCTCGTCGGCATTCAACAGCTTGTCTGCCTCTCTCCTCCCTCAGAGCTGAACCCCACTGGACCGAACTGAAGTGAACTCAGTGAAGAGGTTTTTATATCTTTTTGGTGGGGTCACCCGACTGAGCCCTTTTCTATTTACGTGTCTGGACATGCTGTTTCATGTCTGAACATATTGTTTCAAAACTGGGTTGGGGGGTTGTCTCAGGGGATTTCCTGGTTCAGTTAAAGGTACAGTGTATATATCCACATATACTGACTCTCTCTATATATCTGATACACAGTGCCTAAGCACTTTTATAAAGTATACCACATTCTCATACATAGAACCTTATACAGTAACAGGTTTATAATGTGAATTTATGAAAATACCTTGAGGATTTCTTATAACTGTACTCACCATGAAATTATTATTGTTTTATGTGACTTCTGACTCCTTTTTACTTAAAAAGGCTTTATTAACTGTGTGTATTCCTATTTAAAATAGCCTTCGTGTTTTTTTGTACACAAAATGCACTTATAATGATAATAATAATAATAAGCTTTATTTCTTTGCGCCTTTCTTAAAATCAAGGCGCATTACAATAAAATACGGACATAAAAACATAATAAAACAGATTGAAAGCCAAATTAAATACAGAGCATTAATCGGCATCCAAATCACCTCCAAATGCCTTACTCCACAAAAAAGATTTTAGGCCCTTTTTAAAACCCTCCACCGTCATGCACTCTCGAATCCAACTTGGTAGAGAGTTCCAGAGGGTCAGCGCCACAAACATAAAAGCTCAGGCGCCGGAAGATTTTAAAGCTACCCTTGGGATCTCTAGCAACCCCTCATTGGCTGAGCGGAATGGTCGCGCCGGAAGGTAAGGCACCAGAAGATCTTTCAGGTAATCAGGGCCCAGACCGTGTAGGGCTTTATATGTCAGTAATCCGACTTTAAAGGTGATCTGCCACCGAACCAGCAGCCAGTGCAGATCCTGAAGCACCGGTGTAATACGAGAGGAACATGAGGTCCCCATTAACAACCGGGCCGCTGAGTTCTGCACTAGCTGCAAGCTGCGGATATCAACCCCAGGAAGCCCAAAGTAGAGGAAGTTGCAATAGTCCAAACGCGAGGTCACTAAGGCGTGGATCAGCATGGGTAGGTCACCGGACGGAACAAGGTGCTTGATCCTGGTGATGTTCCTAAGGTGGTAAAAGGATACCTTAACAACCGCCGACACTTGCGCACGCAATGTCAGCTGATCGTCAAGGATCACCCCCCAGGTCTCGCACCCGTTCAGAGGTCGGGAGCTCCACATCCCCCAGGAATAAACCAGAGGTTTGAAGTGTCCCCAACCCCTCAATCCGGCGGCCGGGATCCACAACCATCACCTCCATCTTCCCAGAATTCAACTTCAACCAGCTGGACCTCATCCAATCCTGGATCTCGCTGAGACAGTTGTTAAACACTGAGAGTGCTCTATTCTGGTCAGGCGCAAAAGACAGGTAGAGCTGGGTATCATCGGCATAGCAATGAAACTCCAGCCCATATCGTCTTACAATGTCTCCGAGGGGAAGTATATACACCGCAAACAACATGGGGGACAGCACAGAGCCCTGAGGCACCCCACAGGTCAGAGCGGTAGGATCGGAGGAAAATATCCCCGATACCATCCTCTGAGTTCTACCTGTGAGGAAGGAGGTAAACCATCTGTGCACCAAACCCGACAACCCACAGATGCATCTCAGGTGCTCAAGGAACACCCCATGGTCTACGGTGTCAAATGCTGCTGACAAATCCAGAAGGACCAAAATGGACCGTTTTTTCTGGTCTCTCGCCATCAGGAGATCATTGAGGACCCGAACCAGCGCAGTCTCAGTGCTGTGCCTCTTTCGAAAACCTGATTGAAGAGGGTCGTAGATGTTATGGATGGCTAAATGGTTGTCCAACTGGGCTGCCACCACTTTCTCGATTACCTTCCCAACAAAGGAGAGGTTCGAGATAGGTCTGTAGTTAGCTAGGGAGCCGGGGTCCAAAGATACCTTTTTCAACACTGGTGTCACCACCGCTTCCTTCAGGCAGTGGAGATATTCACCAGAGTCTAAGGAGCACCAGACTATCCCAGCTAGAACCAGAAAGATGACCTTCCCACAGCCCATGATCAGGCCGGTGGGACCCAGGTCTAAACTGCAGCTTGTGGTACGCATACCCTGGACAATCCTCATAACATCCTCGATTTCCGGCCTTTTGAAGGAACTCCAGGGGAACGGTGTGCTTGTGACCGTGGGCTGGACCGCCACAACTCCCATGGAGGGTGTGGCGCAAATCTCGGCCCTGACGTCGGCCACCTTATCTGCAAAGAATCGAGCAAGCTCCACACACTGCATCTGCAAAAAGGCTCGACGGACCTGCAGACAGGTTGGGTTGCACAGCCTGTCTACGGTTCGAAAGAGCTGGGCTGGTCGATTCTGAGTAGCAGCAATTTCTCCGGACAGGAACACTGCCTTCTTATGAGTGATTGCTGACTGACAGAGTTTATAATGCTCTAGGAGTCTAAGATGGTCGGCATCTAAGCCGGATTTTCGCCAGCATCTCTCCAACCTGTGACCTAATCGCCGCAACTCCCTCAGATCCCGATCAAACCAGAGGGATCGAGGGCGAAGGGAGAGAGGACGCACATGGGTGGGAGCAATTAAATCCAAAGCAGAGGTGACAGCCTTATTATAGGCTTGCACCATCGCTTTGGGATTTGAGCTCAACCCAGGAAATTCTGATAGGTCAAGAACCACAATTAGGCCATCGGGAGTAACATCCCGTAAAGGGCGGTACTTGACCATCTCCACTGGGGTAGGCCTACACAGGGGGGTGCAAAAATTGAATCTCACAGTGTGGTGGTCAGACCATCCGACTGGTTCCACCCCACATCGGAGACCTCCAACCCAGCAGGAAGACCAGATCCAGCGAATGGCCATGTTTATGAGTGGCAGAGGTAACCACCTGTGAGAGGCCCAATGTACACATCAATTGGAGGAAGTGCTGACCAAATTGCGAGAGTTATTAAGTCTAATCCAGGCATTAAAAATCACCCAGCACCATCAATCTGGGCGATTCAAGTACCAGGTCGATGACGAAGTCCGCCACTTCCTTTAGGGATAGCTTCTCGTCACCGGGTGGACGACAGACGAGTGCTATTCTATAGCCCCCACCTGCCACTACAATACATTCAAAGGATCTGGTCTCCTCCACTGGAACACTAGCGAGATCCAATTTGGTCTTGAAACAGACCGCAACCCCCCCACCCCTGCGATCCAATCTCGGGCGGTCTATCCCCGAATACCCAGCTGGAACTGCTGCCTCAAGTACTGGGCCAGCATTACTATCCAGCCAGGTTTCGGTGATGCAGGTCAGGTTCACTGTGCCTACCAAGTCTGCTACAATGGCAGTCTTGTTCACAACGGACCTGGCATTGCACAACACCGCCCGAGTTGGATAGAACTCCTGGGAAGCCTCGACCACCTGCCACCATTTACAAAAGTGGTGCCCTGGGCATGGGGACCAAACAGGAAGGTCCACGCTCAGCACTCCATTTTCGCCCCAGGGCGCCTTCTGGACTTAACCACTGGACGCCGAGCACCTCATCCATCCCCCTGTTCACCCCCGCCCCTCTGAAACCCCCCATGAGCAATTCCCAAAGCCCTACAGCATTGGCAAATGGGGAAAAGCAAAGGGAGGGCAAAGAAAGGGCAGAGGGCATGAAGAGCAGCGGATGAATAGTGCATGATGGGGGGGGGGTGGAATAACAATATCTATCGTCATCCACAGATATCAGGCCAGTAACAATAATCTCTAAACTCCCTATAAAAAATAAAATAAAATACTAAAAGCTTGAAAACGCAAATCTACTTAACATAAATTAGACTATACAATCAAAAAACCTAAAAAAACAAACAATAACAACAATAATTAATTAACAATAATAACCAATTCAAATGAATTTTAAAAAGTTTTGAGACAGTGGAGCTCCCACCTTCCACCGCAAAAAGTGTCCAGATATAGGACCACAGACTCTCACTCCATGATTCCAATAACCAGGAAAGCAGAAGTTAAAATTAAAACAAAAATCCCAAAGAGGCTCTCCCAATTCAGACCCCCCCAAGGAACTCTCACCACCCAGGTGGAATCAGTACAGGCAGAAAATCATCCAAAATAGTGTGCTAAGGTCGGCAGATCCCGGAGAGTTAATGAGTACAGTGCTATTAACAATCCTTCGTGGGCTCTCACCACCACGACAAATTACATCTCAAACTGTATCTTTTGAAGAACCCCACCGGAATCAACTCCACCTCTAGATAGATTAGGCAGCAGCAGCGTAAAAAAGCAAAGATCTTACTTTAGTGTAGACTTTCCAAGATTAAATCCACGGAGGAAAAGGACCAAAGGGAACCACTGCCAATGCCAGGGACTCGCCCCAGGATCAACCCGCCTCACCTCGGACCTTACCGTCTCCTGGTAAGCTCTCCAGCTGTTCCAGTGCGGATCAGAAGTGCCAGGAGGCCTGCCGCCAAATAGTTGCAGCCACCCGGACCACCACTTTCAAGAGGACAGGTGTCCGAAGCGCAGTCCACCAGACACAGACAGGAACCCTGCAAAAAGGCCAGGAGCTTACTGGCCCAAGCTCTCTTCGTCTCCAAAACCGGGGAAGCTCAACACAAATCCAGACACCGATAGGGCAAGTCCCTACTCGAGTAGGTAGATCCGGGTGGCGGCAAAACCTCCAGACAGAACAGCTCCACAGTCCTCAGGTGCGATCATACTCCTCGATTCCAATCCTCCACTCAGCTGCACAATAAAACTAGTCCCTTAATCCAGAAAGTTAGTCCTCTTCAAGCCACAAAAGGACCAACACTATTTCAAGTGACTGCCAGCACTTGACAGAATTGGGGAAACCAGAACGGCAAAAAACTACAACCGCGGATGAACTCTCCACTGCCCGGAGAAATGAATTCAGAAATATATATAAAAAAATTTTAAAAAAAACTACGAACACACAGTCAAACGTAACTGATAGAACTACACAACAAAGTTAAAATACTAAAAAACAAAGTTTTCCGGGAGCAGCATAGCACGCTCAGAGATCGCGGCACAGCACCGCCACCATCTTGCCCCTGATAGTCTAGCTTATGCACTTTACACAACACCACTCCGGGTGTTTGGCATAATTCCAGGGACTGGATGGATAGAAATGGAAAAATAATGAAAAGAGAGAATTAGTAGGAAATTTACTAGGGACAGTAAAGAGCTACGCTAGGTGGCCGACCTAGGGTAGGGAGGAAAGAAGAAGAAAAGCAAGCAGAAAAGCGTTAAGTGTTGCTAGGAAATAAGGAGATAGAAAAGTGGTCCATCAGTCACAGCCGAGGGTGTAGCCTAACTCCTCCACACACCTCCCTCCTTAAGAAAAAAACAGTTCTCAAAACTATACTGTTTTTTCAAGAACCCCCTCTCAGTTATAAATATTCTACCAAAACAGCAGAATGGGGGTTGGTTGAAACTTTCTCTCACCCACTATGAGATCTTCATCCCAGGGTTCCTTAATTCAGCCATTTTTAGTAGTGTCCACCATACCAAGTTACTGCAATACAACAATACTTTCACAACATTACCCTGGGGCTGTCATACAGTTCAGCACAGTACCCACCTATGCACTCAGTGAACTTCAGTCTGTAGTGACTTTCTATCCCCTATTTCACTCTGGTTACTACAACTCAGACACTTCACATGTAATATCAGGCATCCATCAATAGGCATAGTTTTAGCACCCATCACTTAACAAGGTGTCAGAATCCATCACTTGGCATTGTTTCAGCACCCACACTTGGCATTGTTTCAAAACCCTGTGCACCAACTATCGTACCTTCATCAATACATTAAAAAAGAGGAAGCAATACACAGCAGTTTTATGCTGACTTCCAGCTTCCTCCATACCCATCACTTGGCATCATTTCAGCCCTGTGTACCCACTATTGTACCTTCATCCGTAAATTAAAAAAGAGGAAGTAATATACAGCAGTTTTATGCTGACTTCAAGCTTCCTCCATACCCATCACTTGGCATCGTTTCAGCCCTGTGCACCCACTATTGTACCTTCATCAGTACATTAAAAAAGAAGAAGTAATACACAGCAGTTTTATGCTCACTTTGAGCGTCCTCCATACCCATCACTTGGCATCGCTTCCACTCAGGGGCTCAATAATAGGTTCCACCCCATACCTAGATCCTCCATGACCATAGGTTCCTCATTTTATATCATACAGTATAGACATTTCTTTTATGTTATACATTTCTTGTAATCATTTCATACATTTCATTTATCCATTTCCCTTTCACATATTTTCTGGTAGACAAGGAACCTTCTCATGCAGAACATCAACCAGCCAGTTCCTAACTCCAAAATCTTTGGGGTTTCCTTTCAACCCTTATTTTTAACATACCAAGGGTTTCCTTTCAACCCGTACACCATTCTGGTACCCTCAATTGACTGTACTCAGTAGCAGTCTTAATGCTATATTCATTTTAAACATTACAAGTTTCATACATTTCATCCCATATCACAGGGGGTTCAAAACACAGGAAAGTCCATTCAGCCACCATGGTGTCTTCCCTATTGCTTGTAGTCTTCACATCAGTATGCAAATGTCCTGAAACAGTCTTACCTGGGGCCTTCGTCTCATCGTCCTCCAAGTAGCAGCAGCCCGGAAAAATGGAGAATGGGATTTCAAAAGTGACTGGCAACAAAAGTTCCATCAGGGGGCCCGCCTCCTCTAGAACCCAAGGATCCTAGTTCTCTGCCTCCGCCATTAAATCCTCCGGTTGGGAACCCTCCATCAGCACCTGGCAGCGGTGCGCCACCTCTTTCTGGTGCGGGTCCACCTCCGTGTTCCACCGAACTCCAATCAAGGCAATAGCACTTTTCCAGTTCTATTCACCTGGGCTCTGGTATGCACACCGGTAAGCCCCTCCTCCTTCAACAGATCCTTGTCCTCCACGGGATCCTGTAGGTACACCATCCTGCTCTTGGCCCCCATGTCTGGATGCCAGGGCTGGTATCTGGGTACTGGTCTCCCCTTTGTTTCTCTGGACAACCAGTACTATCCCACTTCTAACACCAAGTTTGTTCCAGCGTGTGGGAATAAACTTCAGACGAGGCAAATTTACGGGTTTCAAACACACCGTGGTGTGATATTTATTTTTCAGAAGTTCAAAAAATAATAAATGAAAACAAAAAAATTGCAAAGCAAATCACTACTTAACATCAGTAGTTTCTCATATAATACAGTCCTGGATCTTTGAGCTCCTAAGACCCTTCTCATCTGCATTCAACAGCTTGTCTGCCTCTCTCCTCCCTCAGGGCTGAGCCCCACTGGACTCTGAACTGAAGTGAACTCAGTGAAGAGGTTTTTATATCTTTTTGTTGGGGTCACCTGACTGAGCCCTTTTCTATTTACATGTCTGGATATGCTGTTTCATGTCTGAACATGTTGTTTCAAAATCAAGGGGGGAGGGTGTTTCTGGGGATTTCCTGGTTCAGTTAAAGGTACAGTGCATATATCCATAGATACGGATTCTCTATACCTCTGATCCACAGTGCCTAAGCACTTTTACAAAGTATACTAATTCTCATACATAGAACATTATACAGTAACAGGTTTATAGTGTGAATTTATGAAAATACCTTAAGAATTTCTTATAACTGTACTAATCATGAAATTATTATTGTTTTATATGACTTCTGATTTTTTTTATTTAAAAAGGCTTTATAAAATGAATGCATTTCTATATAAAATAACCTTCATGTTTTTTTGTATACAAATATACAGTAATGCATGGGGTGTGTACATAATGAGAAATTATGTACCTGGGTGTGGGATGCTACATGCTTGAGGGGGTTTATAAGCAGCTCCCACCGAGGTCATAATTCATATGTACACCACCCCTGCATTTTATGTGTATAACTGCTTGCTGTTTTTTTCCCTACAGGAGAAAATAAGCTGAGAAGTATTCGAGAGAAAAGATTTATTTCTGCAACATTTTATGCTGTAACTAGGTCAATACTTACTGTAAAGGAATTTTTTTTTAAATCAGAAGTAGATTGGTACAGTAATGATATATTTCTTGTCAGAACTAGTAGAAGGAATAGGAACTTTGAACTGCGTTGGAAAATAATGATTAGAACTGTGATGTAATTATTGAGTTAGTCTCTTGCAGGAATTGGTTATTGTCACACTGAAAGTCTCTGAAATCGTTTTTGGTTTTTTTTTGTGCATTTGATGCCCCTTTTTTCATTCACAGGTCATTTTTCTCACGTTTTTTTTTGGAGGCTTGAAATTCAGTTGGTTCCTATGGAGATGGGAGAGAGACGGTTAGTGCTTAGGGGAGGTCTGCATTTTACTGTGAGAGGCTATGTCATTTGTTGTGGTAATACTGCATTTTTACTGATTTTTTTTTTTTTTTTTACTGTCGAGGAGCGTGAATCGAGTGGTGACTGTTTACTGTACTTACAGTCATCTGATTCCGAGGATGATATCTGCTGGACTCTGAGGAATTTCTTCGGCGGTGGTCCGTGGTAGATATTTACAGTTACACCCTCATTGAAGACGCAGTTTGCGCCGAACAGTGTATGCATCGAGGAGGTTGCTGCGAACTCAGTTATGGAGAGATTTCCTGGCTGTTCCTTTTGAATTTCTAGGGTGGCAGACAATGTAGATGGCTGTTGATCTGTGCTGTGCTTGGTGAGCAAGTCACTTATTTCTTTTTGACGAGACTCTGACAAGACAGAGCATTTGTTTATGGACTGAACATTTTTATGCCCAGAGATTTGTTGTACTTCTGTGGGCAGCACATTGGAATCGATGAGCTTTTGAATGCTCGTTTTTCTGGTTGAATGGTTAGTGATCCGCTTTGTGTCTGGCAAGCCAGATTGTAATTTCATTTGTTTCATCATGGATTGAAGTTTATTGAGTCCTATGGTCATATTTCTATACCAGAGTCCATTTTCTTTATGGTTTATGTTGGGTGCGATGTAAAATGGTGATTTGGGTAACAACATTGGTTCAGGCCTATGGCATTTGTACAGTTTGTATGCTTGTATGGTGTCACATAGTGGGTTTTCTTTATTTTGGTATATTCAAGGCTTAACACGTCGTATGTGTGTAGGGTTGTCCCCAGGTCGAGTTTTTGTTTGCACTTGTTGTACTCTATGTATATATTTCCTTGAGCATCTACTCCTTCTTGGATGTCTGCCATCTTAGGTCATACTGTTCTTTCGTTTGGAGGGCAAAATGAAGTCCTATGTTGAAAAAAAGGTAGTTTAGAAGTGATGTGGGGTTGTCTGTGGATAAGGTGCCTGATGAGTACAGTAAATCTATTTCTTCTTCAGTTAGTGCGTCTGCTTTTCGCGGTCCGTTTCCTTTGCCCATTTTTAATTGCTTCGTTTTGCTGATTAGGAGTGCGCTTTGTTTCTACAAAGTCTGTTTGAGCACCTTTGAAAATTGAGTGGGGGTACTTAACGTTAACTAAATGTCTGTCTATACTGTCTACTATCCCACGCACTGTTCTGGGTTCATACTCAGTGCCATCCTGACGTTTCAAGCAAAAAATAAAATGTGCTACCTTGCTGTCTAGTTCTGCTAGTGGTAGCTCAGTGAACTTCACTGTTGTTCCGGTTTGCCTCAGGAATGCGTTGAAGAGCTGTAGGTCGCTTTGTGTTTTAAAATAAGTATTTCTGCTCTCCTGTTCACTAACAAATTTTTCTGTTTCCTCTAGATTTTTGGAGCTGGAATCGAGCAGTCATATTGGTGAGTAGCCGTACCTATTAAGAGACTGACTTTTCGTGACGGAATTTTTGTAGTTTTATCTCGTTTATGTGGTAGTGCTGTTTAGGGAATGACAGTTGTCTGAGGAGGTTGAGTGGTATGGTATGCTGCAGCGCGAGGCAAGGGAGACAGCTGATGGCGCGTGTTCGCCATTATAACTTGCGAGTTATAACAGCGGATTATGACCAGCTGTTGTCATTGAAAAAAACAGCAAGCAGTTATTACAACGCACTTATGCATTTTACACAACACCTCTCTGGGTGTTTGGTATCATTCCAGGGACTAGATGGATGGAAATGGAAAAAGAATGAAAAGAGAGAACTAGTAGGACGTTTAGTAGGGATAGTAAAGAGCTACGCTAGGTGGCCAACCTAGGGTAGGGGGAAAAGAAGAAAAGCGTTAACTGTTGCTAGGAAATAAGGAGATAGAAAAGTGGTCCATCAGTCACAGCCGAGGGTGTAGCCCTAACTCCGCCACACTCACTATAAGCTACATATACAATGTACAGTACTAGGTTGCAAACACCTGCCAAACGTAGTATCTGATCGTGCCATCTGAAAACGATGTAGCGATCAGAAGAGGCAGAGAAATGCAAACGCAGAGTATGGCGTCTAGATCCCATCATTCTTGAAAAGCCAGAATTCCCTGAACAGCAGGGTAAAGTAGTTAAAACACAGTAGCCTTAACAAAGGCACAGACATAGTCGGCTCCCTTAAGGTGTATATACGTGGGAGGGTGACTGCATATAGCAGTAAATTAAAGAAGGAAAGTCAGGCGAAACTAGAGGAGCCAGAAAAAAAGATAAAGGTCACAGAGGCAGAATTTAACTGGCAAAGGAGTCCGGAGACATACACAGAACAGGCAGACCTAAAAATTGATTATTTAAGTAATAAGTCATGACAAGGTGTGTGTTATCGTGTAATAACATCACTCATGGGGTGGGTTGAAGCACAAGGCGAAGCCGAGTGCTTCCACCACCCCAAGAGTGACGTTATTACACAATAACACACACCTTGGAGTGCCTTATTGCAATTATACAATGGCTTGATGTTATACAAAATAAAAAAATGTTTTTAGTAGATTTCTGGGGTTTCTGAAGAGACAACAGCGATAGAAAGCTCCAATAAAACAATACAGTGATGTTACTGTGTAAGAACATCACTGTCTCAGGCACACACTGACCAATCAGAATACAGGAAATGTCCTTACCATTGTATAAAATGAGACACAGACAAGGTAGATAGAAAAGCCATTGTGCTACCAAAGGGCTAAGTTTTAATGAAACTGAAAACAAGTGCGGGAAACTGCTAGCATACCAGCTGAAGCAGGATGGGGCACAATGACATACACAGGGCAGATAAGAGAGCACTGGGTCACTTACACATACACACAGAGATAAATACAGAATTTGCTATTATACACCACAGGATCTGGTAACTCTGCAGCTGCAGAACCTGGAGGATTGAAGGCATTTTATGCTACACTGCAAAAGCTAAAAGAGACAGATGAACTGGAACTAGAAGCTAAATTACAAAACAGGAAGTACTCAAGGCAAGAGGGCAGCTCACATCAAGGAAAGCTCTGGGTTCAACTGGACTGTCACTAGATCTGTACAAGAAATTAGCTTCAGTTCCTTTGGGTTCCTTGTTTGACACCCTGCTTGCTGCATTCAGAGACTAAGCTCTGCCCAACTCATTCAAGCAGGCCAGAATCTCATTTTTGCCTAAGCCGAGCAAGCCCAAGGAACACTTGCTTCATATAGGCCTAAATGTCTCTTGAAGGTGGTTTTCAAGATCTATGCAAAGATCCTATCTGGGAGGTTAGAAAAAGTACTACTGAAGCTAGTATCAGAGGATCAGGCTAGATTTGTGAGGGGTAAGGGGTACCTACGAACTTGAGAATGTTGCTGCAAGTTCCAGCTGAGGGGCAGAGGGATGCTAGCAAATTTCTGATGGTGGTCTCACTCGATGCCGAAAAAGCATTTGATCGGATAGTGTAGGACCACCTCTGCCACACGATGGGACAAGTGGGGTTTAACAAAGATATACTAGCTGGGTGCAGGCCATATATCATCTGCCCACTGCAGCTGTGCAAATTAACTGCTGCACATCTGACCAATGCTGTGATGCATTTGGGACATAAAAATCCACGAGCAGTATATACTCAAGGGGAGAGGAAATCAAGAAAATGGAGCAGGAGAGGGATCTGGAGATCATAATATCCAGCAACCTCAAGGTAGGGAACCAATGCAGCAAGGCAGTGGGAAAGGCCTGCTCTGCTAAAGATACCATCCCTAAAACTTTACCTTTAACTCTTTCTGCATAACAAATGGGACAGGGCCTTATTAAACCCTATCACAGGGACCTCCCTTTCTCCAGAAAACAGAGGGCTTTAAATATCTAGTGGTAAACATAAAGTGGAGAACTAAAGACATATACCAAGCAAATCTCCCTCCATTGCTAACACAGATTCAAGACTGCTTCTTGCAATGGCATTCCTTCACATTAACATTATTAGGGACAGCCAGTGTGTTATAAATGGCATATCCACACTCATGGTAGTCTCCCTTTAAGAGCTGTTCTCGGCGGACAAACTTCAAGCTAAACTCCTCCCACCACCCCAGTGGTACATCCCTCGGCTCTACCCCTTGGCGTCAAATCTTGCACACTGGAAGCAGGGATCTGTGTGCCATTTGCCAGGGAGGGTGAGTGGGCTGTGGATGTGAACCACATACTCTCTAGAAAGGCCAGTTACGTAAGAACTTACGTAACAGTAGATCTTCGAGAGAGAGCTCTTGCAGTAGGTAATACATATAGGACTGACGCCGACGGCGGCAGGACCCCACCGAAAAATTTCTAGCTAGCAGTCCCTGGCGGGGACACGCCCCACGTCCAGGTGACGGCGTCATACGCTCGTGGTATAAAGGGGCGGTCTCGGATGCCTCGCCTTCCAGTTCTTTTCCCACCACAGGCCGGAAGGCCCGGACGAGAAGCAGATAATTCCTCAATGGGAAAGGAGCTGAAGAAGCCTAGGGGATGGAGGGGGAGGAAGATATTTACTCAGAAGAGCCTCTCTCGAAGATCTACTGTTACGTAAGTCTACGTAACTGTACTATCTTACTTCGAGAGGGCTCTTGCAGTAGGTAATTACATATAGGACTGAACTCAAGCAGTCTGGAACAAATAAAAGGCACCGGAGGAGGAAACTACTCCTGAAAGTAGAGTAGCCTTGCAGGCCTCAAGACAGGAGGCCCTGCAAACAGCTAGCCCAAGCTTGCGTCTCACGGGCGGAGAGGCAATGTCCAAACTGTAATGTTTCATAAAGGTATGGACGGAAGTCCAGGTGGCGGCAGCACAGATGTCTGCCGCAGACACATTCTTGAAACAAGCCGCAGAGGCTGCTACTGCACGAGTGGAGTGACCTCTGACTTGACCCGGAAGGGTCTTGTTTTACTTGTCATAACAGAAAGTGATGCAATGAGTCAACCACTTCGACAGGCATTGCTTGGAAACAGCATTGCCTTCCCTTTTGTGAGCAAAAGAGACGAACAGCTGGTCAGTTTTTCTGAGATCATTTGTCCTATCGGTGTAGTATCTCAGAATCCGGTGAACATCTATGGTATGGAGTAAATATTCTCCTTGGTTGGAGTACTGCGTGAAAAAGGCAGGTAACTCTATAGACTGATTTAAGGTAGACTCCGTGACCACTTTAGGCAGAAACTTAGGGTTCATGCGAAGAGCTACTCGTTCTTTGTGAAAAATCAAATAGGGGATTTTACACATAAGGGCCTGGAGCTTGGAAATTCTTCGAGCAGAAGTAATGGCCACCAAGAATAGCGTCTTCCACGACAGAAACTTCAGATCTGCAGATGCCGCAGGTTAGAAGGGAGGAAGGGTAAGTTTCTCGAGAACAAAGTTCAAGTCCCAAGGGGGAGCAGGAGTCCGAACAGGGGGCCTCAGATGAAGGACCCCTCTAAGAAAAGTCTTGGACACCTCTAATTGGGCAAAGGCTTTATCAGCGAAAGGAACATGGTAAGCTCAAATAGCGGCCATGTGCACTTTCAAGGAGGAATGACTGGGACCCAGGTCGAAGAGATGACGTAAATATTCAAGTAGAACGGCCACTGGACAGGAGAAAGGCTCCACATTCCTAGAGGCGGCCCAAATAGAAAATCTCTTCCATTTCATGGCATAAGTGGACCTAGTGGAGGGTTTTCTAGCCTCCACCAGAATCTCAGACACCTTTGGAGAGACACCAAAGCGAGATTGGGCTAGGTCTGCAGGAGCCATGCATGAAGATGTAGGGACTTGAGGCCCGGATGGACCAGGGTCCCCTGATCCTGGGTCAGCAATCCTCGAGATAAAGGAAGAGGAAGAGGAGGAACCTCTGAGTATTGTTGTAGAAGAGAGAACCAGATTTGCCTGGGCCAGAAAGGAGCGATCAGAATCATTCTCGCTCCTTCCGTTGTTACTTCTTGCAGTACACGAGGGACCAGAGGAATTGGGGGAAAAGCATAGATAAATCTGCCCTTCCAGTTTAGAGACAGAGCGTCGCTCCAGAAAGCGCCTCGCTCTGGAGCGAGCGAGCAAAAGGTGGGAAGTTTTGCATTTTGGGAAGAGGCAAACAGGTCTATCTGAGGAGTCCCCCAAAGCTGGAAGATGTCGTTTAAAACCTTTTGGTCCAACTCCCACTCGTGTGGCAGAGCAGAGGAGTGGCTTAGCTTGCCTGCCAGGGTATTGTTGACTCCTGGAACATAGATCGCCATGAGGTGAAGGTTGTGAAGCGTTGCCCAGTCCCAAACCCTCATAGCTTCCCTGCATAGAGGGTAGGATCGAGTCCCTCCCTGCTTGTTGATGTACCACACCATGCACATGTTGCCTGTCTGGACAGCTAGGTGACTGGGAAGGATGTATTGGTGAAGGGCTTGGAGAGCATATAGTACTGCTCGTAGCTCAAGCACATTGATGTGGAGAGCTAGCTCCAATCTGGACCATAAACCCTGGGTTCGGTGGGGACCCAGATGGGCTCTCCAACCTTCGCCTGATGCGTCCGTGGTCAGAGTCTGGGAGGGGGGAGGATGACAGAAGGGGACCCCCTGAAACAGGTTCTCTCGAACCATCCACCATTGCAAGTCTCTTGTCATCGGCGAGGAGATCAGAACCAGACGATCTAGGTCATCTACGAGTTGATCCCACTGGGAACGGAGAGTCCACTGAGATATCCTCATGTGGAGCCGCTCGCGGGGAACTGTGGGGATGGCGGCCGCCATGAGCCCCAAGAGACGGAGAACCGACCTCGCCGGAACCTTCCTGTGTTCTAATAGCAGGGAAATCTGTGACTGAAGAGAGGCCGCCCTGTACGGAGGAAGGAAGGCCTTGCTCACCGCGTGTCGAGGATAGCCCCGATAAACTGGAAGTCTCTGGGAGGATCAGATGAGACTTGGAATGGTTGATGGTGATACCCAGGCAAGTGAAAACCTGTTGGGTGAGGGGAGAGAAATGCAGAGCTCCTCCCTGACGGAGGCACGCCAGGAGCTAGTCGTGCAGGTATGGGAACACCTGAACTCCCATAGTACGTAGGTGGGCCGCTACCACTGCCAGACATTTGGTAAAAACTCGGGGAGCCGAGGAAAGACCAAACGGGAGTGCCCGGAATTGGTAATGGTCCCCCTGGAAAGCAAACCAGAGGTACTTGCGATGCGAGGGACGAATGGGGATGTGCAGATATGTGTCCTGCATATCCAGCGCACAAAGCCATTGACCCGGCCGAAGAAGGGGCAGAAGGGTTTGTAGGGAGAGCATCCTGAACATTTTGTATTCCACGTAAAGGTTCAAGGAGCTGAGATCAAGAATGGGTCTGAGATCTCGCGTCTTCTTTGGGACCAGGAAGAAATGAGAATAGTAACCCATCCCTTGAAGGTGAGGAGGAACGGGTTCTATGGCCTGCTTCGCGAGAAGGGCAGATATTTCTTCTCTGACCAAAGGAAGATGGTCCCTTGCATAGGAGGACTTCAGAGGGGGGTGGCGGGGTGGTTTCTGTAGAAACTCTATGGAGTGCCCCTCCGCTATAATCTGAAGCACCCATGAATCCGTTGTTATCCTCTCCCAACCCGGAAGGTGGAGGGAGAAGTACAGTTACGAAGAACTTAGTAACAGTAGATCTTCGAGAACAGCTCTTGCGCAGGTAACATCATTAGGACTGAAGCCGCAGCGCCAGACCCCACGAAAATCTTCTAGCTAGC
This sequence comes from Neoceratodus forsteri, assembly GCA_016271365.2. Taxonomy (NCBI): domain Eukaryota; kingdom Metazoa; phylum Chordata; order Ceratodontiformes; family Ceratodontidae; genus Neoceratodus; species Neoceratodus forsteri. Next base: position 8,059,471 of record CM057458.1, read on the forward strand.
AGTCTTCAGCGGGGACCACCTCCGACATCGGTCCCGCCCCCGACGTCAGACGTAGTACATAAGGAGGCGGTCCCGCCAGATTCCCCAGTTCTCCCGCTGGAGACTCCCGGCCGCAGGATGACATCAGAAGGGGAGAGAGAGGATCCGCCATCACAAGAAAAAGAGCTAAAGCTCCTGCCAAGGCCTGGTAGGCCGTACCTCCTCCAAGGGGGAATGGTGGCGGGAAGCCTGCTGCAGAGCTGTTCTCGAAGATCTACTGTTACGTAAGTTCTTACGAACTGTACTATCTTACTCGAGATACGGCTCTTGCGCAGGTAACACATTGGACTGATTCCCAAGCAATAGGGCCTGAAAGCATTCTGGGAGGAGGAAATGGGAGAGATCTTGAACAAGTCCTGACTCTAGGACAGGAGACCCTGTAGAGCACCTTGGCAGAGGCAGCTCTCCGCCGTGATGTAATATCACAGACTATAGTGCCTAATAAATGTGGGCACTGAGCTCCATAGCTACTGGCACAAATGGCCGAGGTGGAGACATTGTACAGTACTGCAAAGAGGTAGATACCCCCTTGTCAGTGGCCCCGGACTGTACCGGGAGGACTTATGTCTGTTGTTGTAGCAAAATGAAATACACTCGGACAAGCCACCGAGAAAAGAGTCTCTTTGAGACTGGTTGGCCCAACATCCTCTCAAGCGAAAGGAAAGCAATAGTTGCTCCAACATAGCGAAGCTGTTTAGTTCTATTTAGGTAGAACCTTGAAGAACGGTGAACATCCAGGTGGAAGCAACGCTCTCCTCATTAGAGTACTTAGGAAATACACAGGCAAATCGATGTCCTGGTTGAGAGTGAGGGCAGAGACCACCTTAGGCAGGAATTTGGGATTCGTCCTCAGAGACACTCTGTCCTGGTGAAAAAATTAAATAAGACTCCTTGCACATGAGGCGTGGAAGCTCGGAAATTCTCCTTGCTGATGTGACAGCAACTAAAAATAACGTTTTCACAACAGAAAACGGCTCGTAATCCATTGGCAGGTTCAAAGGGAAGCGTGAGTTGTTCCAGGACAAAGAGTAGGTCCCAAGGGGAGCAGGATCCTTGATGGGTGGCTAAGGTGCTAACACCTCTCAGGAAGTCTCAAGAGGCATCAGCTGTGCCACTGTGCGCTGTCCGCAAGTGGTATCGCAGAGATCGCGCAGAGGTGCACTTTAATGGAAGTAGGCGGGACCAGAATGGAATAAGGAAAGAAGGTATTCCAGCACCCCTTTCACCGGGCATTCTAAAGGGGAAAGGCTGCGTGCCTGCGACCGTAAGCAAAAACGGCGCCACTTCATGGCGTACGTCGCATGCGTTGCCAGCTTCCTGGCCGCGGAAAGGACTTCCGCCTACCTCTTGAACCAGACGCGCAATGACTATGTCTCTAGGAGCCATGCATGCAGGTTCAGTGAGCGCCAGAATCCGGGTGGACTAGTGAACCCTCCTCCTGAGACAGTAGATGGGAGCTGAAAGGCAACGGGACTGGAGGTTCCCGGGACAGCTGCGTCAGCATGGGGAACCAGATCTGCCTGGGCCAGAAAGGCGCTACCAGGATCATTGTTGCATGCTCCCTGCGTAGTTTGAGAAGAACTCTCTGGATCAACGGGAAGGAGGAAAGAGAGAATCTGTCCACCAGGAGAAGGACAACACGTCTACGCCAGAAAACACCAGGCCCTGGATCTAGCGAGCAAAAATTGGGCAGTTTTGCGTTGGATGGGGACGCGAATAAGTCCAACTCTGGAGTGCCCCATCAAAGAAACAGATCCTCTGCTACCTCCTGAAGAAGTTCCCACTCGTGGACTCTGGCCTAGGAATGACTCAGGCCGTCTGCGATTGTGTTGTCCACTCCGGGAACGTGAACTGCAATCAGGCTCACGCCGTGTCAGATTACCCAATCCTACACCCTCATAGCCTCCCTGCAGAGGGGGTAAGAGTGTGCGCCTCCTTGTTTGTTGAGGTAATACATCACCGCCGTGTTGTCTGTCGACAGAAGAAGTTTCGACGGTATTTCTGACTGAAAGGCCTGCAGGGCGTAAAGGACCACCCTCATCTCCAGCGTTGATGTGGAGGTGAGTTTCCTGGGGTCCATGTTCCTGGGACCTCACCCGTTCAGGTGCACTCCCATCCCAGTCCTGAGGCATCATGGAGGATTGCCTTCGGGGACGGCGCGTGTGGGACACCCGCCCCGGACAGTGTCCCTGGGTCTCAGCCACCATTGCCAGTCTCCGAATCACGGCTTTCATGATTCCTGACGGATGCTGCATGTGGTCTTGCCTTTGGTTCCACTGCACCTTGAGCATCCACTGAGTTACCAGCATGTAGAGAGCCTTGCCAAGGGCGGTTGGAATGGCGCAGCCATGTGTCGAGCAAGCGAAGGACCAACCTAGTGAGACGGGTCTTTTTCCGAAAGATCCTGATGAGGGATCTGATGTGTTCCGCTCTTTAGTCGGCCGAAGAAACTTTCCCTTGGGCGGTGTCCAGAACTGAGCCCTATGAACTGCAGCTTCTGGGACAGTACTAGGAGAGACTCGAGATTGATAAGAATGCCCAGAGACTGGAACAGGTCCTGGGTGCTCTGAATAGCCATCAACAGTGCCTCTTTGGAGGCGGCCATGAGAAGCCAGTCGTCCAGATGCAGGAACATGTAGTGGCCCTGTCTCCTCAGAGGCACCTGCCACGACTGCCATACACTTGGTAAAGACCCTAGGGGCCGAATACAGTCCGATGGAAGGCCCGGAACTGAAAGTGGTGGCCGAGGATTCGAGCGCAGGAACCTCCTGCTCGCTTGAGCCTGGGATGTGCAGGTAGGCGTCCTGCATGTCCAGGAAACGCTAAGAAGGCCTTTTTCAGCATGGGAATGAGTCCTGGAGGGTCACCATGTGAAAGCGTTGTGGCGACCAACATGTTGGAGGTCGCTGAGGTCCAGAGATTGGACGGAGGTCCCTGTTTTCTTGGAACCAGAAAGAAGTGGGAATAGTATCCGGATCCTCTGGCTCTCTGGGACATACTCCCTGCTCCCTTCTGCAGGGCGCAGTACCTCTTGCCTGATGAGTGATCTGCTGCTGACCCGAGTAGCGGGAGAGCAGAGGAGGCCTTATGGGTGGCTTGTCCACAGATTCTATAAAGTGGCCTCTTCGAACAACTGGAAGGACCCACCTTTTCCGGTGGTTATGGACTGCCACCCTGGCAGGTGGTCCACAATGAGGCCCCGACCTTGGCGTCCCGTTGATCCTGAGGGCGGGGCGCGGAAGGAGTCATGCTGTGGGGCTGAGGGTCCAGCGGGCTGGGCCAGCTTAGCTAGTCGCTGACTTCAGCCCGCTGGCGACTTCCTGGGCTCTGAGGGAGAAGGAGCCCCTCTGTTCCAGAACCGGTAGCAGGACTGCTGTCTCTGCATCCAGCCTCGGAACGGCTTTGGTTCCTCTAGAAAGGAACTAAGCTTGGGTCTGTACATGGCCTGGACAGACCGTGCCATTCCCGGCCTCTTGGGTTTGGTGAGGACCTACTCAGAGGACTCACTAAAAGAACTTCTCCCATGAAGCAGAGGCATCCAGGATGTTCTTCTGGATGCGACCGGGGTGAATCCAGAGAACGGAGCCATGAGTGTCTCGGAGCACACGCCTGAAGCTGCCGCTCTGGCGGCGAAGAGTCGCGGAATCATCACGGCTCGAAGCACCTGCGGTTCAAATCCGAACCCGTCACAGAAGGAGTTGCATAACTCCTCCTTCCTGCTCACCTTCCTGGCATCTTTTCAGCAGATCAGTCCCTCTCCCACAAGGCGTTCTGAAACTGTACCATATGGGTCAAGTAGTTGAGGATCTGATGGCGCGACTGGCGGATGCATACGTCGCCTGCCCATAACATCCAGCTGTTTTGGACTCTGGGTCCGGTGGCAGTGCTCCATGTGCAACCTCTGGGACCGGTCATGAGGCTGTAATGACCAGAGAATCGGCCAGGTATGGATGCCAAGTACTGGTCCTCCCTAGGGGGCCTTGTACAGAGATCAGCTTTCTTTGGCATCGCCCGGAAGCAGTGTGGAGCGTTTCCATGCTGCCTTGGTGATGTCACAGAATGTGTCCACAAGGGTGGCACCACCACAGGCTTAAGATCTTCTGCCGAAGATATCTGGCAGGCGTAATCTCTCATGGTCTAGATTCCTCTGCGTCCCAGCCCATGTTCTCCTGGATGTCTTCTCATAATCTCTGAGCGATGGGTCATCCGGAGGAGATGCGGAAGCTCACGTGGGTCCGGAGAAGGGGCGTTGATCGGAGGGATCTGGATCCGTCGAAGTCGATCCCGTGTCCTCGGCGAAGGTGAATGGCGCGTCTTCTGGGTCTCTTGGGGCTGAGTGACCCTGAAGAAGATCTGGGCGGAGGTCTCCTTTTTCTGTTCTACCCTAGGGAGATCCGTGAGGCTCCTGGGGGGAAGGTACTCGGCCCGCATCCCTGGGTGAAGTAGAGGGCGCTGGGGCCAGCGGAGTCACAGGTGGAGGAGGAGGAGGAGGAGGAGTGGGAACCACATCCTTCTTTATGGTGTCCCAACAGTAAGTAAACAGCTCCCTGACCTCGGATATGCTGAGGCCCGATGACAGACCGGGCACCAGTGGCCAGTCGTTGGGTTCCGGCATCGACTCCCCAGGGGTCTCAGGTTCCGGCGAGGGATCCCTGGGGGGTGCGACAGGACCGGGTTCGCCCGTCTGGTCCTCAAGCTGAGTCAGCTCCTCCTCCGTGTCGCCTCTTGACCCGGCGTCGGTGGGGAGGCGAAGGGGTCCTCTCTCAGAGCGGACGTCGGTCCCCGGCCGGCGTCCGTGCGGCGAAAACCTAACGGCGACAGTTGGTTCGGGATCCAATAGTGTTGTAGCGTCAGAGTAAGGCAGCGTCGGGTCTGGCCGGTCTTAAGAAGTCAGTTCTTTAGTCTTCCACAGCTGGATGGAGGTAAAAACTGACCTGGCATGTCGGGATGGCCGGAACGGACTTGTGATGGTGATGGCGGTCCCCGACCTCGACCAGGGCCTTAGTGGTCGGGGATGAAGAAGTTCTGGAGGTCTTGGCCTGAGAAGAGAGGAGACCCGAAGAAGTCTTCACCGCTGCAGGGGAGGCTGAGCGGGCCCAGGAAGGGGAGCGGTCGGACCGGGAGCCGGAGCTACGGGAGTCAGAGGCGCTAGACGGGGTCCTGGATCTCACTCTCTCCCTATGCTTCTCGAGGTGTCTCCGGGCCTTGTCGGAACATTCCCCCTTGGAGGCTGCGTCCATGGCTTTAATCTTTTCCTCGAGCAGGAACGCCTGAAGGGCCTTCTGGCGATGGATCCGGGTCCAGCTGTTGAACCCCTGGCAGAAGGAGCAGGCCCGGGTGTCGTGGTCTGGGCCTAGGCACCGGACGCAGGCCGAATGCGGGTCTTTGAATGGGATTTGTTTCCCACAGGCGCACTTCGACGGATGGCCTTCAACGAAGTTGGAGAGGACATCAGACAGAAGCTGAGCAGAAAAAACAAACTTTTTTCCCAAAGAAAGAACTTAACCAGGCGTCGCGCCCTAGAAACGAACCAAAAGGTCGAGACATGCAAGTCGATGGCAGGAAAGAACTGGGGAATCTGGCAGGACCGCCTCCTTATGTACTACATCTGACGTCGGGGGTGGGGCCGACGTCAGAGGAGGTCCCCGCTGAAGACTGCTAGCTAGCAAGATTTCCCGTGGGGTCCTGACGCCTGCCGGCTTCAGTCCTAATGGTGTTACCTGCTGCAAGAGCTGTATCTCGAAGTAAGATCCTCCCTCCTACCGGTTCCTCCGGTGTGTCTAGAGGCGGTGGGAGAGGGGAGGAGTCAGGTGGGTGGGGCAGCGCGCCGCAGCTGGGGCACCCGCTGCTTTTTGAGCGGTGGGGCCTGGCAGCTGCGGGGCCCGGCGCGTAGTGGCCCGCCTTCCTTGGGGTTTCACTTGTGGCCGACTGCATGCACGCGAAGGAGCCGGCGCTGTGGGGATGGGGACGCACATGGAATCACGGATTTCAGAGCCGTCTCCTTCTCCTGCAAGTCGGTGATGATGTCCTTGACATCACCGCCGAAAAGCACTGAACCCCTGAAAGGTGCTTCCTGGATTGCTGACTGCACCTCCGGGACCAAACCTGACACGCGGAGCCAGGCATGACGCTGAAGACTTACGGCGAACGCGAGTTCGCTCGGCAGTGTCCACTGCATCGTATGTCGTCCGCAGGATGTGACGATCGGTCAACGAGCAGAACGGGACTAAGTCAGCTAACTCCTGCTTGACTTGGGAGTCAGGTAAGGAGCCACCTTGATTTCGCTTGCAGGATGGCCTTCTGGTAATCCCCCATATGAGCAACGTAATTCAGGGCCCGAATTCCCAGTGTGGAAGAGGCGTAGATTTTTCTTCCATACTGGTCCAGGAGGCGAGATTCCTTATCCGGAGGAGACGAGCTTAGATGTTTAGGACGTGCTGACCGGCCGTGAGCGGCGCTAATCACTACCAAGTCTGCACAAGGGTGAAAATCCAAAAACTCTACACCCTCCGGAGCCTGGTATAGCCTGTTGGACTTCCTAGGAAGCGGGGCTAAAGCCAACGGTTGTTTCCAAATAGTGGAAACAAGGTGGGCATGGGGCTCGATCCAGGGTGGCACTAAAGTAGGAGCCGTAAGGGGCAGTTCCAGATGTTCGGCGAGTTTGACCCGCTGAGGATCTGGTTCCAGAGAACGCCACTGATGTACTTCCTGGATCTTCCTGAGCAACTCCGTGAAGGAAGGATCCTCCGGAGGAGACTTCGGAGGAGTCCTCGGCCGGGGCTTGGACGGAGAGCGAGGCTCGTCGTCTCTCTCGGAGCATCCGTCGGAGGAATCCGAGACCGAAGAAGAATCAGAAGCAGAATAAGACTTCCTGGCATGTCTAGGGGGAGGAATGGGTTCCTTAGGGGGATCCCTGACGCTGCGGTCCTGCCCCCTCGGGATCCGGAGGCGGTGAGGAGTGCGTGCCGTGTACGGGCCGGGGCGGCACCGTCAGCCGTGAAGGCAGCTCTCTACTTCCTTGGTGAGCTCAGTTTGGCCTCAGCCCACCAGGAAGCCAGAGTCTCCTGCAGATCCACTGGCGGCCGGGGGGGCGGTGGAGGAGGAGGAGGGGGATAAGTATACGGATTGTATCCATAAGGCGAGTATCCGAAACCCGGCTGTGGGAAAACCGGTGCCGGGTATTGCGGCGTCGGGAACTGCGGCGTCGGCGGAACCGGCGTCGGGTACTGTGGCGCTGGATACTGCGGACCCGGGTAAGACGGCGGGTACCCGGGTGCCGGAGGAGCTGCCAGAGCAGACAGCCCGGAAGGAGGCCCCAGGGCGGATCAACATTTAGAGGCCCGGGGTTGGGACCGACGGGGAATATCCCCGCCGCGCCAGTGGGGCCGGCGCCGGAACTAGCATTGGCGGGACCGCATCGGAGCCAGCATCCGGGGCCGGCGCCAGATCCGGCCCCAGGAGGAGGGTCTGATGGGTTGAATATCCCCGCATGGCCGGGACGGTGGAGAAAAGTCCTCGGGTCCGCTGGGGTGACTTGGCTCCCGGACGGCAGCTGAGCTGCAGGGAACCTGTACGCACGGGGTTGAGGGGTCCGTCGTAGGTTTTCGCCCGCGACATCGGGGAGCCAGGCGGCTTAGGGGCTGGTTCCGGCGGCGCCGGAGAGCCGGGCATCCGACTTACGGGTCCTCGCCGGAGGCGGGCCGAGGGAGGGAAGCGCGTCGTCCGAGGGGACGACGCCACGCGCCACCCAAGGGTCGGGCGCTCTTCTCAACCTTCTCCGTGGACGTCGGAGGAGCCGACGTCCGGCTTATGAGAGATGCCCGCGCCAGTATGCCGCAAGCCTGCGGCGGTACTGGGGGCAGAGGCCTCCTTTTGCCCGGAGGTGCCCGCAAGGCCCGATCGCGAGTCCGACGGGCGGGCTGACGCCTCCTCCAAAGCCTTGGAGGCTGCCGTCGACGGTCCTCGAGGATAAAGACTGGGCCGCGACCCAGCCGAGTCGCGGCGAGGAGGCCTTCTCCCGGTGCCTCTCCTTGTCCCGCTTTTTACGATGTCCTTCAGGAGAAGTCGACGCCTGCCTGAGCTTCTTCAATTCTTTTTCCATTGAAGACATCTTCTTCTTTAGCAAATGGGCTTCCAGGGACTGTTGGTGTCGTCTGCGGGTAGCCGCGTTGAAGTGCAGGCAATGCGGGCACTTGTCGACCGGATGGTCGGGGCCTATGCAAAAAAGGCAGAGAGAATGGCCGTCCTTGTGTGGCAGTTGGGCGCCGCACGAGTCGCACTTGTTTTTGGAAGGTGTAGGGGACGACATACACCGACGCTGACTGGACGATGAGAAAAAAAATACTCAAAACTTCAGTAAAACCGAGAAGAACAGGGCTTTGTTAAGACAACTTTACCGAGAGCTGCACGAGCTAACGGGCGGAAAGAACTGAAGGTAGACATCCGGGACCGCCCCTTTATACCAACATCACATGACGCCGGTCACCTGACCTGGGGCGGTCCCTCACCAGGGAGTGCTAGCTAGAAATTTTTCCGTGGGGTCCTGCCGCCGGCCGGCATCAGTCCTATATGTAATTACCTACTGCAGGAGCCCTCTCGAAGTAAGATCTATGGTTACAGGTGAGTAACCTATTTTTTTAAGGGACGTAGATATGGTTCACTTATCCACTCTCATGGCAGACTTTCAGCAGTTCTTCAGAAGGAGCGGGCAAAGAGCACACCCCTATTTGGCGAACAAAGATTAGAGAACTGAGGTCCCAAAAGCAGCATCCTGGAGTGATTCAAGGGCAATGCTGTAACAGAAGATGAAGGTGTATGATGGCTTTCAGGCCGCCGCCCTACAGATCTCCTGTATGGGGATGTCCCTGAAAGCAGGTAGCGGTATGTATGGTGGAATGAGCCCAAAGCCCTACAGGAGGCTTCCTAACAGTCAACTTATAGCAGAGGTTGATGCAGGAGACAATCCATCTGCCAATCGTCCACTTTGCTGCCAGTCTACCAGTTTCAGCTTCAGTGCTTGTCACGAAGAGCTGGTAAGCCTCACCCCAAACTCTAGCTGTACGTTCTCTATAGTAAGAGAGTGCTTATTTCAGGTCCAAAGTATACAGCCTATAGTCAGCCTCCGTAGATGGGTTGGTAAAGAATGTCGGTAAGTTAATCACGTGGTTAAGGTGAGACGCAGACAAAACCTTCGGAAGGAACTTGGGGTGAGGGCGAATGATGGCCTTGTCCCTGTGGAACACCTAGTAAAGAGACTCCACTGAGAGCACCTGGGGCTCACTGATCCTTCTAGAAGAGGCGAGGGCCACCAAGAAGGTGGTTTTCCATGACAGGTGTGACATAATCACACCTGTGTACAGGCTCGAAAGGCTTGCCCATGAGCACTGCCCAAACGAGCAACAGATCCCAAGGTGGTGGTGGTTCACGCACCAGCAGGTACAAATAGTCAAGACCCTTAATGAGCACCCAACCACCTTCTCCTGTGCCACACCAGCCCACGCCCAGTATGCAGAGATGGCTGCCAGGTCACCCTCAGGGTCATCGATCTCAGCCTTAGCTGGAGAGGAAGCTCCTTGCCCTGGTCCCAAATGGAAAATCTTTTCAATTTAAAAGCACAGTATTAACGAGTCGACTCCTTTCAGGATGCATCCACAACATGGAGCACACTCTCCGAAAGTCCCAATGCCTGGAACTTGAGCCGTCAGGAACCAGGCTGTGGGGTGCAGGACTGAAGATCTGGGTGTAAAATCTTCCCCTTATGACAGGACAGCAGATTCGGATGCAGGGGCAACCGCCACAGAGGTCTGCTGCTGAGGCTGAGGAGTTCTGTGTTCCACAACTGACAATGCCAGTCAGGTGCAATCAGGATCATCTGCGCCTTGTCACTCCGCACCTTGACCACCACTTTGTGGATCAAAGGGAAGGGAGGGAGGGAAAGTGCACAGGAGGCTTGGGGTCCAGAGCCTTGTGAAAGCATCTCCCAACAGTGCCCCAGACTGAGGGGGTGGCCACAAAACAGCCTCAGTTCTGCATTCTCCCTGGAGGCAAAGAGGTCCGTCTGAGGAGTGCCCCACAGGGAGAACAGGTGGTTCACCACCTCCTGATGCAGAGACCACTCATGCGACGTCTCACCCACTCAATTGATATGAATCGCCACGCACGAGTGTCCAAGTGTGGAGGGCCTCCCGATACAAGGGAAGGGAGTGTGTGCCGCCCTGCTTGCTCAAGTAGAACATGGTCATGGTGTTGTCCTTCTGGACTTGCATGAACTGACCCCAAACAAAAGGAGCAAATTCCGTCAGAGTTAAGCGCACTGCACGGAGCTCCAGTGGGTTGATGTGACGGGACTCTCTGGTGGTCCAGACCCCTTGGACTCTGTGGTCCCACGGGTGGGCTCCCCATCTCAACAGAGATGCATCTGTAGTCAGAATGACTGATGGCTCTGGGTGGACAAATGGGACTACCTCCTCCAGATGTTGTGGGACAAACCACCACTGGATGGTGACCCACATCAGCCGGGTCACTGTAACCGGCTGGTCCAAGTGACCTAGGCACTGAGATCACTGAGAGCTCAGCTCCCACTGAAGGGGATGCATCCACCAGCAGGCCCACTGGACCATGGTTGTGCAGGATGTCATGTACCCCAGTAGCAGCAGGAAGTCCCAGGCAGGGCATGAGCACCCGACCTGAAAGCCTTGGCCAGGCCTTGGCCCGGAGGGAGTCTAGCTTTGCCCTGATGAAGTGAATCACCTGTAAGGGGTTGAGTGTGGACTTGGCTGGCTTGACCAGAAGGCCCAAGTCTCTGCGTGTCTGAAGGACCAGGTCCCTGGACCACTCCACTGCCTCCTTGAATGGCCCAGCTTTCAATCAGTCATCCATGAAGGATATAACCTGACCCCCTGACACCGCAGGAAGGTTGCCACCACTGCCATGCACTTGGTGAAGACCCTGGGTGCTGATGAGAGGCCAAAAGGCAGGACCTGGAACTGGAAAAGAACCACTTCTGCGTGGGACTGGAGGTACCGCCAGTGGGCGGATGGAATGGAATGAAGAAGAATGCATCCTGGATGTTCAGGGAGCAGAACCACATACCCTGCTCCAGTGATGGTATAATCTGGTTCACAGTAACGATCCTGAACTTGTGATTCCAGAGGTACTGATTTAGACTGTGAAGTTCCAGCATGGGGCGTCAATCCCCAGTCCGTTTCAGGACTAAGAAGTACCTGGAAATGAAACCCTGACCTGCCATGGAGTCTGGGACATGGGCTATGGCTCCTTTCTCTAGCAGCTGAGCAATGTCCTCCCAGAAGGCATGCAGCGTGTCCTGCGACACCACAGACTCCTTGGCGTGAGGACCTCCATAACCTCACCAGGTGGGAAAAAAACTGAGGTGGTGCCGGGGGACTGACCCTTTAAACCACTGGGTGATGGCGGGTGCAGGGCCAACATCAGGGAGCAATCCCCCACCTTGGACTGCTAGCTAGAAATTTTTCTGTGATGTCCTAGTGCCTGGCGGCATAGTCCTGATGGTTATTGCCTGCTGCAAGAGCTCTTTCTCAAAATGAGATTGTGAGATCTAGGGATATACTGTACTTGCTGAAGATAGCAGAAAAAGTTAGCCAAATGGCGCACTTGAAAACGATTCGGGCCTACACCGTGACAGAGCTGCGAAGGAGGAGTTCTGAAGGACGATCTGATGTCACGGGGCAGAGCAAAGGGAATATACCATCCAAGTGGTGGGAGAAGTTTAGCTTGAAGACTGTCCAGCAAAAACAGCGCTTAAAGGGAGACTGCCATGGGTGTGGATAAGCAAACCATATCCACATCCCCAGAAACCAGGATTGGTACACAGGGTAACCCGATCCTTGTGAAAAATAAGAAAAGGAGGCTCTGCAACCAGAGCTTGAAGTTCAGAAATGCGTCAAGCAAACGTCACAGCCACTAGTAACAGCGTCTTTCAAAAAAGGAAGTACAGCTCACAAGTAGCAACAGGGCTTGAAGGGAGGTGCAGTAAGGGTCTCCATTACCAAATTAAAGTCCCACATCAGAAACGGATCCTGAACCGGGGGTGCAGAAGTAGTATACATCTGAGGAACCTGTGAGAAACCTCAAGCTGAGCCAAAGCCATGCCATTGGGGAGGGCATGAAAAGCCGACACTGCGGCCCAGTGGATCTTTATACAGGAATACCTGAGGTCCGAGTCCATTAATGCAGGAGGTAGTCCATCACCACACTGAGTGTACAAGTAGAGGGTTTACATCATCCAGGCAGTACACCAGACTGTAAAACATTTCTGTTTTTTTGTGAGTAGGTGTACTGAGTAGACTGCTGCCTAGCTACCAGCAGAACAGTCACAACCATTGAGGAAACCCCAAAGGGGGAGAGGTGTATGTCCTCAGGAGACAGGCGTGGAAGCGCAGGGAACGAAGACCCGGATTCACCAGAGCACTCTGTTCCTGTGACAGAAGTCCTGCTCACAGAAAGAGTGAGACAGGGGGTTTCACTGCCAACTGTTGAAGCAGAGGGAACCAAATTTGTCTGGGCCAATACGGAGCCACCAGAGTCAGGGTGGCTGACACGGCTCTCTACTTGAAGAGAACCCTCTGCATGACAGGGAACGGGGAAGGAGTACATGAAGCTCCCTTTCCAGGAGAGGGACAATGCATCTCAGCAGAAAACTCCATACCCTGGAGAGAGTAGAAACGCAGCAGTTTTGTGCTGAATGGAGAAGCAAAAAGGTCAATGTCAAAGTGACCCCACTTTAGGAAGAGGCCTTCCATGACAGAGTCCAACAACTTCCATTCGTGACAGAGCACCTGGGATCGACTGAGATGATCTACAAGGGCGTTGAGGGTACAGGGCAGGCAGACAGGAACATGTCCTGTTCAGAGGCTCAGTACTAGGGAAGGGAAAGGGAACACCGTTTAACCAGGAGTAGCATACTAAGCCAAAGCTTCTTTCCAGATGTGACCTGGAAGCACAAGGAAGTTAAGTGACTTGCTCAGGTTCACACAGCACTCACGTATGTGGCTGTGGGATTCAAACCCAGGTCTCCAGATCTGCATCTCAGAGCCTTAACCCACTGCACTATACTGCCTCCTACTAGACCCTCACTGCCTCCCTGCCTAGTAGAAAACAGGGAGTTGTTATCCCTCTGTACAGACAGTTGGTGAGACCCCATCTGGAGTACTGTGTGCAGTTCTGGAGACACCATCTCTGCAGACATAGACAGAGTGGAGGCTGTTCAGAGGAGGGCAACCAAAATGGTGCAGGGTCTGCACCAGAAGACATACGAAGAAAGACTAAAGGAGCTTAATATGTATACCCTTGAGGAAAGAAGGGAGAGAGGAGACATGATAGAAACTTTCAAGTACCTCAAGGGAATCAACAAAGTCCAAGAGGGTAGCATCTTTCAGAAAAAGAGATGTGCAAGAACAAGGGGGCACAATTTGAAGATAGAGGGGGGACGGCTCAGAGACAATGTGAGGAAGTATGTTTTCACAGAGAGGGTTGTGGATGCATGGAATAGCCTGCCTGAGGAGGTCGTGAAGTCAAGAACAGTGGGGGAATTCAAGACTGCATGGGACAGACATAAGGCAGTCCTAGTGGGGGGTAGGAGGAAGTAAGCTGTTGGTTAACTAGGATCTGCAGCTTCTCTGTTAGGTAGGAAAATGGGCAGACTAGGTGGGCCAAGCAGTCCTTATCTGCCGTCAAATTCTATGTTTCTGCAGACAGGATGCAAGTGGACTCCACCTTGATGTAGTACATTACCGAAATATTGTCCATAAAGATAAATACCTGGGTCCCCTAGAGGAGGGTGACAAAGGCCTGTAGGCCACACAGAACAGCCTCATCTTCAGTGTGTCACCGTGCAGAATTGTATTCCAGGGGGACCACTGTCCCCGAGTCTGGAAGGGGCCCAGATAGGCACCCAAAATTGAGGTGTCCATCATCTTCACCAGAAGAGGAGACAGACAGAGAAAGAAGGATCCCATATCAAAATTGGAACAGTCCACCCATAGAGCAGGGAGCGATGGAGTGGAGGGGTCATTTCTATGAGACACTTCAGCTTGTCAGAATGCTGAGTCCACTCGGCCGGGAGGAACCCTTTGTGAGATCCTCATATGCAGATGTGCCAGTGGGACCATCAGAATGCAAGCCGCCATGAGGTCTATTTTTATTTACTTGTATTTAAAACATATCTTGCCAGTGAAGTACACAGATCGAGGGTTCATTTCCCATTGCAGCTGGGGGGGTGGAGAGACAATGACAATAAGAAATTTTACAGCATTCATACATTACATAAATTACACATTCCAAAACCAAATGAAACAAGTACGTGGTAAGCAGTACATCCTGGTACAAGTACGTGGTAAAGCAGCATGCCCTGGTACAAGTACGTGGTAAAGCAGCATGTCCTGGTACAAGTACGTGGTAAAGCAGCACGTCCTGGTACAAGTACATGGTAAGCAGCAAGTCCTGGTACAAGTACATGGTAAGCAGCATGTCCTGGTACAAGTACATGGTAAAGCAGCACGTCCTGGTACAAGTACATGGTAAAGCAGCACGTCCTGGTACAAGTACATGGTAAGCAGCAAGTCCTGATACAAGTACATGGTAAAGCAGCATGTCCTGGTACAAGTACATGGTAAGCAGCACGTCCTGGTACAAGTACGTGGTAAGCAGCATGTCCTGGTACAAGTACAGGTAAGCAGCATGTGCTGGTACAAGTACGTGGTAAGCAACACATCCTGGTACAAGTACATGGTAAGCAGTACATCCTGGTACAAGTACGTGGTAAGCAGCATGTCATGGTACAAGTACATGGTAAGCAGCATGTCCTGGTACAAGTACGTGGTAAGCAGCACGTCCCGGTACACGTACGTGGTAGGCAGTACAAGTACATGGTAAGCAGCAAGTCCTGGTACAAGTACATGGTAAAGCAGCATGTCCTGGTACAAGTACATGGTAAGCAGCACGTCCTGGTACAAGTACATGGTAAGCAGCACATCCTGGTACAAGTACGTGGTAAGCAGCATGTCCTGGTACAAGTACAGGTAAGCAGCACGTCCTGGTACAAGTACGTGGTAAGCAGCACATCCTGGTAAAAGTACGTGGTAAGCAGCATGTCCTGGTACAAGTACGTGGTAAGCAGTACATCCTGGTACAAGTACGTGGTAAGCAGCATGTCCTGGTACAAGTACGTGGTAAACAGTACATCCTGGTACAAGTACGAGGTAAGTAGTACATCCTGGTACAAGTACATGGTAAGCAGCACGTCCTGGTACAAGTATGTGGTAAGCAGCACGGCCTGGTACAAGTACATGGCAAGCAGCATGTCCTGGTACAAGTACATGGTAAGTTGCTTGTCTTGGTACAAGTGTGTGGTAAGCAGCACGTCCTGATACAAGTACATGGTAAGCAGCACATCCTGGTACAAGTATGTGGTAAGCAGCACGGCCTGGTACAAGTACATGGCAAGCAGCATGTCCTGGTACAAGTACATGGTAAGTTGTTTGTCTTGGTACAAGTGCGTGGTAAGCAGCACGTCCTGATACAAGTACATGGTAAGCAGCACGTCCTGGTACAAGTACGTGGTAAGCAGCACATCCTGGTACAAGTACGTGGTAAGCAGAACGTCCTGGTACAAGTACATGGTAAGCAGCATGTCCTGGTACAAGTACGTGGTAAGCAGTATGTCCTGATACAAGTATGTGGCATGCAGCACGTCATGGTACAAGTACGTGGTAAGCAGCACATCCTGGTACAAGTACATGGTAAGCAGCATGTCCTGGTACAAGTACGTGGTAAGCAGTACATCCTGGTACAAGTATGTGGTAAGCAGCATGTCCTGGTACAAGGACGTGGTAAGCAGTACATCCCGGTACAAGTACGTGGTAAGCAGTACATCTTGGTACAAGTACGTGGTAAGCAGCACGTCCTGGTACAAGTACACGGTAAGCAGCACATCCTAGTACAAGTATGTGGTAAGCAACGCATCCAGGTACAAGTACATGGTAAGCAGCACATCCTGGTACAAGTATGTGGTAAGCAGCACAGCCTGGCACAAGTACATGGTAAGAAGCATGTCCTGGTACAAGTACATGGTAAGTCGCTTGTCTTGGTACAAGTGTGTGGTAAGCAGCACATCCTGATACAACTACATGGTAAGCAGCACATCCTGGTACAAGTATGTGGTAAGCAGCACGGCCTGGTACAAGTACATGGTAAGCAGCATGTCCTAGTACAAGTACGTGGCATGCAGTATGTCCTGATACAAGTACGTGGTAAGCAGCACATCCTGGTACAAGTACATGATAAGCAGCACGTCCTGGTACAAGTACGTGGTAAGCAGCATGGCCTGGTACAAGTACATGGTAAGCACCAAGTCCTGGTACAAGTACATGGTAAGCAGCACGTCCTGGTACAAGTACGTGCAAAGCATCATGGGTTGTATATGCAAATCACCACAAAATTTAAAGAGCTCCTGACACAGTTGAGACAACTTTGAAAAAATGTAATGTTCAGGCATAAATGTAGTGTATATTTCACATTTTATCTTGTAATTCTCACCCTTATTTCTTTTTTACTAAGGCAAACTATATGACTACAAACTCTCTGCCCTCTTAGCTCTGGCTGCCTGCCTACACCTGACGACATAATTCTGTTTTTGACATCAAAATATATTTCTGTGGAGATAATTACGATGTCATAAACATGGGATTGTGATGTCATGTGTAGAGAAGCAGCCAGAGCAGCTATAGCCTAGGGGATAGGGATCTTGTTTCCATGCAACTTTTTCCAGTAATAAAGAAAAGAGGAAATTCGTTACTAAATATATATGAAATAATAAAGAAAATGAGATGGAGTTGAATGTAAATCTTACTTTTTTCTAAGTTTTCCTAATGCTGTCAGGAGCTCCTTAAGGCTGGTTCAGCTGTAAGCAGAAATGCATGGTGCCGAACGGCCTCTGACACAATCTGCAAAGGGTGCAAACAGACACAGATACACATTTCATCCTACCAGGACTCATCAGTGTGCCTCGTCTGTATGACACCCAGGGGAATGAACCAGCTACCCTAAGTTAGTCTATCGGGTTTAATTTGTGGTAAGCCCAGAAAAACAAAAAACAAGCTAAAAGACAAAGAACCTTAGTGCAAAAGCACTGAGGCAAGGGTTACCCAAAAGGATATTGGCTGGGAAGCCAAGTTCCAAAGAAATACAAAGTCACATATACCCCCTTAATGGAAAGCATCATGGGCTGTATATGCAAATCACCACAAAATTTAAGGCTAGTTCAGCTTTAAGCAGAAATGCATGTTGCCGAAAGGCCTCTCACACAATCTGCAAAGGGTGTGACTTTGTATTTGTCAGGATCAGCAGAGAGACTGTCGTGGGTCGAGCTAGGACCGTACAAACCAGCTACTGCCTGGGAAGCCGGGATCAGCTTGATCCGGGTCAGCCAGAGCTGCTACCACAAGATCCTCATAGCACCGACGCATCTTGCAAAGGTGCATCTCTTTGCCCGAAGAAGACAAGAAGGAAACATAGAAACATAGACTTTGATGGCAGATAAGGACCTCTTGTCCCACCCAGACTGCCCATTTCCCTACCTACTGGATAAGCTGCAGATCCTAGTTAACCAACAGTCTACTTCTTCCTACCTCCCACCAGAAGCGCCTTATGTCTGTCCCATGCATTCCTGAATTCCTCCACTGTTTTTGACTCCACAACCTCCTCCGGAAGGCCGCTCCAAGCGTCCACCACCCTCTCTGTGAAAAAAAACTTCCTCACGTTGCCCTTGAGCCATTCCTCCTCTATCTTCAAATTATGCCCCCTTGTTCTTGCACATCTCTTTTTCTGAAAGATGCTACCCTCTTGGACTTTGTTGATTCCCTTGCGGTACTAGAAAGTTTCTATCATGTCCTCCCTCGCCCTCCTTTCCTCAAGGGTATACATATTAAGCTCTTTTAGTCTCCTCTTCGTTTGGCTTCTGGTGCAGACCCCGCATGATTTTAGTTGCCCTCCTCTGGACTGCCTGCATCCTGTCTATGTCCTTGCGGGGATGGGGTCTCTGGAACTGCACACAGTATTCCAGATGGGGTCTCACCAACTGTCTGTACAGAGGGAAAACAACTTCCTGTTTTCTACTGGTGATGCCTCTCCCTATGCCTACCACTACCCCCCCAGCCCTCCTTACTGCCTTCTCACATTGGTTGCCCACCTTTAAGTCATCTGATATGACTACCCCAGGTCCCTTTCCATTTTTTTTATCAGTACCCCCCCCCCATTGTGTGCTCTTGCCTTGGGGTTTTGTTTCCCAGGTGCATTATTTTGCACTTGTTTGCACCAAATCCAAGTTGCCATACTTTTGACCATTCCTCCAACCTTGCTAAGTCCCTTATCATCCTTTCAACCCCCCTTCTGTATCAACCCTGTTGCAGATCTTTGTGTTATCTGCAGAGAGACATACTCTTCCTTCCGTCCCTCTGTAATGCCACCTAAAAAGACATTAAAAAGGACCGAACCCAGTACTGAACCCTGCAGTACCCCGCTAGTAACCCCCTTTCTTCAGACTAAGAATAGTGGCAGTGTCGCTTGCCCGAGTGCCTGGAGCGTGAGCGTCGCAAATGATGCAGGCTGCTAGAGTCTGGGCTTCTGCAGCAGGACCTCGACGGGGACCAACAGCGGGTCTCAGAGGGGCCGGTGATGACTGGGCCCTCCCCAGGTCCTGGAGTTCCAGCATGGGGAGAGGTAGAACAGTGGACTGTCCCCCCCCCAAAAAAAAGGTTAGGACTAGAGTCCTGGACAAGGAGGTATCCCACCTCCTCAGTAGACAAAGAGACGACTGGGTCGAGAAAAATCTCAGCTGGAACATCAACCTGAGTCTCGCCAACTGGCCAGACATGGAGATGGTGGAGCTGGCTGTCAGATCTGAAACAAAGGCCAAAGATGAGTGTTCCGGCGAAGCGTGGGAACTGGAGGCCCAGAAGCACTCCTGTTCCCACAAACATCTGTGAGACCGCTTCTTGGTCTCTTTCTCCTTGTCCGTTTTCAATTTCTTGGACTTAGCACCCTTAGGACCCTGCCCCAGGGTGGGCAGAGACTGGCACAAGTCCTTGAATGCACCTGTAAAGAAAGCACCCAAAGACAGCAGCAAAGAGGCCGAAGCCGAGGAGGTCTGCACTGCTGCCTGGACCGCAGCCTCCTCAAAAGCTCAAGTTGCTCAGCAGACTGCACAGCCATGGAGACCACCTGGCGAGCGTCCTTCGAATGAATGGGCGGATCCCTGTCGGATGGATGGCCAAGGAGTAGGTGGGTTTGACAATCCTTGAGAGTTACCGGTAGGAACGAACGGTAATGGATGCAGGCCTGGACATCATGCTCGTGGCCCAGGCAACAGATGCACAAGGTGTGCGGATCCAATCGTGACATAAGCTGCCCCCAACCGCATTTCCGGAACTCTGAAGCAGGCTTCGCATCATCCATAATGGCGACGAGAAGAATTTGAAAAGTCAAAGACAAATTTTTTTATTTAGAAAAATTAGAAAAGGGCCTCAGTATACGAGAGTGATAAGGAGGGAACCTACTTCTTCCAGCAGAAAGGAAAAACTGGTGTCACGGGGCGGTGCTATGGGAGTTACCACCCGGGTGGGTGGGAAGAGCCAGCTTGAAGACTTTTCGGCAGCATTTAAAGGGGAAACAACACTGCAATAACACCTTTTAACCCCCACCCTCTGCCACCCAGCTCTCCTGGAATCCTTAGCCACTCCTGCTACCCCACACTTCTGATAAGGCCAGATGGCTGCTAACTCCCAACTTCCCTTCCAGCACCCCATCCTCCTCGATAAACTCCCATCCCCAAAGTTTTCTTTGATTACTGTATATACTATTACTGTTGTTTTGAAACCTACATTGTCTTACTGCCTTTGTATGTTTGTTTCACCCCTCCCCTCTGACGTGGAACCTTTGTAAATGAGCACCTTGCATGCAAAGGTACTGTAATCCGGGAGTGAATAAATAATTAAAATAAATAAGTACATCACATCCACGTCCCTAGAAACAATGCAATTCAATATTGCTTCAAAAAGCAGTTCCCTTACAGAACTATTCGGGCATTAGTGTTTAAAACAGAGCCAGGAAGCCATAAAACAAATCCATGGCTTTTCTTCTCTCAAAATATTAAACTTCACAAATAACAGAATTAAAATCCTACAAAGTAGATAGAACAATCCATACCTTCGTGCACACCTACTGCCAGGAACCTTCCATAGAACAACTCGACCATAGGATTCTCGAGCTTTTCTCCTTCTCTGTAAAAAAGGAATTCCATTACTGTTGTACAGAGTCCCCAAAGCCTAGAGGTTCGTAATTACACAGAGCATCATCTCCTACCCTAGACCAGTTAAGTATAGAACAATTCACAGTCAGGTGTGCAGAAACTTACAATAACCAAACACTCTGGTGGGGTTGTGAAGCATGAAACCCAGCTGGGGGCCTTACGCCACCCAGTAAATTAGGTAATTCTAACACTGACACAAACCTGGAGTGGATTACTCCACTTAAAACATATGTAAACAGGTCTAAAATAACGTACACATGACTTAAAAGTTACGTAAGCAATAACCCACAACAGGGCATGCATTTCTACAGAAACAATGGAAGCCCCGGGTGAACTGGAAAGCACCATGCCAAGAGCCGAGTGGCTTTCAATGCACTGGGGACGTGCATTAATTCTCAAGAAACCCATGCCCTCAAGTGGGTTATTCAGCTTATAAAATATAATTTAATTTTTTTTTTTTTTTGTGGAAAAAGGTTTTGTTTTCCTTTCGTTAGGTTGTTGCTAGGCAGAATGGATAAGTTTTGTAACAAAAGCTGTGAACCTTTGAATGAACCCAGGAACTGCATTTATTTTGAAGGAAACCTATGCCCAGTTGTGGGTTTTTATGTCTAGAAAGTGGGGAAAAAATATTTTAATGGACAGAGGTTTTATTGTAATTTAGTCAGACTGTTGCTAGGTAGATTAGGGCAGGTTAGTTACTAACTGTCTATCTGTGGCATGAGGATCCTTCCCAGTAATGCCCCAAACTCCTCAGTAGTTTGGGTCTTAATTACAGAATTCAAAAAGCATTCATTTCCAAAAACGAACGGTAAAAAACTCTTTATTCTCTGTATAAATCATGGACTGCCCCACTCCCTTCCTGAGGAAGAAGACTGTCTATCAGTAGTGTGCTGTGATAACTGCTGGTAGCAGCGGAATTTGATATGTGTGTGTACGAGCGCACATTTCCCTAAAGTAACACTCTGATAGGTAATTTTCAGTTGTGTGATTCCTGGGTAGCTGATCTGTCATTTCCCTCCCTCCCTTTGCTGGAAACATCACTCTACATGGAGCAGTCTGTTATTTTAACCTGGTGCTGGTAATAAAAGAGTCTCCTCCTGCTGCTACCTACTGGTGTACTTGGAAGCAAAAAATATTCATTTTCTGTCAGCAAATAAAAAAAATTTGATGATATGATAAAAAAAACAAACAAAAAAAACACTATAGTTCTGAAGTGCCTCTCAGTAAGGTTGCTCAACAGTGTCTTGTGTCTCGGATACAGTTCTGGGATCAGCATGGCACTGGAAGTTTTATATTACGATAAGGCACTACGGTTCTGGGATCAGCACAGCGCTGGACGTTTTATATTACAATAAGGCAGTACAGTTCTGGGATCAGCACGGCGCTGGAAGTTTTATATTACAATAAAGCAGTACAGTTCTGGGATGCATGGCGCTGGAAGTTTTATATTACAATAAGGCAGTACGGTTCCGGGATCAGCACAGCGCTGGAAGTTTTACATTACAATAAGGCAGTACGGTTCCGGGATCAGCACAGCGCTGGAAGTTTTACATTACGATAAAGCAGTACGGTCCCGGGATCAGCACGGCGCTGGAAGTTTTACATTATAATAAGGCAGTACCGTTCCGGGATCAGCACGGTGCTGGAAGTTTTGCATTACAATAAGGCAGTACGGTTCTGGGATCAGCACAGCGCTGGAAGTTTTCCATTACGATAAAGCAGTATGGTTCCGGGATCAGCAGAGCGAGGGAAGTTTTATAGTACAACAAAGCAGCACAGTTCTGGGATCAGCACGGCACTGGAAGTTTTATAGTATGATAAAGCAATACAGTTCCGGGATCAGCACGGCACTGGAAGTTTTATATAACGATAAAGCAGTACAGTTCTGGGATCAGCAGAGCGCTGGGAAAAAAAATGACTCATCTTAGCAATCTTGTTTCTTCCAAGGTATTCTATATTCATAACTTTCTGTAGTCAGCCTCCTAAGCAGAGCTGCCCAGAGATAATGAAACTATATGCTAATGATAGAACTATCATTGGCTCGTGCCACATATTCAATCCGCTGCCCTTATCGGCTGCAACATTTCATCAACATACCAGATTTCTAAGGAGCCTACAAGGCAACCTATACTAAGATTAATATACCTATCTAATGTAACACAACTAAGCTGTCCATGACAGCACAACACTCCCTTAATATTACTGGAATCCTAAATCCCCCTGAATGCCAGAATCACCTGGAAAAATAAGGGAATTAAATATTTCTCACTAGGGCTAAAAACTGTACATGTCAGTGTTTGGGACTTTGCATTACAATACTCGGTCAGGAGTACAGAGGCTCTGATTCTGGAAGGGGAGGCAGGGTGGGAGAGTTATAAATATAGAAGAATACATTGGAAGAGACAAGATTACTACGGTGAGTAATTTTTTCTTCTAATCACAGGTATTCTTCTATATTCCTAACTCTCTGCAGACTTCAAAGCAGTACCTTTGGAGGTGGGCAGAGAACCTACTTAGGAAAGGGGCTCTGCAGAACTGCTGTGCCAAAACTGGCATCACTTCTGAACTGTGTGTCCAAACTCTAGCATTTAGTAAATGTGTGCATTGTCCTCCAGGTAGCTGCTTTACAGATTTCCGCTAAAGGAATCTCTCTGGACGCTGCTATAGTAGCAGTTGTGCCCCTGGCTGAATGAGCCCTCAGCCCTGCTGGGGGTTCCTTGCCAACTTTTGAATAGCAAAACTGAATACACTGGACTATCCAGTGAGAGACTGACCTCTTAGAAGCTGGGGTGCCCTTACCTACATCCCCATAGGTAAGGAATAGCTGCTGTTTGTCATGTCTATG
This sequence comes from Neoceratodus forsteri, assembly GCA_016271365.2. NCBI lineage: Eukaryota > Metazoa > Chordata > Ceratodontiformes > Ceratodontidae > Neoceratodus > Neoceratodus forsteri. The sequence continues at coordinate 8,082,696 of CM057458.1, forward strand.
ATCCCTGGTGTGGGTCATACAGTAACTTAATGCCCTTTTGACATCCAGATTATGGAGTCTACGCTCACCTGAACTAGTATGTTCAGTGAAGAAAACTGGCAATGTAATGGACAGGTTTAAGTGAAAATCAGAAACCACCTTGAGGAGGAATTTCCTATTTGTTCTCAGCACCACTTTGTCATTATGGAAGGATAGACAGTCCTTCTCAACACACAGGGCTTGGAGTTCACCGATTCTTCTAGCTGAAGCAACTGCAACCAGAAGAAAAAATTACTCACCTTAGTAATGTTATTTCGTCTAATGGAGTCTTGCTGTATTCTGACTATTGCAGTGATCACCAACCTGTGAACTGCCCCGGAGAACAAAGAGTTAACTTTCCATGCAGGGCATGGAACGCTGAGCTCGAGCTCGGTTGAAGCCTCTGTCTGCTGTTGTTTAAACTCCAACCATCAGATCTTTACGAGCTATACTCACTAGGCGTTCTGTGTGGAAACTGTAAAACTCACACTAGCCAACTGGCAACTAAATTTGTTAAAAAGGATTTTTTGGTTTCAAAGTAAAGACTCAAGTCAGGAAACCCAAAAAACAAAACACAACACACACCCAAAATAAAGGAGGGTGAGAAAGTGGTACCTCTAGGTGTCAACACTGCTCCTGCCCACCCACATCCCAAAAACCAATTTCTGAGAGGGGAGGCGGGGGGGGGTCAGAATACAGCAAGACTCCATTAGAAGAAACAACATTACAAAGACGAGTAATTTTTTCTTCAAACAACATGAAGTCTTGCTGTATTCTGACTATTGCAGACTACCAAGCAGTACCTCCATGGAGGAGGGACAGAACCTACTTTGGGAAAAGGCTCTGAAGTACTGCTGTGCCAAACCGAGCATCACTCCTAGCCTGGATATCCAGAGAGTAATGCTTGGTGAATGTATGGACTGTTTTTCAGGTGGCTGCTTGACAGATTTCTAAGACAGGAATATCCCTGGCAGCAGCCAGGGAAGCAGCTGTACCTCTAGTAGAGTGAGCCCTCAGGCCTGAGGGTGGGGTTCTACCCAATTTTTCATAGCAGAATTGTACACAAGAGACAATCCACCTGGCAATAGATCTTTTAGTGGCAGGTTTGCGCTTACCGACCTCTCCATAAGTGAGGAACAACTGGAGGGACTCACACCTGTGACCCTTGGTGCGCTCTATACAGTAGCTAAGGGCCCTTTTTATGTCCAGGCTGTGCAACCTCCTCTCTCCAGAGGAGGAATGGTCAGTGAAGAAAACAGGGTGAGACACACTGATTAAGGTGGAAATCTGAAACCACCTTAGGCAAAAACATCCTGTTAGTTCTTAGGACCACTTTATCTCTATGGAAAGAGATGAAATCAGGCTCCATTGACAGGGCTTGCAATTCACTGATGCGCCTGGCAGAGGTAATGACTACCAAAAACACAGTTTTCCACGTCAAGTACTTAAGCTCTGCAGAGGACAAAGGCTCAAAGGGGGGGTTGCATAAGCTGAGCAATGCAAACATTAAGGTCCCAAGCAGGAGCAGGGTCCCTGAAGGGAGGATTGGTGTGCAGCAATCCCTTGAAGAATTTACAAAATACAGGATGGGCTGATAGAGGAGAGGGCTTGCCTACTGACAAGAAGGCAGAAACAGCTGCCAGATGCACTTTAAGTGTAGCTGGTCTAAGTCCCAAGCCATTAAGATGAACCATATAGTCCAGGACTGTAGGCAACCCAGCAGATTCTGGAGAAATATGCTTATTAGAACACCAAATAGTGAACCTTTTTCATTTGGAGTTGCAAGTCTTTCTGGTGGAAGGCTTTCAAGAAGCCTTAAGAATATCCAGAACACCTTGAGAGAGATGCAGATCAGCAAACTCTAACTCTTCAAGAGCCAGGCCTTGAGATTGACAGATTTGAGATTCGGATACCAAATCCTTCCCTGAGAGGATGTCAACAGGTTGTAATTCCTAGGAAGAGGCAGAGGAAGGTGGACTGCTAAGGACAGCAACAGTGGATACCAGGGCTGTCTGGGCCAGTCTGGAGTGATCAGAATCACTTTGCATGGTTGAGACCTGATTTTGACTAGCACCTTGAACAGGAGAGGGAAGGGGGAAAAAGCACACAGGAACTTCCCTTCCCAATTCAGAACCAGAGCATCCAGGGGGACTGAGCCCAAGACTGGGGGTCTGCAACAGAAGAGAGGAAGTTGGTGATTGTCTGGGGCTACAAAAAGATCTATCTGTGGAGTGCCCCATCTGGAGAAAATCACTTTCAAAATTAGGGGATCTAGGGACCATTCGTGGTGGCCCTGAGATATCCTGCTGAGAGCATCTGCTAGGACATTGTCCTTCCCTGGGAGGTGAACTGCTATCAGAGAGGTTTGCAGGGAATAGGCCAGAGACCACAACTTCATTGCTTCTGTGCACAAGGCCCTAGACCAAGTGCCTCCTTGCTTGTTGATGTACCACATTGTGGTGGTATTGTCTGTTCTGATCTGGACCACCTTGTTCTGTACAGATTTGGAAAAAGCTTGCAGTGCCAGAAACACTGCTCTGAGTTCCAAGAGAATGATGTGAAGCAGAGATTCTTGAGGTGACCACAGCGCTTGGATGGTAAGATCCGCCAAGTGGGCTCCCCAACCCAAGAGGGAGGCATCTGTGGTGAGGATTAGTGAATGAGACTGAGTGACAAAAGAAACTCCCTGCCTTAAATTGTCCTGATCCTGCCACCACTGCAAAGCCTGGATCAGGGTTTGAGTCACTGGGACTAGTTTGGTAAGGGAATCCTTTCTCTGGGACCAGAATGCTCTCTAGTGGAACTGAATGTCCCTCATCTGAAATCTTGCCCCCTGGACCACTGCTGTAAAGGCTGCCATGTGGCCCAGGAGCTGCAAGAAGTGCCTTGCTGGTCGAGACACCTGAAGGGTGAAAGAAGAGGCCAGTTCTATTAGTGTCCTTGCCCTGTCCAGGGGAAGGAAGGCTTTTGCTCTTATTGTATCCAGCTCTGCCCCTATAAAGGTGACGAGCTGTACTGGCTCGAGAACTGACTTTGGAAGGTTGAGGAGGAATCCTAAGGAAGTGAGCACTTGCTGAGTTATTTGAAGACGTGACTTGACTTGGTCTGAAGACTGACCCACTATGAGCCAGTCATCCAAGTATGGAAAGATGGAGATCTTTTTTCTCCTTAGGAAAGCAACCACTACTGCCAGGCACTTTGTGAACACCCTTGGGGCTGATGTCAGCCCAAAGGCCATTGCTCTGAACTGATAGTGGCCTGAGGGCAACTCGAACCTGAGGTACTTTCTGTGGGAGCACCTGACGGAAATGTGAAAATAGGCATCTTTGAGATCCAGGGAGGCTAGCCAGTCCCCTGGCCTTAGAGAGGGCAGAATTATTCCCAGAGTCACCATTTTGAATTTTGGCTTTAAAAGGAGCTTGTTTAGATATCTCAGATCCAGGATGGGCTGCCATTCTCCTGTCTTTCTGGGGGTTAGGAAGTACCTGGAGTACAATCCTTTGCCCCGTGTAGGGTAGGAACCCTTTCTATGGCTCTGAGAGCCAAGAGAGAAGAAACCTCTGCCTCTAGGGCAAGAGCTTCTGATGGATTTGCAGGTGGAAAGGATCTGGTTCTCATCTTGGGAAATTTTTTGAAGCTGAGAACCAGTCCCTGGCTTACTACTTCTAGGACCCACTTGTCTGATGTTAAAGACTTCCAGTCCTGGACAAAGTAAGCCAGCCTGCCCCCTACAGGTATTGGAGAATCGGCCCGAGCAGACCCATCAGGGTGTCTGCTTGGCAGGGGCTTTAGGCTGAGGGGTGGAAGCAGGCCTGCTCATACCCCGTCTGCCTCTCCCTCTAAAGAACCCCTCTGAGCAAAAGCAGAAGAGGAGGCCTGGGCTTGGTAAAAAGGCCTTTGAAAGGACCTGCCCCTGCCCCTGGAATGCTGCCTCTGAGGAGTGGCTTGCCTTTCTTTGGCCTGAGCACTCCTGTAGGTGGTCCTGTACTCGTCCATCTTCTTCATGTAGTTCTCTGTCTGCTCCTCAAACAGAGAATTACCAATGACAGGAAAATCCATGGCCTTAGCCTGGGTATCCTGTGACAGGCTAGGACATCTGAGTCAAGCCATCCTCCGAATGGCCACAGATGTAGCCATGACTCTAGATGAAACATCATTGGAGTCCACAGCAGCATGAAATTGCACCTTGGATGCCTCAATCCCATCCGCAGCCACCCGCTCCAGCTCCTTGGCAAGCTGGTCAGGGGCCTGTTTAGCTAGAGCCAGCACAGTGTCCCACCTGGACTTCTGGTATCTAGCAGTGTAGGCCATATAGTTAGCCTGCCTGAGTCCCAAAGATGTTGCCATGTACTGTTTCTTTGCCATGGCATCAATCCTCCTGGAGTCCTTATCTGGGGGGTGTGAAGCCAAGGGAATATTTGGCTTATCACAGGCAGCAGCCTGCACTACTCCAACATGGTTGCATTGCTGGGAAAGGAACTCCGTGTCCGAGCCTGAAAGAGTATACCTCTTGTCCATTCTTCTGTCCACGGGAGGTATGGAATTAGGAGTTTTTAGAATTTTAAATGTCTGTTTCCCAAAAGATTTATGGAGGGGAATAGACAATCTCCTGGACTCTGGGATGTCCATCATCTCAACAATACCAGGCTCCTCCTGATCCTCTACTGCTTCTTCCATAGGAAGCTGGAGGGTTTCAGCCACTTTCTTGTAAAACATAAAGTGGGAAGGGGACTCAGAAAGCCTAGGGTGAGAAACACCTGAAGGTCTGTCTGGTGAGATGTCCGGGTCAACAGGCACATCCAGACTTTCATAATCACCATCATCATCATTATCTTCATACTCTCCCTCCTCCTCCTCCGGTTCATAAAATTCTTCTAAAGTATAATCCGGAACCGGGGGAACTGACCGAACCGAGCCCCTGACAGATGGTGCCGGTTCGGCCGGAACCGAAGTTAGCGACTGAACTATCCTTATCGCTTTGGCTATCTCATCAGCGGTCGGAGAAAGAACTTGTGGATCCGAACCGGATGATTTATCCCTTTTCTTTCTGTTAACCGGAACTGACTCCTCAGAGTCGGTTCTCCTTTTGCCCGAAGAAGTTTCACCTTGGTCAGAGGGCACTCCTTCTGGTTCGGTCAGAACCGAACCGGGCTGGCCATCCAGGTCAGCGGACTTCTCGGCCTCCCTTTCCCTCAGTCTACCCACTCTCTTATCCAGGGCAGCTTTGGGAAAACTTTTACAAATTTGGCAGTCTGAATTGAGGTGGTCAAAACCCAGACAATAAACACAGGTGGTGTGGGGATCAGCCTTAGCAAAGGCTTCCCCACACACACTACAGTGTTGAAACCCAGTGGGCCCAGTTTTTTTTCTTGGGTTTCTCAGACAAGGCCAATCCTAACCAAAACTTACCTTTTTTTCGGCAATCCGCCAGGCAAGACACCCCTATCGGTTCCTGACCGTGTTACGGGTCTTGGGGGAAAAAAAAACGTAATGAAATCCATTTTTTTTTAGAACTGATACGGACCGGTTACCACACTCTAATAAAGACAGAAGTTTTTTACACAAACCTGATCGGTTCAAACCGAACCGATCCAATGTTTACAAGTTCCACACAGAAACTAATACAAAACCTATCTAGTACTCACGGTACCACAGACAGAGACTTAAACCGACAGGTTCAGTAGCAGAAATTCGGTGAAACCGAGCGAAAAAACGACACTTTAATCGACTTTTTGAACCGAGCGAAGGAGAAATCTCTGGAGCGACTGTTCAGTGAGACGGAGTAAAGAATCTGACGGTTGGAGTTTAAATAACAGCAGACAGAGGCTTCAACCGAGCTCGAGCTCAGCGTTCCATGCCCTGCATGGAAAGTTAACTTTCTTGTTCTCCGGGGCAGGTCAAAGGTTGGTGATCACTGCAATAGTCAGAATACAGCAAGACTTTATGTTGTTTGAAAAACAGTTTTCCAGGCAACATATTTTAAATGTGCAGAGGACAGAGGCTCAAAAGGAGGTTTCATGAGCTGAGCAATGTATATGTTCAGGTCCCATACTGGAACTGGTTCCCTAATAGGTGGGTGCAAGTGGCACAGACCTTTAAAGAACTTCTTGAAAATGGGATTGGATGTCAGGGAGATACCTCTCCCAGCAGAAATGTAGGCAGAGACTGATGCCAGATGCACTTTCAGGGATGTATGTTTCAACCCGAGAGTAGAGGTATGGTAAGGTAATCCAGGACAGCTGGAATCTCCACTACAGTAGGAGAAATCTCTTTGGACCCACACCAAATAGAAAATCTCTTCCATTTTGAAGTATAGGTTTTTTTTAGTAGAAGGCTTTCTATATCCCTTCAGGATATCCAGAACGCTTTGAGAGAGACTTAAGTTTGCATATTCTAAATCCTCAAGAGCCATGCCTTCAGTCAGAGACCTGAGATTCAGATACAGAATCTTGCCCTGGTGGAAGGGCAACAGGTTGTGCCTCCTGGGTAAGTGTATTGGTTTGGCTACAGACATGGAGAGTGGTAAAGGGTACCATGGCTGCCCGGCCCAGTCTGGTGCTTTCAGAATCACTGATGCAGGTTGAGATCTGAGTTTGATCAGGACTCTGAAAATGAGAGGGAAGGGAGGAAAAGCATATACACTTCTCCCTGACCAGTTCAGAGACACATCATCCAATGGGATTGTTCCCTTGGCTGGTGGCCTGCAGCAAAAGAGGGTCAGATGATGATTCTCTTGGGATGCAAAGAGATCCATCTCTGGTATGCCCCATCTCCTGAATAACAGAGTCCAGCACTTGCCTGCTGATGAACCACTCGTGATGTGCATGATTGATTCTGCTCAGGGCATCTGCTAGGGTGTTGTCCTTTCCTGGCACCTGAAAGGCCTGAAATGAGGTCTTCAGCAAGTAAACCAACTCCAGACTTTCACTGCCTCTGTGCATAGAGGGTCTGACCTTGCCCCTCCCCCCGCTTGTTTATACAGTGCATTGCTGTGGTGTTGTCTGTCCTGACTTGCACCACTTTTCCTTGTACCAGATAGGAAAATGTTTTCAAGGACAGAAACACTGCCCTTAACTCCAGCAGATTTATATGCAGGAGTGACTCTGTGACGGACCAGGTTCCATGAGTGGTGTGATTCCCCCTAAGTGAGCACCCCACCCTAACAGAGGTGCGTTGGTTGTAAGAATAACTGTCGGCGTTTCCCTTTGGAAAGGTACCCCTTCCCTGAGGTTGTCTGCTTCCTTCCACCACTGGAGGGCCTGCAACAAAGTTTTTGTTATTGGAACTTGTTTTGTCAGGTTGTCTTTTCTTTGGCACCAGTGTGCCCTGAGATGAAACTGTACATTTCTCATTTGGAACCTGGCTCCCAGGACTGTACCTGTTGCTGCAGCCATATGTCCAAGGAGCTGCAGAAACTGTCTTGCTGGTCATGGCCCGTTCAGCTTGAATGAGGCAGCTAGCTGCAGAATGCTTTGCACCCTGTCCTGAGGGAGGAAAGCTCTTCCCTGCAATGTGTTTAGTTCTGCTCCTATGAAATGCAGGACTTGTACTGGAGTGAGAACAGATTTTTCCTGATTTACCAGGAATCCTAGAGACTGTAACAGGTTTAGTGTTACCTTTAGATGGTCTTGTACCTGCTGTGATGAACCTCCCACCACTAGCCAGTCGTCGAGATAAGGGAAGACTGATATACCTAATCTTCTTAGGTATTCTACTACCACTGCCAGGCACTTTGTAAATACCCTGGATGCTAAGTGAAGCCAAAAGGCAGAGCTGAGAATTGATAATGTCCTGATGGAAGTCTGAATCTGAGGTATTTCCTGTGGGATTATCTTATTGGGATAGGAAAGTAGGTATCTTTTAGATCCAGAGATGCCAGCCAGTTTCCCTGCTGGATTACTGGAAATATCACTGCCAGTGTGACCATTTTGAACTCTGGTTTTATTAGATGCGTGTTCAATAGTCTGAGGTCTAGAATAGGCCGCCACTCCCAATTTTTCTTTTTGGTGAAGAAGCATCTTGAATAGAAACATCTTCCTTTCTGATGAATTGGAACACACTCCACTGCCTTAGCTGAAGGAGGCACTGAATCTCTCCTTCTCCAGGAGCTTCTTCTCTGTGAGGGAAGCAGGTTTGATCACCCTTGTTCTCAAGGAAGGAAAAGGCCTGAAACTCAAGGACAAACCCTGATTCACTACGTCCAGGACCCACTTGTCTGTGGTGATGGATTGCAAAGCCAGGAAATAGTGAGCCAGTCTGCCCCCTACTGGTAGAGGGGAGGCGGCCTTGGTCATTAAGTCAGGGGTTATGCTTTGCTTGGGGATGATCTTGGGTAGTTTGGGAACCTCTTCTAGAGCCTCTTCTACCTCTGCCCCTGAAATACCCAGTATGCTGTAGGTATTGCTGATACTGGGGGATAGCTGTAATGCCTATAGGAGGAAGAAGGCCTCTCCTTTGAAGAATTACCCTTTTGTAGGTGGCCTTATATTCATACACCTTCTTCATGAATGCTCCAGTCTGTTGACCAAACAGTGAATGATCCTCTACAGGGAAAAAGTATAAAGTTTCCAGACTACCGGAGGATTACAATACCTACAGGGCCTCTCGGAGCACCTGTAAAAAAACAAATCAGAACAGCAAAGCGCATCTACTGCAAGGAACTGCTCACAAACTCTGCTGGTGACCCTGGAAAATTCTGGACACACATCAAGACCATTCTTGGGGTTGCCCAGTCATCGACCCTGGGGGATATGATCCTAAATGGTGTGCATTGCAATGAGTCAAACACTATAGCGAATGCCTTTAACAGATTATTCAGACCTGTCTCAGTATACCTTGTCCTTTGCTTCACCTCCCACAGCATCTCAGCCTTACTACACACCCCAGAGATCTGCATCTGGTGCTGACCACTGCCAACTAACTACTACCCCCCCCCTTTCCACTTTAAAGCTATATCTAGATCTGATGTCCAAAGGCTATTGCAAAACATATCTGACAATACTAGCCAAGGCTCAGATTAACTCGAGCCGCGATTCCTGAAGCTAGCTGCACAATTGATTGCCTTGCCACTAGCCAAGATTTTCACTCTGTTTCTCTCTCTTGGCGTTGTCCCAAATCTCTGGAAGATTGACCAAGTTACGCCTGTCCTTAAAAAAGGAGACCCAAAGAATAACAGCAACTACAGGCCAACAGCCATCCACAAAGAACAACCTTCTCTCAGACACTCAGCATGGTTTCAGAAAAGGACACAGCACCTCAACCGCTCTTCTCAAATTCTCCACCAATGTACTCTGCAACATGGACAAAGGCCTACTCACTGGAGCAGTATTTATCGATCTTACCAAAGCTTTCGATCTTGTTGATCATTCCCTGCTTCTCTCAACCCTGCATAGACTTAACTTCTCATCCTCAGTAGTTGACTTGTTTAACAAATACCCATTAAATAGATTACAACTTGTTAAATTCAACTCCGCTCTCTCGGATGTGACCAGCACTGACATCGGAGTACCCCAGGGCTCCATTCTGGGACCCCTTCTTTTCTCGCTATACATCAACAACACAGATTATGCCATACTCTCCTGCTCAGCTATCCTATACGCTGATGATCTCATCCTCTACTCCAGCGCTGACAAAGTTAGCATCATTAACGAAAACCTCTCCTCGGATTTCAGGAATGTGCAAACATGGTTAAATGCTAATACGCTCATCCTCAACACAAAAAAGACCCAAGCCATGCTACTTGGCACTGCCCCCAAACTCAGGGCCTGTAAGGAACCCCTTCTAGTCCATGACTCTGGGGGGTCTCTCATTGACTGTGTCACATCCTTCAAATACCTGGGAGTCCTCCTTGATAAATCCTTTGATGTCAGTCTGCACATCCAGTCAACCTATAAAGCAACAAATGCCAAACTTGGAATCACCTATAAGACTTGTCACCTGCTACCACCATCCGCCAAACTGGCAATTGCCAGAGTATTCTGCTTCCAGCACTGACATATGGTGTCTCCACTTTTGCTAATGCCCATAAGACTGCTCTCCATAAATGGGATGTCGCGTATAACAACATATGTCAGTATGCCTCCTCTTCCCATCGCCTCAAGCACCACTGCACACTGTATAGCGGCCTAGGCTGGCTCTCCCCAACTGCCTACCGACTATACTCCCTAGGGACCCTCACAGACTCTGTAATCCATAACCAAACCCCCTCCTCCCTTGCAGCTCTACTTGTACCACAGACACCTGCCATGGACTACGCTTGGCAAACAAATTTCTACTTACCGTACCCAGGTGTCTTACTTCAAACGGCTCTGGATCATTTCACTGCACTGCCCCAGCCACCTGGAACTCCCTCCCTCCTGCTCTGAGGCAGGCTAACTCCCACCCAATCTTCAAAAAAGAACTACTTCACCACCTATCCCGGGACCCCTGCACATGCTTTGATCCCACTTAATGCCTCACAGCTAACCACCCTATTTCACCCAAGACACCGCTGCACTTCTACACAAGCTTTGCTATAAAAATGTCTTTACAGCTGCCACTTAGCCCAGTTTCAGTTATTGCATGTATTAATGTCACTTTTGTCATCCCTGCATAGCCATATGTATTATCTCGAGTACTGTCTGACTTGATCTGTATTCTAACCTACCTGTACTATATACTGTGTACCTGTACTATATACTATGTATTGTATAATCTCATCTCATTGTATGCATGTATTCTCCCGGTTCGTGCTTGAAAATAGTCAATTTTGGCTAACGCACCTAACCCGGTTAATAAAAACTAACTAAATAAATGAAAAATCCATAGCCGTGGTCTGGATATCCAGTATTACATTAGTAGCCCTGAGCCATACCAGCCTTCTAAGGGCTATGGTAAGGGCCATCCTTCTGGCAGCACTGTCGCTGGCATCGGCTGCCATTTGAAATTGATACTTAGCTGCTTCCAGCCCAAACCTGGCTGCTTCAGCCAAATCATCAGAGACAGGTGAAGGAGCCTTCTCTGTCATGGCCAGCACGGACTCCCACACTGATTTTTGATACTGTGCTGAGTAAGCTTGGTAGTTAGCATGTCTTACTCCCAGTGAAGTAGCTAAGTAGCCTTTTTTGCCATGCTATCTATCTTGCGAGAGTCCTTCTCGGGTGGGTGAGATGCCAGAGGTACCCTCGCCTTCTCACAGACTGCTTGCTGAACTATCCCCTGATGGTCAGGGTGATAAAAGAGGAATTCAGCCCCTTGTCTCTCCAGCTGGTACTTTTTATCCACCTTCTTGTCCAAAGGTAGGACAGAATTTGGAGTCTGCAGGATTTTAAACAAGTCTTTTATAAATAACTTGTTTATAAGGAGTAACATTTTCTATGTAGGGGTTAACCCCATCTCCATACATTCGGCCTCTTCCTCATCCTCTATGACCTCTGTGGTAGCCAGATCAAGGGCATCCACTATTTTTCTTACAAAGGAAAAATGAGAGGAAAAATCCTCTGGTCTAGGAGGAGAACCGAATTCCTGCTCTGGTAAGATCTCTGGTTCAACAGGCTCACATTTATCTATTTCAGGTAAATCATATTCCTCAAACTCCATCATCTCCTGAGATGGGTTTCGGTCAGAGGCGGGACCAACCGGGATTTGAACCAGTGCTGGGAGGGTTGGAGTAGATCTAAAACCCTGCAAAGCCTGTATGACCTTCACAGCCTGGGCAATCTTCTCTGATGATGGCAGGCTGTGAGGCACAGATGAAACCCCTTTTGGTTTATCAGCCAGGGGATCAACGTGCTTTGTTTTCTTAGTTTTGTTGGTGGGAACCGGAGAATCAGTCGGATCACCCATCCTTTTTCCAGTAGTTGTTTCACCTTTGTCAGGGGTGCTCAAAGAAGAGACAGCGGTTTCACCCGCAAGTATAGAGAGTGTGGGTTGGTCGGAACCCGCAACACTCTTCTTCAATTTTCTTTGGAGTCTTTCAAGTCTCTTTTCTACTGTTTTCTGAGGGAATGATTTGCAGATATCATATTCTGCTGAAAAATACAGGTTACTCACCTGTAACAGGAGTTCTAGGAATGGTATATGTTGTTCATCCACACTCATTGGCAGTATCCTTGCCGCTTTAAATCTTGCCGGAAGGTCTTCAAGCTTGCTCCTCCCACCCACCCGGGTGGTATAACTCTCGGCTCCGCCCCATGACGCCAGATCTGGCCCGCTGGAAGCTCAGGTTGTGCGTCGAAGCCGGGGAGGTCGGGTGGTCGTGTGGATGAACAACATATACCATTCCTAGAACTCCTGTTACAGGTGAAGTAACCTGTATTTCTAGGGACATGGATATGTTGTTCATCCACACTCATTGGCAGACTCTAGCAGTTCTCCGGGAGGAGGGAGGCAAAAGGCACACCCCATATACTTACTTGGGAAAGAGAGACTGGAGAACCGAGGCCCCAAAACCAGCATCCCGGCGTGACTCAAGGTCGATGTGGTAGTGGGTAATGAAGGTGTTTGCTGACTTCCAGGTAGCAGCCCTGCAGATTTCCTGGATAGGGACGTCCCTGGAAGCAGCCACCGTTGCAGCAGTATGGCGGGTAGAATGAGCTCGTATCCCTCTGGGAGGCTCCATGCCCGCCAACTTATAGCAGAGATCTATGCAGGAGGTTACCCACCTGCTTATAGTCCGCTGGCTGCAGGTCTGCCAGATGCGGCTTCAGCGTGGGTGACAAACAGCTGGCGAACCTCTCCCGAATTTCAGCCGTCGCTCCTTATAATAGCGCGCCTCTTCTAGGATCAGAGTATGGAGCCTATATTCGGCCTCGAGGTGTGATTGGGGTAGAACACCGGCAGAGTCAACACCTGGTTAAGGTGAAACTCCGACACCACCTTCGGAAGGAATTTCGGGTGGGGGCGCAGGACAACCTTGTCCCTGTGGAAGACCAGGTAAGGAGACTCGATGGAAAGCGCCTGGAGCTCTCCCATCCTTCTGGCTGACGTGATAGCCACCAAGAAGGCGGTCTTCCACGACAGGTGAGAGAGAGCACACCTGTGCATAGGTTCGAATGGCTTGCCCATGAGCTTTGCCAGTACCAGCAGTAGATCCCACGGAGGTGGGGGTTCCCGCACTGGAGGGGAAATGTGATCAAGGCCTTTGAAAAAGCGCCAGACCACCTTCTCCTGCGCCACCGACTGCTTCCCGGCCCGCGCCCGGTAAGCAGAGATGGCTGCCAGGTGCACCCTTAGGGTCGTCGACCTAAGCCCTTGACTAGAAAGGGACCATAAATAGTCCAAGATGCTTGCCAAGGAACAGGAGGAAGGGTCCAAGCCCTTGTTCTGACACCAAATGGAAAACCTTTTCCATTTGAAGGCATAGCATTTTCTGGTCGACTCCTTACGGGACGCCTCAACTACATTGAGGACCTCGGCGGAAAGACCAAAGCCTGGAACTCTAGCAGCTCAGGAACCAGGCCGTCAGGTGCAGGGATTGAAGGTCCGGATGGAACACCTTCCCTGATTGACTGAGAGCAGGTCCGGGCGAGCTGGAAGCTCCCAGCGAGTCCTGGAGCTGAGACTGAGGAGATCTGGTACCAGAACTGGCGAGAGCCAGTCTGGGGCTATCAGAATCACCGCCTTGTCCTCCTCGCCTTGAGAAGACCACCTTGTGGATCAAGGGAAATGGGGAAAGGCGTAAAGAGGCCGGGGTCCATTGCCTCGAGAGGCATCCCCTGCAGCGAGCCCTGCTGAGGGGGGCATGGAACAGACTCAGCCGCGTTCTCCATGGAGGCAAACAGGTCCACCTGAGGTGTGCCCCAAAGGGAGAACAGATGCTGTACTACCTCCGGCAGGAGAGACCACTCGTGGGATGCAGCCCCTATCCGGCTCAGGGCATCGGCCAGGGTGTTGGAGGCTCCTGCCACGTGAATGGCTAGGAGATCCGCCTCCAGGCTGCGCACGAGTGACCTAAATGGGAGAGCTTCCTTGCATAGAAGCATGGAGCGCGTCCCCGCCTCTGGCGGTTTAGATAGTACATGGTCGTGGTATTGTCCGCCTGGACTCGGACCACTTGACCCCGGAGGAACGGAGCAAAGGCTGTAAGAGCTGGGCGGACCGCTCGGAGCTCCAACAAGTTGATGTGGCATCGGGACTCCAAGGGGACCAGAGGCCATGAGCCAGTGTTCCCCAGATGGGCACCCCAACCCATCAGAGAGGCATCGGTCGATGAGAGACCGTCCGTCGGGCGGACGAGCAGGATGCCCTCCTGCAAATGATCTGGAGCGGTCCACCACTGGAGGCGTTCCACATCCCCTGTCACCGACACAAGCTGGTCAAGGGATCGCAGCGTTGTGACCACTGGCTGGCCAGTCCCCACTGAAGGGACGCATGTTCCAGCGAGCCCAACGGACCACGCTGGCACAACGCCGCCATGAGACCCAGGAGGCGCAGGAAGTCCCGGGCAGGCGCAGTGCCCAACCAGAAATGATCGGGCAAAGGAGGAAAGAACCTCGGCCCTGTCGCGGGAGCAGCTCTGGCTCAAGAGAGTCGAGCTGCGCCCGATGAATAAAATCACCTGCTTGACTCGAGTTCCGACTTGGCCTCGGTGATAAGGAGGCCCAGTTGAGCAGACCTGGAGGGCCAGATCTCTGGACCACTCCGCCTCCTTCCTGGAGGGGAGCTGCTATCAGCCAGTCGCCCAGGTAAGGGTACACCGGACCCCTCGGCGCCGAGGGAATGCTGTCACCACTGCCATGCATTTGGTGAAGACCCTGGGAGCTGGAGACAAGCCAAGGGCATGGCTTGAACTCGAAGAGATCCTTCGCTCGAGCCGAAGGAATCTCGGTGAGACGGACGGATAGGGGACGTGAAAAAAGCGTCACTGCAAGTCCAGAGAGCAGAACCACACGCGCGTTCAAGGATGGTATTATCTGAGCCAGGTGACCATCCTGAAGGTTGAGACCTTAGGGAACTTGTTTAGGTCGTGTAGAGTCGAGAATGGGCCAGCCCCGTCCGCTTCGAACCAGGAAGTACCTGGACACAAACCCTGGGTCTGAAGGAGGGTCCACCACCTCTCACCACCTCCTTCTGGAGAGGAGAGTGATGTCGGCTCGAGCAGCCGCCAGTGAAGCTGGGGATCCCGGCCCCCAGTGACGGCTCTGAAGGGTGGTGCCTGCTCGAATTCCAGAGGCAGGCCTCTTCCACCCTCAAGACCCACCTGTCCGTGGTAACAGCCGGACCAGTACGAACGGAAGTGCGGAGCCGTCCCCACGGGGACCCAGGGTGGGTAATGGCCGGGGATGGGCGACACCCTCAGCCGTCACTGGGCAGGCTTGGAGGAGGGACCGGCCGAGGACCTCCTGGGCCCTTTCCTCCCTGCCTCCTGTTGGAGGAAGCCGCGGCTTGGGTTTGGGATGCCAAGGCCGAGCCTGCTGGCCTGGCGTTGCTGGGCCGGGCGGCCCGGGGGCACAGAAGGACGAAAGGGCTTAGGCTGTGGTTTGCGGCCTTTGTCCTTCTGAGCGGAAGAGACCGAGTCCAAGGTGGCATTGGACTTCTCGATCCTCTGCAGGTGACCTTCCACCCCAGGGCCGAAGAGGTCAGTCCCAAAAGGAACATCCGCAACTTGTGCTGGGTATCCGGTAAAGGTGGATATCCTCAGCCAAGCCTACGGACGATAGCCACTGCGGCGCCACCGATCTGGCACATGAGTCCCTACATCCAAAGCAGTCTGGAGCTGCTGTTTGGCCCTGCCCTGCCCTGGTCCGCACCTGCTTAACCGTAGTCTGCAGATCGGGCGGAAGATGAGGATGACCTCATCCAGGGAGCCCAACAGGGCATGAGAAAATGTGCCATGAGGGGCGGCCGAACTGGCCTGGCCGAAGGCGAGAGAGAGGAGCGCGAAGCGTAGACTTTTAGCACGACAGTCCAATTTCTTGGACTCTTTGTCAGGAGGTTTGTCCACATCCCGGCGCTGTCGGGCGCCGAAAACGCCATCGGTAACCAACCCCTCAGCAGAGGTGTTCCAAAACCGGACAAGGAACCGTAGGGACCGCATACTTCCGGGCCATCCTGGCCAGGCGCAGGGCAGGAAGCAGGGCGCTGCCAAAGTTCCAGTGCCGACCCACTATGGCCCTCGCCACCGAAAGGCCTCCGTCGGAGAATCCCTCGTCCAGAATTCGTGAGGGGATACCTCCGCGTTGGAACGGTTCGAGGCTCCATCCCGGTAGACTCGAGATGAGCCGAGCAGTCCTAGGAAGGACGACGGGCTATCGTCCATTGACTGACCTCCTGAAGACTCCAAGTCCAGTCGCTTGGAGAAGGAGGAATCATCTTCGGACTCGGAAGAGTCCTCGAAGACTGCTCTGGCCTGAGCCACCCTTCACCTGCCGAGGTCGGTCGGGAGTGAGGGTAACTGACAGCCGATGGGGTAAACCCTTAGTCGGCCGAGAATCCTTGTCGGAGCCCCAATGGTGGCTGTGGAGGCGGAGGTTCCACCGAATCGGTGGAGCAGCTGGTTTTGGCCGAACAACCGGCCTGGTATAGCTCCTCGGACAAGTCGAGGGTTGTGTCGGCCGTTCGGTGACAGCCATTTAATGGCGGGGAAGGCGCGGGTCGGCTTATTCGCGCCAGGAGGGCTGTTGCAACATAAGGTCCTCGTACCGTCGGCGTATTCGCCCGAAGCCTCCCCTCTCCATCCGAGGAGGAGGGGCGAGGGCAAGCACGCCCGCTTACCTGGTGCCGAGACCGAGACCGCCTATGGCGGTGGGAGCGGCTGGACGCGAAGGTCCGATAACCGAGACCGAGAGTCCCGGAATTTCGGGGTCGGTGCGGGAGGTGTCGGCCGGAACCGCACTCCCTCCGGCTCGGAAGGTCCATCCGAGGCTCCGGAACGGAGGCACAGGCGAGCCCGCGGATCCTCAACTCCTCCCGGGAAACCGGAGAGGGAATCTCGGCTGCTAAAGGCGACAGCCCGTCAATAGGTCGAGAAATCTCGACTTCATCAGTAGAGTCTGGAACAACTGACCTGGCGGGGGACACCGTGAGGCCAGTGGCGGCGGCGGTCGACCAGCCGGCGGACGGCGGCCCGAGAGGGACCTTTCCCGCTCCCAAGAGCGTCGACGGAGGACTTACCTTGTCCCTCTTTTGGACCGAGAAAAGGTCCAGCAGGCGAGCCCTTCTCCTTTAGTGGAGAGGGACAGACAAAGCTCCTTAAAAAGCGTGAGGAAGAACCCAGAAGGCGGGATAAATGCGCGGCCGAGGAAGACTCTGACCCGCGCGCCTCCTCTTCGAGGCGACCATCCGCTCGGCTGATCCTTGACCATACGCCCGCGGACACCGTAACCCGGGCCTCCTTGGACTTCACGGAGAAGCGCTTCTCGGGGCGGCCCAGTTGCAATCGGGCAGCACGGTCTTGAGGGCGTGGGCCGAAAAGATGAGCACAGGTCTGAAGCCTGCGGGTGGTGCTCAAGGCCTGAAGCAGTGAACACCGTGGGTGTGGATCCGTCCGAGACATCTTCTGCCCGCATGGGCATCTCCGAAAATCCGAGGTCGGTTTGTCCATCGCGGCCGCGAGGGATCGAAGACTGAAGTCTTTGCAAATTTTTGTTTTTAAATCCATAAGCGGAGAAATAGAACCAGTCATAAGCAGGCGTTAAGGAGGGAACCTGAGCTTCCAGCGGTAAGGAAGATCTGGCGTCATAGGAGACCGAGGTTATACCACCCGGGTGGGTGGGAGGAGCAAGCTTGAAGACCTTCCGGCAAGATTTAAAGCGGCAAGGATACTGCCAATGAGTGTGGATGAACAACATATCCATGTCCCTAGAAATGGTCATTCCCCAGGCAGACTACACATAAATCGTGCATGTCTGCATTTGCAAAAACATCCCCACACTTAAGGCAGTTTTTAAATCCTGGGGGTCCAGTCTTTTTCTTTGTTTTTTTCTGCCATCGTTCAACCAATGAAGAAAAACAGAACCACAATAAAGATTTAACTTTTTTTTTTTTTTTTTTTTAAGATACGGTCAGTTAAGGAACCGATAAAAGTTCGGATACTGAACCAGGAACAGCAAAAATAGAACCAGGTTAGCGGTTCACAGAAACCGGTTTAGCAGTTTCAAAAATAGCAATTTATTAAACTAAAATAACTCAAATAAGTAAAACTAAATGCCGGGGGCAGTAAATAAAGCTCTGGGAAAGGGTTCTAAAACCCACTTCCTCGACGGTTATACTGAACCGTGAGAAACCGAGAAAATAAACTAAAACAAAACTTAAGTAATGCTAACTAACTAATGGTAAGGTAACAAACAGAAAATAAAGGCAGCAGTAAGAATAATAATATATGAAACTACTTATATTCAGTGAAGAACCACTAGGAATGATTGAGAGGGAAGTCTCCTGGGTGTCTTGACTTGTCAGGCGGAGAAAGAAATCTGATACGTTGGTGGAACATTGCAGCTGATAAGGGCAGCGGATTGAATATGTGGCACGAGCCAATGACAGTTCTATCATTAGCATACAGTTCCATTATCTCTGGGCAGCTCTGCTCAGGAGGCTGACTGCAGAGTCAGGAATATAGAAGAATACCTGGGGTTAGAAGTTTTATATTACGATAAAGCAGTACAGTTCTGGGAGCAGCAAGGCGTTGGATGTTTTAAATTACAATAAAGCAGTACAGTTCTGGGATTAGCACAGCGCTGGGTGTTTTATATTACGATAAAGCAGTACAGTTCTGGGAACAGCACAGCGCTGAAAGTTTTTAAATTACGATAAAGCAGCACAGTTCTGGGATCAGCACAGCGCTAGGGGTTTTATATTACGCTAAAGCAGTACAGTTCTGGGATCAGCACAGCGTTGCAAGTTTTAAATTACGATAAAGCAGTACAGTTCTGGGATCAGCACAGCGCTGGGTGTTTTACATTACGATAAAGCAGTACAGCTCTGGGATCAGCACAGCGCTGGGTGTTTTATATTACGATAAAGCAGTACAGTTCTGGGATCAGCACGGCGCTGGAAGTTTTATATTACGATAAAGCAGTACAGTTCTGGGATCAGCACAGCGCTGGGTGTTTTATATTACGATAAAGCAGTACAGTTCTGGGATCAGCACGGCGTTGGATGTTTTAAATTACGATAAAGCAGTACAGTTCTGGGATCAGCATGGCATTGGATGTTTTAAATTACGATAAAGCAGTACAGTTCTGGGATCAGCACGGCATTGGATGTTTTAAATTCGATAAAGCAGTACAGTTCTGGGATCAGCCGCGAGCGTGGAAGTTTATACTACGATAAACAGTACAGTTCTGGGATCAGAACGGCGCTGGAAGTTTTATATTACGATAAAGTAGTACAGTTCTGGGATCAGCACGGCGCTGGAAGTTTTATATTACGATAAAGCAGTAAAGTTCTGGGATCAGCACAGCGCTGGAAGTTTTATATTACAATAAAGCAGTACAGTTCTGGGATCAGCACAGCATTAGAAATTTTAAATTACGATAAAGCAGTACAGTTCTGGGATCAGCACGGCGCTGGAAGTTTTATATTACGATAAAGTAGTAAAGTTCTGGGATCAGCACAGCTCTGGAAGTTTTATATTACGATAAAATGGTACAGTTCTGGGTTCAGCACAGCGCTGGAAGTTTTATATTACGATAAACCAGTAAGTTCTGGGATTAGCACTGCGCTGGAGGTTTTAAATTATGATAAAGCAGTACAGTTCTGGGATCAGCACAGCACTGGAAGTTTTATATTACAATAAAGCAGTACAAAGCAATGGGGCCTGATGGGATTCACCCAAGAATTCTAAAAGAACTAAGGGTAGAACTACTGACACCACTGACTACTCTCTTTAACAAATCATGGGAGGATGGGATGGTACCCGAGGACTGGAGGAGGGCAAATGTGACTCCACTTCACAAAAGTGGGAGCAGGGCAGAGGCAGGAAACTACAGACCAGTTAGTTTGACTTCAGTGGTAGGAAAATGATGGAATCACTTCTGAAGGAAAGAAATGTTGAGTACCTAGAGGCCAGTGGGGCACAGGACCCCAAGGCACCATGGTTTCACAGTAGAAGGTCATGTCAGGCAGACCTAATAGATTTCTTTGACTGGGTGACCAAAGTAGTAGACCAGGAGGGCTGTGGATATGGCCTACCTAGATTTTAACAAGGCATTGACACAGTCTCACACAAAGATTAATATACAAGTTAGCCAGCCTTGGAGTGGGTCCCAAGGTGGTAGCCTGGATAAAAAAACTGGCTGGACAACAGGGCAAAGGTAATAATCATGAGTCACAGTGAAGAAAGGAGGTAACTAGCGGGGTACTGCAGGGTTCGGTATTGGGACGGTCCTCTTTAATATCTTTATAAGTGACATTGGAGAGCACCTGGAAGGAAAGGTATGCCTCTTTGCAGATGACACAAAGATCTGCAACAGGGTTGATACACAAGGTGGGGTGGAAAGAATGAAAAGGGACTTGGCAAGTTGGAGGACTGGTCAAATACGTGGCAGCTCAGATTCAATGTTAAGAAGTGCAAGGCAATGCATCTGAGAAACAAAAACTCAGGGGAAGAGTACACAAATGGGGGGTGATTTAATAACAACAACAAAAATCGAAAGAGACCTAGGAATAATTATATCAGATCACCTAAAGGTGGGCAAGCAATGTGAGAAGGCAGTAAGGAGGGCAGGGGGGATACTGGGATGCATAGGGAGAGGCATCAACAGTAGAAAACAGGAAGTTGTTATCCCTCTCTACAGACAGTTAGTGAGACCCCATCTGCAGTACTGCGTGCAATTCTGGAGACCCCATCTCCGCAAAGACATAGACAGAGTGGAGGCTGCTCAGAGAAGGGCAACCAAAATGGTGCAAGGTCTGCACCAGAAGACATAAAAGGAGAGACTAAAGCAGCTTAATATGTATACCCAAGGAAAGGAGGGAGAGAGGGAACATGATAGAAACTTTCAAGTATCTCAAGGGAATTGACAAGGTACAAGAGGGTAGTATCTTTCAGAAGAAGAGATGTGCAAGAACAAGGGGGCAGAATCTGAAGATGGGGGACCACTCAGAGGTAATGTTAGAAAGTATTTTTTCACAGAGAGAGTTGTGGATGCATGGAACAGCCTTCCTGAGGAAGTTGTGGAGTCAGGAACAGAGGGAGAATTCAAGAATGCATGGGACAGGCATAAGGCAATTCTAGTGGGGGGGCAGGAGGAAGTAAGCTGTTGATTAACTAGAATCTGCAGCTTATCCATCAGGTAGGAAAATGGGCAGACTGGGTGGGCCAAACGGTCCTTATCTGCCGTCAAATTCTATGTTTCTATGTTACAGTTCTGGGATCAGCACAGCACTGGAAGTTTTATATTACGATAAAGCAGTACAGTTCTGGGATCAGCACAGCGCTGGAAATTTTAAATTACGATAAAGCAGTACAGTTCTGGGATCAGCACAGCACTGGAAGTTTTATATTACGATAAAACAGTACAGTTCTGGGATCAGCACAGCGCTGGAGGTTTTATATTACGATAAAGCAGTACAGTTCTGGGATCAGCACGGCGCTGGAGGTTTTATATTACGATAAAGCAGTACAGTTCTGGGATCAGCACGGCGCTGGAAGTTTTATATCACGATAAAGCAGTACAGTTCTGGGATCAGCACGGCGCTGGAAGTTTTATATTAAAATAAAGCAGTACAGTTCTGGGATCAGCACGGCGCTGGAAGTTTTATATTACGATAAACCAGTAAAGTTCTGGGATCAGCACAGCGCTGGAAGTTTTATATTACGATAAACCAGTAAAGTTCTGGGATCAGCACAGCAGTGGAAGTTTTATATTACGATAAAGCAGTACAGTTCTGGGTTCAGCACAACGCTGGAGGTTTTAATCTGAAGATAGAGGTGGGACCGCTCAGAGGTAATGTTAGAAAGTATTTTTTCACAGAGAGAGTTGTGGATGCATGGAACAGCCTTCCTGAGGAAGTTGTGGAGTCAGGAACAGTGGGAGAATTCAAGAATGCATGGGACAGGCATAAGGCAATTCTAGTGGAGGGGGCAGGAGGAAGTAAGCTGTTGATTAACTAGAATCTGCAGCTTATCCATCAGGTAGGAAAATGGGCAGACTGGGTGGGCCAAAGCGGTCCTTATCTGCCGTCAAATTCTATGTTTCTATGTTACAGTTCTGGGATCAGCACAGCATTGGAAGTTTTATATTACGATAAAGCAGTACAGGTCTGGGATCAGCACAGCGCTGGAAGTTTTATATTACGATAAAGCAGTACAGGTCTGGGATCAGCACAGCGCTGGAAGTTTTATATTATGATAAAGCAGTAAAGTTCTGGAATCAGCACAGTGCTGGAAGTTTTATATTATGATAAAATGGTACAGTTCTGGGATCAGCACAGCGCTGTAAGTAAGTTTTATATTACGATAACGCAGTGCAGTTCTGTAAGTTTTATATTACAGTAACAAGGTACAGTTCTGCAAGTTTTATATTACAATACAGCGGTACAGCTCTGGACGTTTTATATTACAATAGAGCGGTATGTAGTAGTAAACATTTTATTTATACAGTATAACACCATTAGGACATTAAAGCCCTATTTGCAAGGTGTACCTGTGAGTAAACATTTGATACAAAATTTCAAGTTTCCACAGAAAACAATAAGCTTAGGAACATACCTTATTAAATCATTCAGTCAACAGTTCAAACACACAAATATGACATACATGTAATAAGTTATTACAACAGTAAACAATAAGGACTGTACTAAACATTCAACTACACTCGCATCTGAGACTAAAGTACTGTCCGACCTTTGTTTTAAAACTAAGTTTCGAGAGTTCTAAATTTCTTAAATCTGGGGGCAATGCATTCCATGTACTATCTACACTGTATTCATAGATCATTTTACCAAAATTATTTGTTATCCTAGGCTGTATCAAATCCCTAGCCCCATTTTTCCTTAAATTTAAACTGTGTTTGGGTCTTTGAATCTTCTCTACCAAATGCTGAGGTGTTTTATTTCTAAGCATACTCCAAACAAGATTAGTCCAAGTATAATTACGCTTCAGAACAAGTGATTTTCAATCCAGCTTATTGTACAATGGTGGGTATTATAGCTGCACCTCAATACAAATCTTGCCAATCTGTTATAAAGATAATAAAGTTTTTCTAGCTGCTGCTTACTGGAGTGTCTATAAATATGATTCCCGTAATCGATTATTGGCAGAATAAGCTGGTTAGCAATTGTTAAACGTACAAATTTAGTTGTACTCATCGAGAACCTTCTTGCTGCCCCAATACGACCCTTTACTTTTTTAACCAAGTCTGAGATATGATAATCAAAACTCAAATGCTGATCTATGTAAACCCCCAAATATTTATAGGTTGCAGTCTGGATCAAACAATTCCCCTCCAAAGTCATTATTTGTAAACCCTGTTCATTTACTCTAGATTGCTTAGTTCCAAATAACAACGTTTGTGTTTTTTTTATGATTTGTGATCAGACCCAGAGATGTGAAGCACTCCTGCACTGCCAAGAAATCCTGCTGCAGTTTAAATTCCACTTCGCTAGGACTGCCCCCCTCAGACACCAGCACTGTGTCATCCGCATAAAGACGGATACAGGAGTGCCTCACAAAATCCGGGAGATCATTTATATAGATAATAAACAATAGTGGCCCCAGGATCGAACCCTGGGGCACACCACGTGTTACCGGTAATATTGTTCGACTCAAATCCATTTACTGCTACTACCTGTGTTCTACCATTTAAATATGAACTAAACCACTAGCAAGCTTCATTTGTTAAACCTATATTTTTTAACTTACCCATCAAAATTTTATGGTCTACCAGATCAAAAGCTTTTGACAGGTCCACGTACACCACGCCAGCAGACCTCGCCAACACCAAAGGGGTAGCCACAGTATCCAGGAAGTCCGCTAACGCGGTGGCCGTGGACCTGCCTCTCCTAAAACCATACTGGAAAGTTGTTAGCTTTTCATACTTTTCCAAGTATCCCATCAGCTGACTGTGCACTATTCTCTCCAAAACCTTTGACTGTTGATAGCAAAGCTACTGGTCGATAATTAGTGGGATCTGTAGGATCACCACCTTTTGCGATTGGTTTAACTTTAGCTGTTTTCCAACTCTGGGGAAAATTCCCTCACACAGACTCCAATTTACTACACGCTGGATTACTGGGGACATTTTTAATGCTGATTCTCTCAATAACCTATTTTCAATGCCATCAATACCACTGGCCTGTTTTTATCTGCAGGTTCTTTAAGATCACAAAGATTTCAGTTATAGTAGCCTTACGAAACCTAAACTCTGGTATGTTTTTATTTTGCTTTCCTTCTGTTATTACCTTTATTTCTAATTTTCCATCTTTGATTTGGGAATTGTTAAATCAGGCAAATTAACAAAATAACTATTCAATAAATTTGCAGAAACATCTGTTTGTTGTATCACCCCATTGTCCTTAATATGAATTTTCAAATGTTGTTTAATTGGATTAGAGAGACTTTTTATCAAAGACCAGTAATTTCTAGGATCCACAGTTTATTTTATTTTTTGTTTGTGATAATAAGCCTTTGAATTTCTAATCTCTGTACTAACTCTGTTTCTGATTATTTAAAATGTTATCCATATTTCTGGATCCAATGATTTAATAACTTTTTTCCAAAGCTGTTTTTTTTTTTTTTTTTTTATCAAATTAACTTGCTTATATTAGTTGTTACCCAGGGTAAATTTTTGTTATTTTGCATAATCCTTTTTTTAAAAGGGGCAAATTTATCACCAACTGCCAAAATTTTTTTGTGAACTCAACAGCCATATCAAAATCAAGAATTACAAATACCCTATACCAGGGCATGGCGGCTAGGTGATTCTAAACTGCAAGTTATTAAATTTAGCATAGCTCTTCCCATAAACGTCAGGATACCTAGGCAGAACCCTATGCTCTAGGTCCATCTGAATTTTGCACTGGATAACATGATGATCTCCCAAGTTTGGGCAGCAAACTTGAGCATCACTTATTTGCACATTTGGAGAAACAAATATCAAATCTAAAATATTTCCACAACTATCAAATGAACTTTTCCTTGTGGGAGATTTGATTACCTGAGTTAGTTGTAAACTCTGCATATAACCTAATTTCTGTCCTCTGGAACCCCCCTCAGGCAGCATTAAAGTCACCTATAAGAATAACTTTCCCACTTCCAATGTGTTTTCCAACTTCATGGCAGAATTTATCAAAATAACACATTATAGCTACGGACATTTTACATTACGATAGAGCAGTACAGCTACAGGCGTTTTATATTACAATAGAGCAGTACAGCTCCGGGTGTTTTATATTACAATAGAGCAGTACAGCTCCAGACATTTTATATTACGATAGAGCAGTACAGTTCCGGATGTTTTATATTATAAACATAGAAACATAGAAGTTGACGGCAGATAAGGACCGCAAGGCCCATCCAGTCTGCCCATTTCTTTTTTCTACCTTATAAATGTGCCATCGGCCTTTGCTCTGTCAGTGGCCTATCTATTCATACTCATTTGTATTGCTCCCTTATGCCTATCCCATGCCTGTTTGAAGCCCTGCACTGTATTCATATCCACCACTTCCAGAGGCAGGCCGTTCCATGCATCCACCACCCTTTCTGTGAAAAAGAACTTCCTCACATTACCCCTTAATCGGCCTCTCTCTAATCTCATGCTGTGACCTCTGGTGCTGCTAGTGTTCTTATATTGAATCATGTTAGACTCTTTCATCTTTTTAATGCCCTTAAGGTGTTTGAATGCCTCGATCATATCACCTCTCTCCCTCCTTTGCTGAAGGGTATACATATTGAGCTCTGTTAATCTGTCCTCATATGTCTTCTGATGCAGTCCCTGCACCATTTTGGTTGCCCTTCTCTGGACTGCCTCAATTTGGTTAATGTCCTTGTGAAGGTGTGGCCTCCAATACTGCACGCAGTACCCCAGATGGGGCCTAACCAGTGTCTTGTAAAGAGGGATTATTACCTCCCTCTTACGACTTGTGATACCCCTACTAATACACCCTAACACCCCCTAGCCTTACCTACTGCTTTAGAGGTCTGCCTGGATGATTTCAGGTCATCTGTGATGATGATGCTCAAGTCTCTTTCTTTCCTTGTGACTGCTAGCAACTCCCTCCCAGCCTATAGGTGGCTTCAGGGTTTCTCTTCCCTATGTGCATGATCTTGCACTTCTTTGCATTAAATCCCAGTTGCCACTCTTCTGACCATTTTGCTAGTTTATCCAGATCTCTTCTCATTCTGCCCACCCCATCTGGATCATCTACTCTGTTGCAGATCTTGGTGTCATCTGCAAACAGACAAGCCTTACCCTCTAGTCCATCTGCAAGGTCACTAATGAAGATGTTGAAGAGGACTGGCCCCAGGACTGATCCCTGAGGTACCCCACTTATGACTTGCATCTCTTCTGACTGTATACCATTTACCACCACCACTCTCTGTTTTCTGCCCGTCAACCAGTTTGCCACCCAGCTGACCAACTTCTGACCCACCCTGAGCCTATCCAGCTTATTTATCAATCTTCTATGTGGAACAGTGTCAAAAGCTTTGCTGAAGTCAAGGTAGGCGACATCAACTGCTCCCCCTTGGTCCACCACTCTGGTTACCCAGTCAAAGAAATCTATGAGATTAGTTTGACAGGACCTTCCTTTTGTAAACCCATGCTGTCTTGGATCCTGTGCCCCTATGGATTCCAGGTGTTGCACTATCCTTTCCTTAAGGAGTGCCTCCATAATCTTGCCCACTACTGAGGTAAGACTGACTGGTCTGTAGTTCCCTGCCTCCTCCCTGCTACGACTCTTGTGGAGCGGGATCACATGAGCCCTTCTCCAGTCTTCTGGGACCTCTCCTGTGCTCAGAGACTCACTAAACAGTTCTGCTAATGGCTCTGCTAGTTCCACCCTTAGCTCCTTAAGTACCCTGGGATGTATGCCATCAGGTCCCATTGCCTTATCCACCTGAGCTTAGCAAGCTCTTGTAGGACCCTTTCTTTTGTGAAGGAGTAGTGCTCACCTCCCTCCCCGTGTCCATGGTGCTGAGCTGTGGGCCCTGCCCTACCTTCTCTTCAGTAAATACTGAGCAAAAGTATCTATTTAGGATAGATGCTTTTACAGGGTCCTCCTCCTCACATGCTCCCTTTTCTCCATTAAGCTTAGCAATACCCCCTCTGGACGTTCTCCTTTCACTAATGTATCTATAGAAAGTCTTGTCACCTTCCTTTACTGTTCGTGCTAGTGTTTCCTCAGTTTGGGACTTTGCCTGCCTTACTGCCTTCCCTGCTTCCCTTAGGGCAGTTTGGTATGCCTCCCTATCTTCATCCCACTGTGTTCCCCTATATTTCCTGAAGGCCAGCCTTTTGGCTCTGACCTTTTCTGCTACTGTATTTGAGAACCAAAGTGGTTTCCTTCTTCTTTTGCACTTCCTTTTCTGTCTAACACAATGGGATGTTGCTTCAAGTACTGCATCCTTAATGCTTGCCCACTTTGCCTGTACCCCCTCACCTGTGTTTCTTTTTGCCAGGGCTAGCTTAACTCTGTTGGCCATCTTATCAAAGTCAGCTCCTCTGAAGTCCCATATTTTTGCCTTGGAATGGGATGATTTAGATGTAGTAGCCAAATTGAACCATACCATGTGATGGTCACTGGCCCCCAGGTGACCTTCTACCTGGAGATTAAAGCAGTACAGTTCCGGACGTTTTATATTACAATAGAGCAGTACAGCTCCAGACGTTTTATATCACGATAGAGCAGTACAGTTCCGGACATTTTATATTATGATAAAGCAGTACAGTTCCGGACGTTTTATATTACAATACAGCAGTACAACTCCGGACGTTTTATATTATGATAAAGCAGTACAGCTCTGGGTTCAGCACAATGCTGGAGGTTTTATATTACGATAAAACAGTACAGTTCTGGGATCAGCACAGCGCTGGAAGTTTTATATTACGATTAAGCAGTACAGTTCTGGGATCAGCACAGCGCTGGAAGTTTTATATTACAATAAAGCACTACAGTTCTGGTATCAGCACAGTGCTGGAAGTTTTATATTACGATAAAGCAGTACAGTTCTGGGATCAGCACAGCGCTGGAAGTTTTATATTACGATTAAGCAGTACAGTTCTGGGATCAGCACAGCGCTGGAAGTTTTATATTACGATTAAGCAGTACAGTTCTGGGATCAGCACAGCGCTGGAAGTTTTATATTACAATAAAGCAGTACAGTTCTGGGATCAGCACAGTGCTAGAAGTTTTATATTACGATAAAGCAGTACAGTTCTGGGATCAGCACAGCACCGTTAAGTTTATATTATGATAACGCAGTACCGTTCTGCAAATTTTATATTATTATAACATAGTACAGTTCTGAAAGTTCTATATTATGATAAGGCAGCACAGTTCTGTGTTTTATATTATGATAAAGCAGTACAGTTCTTGAAGTTTTATATTACAATAAAGCAGTACAGTTCTGGGATCAGCACAGCGCTGGAAGTTTTATATTATGATAAAGCAGTACAGTTCTGGGATCAGCACAGCACTGTTAAGTTTATATTATGATAACGCAGTACCGTTCTGCAAATTTTATATTATTATAACATAGTACAGTTCTGTAAGTTCTATATTATGATAAGGCAGCACAGTTCTGTGTTTTATATTATGATAAAGCAGTACAGTTCTTGAAGTTTTATATTATGATAATGCAGTATAGTTCTGCAAGTTTTATATTATAACGCAGTACAGTCCTGTAGGTTTTATATTATGATAAAGCAGTACAGTTCTGGGATCAGCACAGTGCTGGAAGTTTTATATTATAATAAAGAAGCACAGTTCTGGTGTGATAGGGTAAGGTACCCCCACATTTTTTTCCTTTGGGTATTATATTGACAAAAGGTTCGGGATGTACTACTTTCCTTTGTCAATGTTATATATTTGTATTGTTCTATGTTTGTTTGTTGGGCTGACCACCCACTTTGTATAATGTTTTGTCCTATCTTAGTATGTCTAAATGTCCATCTCTCCTTTTCTAGTGTGTCCTAGGAACACTCTGCCTTTAAGTCAAACATTGTAGTGATAAACAAAACCACAGGACTGCCATTAAGTTTGGAATAAAGTCTGGCTCCTTGGTAACACGTATCTGGAGCCAGTATAAGCTTCTCCTAGTAAATTAAAAATGAAATGCGCCTGGTTAATTTGGTACCTTGACATTGAAATAGGCTCGCAGGTTCCCCTTGTTTTAAAACGCCTGCTTTGAGCCCATTTGTTTGAGGGTTTAGTAAAGAAATCCCTCTGTAGCTTAAATCATCAGGGCGTTGTGTTAAAATATTCTGAAACGCCCCGTTGTGCTCTGCTGTTCTTTTGAGGGCTAGCTTGTGTTTTGCAAGTTTTAAGAAATAAAGAACCTCCTAGTCCTTTCATTTTAGCCCTGCTATGCTTGTTTCAGCAAATGCCCTGTAGCCAAAGCAATATTAAAAGGAAAAAGCACTAACTCCCAAAAGTGTACTGATGTGGCAGTACACGATGGTCGAGCGCCCGATAGGTAATTACGGGCGAACACTCGCACTGCTCAAAATAATTTTATCTCAGTTACGCTTGCTAATACTAATGTGTTTGCTACAAAACCAGCAGGATATGCTTTACAAACCCTCCGGAAGTGGAACAAGAAGGTTACTTGCTGTTTTGAGAACTTCCAAAAAAACAAAGGTTTTCCCTGTTACACAAGACGGTGCAAAGCACCATTAGAGTTCCTCCTCCAGCTGCAGCAGTTTCCCTAAGAGCCGGCCGGCCGAATTCTAGCTATTCTTATGCTACAGCCAGGAGGGGCGGTGTTTCCTGATACCAGTTTGAAAGTTAAAACCTCCCAAAAGAGTGTAATCTCTATTCAAACTGCAGTTGTGTTGTTATATTGATTTAAAGATGTATACACAGTGTAAATAAAAATTGTTGATGCATTATTTAAAGATATAATGTGTAAAATAAAGACTTAGGGGCGGAGTTAAAGTATCACATGTCCCTGAGCTGTACATAACCTGCTTGCCTTGAATTGTTAGTCGGTGTGTAGGAGGATGTGAAGCTGTCAACATCCTGAAGTAAGCTAGCTGTTTCTAGCTGTACTCTTTTATGTTATTTTGCTTCTCTTTTATTTTGCCTCCTTAAGGCTGCTTGATAATTGTATATAATAAATCTTTTCTTTTGCTGCTGTTTTGCCTCATTTGGTCCATCATTACCCACACCATCTCACATCTGGGATCAGCACGGCGCTTGATAGTACAGTTCTGTAAATTTTATATTATAACACAATACAGTTCTGTAAGTTTTATATTATAACGCAGTACAGTTCTGAAAGTTTATACTGTGATAGTACAGTTCTGTAAGTTTTATATTATAACACAATACAGTTCTGTAAGTTTTATATTATGATAACGCAGTACAGTTCCGGAAGTTTTATATTATGATAACGCAGTACAGTTCTGGAAGTTTATATTATTATAATGCAGTACAGCTCTGTACGTTTATATTATGATAACGCAGTACAGTTTTGTAAGTATTATAACACAGTACATTTGTATAAATTTATATTATTATAACGCAGTACAGCTCTGTAAACCCAGGTTACTCACCTGTAACAGCAGTTCTAGGAGTGGTATATGTTGTTCATCCACACTTGTTGGCATGTCCCTTTCCCTTTAAATCTTGCCGGAAGGTCTAAAAACTGGCTCCTCCAACCCACCCAGGTGGTATATGCCTCGGCTCCACCCCATGACACCAGATCTTGCCCGTTGGAAGCAGAGTCTGTGCAACGAAGCCGGGGAGGTCGGGTGGGGAGGAGGATATTGTGGGTATCCGTAAGGCAAGTATCCATAGCCTGATGGCGGGAAGCCTGGCATTGGGTAGGCCGGCGTCGGGTACTGCGGCACAGGATACTGCAGTCCCGGGTAGAACGGCAAAGGATAAGACAGGATTTGGGTACCCGGGCACCAGGGGCTCTGACGGAGCAGACGGCCCTGGGAGAGGCCCAGTAGGCGGGCCAGGTACAGGAGGCCCGGCAGGCGTTGGGACGGCATCTGGTAAGGGAATGTCGCCCGGCAACGGAGCCGGCGTCTGAGGGTCCGACGTCAGATCATCCGGCCCAGCGGGAGGGAGACCTGATGGGAGCGTATCTGTGTTCTCGGTGTCGCCTGGGGAAGGAAGACTAAAATCCCTGGGGTCCAACAGGGGAGACGCTGGAGCCTCGGTTATCAACGGTGAGCACTGCGGCGAGCCGAGGATGACAGACTGATCGGTCAGGTCCGGCGTCGGCTCTAACGCCGTGTGTCTGTCAGAGGAGCCGACATCCGCCTTACCGGCAGGGTCCGGGCGGGTTTCATAGGAGCCGGCGTCCAGCTTATTGGAACCAACGCATGAGGGGGGAGCAGCCTTGGTGAGTGTTTTTGAGGCCGTGCACAGCCCTGAAGGGTTGGGCATCTTATCGGCCTTGTCCGCGCGGGTGCCGGTGGCACCAACGTCCGGCTTACTGGAGCCGCTCAACCCAGAAGGTCGCACAGTGGCGGTCTTCCTGGGACCAGCTGCCTCCTTTGTCCCGGAGGCTCCCAACAGGCCCGAGCGCGAGCCCAATGGGAGGGATGACGCCGCCTTAGAAACCTCCAAGATGCCCATTGATGAGCGGTCCCCCGGGGGAGACGTTACCTTCAGCACGGCGACTCCAGCCGGAGTCACAGTGACCGTGGAAGAGGAGTCCCGGTCTCGGTGCTTCTCTTTCTTTTTGCGGTGACCCTCGGGGGAAGTAGAGGCCAGCCAAAGCTTCTTCAGCTCCCTCCCCATGAAGGACATCTTCTTCTTCAAGATATGGGCCTCCAGGGACTGCTGCCTCCGTTTGCGGGTGGCGGCGTTAAACTGCTGGCAGTTCTGGCACTTCTCCACGGGATGATCCCAGCCTAGACAGAAGAGGCACTGGGAGTGTCCGTCCTTGTGCGGGAGCTGGGCGCTGCAGGAATCGCACTTATTTTTATGCGAATCGGATGGAGTGGGGGACGACATACACGGCAGATACGCAAGAGATTTTGCAAGAAAATCAAAGAAAAAAAACAGTAATAAAACCGACGACTGACTGATGAAGCAGTGAACTTAACCGCGAGGCGCTTTCACAAGCTAACAGAGGGAAAGAACTGGAAGGCGGGCATGGGGGACCGCCCTTTATACTGACGGTCACCTGATGTGGGGGCGGTCCCCCACTAGAGACTGCTAGCTAGAAATTTTTGCGTGGGATCCTGACGCCTGCCGGCTTCAGTCCTATATGTAATTACCTACTGCAAGAGCCCTCTCAAAGTAAGATCTACTGTTACAGGTGAGTAACCTGTGTTTCTAGGGATGTGGATACCTTGTTCCTATCCACACTTGTTGGCAGATTCCTAGCAGTTCTCCGGGAGAAGGGAGACAAAGCGCATACCCCCTACTTAGGGAACAGAGACTGGAGAACTGAGGCCCCAAAACCAGCATCCCGTCATGACTCTAGGTCAATGTGGTAATGGGTAATGAAAGTGTGTGCTGACTTCCAGGTAGCAGCCCTGCAGATATCCTGGATAGGGACGTCCCTAGAAGCAGCCACTGATGCAGCAGTATGGCAGGTAGAATGAGCTCTTATCCCTCTGGGAGGTTCCTTCCTCGCCATCCTAAAGCAGAGATCAATGCAGGATGTTATCCATCTGCCAATCATCTGCTTTGCTGCAGGTCTGCCAGTTGCAGCTTTAGCGCAGGTGACAAACTTCTCTTCAAACTTCAGCCATTTGGTCCTTTTAATAAGAGAGCGCTCATCTAAGGTCCAAAGTATGGAGCCAGTACTTGGCCTCCAAGGTGTAATTAGAATAGTACACCAGCACAGTCAACACCTGATTAAGGTGAAACTCCCACCACCTTCGGAAGGAATTTCGCGTGGGGGCGCAGGACAACCTTGTTCCTGTGGAAGACCAGACAGGGAGACTCGACAGATGGCACTTGTAGTTCCCCAGTCCTTCTGGCTGATGTGATGGCCACCAAGAAGGCAGTCTTCCATGACAGATGTGACATCTCACACTTGAGCATCGGTTCGAATGGCTTGCCCATGGAGGTGGAGGTTCACGCACTGGAGGGGAAATGTGATTGAGGCCTTTAAAGAAATGCCAGACCACCTTTTCCTGTGCCACCGTCTGCTGACAGGCCCACGCCCGGTAAGCGGAGATGGCTGCCATGTGCCCCTTAAGGGTCATTGACTGAGAACCTCCATTGGAGAGAGAGATCAAAGGCAGTCAAGGATGCCAGCCACTGCACAGGATGAAGGGTCCAGGCCCTTGCCCTGACACCAAATGGAGACTCTCTTCCATTTGAAGCCATAGCACCTCCTGGTCGACTCCTTCCTAGATGCCTCAACTACACTGAGTACATCGTCAGAGAGGCCCAAAGCCTGGAACTTTAGCCACTCAGGAACCAGGCTGTCAGGTGCAGGGATTGAAGGTCCGGATGGAATACCTTCCCCTGACTGACAGAGAGCAGGTCCGGGCGAGCTGGAAACCACCTCGGGAGCCTGGTGCTGAGGCTGAGGAGATCTGGATACTAGAACTGGCGTGGCCAGTCTGGGGCTACCAGGATCATCCTTGCCTTGTCCCTCCTGACCTTGAGGAGCACCTTGTGGATCAAGGGAAGTGGAGGGAAAGCACAGAACAGGCCTGGGGTCCACGTCTTCGAGAAGGCATCTCCATGCAGCGCGCCCTGCTGAGAGGGGGCGGGCATGAAACAGCCTCAGCTTGGTGTTCTCCCTGGAGGCAAACAGGTCCACCTGAGGGGTGCCCCACTGGGAGAATAGGCTGTGAGCCAACTCTGGATGGAGAGACCACTCATGGGATGCCTCGCCCACACAGCTGATGGTGTCTGCCAGCTGATTCAAGGCTCCTGCCACATGGATGGCTAGATCTGCCTCTAGTCAGCTCACGAGGGTCCAGATACGAATTGCTTCCCTGCACAGAGGCCGGGAGTGCATGCCGTCTTGTTTGCTGAGGTAGTACATGGTTGTGGTGTTGTCCATCTGGACTTTTTTTTTCCCCCCCAATTGTTTAACCAGGTGAGACACACTAAACTGAAAACTTGTTTACGGATGCAACCTGGGAGCACAGGGAAGTTAATTGACTTGCTCAGGGTCACACAGCACGCAAGTGGAGGCTGTGGGTTTCAAACCCAGGTCTCCAGATTTGAAGCTTAAAGCCTTAAACCACTGCGCTATACTGCCTCCCATGACTTGAACCACTTGACCCCAAAGGAACGGAGCGAATGCAGCCAACACCAGCTGAACTGCTCGGAGCTCCAGCAGGTTGATATGGCATCGGGATTCCTTGGGGTTACAGAGCCCGTGGACTCTGTGATTCCCCATGTGGGTACCCCAGCCTGTGAGAGAGGTGTCGGTCGCGAGGATGACCGTCGCCTCTGGGCAGACAAACGGGATCCCTCTCTGCAGATGTTCCTGGATGGTCCACCACTGGAGGGTGTCTGACATCTTCTGGGTCACAGTGACCAGCTGGTCGAAATGACCATGTCATTGAGACCACTGGCTGGCCAGCTCCCACTGAAGGGGGCACATACACCATCAGGCCCATCGGACCACGGTGGTGCAGGCCGCCATGTAACCCAGTAGTCGCAGGAAGTCCCGAGCACAGCACAATTGCCCAACCAGAAATGATTGGGCAAAGGAGGAGAGCATCTCCGCCCTGTCCGCCGGGAGCCTGGCTCTGGCTCAGCAAGAGTCGAGCTCTGCCCTGTTGAAGCAAATCACCTGCAAGAGCACGAGTTCTGACGTGGCCTCGTTGACCAGGAGGCCATGGCTGAGGCAGGTACTGAGGGCCAAATTCCTGGATTTCTCCACCTCCAGTCTGGAGGGACCCACTATTAGGCAATCGTCGAGATAGGGGTACACTCTGACCCCTCGACACCGAAGATGGGCCACCACCACTGCTACGCATTTGGTGAAGACCCTGGGGGTGGATGACAGGCCAAACAGCATGGCCTGAAACTTGGAGGATTCCCTCCACCCTGAAGCGGAGGAATCTTCGGTGGGACAGACGGATCAGGACATGAAAGAACTCGTCCTGAAGATGGAATGATCTGGGACAGAGTTACCATCTGAAAGGTGTGCGACCTGAGAAACTGACTCATGTCGTGCAGATCTAGAATGGGGTGCCAGTCCCCCGTCCGTTTCGGGACAAGGAAGTACCTGGAAATGAACCCTGGGTTGACCGGAGGGTCCACGACTCCTTGCGGAAGAGTTAGGCAATGTAGTCTCTGAGAGCCAACCGAGTATGGGCGGATATCTTTTCCTCCCTGGGGGTCAGTTTGGGGGTACTGCTCAAATTCCAAAGGCAGACCCTGGCCGACCACCTCCAGAACCCACCTGTCTGTTGTAACAGCGGACCAGGCAGAAACGAAGTGACAGAGCCGCCCCCCCCCATGGGAGGATCCAGAGTGGTTGTGGTGGGTACAGGGGTGGATGCCCCCATCCCATCACTGTGCAGGCTTGGAGGATGAAGAGCCAGCAGCAGGGCCGCTGGAACCTTTACTTCCAGGCTTACGGTTTGCCAAAGCCCCGGACTTGGGCCGAGGGCACCAAGGCTGAGCCTGCTGCTGCTGCCCAGTTTGATACTGGGGCTGCTTGGCCACAGGTGCAGAAGGTCGAAAGAGCTTCTTCTTCTTCTGTGATTTCTTAGAACCCTGGGGTTCTTTTTGGCCGGAAGTAATGGAGTCCAAAGTGGTGTTCGATTTCTCGATACGCTGAAGGTGACCATCAACTCCTGGACCAAACAAGTTGGTACACAAGAAGGGAATGTCCATCAATTTGTGTTGGGGGTCTGCCATAAAGGTCGAGACCCTCAGCCAGGCCCTGCAGCACATGGTGACTGCAGCTGCCACTGATCGGGCACAAGAATCTCCGATATCCGGGGCCATCTGGAGTTGCTCTTTAGCAACAGCCCGAGCCTGCTCATGGACCTGTTTGACCGTGGTCTGAAGGTCCATGGGGAGATGAGAAAGCACCTCATCCAGGGAGCCCAAGAGGGTATGGGAGAAGTGTGCCATAATAACAGCTGAACTTTCCTGTCAGAGATCGAGCGAGGAAGCAGCATAGACCTTTCTGGCTGCATGGTCCAACTTTTTGGACTCTTTGTCCGGGGGTCTATCTGTGTCTCCCGAATTGCCCGAGCACCGGAACACAGATTTGGTCACCAATCCCTCGGCCGAGAAATGCTGTGTAAACCCCAAGGGGGTGCCGATGCGAACTACATATTAGTGGGCCACGCGAGCAGATGGCACAGAGCAGGAGGCTGAGTGTTGCCAAAGCTCCAAGGCCGGACCAACTATGGCCTCAGCCACTGGGAAGGCCTCAGACAGGGAATCTTCTTTTCTGAGGATATCAGTCAAGGGATATTCGGCCCGTTTCTCGACGGGCTCCAACGGCATCCCCGCTGATTCGGAGATGAGATGAAGAATGCCCAGGAAGGATGTGGGACCCTCCTCCGTTGACAGACTCATCGAATCATCATCACAGGGACGCGAGTGCAGGTCCAAATCCTCGGACCCAGAGTCCAAGTAAAGTGGCCAACCACCTGAGTCACTCTCTACCAGTCGTGGATGGTCGGAAGTAAGGGTGACGACAGCCTTGCGGCAGGAGACCCTGATCGGGTCAAGACTCCTTGGCAGGAGCCCCTGAGGGAGGCTGCTTAGGTGGCAGCTCCACCAACATAGGCGGAGAGGCCAGCTTCCGGGCCGAGCTGAGAGGGTGTTCACCAGTTCTGCAGGTGGAGGGGCAGTGTCAACTGGCTCCGGAGGAGTCGGCGTCAGCCTGGAGGGCGACAGCCAAGTGATGGCCGGAGCAGAAGCTGGGGCTGACTTCGGACCAACTGGCATCAGCTGTTGCCACGAGGTCCTCGTAGCGATGACGCAACTTGCATCAAGCCTCTCCTCACCCGAGGACGAATGGCGTCACTGCCTCTTCTTAGAGCGCCGCTTGTGGGATTTCCTCAGCCTATGGGTCAAGGGGGTCTGAGACCTAGAAGATGACCACGGGGGGGGGGGAGACGGGGCTTCTTGGAAGGAGTCAGGGAGAACCGTGGCTCCTCCAGGTCAGGGACCGTGACCACGGGGGGAACACCAGCAAGCTGGATCTCCTCGTTGGTCGGTAGGACTGGGGTCCTGAATAAGGAATTGTCAGCCTCATCAGGCGACAACGGGTCGACGGGGTCGATTACAATTTCGACCCGGTCGTTGTCCCGCATCTCAGCCGGCTGGCCTGACAGGGGTACCGTGAAGCCAGCGGCCAAGGTCGCAGTTTTGACCGAAGTCGAGATAGGATACTCCTGTGACCAAGATCTACCTCTATCCCAACAGCATCGACGTGAAGATTCTTCTCTTGGCCCTCTGTCCTTTTTACAGGATTGGGAAGTGAGCAAACCCAACAGGCCCTCCGCTTTCACAGGGAGAGATTGGCACATCTCTTTGAAGGAGCCAAAGAATGAGGTGCCCAGTTTGAGCGGAACAAAAACCGACAATGAAGAGGATTGTTCGGCGGCATGTGCTGCCTCCTCCTCGAAGCCTTTCATCTGCTCTAGTTGGTCGGCGGAACCCGCAGCTGCAGAAACCACATGACAGGCATCCTTAGATTTGACCGGCGGGTGCCATTTTTCTGGTCATCCACGTTGTAAACATGCGAGGCAATCATCCAGAACCTGAGGATGGAAGGCACGGCAGAGATCGGAAGCCTGAGGGTTATGCACACGGCCCAGGCAGTAGACGCAAGTGGAATGCGGATCGGTGTGGGACATTTTCTGTCCATAAGGATGCCGGCGGAACCCAGACGAGGACTTGTCCTCCACTGTGGTCGCAATCACGAACTTTCGTGAAGAAACTCGAATGAGTTTTAATTTCGGAAGACTAGCCGAAGTTTTGAACACCAGGGCCTACTCAATGCGGAACGATAAGGAGGGAACCTTTATCTTCCAAGCGGAAAGGAAGATCTGGCGTCATGGGGCAGAGCCAAGGCATATACCACCCGTGTGGGTGGGAGGAGCCAGTTTTTAGACCTTCCAGCAAGATTTAAAGAGAAAGGGACATGCCAACAAGTGAGAATAAGAACGTATCCACATCCCTAGAAGTTTATATTATGATAATGCAGTATAGTTCTGAAAGTTTATATTATGATAAAGCAGGACAGTTCTGTAAGTTTATATTATTATAACGCAGTACAGTTCTGAAAAGCCACAGGACGTTCGACACTGTCTTACTTCTGGGACCAAAAATGTACTGAAAGAAATGGTAAGAATGGCTGTAACATTGAAAACAGGGTCCTTTACCAACCTTACCTCCCTTCTTCTGCCTTCATTTGAAAGGCATCTTCTAACCAGTCAAGTAGTTTGTGCGTGAACTCGCTGACGTCTTGCTGTCAGAGAGACAGAAGAGAAATTAGCTTGGAATTTTAGCTCACTTTTCAGCTATACTCTCATGTTTCTACAATACATACTTTGGCTCACTTTAACAGCTACAGCTCATAAAAGTAGCATGTCAGGAAAGTATAATCATTATTCTATGCTTATAAAGCATGGCGGGGACCCTGACAGAGCAAGAGTTTCTTCTGAGTTTTTACTTCCTTAATGGTAATTCCAGTGGTTTACTGACTCCACTCATAAGCGGTCGGTATGGGCTGTCCACCTGATAGCTGGGACAAGATGAAACATTCTAAGAGAAGTCTTAGGACATCAGTTCAGGAACACTAAAGCTTTCCAGTGCAGGATCAGGGGTGCCGTCAGTGAGGAGGAGCTCTCCTCTGCTACTACTGAAACACAAGAATTTCAACTGCACAGGCACTCCAACAGGGAACTGCATCATCACCAGTAAAGGATGCCAAATCCAAACTTTGTGCTGTTTTAAACTTTTATTCCAAAAATGACAGGTGATCACTGTTTCTGCTATATGACAACACCTCAGAGGCTGCACTTACTCTGTAACTGTACCACTAGTACTTATATCAATACCCTAGCTACTACATGTGTAGGTCAACAGCCACCCTGGCTAGCTATTACATGTAAATACCTTTTGTTTAAACGTGATGTCTCACTACAGTACTGTCTCACTGTGTGTATGATTATGTTTAACGCAGAGCCTTTGTAAATGAGTCTACGACTCAAAGGGTTGTAATTCCTATGATATGTTAAATAAATAAATAAAAGTGCATAATTAAGCAATAACAACTGAGCTGGCAGTCATTTCCAGGGGATTAATGACCTTGCAGGGGAGTGGGGGGTTGGGCTGCCCGAGGCGCAGCCAAGGGCAACCAAACAGCCACTGTCATCAAGCCCCAAGAAATGACCATCAGTGAGGTCGTTATTGCTATTATAAGGCTAATTTTATTCTACCTGTAGAAATTATTTGAAACTAAACTTATCATGTTATTGTTTTCTTTCCTCTGGTGGCGGAGCGGACGCGCAACATTATTACATGGCACGTTGTTTTGTAGTTAGCTCACGTCATGATGATGTGTGTCTACGTCCACCAATCTGCCTTCAATTAGTCCGGCTGCATGGACTTAAGGATGTCAGCGGTTACATGTTGGGGGACTCCTGTTGTCTTTCTTTTAGGTGTGCACTTGCAGAAATGCAGGTTTCAGTACTGCATTCTTTTTTTGTTTCTCTCAGATCATGTGTTTTAGTGGTGATTTCACTGGGACTGGAAGGAAAAAGTATGTCTCTTTGCAGACGACACAAAGATCTGCAACAGGGTTGATACACAAGAGAGGTGGAAAGGATGAGAAGGGACTTAGCAAGGTTGGAGGAATGGTCAATAGTATCGCAGCTTAGATTCAATGCAAAGAAGTGCAAAGTAATGCACCTGGGAAACAAAAACCCACTGGAAGAGTACACAATGGGTACTAACGACAACAACAACGGAAACGGACCTGGGGGTAGTCATAGCAGATGACCTTAAGGTAAGCAAGTAATGTGATAAGGAAGTAAGGAGGGCTGGGGGGATACTGGGATTTATACGGAGAGGCATCACCAGCAGAAAACAGGAATTTGTCATCCCATTGTACAGGTAGTTGGTGAGACCCCATCTAGAGTACTGCGTGCAGTTCTGGAGACCCCATCTCTGCAAGGACATAGATAGGATGGAGGCAGTCCAGAGGAGGGCAACTAAAATGGTGCATGGTCTGCACCAGAAGCCATACAAAGAGAGACTAAAGGAGCTTAATATGTATACCTTTGAGGAAAGGAGGAAGAGGGGGACATGATAGAAACGTTCAAGTACCTCAAGGGAATCAACAAAGTCCAAGAGGGTAGCATATTTCATAAAAGGAGATGAGCAAAACAAGGGGGCTCAATCTAAAGATAGATGGGGGACGGCTCAGGGTCAATGTGAGGAGGTATTTTTTCATAGAGAGGGTGGTAGACGCTTGGAATGGTCTTCCTGAGGAGGCTGTGGGGTCAAAGACAGTGGGGGAATTCAAAAATGTATGGGATAGACATAAGGCATTTCTGGTGGGGGGGGTAGAAGGAAGTAGCTGTTGGTTAACTAGGAGCTGCAGCTTATCCTGTAGGTAGGGAAATGGGCAGACTGGGTGGGCCAAGCAATCCTTGTCTGACGTCAAAGTCTATGTTTCTGTGGTTGCTGCATTCCCGTTAACTTTGGCTTTTTGAGGAGGTTTATTTATTTATTTATTTATTTGGGATCACAGTTTGTTATACTGGAACTGACCTCAGTGGCTGCACTACTGGTAAGTTTGGTTGGAGGCTATATTTTTCTGAAAAGCTCTGTTCCCGGCTGCACAGTTAAACCTTGACTTTCTGATCGCACATCTGGA
Organism: Neoceratodus forsteri; assembly: GCA_016271365.2. Taxonomy (NCBI): domain Eukaryota; kingdom Metazoa; phylum Chordata; order Ceratodontiformes; family Ceratodontidae; genus Neoceratodus; species Neoceratodus forsteri. Next base: position 8,123,590 of record CM057458.1, read on the forward strand.
TCGGTCATTAAGAAAAAATTACTTACCTTAGTAATCTTATTTCTTCTAAGATAATCTTACTGTATTTTGACTAATGCAGTATGGTCTTACCCTGGAGCTGAAATGGTTAATGGAACCTATGCAAATGATGGAATGCTAGGCTCGAGCTCCATTTTCAAACCACTGTCCCTGGTAAACAATCTCTAACCGTCAGATTCTTATGAAGCATGCACTAAACAGTTTCCTTTTTAAAAGAATAAACAGGTAGGGAGGAGAGGAGGCACTGTGGGTCACCTTAGAGACTGGAAATGGCACCACAATCTGCACAGGGGTTGTATACAGACCCACATGTCAGGGGGAGGGAATGGACAAGGATATGATAGAAAGCATACTTAGGATGGCAGAGAAGGGGGAGATACTGTTGATGGAGGACCTTAATATGCCAGATGTTAACTGGAGCACCTTTGCTGCAGCCACATCCAAAAGCAGGACCATTCTTGATGCCCTTCAGGTGGCATGCCTCAGACAGCTAGTTTTGGAACCTACTCATGAGGGAGCAATCTTAGACCTCGTACTCTCAAATGGGGATAGTAAGGGATCTCAGATCTACAAGTGGGTAGCCATTTGGGAACAAGTGACCACCAAACAGTGTGGTTCACGATAAACTCAGCTACAGAGTCAAGCCATACAAAAGTGAGGGTTCTGGACTTCAGGAGGGCTGACTTTGGCAAGATGGGAGAGTGCCTTAGAAAAGCACTAGCAAACAGGCTAGAAGGAGTGGTGGGGCAACAATGGGGAAATATCAAAACTGCCATCACAGAGGCAACAAGCCTTTGTGTAAAGCAAATAAACAAATCAAAACGAAAAAAAAAGCCACTATGGCTCTTAAAAGAGGTGTCGGTGAAGGTTAGGGAGAAAAAGATAGCATTTAGGAAATATAAGAAAACACAGAAGGAGTAGGACAGAGAACTGTACCAGTTAAGGCAGAAGGAAGCAGGGAGAGTAGTCAGAATAGCAAAGGCACAAACTGAGGAAAAGATAGCCAACTCGGTTAAGAAGGGGATAAACCTATTATAGGTATATCAGGGCGCAGAAAGACAAAGGGAGGATAGTGAGGCTGAATAGAATGGATGGTGGGTGGGCAGAGAGTGACAGTGAAAAGCAGGGATACTGAATGAATACTTCTATTCAGTATTCACAAAAGAGGAAGTGGGGGAGGTGCCTAATCCAATTAACAGAAGCACTCTGGAGAGGGGGGTCGATCCCAGTCCTTTCACAGAAGAAAGGGTTCTGAAACAACTCCTAAAACTGAAGGTGGACAAAGCAATGGGCCCTGATGGAATTCACCCCAGAATTCTAAAGGAATTAAGCAGAGAACTAGTGACACCACTGACTATCCTTTTAAACAAATCATGGGAGGATGGTGTGGTACCCGAGGACTGGAAGAAGGCTGATGTGAATCCCCTTCACAAAAGTGGGACCAAGACAGAGGCAGGAAACTACAGACCTGTCAGTTTGACCTCTGTGGTAGGGAAAGTGATGGAATCACTCCTGAAGGAAAGAATTGTTGAGTACCTAGAGGCCAGTGGGGCACAGGACCCAAGGCAGCATGGGTTCACAGCGGGAAGGTCATGTCAGACGAATCTAATTGATTTCTTTGACTGGGTGACCAAAGTAGTAGACCAGGGAGGGTTGTGGACATGGCCTGCCTAGACTTTAGCAAGGCATTTCACACAGTCCCACACAAAAGATTAGTAGTCAAATTAACCAGCCTGGGAGTGGGTCCCAGGGTAGTAGCCGGTAAAACACTGGCTGAACAACAGGACACAGAAGGTAATTGTAAATGGAGTCCACTCTGAAGAAAGAGGGGTTACTAGTGGGGTACAAGGTTCAGTACTAGGTCCAGTCCTTTTAATGTCTTTATAAGTGACATTACAGAGGGACTGGAAGGAAAAATATGCCTCTTTGCAGATGACACAAAGATCTGCAACAGGGTTGATACACAAGGAGGCGCCGGAAAGGATAAGAAGGACTGGCAAGGTTGGAGGAATGGTCATAAGTATGGCAGCTTGATTCAATGCAAAGTGGTGCAAAGTAATGCACCTGGGAAACAAAACCCAGGGAAGGTTACACAATGGGGGTAGTAACAACAACAAACATGGAAAGGGACCTGGGGGTAATCATATCAGATGACCTCAAGGTTGGCAAACAATGTGAGAAGGCAGTAGGGAGGGCTGGGGGGATACTGGGATGTATAGGGAGAGGCATCACTAGCAGAAAACAGAAAGTTGTTATCCCTCTGTACAGACAGTTGGTGAGACCCCATCTGGAGTACTGCGTCCAGTTCTGAAGACCCCATCTCTGCAAGGACATAGACAGGATGGAGGCAGTTCAGAGGAGGGCAACTAAAATGGTGCAGGGTCTGCAAAAGAAGCCATACTAGAAGAGACTAAATGAGCTTAATATGTATACCCTTGAGGAAAGGAGGGAGAGGGGGTGCCTTCCTCAAGCAACTGATCATGGAACCAACTCAGCAGAAGGCAATACTGGACCTTGTGCTCACAAACAGGGACAGTGTGATGGGGGTAACAGTGGGGGAGCACCTGGGGAACACTGACCACCAGTCATTGTGGTTTGAAATCACAGAAAGAGCAGAACCAAACCACACAAAACACGTATCCTGGATTTTAGGGGCAGACTTTGGGAAAATGGGAGATACTTGAAAGAGGCATTAAGGGAATGGGGCAGGAATCAGGGGTTGAGGAACAGTGGGCAGTATTTAAAATGGGGATTACAAGAGCAACAGAATTATGCATTAAGCAGGTTAGCAAGAGGAAAAGGAAGAGGAGACCATTATGGTTTTCCAAAGAGGTAGCAAAGAAAGTGAAAGCCAAAAAGATTGCATTCAGGCAATACAAAAAGACACAGGTAGAAGGGGATAGGGAGAAATACCAGGTCAGTAAGGGAAGCGAAAACTCAGACAGAAGAACACATTGCAAAATCAGTGGGTAGAGGGGACAAAACCTTCTACAGGTACATAAGTGAAAAAAGAAAGGCAAAGGGAGGGATGGTGAAACTGAAGGGGGAGGATGGGGCCGTGTGGAGGATGACAACAGTAAAGCTGACATATTGAACAGGTATTTCTGCTCAGTCTTTACTGAGGAAGAGGAGGGTAATGGGTCTGAAGGGAGTACAAGGGGTGAGAATGGTGCAGAAATGGACACAAGTCCCTTTACACAAGAAAGGGTCCTGAAGGAACTGGAAGTAATAAGAGTTGATAAAGCAATGGGGCCAGATGGGGTGCACCCCAGGGTCCTTAAAGAACTAAGAGAGGTGGTGGTTGAACCTCTGGCTATCCTGTTTAGCCAATCACTGGAAACAGGGGAGGTACCCAAAGACTGGAGGATAGCAGATGTAGTCCCTTTATACAAAAGTGGGAACAAAGAGGAAGCGAGGAACTACAGACCAGTCAGCCTCACCTCAGTAGTGGGGAAGATCATGGAAGCACTACTGAAGGAGAGATTGGTGGAACATCTGGTTGTCAATGGACTACAGGACCCAAGGCAGCATGGTTTCACCAGGGGGAGGTCATGTCAGACCAACCTCGTTGAATTTTTTGACTGGGTGACTAGGGAGGTGGATCAGGGAAGGGCAGTGGACATGGCCTATCTGGACTTCAGCAAGGCCTTTGACACTGTGCCACACAGAAGACTATTACACAAACTGGGGAATATGGGTGTGGGCAGGACACTGTTCGCTGATGACACAAAGCTCTGTAACAAAGTAGACACACCAGAGGGTGTAGACAGAATGAGAAGCGACCTGCAGAAACTTGAAGAATGGTCAGGGGGTTTGGCAGTTGAAATTCAATGCAAAGAAGTGCAAGATAATGCATATGGGGCACAAAAACCCTGGCACAATATATCAGTTGGGGGGTGAGGATATAGCATGCACCAAGCAGGAAAGGGATCTTGGGGTTATCATCTCTGATGACCTCAAGGTAGGGAAACAGTGTGACAAGGCAGCAGGTAAAGCAAATAGGATGCTGGGATGTATAGGCAGGGGCATCACCAGCAGGAAAAGGGAGGTCATATTCCACTATACGAGACACTAGTGAGGCCACACCTGGAGTATAGTGTACAGTTCTGGAGACCTTACCTATGTAAGGACATAGACAGGGTAGAGAAGGTTCAGAGGAGGGCAACAAAGATGGTGCATGGATTGCATCACAAGTCCTATGAGGACAGGTTGAAGGAACTAAACATGTACTCCCTGGAGGAGAGGAGGGAGAGAGGGGATATGATAGAGACATACAAGTATCTTACAGGGAGGAACAAGGTGCAAGAATACAGTATTTTTAAGCGAAAAAGATGTTCCAGGACTAGAGGGCATGCAATGAAGTTGGAGGGAGGATGATTCAGAGGAAATGTGAGGAAGAATTTCTTCACAGAACGGGTGGTGGACAAGTGAAACATCCTGCCAGAGGAAGTGGTGGAGGCTGAAACAATCACGGGATTTAAGAATGCATGGGATAGACATAAAGGAATTCTGGAGGTCAGGGGTAAGGGGCAACAGGCTTCTAGGAAAACATAAACTGAACTTACAAGCTCAAATGGGCAGACTGGGTGGGCCATAGGCCCTTATCTGCTGACACTGTCTATGTATCTATGTATCTATGACATGACAGAAATGTTTAAGTACCTCAGTGGAATCAACAAAGTCCAAGAGGGTAGCATCTTTCAGAAAAAGAGATGTGCAAGAACAAGGGGGACACAATTTGAAGATAGAAGGGGGACGGACGGCTCAGGTGCAATGTAAGGAAGTATTTTTTCACAGAGAGGGTGGTGGACGCATGGAACAGCCTTCCTAAGGAGGTTGTGGGGTCTAAAACTGTGGGAGAATTCAAGAATGCATGGGACAGACATAAGGCAATTTTTGTGGGGGGGGTAGGAAGAAATAGGCTGTTGGTTAAATAGGATCTACAGCTTATCCTCTAGGTAGGAAAATGGGCAGACTAGGTGGGCCAAGCGGTCCTTATCTGCCATCAAAGTCTATGTTTCTATGTTTCTCTTAATGGAGAATAATAATAACAATAATAGTAATAATATTAACAATCATAAAAACCTCCCTGCACCAGAAATGGCAGGAGAAAAATATGTGGGAATTACCCGTTTCAAATACTTCCAAAAACCCTAGGCATCCCAGAAGACTCAAGTCACAGATGCCCAAAACAGAAACAGTATATGCTCCCCAGGTTTGCAACAACTGTAGCACAGCTGTAATGCAGTAACCATAGGTATCAGAAGGGGAGAAGGGAGGGAGCGCATAAATCAGTAAGATTCCCTTAGAAGAAACAAGATTACTAAGGTGAGTAATTTTTTCTTCAATCCCCAGGAAATCTTACTGTATTCTGACTAATGCAGATTACCAAGCAGTGCCTTTGGAGGTGGGCCTATAACCTATTTAGGAAACGAGCTCTGCAGGACTGCTGTGCCAAACCTGGCATCACCTCTGGCTTGGGCGTCCAAACAATAATGCTTTGTAAATGTGTGGACTGTTTTCCAAGTTGCAGCTTTGCAGATATCTACTAGTGGGATGTCCCTAGCAGCTGCTAGGGAGGCACAGTACCCCTAGTTGAATGGGCCCTGAGGCCTACAGGTGGCTCCTTACCCACCTTGCTATAACAGAACTGGATACAGGTTACAATCCATATGGTAACGGATCGTTTTGTGGCAGGTTTTCCTTTCCCTACCTCTCCAAAGGTAAGGAAGAGCTGGGTTTGATTCTGTCTGTGACCCTTTGTGTGGTCGATATAGTAACTGACTGCCCTTTTTACACCAAGGCTGTGCAGCCTACGTTTACCTGAAGTCGAATGATCTGTAAAGAAGACTGGCAGGGTAATAGACTGGTTAAGCTGGAAATCTGATACCACCTTAGGCAAAAACTTTATTAGTTCTAAGGACTATCTTGTCCCTATGAACTGCGATATATCCTGGCTCTGTGGATAATGTCTGAAGTTCACTGATCCTCCTGGCAGAGGTAATGGCAACCAGAAATACAGTTTTTCCAAGTCACATATTTCAGGTTTGCTGATGACATGGGTTCGAAATGGAGGTTGCATGAGCTGAGCAATGCAGATATTCAAATCCCACATGGGAGTGGGCTCCCTGTGTGGTGGGTGTAAGTGTAGCAGCCCTTTAAAGAATTTTTTGAACACTAGCTTTGAAGTCAAAGAGGAAGAAGAAGCTTTCCCTGCTGATAAATAAGTTGAAATAGCTGCTAAATGCACCCTGAGAGTGTGGAAATAGTTAAACCTGTGGAGTGCAAATGAGCCACATAGTCCAAGACAACAGAAATCTTAGCTTTAGAAAGATCTAGGCCTCTGCCCTGGCACCAGAAGGAAAATCTTTTCCATTTAGAGGCATGTGTTTTCTTAGCGGAGGGTTTTCTGGAAACCCTCAGTATGTCCATAACCCCTTCTGAAAGATGCAAGTCTGCATACTCTAGGTCCTCAACAGCCATGCCTCGAGTTTGAGGGATAATAAATTGGGGTACATGATTCTGCCCTGAGAGGAGGTCAGTAGATTGTACCTCCTGGGAAGACTGACTGGCTTGGCTACTGACACTGAGAGAAGTATGGAGTACCAAGGCTGCCTGGCCCAGTCTGGGGCAATAAGAATCATTGAGGCTGGTTGAAGCTGGAGCTTGTTCAGTAGTAGAGGGAATGGAGGGAAAGCATACAGGAATGTCCCTGTCCAATCCAACAGGAGTGCATCCAAAGGAATTGTGTCCCTGCTGGGGGGTCTGCAGCAATACTCTGGGAGATGGTAATTTGCTTGGTTCTGCAAAGAGATCCACTTCTGGGGTGCCCCACCTCCTGAAAATGGTTTGTAAGACCTGCCTGTTCAGTGACCATTCATGGTAATTCTGGTTTATCCTGCTGAGGGTATCCGCCAGGACATTGTCCTTGCCCAGGAGATGAACAACTGAAAGGGACACCTTTAGAGAGTATGCTAGTGTCCAAATTTTCATAGCTTCTGTACAAAGGGGGTTGACCTTGTGCCTCCTTGTTTGTTTATGTAGTACATGGTGGTTGTGTCTGTTCTGACCTGTACCACCTGCCTTACCACCTGAGTGGCAAAGGACTGAAGGACCAGAAAAACTGCTCTGTGCTCCAGAAGATAGATGTGCAGAAAGGATTCCTGCTTCTCCCACGTACCATGGGCAGTATGATCCCCTAGATGTGCTCCCCACCATAGAAGGGAAGCATCTGTGGTAAGCACCAGAGACGGGGACTGCTGTAGGAAAGGTACCCCGTGTCTGAGGTGCTCCCTCACCTGCCACCACTGCAGAGCTTGAATAAGGGTGGCTGTGACCGGGATAAGCTTTGATAAGGAGTCTTTCTTTTGGGACCAGTACTCTCTGAGATGAAACTGAATGTCTCTCATTTGAAACCTGGCTCCTGGGATGGTTACAGTGGAGGCTGCCATGTGTCTTAACAGCTGCAGGAAATGCCTTGCTGGTCTGGGGACATGCAATGAGAAAGACCTGGCTATCTGAATAAGATTGTCCACCCTGTCCTGAGGAAGGTAAGCCATTCCTGTTCTTATATCCAATTCTGCTCCTATGAACTGGAGCAACTGCACAGGTTCTAGAACAGACTTCTTCTGATTGACTAGGAATCCCAGGGAGGACAAGGTGGTCTGAGTGATTGAAAGTGCTTCTCTCACTTGTTGCTGTGACTGGCCTACAATGAGCCAGTCGTCCAGATAGGGAAACACTGACACCCCTAGCCACCTTAGGTGTGCCACCACGACAGCTAGGCATTTTGTGAACACCCTTGGAGCAGATGTTAGTCTGAAGGGCATTGCTCTGAATTGATAATGGCCTGATGGCAACCTGAATCTGAGGTACCTTCTGTGAGACCTTCTGATTGGAATATGGAAGTAAGCATCTTTTAGGTCCAGGGATGCTAGCCAGTCTCCCTGTCTTAGAGTAGGTATAATGGTAAATAGAGTGACCATCCTGAATTTTGGTTTTGCTAAGTGCTTGTTCAGGTATCTGAGGTCCAGAATGGGACGCCACTCCCCTGTTTTCTTTAGTGTAAGGAAGTATCTGGAATACAGACCCTTGCCTTTTTGAATCTACCTCTACCTTGAGATCTACCTCCTGAAGCAGCAGAAGGGATGACTCTTCCTTTTCCAGTAGGGCTGTTTCTGATGGGAAAGAGGACTTGAAAGCCTTTGACCTTGGCATTGGTTTGGCTTTGAAGCTGAGTACCAAACCCTTGTCCACTACTTCCAGAACCCACTTGTCTGTGGTAATGTTTTTCCATTCCTGGAAGTAGTGGGCCAGTCTGCCCCCTACTGGCCGTGGGGAGGTGACCCGGACATTCTGCTGAGAGAGACTGCTTTGACTGGGTTACTGGCTGGACAGTGGGGCTAGTGCGGCCAGTGCCCCTCCTGCCTCTGCCCCAAAAGTATCCCCTATGCTGATACTGGGGAAAGACTTGGGGCTGAAAATAAGGCCCGTAAGGAGTCCTGCCCCTGCTACCCCTAGAATGGTACTTTTCAGGGTTGGCAGTTCTCTCCTTTACTGCTGCACTTTTATTAGCAGCTTTGTAATCATCCATTTTTTTCATGTATGCCTATGTTTGTTGTCCAAACAGAGACACAGGGTCACAGGGAAAATCCAGGGCCTTATTTTGTGTGTCCTGTGAGAGGTTAGTGGTTCTCAGCCATGCAAACCTTCTCAAGGACACTGCTTAAGCCATTTGTCTGGATGCAGTGTCATTTGAATCCACTGCCATCCTAAACTGGGTTTTGGAAGCTTCAATGCCCATCTTAACTGCTTCCTCCAGGTCAGCAGCCATTGGAGGGGGACCAGACTTGGCAATTTCTAGTACTGTAGACCACACAGATTTTAGATATCTGGTTAAATATGCCATATAGGATGCCTGCCTAATGGCTAGGGAGGATCCCAAATAAACCTTTTTTGCTACTGAGTCCATCCTCCTGGACTCTTTCTCAGGGGGGTGGGATGCCAGCTTTGTCACAAGCTGCAGCCTGAACTACACCTTCATGTCTGGGATGCCCAAACAGAAATTCGGACCCAGACTTATCCACCCAGTACCTCCTGTCCACTTTCTTATCAGTTGGAGGGACAGAAGTGGGAGTCTCTAAAATAGTCATGGTCTGCCTCCTTAAAGACTTGTGCTGAGGGAGGAGCAGCCTTTTTGATGGAGGAACATCCATCGTTTCCTTATAGTCTTCCTCCTCCTCATCTTCCAGAGACTCACGGGATGGGAGGTCAAGAGACTGGGCAACTTGCTTCATAAAAGCAAAGTATGAGGAAAAGTCCTCAGTTCCCTAATTAGGGGAATCAGGCCTGTGAGGGTCAGGAGAGATGTCTGGCTCTATAGGCTCGTCATAATCATCATCTCCATAATCCTCCTCTGGGTCTTCAGCAAAGCCAATATCCTCAAACTGTTCCCCACTATGGTCTATTAAACCGGAGATTTGTGAACGGGGAGTTCGCGGAACCGGCTGTTTATCAACCGGAACTGGAGACTGCAAAGACTGAATAATTCTGATCTTGTTCGCGATCTCTTCAGCAGAAGGAACCACTGTTGGGACCGGTTGCGGTTCTGGTCTTTCTCTATGCTTTTTTCTTAACGCGATGGCGGTTCCGGCAACCCCTTATCCAGCGGTTCTCTTTTTCGTGGAACTATCGCCCCTGTCACAGGGCAGTCCCTCCGGTTCGGTAGACTGTTCGTTAGCCAGGTTAGCAGTCTTATCCGACATTTTTCCCTTAGTCTCTTTAACTGTCTATCAAGGGTGGACTGAGGAAAATTAGCGCAGATCTCATTGTCTGTCTGAAGGTGGTCAAACCCCAGACAGAACAGACAAATTAAGTGAGGATCAGCCTTTGCAAACAGTTCCCTGCACTCTGCACAGTGCTGGAAACCTGTGGGTCCTGTTCTCTTTTTTGGTTTTTGTGACATAAGAAAAGATATACAGAAAGACTAAATAGACCTTTTTTTTTCCCGGTTGTTACAACGAAAAAGAAACCAGTTTTTAAAAGTATAAACCCAGGAGTTACCCCGGTTGAAATAAGGGACCCACAAACCGGAAAATTACTCCGGTATAAGTTTTTAGATAACTACCGACTATACAGAGTCAGAAATTCTAAAACTAACAAATACAATATAAAGAAAATTTAAGGGAACTGTCAGTTTCCCCTCTGTTAGGGAACCGGGGAGAAAAATGACTACTTACCCTTTACAATCTAAAATCTAAACAACTACTACCTGAAAACCAAGGACAGTGATAAAAACACCAAACAAAAAAAATTTCCTGGTATAAAAACCGAGAAAATAAACTTTCTTCAAGAGATGAAGGACAGCTCTCCGGCGACGTCATACTGAGGCAAGCGGAGTAAAGAATCTGATGGCTAGAGACTGTTTACCAGGGACAGTGGTTTGAAAACCGAGCTCAAGTCTAGCATTCCATCATTTGCATAGTTTCCATTAACCATTTCAGCTCCGGGGCAGTCCTACTGACCATACTGCATTAGTCTGAATACAGTAAGATTTCCTGGGGTTTGAACTGAACGTTAATGATTGATCCAGTAGTGAATCACAATGCAGAAACAGTTCATTAATTATTAATTAGCCTTTTAATTACAGACACAGACACACTACCTAGCAGGTCTGTGTCCGTAATTTTTGTCTTTTTGGAATAAGAATTTAAAGAGCAGTTTCCAACTAATCAGAGCAGCCCCTTACTAAATAAACAACAAAAAAAAAAAAGACGACTACTGACCTGACCAGGAGTACAAATATACAAACTTTTCTATTTTTTTCATGGCTATTTAAAAGTTATGCCCCCCATGATTTTATTCCCAGACCCACCGGCAAAAAACAGAGCCAGTTCCTGATCCTACGGGACTCCGTTAGTCAAGCGATCGCTTTGATTTGTTAAAATCCCATTGTTGAATGGCTATAAAATATTTGAAACAATAGCCCCCATTCAGGTCAATGGGACGCGCACATGCAGCCTTCGTTTAGTGTCATCACAAAACGGGGCTGTGTGTGCTGGCTCGAGGACGTGCCCATAGGATCCAGCAGGTCTGGGAATAAAATTACGAGGGGCACAACTTTTAAACAGCAGTGGCAAAAAAAAAAAAAAAAGGAAAAGTTTGCACATTTGGACTCCTGGCCAGGTCAGTCATCGTGTTTTTTTTCTGTAGGAAGCTAGTCAGAAGCTGCTCTTTAAAACAGCACAAAAGTTGGATTTGGCATCCTTTATTGGTGATGGTGCACTTCCCTGCTGGAGTGCAGTTGGAATTCCTGTCGGTTTCAAAAGTCTTAGTATGTGCCCCTTCCCAGACTCCCTCATTCCAACCTTCTGTCCAAGTCTGTAGCTTAGAAACATGGAGAAACAACAACATTAACCATTAAACAACATATGTTAATCAAATGAGCAAAATGGAACCATATGCAACAGAGAATACCAGCGGTAAATCTACAGCACTGAAGACCGGGAGGGCCTGACTGCAGCACTGAAGACCGGGAGGGCCTGACTGCGACACAGAAGACCGGGAGGGCCTGACTACAGCACTGAAGACTGAGAGGGCCTGACTGCAGCACTGAAGACAGGGAGGGCCTGACTGCAGCACTGAAGACCAGGAGGGCCTGACTGCAGCACTGAAGAGCGGGAGGGCCTGACTGCAGCACTGAAGACTGGGAGGCCCTGACTGCGGCACTGAAGACAGGGAGGGCCTGACTGCAGCACTGAAAACCAGGAGGGCACTTAAGAAAATAAATGTGATATTTTTTTGTTTTTGTTTATTTCTTTTAGGGCCTACCTCTCAGCTGGGGTGTTCCCATGGATCCCCAAGTCCAGCTCTGCTGGCGGCTCCTGCATCAGATACCTTACCCGAGCTACACCTCCACTCCCTCACTCTAAGGCCACGTCACCATCTCCAGTCGTAGAAGGTCAAGGGGTTAGGACCGGAGGGAGCTTCCAAGAGTGGTGGATGCAATGCCATGGCCCGCCATCATGCACCGAGGGTTTGCCAGTATTTTTTAGCCCACAAATCCCCCCTCTCAGCACAGACTTGCAATGACACCAATGATGCCGCGATGCGCGCTCCCATGCACCACACATCGGGCGTCTGCTGTGCCGGCCCCTTACTTTACTCCGTGACTCGCCCTAGCCCCCAGCCACCGCTAGGAGCCAGCACATGCACGGGTATCCCTCCCTACCATTCCCGGAGGAGAGCAGTCCCTAGGATGCTCAATTCTCCTCCCCCCACGACCTGAGCTCATTCCCAAACCTGGGTCGCCGGTGTGGTGCGAGGTGTGGCATCCAGCGCCTCAACCCTCAGCACCACTGGGCCGGCAATAAATGTGATTATTAACTCTAAACAGATACCCCTTGACTTGACGTCCATATGGAACAATACCAGACTGATAGGGGTTAAGCAAGGACTACATAACTCTGAATAGTGTAAAATAGTAATTACAAAACTCATACATTTGATAGACCCCCAATCTAGAGTGATGTTCTCCTTCCAAAAACTGAAATCCAGATATGGTATTCGCAACTACCACTTTCATTATTACCGTCAGTTAAGGGAAGTGCTTAGGAATTCTAATATACTAAGCCAGAATTATGCGTTACCAAATTGTGAAGAGTGGGAACAACTAATTTGATTGTGCTTACGAAAGGTGCAGGTCTCCTATACAAATTCTTAACTATCTATCTTCTACATATTTAACCATCAAAGCCAAGCAGAAGTGGGAGGAAGAGCTTCTTGCCGTTATAAGTGATGAGGAGTGGGACTCCACTTGGGGTATGGCCACTGTGACGTAGACAGCCAGTTCTGAGTACTGTATTGTATTTTTTTAACATAAAATGTATTAATGTCTCTGCTGAAAATTCAAATGCTCTAGGACTGGCCTCTCTCATCCTCCCCCCCCCCCCAGATTTTAGCTAACAGACGCAGGCCAAGAGAACTGCTGACAGCAGTGTATCACGCACTCAGTCTTTTTAGAGACAATGTGTTACTGGAGACTTTTATTAAGGATCCTGTTTCTCTGAGCTAATTACAGAGTTGTTAAGTTAATTTTGTTAAGAGAGAAATCATAAACTAGGTTTATGATGTTAAAATAAGGGAAGCTAGGTTGTTACATAGAGGTGTAGGTTGTAAATGACCCTATGAAGCCTGTGTGAAGAGGGTACAGCATGAGATCAAAAGAGGTGTCATTGAAACTTTAGTTATGCTAAGGTTGCAGAATTAATACATCCTGTATAGCTGTAGAGTATAAATTAATAAAATTACATCCTGTGGCTGTATAAAAATATATTTTTGTTAGATATTTGACCAGAGGAGGGGCTGGATGACTTCATCAAAAAGGGGTTGGCCAATACTGCTTGAAAAGATTATTCTCTTTCACTATAGAGATGCATTTTGTATCTGACACTGACTAAGGAAACATCAAAGCACTGAAAACAGGTATTTAGAAAGCTAGACAAAATCTAAATATAGTTGTAGGAATGGCACTGTTTTAAACCTTGTTTTCTTTAAAGATATGTATGTCTTGTGTTATAAGAGTTCTGTATTGTATGTTTGCCATATTATTATACATTTTAGTAAAAACTATAATTTTAGAGCAAACCTGGTCTGTCTTTGAATTGCTTTCTTTTGCTAAGAAAAATTTATGGTTCAGCAGACATATAGCTTGTATGGTGGTATCAAACTGGAAAGAGAAGAGTTTTAAATCTGAGGTCTTTATAAAAGTTTTAAAGGGTTCATCTCTGAATACCTGGTTAGGTGCCCGTAGGCAAAGATATCTGGCCCCCTGAAGACAGATATATCTGAGCCTGTGCATTGGGTATGCTAGCAGGAGGTTACAGTTTGAATCCCTCCAGAACTGAGACCAAAGGTTGATCCGAACTCACAAAAACAGACAAGAGGGTTACCTTGTCTGTTATACTGTTCACAAGACTGCACTCAGAGGTTGGCATTTTGGGAGTAGAGGGCCTGACCTGCTGAGTGAAATTGTGACAGCCATCAGATCTCACAAAGAATTACAAGGTAGGTTGCTTCAATTTAAAATCCTACACAGATGCCATCTTTGCCCGGAAAAACTGAATACCATGGGGTTAACTGGGGACGCCAACTGTTGGAAGTGTAAAAAACAGGATGCCAACCTGACACATATACTGTGGGACTGCCCTAAGATCAAAGTAATATGGAATAGTGTGTAATCCATCTGTAATCTAGTCACAGGTCAAGTCATTCCCCAGTCACCTGTAATCTTTCTATTAGGGATTTATCCAGAATTTCTAAATTTGAATAAACACCAGGAAATCTGGCTCTCCCAAGCCGCTCTTTCCCTAAAGAGGCTCTTACTACAAAAATGGAAAAGTACATTGACGCCCACATTTGCAGAGTGGTACAATCAAATGGTGTTTCTATAGAACAGCGAATGAATATGTCATTCTTCATCTGATAAACTAGACGCTCTGCAGGATATCTGGGCTCCTTTCTGGTCGCTGTAGTAGATGTTGGGATTATAAGTAACATGTGGTCCATAGAAGGAGGGTCAGGGTTTTAGTTCTAGTCATGTTTCCTTTTATTCCTACCAATCTTTGTTTTCACTTATGTTTAACCAAAATTATTCCGGTAATGGTGCAGGCCCAGTATACCACACTTAAAAAAAAAAAACATGAAACGTTTAATTGTGTTAGTAGGACACTACGGTCTAGCTCTTATTTAAAACAGATATACTCTTTGATAATAAGACTTATAATGTACTGTTATGTTTTTATATTTCTGCTCATGACTTTTGTTTATTCTCTTTTTTCCTTGTTTGATTGTTTGTACTGGTTAATCTTTAAAAATCAATAAAAATTATTATTGGGGGGGGGGGCCTGACTGCAGCACTGAAGACTGAGAGGGCCTGACTGCAGCACTGAAGAACGGGACGGCCTGACTGTAGCACTGATGACTGGGAGGGCCTGACTGCAGCACTGAAGATCGGGAGGGCCTGACTGTAGCACTGAAGACCGGGAGGGCCTGACTACAGCACTGAAGACTGGGAGGGCCTGACTGTAGCACTGAAGACTGGGAGGGCCTGACTGCAGCACTGAAGACCGGGAGGGCCTGACTGTAGCACTGAAGACTGGGAGGGCCTGACTGCAGCACTGAAGACCGGGAGGGCCTGACTGTAGCACTTAAGATCGGGAGGGCCTGACTGCAGCACTGAAGACCGGGAGGGCCTGACTGCAGCACTGAAGACCAGGAGGGCCTGACTGCAGCACTGAAGACCGGGAGGGCCTGACTGCAGCACTGAAGACCGGGAGGGCCTGACTGTAGCACTGAAGACCGGGAGGGCCTGACTGCAGCACTGAAGACCGGGAGGGCCTGACTGTAGCACTTAAGATCGGGAGGGCCTGACTGTAGCACTGAAGACTGGGAGGGCCTGACTGTAGCACTGAAGACCGGGAGGGCCTGACTGCAGCACTGAAGACTGGGAGGGCCTGACTGCAGCACTGAAGATCGGGAGGGCCTGACTGTAGCACTGAAGACCGGGAGGGCCTGACTGCAGCACTGAAGACTGAGAGGGCCTGACTACAGCACTGAAGACTGAGAGGGCCTGACTACAGCACTGAAGATCGGGAGGGCCTGACTGTAGCACTGAAGACTGGGAGGGCCTGACTACAGCACTGAAGACTGGGAGGGCCTGACTGTAGCACTGAAGACTGGGAGGGCCTGACTGCAGCACTGAAGACTGGGAGGGCCTGACTGCAGCACTGAAGATCGGGAGGGCCTGACTGCAGCACTGAAGATCAGGAGGGCCTGACTGCAGCACTGAAGACAGGGAGGGCCTGACTGCAGCACTGAAGACCGGGAGGGCCTGACTGCAGCACTGAAGACCGGGAGGGCCTGACTGCAGCACTGAAGATCGGGAGGGCCCGACTGTAGCACAGAAGACTGGGAGGGCCCGACTGCAGCACTGAAGACTGGGAGGGCCTGACTGCCGCACTGAAGACAGGGAGGGCCTGACTGCAGCACTCAAGACCGGGAGGGCCTGACTGCAGCACTCAAGACCGGGAGGGCCTGACTGCGGCACTCAAGACTGGGAGGGCCTGACTGTAACACTGAAGACCAGGAGGGCCTGACTGCAGCACTGAAGACCAGGAGGGCCTGACTGCAGCACTGAAGACCAGGAGGGCCTGACTGCAGCACTGAAGACCGGGAGGGCCTGACTGCAGCACTGAAGACCGGGAGGGCCTGACTGCAGCACTGAAGACCAGGAGGGCCTGACTGCAGCACTGAAGATCGGGAGGGCCTGACTGCAGCACTGAAGACAGGGAGGGCCTGACTGCAGCACTGAAGACAGGGAGGGCCTGACTGCAGCACTGAAGACCAGGAGGGCCTGACTGCAGCACTGAAGACCAGGAGGGCCTAACTGCGGCACTGAAGACCAGGAGGGCCTGATTGCAGCACTAAAGACTGGGAGGGCCTGACTGCAGCACTGAAGACTGAGAGGGCCTGATTGCAACATTGAAGACCGAAAGGGTCTGACTGCAGCACTGAAGACATGGAGGGCCTGACTCCAGCACTGAAGACTGGGATTGCCCAACTGCCTAGGAAAGGAGCATACACTGGCCCACAATTATCAGTAAGGAAATATAATTCTCCTTTGTTTGTCAGCTCCTACAGGCAGTCAGCAGTTGGTATGAGGTCTAATAAGCACTCCCTAACTGGGAGGGTCAGTGCTGTACAACTGAACTCAGCACACACCTGCCACATATAGCATCGGCAAAGCAGAACACATTAAAACAGTCATGCCTGAAAAATGTGTGGAAGGAGGCCCCATGTAGTAGCCCTACAAATGTCCTCTAGAGAAGCCAAAGTGGTCTCTGCAAAAGAGGCAGCAATCGCCCTCCTGGAATGTGCTCTTCTCCCAGATGTAGCAAATTGACCCCAGGAAGAGTAATCCAGACTAACAGCAGCACACAGTCACTTGGCTAGGATAAGCCACGGCAGAACAGACCCTTTCTCCTCAGACCAAGAAGAACAGCATGTCTGCATTGCGGAATGGCTTGGAGTAGCTGGAGCAAATCTAAGGACTCTCCGCCCATCTAGGAAATGCAGCCCCTCCTCCTTTGTGAGCTTTGGGTTTGGAAAAAGGGAGGACAATGCTATTTTCTGGTTTCTCAGGAACTGAAATCATCCTGGAAACAAAGAGGGCACCAGTCTAAGGACTATCCTTGTAAGAAAACAAAACAGCTCCTTCTGCGATAGCATCTAAATCTCCCTAATCCTTCTGCCCAATCAGATGGCCTTAAAGAAAGGGACTGTATGAGACAGAAGAAACGGGGACAACTCAAGGAGAGGTATGCATGGAGGATCTATTAGTGTCTCAAGGACCAAATTAAGCCTCCAGGAGAGAGGAATGTGTGTGTGTCTAGATAGCAGCCTGCAGGACGCATGTAGGAATCAGAGCACATCTGGATGAAAACCTACGAGGTGCTTATGGACCACCCTTTGTCTAACCCCTGCTACAGAAATTCCAAGACACTGGACAGAGAGGCAGCTGAGTGCTTGATCTGCAGGAAGGTATGCTAGGTGCGGAACATATCCAGTGCTCTCCTGTAGGTTTTATTCAAAGAGAGTTTTAAGGAAGGCATCAGGATGTGGATGACTCTTGCTATGTATTCTGTTTGCTCAAAATGTCTGCTATCAGGCACCAGCCCAAGACGTGGAACTCGTGAGGCTCAGGATGTAGAACTGGTCCCTGAATATGATCTGGTTTGTCTGGCAGAGAGAGCAGCTCAATAAGTATCAACTGGAGCAGGTCTGAGTACCACTGTCGACAGAACCATTGTGAGGCAGTGAGGATCGGAGCTGACGGTTCTCAGTGACTTTCATAGAACCTTTGGAGTCATCAGCAGGAAAAGGATTTTCTCCACCTAGTGAAGAAGTGTAGTGTGTTACTCATAAACTATATTCAGCTCTCCTTCAAGGATGCCTGCTCTGTGCTGCATTGCTTATACAGCACTTGCAGATCCTTACCTATGTTCTCTGTAATATGTGCATCTAGCCTATTCTTTCCCCTTTTCATCAGTTATATACAGCAGAATGTTTATTACTCACACCCAACTGCACAGCTTCCCCTGCTGTGCAACCTTAGACACCTCCACCCACAATGTAGTGTTCTTCCTGACAAAATGCTTTATGTTACTGCCTATATATAATGTATGTGTTGCCTACGAACAATGGATGTACTTGTTATGCCTATGTTTTGGGCTGTCCTCCCAGGACCATCTTGTAAATGAGCTTGTTCAATGATGTTTTTACAGGTAAAATAAAAATTGATTGATTGATTGACTGACTGAAGAAGCCTGTGTGCCTTCACCATCAACTC
This sequence comes from Neoceratodus forsteri, assembly GCA_016271365.2. Taxonomy (NCBI): domain Eukaryota; kingdom Metazoa; phylum Chordata; order Ceratodontiformes; family Ceratodontidae; genus Neoceratodus; species Neoceratodus forsteri. The sequence continues at coordinate 8,142,014 of CM057458.1, forward strand.
CAGGCTTGCTGTTCCTCCTTGACATCTGAAGTACACCAGGGCCACTGCAACGTCCGATCTGACTAGGATGCGCTGGCTGTAAATCTGAATTTGAGGAAAGCAGTGCCCTGCATATCGATATCATCTATAGAATATCAATGATGGGTTCCTTTTCTCTAGAATGCTTCAAGTCCCTTAAGCTGATGCCGTGCCCAGTATTGTCCCCACCGTGCCCCACAGGCTGGCCATCTGTTGTGAGGGTCAGGCACTGTACGTCCCTTATGGACACCCCAAGTCGAGTTCTTGTGTACTGTCCACCAGTTGAAAGATGATCTCAATGAGGGTGACAGAGAGTCTTGGTCGACAGGGGCTGCATCTGAGAATCCCAAGAACAAGACGGCATGCAATGCAGCGAAGAGATGGAAAGTTAGGAGAGATGTGCGGAAGGAAATACTTCTTCATGGAAAGGGTGGTGGATGACTGGAACAACCTGCCAGAGGAGGTAGTGGGGGGCAAAGACTGTGGGGAGCTTCACGCATGTGTGGGATTGGCACGGGGCATGTCAGGTAGAGGAATGGGGGAAGGGAGTAACACCTGTGACAAACTAGGGTCAGCGGTAATGGGAAAGGCAGGGACGAGGGGGCAGACTGGATGGGTTTAAAGGTCCTTTTCTACCAACAAAATCTATGTTTCTGTGTTTAACCGGCTGGGTGCACTAGTCCCAGGGACCGTTTTCAGGCACGACTCGAGCCATCAAGACGGTATAAAAATTGAAAAGTAGAAGTAAAACCAAAAGTACGTACATGGCAAGTATGGGGCAAAACAGCCCAATCACCCACACATAGAGTACATGGAACAACAAGGGAGTGAACAGGTCAACAACTAATACATTCAGAGGTACCCCCTGCATCTGCTGTGGATTATTACACAGCCATGGTGTTGAAGCATCCTGTTGACCTTACAAATTGCCCCTTGCTCAGCAGGGAGGGACTGCACCCTAAAGAACTGGAACTTGTCAATGTACTTCTTAGAGGTCCAAAGATGCAAGGAAAAAACAATGCCTGTAGGCACTGTTGCTACAGAGGTACCTAGCATTTCCATCTTGAAAAGCCAAATATTAGCCAGCCCGGTGACGCTGAGGGTTGAGGCGCTGGATGCCACACCTCGCGCCACACTGGCAACCCGGGTTCGGGAACGGACTCGGGGTGCTGGGGGTTGGCAGGGGCAGGAGAGGATTGAGCATCCAGAGGACTGCTCTCCTCTCCTGGGGAAGGTGGGCTAGACTCCTGCTGCACTTGTAGCTCCTAGCGGAGGCTGGGGCAGCATAGCAAGCAGGTGTCCAGAAGCGGGGAGCAAGGCAACAGCGGATGTTCTGTGGGCAGGTGTGGGAGCGCATCTGTCGCGCGTTGGATGTCATTGCATGTCTGCGCCCCCGGGGGAACTTAAAGAAAGAAAAAAAAAAACAGGCACCCAGGAAGGCGACGACAGAAACAGGACCGCCCAACACGCTCAACACCGGACCTGCCTAACCGGCCTCTGGTTCCTCCCTGCTCTATGACCACACTGTAGACTGCAGACAGAGCACCGGTAGGAGTTGGCGGCCCCACCTCAGAGGGGATGGCGAGTCAGAGTTGCAGAGGAGGGACACCTGGGACAGAGGCAAGGTGCGGAGATTTCAGTGAGCAGTTACAGTGGGAGTACCTTGGTCCTGTCTGAGAGAGTCTTATGGGGCCAGGTGCATAAAAAGAGTTGGGGGGGGAGAAAAGTCGAATACTGGATTCTTTCAGTAAGGTGTATGGGAACTAGAACAACTCTGATGCCTCCTGTCATCTTTGGAACAATGAAGAAGACAGGCCTAAACCCCAGTGCTCTTGGGGGAACAGCTGTATTGCTTTGATGTGTTTCAGATGGCTGATTAGGACATAAATTACTCAGACCCTGGTCAGCTGTGGTGACTGACAGAGGAATTCCTGGTTTGGATACTACATTACCAATAACTGCATTCCCAATCTGAAAAGCTCTTGATCCAACATAATTTTCATCCCTTGCGCTGCAAGCAGCGACAATCTTGCTCACAGCTGGGTGCCGTGGACCAGGAATGGCCAAGTCTCAGTATGACTTGTGCCTCTTAAGATCTCCGTTGTCCTAGTAGAACACTGTGCCTCGCCTTCCTCCAATGAAGAGAAATGCCCCCAGGTTAGATGAGCGTTGTGGTTTGGTTTGCGTCCAGCGTGGCACTGCATCCACTGAATTAGATTTTATTAAGATCAGCACATACACTGCATGGCTTGGACCCCACCCCCCTTTTGTGGATTTTTGGCGTTTCCCAGAGCTGGAACCTTTTGCTCTGTGTGCGCTCTTACAGACACCTTAGTGGCCATGGCCCCCTTGGGCTCGGCCAAGCCAGAGGAGAGGCGGGATATACCTTGAGGCTCTTGCGAATTAGAGGAGACAGAGTTTCCCTGCAAAGCGACTATGCACAGTGGTCCCGCTATGCTTATGCTGGCTGCTGCTATCTTTTTGATGTGCTACCACCCTTCCCGCTAAGCCTCTGCACAAGATAAGCTCCCTGCTTCCTGTTGTGCTTAACCCTTGCTTTTCCATGGACTGGCATATCAGTCCAGAATTCCTTTACATTCCAATTGTGTCTGCAGCATAAGGGTTAACATAGCAGTGGGTAGCACAGCACTCTTATCTCCTCTTTAAGTTTTAAATTTCACATGCACAGGAGCCAGCTTTGATATCAGAGGCACCTGCCACAGCTGAACAACTTTATGGAGAAGGTTGCTCTACAGTACAAGTGGTATGGAAGAGGATGGCTGGTATAAACAAGTTACTCACTTGCAAACTAGCAAATGGGGAGAGAGGTGCAGCACCCCATACGTCGAATGGGAAGAACACCCCTCCCCCCTCAGCTAGTGGTCAAACAGGGATTCCGCATGTTTGCAGTTCATTTGAATCACCAGGTAAGAAAAAAGGTCCCTCTCCCCATACAACGCACAGGAGAAATGCCAAACCTCACCCAACAACTAACACACCAAAATCTGGCCAATGGAAAATCATCTACACAAATGCTCACAGCCTGGGAAATAAGATCCCAGACTTGCAGGCAATAATGTCAGAGGCAATACTGGACATAGTAGCAATTAGTGAGACGTGGTTTACCACTAACCACACTTGGGAGACTTCAGTACCTGGCTATGTACTGTTCGGAAGAGACAGAGGTGCAAAAAAGGGGGGTGGAGTGGCCCTGTATGTCAATGAAAATACCAAAGCTACAGAAATTCAGAATACACATAAGGAGCCAGAAGAACTGTGGGTCACCCTGGAAACAGGAAATGGGACAACCATAAGAACTGGGGTTGTCTACATGCCCCCAGACCAGAGGGAGGACATAGACACATTACTGTTAGAAGATATACAAAACATGACAGCTAAAGGGGAGGTTCTGATAATGGGAGACTTCAACATGCCGGATACAGATTGGTCAATACCAGCAGGAACATCTGCCAGAACTAGACACATGGTGGATTCCCTGCAGGGAGACGGCCTCAAACAACTGGTACAACAACCAACAAGAGACAGGGCTATCCTAGATCTAGAACTGAGTAACAGGAAAGGGATCACAGATCTCCAGGTAGAAGGTCACCTGGGGGCAAGTGACCATCACATGGTATGGTTCAATTTGGCCATTACATCTAAATCATCCCATTCCAAGGCAAAAATATGGGACTTCAGAGGAGCTGACTTTGATAAGATGGCCAACAGAGTTAAGCTAGCCCTGGCAAAAAGAAACACAGGGAAGGGGGTACAGGCAAAGTGGGCAAGCATTAAGGATGCAATACTTGAAGCAACATCCCATTGTGCTAGACAGAAAAGGAAGTGTAAAAGAAGAAGGAAACCACTTTGGTTTTCAAATACAGTAGCAGAAAAGGTCAGAGCCAAAAGGCTGGCCTTCAGGAAATATAAGGGAACACAGCGGGATGAAGATAGGAGGCATACCAAACTGCCCTAAGGGAAACAGGGAAGGCAGTAAGGCAGTCAAAGTCCCAAACTGAGGAAACACTAACACGAACAGTAAAAGAAGGTGACAAGACTTTCTATAGATACATTAGTGAAAGGAGAAAGTCCAGAGGGGGTATTGCTAAGCTCAAAGGAGAAAAGGGAGCATGTGAAGAGGAGGACCCTGCAAAAGCATCTATCCTAAATAGATACTTTTGCTCAGTATTTACTGAAGAGAAGGTAGGGCAGGACCCACAACTCAGCACCATGGACACAGGGGGGAGGGAGGTGAGCACTACTCCCTTCACAAAAGAAAGGGTCCTACAAGAGCTCGCTAAGCTCAGAGTGGATAAGGCAATGGGACCTGATGGCATACATCCCAGAGTACTTAAGGAGCTACGGGTGGAACTAGCAGAGCCATTAGCAGAACTGTTTAGTGAGTCTCTGAGCACAGGAGAGGTCCCAGAAGACTGGAGAAGGGCTCACTTGATCCCGCTCCACAAGAGTGGTAGCAGGGAGGAGGCAGGGAACTACAGACCAGTCAGTCTTACCTCAGTAGTGGGCAAGATTATGGAGGAACTCCTTACGGTAAGGATAGTGCAACACCTGGAATCCATAGGGGTACAGGATCCAAGACAGCATGGGTTTACAAAAGGAAGGTCCTGTCAAACTAATCTCATAGATTTCTTTGACTGGGTAACCAGAGTGATGGACCAGTGGGGAGCAGTTGATGTCACCTACCTTGACTTCAGCAAAGCTTTCGACACTGTTCCACATAGGATTGATAAATAAGCTGGGTAGGCTCGGGGTGGGTCAGAAGTTGGTCAACTGGGTGGCAAACTGGTTGATGGGCAGAAAACAGAGAGTGGTGGTAAATGGTATACAGTCACAAGAGATGCAAGTCACAAGTAGGGTACCTCAGGGATCAGTCCTGGGGCCAGTCCTCTTCAATATCTTCATTAGTGACATTGCAGATGGACTAGAGGCTAAGGCTTGTCTGTTTGCAGATGACACCAAGATCTGCAACAGAGTAGATGATCCAAATGGGGTGGGCAGAATGAGAAGAGATCTGGATAAACTAGCAAAATGGTCAGAAGAGTGGCAACTGGGATTTAATGCAAAGAAGTGCAAGACCATGCACACAGGGAAGAGAAACTCTGAAGCCACCTATAGGCTGGGAGGGGAGTTGCTGGCAGTCACAAAGGAAGAAAAAGACTTGGGCATCATCATCACCGATGACCTGAAATCATCCAAGCAGACCTCTAAAGCAGTAGGTAAGGCTAGGGGGATGTTAGGGTGTATTAGTAGGGGTATCACAAGTCGTAAGAGGGAGGTAATAATCCCTCTTTACAAGACACTGATTAGGCCTCATCTGGAGTACTGCGTGCAGTACTGGAGGCCACACCTTCACAAGGACATTAACCAAATTGAGGCAGTCCAGAGAAGGGCAACCAAAATGGTGCAGGGACTGCATCAGAAGACATATGAGGACAGATTAACAGAGCTCAATATGCATACCCTAGAGCAAAGGAGGGAGAGAGGTGATATGATCGAAACATTCAAACACCTTAAGGGCATTAACAAGGTGAAAGAGTCTAACATGTTTAAATATAAGAAAAATAGCAGGACAAGAGGACACAGCTTGAGACTAGAGGGAGGCCAATTAAGGGGGAATGTGAGGAAATTCTTTTTCACAGAAAGGGTGGCAGATGCATGGAACGGCCTACCTCAGGAAGTGGTGGCTATGAATACAGTGCAGGGCTTCAAACAGGCATGGGATAGGCATAAGGGAGCAATACAGATGAGTATGAATAGATAGGCCACTGACAGAGCAAAGGCCGATGGCACATTTATAAGGTAGAAAAAGAAATGGGCAGACTAGATGAGCCTTGCGGTCCTTATCTGCCATCGACTTCTATGCTTCTATGTTTCACCTGTAACAGTAGTTCTAGGAGTGGTATATGGTGTACATCCACACTTCTGGCAGTGTTCCTTTCCCCTTTAAATCTGCCGGAATGTCTTCAAGCTGGCTTCTCCCACCATCCCAGGTGGTAACTCCCCTAGCACCACCACGTGACGTCAGATCTTGCATGCTGGAAGCAAGATCAGTGTGCCACTTGCCAGGGGAGGTCGGGTGTGTCAGTGTGGATGTACACCATATACCACTCCTAGAAAGAACAGTTACATACGAACTTACCATAACAGCAGATCTTCGAGGGGATCTCAGTCATCAGGTACCACCATAGGAACTTCACCATCAGTGAATGGGGAAGCCACACAGAAGATTTTCAGCAGTAAAACTGGGGCCACCCATGCTGTCGACGACCGCTGACGTCACCAACCCTATACAGTCATGGGCGGCCCCTCTCCCTCCTCAGTTCCCCCCGGAGACGAAGGGAGCAAGGCTCACACTCTGGGGAACCGAGGAGAGATAGAGGGACCCACCTCTGAAGAAAAAGATGAAACAACAGACAGCCAGGTCCTGAACCAGAGCCCCATAAAGGGGGTCGGTGGGAGGGAAAGCATACCAGATGACTGAGATCCCCTCAAAGATCTACTGTTATGGTAAGTTCTCACGTAACTGTTCTATCTACTTCAGGGCTATCTCAGTCATCAGGTACCACTGTAGGAACAAGTACCAAGCAGTGACAGGTAGGAATAGGAACCCTGGGAAGCCAGATCCCAATAAACTTAAAACAGGAGACAGGAGGGAACCTACCCAGTCAAGGGGCTTCCTAAAAATAAGACAGAGACCCTTGAAAACTGACCTGTCAGAGGACTCCATAAACTTAAAGCCCCGGCAGAACAGCCCTGCCAAAATCGTCTCTAGCTCTTGAGACAATGTCCAGACTGTAGTGCTTGGTGAAAGTGTGGGCTGTATTCCAGGAGGCAGCAGCACAAATATCAGCTGTTGAGACCCCTTTGAAACAAGCCACAGAGGTAGCCATGCCTCTGGTGGAATGAGCTTTGACAGCACCAAGAAATTCCTTGCCGTGCTTGTTACTGCAGAACACAATGCAATTTGCCAACCATTTGGATAAACATTGCTTAGAAACTGGAGTGCCCTCTCTGCCAGGGGCGAAAGAAAGAGTTCCTATTCCTACCTGTCACTGCCTGGTACTTGTTCCTACGGTGGTACCTGATGACACCTAGGGGTGGTTTGGTTGAACTGTTGACAGAGCTCACAATCCGAGGAGTCGTGATCAGGCCCAAGACAGCAAACACACACCGAGTGTTCGTCGTTGGAAGCAGTCTTCTTTCCACAGCTGCAGCGACGGAAGAGAGATGTAGACGGTTTAACTCGCAACATAAACAATAAAAAGAAAATAAATATCTAAAAGAGATTTAGGAGGGTTGGAAGGAAAAAAGGCCGTAGGCCGAAAAAGGCACAACCACTGTGACAGCTCTTCTGTGGAGACTGTGCTTGCAAGTTGACGGCCAGAATGACCTGAGGAGGGAGCAGGGCCGCTCACGCCTATATAGAGCTGGTGATGTCAACGTCGTGGGTGGCCCCAGCTGTTCTGCTGAAAATCTTCCATGTGGATTCCCCATTCACCGATGGTGAAGTTCCTACGGTGGTACCTGATGACTGAGATACCCCTGAAGAAGACCTACTATTTCAGGTGAGTAACCTGTTTTTCTAGGGATGTGGATATGGTGTACTTATCCACACTTCTGACAGACTCCTAGCAGTTCTCTGGGAGGAAGGGGCAAGGGGCACACCCCTATTTAGGAAACAGAGATTGGAGAACTGAGGCCCCAAAACCAGCATCTCGGCATGACTCAAGGTCGATGTGGTAGTGGGAAATTAAGGTGTGCTGACTTCCAGGTACCAGCCCTACAGATTTCCTGGATGGGGACGTCCTTGGAAGCAGTCACCAAGGCAGCAGTATGTTGGGTGGAATGAGCCTTTAGCCCTACAGGGGGCTCCCTCGTAGCAGATGTCTATGTAGGAAACAATCCACCTGCCAATCGTCCGCTTAGCTGCCGGTCTGCCAGGTGCGGTTTCAGTGTAGGTGAAAAACAGCTGGCGAACCTCTCCATGAACTCCAGCCATGCGCTCCTTATAGTAGGCTAGTGCGCACCGCAGGTTCAACGTATGGAGCCTGTGCTCAGCCTCCAAGGTGTGGTTGGTGAAGTACACTGGGAGATTGATCAGCTGGTTAAGGTGAAAATTAGGCACACCCCGGGGGGCACAACCTTCTGGAGGGGCCTTGTCCCTGTGGAAGACCAGGTAAGAAGACTCCACCAAAACCGCCTGGAGCGCACTAATCCTTCTGGCTGACATGATAGCCACCAAGAATGTGGTCTTCCACAGCAGGTGAGACATTTCGCACCTGTGCATCAGTTCAAATGGCTTGCCCATGAGCTTTGCCAACACCAGCAACAAGTCCCAAGGTGGTGGTGGTTCATGCACCGGGGGAGGGAGGGATATGGTCAAGGCCTTTACAAAAGTGCCAGACCACCTTCTCCTGTGCCACTGACTGCTTACTGACCCACACCCGGTAAGCAGAGATGGCAGCCAGGTGCAACTTGAGAGTTGTCCACTGAAGGCCCAACAAAGAGGGACCAAAGGTAGTTGAGAATGCTAGCCACTGGACAAGATAAGGGGTCCAGCCCCTTGCCCTGGCATCAAATTGAGAACCTCTTCCATAAAAGGCATAGCATTTTCTGGTCGACTCCTCCCGAGAAGCCTCGACCATGGTGAGGACATCTTTGGAAAGACCTAAAGCCTGAAACTCTAGCTGCCCAGAAACCAGGCTGTCAGGTGCAGGGATTGTGTGGAGGGGGTTATGGGATAACAGATGGACCAGACACAGAACTTCAGGTTCAACACACAATCTTTGTGTGATGTTTATTTAAAACATGGATAATAAACTTAAGCAATGGCATATCCCTTCCTCAACACATCAGTTTGCAACAATAGACTATGCATGTTCTTTTTCTGCAGTTAGTCAGCACCTACTGACCCACTGATCTATCTCTTTAGTGACAATTATTTCATTCCCTATGTTGGTCTAGTGTGTTTGGGTGATGGGGATCTCAAAAAAAAGAAAAACCCCAAAACAAGCTACTGTAAAGACAAAGAACCTACGTGCAGAAGCACTGACGCAACGGTTACCCCAAAGGGCACTGGAAATAAAGCCAAGTTTCAAAGAAACACAACATCACACATACCCCCATAATGCAAAGCATCATGGGATGTATATGCAAATCACCATGAAATGTTAGGCTGGTTCAGCTTAAAGCAGGAATGCATGGTGCCAAAGGGCCTCTCAAACAATCTTCAATTTACAGGCATTTTAACACTATGGGGGTTTTCTGATATCTCTACCCCGGTAACCTAATTTTTATAATACAGTCCCCTAGTAACTTTTTACCTTTATCAAAAACACCTAGTGCCATGGTATTTTCAACATTTACAGGTTTCATACACATAAAGCATATACAAGGTATTTTGCGACATAGTGCTATTGCATACTTAGGTCACCAACAAGGAACACGACCTATTGTTTTAAATCAGTTCGGAGGTCACCACAATAACTTCCTTGTTTGAGGACCTGAGAGGGAAAAGGAAAATTAAAGAGGACACTATAGCATAGTCAAGAAAGGGGAGCAGGGTCCCCATAGGTGGCCAACCTTATGGAGTAGAAACTGGAAAGGACAGATTAGGCTAAGAAACAGAAGAACTGTTGCAACAGATTTAAGAAAAGGTAGGTCCTCAAGAGTGGCAGGATCTCCCTGTCACAGATTGAAGATCCGGATGGAGAACCTTCCCCTGATTGCAAGAGTGCAGCAGGTCCAGGCCTAAAGGGAGACGCCTCAGGAGTCTGCTGCTAAGGCTGAGGAGATCAGGGTACCAGAACTGGAAAGGCCAGTCCGGAGCCACCAGGATCATCCGTGCCTTGTCCCTCCTCGCTTTGAGTAACCCTTGTGGATCAAGGGAAATGGAGGGAAGGCATAGAGAAGGCCCAGGGTCCAGGGTCTCTAGAAGGCATCCCCCTGCAACATTCCCTGCTCAGGGGGGTGGGCACAGTACAGCTTCAGCTTTGCGTTCTCCCGGGAGGCAAACAGATCCATCAGTGGGGTGCCGCACAGGGAGTACAAACTGTACTACCTCTGTATGGAGAACCACTAATGAGATGCCTCACCCACACAGCTGAGTGCATCCTCCAGCTGGTTGGAGACATCGGTCACATGGATGGCCAGGAGATCGGCCTCCAGGCTGCACGCGAGGGTCCAAACACAGAGAGCTTCCCTGCACAGAGGAAGGGAGTGCGTCTCACCCTGCTTGTTGAGGCAGTACACGGTTGTCGTGTTGTCCATCTGGACCTGAACGACCTGACCCAAGATATGTGGAGCAAAAGCAGTCAGTGCCAGCCGAACTGCCTGGAGCTCCAGCAGGTTGATGCGGCACCAGGACTCCTCAGGGGTCCAGAGCCCATGAACTCTGTATTCCCCCAAGTGGGCACCCCAGCCAATGAGGGAGGCATCAGTTGTCATGATGACCATCGCCTCTAAGCGGACAAACGGGATATCTTCCTGCAGATGTTTTAGGACTGACCACCACTGAAGGATGTCCCACATCAGCTGGGTCACAGTGACCTGCTGGTCGAAGTGGCCCTTGCGCTGAGATCATTAGCAGGCCAGCTCCCACTGCAGAGAGCGCATTCACCACCAGGCCCAACAGACCACACTGGTGCATGCCACTATGTATCCCAGGAGGCGCAGGAAGTCAAGAGCAGGGCGCAACTGCCCAACCCGAAATGATCGGGAAATGGAGGAGAGAGCCTCTGCCAAGCCCACTTGAAGCAGAGACCTGGCTCCGCAAGAGTCGAGCTCCGACCCAATTAAATGAATCACCTGCAAGGGTACGAGTTCAGACTTGTCCTCGCTGACCAGGAGGCCAGGAAAGATGAAGGTCCGAAGGGCAAGATCCCTGGACCTCTCTACCTCCTCCCTAGAGGGACCCATGATTAGCCAGTTGTCCAGCTAGGGGTATACTCGGACTCCCCGGCACCTCAGGTAAGCTGCCACCACTGCTATGCATTTGGTGAAGACCCTGGGGGATGAGGACAGTCCAAATGGCATGACCTGGAACACAGAGGAACCCCTCTGCACGAAATTGGGGGAACCAGTAGTGGGACGGACAGATTGGGATGTGGAAGAACACGTCCTGAAGTTCCAGACAGCAAAACCACATGTTCTCTTCAAGAGATGGTATGATCTGAGACAGCCCCCCATCCGTTTTGGCACCAGAAAGTACCTGGAGACAAACCCTGGTTGTACTGGAGGGTCTCAGACAGGAGACATGACTACCTTTCGAAGAAGCTGGGCTATGTGGCCCCGAACGGATGACAGGATGTCAATGGACACTGTCCTCCCGTGGGCATGGGCTCTGCAAGGCGGGTAAGTCTTGAACTCTAGAGGCAGACACTGAACAACCACCTCAAGGACCCACCTGTCCGTGGTGACAGTGGATCAGGTGGAAAGGAAGTGATGGAGTCGGCCCCTCACGGGAGTACCCAGGGGAGACAGGACAGGTCTGGGGGAGGCACTCCCCATCCCATCACTGGGCTGGCTTGAAGGCGGAGGAAGGACTGGGTGAGGAGCCGCTGGGACTCAAAACTCCTGGCTTCCGGACAACCGTGGCCACTGACTTTGGCCAGGGACACCAAGCCTGAGGCTGGGCTGGTTTGGCTGCAGTGGCATAGAGGGGCCAAAAGGGCTTCTTCTTCTGCTGTTTAGAGCCCTTGGGATACCTCTGGGTGGATGTCACCGAGTCCAAGGTGGCACTGGACTTTTCAATGGGAGTGAGGTGTCTCTTGACCCCGGGCCTGAACAAGTTGGTGCCCAAGAAGGGGACATCTGCCAGCTTGTGCTGGGTATCTGCCATAAAGGTCGAGATCCTCAGCCAAGCCCTGCGGCGCATGGCAACCGCAAACAACCGCAGACAACACAGAACAAACACAAGAGTCGCCAATGTCCATGGCTGTCTGGAGCTGCTGCTTAACCACCGCTGGGCCTTGATCCCAGACCTGTTTGACCATGGTCTGTAAGTCCGCCGTGAGATGAGGAAGCATCTCATGGAGCATGCCCAGAAGGGCATGGGCGAAGAGGCCCATTAAGAGGACCAAACTCGCTTGCTGAAGGCTGAAAGAGGAGGCAGCATAGACCTTTTTGGCCATGTGGTCCAATTTCTTAGACTCCTTGTCAGGAGGCTTATCGATGTCTCCCATGTTGACTGTGAGCCAAAACACAGAGTCAGCCACCAGACCATCAGATGAGGGATGCTCTGTGAATTCCAAAAGGAAACTGGTAGGGACTGCATACTTGCAGGCCATCTGGGTTGATGACGCAGGACAAGAGGCCGAACGCTGTCACAGCTCCAGTGCAGGGCCAAGAATGGCCTCGGCGACCGGGAAGGCTTCCCTAGGGTAGCTGCCCTGGTCGAGGATCTCGGTGAGCGGGTACCGAGTCCTTTTCCGGACAGGCTCCATCGGAAAACCAGTGGACTCAGAGATCAAGCAGAGAAGACCCATGAAGGAAGCGGGGCCTTGCTCCATTGACTAATCCTCAGCCGACTCCACATCCACCAGATGAGAGTGCAAGGAGAAGCCCTCAGACTCAGAGGATTCGTTAAATGAAGGTTGACCACCAGAGTCTCCACTGACCCTATGGAGTTGATCGGGAGTAATGCTGACCGACAGCCGATAATAAAGTCCCGATGCCAGGCAGGCCTCCTTAGATGGAGGGCCAGACTTCAGCTGTTTTGGTGGCAGCTAAACCAAAATCATCAGAAAGGCCGGGGGAGGACGAGCCGGTTCCTGTCAAATCAGTTCCTGCAGAGGCAGGAAGGCTGCAGCCTCTGCGGCGAAAACCATGAAATGGCCGGGGTCAAGGCCAGAATGGGCTTCACCCTGGTGAACATAAGCTGATGCCACATCAGATCTTCGTAGCACCGATGCAACTTGCGTTGGAGTCTCTCCTCACCTGAGGAGGATGAAGAAGAAGAGGAACAGTGGCAATGCTGCTTGCCTGAAAGCCAGGAGCGCGAGCATCTATGCTGACGCAGGCTGCTGAACTCGGAGCTACAGGACCATGACCTCGACCGGCGGGGAAGACGATGGCAGGTCTTAGAGGGGGCAGTGAGAATCGAGCATCCTCCTGGTCCAGAAGATCCTGTGTGAAAGGTGGCAGATCAGTGGACTTGTCCATCCCTCCTTGAGAGGTGAGAGGCAGGACCGGAGTCCTAGATAAGGAGGTACTGGCCTCATCCTGCAACAACGGATTGACCAGCTTGAGAAAAATCTCAGCAGGAAGATCGACCTGTGTCTTGACCAACTTGCCCTAAGGGGAGACCATGGAGCTGGTGGCCTGGACCAAAGGATCGACCGAAGTTGGAACCTCCAAGGAAGCGCAGGAATCTGAGGCCCTAGGGTGCTCACGATCCCATGATTGATGCAGAGACCTTTTCTTGGTCTCTTTATTTGATTTCAACTTAGTACCAGAGGAGGGACCCTGCCCATGGGTGGGAAGGGCCTGGCACAAATCCTTTAACGCCCCCATGAAGGAAACACCCATGAAGAACAGCAAAAAGGTATTAACCGAGGAAGACTGTGCTGCAGCCTAGGCTACAGCTTCTTCAAATGCCACAAGTTGCTTGGTGGACCCCGCAGCCACAGAGACCACTTGACAGGTGTCCTTGGACTTACCGGAAGGATCCCGGTCATGCGGATGTCCCAAAAGAAGACGAGCATGCAGGTGTTCTAAAGTGGACGGATGCAGGTTGTGGCACAGGCCGCAAGCCTTGGGATCATGCTCGTGGCCCAGGCAGTAAACGCATATGGTGTGCGGATACATCTGTGACATTTTCTGCCCGCAGGTGCACTGCTTAAATCCTGGCGCTGACTTTGCGTGGTCCATAACGGATGATGAGGAGTCGCTTGAAGACAGATTTTTTCATAAACCAGAAGATTTTAATAAGCAAAGGGCCTACTCAGCGCAACAGCGATAAGGAGAGACCCTTCTTCCAGTGGAAAAGAAGATCTGGCGTCACGGGGCGATGCTAGGAGAGTTACTACCCTGGTGGGTGGGAGGAGCCAGTCTGAAGACGTTCTGGAAGATTTAAAGGGGAAAGGAAGACTGCCAGAAGTATGGATAAATACACCATATCCACGTCCCTAGAAAGTTTCTTTTTGAGACTGTCAGCCCATGACAAAATTCTGTTTGTTTGTTTGTGTTTAAACTCCCATCCCCACCAAAAACTACAGACAGACAAGCAAGAAATTATTTGTATTTAATTGTGTCAGGTTTTAAATGACTAACTAGTAGTGCAACTCACTGCATTTCTGAGCATGGTTTTAAAGGCTTTAAAAGCCCGTGGAATTACATGAATGTCTGACAATTTAAAGAGCTGCTGACACAGTTGAGAGTTGAGACAACTCTGGAAAAATGTAACATTCAGGCATAAATGTAGCTTATAGTTTGTGTTTTATTCTGTAATTATCACCCTTACTTCCTTATTAGTAAGGGTATTTGCACAAGTAGAGCCCTTTTAGCTCTGGCTGCCTGTCTTCACTGGACATCCTAATTCTGTTCATGACATCAAAATATGTTGCTGTGGAGATGATTATGATGGGGATTGTGATGTCATGTGTAGAGAAGCAGCCAGAGTAGATACAGTCTAGGGCACAGGGATCTTGTTTTCATGCAACTTTTTTCAGTAATAAAGAAAATGGGGAATTATTTACTGAAAATACATGAAGTAATAAAAAAAATGGGATGGAGTTGAATATAAATCTTACTTTTTTCAAAGTTTTCCTCATGCTGTCAGGGGCTCTTTAAAAAAACATTCTTACCGGTAGCGCCATATGGCGTTGGGACCACCTATTGCTTAATCCGACCCGAAATGGCCACACAGGATAGAATGAGTTAAGGCCTAAGCCAAATAATTGAGCAGAATGGAACTGGACTACAAATATGCTCGAGTGTAGAACTGTTAAAGGTACTTAAAGCAGCAGTACCTGTTACTGTATGGTGAAAAATGTAAGATACACCTTTTAGTGGCAATAAATGCTATTCTATCTTCCACTAATTCGGTTGTTTTGTTCTCACTGTGTCACAAATGGATTTAAAGCATACAGTTATTAGTACAAATAATATATGTACCAATAACGTGCTAAGAAGTAGAAAGTTTTACACACGATTATTAGTACAAATATAGTTGTACTAATAACCGACCTATGTTTCCATATTCAAATCTTGAAAGTACAAATCTGTACTCTCAAGCGATTTGAATATGGAGACATATGGCATTTGAGTTGGGTCAGTGACAGATACTTTTCCAGTATAAAATGTCAGTTTTTAAAAGTAGAAATAAAATCAGAAAACAGTCAGGACCCCCAAAAGAATGTCCTCAGAACCCCCTACATTGGTTAAGGATTTTGACCTGCAAAACCCCTATCCTTTCAATTTCTTCTAGGGAAATACTGGGGGCTATATCACAAGAGGGGCAATAGTAGCCGGCCACAGTTGTGGGGAGCCTAGCAAGGTAAAATTCACAGTTTGGAGCCTTAGAGCCTGTGTAGGCATCCATGCCCTCAGTGAAAAGGTCTGTTGTCTGAAGAACTCCGCTGTGACATCGAGAGAGAGAGAGCACATGTGTGGGAGAGAAAGAGACAGCGTCTCCTACTGGAAAACAGTGATTTCATTAAACCACTTGGTGCTGTCCCAGAGAAAAATGGGGGTGGGGTGGCTTCATGGCCTAGAGGACCTGCGTCCTGTCTCTGAGGAATGACAGAGTCTGGCCAAACCTGAGGAGAAGGAGCCTGATAAGCAATGGGCTTCTTTTGTCTTACAGGAGGATGCTTTCTCATAAGATGGGTAGTAGGAGCCATGCATGGAGGACCAGAGCCCAGCTTCACATCTTTTACGGTTTGTAGCCAAATATCTTGCCTCCGTGCTGCTGCCAGAAGATGCTTTGTGTATTGGATGACAATGCCTGAGATCTGGCTCAGAAGCCTATCTCAGCTTTGCTGTCCCTGAGACAAAGCAGAAGAGCTTTGGGCCTTGCTGTTGTTAACGGATAAAGCCTTGTCTTAGTGAGGACATTAGGAGTCCACCACAGGGGAACAGAGCCTAGTCTTGCATTTCTTTCTCCACTTATGGCCTTAAAAAGATATATGGGACTGGGCTCCCAGGAACTTCTTAATGCTGCTGCCTCTTGGACTTGACTCTGCCAGAGGAAGAAGCCTTGTTGCAGGGTGGACAACAGGAGCCAGCCATGGTGGACCAGCGCTTGTCTGGCACAGGATAGAAAACAGGAGCATTTTTTGCACTTAGGGGGCCTTAGAACTGGCTTCCCATAGCACGGCACTTCCATAGTCCATGATGAGGGTCTGTAAAATAATTAGGAGGTATGCGCTTATGCAAACACACAGTTATTCCAGATAAGTACAGATATACTATGTCAAATTCAAGAATTTAGTGCCTCTACAGGCAGTTGGCAGCAGTAACTAAGGATGCCATGGTGGAGTTTCAATTAGTGAAAATATGGCCAGCATTTGTCCAAACATGGTACTGTGTGATGTCCAGAGGTGGTTTTGCCATAAAATCTCCGTATCTGTGCCTTTAAGACTTGTAGGACTAATTTCACGCTCAAAAGCTTTTTCAAGCCAATCACTGTGATCCAGTGCACCTGCACGCACTGTACAAAGATGGCCAACACTTGGTAAAGTGCAATTTTTGCCATCCAAGATGTTGCCAGCTGCCGGCACAGTGGCACTGAGGGTTGAGGCGCTGGATGCCACACCTCACGCCATGCTGGCAACCCGGGTTTGGGAACAAGCCCAGGCGCTGGGAGTCGGAAGGGAAGGGAGAGGACTGAGCATCCGGTGGACTGCTCTCCTCTCCCTGGGAGGGATCTGGGCTTCTATGGCGCAGTAGAGAACCCTGGTGGAGATCGGGTACTACTGCCGCGAGAGAAAAAACTGAGGAGGAGCACAGCGGACGCCTTGGCAGCTGTGCTGATGTCCATGCCGACTGAGGCTCTTGGGAAAAATCATAAGAAAAATCCCGACTCAGGGATAGGCGAGGCTCTGGCTCTCGTGCATTCCACCATCGGCTCTCTCAGGGTCCTGTCTAACTCCATTAAACTATAGATAGAGTGCCAGGGCATAAGGCGGTCCCACCTCGGGGGGCTCAGAGCCGGGGGATTCGACGGGCTGGGTCAGCCTGGTAAGAGGAGCGCTTCATATAGGGAGGTAAAGTCGTGAGATCGGGAGTCGCTGGAGAGTTTCTCAAGTCCGGCAAATAAACAGAGTCTTCAAAAAAAAAAAAAAAAAAAAAGATGTTGCCAGCATGGACAGAGGCACAGGAACTTTTGAATGTGCACAGAACTTGTTCTGGTCCCACAAACACCTCTCAACCCCTTAAACCTCAAATCCTTTCTTAGATTGGTGGGGGATGGGTGTAAGTTGGCCCTGTCAGGCACCAGATAGGGAGTGTGAACAATCAAAGCCTTACAAAGCACTGCAGCCCAGAGTTCCCACCCTGCAAGCTGACCCCTCTGCAGATGCGACTGAAGTGCTGGAAACAATCTTTCTGTTCTTCTGCTGTTGTGCAGAAAGTCCAGTTCAGAGCAGCACTTGTGAAGGAGGAGTGCAGAAATTACTAAAATAACAACTGGAGGAGGAAAAATAATCCCCTGCAGAGCAGGGAGCGGTCTACCACCAAGGACAGGATAACATGACTGAGGCAGTCTAGAAAGGGTGTGTCCTAAGACTTCTCTCAGGTTTCATCCTTTTCCAGCTATCAGAGGAAGATAGCCCTTTATCAACTGCTGACGTCTACAGCAGCCTACATTCAAATTACTTTAATACGTAATTCTTCCACAGGCTTGTACATTGTCTGGCTCGCTTTTCAACGGTATACCTTCAGGGTTTGCATAAAAGATTGTATACGTATAAGATATTCCGTAATACGTTCTTTGCGTGGTGCGAGGAAAGAGCTGTTTTTACCATGAACCCCCAGTTTCTAAACTGCGTCTTCAGCAGGATCCAGAGTATGCGTATGAAGTGAGGTGGCTGCAGAAACAAATCATTATGTTTCTGAAGAACAAAGGCAAAGTAAAAACGTTGGTGGAGAAACCCCCTGCATTCTGAAATCATAATATCTCACATGACAAAATATTAAATATAATAATGTTTCCACCTCAAGGACCCAGGTCATGACCCACGAGAGAAAACAACACTGCAGATCTGGACAATCCCGTGCGGAAGGATGAGCAATCGGCAATAAATGTTTGTGGTGAATCAGCCACCGTGCAGTACTGCTATTTTATTATTCAAGACAATTCTATGTGGAGATCAAAAGAAGTCCCAACATTACCTGCTGTGAGTCACTTGACTTGAAAGCATCCTTCAGAATCTCTACAGCTCTTGAAGGATCGACATACTTCCTCTTAGAACCAACCAGCAGCGCAAAGAGGTACCTCAGTTCTAGCATGAAGGGTAAATTCCTCCGTTCCTATAGCAAAGCAAATCAACAATATCAACTGCCATTTCCAAAGAGAGGAACAAACAAGATATGAAAATTACGTACCTACCGTAATTCTTGATCTTTCTGTGTATCTTCACCATTCATCACTGGTGGGTTCCATCCAGAGAAACAGGACCTCACAGGAGCATTTTCTTTTTTTTTCGTGCGAGCAGCCAGCATCCGTCGGGTTGGTGCCACCCTTGAGGTCGATGTACTACGCGGTGCTCGAGGAATGGCCAGTAAACAGTGTCGACTCCTCCCTCACCTCAGTACTGCAAGACCAGAGAGTGATATGAAAGAAGGGGATAGGGAAAAGAAGAGGGAGAGCAAGAAAGCCAAGGGATAGCCAAAAGGAAAGGATATAAACTGAAAGGGGTAAAGGCCGAAGGAAGAGGGCAGGACAACATTAGGGATGTGGAACGTAGGGCTCCATCCTCTGGGCATATGAGAATAGACAGAAAGGATAGGGATGAAAGAAAGAGAAAAAGAAGAAGAAGAAGGAAAAAAGCGGACAAGGGAGAAGACCCCCCCACCAACTGACTCTTCACCGGAGGACAGAGGCCAAGGGAAAGGAACACCCAGAGGGCTCCCTTCAAGAGAATACACTCTCTGGCAATCAAAAAAACCACCTTCAGAAAGAGTATATTACCTCCAGGGAAGGAGGTAGAGTTGAGACAAGCAGAAGGTTGCTAGCCCGGGCCTCCTTCTCTAAATTAAGACCAAGGAGTCGAGGGGTCTCCTTCCCCTATTCTCAAATACAATGGCAGGAGTACTCCCATAGGAGTTCAACCTATCTCCTTGTGGGGAAGGTCCAAAAGGACTACCCCATCCTTTAACTGGGAAGGAGGAGGGAGAAGAAAGAGGTAAATTATTGAATTCAGCCACCACTGAAGAGTGGTAAGGAAAGGAGGGGAGTCACCACAGCACTCCAACCCCGTATCCTGGGTGAAGATCTCCCCACCCCCAAACAAAGGGCAGGGGGACTCCTGACCTTAGCAGATCTATGGCTCCTAGGGGAGATCCCCAACCAGGTCGCAAGAACAGAGCTCCAGGAAGACCACTATAAAAGGCAGTTCCACACAGGCTGGGATATTTCCTAGAGGATCAGGAGTACCAGAGGTACCGGGTGGAGATTCACCACACCCTAAGGGGAAAAGGCACAGCCCAGAGTCTGAGGCCCAAGAGGGGACGGTGGGGGAGAAGCAGTGATAAATGGTGAAGATACAAAGAAAGATCCAGAATTACTTTAGGTACGTAATTTTCATATCTTATCTGTGTCAGTCTTCACCATTCATCACTGGTGGGTGATTACCAAGCCGCCCGAAGGGGACCTGGTACCTCCCTGAGGGAGAGACATCCCTCAGCCTCCAGTGGAGGAAAAACAAAGGAGGAGGAGGAGGAGGAGACCTACACAAGCCTAGTTAGGCCTGGAATTGGTCAGGGTGAGGCAGGGTCTCCCTCTGCTGGGAGATGGAAGTCACCCCTGAAGTTCCAGCCCATTCTGCTGGGGGAGGTGGATCCCCAGAAAGAGGAGGCGACTATCCTATGCTGGGCCACGGGTCATAACTCAGAAGGGGGCGGCCATGCCGGGCCCGCCCCACAGATCGCTGTCCTCGCGAGCCTGACACCACCTCACTGGCGTCATACGATGCCCTTGCTTGCTGCCTCACAAGCTCCAGGCCACGTGTAGGGAAGGCAATGGCTTGCCTGGTTGCCTCCGTATAACAGGCATAGATGCCAGGACTTGTCCCAGCATGGACCACAAGAAAAAATTACTCACCTTAGTAATGTTGTTTCTTCTAATGGAGTCTTGCTGTATTCTGACATATGCAGTGATGTCCAACCTTTGAACTGCCCCGGAGATGAAAGAGTTAACTTTCCATGCCAGGCATGGAACGCTGAGCTCGAGCTCGGTTGAGACTCTGTCTGTTGCTGTTTGAACTCAAACCGTCAGATCTTTACGAGCTATACTCACTGGGTGTCCTGTGTGGAAACTGTAAACTTACACTAGCCAACTGGCTACTAAATATAATAAAAATATTTTTGTCCCAAAGCAAAGACTCAAGTCAGAAACCCAAAAATAAAACAAAACACAACACCCACACACCCAAACTAAAGGGGTGAGAAAAGTGGGTGGGGCACCTCCCGAGTGCCAACACTGCTGCTGCCCACCCACATCCCAAAAACCCAGGTTCTGAGAGGGGAGGCAGAGGGAGGTCAGAATACAGCAAGATTCCATTAGAAGAAACAACATTACTAAGGTGAGTAATTTTTTCTTCAAACAACATGAAGTCTTGCTGTATTCTGACATATGCAGACTACAGCAGTACCTCCATGGAGAAGGGACAGAACCTACTTCGAAATAGACTCTGAAGTACTGTTGTGTTAAACCGAGCATCACTCCTAGGCTGGATATCCAGAGAGTAATGCTTGGTAAAAGTATGTACTGTTTTCCAGGTGGCTGCTTGACAAATCTCTAAGATAGGAATATCCCTGGCAGCAGCCAGGGAAGCAGCTGTACCTCTGGTAGAGTGAGCCTCAGGCCTGAGGGTGGGATCCTACCTAATTTTCATAGCAAAATTGAATGCAAGAGACAATCCACCTGGCAATAGATCTTTTAGTGGCAGGTTTTCCTTACCAACCTCACCATAAGTGAGGAACAGTTGGAGGAGTCAAACCAGGACCCTTGGTGCGCCTATGTAGTAGCTAAGGGCCCTTTCACATCCAACTGTGCAGCCTCCTCTCCCAGAGGAGGAATGGTCAGTGAAGAAAACAGGAAGAGACACAGACTGGTTAAGGTGGAAATCTAAAACCACCTTAGGCAAAAACTTCCTATTAGTCCTGAGGACCACCTTATCTCTATGGAAAGAGATAAAATCAGGCTCCACTGACAGGGCCTGTAACTCTCTTGTGCGTCTGGCAGAAGTGATGGCCACCAAGAAAACAGTTTTCCAAGTCAAGTACTTAAGCTCTGCTGAGGACAAAGGCTCAAAAGGGGGTTGCATAAGCTGAGCAATGCAAACATTAAGGTCCCAAGCAGGGGCAGGGTCCCTGAAGGGAGGATTGGCATGCAGCAATCCCTTGAAAAATTTACAAAATACAGGATGAGCTGAAAGGGAAGAATGCTTGCCTGCTGAAAGGAAGGCAGAGACAGCTGCCAGATGCACTCTTAGTGTAGCTGGTCTGAGTCCCAAGCTATTGAGATGAACCATATAGTCGAGGACTGTGGGCAGGCCAGCAGACTCTGGAGAAATATGCTTCCATATTTATAAATATGCTTCCAAAGCACCATATAGTAAATCTTTTCCACTTGGAATTGTAGGTGTTTCTGGTGGAAGGCTTTCAAGAAGCCTTTAAGATATCCAGAACGCCTTGAGAGAGATGCAAATCAGCAAACTCTAACTCTTTAAGAGCCAGGCCTTGAGATTGAGAGATTTGAGATTTGGATACCAAACCTTCCCCTGAGCACATGTTAACAGGTTGTAATTCCTGGGAAGAGACAGGGGAAGGTGGACTGCTAAGGACAACAAGAGAGGTACCAGGGCTGTCTGGCCCAGTCTGGAGCAATCAGAATCACCTTGCAGGGTTGAGACCTGATTTTGACTAGCACCTTGAACAGGAGAGGAAAGGGGGGAAAAGCATTCAGGAACTTCCCTTCCCAATTGAGAACTAGGGCATCCAGTGGGACTGAGCCCAACACTGGGGGCCTGCAGCAAAAGAGAGGAAGTTGGTGATTGTCTGGGGCTGCAAAAAGATCTATCTGTGGGGTGCCCCATCTGGAGAAGATCACCTTCAAAATCAGGGGATCCAGGGACCATTCGTGATGGCCCAGAGATATCCTGCTGAGAGCATCTGCCAGGACATTGTCCTTCCCTGGGAGGTGCACTGCTGTAAGAGAGGCGTTCAGGGAACAGGCCAGAGACCACAACTTCATTGCCTCTGTGCACAAGGCCGTAGACCGAGTGCCCCCTTGCTTGTTGATATACCACATTGTGGTGGTATTGTCTGTCCTGATTTGAACTACTTAGTTATGAACAGACTTGGAAAAAGCTTGAAGTGCTAGAAACACTGCTCTGAGTTCTAATAGATTGATGTGAAGCAGAGATTCCTGAGGTGACCACAACCCTTGGGTGGTCAGGTCCCCCAAATGGGCTCCCCATCCCAAGAGGGAGGCATCTGTAGTAAGGATTAGAGAATGAGACTGAGTGACAAAGGGAACTCCCTGTCTTAGATTGTCCTGATCCTGCCACCACTGCAACGCCTCGATCAGGGTTCGAGTCACTGGGATTAGTTTGGTCAGAGGATCCTTTTTCTGAGACCAGAAGGCTCTCAAGTGGAACTGAATGTCCCTCATCTGAAATCTTGCTCCCTGAACCACTGCTGTAGAGGCAGCCATGTGTCCCAGGAGCTGCAGAAAATGCCTTGCTGGTCGAGACACCTGGAGGGTGAATGAAGAGGCCAGTGAGACAAGGGTCCTTGCCCTGTCCAGGGGAAGGAAGGCTCTTGCCTTTACTGTATCCAGCTCTGCCCCTATGAAGGTGAGGAGCTGCACAGGCTCTAGAACTGACTTTGAAAGATTCAGAAGGAAACCTAGAGAAGTGAGCAGTTGCTGAGTTATCTGTAGGTGTGACTTGATTTGGTCTGGAGACTGGCCTACTATGAGCCAGTCGTCCAGGTATGGAAAGATGGAGATCTTTTTTCTCCTTAGGAGAGCAACCACTACTGCCAGGCATTTTGTGAACACCCTTGGAGCTGAAGTTAGGCCGAAGGGCATTGCTCTGAACTGATAATGGCCTGAGGGCAGCTTGAACCTGAGGTAATTTCGGTGGGAGCTTCTGATGACAATATGGAAATAGGCATCCTTGAGGTCCAGGGAAACTAGCCAGCCCCCTGGCCTTAGAGAGGGTAGAATTATTCCCAGAGTCACCATTTTGAACTTTGGCTTTAAAAGGTGCTTGTTTAAATATCTGAGATCCAGGATGGGCCGCCATTCTCCTGTCTTTTTGGGGGTTAGGAAGTACCTGGAGTACAATCCTTTTCCCTTGTGTAGGGTGGAACCCTCTCTATGGCTCTCAGAGCCAAGAGGGAAGAGACCTCTGCCTCTAGGGCAAGTGCCTCTGAAGGACCTGCAGGTGGAAAGGATCTGGTTCTCATCTTGGGAAATTTTTTGAAGCTGAGAACCAGTCCCTGGCTTACTACTTCCAGGATCCATTTGTCTGATGTTAAAGACATCCAGTCCTGGACAAAGTAAGCCAGCCTGCCCCCTACAGGTGGTGGAGAATCGGCCCTGGCAAACCCATCAGGGTGCCTGTTTGGCAGGGGCTTTAGGCTGAGGGGCGGAAGCAGGCCTGCTTGTACCCTGTCTGCCTCTCCCTCTGAAGAACCCCTTCTGAGCATAAGCAGAAGAGGAGGCCTGGCTTGGTAGAAAGGTTCATGAAAAGGCCTGCCCTGCCCCTGGAATGTTGCCTCTGGGGAGTGGCTTGCCTTTCCTTGGCCTGAGCACTCCTATAGGTGGTCCTGTATTCATCCATTTTCTTCATGTAGTTCTCTGTTTGCTCCCCAAACAGAGAATTACCCACAACAGAAAAATCCATGGCCTTAGTCTGGGTATCCTGAGACAGGCTAGTACATCTGAGCCAAGCCAACCTACGAAGGGCCACAGATATAGCCATGACTCTAGATGAAACATCATTGGAGTCCACTGCAGCATGGAACTGCACCTTGGATGCCTCAATACCATCCGCAGCCACCTGCTCCAGCTCCTTGGCAAGCTGACCAGGGACCTGTTTAGCCAGAGCCATTACAGTGTCCCATCTAGATTTCTGATATCTAGCTATATAGGCCATATAATTAGCCTGCCTGAGTCCCAAGGATGCTGCCATGTACTGTTTCTTTGCCATGGCACCAATCCTCCTGGAGTCCTTATCTGGGGGTGTGTGAAGCCAAGGGTATATTTGCCTTATCACAGGCAGCAGCTTGCACTACCCCAACATGGCTGCATTGCTGGGTAAGGAACTCCGTATCTGAGCCTGAGAGAGTATACCTCTTGCCCATTCTCTTGTCCACAGGAGGTATAGAATTAGGAGTCTTTAAAATTTTTATTGTCTGTTTCCCAAAGGACTTATGAAGGGGAATAGACAGCCTCCTGGACTCTGGAATATCCATCATCTCAACATAGTCAGGCTCCTCCTGATCATCTACAGCTTCTTCCATAGGAAGCTGAAGAGTTTCAGCCACTTTTTTGTAGAACATAAAATGGGAAGAGGACTCAGAAAGCCTAGGAGGAGAAACCCCTGAAGGTCTGTCTGGGGAGATGTCCGGGTCAATGGGCACATCCAGACTTTCGTAATCACCATCACTATCCTCATACTCTCCTTCCTCCTCCTCCTCCGTTCATAAAAATCTTCTAAATTATAATCTGGAACCGGGGGAACCGACCGAACCGAGCCCCTACCCGATGGTGCCGGTTCGGTCGGAACTGAAGTTAGCGACTGAACAATCCTTATCGCTTTGGCTATTTCATCAGTGGTCGGAGAAAGAAGTTGTGGATCCGCACCGGCTGATTTATCCCTTCTTTTTCTTTTAACCGGAACCGACTCCTCAGAGTCGGTTCTCCTTTTCCCGAAGAAGTTTCGCCCTGGTCAGAGGGCACTCCTTCTGTTCAGTTGGAACCGAACCAGGCTGGCCATCCGGTCAGCGGACTTTTAGCCTCCTTTCCCTGAGCCTGCCAACTCTCTTTCCAGGGTACCTGCAGGAAATTCTTGCAAATCTGGCAGTCTGAATCGAGGTGGTCAAACCCCAGACAATAGACACAGGTGGTGTGAGGGTCAGCCTTAGCAAAGGCTTCCCCACACACACTACAGTGTTGAAACTCAGTGGGCCGGGTTTTTCTTTTGGGTTTCTCAGACATGGCCAGTCCTAACCAAACGTACCCTTTTTTCGGCAATCCACCAGGCAAGACACCCTAATCGGTTCCTGATCGTGTTACGGGTCATGGAAAAAAACGTAATGAAATCTGGTTTTTTTAGAACCGATAAGGACCGGTTACCATACTCTAAAAGTAGAATAAACTTTTTTGAACAAACCTGATCGGTTCAAACCGAACCGATCCCATGTTTACAAGTTCCACACAGAAGAACAAAAAATAAACCTATCTAGTACTCACGATACCACAGACAGAGACTGAACCGACAGGTTAACGGATTAAATTCGGTCGAAAACCGAGGAAAACAGCACTTTAACCGACTAAATTGAACCGAGCAAAGGAGAAATCTCCGGAGCGACTGTTCAGTGAGGCGGAGTAAAGAATCTGACGGTTTGAGTTCAAACAGCAACAGACAGAGTTTCAACCAAGCTTGAGCTCAGCATTCCATGCCTGGCATGGAAAGTTAACTCTTTCATCTCTGGGGCAGTTCAAAGGTTGGACATCACTGCATATGTCAGAATACAGCAAGACTTCATGTTGTTTGAAGTGCCTGTTATAGGCAGCATGATGGGCCTGATGTGCTGCAAGGGAAAGAGAGAGGCCCGCCAAAGAGAAGACTCTTCCCACTGGTTGAACTCAGCGGAGTCCACATCCAGGGGTCAGTCATGCCTCGGTCTTCTATGCCAGAGGGACTGTCCAGGAGCTTCACGCCCAGGGAGATCCCTGGGGTGCGCAATACCTGCGCCAGCAGTTCATTGGGGCTGGGGAGGGAACTGATGGATACTGCCAGGTGCGTATGACACCTCCCTAAAGTGGGAGGGCCAGGCAGGAACCACCAGGTGGTTCGCACTGTATTCGCTTAGAAAAGCCTGTGTCGCCCGCTCAGGATTGCGTCTTGCCAACCATGAAATGCAGAGGTCATCGCCCAGCCTCGAAGGAAAATGCTGACAGGTGGTCTGTTCAGCATCTGAGGACAGGTGGACGGAAGGATCCTCTTCCTCGGGTGAGGAAGATGATGAGTCCGAGGAGTCAGAGTCCGGCTGCTGCAGGGGAGAATGGCGAAATATCTGCTTGTGCATGGGTTTGACATAAACTGGAAAATGAGCAGCCAAGGCTCTAAACTGCTCCCAGGTTAGAGGCACCGTAGAAACAGAGTGGCCTGGATGGAGGGGTGGGGTAGGCAGAAGTAAAGGGGCCAAACGCCTCTGGGAAAGAAGACACCCTCTGCCAGGGCTACGGGACCATACAGGCGATCCAGCACGCCGGAAGGATCTGCTGGTCAAGACAGTCACTGGCCGTTCAACCATCCTGAAATGGTCACGACTGAGCCCTGAAGGGGATTCCCCCTGTGAGGCAACCAGGGCCGCGTGGGTCCAGAAGGGCGGCCCCTAGCCTCGTGCAGCGAGATCCCCTCAGGGGAGAAGACAGGTCCGGCACTGTGGCTCCTTCCCGAACTCTTGCAGGCTGCTGGGAAGGGTGCCGTTCCTGGCCTTGTCTCCCCCCAGCCCCCCAGACTCTGAGAGGGACCTCATCCTCAAGACCAACCGAGAAGGCTCCATCTCACCTGCCAGCCCCCGGAGGGCAGCTGGTGAGGAAGCCTTTGTCCCAGCTCCAGATGTGTGAATGGCCCCAGAAGTGGGTCCAGCCTGGACACCCAGGACAGAGGACTCACCTCCCCCAAGTTCAGAAGCCCTAACGGCTCCATCAAGCTTGTCAGTGTCACGCCCGGCACCAGAAGGCTTCTCGGCACAGCAAGCAGCTCCAAGACTGGCGCCGGCCAGAACCACCGGCTCCGAAGGAGGGAAAGCTTAGTTGGGCACAGGAGTGCTGGGTGGAGAGCCCTGATCCTCCGAAGAGTCGGGAAGCCAGTCCAGATCCGCCTCCGAATCATCCTCCTCTGAAGAGCAGTGAATCCAGAGGATCTCCAGAGAAGCCACCCCCAGGGCCCTCCAACTCCCGGCACTGCAAGCCAGCCCAGCACTGCCCATGGTGCTGCCCCAATCACCGGTGTCGCAAACAATTCTGGGATCCAGGGCAGTGGCGACAGGCAGCACCAAGGAAACCACCAGGCAGGGCCTGGCAGACACAAACCATGATACTGGGGGATCCGTCACCTCCAAGAAGGTGACTGCCAGAACGGTGCCTCCAGCCCAACCCTGGAGGAGTCAGACTGGGCCTCCGGCAATGTAAGAGGGGCCTCCGCTGTGACGAGGCTAGAAGAAGCAGAAGCCCCTTTCCTCTGTGGTCTGTACAGAACCAGGAGGGGACCCGGAGGAAGGGTCAAGGGACCTGCATCGAGCATCCCTAGTATGCGACTGTATTCCAAAAGTCGGCGACATACGGCCGATTTTAAACATGTGGTTTTCCAAACCTCTGCGGTCCATGGAGAAACAGATGTCACAACGGGCCATGTCGTAGTAGGGGCACAGGTAGGTCAGGCAGCAATCATGTTGGTCTGAGACCTAACACTGCCAGCCGTAGGGACACCGCCGCATAGGGAACCGGCCCGCCTTAGATTTCTTGTTGTCCCCAGGACAAGATATGATCGGACAGAAACTTAAAAAAAACACAGTAAAAGGTCTTGGCGCTGAAAATGAGGAAAGGCTTTACCGATTCTTGAAGAAAAATGGCACAGAGAATGCTAATGGCTCTGCAGAACTAGGTCAGAACAGACTAGGCCGTGATATCATCGTTCAAAAATGCTCTCTCACGAGGTCGTACTCACTCGACAGCAGGAGAAGCAGAACTGAGGTGAGGGAGGAGTCAACGCCGTTTATTGGCCATTCCTTGAGCACCACATAGTACGTCAGCCTTGAGGGCGGCGTCGACCAGAAGCTGGCTCCTCCCACAAAAAAAAAATAAATACTCCCGTGGGGTCCTGTTCCTCTGGCCAGAACCCACTACAGATGAATAGTGAAGACTGACACAGATAAGAGCCCCCTTTTTGAAGCCGGCCCGCTGGCATGGGCGGTTGAGAACTGGAGCGCCACACCTCGCACCACACTGGCCCGGGTTGGGGGCGAGCCCGTGCCGTCGGTGATTGGCAGGAGAGAGAGGACTGGCGTCGGAGGACTATTCTCCTCTCTCTGGGGAGGGCTTTGGGGCCTGCTCAGCTGCCTAGTGGCCTCCGATGGAGACAGGGGGTACTACAGGCAAGCCAGCTATATATACAAGGGAAGGGGAGTGCGGCAGACATCAGCAGGGTGGAGTGCGGCAGACATCAGCAGGGCAGCCGTGCGTGGACGTCATGGCACGTCGCACTTCCCGGGGCAACCATCAAGGAAAAATTCCCTTCCTAGGATTGTGGAGATGATGTGGGCTCCAGGGGCAGGACGCTCATCCCAACGCTAGCCCACTTCCTCAGTGATCCCCCCCCCCCGGCCGAACCAGACAGGCTCTCTCTAATTTCAGACAGGCTGCTAGGGAAAAGCAGGCCCTGTCCGGGGGGTGATGCCTGGTCATCGGAGGAGTTCACTGGGTCTAGGATTCAGGCAGGGAGTAGAAAGTGCTTGCCGTGTGAGCACCTCGGAAGGATGCCTGGCTTAAGAAGAGTACAAATAAAGTCTACAAAAAAAAAAAAAAAAACCCCTTTTCTTGTATCTTGAAGAAAATTCAAGACTGAAGAAAATGATTCGTCTGGACTGCAGGAATAAAATGGGCATACAGCAATTCAGGTTATTTGCGACACAAAACAGGAACAGTGGTAATACTTTCCAAGCGATGGAATGCTTTATGTTTTTCAGATGATCAGAGCATGCCATACTAAAAATGGGAAGCATTTTTATTTTCCAACACCAAGCATACATTTCCATATCTGAGCTGCTGTACTTCAAGATTAAACCTATAATGGAATCTTTTAAAACCATAATGCTTATTATAACAATTATATTCAACATTTTCCAGGCTCTTCGTAGGTTTCATCTAATTATCGGTGTTTTAAACATTTCACATTAGAAACATAGAAGCTGATGGCAGAGAAGGACACTAGGCCCATTCAGTATGCTAGTATACCCTACCTGTATCAGTGGCCACTGACCCTACTTGGTCATTGGTATTAGCTTCTCTTTCCCACCTCTAGTGTTCCCTTATGCATATCCCATGCATGTTTGAATCCTGCCACTGTGCTCGCTCCTACTACCTCTTGGGCAGGCTATTCTATGCATCCACCGCCCTTTCTGTGAAAAATAACTTCCTCACATTACCCGTTATCCTGCCCCCTCCAATCTCATATCGTGCCCTCTGTTCTTGTACCTCTCCTGTACCAAAAGATGTCTTCCACTTGCACCTTGATTATGCCCTTCAGATACTTGAAGGTCTCGATCATATCTCCCTGTTCCCTCCTCTCTTCCAGTGTATACATATTTGAGGTATTTTAATCTCTCCTCATAAGTCTTCTGTTGCAAGACATTAACAAGCTCTTATTCCACTATCTGTTTCAAAACTATATGACAGTCCCCCTTTGCATCTGGTTAGTACAGCACGTTTATGGCATTATACACTGAAGTGGGTAGCTGCTGGTTACATGCTGCCAGAGAATATTTATTTATTTTATTTAGATTTTGTTGACCGGGTAAGTGCACTAGACAAATCCTGCCTAATTTCAGGCACGAACCGGGGGAAGGGGATACAGATGAATGCCAACTGACCTTGAACCAGATTAAGCTGTTAGTGGTATTTTAGTGAATGAGGGAAATTTGGCCAGGACACCAGGGAAATCCCCTACTCTTTTCGATAAGTGCCATGGGATCTTTAACATCCACCTGAACTACCACCAATCCAGGCAGATGGAACCTCGGTTTAACGTCTCATCTGAAAGATGGCACCTCAGAAGTGCAGCACCCCTCTCATGCCGCACTACAGTGTCAGTACTGGGATATTAACCCAAGTGCCAGATGTGGGAACTGAACCCACAGCCCTCTGATCTTCTGGCCTCAGAGGCGAGTGTGCTACCTACTGAGCCACTGACACCGACAACAATATGCTTGTTGGGTAACCTGTGTTCTAGTGTTTTAAGCATTCAGGGATTTTGTATACCTATTCGTGGAGTCTCTGTGTGGTTAGTCTGTTAGTATGTCCCATGTCAGTGCTGTGTAAGTCGAACATTGTTGTGTAACCCGTGTTCTAGTGTTTTAGCATTCTGGGGTTCTGTACACCTGTTCACAGACTGTGTGTGTGTGGCGAGTGACCTGGTTCCACATCCATGTTAGTGCTGTGTAGGTCGGACAGTGTTATGTAAAAACAGGTTACTCACCTGTAACAGTAGTTCTACGAGTGGTATATGATGTTCATCCACACTTATAGGCAGTGTCCTTTCCCTTGAAGTATCTTGCCAGAAAGTCTTTAAGCTGGCTTCTCCCACCCACTCGGCTCCACCCATGACGCCAGATCTTGCCCGCTGGAAGCAGTTGTGTGCGCCAAAGCCAGGGGAGGTCGGGTGGGTTGGTGTGGATGAACATCATATACCATTCCTAGAACTACTGTTACAGGTGAGTAACCTGTTTTTCTAGGGATGTGGATATGATGTTCTATCCATACTGTCTAGCAGACTCCTAGCAGTTCTCCATGAGGAGGGAGGCAAGGCGCACACCCCCTATTTAAGAAACTGAGATTGGAGAACTGAGGCCCCAAAACCAGCATCCGGGCGTGACTCTAGGTCAATGTGGTACTGGGTAATGAAGGTGTGTGCTGACCTCCAGATAGCAGCCCTGCAGATTTCCTGGATAGGGACGTCCCTAGAAGCAGCTACCGATGCAGTGGTATGGCGGGTGGAATGAGCTCTTAGCCCTCCTGGAGGCTCCCTATCCACCAGCCTATAGCAGA
The DNA here is from genome assembly GCA_016271365.2 of Neoceratodus forsteri. Lineage (NCBI taxonomy): Eukaryota > Metazoa > Chordata > Ceratodontiformes > Ceratodontidae > Neoceratodus > Neoceratodus forsteri. Next base: position 8,173,281 of record CM057458.1, read on the forward strand.
GATCAATGCAGGATGTGATCCACCTGTCAATCGTCCTCTTGGCTGCCGGTCTGCCTGGTCAGTGTAGGTGACAAACAGCTGGTGAACCTGGTGAACCTCTCCCTGAACTCCAGCCGTGTGCAATTTATAATAAGCAAGCGCTTACCTCAGGTCCAGAGTATGGAGCCTGTGCTCGGCCTCTGAGGTGTGATTGGTGAGGTACACCAGGAGATTTATCACCTGGTTAAGGTGAAAATCTGACACAACCTTCGGGAGGAACTTCAGCATGGGGTGCAGGACAACCTTGTCCTTGAGGAAGATCAGGTAAAGAGACTCCACCGAAAGCACCTGGAGCTCACTGATCCTTCTGGCTGTCGTGATAGCCACCAAGAAGGCAGTCTTCCATGACAGGTGAGACATATCACACCTGTGCACTGATTCGAATGGCTTGCCCATGAGCTTTGCCAAAACCAGCAGCTAGTCCCATGGTGGTGGTGGTTCAAGCACTGGAGGGGAAATGTGGTCAAGGCCCTTGAAGAAGCGCCAGACCACCTTCTCCACTGACTGCTGACCGGCCTGCACCCGGAAAGCATAGATGGCTGCTAGGTGCACCAAAAGGGTCCTCGACTGAAGGCCTGACTGAGAGAGGGACCAAATGTAACCAAGAATGCTAGCCACTGGAGAGGACAAAGGGTCCAATCCCTTGCCCTGACACCAAATGGAGAATCTCTCTTCCATTTGAAAGCGTAGCACTTCCTAGTCTACTCCTTCCGAGATGCCTCCACAACAGTGAAGACAGCTTTGGAGAGACCCAAAGCCTAGAACTCTAGCCGCTCAGAAACCAGGCTGTCAAGTGCAGGGATTAAAAGTCCGGGTGGAGTACCTTCGACTGATTGATGGAAAACAGGTCCAGGCATAAGGGAAGACACTTCAGGAGCCTGTTGCGGAGGCTGGGGAGATCGGGGTACCAAAACTGGCGTGACCAGTCTGGAGCCACCAGGATCACTCATGCCTTGTCCCTCCTGGCCTTGAGAAGCACCTTGTGGATCAAGGGACGCAGAGGGAAGGCATAGAAGAGGCCTGGGGTCCAGGGCCTCGAGAAGGCATCCCCCTGCAGTGTTCCCTGCTGAGGGGGTCAGGCACAAAATAGCCTCAGCTTTGCGTTCTCCCCGGAGGCGAACAAGTCCACCTGAAGGGTGCCCCACTGGGAGAACAAACGGTGAACTACCTCTAGGTGGAGAGACCACTTGTGAGACGTCTCATCCACCTGGCTGAGGGCGTCTGTCAGCTGACTGGAGGCTCCTACCACATGGATGGCTGAGACATCCGCCTCCAGGCTGCGCACAAGGGTTCAGACATGGAGAGCTTCCCTGCACAAGGGCAGGAAGTGCATTCCGCCCTGTCAGTTGAGGCAGTACATGGTCTTGGTGTTGTCCATCTGGACTTAGACCACCTGACCCCGAAGGTGCGGAGTGAACGCAGTCAGCACTAGCCAGACTGCCCAGTGCTCCAGCAGAGTGATGTAGCATCAGGACTCTGCAGGGGACCAGAGCCCGTGGACTCTCTGGTCTCCGAGGTGGGCACTCCAGCCCATGAGAAAGGCATCGGTCATCAGGATAACTGTCGGCTCTGGGCGGACAAACGGGATCCCTTCCTGAAGATGTGCTGGGACTAACCACCACTGGATGGCATCCCACATCCATTGGGTCACAGTGACCAGCTGGTGGAAGTGACCCTTGCACTGACACCACTGGTTAGCCACTTCCCACTGCAGGGAGCGCATTCTCCAGTGGGCCCAATGGACCATGCTGGTGCATGCTACCATGTAGCCCAGCAAGTACAGGAAGTCCTGGGCAGGGCGCAACTGCCCAATCCAAGCGCCGAAGACAGGCCAAATGGCAAGGCCAGGAACTCGTGCAGAGCTCCCTCTGCTCGAAAGCGAAGAAACCTTTGATGAGACGGACAGATCGGGATATGAAAGAACGCATCCTGAAGATCCAGGGAGCAAAGTCATATGTTTTGTTCTAGAGATGGTATGATGTGAGACAGTTACCATACTGAAGGTGCGCAACCTGAGGAACTTGTTCAGATCATGCAGATCTACAATGGGGCGCCAGTCCCCCATCAGCTTTGGCACTAGGAAGTACCTGGAGACAAACCATGGGTGTTCCAGACGATCCATGACAGGAACCACGACCTCCTTGCAGAGGAACTGGGCAATGTCATCTCAGAGAGCTGACTGCATGTCTGCAGAAACCAAGTCCTCCCGTGGGGCATGGGCTCGGCAAGGGATGTACTGCTCGAATTCCAGAGGCAGACCCTGACCCACCACTTCTTAGAACCCACCTGTCCGTGGTGACAGCAGACCAGGTGGAAAGGAAGTGGTGGAGCCATCCCCCACGGGAGGACCCAGGGGATGTGTGATGGGCATGAGGGAGACACCTCTCATCCCATCACTGGACAGGCTTAGAGGAGAATGAGGGCCCAGCTGAGGTGCCATCACAGCCTCTTCCTCCAGGCTTATGAACAACCGAGGCCACCGACTTGGGCCGAGGTCACCAGGCCTAAGCCTTCTGTCCTGCCTGGGGCTGGGCTGCTTTGGCAGCAGGAGTAGAGGTGGATCAAAAGTGTTTCCTCTTCTGTTGCTGCTTGGAGCCCTTGGGGTCCTTCTGGGTAGATGTCACGGAGTCCAAGGTGGCACTGGACTTCATGATGCAGGTGAAGTGGCCATCAACCCCAGGCCCAAACAGGTCATTGCCCAGAAAAGGGACATCTGCCAGCTTGTGCTGAGTGTCCACTGTGAAGGTTGAGATCCTCAGCCATGCCCTGCGGTACATGGCCACTGAGGCCACCACAGAGCAAGCTTAAGATTCCCCAATGTCCATGGCTGTTTGGAGCTGTCTGGCTACATCCCAGCCCTGGACCTGTTTGACCGTGGTCTGAAGGTCTGCAGGCAGAAGAGGAAGCACCTCATCTAAGGTGCCCAGCAGGGCATGGGAGAAGTGGGCCATAAGGAGGGCCAAGCTTGCCTGGCAGAGACCAAGCGAGGAGGCAGCACAGACTTCCTTAGCCACATGGTCCAGCTTCTTGGACTGCTGATCAGGCGGCTTATCAACATCCTCGGTGTTGCCAGAGCACCTAAACACAGAGTCAGCCACCAATCCCTCGGTCTAGGGGTGCTCTGAGAATCCTGAAAGGAAACCGGGTGGACACCGCATATTTGCGGGCCACCCAGGCAGAAGGCACAGGGCAGGAAGCGGGGCGCTGCCAAAGCTCCAGGACAGGGCCAAGAATGGATTCTGCCACCAGGAAAGTCTCCATGAAGAGTGTCTCCCTGGTTGAGGATCTCAGTCAACGGGTAACGAGCCCGCTTCTGGACGGGCTCCATCGTCATACCTGTCGATTCAAGAGATCAAGCGGAGAAGCCCCATGAAGGAAGATGTGCCTTCATCTGTCGAGAGATCCCCCACGGACTCTACGTTGACCGGACAGGAGTGCAGGGAGGACGCCTCGGATTCATTAAAGAGTGGGCGACTGCCCGAGTCCCCACTGACCCTCCGCGGACAATCAGAGGTGACGGTGACTGACAGCCGATGGGGAAGGCCCACGGCCGGTCCAGACTCCTTAATCGGAGCGCCGACCGACAGCTGTTTAGGCAGCGGTTCCACCAAGATCGGGGGAGGCGGCCAAACTGGGACCGTTTTGGTTGGCTCCGAAGCAGATGGCACCACCCTTCCGGGTGACAGCCAGGAGATGGTCAGCATAGAAACTGGGATCAGTTTGGCTCTGATAAGCACCAACTGTTGTCACATCAAGTCCTCATAGCGTCAATGCAATTTGCACCGAAGCCTCTCCTCACCCAAGGAGGACAAGCACGAAGAATACTGGCAGCGCCGCTTCCCGTGTTGCCGACAGCGAGAACGCTGATGTCGGCGGGCTCTGCTTGACCCACGGGAGGAAGACTGAGACCTTGACTGCCAGAGCAATCAGCGGCAGAGCTCAGAGGGGAGTTGGTGAGCACCGAGCCTCCTTATGGTCAGGGTCCAGAGGCAGCAGGTCAGTGGAATGATCCATCACTCCAACAGTCCATTTCAGAACTGGTGTCCTAGACAAGGAAGCGTTGGCCTCTTTGGTCAACAACTGGTCGGTCAGCTCAAGAAAAATCTCAACCGGGACCTCAATCAGCATCTCGGCTGACAGGCCCGAAGAGGTTACCGTGGAGCCTGTGGCCAGGGCCGGAGATTTAACTGAAGTCAAATCCAGAAAAGCATGGTAATCAGAGGCCCTCAGCTGAGAGCGTTCCCGATCCATCGATCGACGACTCCTTTCTTTTTCCATTTTAGACTCTTTCTTGGATTTTGATTTTGAGGGTCCCTGACCGAGAGTCAGCAGAGACTGGCACAATTCTCTGAAGGAACCCGTGAAAGTTGAGCCAATCTGAAGCGGCATGAAGGCAGAAGCTGAAGAGGATTGGGACACGGCCTGGGTCGCCTCCTCTTCAAAGGCCGCAAGCTGTTCAGCGAACCCCACGGCCATGGAGACCACCCAATCGGCATCTTTAGACTTGACCAGCGGATCCCACTGCACCAGGCAGCCCAATTTAAGGCATGCAAGATGGTCCTCCAGAATGTTAAGGTGAAACATACGACAAATGTTGCAGGCCTGGGGATAGTGATTGTGCTCCAGGCAGTAAATGCACGTGGTGTGTGTCGGTCCTGGACACCAGCGGAACCCAGGAGCGGACTTATGATCCATCGCAGTCATGACAGAAGATCAAGCTAAAGACAGAAACTCACAAGAGTTTAATTTCTGGAAGTAAATCAGAAGATTTTAGCACAAGGGCCTACTCAACACAGAAGCAATAAGAAGGGAACCTGCTTCTTCCAGTGGAAAGGAAGATCTGGCATCTTCAGGCAGATCCAAGGGAGTAACCACCCGGTTGGGTGGGAACAGCCACCTTGAAGACTTTCCAGCATCAATTAAAGGGAAAGAACACTGCCTATAAGTGTGTATAAAACATCATATCCACGTCCCTAGAACCTGTGTTCTAGTGTTTTACCATTCAGGGATTTGGTACAACTGTTCACAAACTCTCTGTTTGTGGCGAATCTGGTTCTACGTCTCGAGTTAAGCGCTGTGTGGGTCAGACAGTGGTGTGTAATCTGTGTTCCAGTGTTTTAGCATTCAGAGATTCCGTACATCTGTTCATAGACTCTCTCTGTGTGGCAAGTCTGGTTCTACGTTGTGTCAGTGCTGTGTAGGTCACACAGTGGTGTGTAACCTGTATTCTAGTACTTTCCTAGTTATAAATTTTGTATACCTGTTAATGGACTCTCAGTGTGTGGAGGGTGTATCTGGTGCCACATCCTGGGTCAGTCCTCTGTAGGTTCTACAGTGCTGTATAACCTGTCCTCTAGTATTTTGTCTTTCAGGGACTTTGTACACCTATTTACTGACACTATGCGGCGGGTGAGCTAGATATCTGTATCAGTGTTGTGTAGGTCGGACAAAGCTGCGTTATTTGTATTAGTACTGTAGCATTCAGGGACTGTGTATACCTGCTCACTAACTGTGTGTGTGTGGCAGGTGTGTCTAGTCACACATCCTGAGTCAATGCTGTGTGGGTCAGACAGTGTCATATAAATGAGCGTTACACTTCTGTAACGTAATTCTAGGAATGGTATATGGTGCACGTCCACACTGTGGCAATCTTCCTTTCCTTTTAATTCCAGCCAGAACTTCTTCAAGCTAAGCTCCTCCCACCCACTCAGGTGTTACCCTCCTCGGCTGAACCCCATGATGTAAAATCTTGCACACTGGGAAGCAGGGATCCGTGTAACACTTGCAAGGGGAGGTTGGGTAGGTCGGGTTGATGTGCACCACATACCACTCCTAGAAATAACAGTTACGTAAGAACTTATTGTAACAGTACATCTTCAAAAGAGGTTCCTGCAGTAGGTCTTCACATATAGGACTGCGCCCCCTGGTGTCAAGTCCACAAGGCAAACATGTAGATAGCAATCATCAGCGGGGACCACCCCCAACGTCAGGGCGTCGTGACGTCAGGCTGACTATAAAACGGGCGGTCCCACGCCCGCTCTCCAGTTCTATTCCAACAGAGACCTAAGAATAAGTAAGGAGAAAACAAAAGCGAACGCCGAAGACCCTGCTTCCACCCTAGTCCAGCCGGACTAGACAGGATGGAAAGTAAAGCATCTAAAAACTGGGGGAAGGAGGAAGGGAAACTACACCTACTGCAGAAACCTTTCTCGAAGATCTACTGTTACGGTAAGTTCTTATGTAACTGCTATATCTTATTTCGAGAGAGTTCCTGCAGTAGGTCTTCACATATAGGACTGAATACCAAGCAGTCCCAAAGAAAAATAAGGCATAGATGTATCCAGGAGGAGGAGAAGTCGCCAAGAGTAATCACGACAGAAGGCCTTGCAGGACCGCAAGTCCAAACTCAGTTCTGCGCCTAGAAGCAATGTCCAGACTGTAATGCTTAGTGAAGGTGTGAACAGACGACCAGGTGGCCACAGCACATATCCCTGCCGTGGACACATTTCCGAAAAAGGCAGAAGAGGTAGCCATGCTACGGGTGGAGTGGCCTTTGACTGCCCCCGGAAGGGACTTCCCATATTTCGTGTACAAAAAATGCATGCAGTTAGCTAACCATCGGGAGATGGTCTGCTTGGAAATAGCCTTGCCCTGGCACTGAGGGGCAAAGGCTACGAACAGTTGGTTAGATTTCCTAACTTCTTTAGTCCTGTTCATGTAGTACCTCAGGATCCGGTGCACATCAAGCGTGTGCAGCAGGTGTCCCACCCCCCGCTGGAATACTGTGGATAGTACACCAGTAATTCCCAGCTCTGGTTCAAAGTGGTTTCTTAAACAACTTTGGGCAGAAAAGAAGGGTTAGTCCGAGAGACTACTCTGTCCTTATGAAAAATCAAATAAGGTTCTTTACATATGAAGGCCTGTAGTTCGGAAACCCTTCTGGCCGAAGTGACAGCAACTAAAAACAAAGTCTTCCAAGAGAGGAAGCGCAAGTCACAAGAAGAAGCTGGTTCAAACGGTGGTAAGGTCAGCTTCTCAAGCATGAAATTCAGGCCCCAGGGTGGACAAGGATTCCGCAATGGAGGTTTCAAATGAAGGATGCCTTTTAAAAAGGTTTTGGCAACCTCCATCTGAGCCAAGGTTTTGCCCTCCACTGGGAGGTGGTAGGCTGACACCGCTGAGAGGTGGACCTTAATGGAGGAATAGCTAAGGTCCACCTCAGACAGATGTGCGAGGTACTCTAGAACCTGGGATGCCAAGCATGAAAATGGATCACAGCTCCTTGCTTGGGCCCATATCGTGAATCTCTTCCACTTCATAGCATAAGTGGATCTAGTGGAGGGTTTTCTGGCCTCCATTAGAATGTGCGCAACCTGCGAAGAGACCCCACAGCGAGAAATTGTTATGTCCACAGGTGCCACGCATGAAGGTGGAGAGACTGAAGGCTCAGATGCATCAGGGTGCCCTGCTCCTGAGTCAGAAGGTCATGAGAAAAGGGCAGAGGAACCGGAGGCTCCCGTGCCAAGTGTCGCAGAAGAGGGAACCAAATTTGGCATGGCCAAAGAGGAGCAATCAGGATTGCGTGGGCCCCCTCTTGCTGAAGTTTCACCAGGACCTTCTGAATTAGAGGAAAGGGAGGAAAAATGTACAGAAACCTCCTTGTCCACGAAAGAGACAGCATGTCTCGCCAAAAAGCACCATGCCCGGGAACGAGCGAGCAGAAGATGGGTAGTTTTGCATAGTATGAGGAGGCGAACAGATCCATCTCTGGTCAACCCCATCGAAGAAAGTGGTCTTCGACTACCTCTGACTTGAGCTCCCATTCGTGGGCCCGGGCCACTGATCGACTGAGACTGTCGTCCAGGACATTGGTGACACCCGGAACATGAACTGCTGTCGGATAAAGGCTGTGCTGAATCGCCCAGCACCACACCCTCATGGCTTCTCGGCAAAGAGGGTAGGATCTGGTTCCCCCCTGCTTGTTTATGTACCAGACAGTGGACATGTTGTCTGTCTGTACCAGGACAGATCCCGGAACCAGCAGCGACTGGAATGCCTGGAGTGCGTAAGGAACCGCCCTGGTCTCCAGAACACTGATGTGGAGCATCAGCTCCTTATCGGACCAAGACCCCTGTGTCTTGTGAGACCCCAGATGAGTACCCCAGCCCAGATCTGAGGCGTCCGTAGTGAGAATTTGAGTTGGAACTGTCGGAAGGAAAGGGACCCCCTTCAGCAAATTCGAGAGATCCTGCCACCAGCGTAGATCTCTCTGGAGGCTGTTGGAGATCATGACTTTTTGGTTCATGTCGTCCGTCCTCTGGTCCCACTGGACTCGAAGAGACCATTGGGTGACCCTCCTGTGAAGCCTGGCTATTGGGACTGTTGAAACGGTGGCCGCCACCAGACCCAATAAACGAACCACCGAGTGTGCAGGGATCCAACGGGCCTGTGCCACCACCGTGGCTTGAGAAGCAAGAGTCTCGGCCCGATCTGATGGTAGAAAAGCCTTGCCCTGAACTGTGTCTAGTACATCTCCAATGAACTGGAGTCTCTGTGAGGGTACTAGTTGGGACTTGGGAAAATTGACCGTTATGCCCAGTAAATCAAACAAGCTCAGGGTGAAAGAGAGAGCCTCTTTCAGGCTGGTAGGAGAGGGTGCTGAGAGGAGCCAGTCGTCCAGGTATGGGAAGACATAAATGCCCTGGTGGCGCAGAAAGGCCGCCACCACCGCTAGACATTTGGCGAACACTCGGGGGGGGGGGGTGAAGAAAGGCCAAACGGAGTGCTCAGAACTGAAAATGTTTCTCCCAGAAAACAAAGCAGAGAAAGCGGCGGTGGGCCGGGAGGATAGGGATATGCAGATAAGCATCCTGCATGTCCAGGGAGCACAGCCAAGAGTTTTGCTGGAGCAGGGGAAGGAGCCCTGAAGGGTCAACATATGAAACTTCTTGTGTTCCACGAAGATGTTTAGTGTGCTGAGGTCCAGGATCGGTCTCAGGTCGCCTGTTTTTTGGAACCAGGAAGAAGTGGAAGTAAAATGCCCTTCCTATTTGGCTTAACGGGACAGGCTTTATGACTCTCTTTAGGAGAAGTGCCTGGATCTCTTGAGAGACTATGGGGACCTGATCCCAAGGACAGAAGTTGACGGGTTGGGATTTCTTTGAATTCTATCGAGTGACCTCACTGGTTGAGCTGAAGCACCCAGTTTTCTGCTGTGATGGACCTCCAACCTTCCAGGTGGAGGCCGAACCTCCCTCCGACCGGTTCCTCCTGATGTACCGGAGGTAGCAGAAGGAGAGGAAAGGAGTCAGAACACCGAGGGAAGGGGAGCTTTAGCCCCAGAGGCCTGTTTTTTAAATTTGGACTGTGGGGTTTGAGCTCCTGATCCAGGTGCGCGTTTCTTTTCCTTGCGCTTAGCCTGGGATTTGTTCCACCTTCTTTGGCAGTGAAAGGGCTGCTTTTTCTGTCCTATCTTGTATAAGGAACGGACGTCCCTCAAGGAGTGTTCGCTCTCCTGCAACCCGGTAATGATGTCTTTAGCGTCACCGTCAAAGAGGGAAATGGGCATCCAACAGAGAGGACTACATGTCCTGCGCCAGTCCCGCTACACAAAGCCAGAAGAGGCATCGAAGGCCAATCCCCGTGGCAGCTGCTCTCACCACTGAGTCCACCGAGTCATAAGTAGCCCGAAGGGCATGGCGGCATGAGGATTTCCCCATACTTAGTTTATCAAAGAGCTTCTTCCTCAGGGGTTCACCTTGAACATCCTGGAGGGCCCTTTTCAAGGTCCAAAAGAAAAGCTTTTGGAAAGGCAACCATGTGCGAGACGTAAATGAGGAAACGAATCGCACAAGAAGAAGAAGAGCGGTCGTGAGCTGCCGTGACGACCCTAGAGTCAGCCTTGGGATGGGAGTTCAGGTGAAAAATCCCTTCCGGGCATAATAGGTGCGGTCAGCTTTGCAGGAGACTGCGGGAATGGAGGACGGCTGTTACCAGACTGTGGTAACTAGGTCCTCGTGAGGTCCCATCCACGGCAGAATGGGAACAGGGTCCAAGGTGGCCAGATCCAGGTGCTCCGCAAGTCGTTTGCCTTGGGGATCAACCTCTTTGGACGGCCAACCACCAGCCGCTTGAATTGGATGTAGCAAGTCTCCGAAGGAAGGATCCCCTGGAGGTGACTTTGGTGAGTCTTTTGGAGGAACCTCCACCGGAGATCTGGGGTCCGACCTGTCTGAGTTGGAACTAGTGTCAGAGGAATCAGAGCCAGAAGGAACAGAAGGGTCTGATTCAGTAACACCTACCGAAATAGAGGTAGGGATTCTAGAGACAGGAGGCAGTGGAAAGGTCACTGTAACCAAGGGTGGCTCCCTCACCGGCTGTCATAACTCCGATACAAGCTGCGCTCTAGCCTCTTTCCACCAACGAGGGACGGACTCAAGTTCCGGCACTGGAGGAGGAGGAGGTGGTTGATAACTCGGATAACTCTGGTACTGCGGATAGTGCCAGGACTGATATTACGGGTACCCCGAGTAGCCCGGCGTGGGATGTCCTGGAGTAGGATAACCAGTCATCGGGAATGATGACATCTGAAAGCCGGTCGGAAACCCGGCAGCCGGAGGCAACAAACCTGATGTCGGGATAATGAGTAACGACAGAGGTCTTGCCTGCATGCGGGAAGGAGAGTTCCTGTGGAATGAACTCAAGATGAAGGGCCCACAGGGAGGTGCCGTGGAGCCTGAGGGTCGGACCTGAGAGCGCCCGAAAGTACTGGGGGTGGAGACTCCATACCGGGTCCTCTGTCAGCAGCGGAATGAACTCTGGCAACAGAGGAAGGCCTGGCGGGACACGAGGGCCCCTGATGGCAGATTTGATCACGACTTTGCTAAGGCAAACAGCAAAGGGTCAGGTGGCAAGTCTCTAGGGTGGAGGACCCTGGGAGATGATGGGTCAACCAGTCCCTCACTCTGTCCAACGTCGGGGGCCAAACTGGAGCCCGAAGGGAGAGTGGGCGGATGTACACGGGCATCGGAGGAGTCAGCGTCCGATGAAACAGATCCGGCAGGGCTACAGGCGGCGGAGGGCACGGCAACTAGGCAGATCGGGCGGAGGTCATGTGCCCTTCTGCCGGAGTCAGTGACTTACCAGCAGGATCAGCCCACAGAATTACCACCTCCAAAGAGGCAACCTCGGCTGCCCGCTCACCTCGGCAGGAGGGGAGAAGGGCCCGCCCAAAGAAGCTGATGGGCGCCGAAAAAGTACTCACAGTTGCAGCCTCCCAGATGGCGCGGACTCCTGTCCGCGTTTCTCCCTTACTTTTTTTTCTTAGGGGCCGGCGAAGACAACCTTTCCCCTAAGTTTTTGAAGCTCCCTTTCCATAGACGTCAAGCGTCGGCTCAATGGATGGGCCTCAAGGGACCTCTTGCACCTGGTTCTGGTCACCTGGTTGAAGGCCTGGCAGATGGAACACTCCTGGACATCGTGCTTCGAACCGAGGCAGAGGAGGCAGTGGGAATGGTCGTCCCCATGCGGGATTTGAATGCCGCACTTCGAGCACTTTTTCTTCTGTCTAGAAGACATCAATTTGAAGAAAAATATTTCTAAGAATTTTACAAGAGACGAAGAAATACTTCAAGAAATACAAGCGACGTTAGCTGTTCTGGCCAGGCAGGCAGCGGCTGAGGACGGCGGAAGAACTGAACTGGACAGGCGTGGGGCGCTGCTTTATAGTCAGGCTGACGTCACGCGGCGTCGGGGTGGTCCCTGCTGATGATTGCTATCTACAAGTTTGCCGTGCGGACCTAACGCCAGGGGGCGCAGTCCTATATGTGAAGACCTACTGCAGGAACCCTCTCGAAGTAAGATCTACAATTATAGGTAAGTAACCCTCATTTCTAGCGATGGGGATATAGTGCATTTATCAACACTGTGGCAGACTCCTAGCTGTTCTCCGGGAGGAGGGGGCACCGAGTGGGAGGTATTTTTCAGAGGAAAGGGTGCTCTAGAACAAGGAGTCACGATATGAAGATGGGGGGATAGATTCAGGAGAGATGTGGGGAAATATTTCGTCACAGAAAGAGTGGTGGATGCCTGGAACAGTCTTCCAGTGGAGATAGTGGGGGTGAAAACAGTGGTGGGATTAAAAAAAGCCTGGGATAAGCACAAGGGAATCATAAGGAATAGGTAAGGGGTGGAAGAGGAAGGGTTGTAGACCTGGTAGGCACTACAGGGAAAGCAGAAAAATGAAAAAGGGCAGACTGGATGGGTGAAGAGGCCCTGATCTGATGTCAGTTTCCATGTTTCTATGTTAAGACAAACACCTCTACTTTGGAAGAGAGGCCCCAAAACCAGCATCCCAACATGACTCATGGTCGATGTGATACTGGGAAATTAAGGTGCATGCAGACTTCCAGGTAGCAGCCCTGCAGATTTCCTGGACTGGACTGGAAGATCCCTGGAAGCAGCCATCGAGGAAGCGGTATGTCTGGTGGAATAAGCCCCAAGCCCTACAGGAGACTGCTACCAGCCAACCTATAGAAGAGGTCGATGTAGGATATAATCCACCTGCCAATCCTTCTCTTAGCTGCCAGTTTGCCAAGCGCTGCTTCAGCATAGGTGACAAACAGCTGGCAAACCTCTCCTCAAACTCCAGCCATGCGCTCCATATAATAGGCAAACACACGCTTCAGATCCAATGTATGGCGCCTGTGCTCGGCCTCCGAAGTTGGACTGGTGAAGTACACCGTAAGGTTGATCACCTGCTTAAGGTGAAACTCAGAAACAACTTTTGCAAGGAACTTCAGGTTGGGGTAGAGGACAACCTTGTCCTTGTGGAACACCAAATACGAAGACTACACCGAGAGGAAGAAGATGGCTTCCAACTACAGCGAATACACTGCAGACTACCTAAGGCAGCTGTGTCAGGAAAGAGGGGTCCAGTAAGAGGGGCGAACCAAAAAGAACCTCATAGAGGCTCTCGTGGCAGCTGATGAGCAAGCAGTTGCCCTAAATCTCAAGTCACGACCAGTGACTGAAAGGGACCAGACCTTGGGCATGGGGGTGCCAAGGAACATCACAGTGTCCAGTCCCAGGGAGGATGACAGCGAGACCAGAGGGAACCCAGAGCCACAGTGTCAGGGGAAGGTCACCACAGAGGTGGAGCTGGAAGAGATCAGGCTGCAGCTGGAGATGAGGAAACTGGAGATGCAAGAAAGACAGCATCAGAGGGAACTTGCCATGCAAGAAAGGTAGCTTCAGAGAGAGGCCGAAGAAAAGCAGCGCCAGACAGAGTCTGAACTGGAGAAGCTAAGACTCCAACGACCAGCACCAGAGGAGTTATCCCTGCTGCTTACTGGTAAAGGGCGCGAGGCGCTAGGCCAAATGGACAATAATGATAGACAAGATTATGAGAAACTTAAAGCTACTTTGTTTAAAAAGTATGAACTGACTCCTGAGACCTACAGGGTTAAATTCCAGAAACTCTGAAAAAGCCCTGACAGGAGCTTTGAAGAACTTGCCACAAAGCAACGTCAGTTTTTAAAACGGTGGTGGAAGCAAACTCTGTGGGGAAAAACTGAGGAGGTTGTACTTTTAGAGCAGTTCTTTTGAGCTTGCCCAGCAGAGTTGAAAACCTGACTAGAGAACCGAGATCCAAAAACAGCACCGCAAGCTGCTGAGCTCTCGGAGCGCTATGCCAGAAGCAGACCTGCTCTGAAAGGAAGTGGGGCAGGTGTGGCAGGGCAGAAAGGGACAAGTGCGTCTTCAGGGCAGCTAAAACCCTCACTGCCTCCGCTGAAAGGGGGGGAAGTCCCAAGTTACCAAAAAGGGATTTCTCGGATAAAAGAAATGACGACTGTTGGTTCTGTAAACAGCCAGGGAATCTTGCTAGACAGTGTCCTAAGAAGGCACAGAGTGGACAAAGTGGTGCTCGAATAGAGTTGGGTGCACTGTGTATCCCTGTAAATATCAGGGAGCACATACACACGGTTACTGAAAATGGGATGCAGATCCATGGGCATCTCTTACCTTAGTAAAAGGGTTTTGGTTGGGACTGAACTGCTCATACTTGATCAGTTTGAAATGGTGAGGGGATTCACTGGGGAGGAGAAAACTCTGCCACTAGCTAGTGTTCTCTGGACTGGGGTGAGACAGGAGAGAGGGTGCAAATATTGGCAGTGGCAGACAACCTCACCCTGGATGTGATTATAGGGAATAATCTACAGCAGGTGTGGTGTGTCTGGTTACCCGCAATCAGACGGCTAAGGCCCCTTATAGTTCCCTGAACCCCACAGAAGCCCCTGTGGAAAATAATAGGAGGCTGGTTCTCCAGGCTGTGTCTCCTGACCTGGAGAGTAGTGAAAGGGAGGCAGGACTTCCCCAAGTAGCCATTCACCAAACAGCTACAGAAGGTTACTCTGAGGAGGGAGGGGTAACAATTGGTCAGAAGGTTAGGGATGGCAATGACCCTGAATGCCCTGACGCTACAGCTATGGACCCCAGTTAAGAACTGAGGGGGACATGTGCCATGCTATAGGAAAATGTGAAGACTTTGCCACTGCTCAGAGGACTGATCATAGTTTGGAGAGGCTGAGGGTTTGTGCACAATCTGATGGGACACAGGGAACTGACATGAGACACAGGGTATTTTAGGACAATGGACTGTTGTATACACAGGACGGGAGGCCGGAGGGAGGGGTGACGGGCAGGCAGCTTGTCATTCCCCAGGAGTATCGGGAGCAGTTGTTAAAGGTCGCTCATGATATCCCCATGTCCGAACATCTGGGCATCACATGTACAATGTAGCAATTGGTCCAGAATTTCTACTGGCCCAACTTCACTTATTCTCAAACGGGGACGGAGAAAGGATCTCAGATTTGGAAGTGGGTAGCCATCTAGGAACAAGTGACCACCAAACCATGTGGTTCATGATAAGCAGCCATACAATCAAGCCATACAAAAGCAAGAGTACTGGACTTTAGGAGGGCTGACTTTGGGAAAATGAGAGTGCCTCAGAAAAGCACTAGCAAATGGGAAAGAAGGAGGGGTGGAGGAACAACGGGGAATAAGCAAAACAGCCATCACAGAGGCAACACGCCTTTGTGTGAAGCGGATCAACAAAACAAAGGAAAAAAACACTATGGTTCTCAAAAGAGGTGGCAGGGAAGACTAAGGAGAAAAGGATAGCATTCAGTAAATATAAGGAAATCCAGAAGGAGCAGGACAAAGAACTTTATCAGTTAAAACAGAAGGAAGGAGGCAGGGAAGGCAGTCAGAATATCAAAGGCCCAAACCGAGGAGAAGATAGCCAACTCTGTTAAGAGGAGGTATAAAACCTTTTATAGGTACATTACGGAGTCAAGAAAGACCAAGGGAGGAATACTGAGGCTTGATAAAGGGGAGGAACGTAGGCAGAGGGTGACAGTGAAAAAGCACGGATGCTGAATGAATATGTCTGCTCAGTATTCACAACGGATGAGGAGGGGGAGGTACCTAAACTAAACAAGAGAAATATCCTGGATAGGGGAGTCGATAGCAGTCCATTCACAGAAGAAAAGGTTCTGAAAGAACTCTTGAAACCAAGGGTGGACAAAGCAATGGGGCCTGATGGGATTCATCCCAGAACTCTAAAAGAACTAAGGGTTAAACTACTGACACCACTGACTACTCTCTTTAACAAATCATTGTAGGAGGGGTGGTGCCTGAGGACTGGAGGAGGGCGGATGTGATTCCACTTCACAAAAGTGGGAGCAGGGCAGAGGTAGGAAACTACAGACCAGTTAGTTTGACCTCAGTGGTAGGGAAAATGATAGACTCACTTCTGAAGGAAAGAACTATTGAGTACCTAGAGGCCAGTGGGGCACAGGACCCAAGGCAGCATGGATTCAGAGCAGGAAAGTCGTGTCACACAAATCTAATAGATTTATTTTACTGGGTGACCAAAGTAGTAGACCAGGAAGGGGCTGTATACATGGCCTACCTAGATTTTAGCAAGGTATCTGACACAGTCCCACACAAAAGATTAATATACAAGCTAACCAGCCTTGGACAACAACAAAATCGAAAGAGACCTAGGAGTAATTACATCAGATGATCTACAGGTGAGCAAACAATGTGAGAAGGCAGCAAGGAGGGCTGGGGGGATACTGGGATACATAGGGAGAGGCACCAACAGTAGAAAACAGGAAGTTGTTATCCCTCTGTACAGACAGTTGGTGAGACCCCATCTGGAGTACTGCTACAATTCTGGAGACCCCATCTCCGCAAAGACATAGACAGAGTGGAGGCTGTTCAGAGGAGGGCAACCAAAATGATGCAGGGTCTGCACCAGAAGACATACGAGGAGAGACTAAAGCAGCTTAATATGTATACCCTTGAGGAAAGAGGGGAGGGGGGGACACGACAGAAACTTTCAAGTATCTCAAGGGAATTAAAGTACAAGAGGGTAGCATCTTTCAGAAGAAAAGATGTGCAAGACCAAGAGGGCACAATCTGAAGATAGAGGGGGGACAGCCCAGAGGTAATGTTAGAAAGTATTTTTTGACAGAGAGAGTTGTGGATGCATGGAACAGCCTTCCTGAGGAGGTTGTGGAGTCAGGAACAGTGGGATAATTCAAGAACGCATGGGACAGGCATAAGGCAATTCTAGTGGGGGGTAGGAGGAAGCAAGCTGTTGATTAACTACAATCTGCACCTTATTCATCAGGTAGGGAAATGGGCAGACTAGGTGGGCCAAGTGGTCCTTATCTGCCATCAAATTCTGTTTCTATGGAGTGGGTCCCAAGGTGGTAGTCTAGATAAAAAATTGTCTAGACAACAGTACGGAAAGGGTAACAGTAAACGGAGTCCACAGTGAAGAAAGGAGGGTAACTAGCGAGGTACTGCAGGGTTCAGTACTGGGGCCAGTCCTCTTTAATGTCTTTATAAGTGACACTGCAGAGCACCTGGAAGGAAAGGTATGTCTCTTTGCAGACAACATAAAGATCTGCAACTGGGTTGATACACAGGGTGGGGGTGGAAAAGGTGAGAAGGGACTTGGTTAGGTTGGAGGAATGGTCAAATGTATGGCAGCTCAGATTCAACGCAACTAAGTGTAAGGTAATGCACCTGGGAAACAAAAACCCAGGGAAAGAGTACACAATGGGGGGTGAGATACTAACAACAAAAATGGAAATGGGACCTGGGAGTAATTATATCAGATGACTAAAAGATGGGCAAGCAATGTGAGAAGGCAGTAAGGAGGACTGGGGGGATACGGGGATGCATAGGGAGAGGTATCAACAGTAGAAAACAGGAAGCTGTTATCCCTCTGTACAGACAGTTAGTGAGACCACATCTGGAGTACTGCATGCAGTTTTGGAGACCCCATCTCAGCAAAGACATCAACAGAGTTGAGGCTGTTCAGATGAGGGCAACCAAACCGGTGAAGGGTCTGCACCAGAAGACATATGAAGAGAGACTAAAGGAGCTTAATATGTATACCCTCGAAGAAAGGAGGGAGAGGGGGGGACATGATAGAAACTTTCAAGTACTTCAAGAGAATCAACAAAGTCCAAGAGAGTAGCATCTTTCAGAAAAAGATGTACAAGAACAAAGGGGCACAATCTGAAGATAGAGGGGGGATGGCTCAGAGGTAATGTTAGGAAGTATTTTTTCACGGAGAGGGTTGTGGATACATGGAACAGCCTTCCTGAGGAGGTAGTGGACTCAAAAACAGTGGCAGAATTCAAGAATGTATGGGACAGACATAAGGCAATTCTAGTGGTGGGGAGGAGGAAGTAAGCTGTTGGTTAACTAGGATCTGCAGCTTATCCATCAGGTAGGAAAATGGGCAGACTAGGTGGGCTAAGTGGTCCTTATCTGCTGTCAAATTCTATGTTTCTATATTTCACCCAGCAGGTGAAGGAATACTGTAGGTCTTGTCACCAGTGCCAGCAAATAGGGAAGGCAGGTAGTAAAACCAAACCTGCCCTAATTCCCTTGCCCACTGTGGAGGAGCCATTCCAGAGGGTAGGAATGGATATTGTAGGACCTTTGAATATCCCAAGCTCCTCTGAGAAAGGTTTATCCTAATGGTGGTGGATTACACCACCAGATACCCAGAGGCAGTCGCCCTCTCCTCCCTTAGGGCACACAAAATGGAAGACGCCTTGTTAGGGATCATCTCCTGTGTCGGGTTTCCACAGGAAGTTATCTCTGATCAAGGGAGTAGCTTCATGTCGGACCCGATGAAGAGTTTATGGGAGACGTGTGGGGTGGTGCAGAGATGCATGACACCTTTTTTCCCACAAGCCAATGGGCTCATGGAAAGGTTTAATGGTACCCTAAAATCGATGCCCCAAGCATTTGCTGAACAGTGTGGGAGAGACTGGGAGAAATACCTTCCCCACCTGTGGTTCGCATACAGGGAGGTGCCCCAAGAGTTGACAGGGTTTTCCCCCTTCGAACTCTTACACAGTCATAGGGTGCGTGGGCCCCTAGACTTGATCCATAAGGACTGGGAAGGCAAGCATATGACCCAGGGAACTCCTATAGGGGGGTATGTCCTTAAGTTTAGGGAAAAGCTGAAGGAGCTTATGGGAGCAGCTCAAAGCAATCTGTCAGTTGCCCAACAGAAGCAAAAAGTTTGGAATGACCACAGAGTTGGAGCTCGCTGGTACAGTGCAGGTCAGGAAGTCATGGTCCTAATTCCAGTCCAGAAGGACAAGCTGCAGGCCGAGTGGGCAGGACCACATAAGGTAGTCAGACAGGTCAATGACGTAAACTATACTGTGGAACTGCCCAACAGGAGACATACCCATAGGATGTACCATGTTAACATGATAAAGCCATATGCAAACAGGGCTGACATGGTATTTGCAGTGTGTAGTCCTGGGAAGGGGACAGACGAGGAAGCCCCCCCTACTGGACTTGCTAGAGGACAGCATGATGTAGTCATCTGTGGAGGCAATCAAACTGTTGCCCCAGTTAACCCCGGAACAGTTCAGGAAGTGAGGGCGGTTTTAGAGGACTTTGCCCCTTTGTTTATGGCCAAGCCAGGACTAACCCCCTTAGTGACACACGATGTAGACACAGGGACACAAGCGCCCATACAGCAGACAGCCTACCAGGTGTCTGAGGCCATCCTAAAGGACATTAGGAGGGAGGTGGAGGAAATGCTGGCGTTAGGGGAAATCCAGAAATCCCACAGCCCCTGGGTCTCACCCGTAGTCCTCATTCCCAAGCCGGATGTCTCTACTTGCTTTTGTGTGGACTATCGTGGACTCAACGCAGTCACAAAGTCTGACGCACACCCAATGCCACAGATGAACTACTGGACAAGTTGGGAGGGGTGACATACCTTACCACAACTGACCTGACAAAAGCGTACTGGCAGATGGCGTTAACTGCCAGAGCTAGAGAACGGTCGGCCTTCATCACTCCAGTAGGATTATTCGAATTCTGGGTAATGCCTTTTGGAATGAAGAACGCCCCTGCCACCTTCCAAAGGTTGATCAACCAGGTGTTACACGGTACTGAAGAGCACACAGTGGCTTATCTGGATGATACTGCCATCTTCAATACCAGCTGGAAGGAATACCTGTCCCATCTGAAGGAAATGGTGGGCAGGATACAGAGGGCAGGGCTCACTGTAAAGGCTGAAAAGTGCCAGGTAGCTATGGCAGAGGTGGCATACCTAGGCCATGTAGTGGGGCGGGGGCAGCTTCATTCTAATTAAGCAAAGATCGCGGCAATAGAAGTGTGGCCCACATCTGAAACCCAGAATCAGGTTAGGAGCTTCCTAGGGACCGAAGGGTACTACCGAAAGTTTGTGCCCAATTACAGTACCCTGGTGGCTCCCCATCCAGCTTGCTGGAAAAGACAGCCCAAAAGGGTACAGTGGGAACCAGCCTGTGAACAAGCCTTTGCACAGCTAAAAGAGACACTATGCAGTGCCCCTGTGATGGCCAGTCCAGATTACACTAAGCAATTTGTAGTCCAGACAGATGCCTCAGATGTGGGGATTGGAGCAGTCCTCAGTTAGACATCTAATCAGGGAAAAGACAAACCTACAGTGTACCTTAGCAAGAAGCTACTTCACCAGGAGCAGGCATACTCCACAGCTGAAAAGGAATGCTTTGTGCTGGTACGGGCTCTGAAGAAATTAGAGCCGAACCTCTACAGGAGACACTTCGAGGTATAGACCGATCACAACCCCCTGGTGTGGTTAAATCAGATGGGCAAAACAAATAGATGTCTACTGAAAAGTGCCAGGTAGCTATGGCAGAGGTGGCATACCTAGGGCATGTAGTGGGGCGGGGGCAGCTTCGTTCTAATCAAGCAAAGATCAAGGCAATAGAACTGTGAACTGAAAACAGGCCAAATAGCCCGGAGGATAAGAGCCCATTTTAAAAGGGATGGAAGTCTTGGTTAGCTAACTGGTGTAATAAAATATAAGGATGAGAGATGCCAGTCATAAACTTTACACTTCAAAGGAAAAGTGCTTTAGGTTCCAGGAAACTGTCATGGTATATGTACATTTGGTTAGCTGGCAGGGTTTTAGAATTGTAAGAGAATCTAACTAATAAATAATACGGTTCACTTAAAACCTGGGAAAGAGCAAGACAGACCCCTGCTGGCCTAAAAAGAGAAGGCCACCAGCTATACGTAAACTGGAGCGGTCAGGCCTATAAACAGTCGCTCCAAACAGAAGCACATGGCATTTCATTTTGGACACTTTTCCTGACACACAAGAGAAACAAGACTGCCACACTGAAGACCAGTGGCTGCAAGAGACAACCGGGTCTTTGAAAACTCATTTATTCTGGACTTTGATCATCCACAAACCAGGTAAACACTAGACAGTTAAATGTTTTCAGTGTGTTTTGATGTATATTTTCCACCTTTACTTTTGTTATTCTGTAACAATCATTTCTAAACCTTTTTTTTTATAAAGTCTGTATGATAAACATTTAGATTTAGTAAAAGCATTTTTGCTTTTAAAACTGTCTGTGGGTGATTTTTGTGTGTGTAGAAGTAAAAGGTTTAGTTAATTCTGAGACCAGCCTGTAATTGCTAAAGCTCTACTATTCGCTGCCAAGACTAGGATCCTGAAAAGGGGGATATGGGTGCCTTAAATAAGGGCGATACACAGGTCTCGAGGAGAGTCTGTAAGGGAAAACTGGGTGCTGCACACCCCGTGGGAGGGGACACAATCAGGTTTACGAGGGCAAATCCCGAAGAGCTCATAACGTCTGGGGGTCTCTCTCCCCCTGCCCCCTTCATACAACAACCGAAGAGAGTTCTCACCTGGCTACAGACTTGAGGCAGTATTTGGCCCTTACCCAGAATAGAAAGGAAGCCCTGGGACCTCATGGCGGGTGTTCAGTCGTGAACTCGGTGAGCACTCCAGACAGACACTTGGAAGGTATTCCTGTTCACCCCCATGTCACGAATTGCACTTAGGGGTGGGCACTGTGAGCTCAGTGGTCTTGGCTACCAGGAGTGGATTCATGACAAAGAGTTCAACCAGGGGTGTGCCCAACTGAGAGAACAGTTAGTCCACCAATTCCTGATGCAGAGGCCACTCATGAGGTGCCTCACCCACTCGGCTGAGGATGTCCACAAGCTGGCTGGAAGCTCTGGTTACATGAATTGCCAGGATATTGGCACCCAAACTGTGCATGAGGGTCCAGGCGTGGAAGGCATGCCGGCACAATCAGAAGTAATGTGTTCTGCCCTGCCTGTTGAGGTAGTACATGGTTGTGGTATTGTCCATCTGGACCTGCATGGCCTGACCCGGGACAAATGGAGCAAATACCGTCACAGCAAGGCGCACTGTATGAAGCTTCAGCAGGCTGATGTGGTAACGGGACCACCTGGGGATCCACAGCCCGTGGGCACTCTGGTCTCCCAGGAGCACTCTCTATCTCACCAGAGATGCATTAGTCATCAGAGTGACAGTACGCTGTGGGCAGATGAATGGGCCTCCTTTTAATAGATGTTCTGGGAGGAGGCACAACTGGATGGCACCCTACATCGGCTGTGTCACCATGACTGGCTGGTCCAAGTGGCCTAGATGCTGAAAACACTGGCGGTACAAGTCCCACTGTAGGGGGCACATCTGCCAGCACTGGACCATGCTGGTGCAAGAGGCCATGTACCCCAGCAGCCGCAGGAAGTCCCAAGCATGGCGTGAGCACCCATCCTGAAATGACTGGGCAAAGTAAAGTAAAGTAAGATCCGCTGCCCAATCAGCTAGAAGTTGGACCTTGGCCCAGAGAGAATCAAGCTCTGCCCCAATAAAGAGGATAACCTGCAAGAGGCTGAGTTCTGACTTGGTCGGGTTGATCAGAAGACCCAAGGCCAAGCAAGTCTGGAGGGCTAGGTCCCTGGGTCACTACACTGCCTCACGAGATGATCCGGCTATACTAGTTGTCCAGGTACGGATAAACCTAAACTCCCCAGTGCTTCAGGAAGGCTACCACCATGCAATGCACTTGGTTAGGACCCTGGGGGTCGAGGAGAGGCCAAAAGGCATTACCACAACTTCTAAAGAACACCATCTGCACAGAACCATGGGTACCACAAGTGGAACAGAGGAACTGGAATGTGGAAGAAGGCATCCTGGAGGTCCAGAAAGCAGAACCACATGCCCTGCTGCAGAGGTGATATTATCTGGTTCAGAGTGACCATCCGGAACTGGCACCTCCTCAAAAAACTGATTCAGATCATGAACATCCAGTATGGGGCTCCACCCCCCCAATCCACTGGGGACCAGGATATACCAGGAGACAAAGCCTTGGCCAGCTCTGGCATCCGGGACATGGGCTACAGTTCCTTTCTTTAGGAGCTGAGCAATGTCCTCCTGGAGGGCGGACTGCATGTCCTGAGACACCATACACTCCTGTGGGGCATGGGCTTGGTAGGGCAGGACAGCTTTGAAGTCAAGAGGTAGTACCCGATCCACCACTTCTAGCACCCATTTGTCTGAAGTGATAGTGGATGATACGTGCCAGAAATGATGAAGCTAACCCCCCACAGGAAGCTGAGGCAGGGACCGGAGGGGTGGGAGGCAGCCCCTGACACATCAGTTCTCAGCCTTGGAGGAGGCCCCAGCATTGGCCGCTGAAGGGGCACCTCCGTCCTGGCCTCCGGGTTTGTTGGAGCCCTGGCTGGTGAACTTGGCCTTAGGTCACTAGGTTTGGGATGGCCCCAGCAGGGGCTGCAAGGATCGAAACTAAAAAGACTTCCTCTTTGGCTCCTGTCCCTTGGGATCCTTCTGCAAGGATGTTACTGAGTCCAGGGTGGCACTAGACTTCTTGTTCCTAGTGAGGAGTCCATCCACCCTTGGACCAAACAGATCAGTGCCCAAGAAGGGGACACTGGCCAGTTAGTGCTGGGTATCCACCATAAAGGTTGAAATCCGCAGCCAGGGTCTGCAGCGCATAGTGAGCGCTGACGCCACAAACAGCGCTGACGTCCAAGTCTGTCTGAAGTCAGTGCTTGGCTAGAGTGCAACCCTGACCTCTGACCATCTTAACCGCTGACTGCAAGTCTGCAGGAAGGAGGGGAGACATGGTACAGGACACCCACAAGAGTGTGTCTGAAGTTGGCCATCATCAAGGTGGATCTCGTCTAATGGAGACCCAGGGAGGAGGCAGCACACACCTTTATCACTGCATGATCCAGCTTCTTGAACTCCTTTTTGGGGGGCTTGTCCATGTCCCAGATGTTTCCCTTCTTTTTTTTATTTTTTATGGTCTGTTCCCCTAACCCCCGTAGGGGTTTTCTCAGCCCCTTCCCCTCCACCTACCCATGCCCAGGCTTATCCCCCTCCCCAGGTCAACAGTAGGTTACCCTGGCTTACCCCCAGGGTGGGGCCACAGGAGCAGTGCCCCACCCGGCAGACACAGCAGGCAGTGGAGGCAGCGTGGTAGAGCTTTGTGCACGGGGCCAGCATTTTATAGACTGTATTGAGGCAGGGACGTGCAATGAAAAACAGCGTCTGCCCGCCCCCAACGATACAGCACCGGCACTGTGGCTCCCCTAGCCTCCACCAGGGGTCCGTAGCATGCCAGACACGCAACCCCCGACCCCCTGGAGAAGGAGAGCAGTCCCTTGGATGCTCAATGCTTCTCCCCCAGCCCATTACCAAACCTGGTCGCTGGCGCTACAGCTGGATCCGCTGCCAATGCACCGCCAATATTTCCCTTCTTGTAAAGATGGAATCCAACCAGTCCCTTGGCGAGGTGGTCCAAAAACACAAGAAAAGAATCAGTCGGAAGCGCATATCTGCAGACCATGTGGGCCAAAGGCACCACGCATAAAACTGGATTTTGCAAAAGCTCCAAACACAGGACCCAAGATAGCCTCTGCCACATGCAACCCCTGTAGACCCTGCCCCATTTTAGTTGCCCTCCTCTGAACTGCTTCCATCCTGTCTATGTCCTTGCATAGATGAGGTCTCCAAAACTGCACGCAGTACTCCAGATGGGGTCTCACCAACTGTCGGTACAGAGGGATAACCACTTCCCTTTTTCTACTTGTGATGCCCCTTCCTATGCATCCCAGTATCCCCCTGGCTCTCCTTACCAACTTCTCACATTGCTTACCCACCTTTAAGTCATCTGATATGACTACCCCCAGGTCCCTTTCCATTATTATTAGTACCTCCCCTGTTATTGTGTACTCTTCTCCTGGATTTTTATTTCCCAGGTGCATTAATTTGCACTTCTTTGCATTGAATCTAAGTTGCCATATGTCTGACCATTCCTCCAACCTTGCCAAGTCCCTTCTCATCCTTTCTACCCACCACTTGTGTATCAATTATGTTACAGATCTTTGTGTCATCTGCAAAGAGGCATACCTTTCCTTCCAGACCCTCTGCAATGTCACCTATAAAGACGTTAAAGAGGACTGGACCCAGTACTGAGCCCTGAGGTACTCCACTAGTAACCCCCCTTTCTTCGGAATGTGTTCCATTCACTGTTACCTTCTGTGTCCTGTTGTGCAGCCAGTTTGCTACCCAGGCTACCACCCTGGGACCCACTCCCAGGCTGGCTAACTTGATTATTAATCGTTTGTGTGGGACTATGTCAAATGCCTTGCTAAAGTCTAGGTAGGTCATATCCACAGCCCCTCCCTGGTCTATTACTTTGGTCACCCAGTCAAAGAAATCGATTAGATTCATCTGACATGACCTTCCTGCAGTGAATCCATGCTGCTTTGGGTCCTGTGCCCTGCTGACCTCTAGATACTCAACAGTTCTTTCGTTCAGAAGTGATTCCATCATTTTCCCTACCACTGAGGTCAAACTAACAGGTCTGTAGTTTCCTGCTTCTGTCCTGCTCCCACTTTTGTGAAAGGGAATCACATCTGCTCTTCTCCAGTCCTCAGGTACCACCCCATCCTCCCATGATTTGTTAAAAAGTGTGGTCAGTGGTGTCACTAGGTCCTCCCTTATTTCTTTTAGGATTCTAGGGTGAATCCCGTCAGGCCCCATTGCTTTGTCCACCTTGAGTTTTAGGAGTTATTTCAGGACTCTTTCTTCTGTAAAAGGACTGGTGTCAACCCCACTACCCAGAGTGCTTCTATTGTTTGGTTTAGGTAACTCCTCCTCTTCGTTTGTGAATACTGAGCAAAAGTATTCATTCAGTATCTCTGCCTTTTCACTGTCTCCCTCTGCCCCCCTCCCCTCTCCTTTATTAATCTTCACAATCTCTCCCTTAACTTTTCTAATGCTCCCTAATATACCTACAAAAGGTTTTATCCCCCTTCTTTACTGAGTTGGCTATCTTTCCCTCGGTTTGGGCCTTTGCTTTTCTGACTGCCTTCCCTACTTCTTTCTGCTTTAACTGATACAGTTCCCTGTTGTGCTCCTTCTGTGATTCCTTATACTGTTTGAATTGCCCCAACCCGTGCTGGTTGGGGCACTGCAGTTGGTATTTGCTGATGTAGTCT
The DNA here is from genome assembly GCA_016271365.2 of Neoceratodus forsteri. Taxonomy (NCBI): domain Eukaryota; kingdom Metazoa; phylum Chordata; order Ceratodontiformes; family Ceratodontidae; genus Neoceratodus; species Neoceratodus forsteri. The sequence goes on from CM057458.1 coordinate 8,199,255, forward strand.
GTGAGTTGGTCCACCACAATCTTCTCAAGGGCCTTGGATGGGGAGAGAAGATTGAGATCTGCCTGTAATTGGACACACTGGTCCTGTCCCCGCTTTTGTGGACAGGAGTGACCAGCGCTTGCTTCCAGGTGGCCGGGAATTGTGCCAGGGTCAGGGATTTGTTGAACAGTTTTGTAATAGGCTTGATGAGCACGTCAAGAGTGTGAGACACCAGCTTCATGTCTACTCTATCGCTACCCATTCTGGTCTTCCCGAGCACTTTTTTTTTTATTTTATGTACAGTGCTGCCTCCTTTATAGTAACTCTCTTGAGGTAGAAGGTAAGGTGAGAGGTACTGGGTGCTCTGTCATCTCTGGGAACCTTGGTGGGGTGTAGGTAGTCAGGAGGGAGTATTGTGCTTTGATCTGTGAAGGCAGAGTTGAAGGACTCCGCAATGAGGCATGAGTCCATGGTAGAAGAGCCGTTATTGTGGAGCAGCTGTGGGTTTCTCTTTTCTTCTTCCCCCAAGAAATTCTTTATGTTTCCCCAGAACCTTCTGCTGTCACCCCAGCTTTTATCGAGCAGTTCCTTGTGGTGATCTGCTTTAGCCCTCCATATTACATGCATGCAGCGGTTTCTAGCTGCCCGATACAGCTGGTGGTCATGGTCTTTACCCGAGGCCCTGGCTTTTAACCAGAGGTTGTCCCTCTCCTACATCATGGCTAGGAGCTCGCCTGTGATCCTACCATTAGTGGTCCCCTGCACTTTCCTCCTTTTAACGGCGCGTATTGGTTGTAAATATTGTTGACTCCATCTTTGAAGTACTTCAGGGCCTGGTCCAGGTCTGGCAGTGTGTCAATGGGTGACCAGTCATGGCGGGATAGGGCATTTTTAAGCAATTCTAACCGACCTCTTTTCAGGATCCTACTCTGTATAGTGATGGGGAGTGGCTGTTTTTGAACTTATCTGACCATCTCAGGGTGACAGGGGGAGTGGTCGCTCAGCATATCTGGTAGCACCTTGACCTCAGATATTCGTGATGGGGAGTCTGTGAGGATCCAGTCAATGAGCGAGCTCTTGCCTGTCTTGTGGTTCCTTCTGGTTGGTTTCATGACTAGTTGGGTGAGGTATGCAATTGCTACAGTATCCTTGAGTGGCGTGGAGTTGTCGCTTTCCCAGTTTATATTGAAATCCCCTGTGATAATTAAATCACTGTCCTTGGGTAGGGTGGCCACTGCATCCAGGACCCTGGGCACACCATCCCATTATTTGTTGGAGGGCAAGTAGGCTGATGCAATGGTTAGTGTCTTACCCAGCTATCCGACTTGTATTTTCACGACAAGGAGCTTGTGGTCTGCGGTCATCCTGGGGATAGGGAGGATGGAGCCATGGAGGGAGTCTTTTGTGTAGATGAGACAGCCCCCACCCTTCTTGCCATGCCTGTCGCTCCTGAATACCTGGTACCCAGGTAGCGCTATTTCACTGTTTTTATATTGCCTGTCAGCCAAGTCTCAGTTAGGCATGCTATGTCTGGATTGTGCTGGGCCATCCAGGCCTGTAATTATGTAAACTTTGCTGTTAGGCTGCAAATATTCATTGCAGCTATTGTCAGGCCCTTTGTCTTGATACCCATAGATCCAGGTGGCAGCAGAGGGCCAGGATTTGGTTGCACATTCCTAGATAACAGGAGGAGCATTAGGATAATTTTCCTTACTGTGATGCAGAGAGTTACAGAGATTCGTGACTTGTGTTTCCTTATTTTACCTTGGAGAAGCTTCTCCACTTTCTGAGGGGGGTGTGGGTGAAAGGTGGTAGCCTGGCGGAGCCGTGGTGTGTGTCAGATGCATTCTCCCCTGTTGTGGTCCCACTGTAGTAGGACTGCTGGTATGCCCCCTCTGTGGAGGTTGCTCCTTGTACTGTTAGCCAGCAGCCGGTTCTGAGGCAGTGTCTTGGGTAGACTGAAGAGGGGCAGGTGATCTGAAGGACGCCTGGGCCCACTGACCCAACTGTGACAGCAATGAGTAGGAGAGTAGTGAAGCTCATGTCGTTTGTTGTTGTCAAGGGTTAGGTTTGGAATTAGGCAGATCAGAAGACTAATACGTATGGCTGAAATACCACCCAAATACTATGATGAGAATTTAGTTCAGGGGCAGGGGGTGCAACACAGTAAATGAGACTTAATGAGTTAAGATTAACACTGACAAGTGTTGGGCCCTATAACTGCATTCTGTATCTTTAAGGGGAGTTGCAATATTAGTGAGAAGGGAGGAGAAACATTGTCCAGGGGCGATGCCGCTGGGGAAGGGAGAATATTTAATAAAAGCTGGGGGGGGCGCAAAAGATTTAAGCAGGAAGGAGAGAAAGTGAAAAAAAATGGGGTTATTTTTATTTTATTTATTTATTTGAGTCTAGGATTACAATTACCTTTGAGCCAAGGCTCTTTTACAAAGGTTCCACGTCAGGATGAGAACAAACAAGCAGGACATTCATTCTTACAGGATAACAAGTTACAGTTGTTTATCATCATGAGTACATACAGATTAAGCGGTACTAGGGGCATGCTGAGGATACTGATAACGAGAACTTGGTGAGACACGAGAAGAAAATATTCTTTGCAGGGCATAGCTACAACTGTGTCACAAATTAAACCTGGTCTACACAAAGAAGTGTTCACAAAATGCTGTATCACTTTAAGCTTAGTTTCTGAACCAGGGTACAGTACCACTGGACCTTAAAACCAAGAGAGCTGTAATACTTTAAAACCTGAAAAACCTACACTCTAAAGGATCATGCACTGCAAACAACCCACGGGTACAAAACTGCTGTAAATAGGCTTAGATTCACACTTAAGTTAGCATTCACAGGACACTTTGGAGAAATTTAACCAGTACCAGAATCAATAAATAAAATTAGCTTAAAGTCCAAAAGGAACAGGAAAAGCGAAGAATTCAATAAGTGTAGCAGCCAATCAGCAGGCAGAGCCGATGGGTCCAGCCAGTCAGCGTGGATACGCCAGAAGTTTCAGCAGCGTACTTTTGGTCTGGTGGTCTGCAGGCAGTACAGCGAGGAGGCAGCCGGTGGACAGAGGGGACCCACTGGGTTGCTTGCAGCAGCAGAGGCACCCTTGTCAGCGGTGAAGCTTCAGTCTGGTGGTCTGCGGGCAGTACAGCGAGGAGACAGCCAGTGGACAGAGGGAACCCACCCAGGGGTGAAGCTTCGGTCTGGTGGACTGCGGGCAGTACAGCGATGAGACAGCCAGTAGACAGGGGGGACCCGCAGGACAGCGAGGAGACAGCCGGTGGACAGAGGGGACCCACCCAGCTGCTTGCAGCAGCAGAGGCACCCTTGTCAGGGGTGAAGCTAAGGGACAAAAAAATTTCAATGAGCTGGGCGGCCTACATCACAGCCAACAAGCCTGGCGGGGTACGTGCAGCTGGCGGCCTGTCCGCTGGGAAGCCTTAGCCAAGGCTGACAGCTTGACAGCCATTGAGTGGCCAAGGGAACTGCAGGACCAGGAAGAGTGTGCTCATTCCCGATCCCACAACCTGCAGCAGGTTCATTAGTTTTTCTCAGATTTGTCCCCTCGGGAAGGGCACTCCCCAAGGTATGCAGAGACCAGTACATGTCCCTAGAAGAGCCAGTGAATATAGCCCCAACGTTGGTACCAACTGGAAGCAGCACACGCGCTATGACAAAACTGCAATGGCCTCTGCCACTGCCTCTTCTAGGGCCGCAAGCTGGGAAGCCGAACCCACAGCTGCTGAGACTGCTTTGTGGGCGTCCTTAGAGCGAACCAGAAGGTCCCGTTCATCTGGCTGACCAAGGAGGAGGAGGACATAATGATCCTCGAGAGAGGAAGACAACAGAGTTTTGCACAGCCCACAAGCCTGCGGGTCGTGCTCTGCTCCGAGGCAACAGATACCTGAAGCATGTGGGTCTGTTCAGGACATTTTTTGATTGCAGGTGATGCATCTCTTAAATCCTGGATGGGACCACGGTTCATCGCACTCCATTTTTCAAGAAAAGCTACACTTGAAAATGAGAGAAACACTGGCCTACACCACGCGCACGGAGCTGCCAAAGAGGAAACCTGACTGTCCTAGCAGAAAGGAAGATCTGGTGTCACACGGTGCAGCCAAGGAGGATAACACCTGGGTGGTGGGAGGAGGAGCTTAGCTTGAAGACATTCCAGCTAGATTTAAAGGGGAAAAAAAGACTGCCACACTGTGGACGACAGCATCATATCCACATCCCTAGAAGCAATGTTCTAGTACTTTAACATTCCAGGGTTTTGTACACCTGCTCGGTGACTCTTGGTGGGTGACTCTGGATGTTGTACATTCCCAAACATCCAGAGGGCATGGCCAGAATGACTTCACTTTGCTGACATACAGTGAGGTGCTTCACAGAAGAATTGCTATAGTTCTGGATAGTGAAACTATTCCCAAGTAAAATCCATTGCTAATAATAAATTCCTTCTCAAGAGAAGCATCAGAAACACTATAGAAATAAATTTCCTTTACCTTCTGATTGTGCGGTAAATCCTGAGCACAGGCAGGAGGATTGTAATTCAATACAAGCCTACGAAACTCCAGCAGGGTAAATAAGGACTGAAATAAAAGAAATAACATGAAGAGTTAGGACAATAAATCAGTTATCTTAAGACTTTTCATTTAGTAATAGAAGAATAAGCTGTGACACAGTGTAACAGTGAACAGAGAAAAATACTGCCCGTTCCAGATCACTTGCACATAACTAATCTACCCATAATCCTTAACTGAATCTGTCTGGCAGTATAGCACTACAGGTTAAGAGTAATGAACTGTGAATGAGCTTGGTACATCCAGCAGACCTGGGTTTGATTCCCACAACCTCCACTTGCATACTGTGTGACTCTGAGTAAGCCACTTAACCACCCCAAAACTTCTGGGTCACCTCTGAAAACAGGCAAGTGTGCCTTACTAGGCACGATGACCTAAAACACATAAAACAAGCATTTGTCAATGCCAAATGTTGTCTTGCTGGCATTGGCGTTGATAGTGCAGCAGTTAGAGAGATGCATAATAGGAATGGCAGTGAAATATTGAACTGACCCCCACCCCACCCCTACAGAGACTGACAGGCATTGGGGTGTGCCTTTGGGTCATCGGCCATAATGCTCACGCTGTTTCACCTCACACTACCCTGCAGACACTGACAAGTATCGCGGTGTGCCTTGGGGTCTTCTGGCCTTATGCTTACTCCATTCCATAAGGAAATGTGCTGAGATGGGTGCCTGTATAAGAGAATGGAGTGAACTTTGGGGCCAAAGAGTCCAAGGCACACCTCGATGCCTGTCACTGGCTGCAGGGTGGGGGTGGAGGTGGAATGACATGAGCATTACAGCCGACGATCCCTAGTCACACCCCTGACGCCTGTCAGTCTCTACAGGGTGGGACATTATGGTTGGAAACCCTAACACCCCAGGCGTTTGTTGGTATTTTCACTTTAAATTTTCATTATGGGCTTTTTTGTGACCCCACCTCATGAACAGTGGCACTATCAGTTTGTTAGCTGAAAGGTGCTTTTGCACAGCGACTGCTCTATTTGGCGCCACAGGTGCAAAAACACATTTCAGGCAGGATGTTAAAAATGACAGCTGTACTGTTCATGAGAAGGTGTAAACAAATGGCAATGTTGGAAATCTGGAGTGAAAATATGAAAAATTGGTGAAGTCACGAGCATGCGTAGAAACTGTACAATGCATGCCTGTAACACAATTATTTTGAGGATTTTTTTAACCAAATTTTCAACATAGGCATTTTGGGACCTATGTTCATGAATAGTGTCACTGTGATTTTGTCAATCTGTCCTGAACATTGATTTCCCACAGCAACCGCGCCATTATGAGCCACACATGCGAAAACACATTTCGGGCAGATGTGAAAAATGACAGCTGTATTGTTCATAAGGAGGTGTGTAAAAATGGCAATGTTGAAAATCTGGAGTGAAAATATTAAACAGTGTCGAAGTTATGAATGTACGTGGAAAGTGCACAATGCACGCTTATAACTGTCATTTTTTGGAATTTTTTCACTAAATTTGCAAGATAGGCTTTTTGGGACCCCACCTCATGAACAGTGGTATTGTCATTTCTTTAACTGGTCCCAAAAGGTGATTCCGCGCAGTGATCGCGAAACGACCTTTTGGGACCTAATAACAAGATGACAGTACATGTGTTTATGAGATGTGTTGAAAATCTGGAGCCAAAATTGAAAACAATGGCTGAGATATCCACCTAAGTTGAACCCCCCCCCCCCCATTTATGCCATTATACAGCTTATAGGCATTTCTTCAGCTTGATCGGCTTTGAAGACTCCGATGTGTTCCGCTCCACGAAGATCAGTGCTAGACCTCCGGAGGTAAGTATGGGGTGAGGGGGGTGCACAGAAAGGGGGTGCGAGTTTGGGGAGGGGGGTGCAGCGGACAACTGACCATTTCCTTTTTTCAGGTGCCAAAAATAAGGACACTGCGCAACAGAACAGTTTTCTTTCTTTAAAGGTGAAAACAAATGTTGGACACACTGGGGTGGGCTCCCAGTGTGACCCATGACTTTCGGGGGGCACTGATGTTGGCAACACTGGGGTGGGCTCCCAGTGGTTCACACAATGGGGGTGGGGCACTGCCTGGAACATGCCGATGCCGTCAGCTTACTGTAAGCAGCAGCACATTGGGGTGTGGGGGTGGCCAGACATGCCAACACGGGAACTGCACCTCCGATGTTGCTTCCTTCAGGGATTTTGTGGCAGCAGCTCTGCTGCCATGTTTACTGAAATGTTTCGCCAGGAAAGGCACATAGGGAGGCATGTCATCTGTGCTGCTGCATGACAAGCTTGTCTCAGATTGCAGTGGCACTTTTATTACAAGTTGTGTCCACTTTACATAATGCTTGTATCAGCACTAGCATGCTGGCTTATTGGAGAATGGGAGACGCACCTACTAAAGTGTGCCCTGCATTCGCCAACACTGACACACCTCTGAAATGTGCTATTAGCACAAGATGTTGCTTGCGCGTGCGTGCAAGCCAACATAAAAAGTACAGTTTAAGTAAGAACTTACTGTAACAGTAGATCTTCAAGAGGCACTCTTGCAGCATGTAATCCCATTAGGGCTAAGGCTGCCAGGCGTTAAGACCCCACAGAAAACTTTCTAGCTAGCAGTCTGTGGCGGGGGACCGCCCCCAATGTCAGCTCCACCCCAATGTCAGATGTGGTATAAAGGGGCGGTTCCCCGGCACCACCTCAGTTCTCCTGCTGGAGACCTGGCTGAAAAAACATGTGGAGAACCGAGGAGGATCTCCCATCCCCAAAGAGAAGATGTAACATTTGTCCCCGGAGGCAGGTGGGTGGGAAAGCCACCTGCTGCAAGAGCTCCTCTAGAAGATCTACTGTAACGGTAAATTCTTACGTAACTGTACTATCTCACTTTGAGGGGGAGCTCTTGCAGCAGGTAATACCATTAAGACTGAATCCCAAGCAATGCTCAAGAAGAGACCCAGATCAGAAGGGTGGAGGACAAAAGGGCTGTGGGAGATTAGGAGAGAAGTCCCTAAAGGACTGCTAGGTTGAAACATGCCCTCCTCCTAGAAGCAATGTCCAGACTGTAGTGCCTCACAAAGGTGTGTACTGAACTCCAAGTAGCGGCCACATAGAGGTCCGCTGACGAAACATTCTGAATGGAAGCGAAAGATGCCGCTATCCCTCTGATGGAGTGACCCCTAACTGGTCCTGGTAGGGCTTTGTTGTGGTGCTGGCAGCAAAAAGTGATGCAATGCACGAGTCACTTAGAGTCTGTTTTGTGACTGGTGCCCCAAATTTCTTGTGGGCAAAAGAGACAAAACAACTGGTCTTTCTGGCGGGACTGGTCCTGGCCAAATAGTAACACAAAACTCTATGTACATCCAGACCAGAGTGTGCAACAATGCTTCCCCTTTGTTCGAGTACTCTGGGTAATAAACTGGTAGTTGGATGTCCTGGTTCAACATGAACTCAGACACTGCCTTTGGTAGGAACCCTTAGGCAGCCGGAAGGTTTAGAAGGCATAGGTTTTTAGCACAAGATATTATGTCGGCAGCAGCCTAATTAAGATTTGTACGTAGGGCTACTCTGTCCCTGTGAAAAATAAGATAAGGCTCTTTACACATCAGAGCCTGCAGCTCGGAAATCGTCCTGGCTGAGGTAATGGCAACTAAAAATAATGCCTTCCAAGACAGAAGGCAGAGCTTGCAGCTTGTTCAAAGGGTGGCAAGGTGAGCTTTTCTAAAAAAAACAGGAGATCCCAAGACAGCACTGGGATTCTCCTAGGGGGTTTAATATGCAAGATGCCTCTTAAAAAAGTCTTGCAGGTGTCCAGCTGTGCCAGAGTCTTCCCATTCATTGGTGCATGGTAAGCTGATAGAGCACAGGGATGTACCTTAATGGACGAGTAACAGACCCAAGTCCGACAGGTGGAGAAGATACTCCAGCACAGATTCCACCAGAGAACCGAGGGGATCCAGAGAATGAGGAATTGCCCACAAGCAGAAGTGCTTCCATTTCATGGCGCATGTTGCCCTGGTCAAGAGTTTTCTCACCACCACGAGCACCTCTGCCACTCCAAGGGATATTCCAAATCCATCCCTAGCTAAGTCCACAGGAGCCAAGCATGCAGATGCAGGGACCACAGGGCCGGACAGACCAACGTCCCTTGCTCCTGGGAGAGCAAGTGAGTAGAGAGGGGCAACGGAACTGCCGGTTCCAGTGCCAGCTGTTGCAACAGTGGGAACAAAATCTGTCGAGGCCAGAAGGGCACTACCAGTATCATCCTGGCTTCTTCTGCCTGCAGCTGGAGCAGGACCCTCTGAATAAGAGGAAAGGAAGGGAAGGCATACAGAAACCTCCCTGTCCAAGAGAGGGACAATGCGTCTTGCCAGAAAACACCAGGCCCTGGCTCTAGTGAGCAGAAATTGGGCAGTTTGGCATTGCGTGAGCAGGCCTTGCGTTAGCGTTGGAAATCAGGGGGTCAGTTTGACCCCCTTCTCCTAAAGTAGGGGGTCAGAAGCCAGAAGTTGGGGGTCACTGCACCAGATTTATATGTTCATTGAAAAAAACCAAAAAATGGCTTTTTTTAAAATGGCTAACATGTCAGCTAGGAGGCAGTATGGCGCAGTGGTTTAAGGCTCTGAGCTGCAAACCTGGATTTGAATCCCACAGCACCCACTTGCATACTGTGTGACCCTGAGCAAGTCACAACTTCCTTGTGCTCCCAGGTCGCATCTGGAATCAAGCTAGACAGCATGCCTGTCCTGGTTAAACAATTTCCCCTTCCTTGCCAGAAGGTATAGTCTATACAAGTTACTGCCATGCCTCATCAGCACAGTGGTACTCTGCCCTGCATGACACGTAAAAGTGAAGACCACTCTGCCCTTTTTATTGTGTGTCAGGATGTCGATTAATAAAAAAAATATACCAGCAGATACATACAGGTAGTTACCGGCTGTTGGAAATGCCTGCGGCTGCCACATCAATAGCAAAAGCAGAGGTACAATCTGTTTGCCCTGGTCACCGGACTGCTCCACAGACTGAATCGGATTCAGTGCGAGGCAGTCTGTGGAGTAGAAGTCACCAAATAAAATGCTGTTGTTTTTGGGTGCCAGAGAAAACAGAAAAAGTACCCCCACTTTCCCCAATTATGATGGAGCAGCACAGGCATCCATCTAGCAGCAGATGGCTTTTTTTTTTTAATTCCTCAGCCAGCCCATAGAAAATGCAAGAAGCCGGTCTCCGAGTTACTCAGAGGCACTGAATGAGTAGATTGACAAGAAAATGCTTGGCTTTATGCCCCACACACACACACACACACACACACACACACACACACACACACATATAACAGCAACTTTTACAGTCTCTCTCTGAATTGATGTTGGCTTGAATAACCATTGCACCCAGTCTCCAGTGCGGAACTATACCGGATTCCTGACACACTCAGAGGACCCACACAAAGAAGGGACACATGTTTCTTTGCTCTGTCTGACACCAATACCTCGTAGGTGGAACTGCCAAACCAGGCACTGTCTTCTGCTGCTGCCCCTGTCAAGCTCACCACCCCTGGCTCCTCCGTGTTCAGTTCTCCGATTCCCGTCTCTCCGACCCAAACAGACAGAGACTACCACTCCATAAGTTACTTGTCTTTCCCTCACGGTTCAACTGCACGCAGATCAGGTAGACAGACTGAAAAGACTGCTGGCCCACATACTCCGCCAGATTTACTGTCAAATCGCTGTCCACACTGATAACTTGGCAACACCTACTCAGCTGGGTCCCTCCCTTACAGTCGCATCATCAATCACAGCATGCCTCCGATATCAAAGAAGAAACAAAATACAGGACCAATCATGACCACCTCTCTCACTGTCCCATGGAGAAGCAGTACATTTAAAGCGACAGCAGCACCAATTAAGCAGAGAAGGGCTGCATCAAAGCAGATGCAGTGCTTTCAAAGTAGTGCATCAAAATTAGGATTTTTGCCTGAGGGGGACGTCAGTAGTGCGTTAACGCAAGCCCTGCGTGAGGATGCACAGAGGTCCAGTTCTGGCTGACCCCACCTTTCGAAGAGGTCGTCTATGACTTCTTGCTGTAGTTCCAACTCGTGGTTCTGAGATTGAGAGCGACTTAGGCTGTCTGCGAGTACGTTGTGTATCCCTGGAACATGGACTGCCGTAATGTCCAGGCTGTGCTCCACTGCCCAACACCATACTCTCATCGCCTCTCTGCACAGGGGGTACAAATGTGTACACCCTTGCTTGTTGAGATGGACTACTACTGGGGAATTGTCTGACTAGATCAGTAGGGGTCCAGTAAGGAGCACCCCTTAATAGGCTTGAAGGGCATACAGTACGGCTCTCATTTCCAAAATGTTTATGTGGAGAGTTCGTTCCATTGAGTTCCAGGGAGCCCTCATCTGATGAGAACAAGATGTGCTCCCCATCCCAGTCCCGATGCATCGGTAGTAAGAATCTGCTGTGGACTGGGTCGCTGGAAGGGAATCCCTAAGCTCATGTGGGCTGGGGTGAGCCACCAGGTCACGGATTGTGGGACCACACTGGAGACCTGAATGGCCTCCTCTGGCTCATCCGTACCTTGATCCCATTGAACCCTGAGGTGCCACTGCAGGATCCTCATGTTCAGATGCAAGAGTGGAACCGTGACTATGGCTGCGGCCATGTGACCTGGCAGTTGTTAGAACCACTCTCACTGGAACCAAGTCCGAGTCCTGTACCAAGAGCGACCTTAGTCTTGATGCCCTGTCTGCGGACAGAAAGGCTTTCCCTTGGATTGTGTCCAGGACTGTCTTATGTATTGCAGCCTTTGAGCTGGCAATGGTTGTGACTTGGGCAGATTTAGGGTAATGCCCAGAGTCTGGAATAGACTGAATGTCTCTTCCAGGGTTCAGTTCAACTGGTCTTCTGTTGGAGCGGTAAGAAGCCCATCATCCAGGTAAGGGTATACAAAGTGACCCCTTCTCCTGAGAGCAGCTGCTACCACTGCTAGGCACTTGGTAAAAACCCTTGGTGCTGAGGATAGGCCAAATGGCAGCACCCTGAACTGGTAGTGTCCTCCCTGGAAGGTAATGCAGAGGTACTTCCTGTGGGACGGCAGGATTCTGAAAATGCATGTAGGCATCTTGCATGTCTAGAGAGCAAAGCCAGTCTCCTTGGTTGAGCATTGGTAACAGGCTCACCAAGGTCACCAATCTGAACCGTTTGTATTCGATAAAAGTGTTCAGATGACTCAGATCCAGAATGTGATGGAGGTCTCCCGTCTTTTTTGGAATGAGGAAGAAATGGAAATATAACTCCTTGCCCCGTTGAGCAAAAGGAACCTCCTGTATGGCTCTTTTGTCCAGTAAGGCCTGTATCTCTGCTCTCAGGAGGAGCACACGGGAGGGTGAGCAGTGGGAGGGGACTGGTGGGTTGTCCGGTGGAAACTGTGTGAACTCTAGGGAATATCCCCTTTCTACTATCTAGAGAACACATTGGTCCAATGTTATACTGGACCATCCGGATAGGTAGAGGGAGAATCTCCTTCCTACCACCTCCCCCTGCAGTAGCTTTGGTGGGGGGGGGGGGCGGTAGGGAGTCATGCTGTGTTGGAGGGTGTAGGCAGGGGACGTCTGGGTGCCTTGGGATTTTTGGGGCCCTGGGCGCCAGAAGGGTCAGGGTGGCCTTTCCTTTTAAAATCTCCCTTGTGTTGTGTCTGGCGTCTTCCTTGCTGTCCCCGATTTTTCCAAAAGGGACGGCGATTGTGGATTGTGGCTCTGACCTGTACATCCTGTGGACTTCAGATACTGCTTTGCTGGAATCTTGAAGTCCAGTAATCAGTTTCTCAGTGTCCTGACCAAACAGGACTGGTCCTTGAAAAGGAGCATCCAGGATAGCATCCTGAAGATCCTGTCGGAAGCCAGAAACTCTGAGCCAAGCATGCCTCCACATGCAAATGCCGGTGGCTGCAGCTCTTGCTACTGTATCTGTGAAGTTATAAGAACTCTTTAGGACTTGTTTGTCCATGTACATGCCAGACTGAATGACAGCAAGGAGTTCTGCCTTACCCTCTGAATCTGGCTGTGGCTTGGCCAGGTCCATTGTCTTTGCCCACAAGGACTTCTGATACATAACCATGTGGGCCAGGAAGTTCAAGGACCTAATACTGCAAGTTGCCGAGGAGTACACCTTGCGTCCCATCTGGTCTAACTTTTTGGATTTAGGGTCCGGTGGCTGGGCACTCATATGGCGTAGTAGCTGTGCCCTGCCATGGGCAGCTGTGAGGACCATTAAGTCTGCCTTTGGGTGTTCGCCGAGAAAGGCTCCCCTTTTGGTGACTTATAAAGCCTATCGGCCTTGCAACGTACTGCGGTCATAGTGGCTGGATGTCTCCATGTGGACCTGGTCACATCCTGAAAAGGCTTCGCCAATGGGGGGGATGATGGCTTAAGGTCTGTGGCCCCAAAACATTTAGCCAATCTGCACCTTTCTGGGTCCAATTCCACCGGGTCCCATTGGTATAGCGTCTTAATGTGCCGCATAATGTCCAGAAAGGAAGGGTCATCCGGGGGGTGACCTCAGCGAGTCCCTCGGATTAGGGGACAGAACGGGTAGCTCGTCCTCTGAAGAGCAGTCCGAAGATGAGTACCCTGTATTGTCCCCTGAAGACGACAGCGGGCGTCCACTGGAGGATGGGACAGATGATGGGTCTCTTACAGCCGTCCAACCCAGGCATCTGGTGGTGAGAACTCCTTCGGTGGTAAAGACCACTCAGGAGTGAGATCCCTAGGTGGTGGCCGTACTGAGGATGGATCCCCAGGTCTGGGAAGAAGATCTTCTTTAATGGTATTCCACCATGCATTACAGAGTGCTCCCACCTCAGCTAGTGGAACGACTGGTGCTGGGGGCATCTGATTAGAAGCACCAGAAGGCCCGGATGTCTGTTCCTGAGGTAGTGGTGTCCGGTCCTCGGGTGCTGTGGTAGTTGAACCCCCCCCCCCAACGTGAGTAGTGGTTAGCTGAACCTGATGTTTTCTTCTTCTCTCCTACATCTGTTCCAAAGACTGTTGCGCAACAGCACTTTACTCCTTCATTTTATGTCTTCCTGTTTCTTTCCATCTCCCCCACCTTTTTCTGTGTAAAACAGTCAGAATATGCTGAAGTCAGACTGGCCATCTGGCACTGTGTATTACAATTTAAACTATTTTTCATCCCCTTCCTATTTCTGCTCTTCTACGTCATGGTCCAGTTAAATTTAAGCACTTTTCCCCTGTATTGCCCTTAAATGTGCAGAAATGGTCTAAATGAGCTGTGCAGGCTTAAAGAGTGAAGGTAACTAAAGGTCTGTAAACAAACTTGGTAGGCAAAGGTTCTTTCACAATGTAAAAAGCAAGCTGGGATTGACAGTCAAACTTAAGAAATTACCAATGCCAGTTTAAATGTTGTTTTCTTCAGGGTATGTACAGGTGCAGATTGGAATATCCTGTACTTGGAAAGGATAAACAGATAGCAAAGTAACTAAAATACAGGATAATAGAGAAGAACTAAAATGTGGTCTGCCTACACAACTCCCAGGAGTACCATGTCTCCAGTCAGTGCTGGTGTCCTTGCAAGGTGCTGTCTCCTATAGAAAGTCAGCAGCACCTTTCTCCCTTCTTTTATATGCTGCAGCTCCTAGGTTACCTTTAGAAAAGGGGAGGAGTTGTCTATAATGCAGCCCACTCTGCAAGAAATGTGCAATAATATCTGATAGAACATTAGGGTGTTTATGTTGATGTCATAATAATGGATTATTTGTTATTCCTTTCATATAGGTGTATTCTATGTAATTGATTGTACAAAAAATAAGAAGATTTCCTGTAAATAATTTAATAATTAGGTGGGGCTTTGAACATGTGTGAAAAGCAGATGGACCACAGTAGGTTCGGGGAGGGTGAGGATGGTGGAACAGAGGCGTAGCCCACGAGTTGCACCTCCACACAAATCATATGTCAGCCTGGCAAATCAAGGTTCCTCTATGATGACACCCTCATTGGAGACCAAGAAAAATGCTGGGGACATCCACAAGGGGAGACCCACAAAAGAGTGGCAAGGGACACCACAGGGGAAAGAAACAGCTTCTGATAGGAGACTCAATTGTTAGGGGTAGACCTGGGGAAGGGAGAGGAGAGGGAAGTAAGGTGCCTGCCTGGTGCCATGGCTTGGAGGGACAGGAAGCGAATCCTCAGGATTGCAGAAGCAGCATCACAGGAGAGGAAACTAGATATCATTGTCCACCTTGGGACAATTGACCTAGCTAGGCATGAGATCAGTGCAGTGCAGGATGAATTTGTGGAGTTGGGGAGGGACCTCAGACAGGTAGCAAGCATGGTAACCTTCTCAGAGGTGCTGCCAGTCTATGGCAGGGGTGAGGCTAGGGTACTGCACACCATGCAGTTTAATGAATGGTTGCAAAACTGGTGCAGAGCACAGGGCTTTGGCTTCATTGGGGACTGGGGGGTCCACCTGGAGAGATGAAGGTCTGTACTGGCATGATGGCCTGCACCTGTCCAGGAAGGGAAACATGCTCCTAGGTGACAGGTTTAAAGGCTTCCTTGGCAAGCTTTTAAACTAGCCAAGGGGGGAGGTGCTGATAGGAAACAGGAAAGTTCAAGCCTCCCCCCACAAAACATAGCAGGTAGTAGGGTAAACACTGAGGTACAGAACTTGACAGAGGGCAGGACAGGGGCAAATGGAAAAATGGACAAGGGCAATAAGAGCAGGGATGGGGTAAAAAAGGATAAAGCCAACATTAAATGGAGGGCAATGAGTACCAATGCCCGTAGTCTGGGAAACAAGCTTCCAGAGCTAGTAGCCCTGATGGAAGAGGAACACTTGGATATAGTGGCAGTCACAGAAACATGGTACACGGAGAACCATGACTGGGATGTCAACATACCAGGGTACACAATCTACAGAAGTGACAGGGAGGGTAAGAGAGGAGGTGGAGTAGCTCTCTACATAAGGGATGGGATCAAAGCTACAGAACTAAAAAGTAAAGGGGGAGGACAAGAGGAACTCTGGGTCACCTTGGAGACAGGGAATGGCATCACAATCTGCACAGGGGTTGTATACAGACCCCCATCTCAAGGGGAGGAAATGGACAAGAAAATGATAGAGGGCATTCTCAAAATGGCTGAAAAAGGGGAGATACTGTTGATGAGGGACCTGAATATGCCAGATGTTAACTGGGCAACATGGACTGCAGCCACATCCAAGAGCAGAGTCATTCTCGATGCCCTACATGGAGCATGCCTTAGACAGCTAGTGGTGGAACCCACTCAGGAGGAGCAATATTAGACCTGGTACTCTCAAATGGAGAGAGGATCACAAACTTAGAAGTCAGTAGACATCTGGGAACAAGCGACCACTGCACAGTGTGCTTCACAATAAACACAACCATGGAGACAAGCCATACAAAGACAAGGATACTGGACTTTAGAAGGGCTGACTTTGGCATAATGGGTGAATACCTGAGCAATGCATTAGCAAATGGCCAGAAAGGAAGGGTGGAAGAACAATGGAGAACAATCAAAACTGCCATCATGGAGGCAACAAGCCTTTGTGTGAAACAAATAAAGAAAACAAAGCGGAATAAAAAACCACTATGGCTCTCAAAAGAGGTGCCAGGGAAGGTTAAGGAGAAAAAGGCTGCATTCAAAAAGTAGAAGGCATCACAGACGGAGCATGACAGGGAACTGTATCAATTAAAGCAGAAAGAAGTGGGAAAGGGGAGTCAGAAAAGCAAAGGCCCAAACCGAGGAAAAGACAGCCAACTCAGTTAAGAAGGGGGATAAAACCTTTTATAAGTACATTAGGGAGCATAGAAAGGTTAAGGGAGGAATAGTGAAGATTAATAAAGGAGAGGGGAGGTGGGCAGAGGGAGACAGTGAAAAGGCAGAGATACTGAATGAATACTTTTGCTCAGTATTCACAAAAGAAGAAGAGGAGGAGTTACCTAAACCAAATAGTAGAAGCACTCTGGATAGTGGGGTTGACACGAGTCCATTTACAGAAGAAAGAGTACTGAAAGAACTCCTAAAACTCAAGGTGGACAAAGGAATGGGGCCTGACAGGATTCACCTTAGAATCCTAAAAGAGCTAAGGGAGGACCTAGTGACACCACTAACCACACTTTTTAACAAATCATGGGAAGATGGGGTGGTACCTGAGGACTGGAGGAGGGCAGATGTGATTCCCCTTCACAAAAGTGGGAGCAAGGCAGAAGCAGGAAACTACAGACCTGTTAGTTTGACCTCAGTGGTGGGGAAAATGATGGAATCACTTCTGAAAGAAAGAACTGTTGAGTACCTAGAGGCCAGCGGGGCACAGGACCCAAAGCAGCATGGATTCACAGCAGGAAGGTCATGTCAGACAAATCTAATCAATTTCTTTGACTGGGTGACCAAAGTAATAGACCAGGGAGGGGCTGTGGATATGGCCTACCTAGACTTTAGCAAGGCATTTGACACAGTCCCGCATAAAGATTAATAATCAAGTTAGCCAGCCTGGGAGTGGGTCCCAGGGTGGTAGCCTGGGTAGCAAACTGGCTGCACAACAGGACACACAGAAACATAGAAACATAGATTTTGACGGCAGATAAGGACCGCTTGGCCCACCCAGTCTGCCCATTTCCCTACCTATTGGATAAGCTGCAGATCCTAGTTAACCAGCAGCCTACTTCTTCCTACCTACACAGAAGGTAATAGTGAATGGAACACATTCTGAAGAAAGGGGGATTACCAGTGGAGTACCTCAGGGCTCAGTACTGGGTCCAGTCCTCTTTAATGTCTTTATAGGTGACATTGCGGAGGGTCTGGAAGGAAAGGTATGCCTCTTTGCGGATAACACAAAGATCTGTAACAGAGTTGATACACAAGTGGTTGGTAGAAAGGATGAGAAGGGACTTGGCAAGGTTGGAGGAATGGTCAGACATATGGCAACTTAGATTCAATGCAAAGAAGTGCAAAGTAATGCACCTGGGAAATAAAAATCCAGCAGAAGAGTACACAATAGCAGGGGAGGTACTAACGACAACAATAATGAAAAGGGATCTGGGTGTAGTCATATCAGATGACCTAAAGGTGGGTAAGCAATGTGAGAAGTCAGTAAGGAGAGCCAGGGGGATACTGGGATGCATAGGGAGGGGCATCACAAGTAGAAAAAGGGAAGTGGTTATCCCTCTGTACAGACAGTTGGTGAGACCCCATCTGGAGTACTGCGTGCAGTTTTGAAGACCTCATCTACGCAAGGACATAGACAGGATGGAAGCAGTCCAGAGGAGGGCAACTAAAATGGTGCAGGGTCTACAGCAGAAACCATATGAAGAGAGACTGAGAGAGCTTAATATGTATACCCTTGATGAAAGGAGGGACAGGAGGGACATGATAGAAACTTTTAAGTACCTCAAGGGAATCAACAAAGTCCAGGAGGGTAGCATCTTTCAGAAAAAGAGATGTGTAAGAACAAGGGGGCACAATTTAAAGTTAGAGGGGACGGCTCAGGGGTAATGTGAGGAAATTCTTTTTCACGGAGAGAGTGGTGGACGCATGGAACCGCCTTCCTGGAGAGGTTGTGGGGTCTAAAACAGTGGGGGAATTCAAACATGCATGGGACAGACATAAGGCAATTATAGTGGGGGGTTGCAGGAAGTAGGCTGTTGGTTAACTAGAATCTGCAGCTTATCCAATAGGTAGGGAAATGGGCAGACTGGGTGGGCCAAGTGGTCCTTATCTGCCGTCAAAGTCTATGTTTCTATGTTTCTAAGAGGTGGAGCTCCACTCTTTAAAAGAAGCCAGCCTAGATCCTCAGGTTAGATGCTGTTAGGGAGAGTTCCTGTGAGGACCTCCTGCTCTCTGTTATACTGCACAACATTATGTTCCACTGCTAGACCTTTGGCAGGGTAGCTGTGCTGTTTTCAAGTTTGATTTTGTTTGTTTATTATCGTCAGTTCGCTGCTGTAAGCTATTATTTTTTTGTATTACATTTTTGTTTTGTTTGTTTAATAAAAATCATACAGTTTAGGTATGTTGTACCAAATTTGTTGATTCCTGTGTGACCTGATTTGTTCAACCCATGACAGGTACCATTATCAGTGGGTATTTCAGGCAACAGCTCTGCAGTGTCTGGTGGTCTGGCGTCCTGTTCTTTTGAAGGAGGCTGCTGGGTGTCCCGGGAATCGGTCGCTGGGGCCGACGGCCAGTCCTTCGGGGCCAAAGACTGTTCTTTGGCCAGTGGCACTTGCTCCTCTCTAATGCAGAGTTGGAGTGTCCAGTGGTCGGCCTTCCCTCGGAGGCAGACAACACCTGTTGCTTGGGTGGGGGAGGCGTCCGGTACCCGACGACCTCCTGGCATTCTGTGGGTTCATCCGACTTCTTATGCTTCTCAGACGACCTACAGTGCTTGCGGGTGCCGGACTTTGTGGATCTGCACAAAGCTAACGCCTGTCCCTCATGGGTCAACCCATGTTTGTGGGGTCGGTGGGCCAAGGAGACCTGGGTGGATGGCTGTCCCTGGGAAGAAGACTTCCTACCTTTTGCATGTGTAGAGGTGGTTGACTTCTTGTGGGTGTCCTCCGAAGATGCCTTGGTACCTGGGGGGACAGATTCCAACCTCTCGCCGGAGATGGAGTTAGTAGATGCCCGGTGAGGGGAATTTGGGTGGGACTCCAATCTGGCCCTCTCCTTCTCCCAGTGGTGTTGTTTCCCTCCTGATCTCTTCTCCTTGGGGGAGACTCCCTGGCTGAAGAGGACGAACTATGTCCCGAAGGAGCCTTCTGCATGGCAGCTACTTGATGCTCAAGTAGACAGGCCTTCAAGGTGTTGGCGCGGCGAATCCTGGTTTTATTGTTGAACTTCAGGCAGTGTGGGCAATCATTCGGCCAGTGGTCTGCGCCTAGGCAGATCAGGCAGGCAGAGTGGCCGTCCTTCCCCGGGATCTGCTTCCCACATGCACACTTTGATTTTCACCACTGTGTCGATGAAGACATTAAACGGACGAAAAACTGTCGAAGAAAAAACTATGTTATAGAAGGAAACTGTGCGATGCGCGAGAAAAAGGTGGATGACTGCAACTATGGCATCCGTGGATCCGATGTTCATGGGTCGACAGCAGGAAAAGAACCGGGGTGGTGCCAGGGGAGAGCCCTCTTTATACCAAGTCTGTCGGGGTGGAGCCGAAGTCGGGGGGGGGGTCCCCCACCACAGACTGCTGGCTAGAAAATTTTTCCGTGGGCTCCTAACGCCTGGCGGCCTTAGTCCTAACAGTATTACCTGCTGCAAGAGCCCCCCCCTCAAAGTGAGATCATGTAATTTTGTCTCTTCTCCACGTTACATGTCAAGGTATTTTACTCTGCAGGTGCCAGATCCCCACCCCAATTTCCGAGTTTCCCAGAGTGCACTAGTTCCACTAAAACCAGATACATTTACTCTTACCTTGGACCTCTGCTCATGCCATACAATTACTGCATGTCCGTAGTAAACTATGTGCACATGGCACCTCTCCATCCGCATTCTGAGAACGTCATGCATGACTTGGCATTAAGTAAACCATGGCATGTGGTACCTCTTCATCCATGTTCTGAGCACACCAAGCATGACAAGCATTAAATAAACCATGGCATGTAAACCATGTCATGTGGCACCTTCCCGGCCACATTCTGAAAACATCAAGCACGACTCTGCATTAAGTAAACCATGTCACGTGGCACCTCAGCGGCCACATTCTGAGCACGCCAAGCACCCCTACGCATTAAGTAAACCATGTCATGTGGCACCTCCGCGGCCACATTCTGAGCACGCCAACCACCCCTAAGCATTAAATAAACCATGTCATGTGGCACCTCCCCGTCCACATTCTGAGCACGCCAAGCACCCCTAAGCATTAAGTAAACCATGTCATGTGGCACCTCCCCATCCCCATTTTGAGCACACCAACCACCACCAGGCATTAAGTCAGGGCCCCTACTTTTCTGCGGCACAGTGGGACCAAGTTCTGTGGCAAGACTACCATTTGCCGCAGAACTTCTGCGGCGGTGGTTTGTAATTTCTTCGGAAGTTCTGCAACACTAACAAACTACCACATCACAGTGACAGCTTGTCATTCTGGCTTCACTTTCATGGCAGTGGTTATAGCAATCAGGATGGTGGAAAGCACAGTAACACTAGTTCAAAAAATAACAGACTTATAAAAATAATTTTATGTCTAAAAAAGCAAAACAAATTTCTCTCCCTTAAGGTCCTAGCCTGTTAAATAAATGACATATGCAGAGGGGATCTTATGTGATAAATAAGGTATTTCTATATGCATGCTATCTATCCCACTAATGAGGTTTCCACTGTCTATCACTTATACATTTGTATGTGCTTTCTATACCACTCATGAGGTTCCCACTGTGTATCACTTATATATTTATGTGCAATCTGCAACATACATACAAATGTGTGTGTGTGTGTGTGTGGTGAGAGAGACATAGATACTGTGTATGTGTGTGTGTGTATGTATATATATATATATATATATATTTTTTTTTAATTTCCATGAACTTGCATCCTTATTCATACAGGTCCCATTAGAAGTGGAATAGAGGAGTTATTGCAAAACTCATTTTTGATGTCAACCTGCTTTCCCTGACACATTGCGTAACACCATCAGGCCATGACATGCATGTGAACCGACAGTGAGATAGTGCTCTCCAGACCAGCACAATGTGTCCACCATGTGACAGAACACTGCACCATACCTTCCCAGGCTCCGAGCAATGATGTGTTCCACCAATCCTTGTGCTGCCCAGCCAGCTCCCAGAGCTAATCTCTGAACCTGAGTTGCCGGCACAGAAACACAGCATGCTACCCTCTGGCCCAACAGCTGTCCCTGCACACAACATTTCTCCACAACTTTTAGGTGATTCTGTCAACCAGTGACAATATGTAATCAATAACCCTGGCAAAAATGCATACAGTGCAATTATTTATTTAACAGGTATATTCTTTCAACAGGTCTACACATTATTATATTCCACTTTTCTGGGCATAATTACTTTATTTTTCTTAAAAATCACAGTTAAATTCATTTTACCAGTTATTCATTTCAGATGGCATCTCTATACCTTAAAGGCACAAATAGGTCTGTACAAAGTGAGGTATGGACTTAACAGGTCTGTGCTATTGACAAGGTTTTGTTTAAGTTGGCCCTAGTGCAATAATGTAAGACTGAAAATTGTATTAGGCTGTAGTGCAGGTTGAGCAAATATCACCATGCATGACATGCAGTGCCACCTTCTCTGGCAGTGGGAGCTGTGGTAGATATGTGACTGTTCATTACTGTTGCAAAATGCAGCCATTTCATTAGCTAATGTACGATGTTATAGCAATGATAACATCACATTCTGAGCATATAGGGGGTTTAGGATATAAAAAGAGGGGAAGGGAACCAGATTCTATGGAAAAACAGAAATATTAATAAAAAATCAACAAGAAAAGTGAATTCTGCGACACCGCAGAAGTTCTGCGGTAGATTGCAAGTTCTGCGCAAAATTCTGCGGCCACAGAATTGTAGGGGCCTTGGCATTAAGTAAACCATGGCATGTGGCACCTCCCCGTCCACATTTACAGCATGTCAAGCACCACTCAGCATATCCTGAATGATTCTGTTTTGTTATTGAATTTTATAAGCATTTATGTGTATGTGTATTTATTGTTTTTATGTGTTGTTTTAAACCATTGTTAGGTGCCTTGGTTGTAGAAAGGGGCATTATTATTATATTATTATTAAATAAACCATGACATGTGGCACCCCCCCCATCCACAGTAAGAGCATGCCAAGCACCACTCAGCATTACGTAAACCATGGCATGTGGCACCCCCCGTCCACATTCTAAGCCAGTGTCAGTTGCTCAGCAGGCAGCACATTCGCCTCTGAGGCTGGGAGATCAGAAGGACTGTGGGTTCTATCCCCACACCAGGCACTTGGGTTAATATCCCAAATCTGACACTGTAGTGCAGCATGAGGGGGGTGCTGCACTCCTGAGGTGCCATCTTTCAGATGAGACGTTAAAACCGAGGTCCCGTCTGCCTGTTCTGGTGGTAGTTCAGGTGGATGTTAAAGATTCCATGGCACTTCTAGAAAAGAGTAGGGGAATTTTTTATTCATAACCTAAAAGTACATACAAACAAATTAGTATTTCTTCATACAAAATCATGAAAAGGAGAGAATGTAAACACAAAAGTATTACATCATACTTTAACCATAAACATAAATGAAAATACTGTAAAAGAGAATTTTTTTTTGTATTTAAAATTCATAACAAAATACAATAAGTGTATTACTTCATACAAAACATACTGACAGAAATTCAAAACCATAAATAAGTATTTCTTCATACTGTAACTACGTTCCTAAAACAGCATTATATAAAATCATAAGAAAGGAAAGAGGAAATTGTAGAACAGTATTACAGCATACTTGTAACCTTCATACATAACTGGAAATATAGTTAAACGACCTCCCCCCTACTAAAAGAGAAGGGGAATTTTTAGTTACAAAAAGTACAGTTATGTAAGAACTTACCGTAACAGTAGCTCTTCGAGAGAGGTTCTTGCAGTAGGTATTCACCGACAGGACTAAGCCACCAGGCGTCAGGACCCCACGGAAAAACTTCTAGCTTGCAGTCTCTGGTGGGAGACCTCCCCCATGTCAGGTGACCGGCGTCAGACGACGTCCATATACAGAGGCGGCCCCCCACGCCCGCCTTCCAGTTCTTTCCCAACAAAGGCCTAAAGAGGCAAGATGAGAGAGAAGAGGATATGCCCCCATGGAAGAAAAAGAGAAGAAACCTAGGGGGACGGTGGGTGGGAAGGTAATACCTACTGCAAGAGCCTCTCTCAAAGATCTACTGTTACGATAAGTCCTTATGTAACTGTACTATCTTACTTCGAGAGGGTGCTTGCAGTAGGTATTCACAGATAGGACAGAGTCCCAAGCAGTCTGGAACAAAGAAGAAAACTCAGGAGGAGGATTGTCATCCACAACATAAACCTCAAGGCTGGACAGGTCTCATGAAAGGAGACCTTGCAGAACAGTCAACTCGAAGCCTGCTCTACGGCGAGAGGCAATGTCCAAACTGTAGTGTTTTGTGAAGGAATGGACAAACGTCCAAGTTGTGGCTGCGCAGATATCTGACGCTGACACATTCTTGAAACAAGCTGCAGAGGCAGCTACTCCTCTAGTGAAGTGATCTCTGACCTGACCTAGGAGAGTCTTGTTGTACTTGTCCTAACAGAAAGTGATACAATTCGCCAACCACTTAGACAGGCACTGCTTGGAAACAGTATTGCCTTCCCATCTGTGAGCGAAGGAAATGAAAAGGTGATCGGTTTTCCTGAGATCCTTAATCCGACTGGTGTAGTATCTCAGGATTCTGTGAACATCCAGAGTATGCAAGAAGTACTCCCCATGATTGAAGTGTTGCGTAAACAAGACTGGTAACTCAATGGATTGATTCAGCGTAGACTCAGCCACCACCGTAGGAAGAAACTTAGGACTGGTGCACATGGCCACCCATTCCTTGTGGAAAATCAAATACGGGATTTTACACATCAAGGCTTGGAACTCGGAAATACGTTGAGCACAGGTAATGGCCACAAGGAAGAGAGTCTTCCAGGAAAGGAACTTTAAGTCTGCTTCCGTTGCCGGTTCGAAGGGACGCAGAGTGAGCTTTTCCAGGATGAAATTCAAGTCCCATGGAGAGGCAGGATTGCGGATGAGGGGTCTCAGGTGGAGAACCCCTTTAAGGAAGGTCTTAGAGACTTCCAGTTGGGCAAAAGACCACTCTCCGAAGGGAATGTGGTAGGCTGAGATAGCTGCCATATGGACTTTCAAAGAAGAATGGCTGAGACCCAGGTCAAAGAGGTGATGCATGTAATCCAGGACTTTGCTAGCTGGGCACGAGAAAGGCTCCAAGTCTTTAGAGCTTGCCCAGATGGAAAACCGTTTCCACTTCATGGCGTGAGTGGACCTGGTGGAAGGTTTTCTCGCCTCCACCAAAATGTCCGCTACTAACGGAGAAACCTCCGAAGCATGCTTTAGCTATGTCAGAAGGAGCCATGCATGGAGATGAAGGGATTTGAGGCCTGGGTGAACAATGGTCTCCTGATCCTGGGTCAACAATTGCTGCAACAGAGGAAGAGGAAGGGGAGGTTCCTCAGAAAACTGTTGCAGAAGAGAGAACCAAGCTTGCCTAGGCCAGAAGGGGGCGATGAGAATCATTCGAGCCCCTTCTGTTCTGAGTTTGCTTAAGACTCGTAATCAAGAGAATGGGAGTTAAGGCATAAACGAATCTGTCCCTCCAGCAGAGAGACAGAGCGTCCCGCCACAAAATGTCTCACACTGGAGTGAGCGAGCAAAAGGCGGGATGTTTGGTGGTTTGGGGGAAGGCAAAAAGATCCACCTGAGGTGTACCCCACTGCCGAAAAATTTTGATTACGACTTGTTGGTCTAACTCCCAATCGTGAGCCCTGGCTGAGGAGCAACTGAGTTCGTCTGCCAGGGTATTTTCCACCCCAGGAACGTGAACTGCCCAATACCAGACTCTCATTGCCTCCCAGCACAGGGGACAGGAACATGTTCCTTCCTGTTTGTTGAGGTACCAGACAACACACATGTTGTCTGATTGGATCAGAAAATGACCGGGAAGATTGAAGGGAAGAAGAACCTGTAAGTCATATAGGACTGCTCTCAGTTCGAGCACATTTATGTGCATTTTCTGCTCGAAAGGGGGACCAGCTGCCCAGAGTCCTGTGAGACCCTAGATGGGCACCCCAGCTCTCCCCTGATGCATCTGTGGTAGCGGCCCACCAAAACTTCTGCCACCCTGCTTGACACTCCAAATCTCTCGTCTGCTAAGGCTGCAGGAGCCAAGTATGCAGGTGAAGAGATTGTAGGGCGGGATGGACCAGAGTCCCCTGCTCCTGGGAGAGCAAGTGGGTGGAGAGTGGCAACTGCACAGAGGGTTCCAAGGCTAGTTGCTGTAGCAGTGGGTACCAAATTTGCTGGGGCCAAAGAGGAGCCACCAGAATCCTTCTGGCTCCCTCTGACTGCAGTTTGAGCAGGACTCTCTGAATTGGTGGGAAGGGAGGGAAGGCGTACAGAAACCTCCCTGTCCAGGACAGGGACAATGCGTCTCGCCAGAAAACACCAGGCCCTGGATCTAGTGAGCAGAAATCTGGCAGTTTGGCGTTGTATGGGGACACAAATATGTCCAGCTCTGGGTGTCTCCAGCGACCGAAGAGGTTGTCTGCAACTTCCTGGAGCAACTCCCATTCGTGATTCAGAGAGCGAGAGTGACTGAAACTGTCGGCAAGAACGTTCTGGCTTCTTGGGACATGCACAGCCGTGAGATCCAGAAGCTGTTCTACTGCCCAATCCCACACTCTCATGGCCTCCCTGCAAAGGGGGTAGGACTGAGTGCCCCCTTGCTTGCTGATGTAGAAGACAACTGGGGTGTTGTCTGACTTCACCAACAGGAGAACCTTGGAAAACTTGGTCTTGAAATGCCCTTAGGGCGTACAGAACAGCTCTCATTTCCAGAACTTTGGTATGTAGAGAGCGTTCTGTGGGGGACCAAGCTCCTCTGGTCCTTTGTTCCCCTAAGAGTGTCCCCCAGCCCAACATTGAGGCGTCCGTCGTCAAGGCATTTGATGGGGTAGGTCTCTGGAAAGGGACCCCTCTCTCGAGATGTGGACGGAAGAGCCACCACTCGAGAGAGCGACAGACCGCCACTGAAACTCGGATTGGCATATCCAAGTCGTCCACCACCTGGTCCCATTGGACCTTGAGATGCCACTGCAGAATCCCCATATGTAACCTGGCAAGGGGAATGGTAGCGATGACCGCAGCCCCGTGACCTAGAAGTTGAAGGATCACCCTCGCCGGAAGAACAGCTGCTGAATGGACTCTGCATGCTAGTCCCATCAAGCGGTCTGCCCTGTCTAGCGGTAAGGAGGCCTTTCCCTGAACGGTGTCCAGTATGGCCCTTATGTATAGCAACCTCTGGGAGGGCCTGGGTTGAGATTTCGGCCAATTTATGGTGATGCCGAGGGAGATGAAGAGGGATACCGTTTCTTCCATGGCCACCTTCAACTGGCTTTCCAACTGAGCGGAAATAAGCAAGTCATCCAGGTAGGGGTAAAGGAAGTGGCCTCTCCTCCTGAGGGCCACTGCCACTACCACCAGATATTTGGTGAGCACCCTGGATGCCAATGAAAAGCCAATGGGCAGAACTCTGAATTGGTAATGCTTGCCTCGGAAACGAAACCGAAGAAATCTCCTATGAGAGCACAGGACCTTGATATGCATGTCTTGCATATCTAGTGAGAATACCAATCTCCTTGATGGATAAGGGGAAGCAAGCTTGCCAACGTTACCATCCAGAACCTCTGGTACTTGAACGAGAGATTGAGCTGGCTGAGGTCCAGAATGGGGCACAGGTCTCCTGTCTTCTTTGGAACTAGGAAGAAGCGGAAGTAGAAACCCGTGCCCCATTGATCCTATGGGACCAGCTGGATGGCTTTCTTCTCGAGTAGCGACTGGATCTCATCCACCAGAAGACTGGCATGGGCTGGTGGACAATGGGCGGGGGGGGGATTGTCTGGTGGGATGCTGAGAAACTATCACGTATCCTCTGCAAAGTGTTTCCAGCACCCAATGGTCCGAAGTTATGCTGGACCATTCGGCAAGGTAAAGGGAGAATCTCCCTCCAACTTTCTCGCTCTGCATCTCCTGAGAGAGAGGAGGGAGATGCAGCGAGTCAGGCTGTGAAGAGGCTGGGGCCCTCTGCCCTTGAAACTTTGGGCTGCTTGGGGCCTGGGGCACCTTGAGGGGCAGGGTTACCACGTCTCTTAAACCCTCTGCCCTGGGGTTGTTTACGTCCCTGTCCCCTACAAAAGGGACAGTGACGGCGGCCCTGAGGCTCTGATTTGTACATTCTATGTACATCTGCTACAGCTTTGCCCAACTCTTGAAGTTCGTTAATCATGGTTTCAACCTCCTTGCTGAACAGTACTGGGCCCTGGAAGGGAGAGTCCAGGATGGACTCTTGGAGGTCTGGACAGAACCCAGTGAGCCTGAGCCATGAATATCTCCTCATGCAGATACCTGTGGCAGCCACATGGGAAGCCATGTCCACAGAGTCATATGAGCATCTTAGGACATGCTTTTCTACATCCAATCTGGACTGAGTGTATGGCAGGATCTCCTCCTTGGTGTCTGAGTCTGGTAGGGTCTTGATCAGCTCCACAGATTTCTCCCATAGGAACTGTTGGTATGTCACCATATGGGACAGGAAGTTCAGCAAACAGATGGAGCCCCGTCGCCGATGAAAAAACTTTTCCTGCCCTAGCTGTCCAACATTTTGGATTCCGCATCTCGAGGTTGGGAGCTAAGGTGCTTGGGCTGACTACCCCGGCCATGAGCAGGCACAAGCACCAAGGAGTTGGCTCTAGATTGCTCACCCAGGAAAGGTTCATCCATGGGTGGCTTATAAAGCCTGTCTTCCTTCTTTGGAACAACAGGAGTGGATGAAGGCTTGTGCCATGTAATCCTGGTCACATCCTGGAATGGCTCAACAAGAGGTGAAATGACCAGGGGTTTTTGGTTCCTTTAAGCCCAGAAACTTAGCTAGTCTTCTGCGCTTTGGATCAAGTTCCTCAGTGTCCCACTCATAGATGGACTGAATGTAGAGCAAGACGTCCAAAAATGAGGGATCATCAAGGGAAGATCTTGGTGAATCCCTGGAGCACGGAGAGGGCGGGATGAACTCATCCTCGTCCGAGGACTCTGAGGAAGAAGGGCTTGGGGCCCCATCGTCCGGTGAGGACAGATGCCTGCTGGAGAGCGGAACTGGGGGAAGACGGCCTCCGTCTATGCTTCCCCTTCGGGTCCGGGTGGGTGACATCCTCTCCTGTTGGGGGAGGAGGCGGCCCCATGGGAGGTAGTTTCGGAGTAGGGTCGGGGGGTCTGTATAGCAGGTCCCCCTTGACTGTATTCCACCAAGTAGTGAAGAGCAAGCCGATGTCCACCACTGGGACGACCACTGGGGTGGAAGACAGGTTCGCTGGACCAGGCGTTTGGGGTTCTTGTGTTTCTGGTGCCTGGTCTGGAGAGCCCTGTTTATTTTCTTCTGGCTGCTCGGCATCCGTGTCGATAGGGGAACTGGCGTCCGGAGTAGGCGGGGGCGCATCGTGCGTCTGACCCTCAGAGGGTGGGACGGGTCTCCGGGTTTCCTCTGGCGACTGCCTCAGATCGAGCGTCGGAGTGAGGGTCGTCGGAGCAGGCGACCGACTAGGTGAGCATCTGTCTGGGGAGGATGGGCGCGCCTTAGCCGGAGGTGGCGGAGGGGGCGTCTTGTGACGGACGGCCTCCGGTCATCTACCTGGGTCATCCAAGTGCTTGTGCTTCTCGGACGAACTTGTAATCCTGGAGTCTTCAGACTTACTGGTAGACATATGGCCTTCTTGGGTCGACCCTGAGGACTTAGGGGGTCGGTGGGCCAAGGAAGAATGAGCGGGAGAATGCCCGGAAGAAGACGGCTCCCTATGTTTGCCCTGTGAAGAGGTGGGAGCAGATTTAGAGAAGGACTCTGCCGTTTTAAGTGGGACCGAGCCAGACTTCCCACCGGAGGTCGAAGAAGAGGACACCCGGGAAGGGGACTTGGGCCGGGACTCAGACCTGGCCCTATCCTTCTCCCTATGGCGGTGGTGTTTCCCTCCCAATGACTTGTCTTTAGGTGGGGAGTCCTTGGCGGGAGAGGAAGAGCTATGTTCCGATGTCCGCTGCATGGCTGCCACCTTCTGCTCCAATAAGTAGGCCTTTGGGGCATTGGCTCTCCTGATCCTTGTCTTCTGATTAAATTTCTGGCAGTGTGGGCAGTTGGCCGGTTGGTGGTCAGGGCCTAGACAGATTAGGCAGGCCGTCTGTCCGTCTTTTGCCGGTATTTGTTTCCCGCATGCACACTTTGATTTGTGCCGCGGTAGAGAGGGAGGAGACATGCAAGAAATGAAGATATTTAGAGAGAACGTCGAAAATTTTGAAAAACTTTTCAAAGCAGTCGACTGCGGTGAAAGGCGTTTGTGGAGCCAAACTAAGCGGGTCGGCGGCAGGAAAAGAACTGAGATGGTGCTGGGAGTCCACCCCCTTTATACCACGTCTGACGTCGGGTGGAGCCGACACCGGGGGCGGTCCCCTACTACAAACTGCTAGCTACAAGATTTTTCCGTGGGGTCCTAACACCTGGTGGCATTAGTCCTAATGGTATTACCTGCTGCAAGAGCTCCCACTTGAAGTCAGATACCATGATATGTGGCATCTTCCCATCCACATTCTAAGCACACCAGGCATGACTCAACATTAAATAAACAATGGCAAGTTGCAGCTCCCCGTCCACATTCTGAGCAGCCAAGCACAACTCAGCTTTAAATAAACCATGGCATGTGGCAGCTCCCTATCCACATTTTGAGAACGCCAAGCACCACTCAACGTTAAGTAAACTATGGCATGCAAACCATGTCATGTGGCACCTCCCCGCCCACATTCTGAGAATGCCAAGCACCACTCAGCATTAAGTAAACCATGTCATGTGGCACCTCCCTGGCCACATTCTGAGCCCAAGCACCACCAATCATTAAGTAAACCATGTCACGTGGCACCTCCCCGGCCACATTCTGAGCAGCCAAGCACAACTCAGCATTAAGTAAACCATGTCATGTGGCACCTCCCTGGCCACATTCTGAGCCCAAGCACCACCAATCATTAAGTAAACCATGTCATGTGGCACCTCCCTGGCCACATTCTGAGCCCAAGCACCACCCAGCGTTAAGTAAACCATGTCATGTGGTACCTCCCCGTCCACATTCTGAGCCCAAGCACCACCAATCATTAAGTAAACCATGTCACGTGGCACCTCCCTGGCCACATTCTGAGCCCAAGCACCACCAATCATTAAGTAAACCATGTCATGTGGCACCTCCCTGGCCACATTCTGAGCCCAAGCACCACCAATCATTAAGTAAACCATGTCATGTGGCACCTCCCTGGCCACATTCTGAGCCCAAGCACCACTCAGCATTAAGTAAACCATGTCATGTGGCACCTCCCCGGCCACATTCTGAGCCCAAGCACCACCCAGCATTAAGTAAACCATGACATGTTATTTACTTAATTTATTTATTGAGATGTTTCACCAGAAGGGCACACTGAGCAACAAGTTGCTCGTCTCCTGGTGCGTCCTGGGGCAAGGGTAGAGGGAGATAGAGATACAAATACAAAGACAATCAAAAATATAAGTATTCATATACAGTAAAAGTGGATTCGTACAGACATTGGATACCATGACTGTGACACATCAAGGCTTACAAGGTGCTGGCCCGGTGGCGCAGAGGATTGAGGCGCTGGACACCACATCTCGTGCCACACCAGCGACCCGGGTTCGGGAACAAGCCAGGGGCACTGATAGTGACAGGAGGAAGAGATCGAAGTGTCCATAGACGGCTCTCTCTTCCCGGGGAGAGTGTGGGGAAGCAATCACTCCTGGAGCAGCCTCTGGCGGCTGGCGGAGGCACCCAAGCGTGGCGACGCAGCGGAAGCATGGGGCGGAGTTGCGGCTCAATGTTGCTTTGCCGAGCTGTACTCCGAGGGGAAGGACGAGCAACCATAAGTAAAAATACCTCTCCTGCATTCAGAATGATGGTCACCAACGGACGACCTAATCTAGTGGGCCAAACAAAGCCCGACAAATGGAGATGAGGGTTCAGGGTAATGTGGTCTCTTCCCCCGGTTCCCGGCGGCCGGGGTTGGCCCCATCGTAGGGGCCAAGCTGCCGTCCTCCTCGATCCGGCCATCGCGGCGGAGGCTGGCTCCACCTAGGGGTTAGTTGAGCATCTGCGTACAAGGCTTGATGGGGGGTAAGTATACCCCCGCAGCAGCGAGAGTATAAAGAAAATTAAAAAGGGAAAAAAAAAAAGGCTTACAAGGCACATTAGTTACAATACATTAGCCAAACAGCTGGACACAAATTGGAGCATTTTAAGTGTGATCAATATTATCAAGTGCTAGGGGTAACTACCGCTGAGAAACAGTAGGGCCATGAAGCAATCAGTAGTGAAAGGAAATTTGCCAAAAACACAACTAGGGGCATGAGCAGTTTGAGGAGCAGTAATTTGTGAGGGCTAGGGAAATAGAGTAAGGGGAAGATGAGGCATCTACCAGTCCACAGTTTGAGCACACCAAGCACCCTCAAGCAATAAGTGAACCATGGCATGGGGCACCTCCCCGTCCACATTCTGAGCATGCCAAGCACCACCCAGCATTATGTAAACCATGGCATGTGGCACCTCCCTGTCCACATTCTGTGCATGCCAAGCACCACCCAGCATTATGTAAACCATGGCATGTGGCACCTCCCTGTCCACATTCTGTGCATGCCAAGCACCACCCAGCATTATGTAAACCATGGCATGTGGCACCTCCCTGTCCACATTCTGTGCATGCCAAGCACCACCCAGCATTATGTAAACCATGGCATGGGGCACCTCCCTGTCCACATTCTGTGCATGCCAAGCACCACCCAGCATTATGTAAACCATGGAATGTGGCACCTCCCTGTCCACATTCTGTGCATGCCAAGCACCACCCAGCATTACGTAAACCATGGCATGTGGCACCTCCCTGTCCACATTCTGTGCATGCCAAGCACCACCCAGCATTATGTAAACCATGGAATGTGGCACCTCCACGTCCACATTCTGAGCCCACCAAGCAATAAATAAACCGTGGCATGTGGCACTTCCACATACCCATTCTGAGCATGCCAGCCACCACCAGGCATTAAGTAAAAACCATGGCACGTGGCACCTCCCCGTCCACACTCTGAGCCCACCAAGCACCACAAAGCAATAAACAAACCATGGCATGTGGCACCTCCCTGTTCACATTCTGAGCCCGCCAAGCACCACTCAGCGTTAAATAAACCATGGCATTTCGCACCTCCCCATCCATAGTCTGAGCATGCCAACCCCTTTGCTACCCACAATCCTCCCTTCAATAAGTACCAAAGCCTATAAAAACTGAAAAAAAAAAAAAACAATTTTTTTCCATTCTTAATCTTAATGGTTCCTCACTGTGCAGGTACAAAAGCCTCCCACTACTGCAGAAAAAAATCTGCTCTTATAAAGTTACCTTAAGAGTAGATGGGTTGCAGCCATGGGCATGGAGGTAAACAAGACAGACCTACTGGAGACGTGCTGACAGGCTGCAGAGTGGACAGCACTGTCACCCTGCACAAGGGTGAGAATAGGGAAAACACATGGAAATGCAGGCCAGTGAGTACACTGTCAGCCTGCACAAGGCTGGGGATAGGGAAAACTAGAGAATTACAGCTCAGTGAGTACACTGTCAAGGGTGGGGATAGGGAAACCCAGGGAATTACATGCCAATGAGTACACTGTCACCCTGCACAATGGTGAGGATAGGGAAAACCCAGGGAATTACAAGCCAATGAATATATAGTCACCCTGCACAAGGGTGAGGATAGGGAACTCAGGGAATTACAGGCTAGTGAGTATGTTGTCACCCAGCACAAGAGTGGGGATAGCGAAACCCAGGGAATTACAGGCCAGTGAGTACGTAGTCACCCTATACAAGGGTGGGGATAGGGAAACCCAGGGAATTACAGGCCCAATGAATATACTGTCACCCTGCACAACGGTGGGAATAGGGAAAACACATGGAATTACAGGCCAGTGAGTACACCGTCACCCTGCACAAGGGTGAGGATAGGGAAACCCAGGGCATTACAGGTGAGTGAGTGTGCTGTCACCCTGCACAAGGGTACAGATAGGGAAACCCAGCGGAATTACAGGCCCGTGAGTACACTGTCACCCTGCACAACGGTGGGAATAGGGAAAACACATGGAATTACAGGCCAGTGAGTACACCGTCACCCTGCACAAGGGTGAGGATAGGGAAACCCAGGGCATTACAGGTGAGTGAGTGTGCTGTCACCCTGCACAAGGGTACAGATAGGGAAACCCAGGGGAATTACAGGCCCGTGAGTACACTGTCACCCTGCACAAGGTGGGGATAGGGAAACCCAGAAAATGACAGGCCAGTGAGAAAACTGTCAGCCTGCACAAGGGTGGGGATAGGGAATTACAGGCCTGTGAGTACGCTGTCACCTTGCACAAGAGTGGGAATAGGGAAACCAAGGGAATTACAGGCCAGAGAGTACATTGTCACCCTGTACAATGGTGGAGACAGGGAAACCCAGGGAATTACAGGCCAGAGAGTACGTTGTCACCCTGTACAATGGTGGAGACAGGGAAACCCAGGGAATTACAGGCCAGTGAGTATACTGTCACCCTGCACAAGGGTGGGGATAGGGAAACCCAGGGAATTACAGGCCAGTGAGTATGCTGTCACCCTGCACAAGGGTGGGGATAGGGAAACCCAGGGAATTACAGGCCAGAGAGTACGTTGTCAACCTGTACAATGGTAGAGACAGGGAAACCAAGGGAATTACAGGCCAGAGAGTACATTGTCACCCTGTACAATGGTGGAGACAGGGAAACTCAGGGAATTACAGGCCAGTGAGTATGCTGTCACCCTGCACAAGGGTGGGGATAGGGAAACCCAGGGAATTACAGGCCAGTGAGTATGCTGTCACCCTGCACAAGGGTGGGGATAGGGAAACCCAGGGAATTACAGGCCAGTGAGTATGCTGTCACCCTGCACAAGGGTGGGGATAGGGAAACCAGGGAATTACAGGCCAGTGAGTATGCTGTCACCCTGCACAAGGGTGGGGATAGGGAAACCAGGGAATTACAGGCCAGTGAGTATGCTGTCACCCTGCACAAGGGTGGGGATAGGGAAACCCAGGGAATTATTGACCTGTGAGTATGTTGACACCCTACATAAGGGTGGGGATAGGGAAACCCGGGGGATTACAGGCCAATGAGTATGATGACACCCTGCATAACAGTGGGGTTAGGGAAATCCAAGAAATTACAGGCCAGTGATTAGATTAACTCCATGCACAAGGGTGGAGATAGGGAAACCCAGGGAGTTACAGGCCAGCGAGTATACTGTCACCCTGCATAATGGTGGGGTTAGGGAAACCCAGGGAATAACTGGCCAGTGAGTGTGTTGTCACCCTGCATAAGGGTAGGGATATGACTTTAAATCCCCTCAGATATGTGTGTTATTTAGTTACGCAAGTAAAGAAATGCACATGGTGTATCATTTCAGAATCATTACTGGTTTTGTGTTACTGTTGTTGAGTCTGCTGTAAATGTCATTTTCCCTTTTCTCAATGAATAAAATAAAGTCTAAAAATAAAAACATGTATGAACCGTAAAAGCACTCTACAGCCCCAGTGTCGGCTGCAGAACAGTTCAGCCCTACATTCAGGAATGGACACATTAAACCTGTATCAAGAAACAAGTAATTTAATGAAATGTACACATTCTGGGTTTCAGGGGATTTCCCCTGAAACTGGTAATCATGAATGCATGAAAGTAATCAACTTCACCTTCTTTCAATAGTTTTAGGCTGAACAGATCAAGTATAAGAGGAAGGATCTTTTTAGCACGAGGCATGGAATCCTTAGGGTCAGGATCCCAGCACCGAGCCCTGCTGTAAGAAACCATTCATTACTGATTAAGTGCTGCCTGTAATGAGGCAGACCTGGTGGCTGGGGTATGCACTTTGGCAGTATTAAATTACATATCAGTTACAATTAGCACACGAAGGAACATCTATCTGGAGGTTTCCACACTCTCTGTCTCTGGACAGGAGCCAACAATGCTGTTGCTTACTCAGCGACCACAGAATACTGTTTGTGTTAGGAAGGGTAAATAAAATCACTTGGCTGGTATTAACTATTTCCTTTCCTTTTTTTTATTTATATTTTATTGCATTTTAAGAAGAACTGGTTGCATACAACGATGCATAAAGGAAACAGCAATGAAAAACAAGCATTTGTCAATACCGAATGTTTGCTTGCAGGCATTGGCATTGGTAGTGTAGGAGTTAGAGAGACGCATAAACTGAAGCCAACCCCACCACCACCCTGCAGAGAGTGACAGGCATTGGGGTGTGCCTTTGGGTCGTCAGGCATAACGGCCATGCCATTTCACCACACCCTACCCTGCAGACACTGACAAGTGTCACGGTGTGCCTTGGGGTCTTTGGGCCTTATGCTCACCCCATTCCATAAGAAATAGGGTGAGATGGGTGCAGAATAGGAGAATGGGGTGAACTTTGGGGCCAAAGAGTCCAAGGCATACCTCGATGTCTGTCACTGGCTGCAGGGTGTGGGTGGAATGGTATGAGTATTACAGGCGACAATCCCAAGTCACATCCCTGATGCCTGTCAGTCTACAGGGTGGGGCATTATGGTCGGAAACCCTAACGTCCCAGGCGTTCGTTGGTATTTTCACTTCAAATTTTAAACATGAGTTTTTGTGACCCCACCTCATGAACAGTGGCAATATCAGTTCGTCAGCAGAAAGCTGATTTTGCACAGCGACTACACCATTTGGCACCACTGGTGTGACTACATATTTCGAACAGGATGTGAAAAATGACAGCTGTACTGTTCATGGGGAGGTGTAAAAAATGGCAACGTTGAAAATCTGCAGTGAAAATATAAAATAAAACTGGTAAAGTCACGAGCGTGCGTAGAAACTGCACAACGCACACCCGTAATGTAATTAGTTTTTTTTTTTTTACAGTAGATTGTCAACGCAGGCATTTTGGGACCTCCACTCATGAACAGTATCACTGTGATTTTCTTAATCTGTCCTGAACACTGATTTCCCACAGCGACCACGCATTTCTGTACGGAAGTGTAAAAACACATTTGGACAGGGTGTGAAAATGACAGCTGTGCTGTTCATAAGGAGGTGTGAAAAAATGCCAGTGCTGAAAATCTGGACTGAAAATATTACAAATTCATGAACCTACAAGGATCGCGGAAACTGCGCAATGCCGCTTCGTAACACAGGCATTTTATGGACTTTTGTCACCAAATTTTCAACATAGCCATTTTAAGACCTCTGCTCATGAACAGTGTCACTGTGATTTTCTTAATCTGTCCGAACATTGATTTCGCGACACCAACTGCGCCATTGTAGCGCTACCCGCGAAAACATATTTTGGAGAGAGAGAAAATGACAGCTGTACTGCTCATAAGGAGGTGTGTAAAATGGCTAAATGTTGAAAATCTGGAGTGAAAATAGTAAACATTCGGAAGTTATGAGCATGCGTAGGAACATGCAACGCACACTAAGTAAAACAGTCATTTTGGGAATTTTTCACCAAAATTTGACATAGGGTTTTGGGGGCCTATCTCATGAACTGTGACACTGTCATTTTGCACTCACCCGAAAGGTGGTTCCGCACAGTGACCGCGAAATCAGCTTTCAGGACCGAATAACAAAATGACAGTGACTGAGTTCATGAGGTGGGGCCCCAAAAACCCCATGTTGAAAATTTGGTGAAAAAATTCCCAAAAATGGCCGAGATGTGCACCAAAGTTGAAAAAAAAACATTTATGCCATTATACAGCTTATTTATTTATTTATGAAGTATCGGATTTACAACCTTTGAGCCAACGGCTCGTTTACAAAGGTAACTCGTCACAGGGAGGACATGGATAACAAACAGTTACAATGGACAGTGAAAACAGTCAGTTACAGATGTTTAGCTGTCTTGTATAATATACAAACTTCGTATATGGATAATATATACATGATCATATACAGATATTTACACCATCAGATACAGATATTACAAAAGCACATACGCGTTATTACAGTGAGAGATCATAAGAATTATTACCATGAGACAGCATGCAACACAGGTCAATTCATCTTATATGGAAGCATGCAGTTGAGTAGTCAAGGATGAGGTGGAGGCAGTCCATAATGGATATTGTCAAATGATTTGGGCCCTAAGGGGTGTTTAGTGGGCAGTCTAGTAGAAGGTACAGGAGCAGCTATCGAGAAGGTGGTAGCGGAGAGTCGTTTTGAAAGGGGCAATCTTGGGAGTGCTGGTAATGGTAGTTGGGAGTGCGTTGAACCAGACAGGGGTTCTGAAACGGAAAGATCTCTGGGCTAGGGAGGTTTTTACCCTGGGTACCGCCAAGATGGCTTTGTCCATGTTGCGGGTGGAGATAGTGTGGGTGGTAGTTTGGAGGGTGGCAGAGACACCAGGAGGGGAGAGACCGAGTAAGATTTTCTTGGTCAGCAAGCAAGTCTGGTAGCGGAGTCTTTCGTTAAGATTGAGGAGATTGGCTGTGGAATAGAGGGAGCAGGTGTGGGTGAGCCTGGGGGCACCAGTTAGGAGCCTGCAGGCCTTGTTGAGGGAGATTTGGATTTTCTGGAGAGCGAAGTTATCTGCAGCCCCATACACAGGGAGCCCGTAGTCAACATGGGACAGTACAGAGGAGGTAATTGCGAGCCTAAGGGCATCAGGTGGGAGGCAGTCCTTGTGCCGGTATAGGAGTCCAATCCGAGTGTTCACAGCAGCTGCTAGTGTGTGTATGTGTTCATGGAAGGTTAGGGCAGAGTCGAGGGTAAGTCCAAGATATTTGTAGGTGGGTACCTGTTCGAGGGGGTGCTGGGTGCTGGGGAGGATGAGGAGTGGTGCATATTTGGCTTTGTTTTGATGGTGGGAAAATATAATTGATTTAGATTTTCTTCAGGTTTATGACCAGTCTATGGTTCCTAAACCATGATTCTGCCTGAGTGAAAGCATTTGGTTGGGAGTTCTGGAGAGGGGCAGGTTTGCGGTGCAAGGCATAGAGTACTGCGTCATCCGCATACAGCAGGATTTTTTCGGAACAGGCCTCTGGCAAGGTGTTCAGATAGAGGATGAAAAGGAATGGATCCAGGATGGAGCCCTGGGGCACCCCAGAGCAGACTGGGAGCGTGTCAGACAGGGTCTCATTATTTTTGACGCATTGGAACCGGGAGGATAGGTAACTGGCACACCATGCCAGGGGGCCAGAAGAGAAACCGAGTTGATAGAGGGCGTCAAGCAGTAGAGGGTGGCAGACCATGGCAAAGGCCTTGGATAGATCTATGTACACAGCACCAGCAATGTTACCCGAGTCTAGAGAGGAGTGTAGGAAGTTGTTGAATTCTAGAAGGGCTGTGGTTGTGCTATAGCATGAGCAGAAGCCATGCTGCTCTGGGCATAAGATGTCGTACTTGGCTAGGTATTCCATGAGTTGAGTAGCGACCACTTTTTCTAGGGCTTTTGAGAGGGTTGGGGGAGAATGGAAATGGGACAATAGTTACCGGGGGAGGATTTGGCACCACTTTTATGAATGGGGGTAACAAAGGCTGTCTTCCAGGCACTGGGGAATTGCCCCAGGCAAATGGATCTGTTGAGTAGGTCCGTGAGAGGGACTAGGACCTCATTGAGGACTAGCCGAAGTAGCCTAGTGTCTAGGGGATCATTGCTAGGGTTCCTACTATTTAGTGCCTTTTGCAGGTATGGACAGGCTTCTTGAGCTGATATTTTACGCAGGTGGAAACGGGAGCGTTGCAAGGTTGGGGGTTGGGACTTGGGCACAGGGTCAAAGAAGCAACTGGGGAGGACAGTACTGAGATCTGTGAAGGTGGTGTTTAGACAATTTGCTATTTTAAGTGGGTCAGTGGAGATGATGCTATCTATGGAGAGCTGGGAGGATGGAGGGGAACGCGACTTCCCGTTGAGTTCTTTGATATTACCCCAGAAGGTTCGGGCAGACCCCCATGTGGCAGTGAGGGTGGCCTGATAGTAGTCTGCTTTGGCCTTGCGAATGGCCTGCGTGCAGCTGCTGTGTGCGGCATTATAAGATTGTCTGTCAGCCGTCCTGCCAGACTCCGTGGCTTTGTACCAAAGATTATCCCTATTCCTTAGCTTTTGGAGTAGGGGGGTGATCCAAGGAGCATTTTGTCTTTTGGAGCGGTGTTTAGTGAGTGGGGTACAGAGATCGCAGGCTGTGGAGAAGGCCTGTGTAAACAGAGTGAGCGCAACGTCAATGATGTGGGACCAGTCCATGTGGGTGAGAAACTGTTTAAGCTTACTTAACCCTCCAAGTCTGAGACACCTACGGGAGGTGGTTTGGACTATGGGTTTGGGGTGGAGGATGTCCACAGGAATAGGATAGGTGAGTGGTCGCTTAGGGAGTCGGGGAGGACTTTTATATCCTGGATTTTGTGGGGATGGTTTGAGTTAATGACATCCAGGAGGGTGCTGGTACCAGTGAAGGGATGAAGTCTGGTGGTTTGGGTGACTAATTGGACCATGTCAAGGGCGGACAAAGAATCCTTCGTTGGTGTGGCTGAGGAACAAAACCAGTTAACATTTAGGTCCCCTAGTAGTGTCTGGTCAGCTTTGTGTGGAAGGGTTGAGAGATAATCCGGGAGGGAGATGATGACCAAACTTTTGGTTCTTAGGGGGAACACAGGAGACTGTGAAGTATAGTGGTCCCCTGGAGGGTTCCGGGGTGATTTTTAAGGGCTTGGGCACCATTATTGAGCTTGTGGGGTGGGAGCACGTGGCCGATAATGATATTCCTGACGTAGACCGCACAACCACTGCCACGTTTTCCCACCCGGTCTTCCAGGTATAGGGCGTACCCGGAGAGAGAGACACAGCCGTCGGGAGTAGAACTAGAGAGCCAGGTCTCAACTAGTGCAATGATGTCCAGTTGATGCATGGTGGCCCAGCACCGAAACACAGCAGACTTTTTCATTAGGCAGCATATGTTCAAGGCAGTGATACGGAGTCCTGTGGGTGATGTCCTAGATGTGCAGGTGAGAGTGGGACCTGGGTTGGGGTGGACATTTCCCGAGCGGAGTAGTAGTAGCGTGAGCATTCTTACTAGAGGGGGTTAGCAGTTGATGACTCTGGTTCGTGTTGAGAATGGGGTTGGGCAACTAGCGTGCAGTGAACGGGTAGGCAGTGGAGGGATAGAAGGGTGGTGCGGGGGGTCCAAGGATGGGCTGGGGGTTGGGGGAGTGTGCTGGGTGTATATGGGGTGGGTGTTGGGGCTTGGGTTCTGCTGTGAGGGTGGGGGTGGAAGCGGGGGTGATGTGGTGGCCATCGGGTGTGGACCATAGTGGGCTATCAGTGTGGTTCGAATGGAGGGAGGCAAGTACCATGAGGGCCAAGATGGTAATGTGCAATGGTAGTGGAAGAGAGTTCATAATGAACTGGGAGTGGCGGTCGTAATAGAGAATATGGGTCAGGGTTGCGCTTCCGTGAGGGTGACTGCTGCTTTGGAGCAGTGATAGGGTTGCGGGCTTTGGTGCGTACGGTACCAGGTTCAAGACTCCCTTGAGGTGGGTGTCTTTGGGCTATGTTGTGGTGGGGATTCAGGTGTCTACGGCATCTAGGCTGACTGGGTTAGGGGCTGGAAATGGGTGCAAAATAGCGACTCCTAGTGGCCAAAGAGAGAACTGCAGATTGGGGGGGTATGGAGAGGAGGTAGTGGGGGCTGGTACCGATGCGCGGATCAGGCAGTAGTGGGGGTGTAAGGCTTTAGGGCAGCGATAGTGTTAGGATATGAGGTGGGTAGTGGAGTGGTGAGGTGCGATAGAAGGGCTGTGGCTCAGAGAGAGTGGTAGAGAGTAAGCAGAAAGAGCTCAAGGAGGACTAAGCCCTCTGGGGGTTGTCAGGTATAACCTGCAAATGGGAAAATAGGGACTTAGAAAAAAGAGGGCCAGGAAGTGATGTCATAGGAAGGAGACAATATAAGGAGAGTCGAGCTTGGGTGGGAGGTGGCTGAGGCAGTCACACGTAGCGTCAATGGGCTAACACCCACCACAAAACTTCTGGCTTGAGGGAGGTCTTTACCTTCTGCGGTGCTCTCAAGTGGTTTCCCTGCTCCAGAAGGGAGCGAGTAGTGAGGCTGATGTCTGTGTGGGGATGGGGGGGGTTCCGTCAGAGGCCTATATATGGCAAGAAACAAAGTAAAACCTCAGTTAGTATGCTACGGGAGCTCTCTCTCCCAATAGAGACCGACTGCGCATGCGAAAGAACTTGAAACCCAGTCCCGATATGGAGACACTACTGCGCATGCGCAAGCCTGGCCCCAAGATGGCGACAGTCAGAGATCCCACGCCAGCAAAACACAATACAGGTAAGTGGTAAACTGTTCAAGTTCTACATGCACATTGCTAGGCTGTGTACTTCCTCTGTAACTCCCTAACTGCAGCAAGTAAACATGACAGACAGCCCCGCACTTAAAGTACCTTGCCAACAACAGTAAATACACCGTAGCAGAGTCTGGGAGAACAGCAGTAGGAAAAAACAATCAGTCGCTATGTGGGGACATATAATGAAAGTCCTTTACTCACCACAAAACTTCTGGCTTGAGGGAGGGAGGTCTTTACCTTCTGCAACGCTCTCAAGTGGTTTCCCTGCTCCAGGAGGGAGCGAGTAGTGAGGCTGATGTCTGTGAGGGGATGGGGGAGTTCTGTCGGAGGCCTTGCCAACAACAGTAAATACCCCATTGTAGAGTCCGGGAGAACAGCGGTAGGAAAAAAACATCAGTCACTGTGTGGGGACATATAATGAAAGTCCTTTACTCACCACAAAACATCTGGCTTAAAGGAGGGAGGTTGATGTCTATGTGGGGATGGGGGTTCCGTCGGAAGCCTTCTGCGGCGCTCTCAAGTGGTTTCCCTGCTCCGGGAGGGAGCGAGTAGTGAGGCTGATGTCTGTGTGGGGATGGGGGTTCCGTCGGAAGCCTTCTGCTTCGCTCTCAAGTGGTTTCCCTGCTCCGGGAGGGCGCGAGTAGTGAGGCTGATGTCTGTGTGGGGATGGGGGGTTCCGTCGGAGGCCTTCTGCGGCGCTCTCAAGTGGTTTCCTGCTCCAGGAGGGAGCGAGTAGTGAGGCTGATGTCTGTGTGGCTTACTGGCATTTCTTCAGTTCGCGGTCGGCTTTGAAGAGTGCAGACGTGTTCCCAGTCCACCAAAGATCAATGCACTGGGCTCCGGAGGTAAGTATAGGGTGAGGTAGGGGTGTGGGTGCGCAGAGGGTGAGCACGGGTTGGGGAAGGGGGGCAAGATAGTCACCGACGGACCGTATTTTGTTTATAGGTGTTTTTTTTGAAGACGACGATGCAGGACTTTTGCCATGCTGGGGTGGGCTCCCAGCGTGGCAGCTGGAAGGTTATTTTTTTGGGAGGGGGACAGTGGAGCCCACGGGGGACTGGGCACCCCCGTCGCCATACGGATGTCTGCCACGCTGGGGTGGGATCCCAGCATGGCACCTGGAAGTGTCTTTGGGGGGGCAGCGAAGCCCGATGGGGATTGGGCACCCCCGCCGACCATCACGGTGTCACCGAGGCGAGTGCATGGCAGCAGCTGGGTGGGCTCCCAGTGTGCATGTATATGTTTGTGGGAGGAGGGGGAGACGAACTGTCTATGACAGTTCAGATGCAGTGCCGATGTAGGCAATTTGCATACTGCTGACGGCAGTATACACACTGCCTGCAGCAGTGTTTTCCTTAGAACTGTACGTCACTGCATCTGAACGGCTATCACATACAGCTCGGACATTCACTGGTGCGGTGCAGCCGCGCCTGCAAAAGGGAGCAGGGCATTGGAAGTGAGGGAGGCACACCTACGAAAACTCGTATGGTGGCACTATGTTTCTTGCACATGCGTGCAAGCAAACATAATAAAAATAAGCAGAAGCCACCATGTATAGTTGATACAGGAGTAATAGAAACAGAGTCCCTCTTGACACCTCAAATGGGTATAAAAGTCCATAAATGGAGTTCACAGTTCCGGAATCCATTGCTGCAGCCAATGTCCTGTAGTTCAGACACTTTATAACTGTACCGTAGCAACCAACTCACATCCTGTTCTGGAATTTCTTGTTATTTCTTTTTATTTATTGAAAACTTAGTTTTATTTCTTGTTATTACATTTACTTTCATAAACTACCTCAAAATGACCTTATACACACTAGAATTCACATTCCTACTATACTACATTGTATTAAGCAGCATTACACTATGGTCTTGAAAGGCTTTGTGAATGAAACAATTCCGCTGTTGCCTCCTTGCGGACTGTCTCTGTGGTGACAACGGAGCCTAAACAACAACTGCTGCAAGCATTTATTTAGTTTTCCCCCCCCAAAAAGCAATTTTTTCACTTTATTCATTCGTTTTTTTTTTTTGGTTTCATCTTTCTTACATGTTGAATTTCTTGTTATACCTTGAATTTCTTATTTCTTTTTATATCTTGAATTCTTGTTATTTCTTGTAATTTCTTATTTAAGATAAACACGGGTCTCTATACATATTCTCCTATCAGCCCGTCCACAATAGTGTATTCTGTACATCATCTCCTTATATCAGCCCGTCCACAATAGTATATTCTGTATACATTCTCAATAAATCAGCCACTCCAAAATAGTATATTCTGTATGTTCTCCCTAAATCAGCCACTCCACAATAGTATATTCTATACGTTCTCCCTAAATCAGCCACTCCACAATAGTATATTCTATACGTTCTCCCTAAATCAGCCACTCCAAAATAGTATATTCTGTACATCTTCGCCTTAAATCAGCCACTCCACAATAGCATATTGTTGCTTACAAGTCCAGCTTCATGCTGACTCCCTCTGCTAAACTTGCTATTGCCAGAGGCATATTACTCCCAGCCCCCACCTACGGCACGCTGACCTTTGATGCCGCACACAAAACCATCCTTCATAAGTGGGGTGTCACTTATAACAATATCTGCCGATACGCTTCCTCGTCACAACGGCTTAAGCACCACTGCCAACTGTACAGGGACCTGGGCTGGT
This sequence comes from Neoceratodus forsteri, assembly GCA_016271365.2. Lineage (NCBI taxonomy): Eukaryota > Metazoa > Chordata > Ceratodontiformes > Ceratodontidae > Neoceratodus > Neoceratodus forsteri. Next base: position 8,243,700 of record CM057458.1, read on the forward strand.
TATCCCCCTCAGCTTGATGTCAATACTCTCTTGGCTCCCTGATTGACTCTATACTCAGAAACTAGACCCCTTCAGTGCTCGCAACATTGCTGGTACCTCAAACCTCCTCCTTTGGACTGCGGTCGGTAGATAAATCCCTGCTGAATGTACCTAGATGTAAAATATCAAAATGCTCTGTTTCCTTCAATCACTCTGCTCCTAAGCTCTGGAATTCTCTCCCCCAAGCACTTCGAATATCAGGTTCCCATAGCACCTTCAAAAAGTAGCTGCGTCTACATCTATCTCTTGCTGATCTCTGCACTTGTTTTAATCCTCCTTAATCCATTCACCCGCCAGATGCTTCCTTGCCCAACTTTCACCTCCCTACCTCACAGTGCTTTTTACCCTTACTATCTCCTTGAGGGCTAATCTAACCCCACCCCGCACACCTGAGTCTTGTCTCAGAGGCCATGATAGTGCATCCTGCCCAGTCAGGAACTTGTCCTTGCCTTGTTTCGCTGCCTATTTGAACCTTCATTGTTGTCACTAATTTGCCCAATATTTCTTTGCTGATACATTGTGGCATCTCTTCCATGACTGTGTAGGTTTTTATGCCCAACATTCTATGTGAATTTCACCGATTGTTATTGTCCTGGCTGCATGTATTCATTACTACTGACTGTTTTGACCTATACTATTGTAATTTCACTGTACTCGTGCTATGTACCTGTCCTTGATTGCTGTACTCTCTCGGGTCGTGCCTGAAAATAGTAATTTCATGGCTAATGCACCTACCCGGTTAACAAAAACGAAATAAATATTCTGTATGTTCTCCCTAAATTAGCCACTCCACAACAGTATATTCTGTATACGTTCTCCTTATATCAGCCCGTCCACAACAGTACATCCTCTACACGTTCTCCTTGTATCAGCCCGTCCACAATAGTATATTCTGTACACGTTCTCCTTATATCAGCCTGTCCACAACAGTATATTCTCTACACGTTCTCCTTATATCAGCCCTTCCACAACAGTATATTCTGTACACGTTCTCCTTGTATCAGCCTGTCCACAACAGCATATTCTGTACACGTTCTCCTTATATCAGCCCGTCCACAACAGTATATTCTGTACACGTTCTCCTTATATCAGCCTGTCCACAACTGTATATTCTCTACACATTCTCCTTGTACCAGCCTGTCCACAACAGCATATTCTGTACACAATCTCCTACATCAGCCCGTCCACAACAGTATATTCTCTACACGTTCTCCTTATATCAGCCCGTCCACAACAGTATATTCTCTACACGTTCTCCTTATATCAGCCTGTCCACAATAGTATATTCTGTACATGTTCTCCTTATATCAGCCCGTCCACAAAAGTATATTCTCTACACGTTCTCCTTATAAATCAGCCTGTCCGCAACAGTATATTCTGTACACGTTCTCCTTATATCAGCCCGTCCACAATAGTATATTCTGTACATGTTCTCCCAGAATCAGGCCACCCACAAGTGTATTCTGTACACGTTCTTCTTAAATCAGCCCATCCACAATAGCATATTCTGTACATGATCTTCCTAAACCACTCCAAAATAGTATATTCTGTACATGTTCTCCCAGAATCATCCCACCCACAACAGTGTATTCTGTACATGTGCTCCTTATATCAGCCTGGCCACAATAGTATATTCTGTACGTTCTCCTTAAATCAGCCCATCTTCTATAGTATGTTCTGTACATGTTCTCCTTATATCAGCCTGTCCACAACAGTATATTCTGTACATGTTCTCCTTATATCAGCCTGTCCACAACAGTATATTCTGGACATGTTCTCCTTAAATCAGACACTCCACAATAGTATATTCTGTACATGTTCTCCCCAAGTCAGCCCATCCACATCAGTGTATTCTGTACATGTTCTCCTTAAATCTGTCCATCCATAATAGTATATTTTGTACATGTTCTCCTTAAATCAGCCCATCCACAATAGTATATTCAGCAGGGGCGTTGTTAGGGCTGGGCCTCCGGGGCTCGGGCCCTGAATGTTTTGTCTGGGGCTCCAAACCTTGTCCTGCACAACCCTGCTTTTAAACTTCTATTTCTGACCAATCCCAACTATTCTGCATTCCCCTGGCTTGGGTCCTACCCCCCCAAATCATGCACTGTAATCTCAAGACAGAGAAAAATACCCCTTCCCTGTCCAAGGCAAATGAGAAAGTTCGCTGTCAGCTGACACAGACAAGTTGGTTTACGACCAATCAGTTGAAAACAGTGTAACACAAAATTAACAGCCCCCATCCTCACAGATATCCCATCAGGATTATTCATTTACTACCCTCCACCAGAATCGGGTAATGTAATGTACTCCCTGTCCATACTTGTGTTGACTAGAATGATATTACCCCCAAAAGAGAAGATAATCGTTTAACCATGGGTTCATGCCGGATTACAAACTGCAGAATCTGGAGTCTGCATCTGTACTTTCCATTCTGACTGTAGAATCAAGAAAGAAGTCTGCACATGGTGCTCTGTCTAGCCTCGAGCCTTGCCTTTTGTTCCATGTTTTTCTCCATTGATGCTTCCTGTTCATCACAGAAGGGAGAAACTGCCCACGGTCATCATCGGTAATCCTGGTGCAGTTAACAACCCTGCAAAACTTATCTACACTACATTACCCCAGAACCTCAACCACCTCCCCCCACCATCACTTCCAACCATGGATGCTGGGGTCAGAGGGGAATGAAATACTGGGGAAATGTTCTAATTCCAGAAGCAAGGCACCTAGAATCGAGTAATGTACTCTCTGCCCATACTTGTGGTGGCTAGAATAACATTACCCCAAAAGCGAAACTGATGCGATGAAGCTTACTGAACGCTTGCAGCTGCATGGTTTTGGCCATCGATATCCCACTGTTGAGATCTACAACTTCCTCAGTGTAGTCCCCAGAGTCACTGTCCAGCCGTAATATCCCACTGTTGAGATCTACAACTGCCACAGTGTAGTCCCCAGAGTCACTGTCCAGCCGTAATATCCCACTGTTGAGATCTACAACTTCCACAGTGTAGTCCCCAGAGTCACTGTCCAGCCGTAATATCCCACTGCTGAGATCTACAACTGCCACAGTGTAGTCCCCAGAGTCACTGTCCAGCTGTAATATCCCACTGCTGAGATCTACAACTGCCACAGTGTAGTCCCCAGAGTCACTGTCCAGCCGTAATATCCCACTGCTGAGATCTACAACTGCCACAGTGTAGTCCCCAGAGTCACTGTCCAGCTGTAATATCCCACTGCTGAGATCTATAACTGCCACAGTGTAGTCCCCAGAGTCACCGTCCAGCCATAATATCCCACTGTTGAGATCTACAACTTCCTCAGTGTAGTCCCAAGAGTCTCCGTCCAGCCATAATATCCCACTGTTGAGATCTACACCTTCCACAGTGTAGTCCCCAGAGTCACTGTCCAGCCGTAATATCCCACTGTTGAGATCTACACCTTCCACAGTGTAGTCCCCAGAGTCACTGTCCAGCTGTAATATCCCACTGTTGAGATCTACACCTTCCACAGTGTAGTCCCCAGAGTCACTGTCCAGCCGTAATATCCCATTGTTCCTGAATAGCTCAGCTCTCCCTAGGTAATCGCCAGGATATACTGGGTCAGCACTAATTGTTTCTGTCTCACCACCAGCTGGCCAGCTGTCAGATGTCCAGATTGGAGTCTGTAGGAAAAGTGACATCCACTAACAGGACTAACACTTGTTTGAAGATGTGCTTTCTCTCACCTAATTTTTTTTTCCAGAATGTGTTAAGTGTCACCTTTGTGGCATCAAAGAGCAATTTCATTTTTTTCACTGGTTTACCACAATTATGTGTTGACCTGGAAATATACTGTTTCAAGACAGCAGAAAACGCACTTTGTGGCATATCATCGTCGTTATAACCAGCAGTCAGTGGTCATGCTAATTGTGGTTCGGACGAATAATGAGACCAAGAATTTCCTTTTATAATTATGGAATGAACACTGGATGCGAGTAAGAAAACAGAATAACTGTTAAGGATTTGCAGGCTCTTTCGAGCAGCATTTGGGAGGGGGCGCACTGGTTACATTTGATTTTGACTATGACGGAAAATTACACACAACTTTTTATTACTAAAAAAAATGGAGGAGCAGTAATTATATAATTCTTACAATCCCATCCATCCATGCAACTATAAAATACACCGAGCTAAGCTACTGGCAAATTTGCTCCGAACAGGTCGAATGAAGACAAACGGGGAGATAATCAAGTGATACATGCCTGGATGGAAGAGAAATATCGGAGTGTCGCTAAGTAAGGTCAGTGGTAGATTAGGGACAGATGCAGGGAGTGAAAAGGTGATTATACGTGGCACATTAAGTACTGTATGTGCCTTAACATGAACTCAGAATCCCGATCCCCTGGACTTCATCCGCTCTGACTGATTATATTTACCCTTGATATCACACTCTCCTGCTTCTGAAATCATAAAGGTTTCCACAGCAACAGAATGGGATGTCAAAAGCAGAGCATTGTAAAATGAGGTGTAGACAGAAACCCCGAGCAGATGACATCTTGGCTGGGGGGACAGCACTCCTGATTTCATGTTAACGAGCTTAGTAAAAAAAAAAAAAAAAAAAAGGACACCCAATTGACAATAAATATGCAAAATAAACTGAAATGTGTCTAAAAAAATATATTTTTTAATTCAAAATGTCCCTTAGACAGCAGGTGGTCTGTAAGAATGAAGAATGGATAACATGGAACTCGAAAGATGTAAGATTACCAGTGACCACAGACTAGTATAACATAGGGACCACCATAATCAGTGCCCTCTCTCAAAGTATACCATGCCAACTTTACTTGTAGGGTACTCTTACTGGAGGACCCACCCAGAGCACAGGCTCTCAAAGTATACCATGCCAACTTTATCTGTAGGGTGCTCTGACTGGAGAACCCACCCAGAGCACAGGCTCTCAAAGTATACCATGCCAACTTTACCTGTAGGGTGCTCTTACTGGAGAACCCACCCAGAGCACAGGCTCTCAAAGTATACCATGCCAACTTTACCTGTAGGGTGCTCTTACTGGAGAACCCACCCAGAGCACAGGCTCTCAAATTATACCATTTTCACTGGAGTGTGTCTGTTGGCGAGATCAACTTATAAGATCAAAAGGCTGCCTAATTTTACTGTGACTCTGGACCATTAATTAACATTTCTGAAAAGACAAGGCATAAAGAAAATACATACCATTGTCTTCAGAAGGTACCTATTAAAACATTTACAATTCAAAACTTGTATACCTGTTCTTCTAGCAACGTAGTACACACGATACAATGCAGAAAATGTGAGGAAGGCTGCTATACTGGTGAAATCAGACAGGAATTCAAAACAAGAATGAATCACCACAGATTCACAGTTACCCATAAAAAAGAAAAATACGCCAGCAGGGGAACATTTTTCTAGACCAGATCACTCCACCAGTGATTTTACTGTCAGAGTGTTAAAAGGGAACTTCAAAAACAGCCAGGATCAGCAAACATTCGAAATAAAAATGATACAGTATTTTGACACTAAAGAAAAAGGACTTAATGAAGATGTTGGTTTTTTAATACACTACCAGTGATTACGCTTAAAGCAGTGCTTCGAGTTTCTTTTTAAACCCTCACATCAGCACCCTCTGGCTCTTTTAACAGGTACCTTCTTAAGACAATGGTATGTATTTTCTTTATGTCTTGCCTTTTTAGAAATGGTCCAGAGTCAGAGTTAAATTAGGCAGCCCTTTCATCTTACAAGCTGATCTCTCCAACAGACGCACTCCAGTGAGCATTAGTCTTCCTGTTTGTAAGAGGTGCAAACTGACTGCAATGCTTTCATCTGTAACCTGCTAGTCTAGGCTTTGAATCCACATCCAACCTTTATATCTGTCATACTGCTCAACTGTTTTCACTTTTGACCTGAAAAAGAGAGTTTCACCTCTCAAAAGTTAGTCTTAAAAATAATTTTGTTAGTCCAATAAAATATATCACCTAGGATCTTACTGGAGAGCCCACACAGAACACAGGCTCTGACAGTATACCATGCCAACTTTACTTGTAACACAGAAACATAGACTTTGATGGCAGATAAGGACCACTTGGCCCACCCAGTCTGCCCATTTCCCTACCTATTGGATAAGCTGCAGATTCTAGTTAACCAACAGCCTACTTCCTGCAGTTCCCTTACTGGAGAGCCCACCCAGAGCACCAGCTCTCAAAGTATGCCCTGCCAACTTTACTTGTAGAGTGCTCTTACTGGAGAACCCACCTAGAGCACAGGCTCTCAAAGTGTTCAGGGAAAGTTGTTTACTTCTTTAAAAGTGACACTGTTCTTTACAAGAGGCATACTGCACCAGCAACCAACTGATTATCAATCTCCCTCATGCTGCAGAAAGACTTAAGTAAAGTCCCATGGCAGGGCACATGTTCAAGCCATTAATAAGTTGTGAAGAGTCTACTGACAAGTCTGATAGCTCAAGCAGCCGAGAAGACCCATTTATCATACACATATAATCACTTTTTTTCTCATAAAGAAAAAGAAACTGAATGGTAGCTGCTAGGTGCATCATGTAGGGTTATAACACAACCGGGCGCCAACGTAATACCATACAAAGACAACTTCATAATCTAAAATAACGTCTGGGAGCCCTTCACTTGTGATGTTTGCACTGTTTCTAAGTACTCTGCTGGTATGCAGTGATGCAAAGACCAGCACGTGCTTCAGTGTCAGGTTCCAGCACTGGTGACGATCTGTTGATTGCTGTCGTATCTGCTCTACTTTCATCAGTTGTATTTACTTTGTACTAAAGTTGCTGCTCGCCACTTCATCACACAGAAATTATGGTTGCTTAGAATGCCACTGGTGCTAGTTTGACAGTACGGACTAGTGCTAACAACTAATAAAAAACCATTGCTCCCGATGTTGTGAGCTGCTCAGATGTTTACAAAGGAACAGTCAGCACTAACAGCCCTACACCCAAGTGTGGGGCTGGTCCCAATTTGCAATTTGAGTGCAAAAACAGTTTTTTTTTCTTTACAATCTACTATGCTGCAGTAAACAGTAACAGACCGATTTTGCTGACTTGCAAGCTGACATCTGCTGTAATCTGTCCACAGAGCTGCTTAGGGCCCGCGCGCCTCAACAAGCTCTCTTAACTGCCTCTGGGCACTCTGCCCACAGAGCTGCTTGGGGCCCGCATGCCTCAACAAGCACTCTTAACTGCCTCTGGGCATTCTGTCCACGGAGCTGCTTGGGGCCCACGCGCCTCAACAAGCTCTAACTGCCTCTGGGCACTCTGCCCACGGAGCTGCTTGTGGACCGCCGCCACAACAAGCTTGCTTAACTACCTCTGGGCATTCTGCCCACGGAGCTGCTTGGGGCCTGCCCGCTGCAACAAGCTCTCTTAACTGCCTCTGGGCACTCTGCCCACGGAGCTGCTTGGGGACTGCCGCCGCAACAAGCTCTCTTAACTTCCTCTGGGCATTCTGCTCACAGAGCTGCTTGGGGCCTACCCACCGCAACAAGCCCTCTTAACTGCCTCTGGGCACTCTGCCCACGGAGCTGCCTGGGGACCGCCGCCACAACAAGCTAAGCTTAACCTCTGGGCATTCTGCCCACCCAGACTGCTGGGGCCTGCCGCTGCAACAAGCTCTCTTAACTGCCTCTGGGCATTCTGTCCACCAGAGCTGCTGGGGCCCGCCCGCCCGCCAGCAAGCTCTCTTAACTACCTCTGGGCACTCTGCCCCGCAGGCTGTGGGGACCGCCGCCACAACAAGCTCTCATCTGCCTCTCGGCACTCTGCCCACGGAGCTGCTTGGGGCCTACCTACTGCAACAAGCTCTCTTAACTGCCTCTGGGCACTCTGCCCACGGAGCTGCCTGGGGACCGCCGCCACAACAAGCTCGCTTAACTACCTCTGGGCATTCTGCCCACGGAGCTGCTTGGGGCCTGCCCGCTGCAACAAGCTCTCTTAACTGCCTCTGGGCATTCTGTCCACGGAGCTGCTTGGGGCCCGCCCGCCGCAACAAGCTCTCTTAACTACCTCTGGGCACTCTGCCCACGGAGCTGCTTGGGGATCGCCGCCACAACAAGCTCTCATCTGCCTCTCGGCACTCTGCTCACGGAGCTGCTTGGGGCCCGCCCGTCGCAACAAGCTCTCTTAACTGCCTCTGGGCACTCTACCACGGAACTGCTTGGGGACCGCCGCCACAACATGCTCTCTTAATTGCCTCTGGGCACTTTGCCCATGGAGCTGCCTGGGGCCCGCCCGTCTCAACAAACTCTCTTAACTGCCTCTGGGCATTCTGCCCATGGAGCTGCTTGGGGACCGCCGCCACAACAAGCTCTCTTAACTGCCTCTGGGCACTCTGCCCACGGAGCTGCTTGGGGCCTGCGCGCTTCAACAAGCTCTCTTAACTGCCTCTGGGCATTCTGCCCATGGAGCTGCTTGGGGCCTACCTACCGCAACAAGCTCTCTTAACTGCCTCTGGGCACTCTGCCCACGGAGCTGCTTGGGGCCCGCCCGACGCAACAAGCTCTCTTAACTGCCTCTGGGCACTCTGCCCACGGAGCTGCTTGGGGCCTACCTACTGCAACAAGCTCTCTTAACTGCCTCTGGGCACTCTGCCCACGGAGCTGCTTGGGGACCGCCGCCACAACAAGCTCTCTTAACTGCCTCTGGGCACTCTGCCCACGGAGCTGCTTGGGGACCGCCGCCACAACAAGCTCTCTTAATTGCCTCTGGGCACTCTGCCCACGGAGCTGCTTGGGGACTGCTGCCACTACAAGCTCTCTTAACTACCTCTGGGCATTAAACCGAGGTCACATCTGCCTGGATTGGTGGTAGTTCAGGTGGATGTTAAAGATCCCATGGCACTTATCGAAAAGAGTAGGGGAATTTCCCCGGTGTCCTGGCCAAATTTCCCTCATTCACTAAAAATACCACCAACAGCTTAATCTGGTACAAGGTTAATCGACATTCATCTGTATCCCCTTCCCCCGGGTCGTGCCTGAAGATAGGCAGGATTTGTCTAGTGCACTTACCTGGTCAACAAAAACTAAATAAATAAATAAAATCAATTCTGTCCACGGAGCAGCCTGGGTCCCGCCAGCCGCAACAATCTCTCAACTGCCTCTGGGCACTCTGCCCACGCAGGCTGTGGGACGCCGCGCAACAAGCTCTCTTAACTGCCTCTAGGCACTCTGCCCATGGAGCTACCTCGGGCCCGCCCGCGCAACAATCTCTTAACTGCCTCTGGCACTCACCCGCAGACTCTGAGGCCGCCGCCGCAACAAGTTCTCTTAACTACCTCTGGGCATTCTGCCCACGGAGCTACCTCGGGCCCGCCCGTCACAACAAGCTCTCTTAACTGCCTCTGGGCATTCTGCCCACGGAGCTACCTCGGGCCCGCCAGCCGCAACAAGCTCTCTTAACTGCCTCTGGGCACTCTGCCCATGGAGCTGCTTGGGACCTCCCGCCGTAACAAGTTCTCTTAACTGCCTCTGGGCACTCTGCCCACGGAGCTACCTCGGGCCCACCCGTCACAACAAGTTCTCGTAACTGCCCCGGGGCACTCTGCCCATGGAGCTACCTCGGGCCCGCCCGCCGCAACAAGCTCTCTTAACTGCCTCTGGGCACTCTGCCCACGGAGCTGCTTGGGGACCTCCCGCCGCAACAAGCCCTCTTAACTGCCTCTGGGCACTCTGCCCACGGAGCTGCTTGGGGCCCGCCCGCCGCAACAAGCTCTCTTAACTGCCTCTGGGCACTCTGCCCACGGAGCTACCTCGGGCCCACCCGTCACAACAAGTTCTCGTAACTGCCCCTGGGCACTCTGCCGACGGAGCTACCTCGGGCCCGCCCGCCGCAACAAGCTCTCTTAACTGCCTCTGGGCACTCTGCCCACGGAGCTGCTTGGGGACCTCCCGCCGCAACAAGCCCTCTTAACTGCCTCTGGGCACTCTGCCCATGGAGCAGCCTGGGGACCGCCTGCTTTAACAAGGTACGGATCTCAGTCTCATTTGGAAACACCAGCTACCATCCAGATTTCAAACTTGACGCCTTTTTCTAAATGCTGTTTGAATACTCGTTCACTGAGCTCTGAGCTAACTATTGCCGTTTGCAACTTATTAATTGTGCAACAGAGCTATTTTGCTCTGCTTTGTGATCCTTGGAGCTTATTTTATTTCACATTAAAAGTGTAATTTGTTGTTGGGAAGCAGGATTCTGGAGTTGATCTCCGGGGCAGTTTTTACTCCACTACGGTGAACGTTATCTTTAGAGTACTTGATTTAATGCAAAATCAGTACATAGCTTGTGATTAATGCATTCGAGATTTTTTTTGCTACTCAGGGCTGATTCATTATTAAGTTGTGCACATTCCTCTGCGCTTATTGTTAATGTACTTCTAAGCACAGGGGCTGTTTTGTGTTTTCTTTTAAATCAGTCAAAGTGCTCAGTTCTTTTGCGCTTCTTTTATTTGCATTAAGTTATTTATAAGCACATATGGGCAGCTCGGTGTATTGGGTGGGCAATGTGGCTCTGTTGCCTTAGCTCCACTCGCTTAAAGACTTCACCAAATCTGATGATGTACTTTTAACCTCTACTCAAACATGCATAAAGTGTTCTAAGTGTTAAGGTATTTATTTGCACACTTGAGTGGTCTTGGTTCCATCCAGCTGAGATAGCAAACTAATGTTTGTCCTTCTCCCAGTGTTTGTTCTTCCCTGCCGACTTGTCCCAGGGCTTGGAGGACTGAGAGCCCAAGGACAAGGCTGGGGAGGCGGAGCGGCTTCTGGCCTGAAGCTCCTTCTCCATCGCTTTTACTTACTGCTCCAGGTCCTTCTGGTGGCATCTCCATGCGGCCTGGTTGAACATGTGGAAGAATTCACAGGCATTCACATCATGGTCTGGGCCTAAGCAGCGGATACAGGCGACGTGGCCATCCTTTTCATAGATTTTCCTTCCACACTTGTAGAAACAGAAAAGTCTCGAAGATTCGGTCGGCATACAGAAGCGAACAAAAGAATCACTTTAAACCAAAGTGATTTGGCAAACTAGGGTGACAAATAAAAAATAAGGTGAAAAAAAAGTTCTGGCGGTCGACTGAAATGGCATGTCTCTGTGGAGTCACGTGCACTGGATGACGGCGGGAAATGAACTGAGGAGGGCGCGGTGCCATCTATGTATATACTGGAGTGGTGACATCGGCTGACATAATCATCCTGGGCAGCCCCAGTAGACTGCTAGCTAAAAAGATTCTGTGTGGTCCTAGTGCCTGACAGCTATATTTCCAAAGATGTGGCTTGCTGCAAGGGATATCCTGGACAAAGATCGTTCAATGCAGGAACTTATCCACTGAGGGATGGTCTGCTTGGAAGCAGAATGGACTTGGGACAATTCAGCTTAGATTATGAACTGTGAAGTGATCTCTTGAAACTCTTCTGTTCTGACAGCAGTACAGGAGAGTGTGCCTGACCTCCGGCATATATAAGGCTTCCCCTCAACAGTGCTGTCATGAGGCCTGGGAAAGAGTACTGGCAGCTCAGAGGCCTGTTCTGGGTGAAACTCAGAAACAACCATAGGCAAACATTTCTCATAGGTGAGCAGCACAGCCTTGTCCCTGTGGCACAATCAAACAGGCCAGATCGACTGAAATAGCTTACAGTTCACTGACCTGCTAGGCTGATGTAATGGCCACAAGGAAAGTCGCTTTACAGAACAGGAAACCAAGGTCACATGCCATGAGGTACACGAAGTGCCTCTGCAGGAGACTGACGTGGACGAGGTTCACGTCCCGCAATGGATCAGGCTCACAAAGCGGGGGGGGGGGGATATATGGTCAACTCAAGTGGCTAAGCACCCAAGCCAAATCAATCGTCAGGTAACCCACATCGGCTACATAAACCAATATCGCGGAGAAGTGCACCATAAGAGATGTATGGAGATCCGAAGGCAACAACTGAAAAGTAAAGAGCTGATGTACCTCCTTGGGTGTCAGGCCATGCTGCTAGTACCAGATGGAGAACCTCCTTCAACTAAAAGCAGTGGTCCAACAAGTGAAGGACTTCAGAAAACCTCTAACACCATGAAGACCTCATCAGAGAGACTAAGAGATATAAACCCTAGCCTCTCAGCAACCATGCCACAGGTGTACGGAAGCTAGGTCCAAGCAGTGAATTCTCCCCTTCAGATGAAGCAGAAAGGTGCAGCCTGAGCAGGAGCTTGATAAAATGCTTGTTGCAGAGATGAGGCACGTTCTGACACCAATGATGGCGGAGCGCTGGGGTTTCAGGATCATTCAAGGTGTACCTTCTGCAGAAACTTGCACACCATGGAAAAGGGTGGGAGGGTACAGAGCATATGCTGCAGCTCAGAAAGGACAAAGACATGGTAGAGATGGTCCAGAGGAGGGCAAATAAAATGGTGCAGGGTTTGCATCAAAAGCCCTAAGACGAGACAGTGAGGAATCTCAAAATGTACGCCCTGGAGGAAACGAGAGCAGAAAGAGACATGATAGAGAGCTACAAGTACTGCAATCCTGCACAGGGGTGAACAGGGTGAAGGAGGGGAGCCACAGCACCAGGACTAGAGGGCAGGTGATGAAGCAGGAGGGGTAGGAAGCATAAGAGCGATGAGAGGAAGTACTACTTCACTGAAAGAGTGGTGGATACCTGGAACAGACTGCCAGTGAAGTGGTGGAGGCGAAAACAGCAGAGGGCTTCATGCAGGCGCGGGCTAGACATAGGGGAATATAAGTGAATAGGCAGAGAGGAGGGAGGGTCACCAGAACCACTTAGGGTCTACCAAGACAGACTGGGCAGAGACCATCTGGACAGACTGTGTGGACCAAGCGGTCCTTTTCTGCCAACAAATGATCTGTTTCTACGCTTCTATGTAGAGAAACTTGCCAGTCCAGTTCAGCAAAGGCCTCACGCCAGACTGTGTCCGATGCTGGTGGGCAGGCACAAAAGACTGTTTGTGATTCTTCTAGTATGCAAAATAATTGACGTGACGGATCCCCACCCTCAAAAAACAATGTTGAATCACTGCATTTTGTATTGTTTTGTAAAAGAATAAACTACTTTCAGAGAATAAAGTCACTTTACCTGAATGACAGCACTGAACCAGCAGGTGTTTCCAACATTCTTAAGGCCAACAGGACAGTTATCTTGCCTCTTTCGGTCGTAGGGGTTTGGAGAATCGCTCCACACTTCAGCGTGTGTTCTCTTTAGACTTGCTTTGTTTTCTGCTATGCTGGCTTCAAGAACTCTTCAGAGCAGGAAAATAAGAAATCATAAATAAGACTAAAAGACAGACAACACAAGTTTGTTTGTGTTCGGCAGCATCTGTTAACAGTTTGCACAACTACATGCTGCAATTCGTAGCATGCTAACATACAAGTTTGAAAATGTGATGTTCTTACAACTAATTTATCAGCTTTTAAAGCTACAGAACTTCCTTGGGCCTTGGGAGCTCAACTAGCAAAACCAGAGAAAGAGTAAGGAGCCTTGGGATGTACCAATTTCAAGTTGCCTTGGTGGCGCAGCTGCTAGTGAAACTGGAACAGTATTCTGGGCAACCTGGGTTCAAGTCCCAGCTAAGGCACTTCTTTCTCTCTCTCTTCTGTTTGTATGAGTTCCATAAAATATGCACACTGCATTCTTGGGTAAAATACTGTACACTCATTAAGGGCTGAGTGAAACCCACACATCCTCCAAACAGCAGGTAAAAATACTGCACATTCATTAAGGGTGTGTGAAACACACACACACACACACACACACACACAGTATACTCATTGAGGCCTGGGTCAAACCCACATCCCCAACAGCGGGTAAAAACACTGCACACTCACTGAGGGTGGGTGAAAATCACAATCCCTCCCCAAGAGCAGGTAAAAATACTGCACATTCATTAAGGGTGTGTGAAACCCACACATCCCCCCAAAACACTGTATACTCATTGAGGCCTGGGTCAAACCCACACATCCCCCCCAACAGTGGGTAAAAATACTGCACACTCATCGAGGGTGGGTGAAAATCACAAATTCCCTTCCCCCTCAACAGCAGGCAGAAATACTGCACACTCATTAAGGGTGGGTGCCCCCCCCCCCACAACAGCAGATAAAAATACTGCACACTCATTGAGGGCTGTGTGAAACCAACACATTCCCAGCCCCCAACAGTGGTTAAAAATAGTAAACGCTCGTTAAGGGGTGGGTGAACCCCCCCTCCCCCGGCCAGGCAGTGGGTAAAAATACTGAACACTTATTAAAGGCTGGGTAATACACACACACAGAGGGTAAAAATACTACACACTCATTAAAGGCTGGGTAAACCCCTCACAGAAGGTAAAAATACTGCGCACTCATTAAGGGCTGGGTAAACCCCTCACAGAGGGCAAAAATACTGCACACTCATTAAGGGCTGGGTAAACCGCTCACAGAGGGTAAAAATACTGCACACTAATTAAGGGCTGGATGAAACCCACACATCCTCCCCAACAGCAGGTAAAAATAGTACACACTCATTGAGGGCTGGGTGAACACCCTCCCCCCATCAACAGCAGGTAAAATTACTGCACAGCCACTGGGGGCTGGGTGAAACACACACGCACCCAACACCAGCACTACCAAGCCTGATTTAACATGCGGAATCACTGCTGGAGTCCCCTTCCCTCAATATTCACCCCTTAGTTGAGAGCAGGAGACATGACAGGGAGACCCATGTCTGGAAAGGGGACTATGGAGTAAGAAACAGAATCATAGGATCTGCTACTAGTACAGACCTGCGCTGAGCTCCGTCTCAGAAAGATGGATAAAGTAAAAAAGGACTAGCACACAGTATCTCCAATTAATTACCGGTATTCAATCAGATCTGGAAATTAAACATGTGCTGCTCCATACAGCATTATCATAACGAAATCAGACCATTGACAAAAACTCATTTACATAATACAGAGTTCATACAGACAGGGCAACCTAAGCCCCTGATCAGTTAGTTAGTTAGTGAGTGAGTTAGATATGTTTGCTGCTGCAGACAGTCGATAACCCTAGAAAATCTCTGAGAACATCACGGACCAAGCTGCGGGACTGAGAGGAGCCAGTATAAGAAAGTCACAATTGGGCAGAGTCTGAAGGGCAATCAGATAATACCAGAAAAACGAAAATAAAGAAAGTGGGGCATTAGGAAAAGAGTGCTGAGAGTGCCCCTTCTTGCCAGGGTGGGACAAATCAGGTAGCCAGGTGGCCAAAGGCCACTAGAGAAATCAATATGGTTACCAGATTTTTAAAGTTACTGGCGAACTGGCTACTTGCCCACAAAGTGATGTTTAAGCCCTTAAAAAGGATGGACACTAATATGATGATTTGGTTATCAGATTTTGGAAGATAGTGGCCAAACTGACCACTGGCTCCTAAAAGGGTTTGTCCCACCTTGCTTCTGGCTTGTGCTTGGTTGTTGAGCCACTACCTGCAGTGGCAGATTGCCAGAAACCAAATACCATCTCTTATAACACCAGAACTGCACCATCAGTCTTCCTTTTCTATTCAATTACATGTTCAGACAATCTGGTGTTTTTTTGGGGGGGGGGATTGGGGGTTTGCTCCTCCCTTAGGCTTCCTGGTTCACCTCTCCTTCCGGCCAGCCATGAACCCCACCGACACCCTCGCCCCATCCCCCCCCTCCACCTACCTCACATTGCAGCTGTCTGTCCCAGGGGTAGCCCAGTGTATCCTTTCAGCAGATGGGTCCCTCTCCTCCGAGGGGGAAGGCGCCGGGGGGGGGGGGACAATCAGAGCACTAACTGTTCGGTCCCTGTAAGCAGCTGAGGTGGCTTCGGGGGCTCAGGGCACTCGCGCCGGCAGGAGCCGGCTGCCATCATCTGACCGACCAAGAAGCAGTTTTCCTGGTTTGCTCCCTGGGGGCGTGGTGTGCCACAGATGTCAAGGCACATGCCGTCATCCACCAAGCCCCTTGCGTTCAGCGGGACTCACAGAATGGTCACGCTCCCGGCCTCCGCCAGGAGGCGGCACACAGCGAG
Organism: Neoceratodus forsteri; assembly: GCA_016271365.2. Lineage (NCBI taxonomy): Eukaryota > Metazoa > Chordata > Ceratodontiformes > Ceratodontidae > Neoceratodus > Neoceratodus forsteri. The sequence continues at coordinate 8,259,777 of CM057458.1, forward strand.
CCACATCCCCTCCATCCACCCCCCCCGGAGAAGGTGAGCGCCATCTGACACTCGAGCCTTCTCCTCCCAGTCGGCCCTCCAGCGACCTGGGTCCATTCTCGAACCCGGGTCGCTAGCGTCGCAAGAAGGAAATCCAACCGCTGTCCCGACAACCTGGCTAATCTGGTGTTTTTACTGCTGCAAGCTGTATGTGACAATATAATACGTCTGTTTGCATGTCTGTATCCTATTTTAAGCCAGTTAGGCACCCCTGAGTGGGTTCACCCAAAAGAGTTGCACTAAAAATAGAGATGATGCTGAAAAACAGTTTATCCGGAAGGAGCTATGTGGTAATGTGGGGTGTCACTGAAGTGCAGGCCCCACTTGAAGAGAACTAGTGTAGTTTCTGTTAGCACAGGGTCATACAACTAATGAACTAAAAATATATCTGAACCAATCACTCTTCAGGTATTGCCTCAAAATGGATCTTTTCTCCTGGACTGTAATCCCTAGCCTGTCTCTCTGCTATCATCCTGATCCTTTCTCCTGGACTGTAATCCCTAGCCTGTCTCTCTGCTGTCATCCTGATCCTTTCTCCTGGACTGTAATCCCTAGCCTGTCTCTCTGCTATCATCCTGATCCTTTCTCCTGGACTGTAATCCCTAGCCTGTCTCTCTGCTATCATCCTGATCTTTTCTCCTGGACTGTAATCCCTAGCCTGTCTCTCTGCTGTCATCCTGATCCTTTCTTTTTGTGCATACTTTGGCTGCCTGACTGCCATCCCCTGCTGCTAAAATAGCTTATCCTGTACCTGACATGCAAGTAAGAAAGCATATGCCCTGCTTAGAAGCGGATTACTTTAGGAGCCCCTTTCTAAGCCCTAACCATTACATTTAAGTTACTGAACCTCCCCTCAGCTCACGGATTGCCCCTAGAACATGCACTGTGCTAATGTGGAGTTTAACAGGTTACCAAAGACATAAAAAAAAAAGATATATTAATTTGGTCCCACTGCCTGATCCCCATCCTTTCAGATGTTATGATGGGATATATGTGCTCTGTCTGAGCTAAAATAATACTAAGAAAACTCATACTGTTTTCTTCTCCTTATATGTGCTTTCATACAACATGGGGTATACAACAGGCTAGGGCAACAAACAGGGCTGTCTATACAACATGAGTATACAAGCAGACAGGGCAACAAACAAGACTGTATATACAACATGGGATATACAAGAGAACAGGACAACAAACAGGGCTATCTATACAACATAAGTATACAAGGGGACAGGGCAACAAACAGGGCTATCTATACAACATGGGGTATACAAGGGGCAGGGGAACAAACAGGGATGTCTATATAACAGGGTATACAAGGGGGCAGGGCAACAAACAGGGTTATGTATACATAACATGGGGTATACAAGGGACAGGGCAACAAACAGGGCTATCTATACAACATGGGGTATACAAGGGGCAGGGTAACAAACAGGGCTATCTATACAACATAAGTATACAAGGGAACAGGGCAACAAACAGGGCTATCTATACAACATGGGGTATACAAGGGGCAGGGCAACAAACAGGAATGTCTATATAACATGGGGTATACAAGGGGGCAGGGCAACAAACAGGGTTATGTACACATCATAGGGTATACAAGGGGCAAGGTAACAAACAGGGCTATGTATACAACATGGCGTATACAAGCGGACAGGGCAACACACAGTGCTATGTATACAACATGAGATATACAAGGGGCAGGACAACAAACTGGGTTATGTGTACAACATGGGCTATACAAGGGGCAGGGTAACAAACAGGGCTATGCATACAACATGGAGTATACAAGGGGGAAGGGCAACAAACAGGGTTATGTATACAACATGGGGTATACAAGGGGCAGGGTAACAAACAGGGTTATGTATACAAGGGGGCAGGGCAATGAACAGGGTTATGTATGCAACACGGGGTATACAAGGGGCAGGGCAACAAACAGGGTTATGTATACAACATGGGGTATACAAGGGGCAGGGTAACAAACAGGGTTATGTATACAACATGGGGTATACAAGGAGAAGGCAACAAACAGGGTTACAGTATGTATACAACATGGGGTATACAAGGGGGAAGGGCAACAAACAGGGTTATGTATACAACATGGGGTATACAAGGGGGAAGGCAACAAACAGGGTTATGTATACAACATGGGGTATACAAGGGGGAAGGCAACAAACAGGGTTATGTATACAACATGGGGTATACAAGGGGAAAGGCAACAAACAGGGTTATGTATTCAACATGGGTATACCGTGCCAGGGCAACAAACAGAGCTATGTATACAACATGGGGTATACAAGGGGACAGGGCAACAAACAGGGCTATCTATACAACATGGGGTATACAAGGGGGCAGGGCAATAAACAAGGACATGTGTACAACATGGGGTATACAATGTGCAGCGCAACCAACAGGGCTATTTATACAACATGGCGTACACAAGGGGCAGGGCAACAAAAGTACAGTTACATAAGAACTTACTGTAACAGTAGATCTTTGAGAGAATTTCTTGCAGCAGGTAACATATACCTGGGGTTCTGACATCATTTCCTCAAGAGTGCAAGGTGCATATTACTGTCATATCCTCTCTAGCACACTGCACTGACAATATAAGCATACACATTGTATAATATATATATTTCTATATTGCAAACCAATCACACACACACAAAAAAATAATGTGGGGAGTAGTGCAATGTAATGGCTGTGGGGTAGCAGTCTTCCGGGAGTCTTTCTGGAGGCTGAGATGCTGCCCTATTTGCAGACAACTCTCTGCCCTGAGGAGGAAGTTGCCGTCCTTCAGGCCACACTGGACAGTAGGGGACCTTCCCCAGGCCACACTGGACGTAGGAAGGGAACCTCCCCATCCAGGGAGCACCAGAGCCACCACCACTACCTCAGAGGTTGCGAAGAAAGCACAGCAGTTGGACCACAGTGGGCTCAGGAGGGTGAGGATGGTGGAACAGAGGCACACCCAGTCAGTTGTTCCACTCCACAATCCATACACCATTCTGGGGGAGCATAGCTCCCCTATGGATGCACCCGCAGAGGAGACTAAGGAGGCTGAGGACAACTGTCACAAGGGAGGCCCACAGGAAGGAGGCAGAGGACACCACAAGGAAAGGAAGCAGCTCCTGGTGGGGGACTCAGTTATTAGGGGGATAGAACTGGGGGGAGCAGGGAAAACTGAAGTAAGGTGCCTGCCTGGTGCCATGGCTTTGAGAGACAGGAAGCGCATCCTCAGGATCACGAACAGCTGCACGGGAGTCTGAGCTGGACGCCATTGTCCACCTAGGGACAAATAACTGGCTAATCATGAGATTAGAGCAGTGCAGAAGGACTCTGTAGAATTGGGAGGGCCTAAGACAAGTAGCACACAATATCCTTCTCTGAGGTGCTGCCTGTCAATGGCATGAGGAGGCGAGGTACTTTACACCATGCAGTTTAATGAATGTTGAAAAATGGTGTGGAGCACAGGGTTTGGCTTCATTGGGGACTGGGATTCCACCTGGAGGGACACCAGCCTATACTGGCAGGATGGTCTGCATCTGTCCAGGAAGGGAACGAGTCTTTTGAGCAATCGGTTTAAATGCTTCATTGGCAAGCTTTTAAACTAGTCAAGGGGGGAGGCACTGATAAGCAGCAGGAAAATCCCAGCTTTTCCCTACAAAACAGGGTACTAAATGAGAAAAAGACCGAGGTAGACAGGTCAGTGGGGGATGCTGCAAAAGAAGGTAAAGCCATCAAAAAATGGAGAGCAATGAGTACCAATGCCCGTAGTCTGAGTAACAAGCTTCCTGAATTAGTGGCCTTGATGGAGGAACATCTGGATATCGTGGCAGTCACAGAAACATGGTACACACAAAACCATGACTGGGACATAAACATACCAGGATACACTATCTACAGGAGGGACAGGGAGGGTAAAAGAGGAGAAGGAGTAGCTCTTTACATAAGGGAAGGAATCAAAGCAACAGAACAAAAGGGAAAACAGGGAGGAGAAGAAGCACTGTGGGTAAATTTGGAGACCAGCAATGGCACCACAATCCGCACAGGGGTTGTATACAGACCCCCTTCTCAGGGGGAGGAAATGGACAAGGAAATGATAGAAAGAATACTTAGAATGGCAGAAAAAGGGGAGCTATTGCTGATGGGTGATCTGAATATGCCAGATGTTAACTGGAGTGCAGTTGCAGCAGTCACTTCAAAGAGTGGGGTTATTCTAGATGCCCTACAAGGGCATGCCTTAGACAACTAGTATTGGAGCCCACTCGAGAAGGAGCAATCTTAGACCTGGTTCTCTCAAATGGAGATGAAGAGAGGATCACAGATGTAGAAGTGGATAGCCATCTGGGAACTAGCGAATATCAAACAGTATGGTTCACAATAAACACAGCAATAGAGTCAAGCCATACAAAGGCAAAAGTACTGGACTTTAGGAGGGCTGACTTTGCCAAAATGGGTGAGTGCCTAAGGAATGCACTAGCAAATGGGCAGGAAGGAGGGGTGGAAGAACAATGTGGAATAATAAAAACTGCCATCACAGAGGTAACAAGCCTTTGTGTGAAGCAAATTAACAAACAAACGATGTAAGAAACCACTATGGTTCTCAAAGGAAGTGGCAGTGAAGGTTCAAGAGAAAAAGAAAGCATTCAGGAAGTACAAGGAATCACAGAAGGAGCAGGACAGAGAACTGTATCAGTTAAAGCAAAAGGAAGCTGGGAAGGCAGTCAGAACAGCAAGGCCCAAACCGAGGAAAAGATAGCCAACTCAGTTAAGAAGGGGATAAAACTTTATAGGTACATCAGGGAGCTAAGGAAGACCAAGGAGGGCTAGTGAGGCTTAATAAAGAGGAGGGAGGGTGGGCAGAGGGTGACTGTGAAAAGGCAGAGATACTAAACAAATATTTTTGCTCAGTATTTACAAAGGAAGTGGGAGGTACCTAAACAAACAGTAGAAACACTCTGGATACAGAAGTTGATACCAGCCCATTTACAGAAGAAAGGGTTCTGAAAGAACTCTTAAAACTGAAGGTGGACAAAGCAATGGGGCCTGATGGGATTCATCCCAGAATTCTAAAGAACTAAGGGTAGAACTAGTGACACCACTGACTACCCTCTTTAACAAATCATGGGAGGATGGGGTGGTACCCGAGGACTGGAGAAGGGCAGATGTGATTCCCTTCACAAAAGTGAGCAAGGCAGAAGCAGAAAACTACAGACCTGTTAGTTTAACCTCAGTGGTAGGGAAAATGATGGAATCACTTCTGAAGGAAAGAATTGTTGAGTATCTAGAGGCCAGAGGGCTCAGGACCCAAGGCAGCATGGATTCACAGCGGGAAGGTCATGCCAGACAAATCTGATAGATTTCTTTGACTGGGTGACCAAAGTAGTAGATCAGGGAGGGCTGTGGACATGGCCTACCTAGACTTTAGCAAGGCATTTGATACAGTCCCACACAAAGATTAATATACAAGTTAGCCAGCCTGGGAGTGGGTCCCAAGATGACAGCCCGGGTAAAGAATTGGCTGGAGAATAGGACACAGAGAGTAATAGTAAATGGAGTCCACTCTGAAGAAAGGGGGTTTAGTGGGGTACCGCAGGGTTCAGATAGACCAGTCCTCTTCAATGTCTTTATAAGCGACACTGCAGAGGACTGGAAAGGAAAGTATGTCTCTTTGCAGATGACACAAAGATCTGCAACAGAGTTGATGCACAAGGTGGGTGGAAAGGATGAGAAGGGACTTGGCAAGGTTAGAGGAATGGTCAAATGTATGGCAGCTTAGATTCAATGCTAAGAAGTGCAAAGTAATGCACCTGGGAAACAAAAACCCAGGGGAAGAGTACACAATGCGGGGTGAGATACTGACAACAACAAAAATGGAAAGGGACCTGGGGTAGTCATATCAGATGACCTAAAGGTGGGCAAGCAATGTGAGAGGGCAGCAAGGAGGGCTGGGGGGATACTGGGATGCATAGGGAGAGGCATCACCAGTAGAAAACAGGAAGTTATTATCCTCTGGACAGACAGCTGGTGAGACCCCATCTGGAGTACTGCGTGCAGTTCTGGAGACCCAATCTCCGCAAGGACATAGACAGGATGGAGGCTGTACAGAGGAGGGCTACTAAAATGGTGCAGGGTCTGCACCAGAAGACATATGAAGAGAGACTTAAGGAGCTGAATATGTAAAGCCTCGAGGAAAGGAGGGAGAGGGTGGACATGATAGAAACTTTCAAGTATCTCAAGGGAATCAACAAAGTCCAAGAGGGTAGCATCTTTCAAAAAGAGGTGTGCAAGAACAAGGGCACAATTTGAAGATAGAAGAGGCAGTGGCTCAGAGGTAATTTAAGGAAGTATCACAGAAAGGGTTGTGGATGCATGGAACGGCCTTCCGAGGAGGTTGTGGAGTCAAAAACAGTGGTGGAATTCAAGCATGCACGGACAGTCATAAGGCAATTCTAGGGGTGGAGGTAAGAAGAAGTAGGCTGCTGGTTAACTAGGATCTGCAGCTTATCCATTAGAGTGAAATGGGCAGACTGGGTGGGCCAAAGCGGTCCTTATCTGCCGTCAAAATCTATGTTTCTATATAGGATTAGGCGTGACAGGACCTGACGACAAACTTTTTCCATGAGTAGTTAGCAGGGACCACCCATCCTGACATCGGCCCCGCCTCCGATGTCCCACGTGGTATAAAAGGGGGGAGGGGGGTGGTCCCAGCGTGCTCCAGTTCTTGTACACCAGAAGAACTGGCAGAAGAAATAAAAGCCCGTGATGTGAGCGGGAACCGACAACAGAAAAAGCAAATTTTGGTCCAGCAGCAAGCTAAAAAATATGCTTGGCTAATGCAGAGTGAGAGCCTCGGGGGGGAAGGAAGGAGGGAGGGAGGGAAATATACCTGCTGCAAGAGCTTCTCTCAAAGATCTATTGTTACGGTAAGTTCTTGCGTAACTGTACTATCTTACTTCGAGAGGAAGCTCTTGCAGCAGGTAACACATACAGGACTGAGTCTCCAGCAAACAACTGCTAAGGCAGGTAGGAGAGGAACAGAGGAAGGAAGAGAGGTAGAACCTCAGGAGATCAGACCATGCAGAACTGCCAGGCCAAAGCTCGCTCTGCGTCTGGATGCGAGATCAAGGCTGTAGTGCTTGATGAAAGTGTGGACTGAGTGCCACGTAGCTGCCACACAGATGTCTGAAGTTGAGACCCTCTTGAGGGCTGCAAAGGAGGCTGCCACCACCCTGATTGGGCCGGATAGGGGTTTGTTATGCTTTTGGTAGCAGAAAGTAATGCAGTGAACCAGTCATCTAGAGAGGGTCTGTTTGGATACCAGGCTGCCCAAGGAACGAGGGGTAAAGGAAACAACTGATCGGACGATATGGCCCCCCTTGGCCCTAGCCAAGTAAAACCGCAACGTGCAGTGGGCATCCAATGTGTGGAGAAGCGCCTCACCCCGATTGGAGTGTTCAGGGTGGTAGACTGGGAGTTGAACATCCTGGTTCAGTGTCATTTCCGATACAACTTTGGGGAGAAACTTAGGATTTGTACGCAAAACTGCTCTGTCTTTGTGAAAAATCAAATAAGGCTCCTTGCACATCAGGGCCTGCAGCTCGGAAATCCTTCAAGAAGAAGTAACAGCAACTAAAAATAACATCTTCCGGAAAGAAAATGCAGCTCGCAATCTGCAGCGGGTTCAAAAGGCTGAAAGGTAACCTTCTCCAGGATGAATGGGAGGTCCCCAGGGCGCTTTATGTGAAGGATGCCTCTAAGGAAGGCATGGGTAACCTCTAATTGAGCCTGTTCTACCCTGAACAGGGGCATGGTAGGCAGAAAGAGCGGCCAGGTGTACTTTTATGGAGGAGTAACAGCCCTGATTCTGACAGGGAAAAAAGATATTCCAACAAAGAGTTAACCAGACAGGCTAAACGATCTCTGCGGTGCACTGCAGCAGAGGCAGAACCGTTTCCACTTCATTGAATAAGTAGCTCTTGTGAAAGACTTCCTCGCTTCCACCAGGACTGCGGCTATCCTGTCCAATACCCCAAATCGGAGCTTGGCTAAGTCTTGAGGAGCCAAGCATGAAGGTGAAGGGACCGCAGGTTCAGGTGAACAGGAGTCCCATTGTCCTGAGACAGTGAGTGAGTTGAAAGAGGAGGTGAAACTGGTAAGGCCACCGCCAGTTGCTGCAGCAAGGGAAACCAAATCTGGCGAGGCCACAGTGGCGCAGTGAGGATCATGGTAGTTCCCTCAGTTTGTGCCTTGAGAAGGACTCTCTGAGCAGAAACGGAGGAAAGGCGTACAGGAATCTCCCCCTCCAGGAGACAGACAATGCATCTTGCCAGAAAACACCAGGTTCAGGGTCTAGCAAGCAAAAACTGGGCAGTTTTGCATTGGCAGAGGACGCAAAGAGATCCAGCTCTGGTGTGCCCCATTTTACGAAAACGTCTATGACTGACTGCAGAAGGGACCACTCATGCACTCGAGACTTTGTCCTGCTGAGTGCGTCTGCGAGTGTGTTTTGTGCACCTGGAACGTGCACCGCCATCATGGTCAACTGGTGGGCTATGGCCCACTCCCACACTCTCATGGCCTCCCTGCAAAGGGCGTAAGAGTGTGTGCCTCCCTGTTTGTTGAGGTAGAAGACCACCGATGTGTTGTCCATCTGGACCAGAAGGTGATCAGAGGTGATTGACGATTCTAGGGCTTGGAGAGCATAGAGGACTGCTCTTAGCTCCAGCACGCTGATGTGGAGAGATTCCTTGGTTGGAGACCAAGACCCTTGTGTCTTGTGAGCTCCTAGGCGAGCCCCCCCATCCCGAATTTGAAGCATCCGTGGTCAGGACCTTTCCGGGAGCTTCCTTCTGAAAAGGGATCCTCTCCTGTAAAGTTGGGGACGTCATCCACTAGAGGAGTTCCTTGCGAACCGGCTCCGTAATGGAGACAGGCAAGTCCAGGTTGTCCCACCTCTGGTCCCATTGCACCCAAAGAGACCATTGAATGGTCCTCATCCAGAGTCTGGCAAAGGGAATGGTCATGTTGGCGGCCGCCATTTGACCCAACAGCCAGAGTATCAATCTGGCTGGAACAGTGGAGGCAAAACAGATCTGCCTGGCCAGAGCCCAAATGCACTCTGCCCGGTCCAGAGGTAGGAAGGCCTGCCCCTGAACAGTGTCTAGGAGCGCTCCGATGAACGGTAGGATTAGAGCTGGGCCGAGTGATGACTTGGCTGGGTTGATGGTGACTCCCAGGTTCCAGAATAGGTTGCAGGTGTCCCGGATAGCAGCCTGGAGTTGGGCACTGGAGTGTGCCACGAACAGCCAGTCGTCCAGGTTTGGGAACACTTAGTGACCCATTCTGCGAAGTGCTGCGGCCACCACCACCAGGCACTTCGTAAACACACTCGGTGTAGAAGAGAGACCGAACGGCGGGGCCCTGAACTGGAAGTGTTCGCCCTGGAATGCAAACTGAAGGTATTTCTGGTGGCCTTCGGCTACAAGAATGTGGAGGTAGGCATCCTGAATATCCAAGGATGTAAGCCAATCTCCTTGCTGTAACACAGAGATCAGGTTGTGCAATGTGACCATCCTGAAGCGTTTTTATGGGACTGACAAGTTCAGGTCATGGAGGTCGAGGATTGGTCTCAGGTCTCCCAATTTTTTAGGACCAGGAAGAATCTGGAATAGAACCCGGTGCCTCTCTCCTGTGGAGGAATGGGCTCTATGGCATTTTTGGACAGCAGTGCCTGGATTTCCTGTCGGATGAGGACTGTGTGTCCCACCGAATGACGGGATGGGAGTGGGGGCCTGTCCGGAGCAGTAGACACAAACTCTATAGAGTGCCCATGTTCTACAAGCTCGTGAATCCACAGGTCGGAGGTCATTTGTCTCCAGGCTTCTGGATAAAGAGAAAAGCGACCTCCCACCATCTCTCCCGACAGAGCATCACAGAGAGGTGGGTTTGGCTGGAAGTCATGCTGCTGAAGGGGAAGGGAAAGCGCCTTGGGCAGGCTTAGCCTGTTGAGAGGTGGAGGCCGAGGATCCCTGGGGCCACCACATCGACCAAAGCTACCTCGCTGAGCGTGGGGTTGCTGAAAGTGGGGTTGCTGAGGCTGCTGTCCCCTTCTGCCATGAAAATGAGACCTCCGAAATTATCTCTGTTTCGGGCGATATATAGACTGCACGGTACGGACGGCCTTACCGGAGTCCTGCAATCTGTTGATAATGCACTCCATTTCTTCCCCGAAGAGAACAGAGCCCTTAAAGGGCACGTATAGGATGTTAGACTGAACATCCGGCGCAAACCCTGAAACCCGGAGCCAGGAATGGCGCCGAAGACAGATGCCCATAGCTGCTGCCCTAGCTGAGGTGTCCGCAGTGTCATAGGCAGACCGTAGCACATGCGTGCCCACGTCTGACCCCGTTTGGAGTAGTTTTGCAGGGTCTGCCTTCTGAGGGCAGTCATGCACTCCTTGCAATATGTCCAGACCTTGTTCCCAAAGGGCATTTTAAAACTGGACCATGTGTGTCAGGAAGTTTAAGTTCCTGATGCTGCAGGTGGCAGACGTGTACACCTTCCTGCCCAAGGAATCCAGCTATTTGGACTCCCTGTCCGGAGGCTGGATGCTCAGATGTTTGGGACTCTGCGAATGGTCGTGAGCTGCTGATATAGCCACCGAGTCAGCGGTAAGTTGTACAGCCAAAAAGGGGTGTTCCTTAGGAGCCCAGTACAGCCGATCTGCCTTTTTTGGGACGGCGGTGGACGAGTGTGGGCATTGCCAAGTGGCCTGTGCGACATCCTTGAAAGTATCCACCATGGGAGGGATAACGATGGGCTTGGGGTCTTTTTGCCCGAGGTAACTGGCAAGCCTCATGAGTTGATAGAAACATAGAATTTGACGGCAGATAAGGACCGCTTGGCCCACCTAGTCTGCCCATTTCTCTACCTGATAGATAAGCTGCAGATTCTAGTTAATCAACAGCTTACTTCCTCCTACCCCCCCACTAGAATTGCATTATGCCTATCCCATGCATTCTTGAATTCTACCACTGTTCCTGACTCCACAACAGAGTCCAAGTCCTCTGTATCCCACTCTATGTTGGCTTGAATATGCCCCATAACCTCCATGAAGGACGGGTCATCCGGAGGTGATTTTGGCAGATCCTCAGGCTCATCAGAAAGGGGATCCTCACAAGACATCACAGAGGAGGCCGTCGAGTGGTAGGAGTCAGTGGAGGAGACTGAGGGAGATCTGTGACTCCTACATTTGTGTCTGCGCCGGTCAGGGCTAGAGGTGCTCGGGCTCCTACAGTGAGATCTACGGACCCTTCTTTTTTCTGTCCGTTTCCTGGGTTTCTCTGGAGGTGGATGCTTACTCCTTTCCTCATCCGAGGGAGGCTGAGGAGGCACTTCTTCGAAGGGTGTAGGAATTTCCCTCGCAGGGGTCGGTGCCAGGTCTGGATTTGCTGGAGTGACCAGTGTAGGCGGGACCAAAAGGACGTCTGGCCTAATAACTTTACCACCAATGGGAAAATAAGTCTTTGACCTGACTCAGGTTAAGTTTAGGAGAACCTGGCGCCGGGTCCAGTGATGCCGGTGTCGTACCGACGTCCGGGTCTGTCCGCCGGTGACGCAGTCGGATTGGTGGTGACGCCGGGTGTATCCTGGTTGTTGAGCCGCCATCAGGACACGGCGATCGCCATGGACCGCATCTGATCAGCTGGCCAGGCGCCGTCCTCTGGCGCCAGACCGAGGAGAAGAAGACAGGGTGATGGGGACTTTGCCAGAGAAGGCAAATGGGTCTCTTTATGTCCTTCGCACTTGTGTGAAGCAGAGCTCTGACGCAGGCTTGACAGGTCTGTCCATGTGGACACTTGTCCGACAATGGGACTTGACGTTTGTCCATCGACGGAGTGTGGCGCTTATCCGAGGACTTGTGGGCATGTTTCAGTGGGAGGGAGGAAGACCTCCCCGTTGACGGGCCTGAAGGTTTTGTCTTCTCCCGTGGGTCGGAACTACATGCAGAGGCAGACCGGGGGGCAATGTGTGATTTATCTAGGTCAGACAAGCAGCCCAACGAGGCTGACGGAGGCCTGATCTTGAGAGGTTGAAGAGTAGTCCCCGAAGATTTCTCCTTCGTTACAGGTGGACCGGCGGAAGCCGGGAGTTGTGGCCTGACAACCCCGATCTAGAGGTGGTATGTGATCCAGAGAATCTGGATCTGGAGGAGGATATCTCTCGGTCTCTGTCCCGCTGTCTATGTTTGTCCTTTGGCTTAGGGATGTGGTATTTCCCTGAAGATTTGTGTAAAAATGGGGAGAATCCTCTTCAGAGTACGAATCCCTCCGCATGGCCACCAGTTGCTGCTGAGCCAAAAAAGCCTGAAGGGACATTTGTCGGCAGATGCGGGTGTGGCTATTGAACGCCTGACAGTGGGGGCAGGACACTGTGTCGTGGTCTGGGGCCAAGCAAAAAATGCAGGCCATATGTCCATCTTTTGACGGGATTTGTTTTCCACAGGCGTGCTTATTCATGTGCCTGGATGGGGTAGTCAACATGCAGATGCTTGACAGAAGAAAAAAGGTCGAAAGAGACGGTACTGAAGTTAAAAAATTCTAACTAGCGGTCGAACTTGGCGAGAGACAGCCATGGAGCCAATGTTCACGTGACGATGGTGAGAAATAACTGGAGCACGCTGGGACCGCCTTCCTCTTTTATACCAAGTGGGATGTCGGTGGCGGGGCCGACGTCAGGATGGGCAGTCCCTGCTAACTACTGCTGGAAAAAGTTTGCCATCGGGTCCTGTCGCCGGCCGGCACCAGTCCTATAAGTGTTACCTGCTGCAAGAGCGTCCTCTCAAAGTAAGATCAGGGTTACCTATACAACATGGGGTATACAAAGGGACAGGGCAACAAACAGGGCTATCTATACAACATGGGGTATACAACGGGGCAGGGCAACAAACAGGGCTATGTATACAACATGGGGTATACAAGGGGACAGGGCAACAAACAGGGCTATCTATACAACATGGGGTAGGGGACAGGGTGACAAACAGGGTTATGTATACATCATGGGGTATACAAGGGGACAGGGTGACAAACAGAGTTATGTATACAATATGGGGTATACAATGTGCAGAGCAGCCAACAGGGCTATTTATACAACATGGGGTATACAAGGGGACAGGATGACAGAGTTATGTAAACAATATGGGGTATACAATGTGCAGAGCAGCCAACAGGGCTATTTATACAACATGGGGTACACAAGAGGCAGGGCAACAAACAGGGCTATGTATATAAACAAGGTATACAAGGGGACAGAGGAACATCTGGGCTATGTATACAACAAGGGGTATACAAGGGGACAGGGCAACAAATAAGATTATGTATACAAGGGGACAGGGCAACAAACAGGGTTAAGTATACAACATGGAGTATACAAGGGGAAGCGCAACAATGAGGGCTATATATACACAACATGGTGTTTTGTGTTTCTTTTGTAATAATAGTTTATTGATTTTGAATTGAGTGCATTACAAAATGCCTCCACATGTAGGATACATTGTATACAGACACTACGTAATACCTTCGCCATTGGGACAGCCAGGAGGAGGCACCCAAAGCAGTGACAAAAGTGGAAGTGGAGGACTCCTCTAGGCGATGTCCCAGGATGGGTGTAAAGGGCCCCCAGCTGAAGAGGAAGCAGCTGCTAGTGGGAGACTTGACTTTGAGAGGGATAGATGTGGGAACAGTTAGGGGAGCAGAAAGGGAGGTAAGGTACCTACCTGGCACCTCGGCCCAGAGGGTCGGAGAGAGGATCCTAATGATCGTTAGGGTGGCAGGCCACGAGTAAGATCTGGATGTCATAGTCCACCTTGGCACTAATGACTCAGTGAGGGAAGGACTGTAAAGTATTGCAGGTGCTGTTCAGGGAACTGAGGAAGGGTCTTACACAGGTAGCACGAATGGTGACATTCGCGCAGGTGCCACCTGTGTATGACTGAAGGGACGTTAGGGAATTCTGCACCAGGAACGTGACCAGCTGGTTGAAGGAATGGTGCAGAGAAGAGGGATTCAGATTCACTTGGGACTGGGGGCCGATCTGGAAGGATGTGGGCCTATACAAACGTGACGGCCTTCATCTTTCTGTAAACAGAACCTCAGTGCTCAATGGGAGATTTAAGTGTTACACGGATGAGCATTTCAAACTGACAGAGGGCGGAGGCTGTATTGCCAAGGAGTGCATAAATTGCACATCTCCCCAGGTTAAACCAACAGTGAGGGAGTGCTTGAGGAGATAATCCCCCCAGGGCACAGGAACAGGATGAATGGAGGGAGGGAAGGATGGTGGACAAGGGTGGCAAGACTAAAAAAGGCAAATAAAGAGAGGCAAACTAGACAAGAAAAAGAGGGAGTAAAGAAGGGAGGGGCAATTTTGGTGAAGTCGTAGGAAGCATCACAGGCAGAAAGGCAGAAGTAAGGGGGACTGTTGAAACATAGAAACAAAGATAATGATGTCAGAAAAAGACCAGTGGTCCATCCAGTCTGTCCAAGTTCCCTACACTGTAGACAGGGAAGGAAGAAGGTTTGGAGAGCCATGCGTTCCGACGCAAGAAGTCTAGCAAATGAAATGTCGGACCTGGAGGCCTTCATAGTGGAGGAGGAAAGAACACTTATTTAGGAACTTACCATGTACACCAGGAGTGGGGTTAAAAATGACAAGATAAAAAAGATATCTTGGTGACATCTGTAACGGCAAGATATCAAAAAATATCATAGCTACTGTTGTCACAATGTCACAATGGATATCTTTTAAGTTACTGTCATCACAGTGGAATACTGAACCAATCAGAGAGCAGCTTCTACAATGCTGATGACATCATAATTCCTAATGTGTATTATGTGCTATAGTTAAAATCAAAGAAAGCAATATTTTAATAAACGTAGATTAAAAGCTGCAGTGCCTTCGAAAATATCCCCCTTGGATTTTGTCATTTTGTGATGTTGCAAACTCAAATTAAAATACATTTGTATGGGATTTTTTTGTCACGTATCTACACAAATTACTTTATAATGTCAAAGTGGAATGAAACTTCTGGAATTTTTTGTACATGTAATTTAAAATAAGAATCTGAAATGTCTTGAGTTGATAAGTATTCACCCCTTTGCTATGACACTCCAAATTGAGCTCAGGTGCATCCAATTTCCTTGTGAGATCACTCTAAAACTTGAATGGAGTCCACCTGTGGTCAGTTCAAATGGTTGACATGATTTCAGAGGAAATACATCTGTCTATACAAGGTCCCACTGTTAACAGTGCATGTCAGAGCAGAAACTCTACCACGAAGACCAAGGAGCTGTCCGTAGAACTCTGTGATAGAATTGTGAGGAGGCATAGATCTGGGGAGGAGTATAAAAACATTTCTAGGGTGTTGAAAGTTCCCAGGAGCACAGTCAAGTCCATCATTAGGAAATGGAAAGATTACGGAACCACCCAGACTCTTCCTAGAGCAGGCCGTCCTCCCAAACTGAGCAACCGGGCAAGAAGGACCTTGGTCAGGGAAGTGACCAAGAACCCAATGACCACCCTGACAGAATTACGGAGTTCCATGGCTGAGATGGGAGAACCTATCCAGAGGACAACAATCTCTGCAGCACTTCACAGATGTAGCCTCTATGGGAGAGTGGCTAGACAGAAGCCACTCCTGAGAAAAGGCCACATAATAGCACGCCTGGAGTTTGCAAGAAGGCACGTGGCAGACTCTGAGACCATGTGGCAAAAGATTCTCTGGTCTGATGAAACAAAAATTGAACTCTCTGGCCTGAATGCAAAGCGCCATGCCTGGCGCAAACCGAACACAGCTCATCACCCATGTAACACCATCCCTACCATGAAGCATGGTGGTGGCAGCATCATGTTATGGAGATGCTTTTCAGCAGCAGGGACTGGGGCACTTGTCAGGATAGAGGGAACAATGAATGGAGCCAAATACATGCACATCCTTGAGGAGAACCTGCATCAGTCTGCAATAGACCTTGGACTGGGGCGAAGATTTACGTTCCAATAGGACACAACCCCAAGCATACAGCCAAAGCAACACTGGAGTGGCTTTAGAACAAGAAGGTGAATGTCCTTGAGTGGCCCAGCCAAAGCCCAGACTTGAATCCCATTGAGAATCAATCTGTGGAAAGACTTAAAGATTGCGGTTCACCGATGCTCCCCATCCAACTTGACAGAGCCTGAGCAAATCTGCAAGGAAGAATGGGCGGAAATCCCCAAATCCAGATGTGCAAAGCTGATACAGACATACCCAAGAAGACTCAAAGCTGTAATTGCTGCCAAAGGAGCTTCTACAAAGTATTGACTCGGGGGGGTGAATACTTAAGTAAACAAGATATTTCAGTTTTTAATGTTTCATAACTTTTTGTTACACAATACAGATATTTTTGCCACTTTAAATTGTTGAGTATGCTGTGCGAATCAAGGAGGAAAAAATCATTTCAATGCATTAAAAATTCTGGTAATAACACAAAATGTGACAAAATCCAAGGTGGGTGAATACTTTCTGAAGGCACTGTATAATTTGTAAATTACTGTTGTATATATTAAATATACAATAGCCTGACTCAAAATATGCAATTTATCATCACTTGTGAGTGGGCAGGACTTTCATAAATCAGTCGTGGCTCTGCCACTTGTGAGTTATGGTCCTGCCCCCTCACACATGAAGATAAACTGCATATTTTGAGTCAGCCTGTTGTATATCCTATAGTAACAGTAGATCTTCGAGGGGATCTCAGTCATTACGTCACACCATAGGAACTTCACCATCGGTGAAGGGGAATCCAAATGGAAGATTTTCAGCAGTACAACTGGGGCCGCCAATATCATGTGACGAAGTCACCTACTCTATAAAGGCATGAGCAGGCCTGCTCCCTCCTCAGTTCTTTCCCACTGTCGATTCTGTCTGCACGGGTCTCTGCGGAAGCCCTGACGCAGTTTTGCGCCTTTCTGCCTACGAGATTTGAGTGGTGTGTGGTCTGTCTGCACACACTCCTTTTCATCAGGCAATAAAGTCAATTTATTTGCCTTTGCATTCATTGGAGGGTTTTCATTAAGTTCGTGAGTGTAAGCTTTCTGGTTTCCTATGGTGTGACCTGATGACTGAGATACCCCCAAAGAAAATCTAGATATTGTGGCCACAACTGTGTCATGGTGAACTGGGATACGGCCATACCAGGATACACTCAGTTGAGAAGGGATAGGGAAGGTAGAAGAGGAGAAGGATTACCATGTATGTGAAGGAAGGTATCAGGGCCATGGAAGTGGAAGGGAACCTAGAGGCAGAAAAGGGCTAGAGGCAGTGTGGACCATGCTGGAGACAGGAGATGGGGCATTACTCACGCAGGGGTGGTATACAGGCCTCCAGAACCAGGGGAGGAAGTGGACAAGGTATTAGGGGGAAAATATTGGCAGAATAGCAAATAAGGGGGAAGTGCTGCTAGTTGGGGTCTTCAATCCCCCTGATGTGTACTGGAGCCTTCCAGCAGTAGTTTTAGCTAGAAGCAGGGCAATGCTAGAATCTTTACAAAAACCATTTCTCAGGCAGTTAGTAAGTGAACCCACTAGAGATGAGGCGATAGTGGATCTGGTTCTCACTAGCAGAGACAGAGTAACGGATGTCACAGTGGGGAGTCCCCTGTGGGCCAGTGATCACCGTACAGTGTATTTTAATATCAACGCAAACTAAGCACACGTGGCACCACTCAAAAAGTGTATTCCAAGGAACCTGCACTCCAAACATTCAGTCATACAACTCCAAATTTTCACTTCAAATGCTTTAATAGCAAATAAAGACGAATGTGTCTACAGACTTCACCACTGCCACAACGGGACACTGTGGCAGTGGTGAGGTCTGTAGATACACTCATCTTTAGTTGCTATAAAAGCACCTGAAGTGAACATTTGGAGTTGTGTGACTGCTTGGAGTGCAGGTTCCTTGGATTACAATGTTTGCTGTGGGCTGGTTGCCCTTGCCTGCACCCCTCCCAACCTGGGCCGTTTGCAGTTTGTTCTTTTGAATTTGTATTTCATACCACTCAAACAGGTAGGTAACAAAATGAGACTTACTGACAAGCAGGTAAAGCCATCAGGTAGTGTATTTCAAAACCCACAGCACGGAACTCCAGGTGCTGTGTGTCACTGATGTGATGCCTCGTCAAAAGGTCCCCTGACAAAGTGTCACGTCTACGGGGTGAAGCGTTGCAGTTTCCGTGCTGTGATGTGAATTTTGAAATACACTACCTGATGACTTTACCTACTTACGAGTGAATCTCTCATATTTTACCTACCTTTTTGAGTGTTACCATTTGTGCTTAGTTCCTGTTAGTTTTCTTGGGCAAGCACCCACTCCTGTCCATGAGTGCATGTAAGTGTTTCCTGGTTTAGTATCAAGATGGGTACAGAAGCAAACCACACGAGGACAAAGGTCCTGGACTTCAGAAGAGCAGACTTTAAAGTAATAAGAAACTGCCTCAGAAACTGCCCAGCAGTGGTGAATGGCCAGGGTGGAGAAGAGGAGCAATGGAGACTAATTAAGGAAGGTAAAATGAAAACTTGGGGGGGGGGAGCCACTATGGTACTCTAGGGAAGTGGCCATGAAAGTGAAGGAAAAAAGATGGCATTTGGGAGATACAAAGAAACATAGAGGGAGGAGGATTGGGAGAAATACCAAGTAAAACAGAGGAAGCAGGAAAGGCAGAGAGAGAGGAAAGGATAGTCGAAGCAGTAGTGGAAGAGGAAAAGACTTTCTTCGGGTACATAAACAAGAAGAGAAAGGCAAGGGCAGGGATAGTGAGGATAAGGACGTTGGTAGATGGGGCGACTGCACAGAAGACAATCAGGAAAAAACAGACATCCGGAATAGATACTTTTTCAGCCTTCACAGTGGAGAGGGAGGGGGACAGACCAACAAGGAGCAGCACGAGGAACACAGATGGTCGGAGTTAAACACAAGTCCATTTACAGAGAAGAGAGTCTTTTTTTTTTTTTTAATTTATGTTTATTAATTTTCTGATTAAACAGACAATTAACTTCATACTTGCTCATATATGGTATAGGCATATAACAATTACATTCCCAGTACAGAAAAAATTAGTACAGTAGAAACCATGTATTCTGGTACAATAGGAGATGGGGGAGTCCTGGACAGTAGTCCAAATTAATGACAAAAAGTCCAAAACGTTGACGAAAGTTGCCAGCCTCTTCGGTGGCTCAAGGTATATCCAAAAGGTAGAACTTCAAAAAGAGAGAATTACACAGTACTATGACTGTTATTTAAACCTGGTACTTGTTTATAGGGATAAACACAGGAAAATTAAATGCACCCCCACTTGCCCCCCTTTCTTACACTTGTGGCTAATAATCACAGTATTTCTCCTTAATTTAACCATTTCTCATAACTGTTATATAGAACCCCTTACAACAATTGTGAGGTTCTGAAAAAGATTTAACAGAATTTGTAGCGGCGACCTCATAAAACCGTTTCCAGACTACAGAGCATAATATCATGACTCTCACATTACTAGCAGGGATCCTGCAAAGTCCACGTGGCACAGTGGCCACCAGCATGTCCTGAGGAAAACTCTATAGAGTCTTAAACCAGCCCTTGAATACCTCATTTAATATTTTATGTGCTGAGAATTATTCCCAACACACCTCCCAGCAATAAAATGACAAAAGGGAAAACTTTGCTTTAAGAGTTACGCTACTGCATTTAGAACTTTATACAATTGTCCCCAACTCACTGCTCATGTTTCCTCCGAATAAGAGCTCCGTGGTTCCGATAGTTCTCGCTGTCCAGCAAACTCCTGCTCCACCTTCTCCGTCCAACGGCCAGCATCTTGTGGACTGGTGAACTGCCATGCTTTCCCACTATAAACGGTCCGCAGACGTGCAGGTAACAAAAAGGAGTGGATAATCACTAAGCCCCTCAGTCGTCAGCGTACTGCATCGAAAGCTTTGCGTTTTGCCCGAGTTTGATAGGAGAGGTCTGGGTAAAGTTTAATATCTGCCCCACTCACCATCAAGGGATACACCACTCTGGCAGCTGCGATTAGCACATCTCTAATTTCGGAACCTCTTGACCTTAGAAGAACCGTGCGAGGCTGAATAGGATCTGCAGGGCGAACACGAGGAGATACTCGGTAGGCCTTTGTAAGGGCTTCCCATGGAAATCCTGCTCCCAGTTGCAGATTTTGTTTAAGCCAGTCCAACAGGTAGCCTAACAGTGATGTCCCCTCAACTCCTTCAGGGAGTCCAACAATCCGAACGTTGCCCGCTCGTATCTCATTTTCAAGGGCTTCCATACGACCTCAGAGCTGACAGTTTTCTTTAGTTAAAGTTGCCACTGCAGTCGTAGTAGTCACCGTCCGTTTTTCCGACTCCGTCACGGTACCTGACAAACTCTGGATGGTAGAGTCATGTCGCTCAAGTTTTTGCAGGGTTTTCTCGATTTTTGAGTCCATGGCTCGCATGGACTCAAGCATAGTCTGCCAAGGAGGTTCTGTCGTTTACGCTGAGATGGCCGCTCCATTACTTTGCGAGGAACAAGCGGTCTTATGAGGCTGGAGCGACGATGCTTTTTGCACTCCCTGCTGTTGCCCCTTCGTTCTACCCATATCACTTTTGGTATCTGGTGATGCAGAACAACTTGCAGGAACAAGTTCTGAGTCCGTTTTCTTAGAGAAATGCTAAATTTTTGCTTTTTCTCAATTTTAGCCACCTCGTGTAGGAGAGCTCGTCAAGGTGCTTCCAGCCTGGAAGATGGCTCTCTAGCACCCCGAGAAAAGAGTCTTGAAGGGACTTGCAAACCTGAAAGTAGACAAGGCCAAGGGAACAGAGAGTATACATCCAAGGGTGCTAAGGCAACTCAGGGAGAAGCTTGCTGTACCACTGGCATCCCTATCCAACATATCACTAGAAACATGGGAGGTTCCAGGCGACTGAAGGAGAGCTGATGTAGTTCTGCTTCATAAAAGCAGCAACAGGGAGGAGGTTAGCAACTATAGACTGGTCAGTCTCACATCCGTGGTGGGGAAATGAACAGAAACCCTGTTAAGAGAAAGGCTAGGGGGAATATCTTGAATACAAGGGGTTGCAAAACGAAAGACAGTAAGGATTCAGGGACGGGAGGTCATGTCAGACAAACCTGTTAGCGTTCCTTGATTGTGTGACCAGGGAACTAGATCAGGGAAGGGGCAATAGATGTGGCTTATCTGGACTTTAGCAAAGCCTTCGACAGACACTGTGCCACATGGGAGACTGATAAAGAAATTGGATAGTTTAGGAATGGGAGCCAAAGTTGCTAACTGGATAAAAAATTGGTTAATGGATAGAAGGTAGAGGGTGTTGGTACACTGCACTCACTCTAATGAGGGGAGAGAAACCAGCAGGGTGCCACAGGGTTCAGTATTAGGGACAGTTCTGTTCAATATCTTCATATGTGACATCGCAGGAGAACCTGAAGGGATGGTATGCCTGTTTGCAGATGATGCCAAGCTCTGTAACAGAGCAGCTACTCAGGAGGGGGTGAAGAAAGTGAGAAGGAACTTTACAAAACTTGAGGCGTAGTCAAAGACACAGCAGCTGGAGTTCAATGATAAAAAGTTCAAAATCATGCACTAGGGGCATAGAAACCAAGGAGCAAAGTATAAAATGGGGGGGAAGAGTACTGTCGATCACTAAGAAGGAACCGAAACCTAGTGTAATATCTGATGACTTCAAAGTCGCAGGGCAGCGTGACAAGGCAGTGGGGGCAGG
Source organism: Neoceratodus forsteri (assembly GCA_016271365.2). Classification (NCBI taxonomy): domain Eukaryota; kingdom Metazoa; phylum Chordata; order Ceratodontiformes; family Ceratodontidae; genus Neoceratodus; species Neoceratodus forsteri. The sequence goes on from CM057458.1 coordinate 8,281,635, forward strand.
GCCAGTGGATTGCTGAGGTGCACAGAGAGAGGTATCACAAGCAGAAGGAAGGAGGTGATATTACCGCTGTATAGATCATTGGTGAGACCACACCTGGATTATTGTGTACAGTTCTGGAGGCTGCATCTCAGAAAAGACACAGAAAGGTTAGAAGCGGGGGGGGGGGTTGCTGTGGAGCATCCAACATGGCGGATGCTCTTTTCTGAATTGCCGATCTAAAGTTATAACTCTTTATTTTACCTATTCCACTGATCCAAGACCAAAAAAAGGTGCCATCCCCATGAGAGTTTTTATCAGTGGAATGAGAAATGGACCTGAAAAAGGACCATAAACATGCTGCGCCGAACAAGGCTTTTCTTTCACTGATGGCTGGAACAAACGGTACAGGGCCTGGGCCGTCTACCTCCACTGATACAAGAGCCTTTGACTCCCCGAATCCCCAAATTATGGCGATGCTGCAAAAGATCCAAGCCATAGAGGAGAAGACAAATCGAAGGCTTGCTGCCGTTGAAATGAGATTTAATGAACTGGATAATAAGGTACAGACAAATGCTGCTCATATCAGAGCTCAACTCCGAAATGGAACGTCAGTGAGAGAGAAATGCGGTGTTTGTGAGAGATGTTCACTTCCTGAAGGCTAAGTTTGAAGTACTCGAAAATGGACAAAGACAAACCTATATTCGTATTGTGGGTTTTCCCCCACGACTAGCTGGAAAGATAAAGTTACTTACCATAGTAACCTTGTTTCTCCCAGGGGATACACCAATATTCATAACTCTTCTGCAGTGTGCTTTTAAGCCAGCTCTGCCTGGAGATAGAACGCTATGCTAATGGTAGAATCACTGGCACGTGCCACTTTTTCAAATGCTACCACCTATCAACTGCCTACATTCTAACCCTCAGATTTCGTGGACGTCTGTAAAGACAGGGCCCAAAAAGATTTATAAATCATCAAAATGTAGAATTTAGAAGTCCCACAACCAGCCTGCAAGTGGAGGAAGAAAAATATTTAGATATATTCATAAACAGTACAGTCGCCAATGACAGAATCACCTGAGGAGAAAAACCACTGAAACTAGTTTCAATAAAAGCCAGAATGTGGCATTCATACCCTAAAGGTACAGCATGGAATGCAGAGGCCACTAGTTCTGGTAGAGGAGGCAGGATGGGAGAGTTATGAATACTGGAGTATCCCCTGGGACAAACAAGGTTACTACGGTAAGTAATTTTTTCTTGTCACCCCAGGAATACTCCAATATTCCTAACTCTTCTGCAGACTAAGAAGCAGCACCTTTGGAGGCGGGAACAGAATCTATTTTGGAAACAAGCTCTGCAGGACAGCTGTACCAAACCTGGCATCAGCCCTAGCCTGACTATCCAGGCTGTAATGTTTGGTACATAGATACATAGGCAGTGTCGGCAGATAAGGGCTTATGGCCCACCCAGTCTGCCCATTTGAGCTTGTAAGTTCAGTTTATGTTTTCCTAGAAGTCTGCTGCCCGTTACCCCTGACCTCCAGAATTCCTTTATGTCTATCCCATGCATTCTTAAATCCCGTGATTGTTTCAGCCCCCACCACTTCCTATGGCAGGGTGTTCCACTTGTCCACCACCCGTTCTGTGAAGAAATTCTTACTCACATTTCCTCTGAATCGTCCTCCCTCCAACATCATCCCATGCCCTCTAGTCCTGGAACATCTTTTTCGCTTAAAAATAGTGTATTCCTGCACCCTGTTCCTCCCTGTAAGATACTTGTATGTCTCTATCATATCCCCTCTCTCCCTCCTCTCCTCCAGGAATGGTAAATGTGTGAACTGTCCTCCAGGTAGCTGCTTTACAGATATCCAGCAAAGGGACATCCTGGCAGCTGCCATGTGGCAGTTGTCCCTTCAGGAGTGGGACAGAGGCCTGCTGGGGCTTCTTTGCCCGCTCTGAAATAACAAAATTGAATACACTGAACAATCATCGAGAAATGCCCCTTTTAGATGCTGGATTACCTTTTCCCACATCCCCATAAGTGAGGAAAAGCTGTGTCTTGTCCTGCTTGTGGGGCTTAGTAGCTCTCATGCAGTAGCTCAAAGCTCTCTTGACATCAAGACTATGCAATCTACGTTCACCAGAAGAAGAATGCTCAGCGAAAAACACTGGCAGAGTGATGGTTTGGTTTAGATGAAAGTCTGAAACCACTTTGGGAAGGAATTTCCTATTAGTTTTAAGGACAACTGTATCCCTGTGAAAGGAGATGTAGTCCTGCTCAATGCATAGGGCCTGAAGTTCACTGATTTATCTGGCTGAAGTAATGGCTACCAAAAATACTATTTTCCATGTAACATACTTCAGAGGTGCTGAAAAGATGGGCTCAGATGGGGGACTCATGAGCTTAGCAATACAAATGTTGAGATCCCATGCTGGAATCGGTTTTCTGAACAGTGGGTGCAAGTGAGATAGACCCTTTTAAAGACAGGGTTCGATGCCATAGAGGTAGTCTTACCTGCTGAGGTATAAGCAGAGACTGAAGCCAAATGGATCCTCAGTGTAGAGAACTGCAATCCCAAAGAGTGCAAGTAAACCAAATTGTCCAACACAAGAGGTACTCCTGCCTGTGCTGGCACTATCTGCCTGGTGGAACACCAAATGGAAAACCTTTTCCATTTTGCAGCATAGGTTTTCTTAGTACAGGGTTTCCTATACCCCCTTAAAACATCCATGACTCATTCAGAAAGGTGTAAGCCAGCGTATTCTAGGTCCTCAAGAGCCAAGCTTTGAATCTGAGTGAACTGAGGTTTGGATATAGGAGCCTCCCCTGGTTGGAGGTCAAGAGATTGTGCCTCCTGTGAAGGTGTACTGGTTTGTCTACAGACATGGAAAGCAGAAGGGACTACCATGGCTGTCTGGCCCAGTCCGGGGCTATCAGAATCATGGTGGCCGGCTGAAGCCTGAGCTTGAGCAGTACCCTGTACACCAGTGGGACTGCATATAGGTACTTCCTTGACCAGTCCAGAATGTGAGCATCCAGGGGTATTGAGCCCACTGCTGAAGGCCTGCAACAGTACTGTGGGAGGTGGTGACTCTGGTGAGAGGCAAAGAGATCTATCTCTGGAGTGCCCTACCTTCTGAATATGGTTTGCACCACCTGCCTGTTCAGGGACCATTCGTGATGGGCCTGGCTGATTCAACTTAGGGCATCTGCCAAAACATTGTCCTTGCCTGGCAGATGAATGGCCTGTAGAGAGATTCCTAGGGAGTAAACCAAGGTCCAGATTCGCATTGCTTCTGTGTCAGTGGCTCAGTAGGCAGCACACTCGCCTCTGAGGCCGGGAGATCAGAGGGCTGTGGGTTCAGTTCCCACATCTGACACTTGGGTTAATATCCCAGTACTGACACTGTAGTGCAGCATGAGAGGGGTGTTGCACTTCTGAGGTGCCGTCTTTCGGATGAGACGCTAAATCGAGGTGCCATCTGCCTGGATTGGTGGTAGTTCAGGTGGATGTTAAAGATCCCATGGCACTTCTCCAAAAGAGTAGGAGTAATTTTATTGTAATAATCACATAAATACAACTTTATACATAAAACAATAACCTTGTCTCTTATACCATATCCCCTCCTTTATACATCCATAAATTATACCACCAACTAACTTGTACCTCCCTGCTTTATCTTTTACAATATAAACTACTACCTTTATTTACTTCTAAATTAAACACAATATTTTACACTTATAACTCCTAAGTTAATTTTCCTTTTAAATCAACTAAATAAAACAAATCCTTAACTAACCCACCAACTTTGCAATCTGTCTCTCTCCTCTCTCTAATCACAAAACTAGTTAATAAACCCATTTTCAGCTCCTTCTAATACCTTTACCACCTCACATCTCCCTTATATACTATTTGTATTTGATAATGTGTGAAAACCCCTTCCACCAAATCCTTACTTTATTTACATTAAACATTTGTAACTGTTAAAAAAACTTTATTCAAAACATTGGTTACATAACTACTATATCCTTCTAAAGAGGGTTTTCTTTGGTATAACACCCATTGACATCTTGTTTGCCATAAACAATATCTTAAACATGCTAAAAACACTCTCAAAGTACCTTTCTCATATTTTTGTAAAGACGGGGAAAAACTCCCAATTACCAGAATGTCATAATTTATTTTAGCCAACCATGGTAAATTCCATATTTTTGCCAGATATACCCACAATTTCGTTGGGAATGAGCACTGTAGAAAAAAATGCTCTATTGTTTCTTCCTGATTTATGCACTCTAAATAAGGAAAAGATCTTTCTTCTTTTGCCTTATACTTCGCTGTTCCTCTTACATTTAATCTCCCATACATCATAAGCCATAGACTCTCCCACATATAATCTGGCAACCTTGGGTTATTCAGTTGTTCTAATACATCCGAATTTTGTTCTCTAGAGCAATTTTTAAAGACTGGATCTGCTGGATAATTCAAAGTCATAAGTTCCTTATACAGGGCTCTTGCTGAATTTTTTAATATTTGATTTTTAGTGATTTTCCATTTACATAATTTCATTGCAGCCGGTTTAAAATATTCTGGCAAAGATAAGTGTTGTGATAGTTTGGGTGCACAATGCAACCAAGAAGATATATACCTCTTCATTATGTTATTGAAAAATAAATTCCCTTGATTTCCTGACACATTTAAACTATTTTTTAACGAAAAGGACAAAAATATTGAAAACCAAAAAACAATTGGGTCTACCATCCCTAATCCTCCCTGTTTTCTATCCAGATAAGTAAACCCTCTTTTTACCGGGTTCAATCTGTTCCCCCATAACAACTGGAAACAAATACTATATAATTTCGTCTCATATTGAGCTGGCAGGGGGTATAGTACAGCTAAGTATTGTAAGCTTGGTAGAATGAATTGCTTTAACACTTGAATTCGTTTGATTTTAGAGAATTTAAACTTTTTCCATCTGTTAATCTTGGCTTCTATTTTCTCCAGCACTAATTTCCAATTACCCTCTGGATTATTCTGGGGCCCAAACCTTACCCCCAAAATTAAGAACGGCTCAGAAGACCACTCAATTACATTACAAACAACCGGTTTTATACTAGACCCACCTACTAATAAACCTTTTGATTTTTTGAAATTAATCTTTGCATTGGCTAGATTTGCCTAAGTCTCAAATAATGAGAAAAAAATCTTTACTTGTGATTTTTGAGAAAAAAAAAAGACATATATCATCCGCATATGCTTGGATGGTAATAAATGACTTGGATCCAGGAATTCTCACCCCAGGCCACCCTGGTGATAACTGATCTAAGTAATGGCTCCAGTGAAAAATTATAAAGTAGGGGGCTTAGAGGACATCCCTGCCTTACCCCACAATTCATCATAAAGCCCTTCCCCAATTCACCTTTAATACTTGGAAACACCCTAGCATTGGCATATAGTCCCTTAATTAGATTTAACAGACCTTCGGTACCTTAAAAATTCTAAAGTGGCAAATAAGAAAAATGGTTAACTCTATCAGGCTTTTTCCAAATCTGTGACAAATGTAACACTTCTCCCAGTCTCATTCCTTTGTTCAATAATGTCTCTAATCAAGCACAGAAGAGAATGAATTCTCCTATTAGGAATTCCACAGTGTTGTACGTGCAACATCCTTTCTGACAAAACCTTCAATCTATTATTGATCAAGGACGTAAGTATTTTATAATCAGAATTTAATAAGGTTATCGGTCTCCAATTCTTAAATTCTCCCTTATCTCCTGATTTATATATATAAATTTGCAGGCCCTCTGCTAAGGTACAATGGCTTACCCCTTCCTTCAAGAAAAAATTAAAGACCCTCTCCAAACAGCTCACTATTTCGTCCTGAAATTTCTTATAAAATAAATTAGACAGTCCATCTAGACCTGGAGAAACATTACTTTTCAATGAATTTATAACTTCTTTAATTTCAGTCTTTGTGAATGAAACTTTCATACTTTTAAGAATTTCTGGATCTGGTTCCTTTATAATGGCCAGTCCCAGAAACTGCTTTACCTGATACAAATTATTAATCTTGTGTGATTCCATCTCCCTAAAATGTTCTATGATTTTGTCTCCTATCTCCTGCACTGTATCCACTTTCCCCTTTCCTTGATTTAAAAAGTCTAATGACACCTGGTTTTTTAAAGCTTTACACAACTCAAATGGGTCTCCGAACACTGTTTTTGTCTTATGGTTTGTAATTACTGCCTGTAAGGTCTTAGACCTGTCATATTGTAATTTCCTCATTTGAGCTTTGATTTCTGCAATTTGCAATGAGAAATCCTCCCCTGTATCATTTGCCCATGTTATTAATTGCTGTAATTTTCTTCTTAGTTTTAAATAATCAAAAAATTCTGATTTCTGACGTCTCTTCCCAAACTTTTTGAACCATAAAATACAGTCTTCTTTTGTTTCCTGCCACCACTCCCCTAAATTCTGATATAAGAAACTTACAGATAATCTGGCTTGTAAAATCAATTTGATAGAATTTATAGCTGTTTTATCTTGAAGGCTGGAGGTGTTTAACTTCCACCTAGTTCTCTGTCTGCTATATCTCTTTATTTCTCCTACTTTTACTACTAACATTGCGTGATCCGAAAATTCTACTGGTATAATCTGTGGATTATCTGTTGGAATTTTTTTTGAAATAAAAAGATAATCAATTATATAACTTTTACCTCCTTTAAAGAATGTACCTCTAGACCCAGAAATCCTGTCATCCATACAGGATACTAGGTCTGCTGTTTTAATAATTTCTTTTAAACAGTTTGTGTCACAGTATACTTTTTTTTCCTTACCTCTCCCTGCCCCTCTCTCTGTCCTTCCTATACTACAATTAAAGTCCCTTCCCCAAAGGATAGGTATGTGAGATACCAAATATGGCTGAATCTCACTAAAACACGTTACCCTCCCAGATTTTGATTGGGGGTTATAAATATTAATGAAACGTAACGTATTACTGCCCCATTTCCCCTCCACTATCAAAATTCTACCTGAATTTAATTCTATTAGTTTGTGTAAAGTAAAATTATAAGAATTGAAAATAATCCCCACATCATCTGCCCTATCCTGTCCGAATGACCAGAAAGAAGGTCCCCACGGCCAATCTTTTTTAAACAAAGCAATCTGGTTTTGTGATGACATCCATGTTTCCTGAAGAAAACACACCGAGATATTTAAATCATAAATTAGCTGAAATACCGCTTGTCTCTTCTGAGCCTTCAACAGGCTATGAGTATTTAAGGTAGCCCATAATATAGCCATTACTTTCCTTCCAACCCACTATCCTACCTAATATTTTTTATTTTTTTCTTCTTTTCTTTTTCTTTCCCTTGTAATCCTCCCTCACAGGTGCCACAGCATCTTGTATTGACACCTGCGAATCTGTATCCCCCATTTCCATTTCTGAATCTCCCCAAAATAAGGCCGCATAAGAATTTTTAGTTTCAATAACCTCAGGTTCCGTATTTGTCAATGTTTTTGAAGTTCTACTTGACCTTCTTGGGGGTAATGGATGTTGCACAGGAGATACTTCACTAACTACAGACTCCTCATTTGGTGCTATGTAACATACTGGTTGCAAAAGCTCAGTACTTTCTGTTACCAACCCCTTTCCCCTCCATTTAGGAGGTGCCATCAAGGCCTCATTCACCTCTACTTTTACCGAAGGTTCTACAGTGCTCTGTACACTGGAAAGGTTCTTTGCAGTATTCTCAATTCCCTGCTGGTTTTCTCTGGCATCTTGTGCTTTTGAAATGATACTATCTAAGTTTCCACAATTAATCTTATTCTGAGCTGCCCATGGACACTCTCTAAATGCATGATTCTGTTCTTCACACAAATCACATTTTATTGCATTTTCACAAAACATGGATACATGCCCCACTTCCCCACAGTTATCACATTTTGGCTGATCACAAGCACTTGATAAGTGTGTCCGCGCCCCACATTTGTAACATGCTCTAGGCTGCCCACTGTAAAAACATACCCCCCTATCCCTACCCAGCAAAAACGAGTTTGGGATGTGCTCTACTCCCATGGCTGTTTGTCTTAGTTTTACCTTAAATTTCCACCCTCCTGTCCAGAACTGCTCAGAATCTAGGATAGGCTCCGGGTCACTCTGCACCTCACACTTCTGCGACAACCAGAAAACAATATCTTCCACATGTACCCCCTTGTTTCTAAACATTACTGTTATATACCTAATCAATGGTTTTGACAGTGGAATAACTAAAAAGGGGGCCCATAATGGAGAAAACTTTACCTTGTTATACCTTTCCCAAAATAACTTTAATAAAGCCGGGGACCGAAAACTCACATCATAGTTGTCTTCACCCGAAATGTTAATGAATGCAAAAACATCTCTAGGGGAAAACATTAAAGATTCTTTTATTAAAGTTTTACCAACAAAATGTCTATTTGGTCTTTCCTTTAATCCTCCTTTATATCTTATGCGTACTGCATTCCTCCTTGGAGCAGACTCTCTTTTACACTGTGCAAATAAACTGGACATTAGGGGTTTTCCAGGATTAGGCCATTCCCCTTCAATAGTACTTTGCTTTTCTAATACATCTAACTCTCCTTGTTTCACTTTATTATTCATGTTTCCATCTTTCAAATTATCTAGTTCTGTTTTACTTTCTATTAGCTTGTTTTACTTATCCCCTCCAGTTTGCCACCCTGGCCCCTACTTTATCTAACTCCCAGGATTTATTCCAAGCTGAATCTGGTGTGTCCAAATTCCTTTCCCTAATTTCTTCCATCCTGCAGCTAACAATGCTGTCTGTGGAGACCAGTTTTCATCATGCTCCAAAGACTGTAATTTTGTAGCAGATTTATTTACCAAGGCTGGTATATCATTGTTCAAATCTTTAGCCCCTGCAACACTTTAAATTCCTGCTGTTCAATAATAGTACTGCTATTTTTATTATTATTATTTTTTTTTGGAAACTGAATCAGTTACCCCATCTTGTACACCTATTTTAGTTTGGTAAGTCACATGAGGTTTTTCTTCACTCCACCACACCCTTATTTGTTGGTTTGAACACAAACCCAGTTTCTTTATTAATTTTAAAGGTGGGGAAGCTCTTTAGTTTCCACAGTACTCACAGCCCTTTAGTAATTGTTTTTTTTCTAGTCCCCACGATCTCCGTTTCTCTCTGTGTCCAATTCTTCTGAATCTCCGACCGTCCTCTTTCTGCCGCTTCCCTCGCTTTCTCCAACGCCGACTCTTTTATTTACTCCACTTGCTGATGTTTTATAAGTTCCAAACTCCTCCACGATAACGCCGATAATTTGTCTACCTCTCTTCTTCTCCACATCGCTTCCGCATTCCCGATACTCCTCTCCACTTTGTTTACCGGTTTTAAAGGCGCCGCCTGCTTTGGGACTTGCAAACTAGCCCCTGGATCCTCCGAACATGCCGCCTTTACGAAACTCCCTTTACTTTCTACCGGCGTCTCCTCCAGTACCTCCGTTGATGCTCCGGCATCTGAAAAATATCTATGTCCTCCAAATCCTTTCCGTGCCATATGTTAGTTTCCTCCATCTGCGTTGTTTCCAACAATGTGTCCGTCACTGACACAACCTCCTCCACCTCCGATGACTTGGCCACAGTGGCCATCTTTGCTGCAACTACGAAAAACTCCCCTACTGGCCACTGATCGCCAGCAGCTCAGAGTAGGGGAATTTCCCAGGTGTCCTGGCCAAATTTCCCTCGTTTACTAAAAAATACCACCAACAGCTTAATCTGGTTCAATTTCAGTTGCTTACCATCTGTATCCCCTCCCCCCCGGTCGCCCCTGAAAAAGGGACTTCTAGGCCCATTGGGCTTACCAGGTCAACAAAATTCAAGAAAACAAAACAAAAAGACTTGACCTTGTTCCCCTTGCTTGTTTATGTAATACATGGTGGTGGTATTGTCTGTTCTGACTTGTACCACCTTCCCTGTATCAGTGGTGTGAAAACTTGGGCTTGGTCCCTGAGGAGGCATGTATGATGAAAGCGTCGGGCCTTTTAGAGTGGGGTAGCACCTATATGGCACACAGCGCTTCGTTTTTTATTTTGCCTGCTGAAATTCTGTTTTGACAATAAAACGTCGCTTCGATATTTATGAGCATTGGATCGTGCCTTCATTTTTTGCTGCATGTGAAAACTTGCATTGCTAGAAACACTGCCCTGAGCTCCAACAAACTGATATGTAGGAGAGACGCTGCACTTGACCAAGTGCCCTGGGTAGTGTGCTCTGACAGATTAGCCCACCATCCTAACAGGGACGCATCTGTTGCGAGAACCACTGAGGGAAGCTCCCTTTGGAAGGGGACCCCTTCTCTAGAAACATAGAAGTTGACAGCAGATAAGGACCGCAAGGCCCAACCAATCTGCCCATATCTTTTTCTACCTTATAAATGTGCCATCAGCCTTTGCTCTGTCAATGGCCTATATATTCATACTCATCTGTATTGCTCCCTTATGCCGATCTCACACCTGTTTGAAGCCCTGCACTGTATTCATATCTACCATGTCCTGAGGTAGGCCGTTCCATGCATCCACTACCCCTTCTGTGAAAAAGAACTTCCTCACATTACCCATTAATCGGCCTCCCTCTAATCTCGTGCTGTGTCCCCTTGTCCTGCAATTTTTCTTATACTGAAACATGTTAGACTCTTTCACCTTGTTAATGCACCTAGGGTATTTGAATGTTTCGATCACAACACCTCTCTCCCTCCTTTGCTCTAGGGTATACATATTGAGCTCCGTTAATCTGTCCTCATATGTTTTCTGATGCAGTCCTTGCACCATTTTGGTTGCCCTTCTCTGGACTGCCTCAATTTAGTTAATGTCCTTGTGAAGGTATGGCCTCCAGTACTGCATGCAGTACTCCAGATGGGGCCTAACCAGTGTCTTGTAAAGAGGGATTATTACCTCCCTCTTCCGACTTGTGATACCGCTACTAAAACACCCTAACATCCCCCTAGCCTTACCTACTGCTTTAGTGGTCCGCTTGGATGATTTCAGGTCATCAGTGATGATGATTAGGGATGTAAGTTTGTCATGGATGAGGTTTTAATGATTCATTGTTTGTTCATGAAATTATTAGTAAACAGTAGTAAATGTTGTGGCACTGTCATCATTGCTACATTCTGATGACACTAGTGAAAGTCATGAAGTCCTGAATAAAGATCAAACGTCATGGAATCAATGACGTGTATGACTGCCATGACAAACTTACATCCCTAATGATGATGCCCAAGTCTCCTTCTTCCCCTGTGACTGCCAGCAACTCCCCTCCCAGCCTATAGGTGGCTTCAGGGTTTCTCTCCCCTATGCACATGATCTTGCACTTCTTTGCATTAAACCCCAGTTGCCACTCTTCTGACCATTTTGCTAGTTTATCCAGATCTCTTCTCATTCTGCCCAACCCATCTGGATCATCTACTCTGTTGCACATCTTGGTGTCATCTGCAAACAGACAAACCTTACCCTCCAGTCCATCTGCAATGTCACTGATGATTATATTGAAGAGGACTGGCCCTAGGACTGATCCCTGAGGTACCCCACTTGTGACTTGCATCAATCCTGACTGTATACCGTTTACCACCACTCTCTGTTTTCTGCCCGTCAACCAGTTTGCCACCCAGCTGACCAACTTCTGACCCACCCCGAGCCTACCCAGCTTATTAATCAATCTTCTATGTGGAACAGTATCGAAAGCTTTGCTCAAGTCAAGGTAGGTGACATCAACTGCTCCCCCTTGGTCCACCACTCCGGTTACCCAGTCAAAGAAATCTATGAGATTAGTCTGACAGGACCTTCCTTTTGTAAACCCATGCTGTCCTGGATCCTGTGCTCCTATGGATTCCAGGTGTTGCACTATCCTTTCCTTAAGGATTGCCTCCATAATCTTGCCCACTACTGAGGTAAGACTGACTGGTCTGTAGTTCCCTGCCTCCTCCCTGCTACCACTCTTGTGAAGCGGGATCACATGAGCCCTTCTCCAGTCTTCTGGGACCTCTCCTGTGCTCAGAGACTCTCTAAACAGTTCTGATAATGGCTCTGCTAGTTCCACCCTTAGCTCCTTTAGTACCCTGGGATGTATGCCATCACGTCCCATTGTCTTGTCCACCCTGAGCATATCAAGCTCTTGTAGGACCCTTTCTTTTGTGAAGGGACTAGTGCACACCTCCCTCCCCCGTGTCCATGGTGCTGAGCTGTGGGCCCTGCCCTACCTTCTCTTCAGTAAATACTGAGCAGAAGTATCTATTTAGGATAGATGCTTTTACATGATCCTCCTCCTCACAAGCCCCCTTATATCCTTTGATCTTAGCAATACCCCCTCTGGACTTTCTCTTTTCACTAATGTATCTATAGAAAGTCTTGTCACCTTCTTTTACTGTCTGTGCTATTGTTTCCTCAGTTTGGGCCTTTGCCTGCCTTACTGCCTTCCCTGCTTCCCTTAGGGAAGTTTGGAATGCCTCCCTATCTTCATCCCGATGTTCATCTCTGATGTTGTCTTCCTCCTTCCACCACTGGAGGGGCATGGATGAATATTTTCATTACTGGGACCAATTCTGAAAGAGGATCCTTCCTCTGAGACCAATGAGCCCTTAAGTGGAACTGAATGTCTCTCATCTGAAACCTGGATCCCATGACTGTGCCTGTGGCAGCTGCCATGTGCCCCAGAAGTTGAAGAAATTGCCTTGCGGTTCTTGGCACATTCAGCTTGAAAGAACCTGCTAGTTGTAAGACACTTTTTACCCTATCCAGGGGTAGGAAAGCTCTGCCCTCTTTGGTATTTGGTTCTGCTCCTATGAATTGCAGAACTTGTGTGGGAAGAAGAACTGACTTTTCTAAATTTAGTAAGAACCCCAAGGACTCCAGAAGTTGCAGGGTGAGCTGTAAGTGCTCACTTAACTGCTGTGAAGACTTTCCCACCACTAGCCAGTCGTCCAGGTATGGAAACGCTGTGACACCTTGCCTTCACAAATGTGCCACCACTAATGCCAGACACTTTGTGAAAACCCTTGGAGCGGAGGTGAGACCGAATGGCAGGGCTGAGAACTGATAATGACCTGAAGGGAGCCTGAATGCGAGATACTTTCAGTGAGACTCTCTCATGGGGATGTGGAAATAAGCATCTTTTAGGTCCAGGGATGACAGCCAGACCCTTTTTGGAGTACTGGCAGAATCAGAGACACTGTTACCATTCTGAATTTTGGTTTTGTTAAGTGCCTGTTGAGGACCCTTAGGTCTAAGATAGGCCGCAACTCCCCATTTTTCTTTGGTGTAAGAAAATATCTTGAGTAAAGCCCTTTTCCCCTGAGATGTGGAGGCACTGGTTCCACTGCTTTTAGCAACAGTAGGTTCCGAACCTCTTTTTCCAATAGCTTTCTCTCCAGAAGGGAAGTTGGTTTGAAAGCTCTTGTTTTTCCAGAGGGGAAGGACTTGTAACTTGGGGACACTCCCTGATCCACTATCTCCAGGACCCACCTGTCTGTAGTGGTATTTTTCCAAGCCTGGAAATAATGGGTCAGCCTGCCCCCTACTGGAAGAGGGGAGGCGGCCTGAGAGAGCAAGTCAGGGATCCTGCTTGGCTTGGGGCTGAGAGTGGGAGCCAAGTCTGGAACCCCTCCTACTTCAACCTCTAAAATACCCTTGCAAGGGGTATTGAGGTACCTGGGGTACAGCCATGGCCTGGTAAAAAGGCCTGGTGTGAAACTGTCTGCCCCTGCCTCCCCTATTGTAGGGCCTTGTGGAGGAAGTAGCCTTTTCTTTGGCAGAATTGCCCCTAAAGGTGGTTTTATATTTGTTCACCTTTTTCATATAGGCCTCTGTGTAACTCCCAAAAGAACAGGTTACTCACCTGTAACAGTAGTTCTAGGAATGGTATATGTTATTCATCCACACTCTTTGGCACATCCCGTTCCCCTTTAAGGATCACCGGAAGTTTTCGAGCTGGCTCCTCCCACCCACCTGGGTGGTGTTTTTTTTTTTTATTTTTAGTTGTTTAACCAGGAGTAGCACACTAAGTTGAAAGCTTTTTTACAGGAGCGTACCTGGGAGCACAGGGAAGTTAAGTGATTTGCTCAGGGTCACACAGTATGTAAGTGGAAGCTATGGGATTCAAATCCAGGTCTGGTCTGCTGGACGTCACCAGATTTGCAGCTCACAGCCTTAAACCACTGCGCTATACTGCCTCCGCCCCATGACGCCAGATCTTAGCCCGCTGGAAGCCAGGTTGTGTGCGTCCGCAGCCGGGGAGGTCGGGTGGGTCCATGTGGATGAACAACATATACCACTCCTAGAACCACTGTTACAGGTGAGTAACCTGTTCTTCTAGAAGCATGGATATGTTGTTCATCCACACTCTTTTGCAGACTCCCAGCAGTTCTCCGGGAGGAGGGAGGCAAGGCGCACACCCCCTAATAGGGAACAGAGATTGGAGAACTGAGGCCACAAAACCAGAATCCCGGCGTGACTCAAGGTCGATGTGGTAGTGGGAGATGAAGGTGTTTGCTGACTTCCAGGTAGCAGCCCGACAGATTTCCTGGATAGGGATGTCCCTGGAAGCAGCCACCAATGCAGCAGTATGACGGGCAGAATGAGCTCTTATCCCTCTGGGAGGCTCCTTGCCTGCCAACTCGATGCACAGACCTATGCATGATGTGATCCATCTTGCAATAGTCCGCTTGGCTGCAGGTCTGCCAGAAGTGGCTTCACTCGTAGAGGTGACAAACAGCTGGCTTAACCTCTCCTAAATTTCTGCCATCCCTCTCCTTATAATAGGAGAGAGACGCCTCAGGTCCAAAGTATGGAGCCTGTACTGGTCTCCGAGGTAATTAGGGTAGTATACCGCAGGGTTAACACTTGATTAAGGTGAAACTCTGACACCACCCTTCAAGAAATTGGTGGGGCGGATAACCTTGTCCCTGTGGAAGACTAGATAAGGGAGAGTCCATCGAAGCGTCTTGGAGCCCCCTGTCCTTCTGACAGACATTATAGCCACCAGGAAGGCCGTCTTCCAAGACAAGTGTGACAGCTCACACTTGTACATTGGTTCGAATGGCTTGCCCATGAGCTTTGCCAGTACCAGCAGTAGATCCCATGGAGGTGGAAGTTCACACACCGGAGGGGATATGTGATCCAGGCCTTTGAAAAAGCACTCGACTACTGTCTCCTTGCCAACGTCAGCTGGGACCGCCCACCAGTAAGCAGAGATGGCTGCCAGGTGCACCAAGGGTTGATGACGGTAGACCCCCTTTGGAGAGACCAAAGGTAGTCAAGAATGTTAGCCACTGAACAGGACAGAGGGTCCAGGCCCTTATCCTGACACCAAATGGAAAACCTTTTCCATCTGAAGGCATAACATTTCTTTGTCAGTTCCTTTCTGGATGCCTCCACCACGGTGTAGACATCTTCGGAAAGACCCAAAGCCTGGAACTCTAGCCGCTCAGGTACCAGGCTGTGAGGTGCAGAGATTGAAAGTCTGTATGGAAGACCTTCCCCTGACTGAGTGTTATCAGGTCCAGGCATGTACAAAGCCGCTCCGGGTGCCTGCAGCTGAGGCCGAGGAGATCTGGATACCAGAACTGGCGCAGACAGGCTGGGGCTACCAGGATCACCTTCGCCTTCTCCCTCCTCACATTGAGAAGCACCTTGTGGATCAAGGGAAATGGAGGGAAGGCGTAGAGAAGGCCTGGGGTCCACGGCCCCAAGATGGCATCCCCCTGCAGCGAGCCCTGCTGAGGGGGGCAGGCATGAAACAGCTTCAGTTTGTTTTTTTCACTGGAGGCAAACAGGTCCACCATCGGTTTTCTCCAACAGGAGAACAGGCTGTAAGCTATCTCTGGATGGAGAGACCACTCGTGGGATGTCTGGCCCAAGCAGCTGAGAGCATCCACCAGATGGTTTGAGGCTCCTGCCACATGGATGGCTAGATCCTCCTCCTCCAACCAGCTGACGAGGGTCCAGATATGCAGCGCCTCCTTGTACAGCAACCGGGAGTGTTGGCCACCCTGTTTGTTGAGGTAGTACATGGTCGCGGTATTGTCCGCCTGGACTTGAACCACTTGACCCCGGAGCTGAGGAAGCGAAAGCTGACAGTGCCAGTCAGACTGCTCTGAGCTCCAACAGGTTGACGTGGCATCGAGCCTCCTCGGAGGTCCAGAGCCCATGGGCCCTTTCGTCCCCCATGTGGGCTCCCCAGCCCATGAGAGAGGCATCAGTCATGAGGATGACCGTCAGCTCGGGGCGGACAAACAGGATCCTTTCCTACAACCGGTCTGGGGCAGTCCACTACTGGAGAGTGCCCACATCTTCTGGGTTACAGCGACCAGCTGGTGGAAATGACCATGGCGCTGAGTCCACTGGATGGCCAGCTCCCACTGAAGGGGGCACATGTCCAACTTGGCCCAATGGACCACTGAGGCGCATGCCGGCATGTAACCCAGAAGGCACAGAAAGTCCCGGGCAGGCGCAAGTGCTCAACCAGAAATGATTGGGCAAAGGAGGAGAGAACCTCCGCCCTGTCCGCCGGGAGCTGAGCTCTGGCTTGACAAGAGGCAAGCTCTGCCCCGATGAAGCCCATCACCTGAGAAGGCATGAGTTCCGACTTGGCCTCGCTTGATCAGGAGGCCAAGTTGAGAGCAGGTCTGAGGCCAGGTCCTGAACCTTTCCACCTCCTGTTGCGGAACTCTGCTAGGAGCCAATCGTCGAGGTAGGGGTAAATTCCCGACCAACCCCGACACTGGAGATGGCCGCCACCACTGCAATGCATTTTGGTGAAGACCTCGTAATGATGACAGGCTGAACGGCATGGCTCGAACTCGTGACAGGTCCCTTCGAAACTGAAGGAAGAACTGTTGATGGGACGGACAGATTGGGACATGAAAGAACACGTCCTGCAGATCCAGTGAACAGAACCACACGTTTTGCTCCAAGGATGGTATGATCTGGGACAGAGTGACCATCCGAAAGGTGCATGACCTGAGGTATTGATTCAGGTCATGCTGATCTAGAATGGGGCACCAGACCCCCGTCCGCTTGGGCACCAGGAAGTACCTGGAGACAAAGCCTGGGTCTGCTGGAGGATCCGCCACTGAGCTACTGCCTCCTTGAGGAGGAATTGAGCGTCGTCGGCTCTGAGAGCCGACTGGGTCTGAGTGGAAACCGTTCCTCCCAGGGGTGGGCTCAGCTTTGAGGTTACTGCTCGATCCTGTGAGGTAATCCTCAACGACTATCCAGAACTCACCTGTCCATTGTGACAACGACCAGGTGGAAAGAAAGTGGCAGAGCCGATCCTCCACGGGAGGACCCAGAGCTGACGTGACGGGAGCGGGGATGGCAGCCCTTGTCCCATCATTGAGAAGGCTTGGAGGAAGAGGGGGATCCAGGACCTGAACCTCAACCTCCTTTATGGGCCTGTTGGGGACCCTGCTTGGGCTGAGGGTGCCAAGCTTGAGCCTGCTGCTGTTGCTGGTGCTGCTGTCCATCTTGAAAGGAGAACTGCTGAGCTGCAGGGGCAGAATGCCAAAAGGGCTTTTTCTTTTTCCTCTGTTGGTTCTTGCCCAAAGAACTCTCGGCAGAGCTTGCATCCAAGGTGGCGGTGAACTACTCAATATGCTGAAGGTGACCGGCCACTCCCGGGCTGAACAAGTCGGTCCCAAGGAAGGGCAAGTCAGCTAACTTATGCTGGGTATCCGCCGGAAAGGAGGACAGCCTCAGCCAAGCCCTGCAATGAGAGGCAACTGCGGCATCCATCGAACGGGTACAAGAGTCCCCAAGGTCCAAGGCCGTCTGGAGCTGCTGTTTGGCAACAGCTCGGCCCTGTTCCCGGACTTGCTAGACCGTGGTCTGCATGTCCGCGGAAAGATGTGGAAGGACTTCATCCAACAACACCAGGAGGGCGTGAGAGAAGTGTGCCATGATGACAGCCAAACTTCCCTGACGAAGGCCCAAGGAGGAAGCCGTATAGATCTTCCTGGCTGAATAGTCCAAAAGCTTGGACTCTTTATCAGGAGGTCGGTCCATGTCAGCAGAACTGCCAGTACGCCTGAACACAGAGGCGGTCACCAGACTCTCGGCCGAGGGGTGCTCTGTGAACCCTGCAATGGACCCCATGGGCACCGCGTACTTGCAGGCCATACGGGCAGATGGAGCTGGACAAGAGGCAGGATGCTGCCAAAGTTCTAGGGCCAGCCCAACAATGGCATCGGCCACAGGAAAGGCCTCCGTCGGAGTATCCCCTCTCTTGAGGATGTCAGGGGAGGGTACTCCACCTTTTTCTGGAAAGGCTCCAGGGACATCCCTGTAGACTCAGAGATGAGGCAAAGAATCCCTTGAAAGGACGAGGGATCTTCCTCCGTCTCTAGGTTAGCGGTCAAATCATCATCCCCTGGATGTGAGTGGACCGGTGTTGTCCGAATCCGAAGAATCTGGGTACAATGGCCTACCGCCCATGTCACCTTTGACTCGCCGGGGGCGGTCTGGGGTGACCATGACTGACAAGCACCGGGAAAGCCCGGTGTCCTGTCTGTCATCCTTGGAAGGAGCCCCTCCCATCGGCTGTTTGGGCGGTGGTTCCACCATGATGGGTGGAGAGACCGATGTCGGCTGAACAGGTGGTCTCGCCAGCTCCAGGGGCAGGGGAACTGATTTGATCATCTCCAAGGGAGTTAGCTTCGGCCTGGGAGGCGAAAGCCAAGTAATGGCCAGGGAAGAAGCCAAAGTAGGCTTATGCCCGGCCAGAATCAGCTGCTGCCACATGAGATCCTCGTAGCACCGGAGTTTCCGCCAGAGCCTCTCCTCATCCGAGGAGGACGAGGACAACTGATGGCTTTGCCTCTTTTTAGAGTGCTTGTGGCTCTTCCTTGGTCTGTCGGACAAGGGGGTCCTAGACCTCGACCTAGATTGGGCAGGCTAACTCGGTCGGTTGGGAAACAGGCTGGGTCTCCTCATCGGGGGAGACAAGGACCAGGGTCCTTTCTAAAGAGTCGTCGACGGGATCAATTGGGTCGAGAACTATCTCGACCTAATCGACTACATCCTTGGTTGGCTGGCCCGACGTAAGGTCCCAGCAGCCGAAGAAGTGATCCCGACCAAGGTTGAGACCGCATGCTCCTGGGACTGAGACCTCTCTCGGCTCCAAGAGTGCCTTTATCGAGACGAAGACTTGTTCGGATCCTTATCCTGATGACGGGATCGAGAAGAGTGCGGGCCCGCATGCACCTCCCCCTTGGTAGGGAGAGACTGTCACAATTCCCTAAAAGAACCCGAGAAGGTGGAGCCCAGGTTGAGCGGAAAGAAGCAGCTCCGGGAAGAGCTTGCAGCGCCACTTCTTCTTCAATGCTTGCATGCTCCAATTGCTCATGGATCCCGGTCATGAAACCGTCACTTAGCCTTTTTTAGATTTCACGCGAGGATTCTCTCTCTGGTCTCCCAGTTGCAAATGTGCAAGACGGTCATCCATGACTTTGGGATGGAAGGTCAAGCAGAAATTTCAGGACGAGGTGTCATGGCCGACACCGAGGCAGTAGACATACACAGAGTGGGGATTGGTACGTGACATCTTTTGGCCGCAGGAGCACCTGTGAAATCTGAGGGAAGATTTTTCTTCCATAGTCGAAGCGACAAATTCGCAAGGCCTAACGCCTACAACTCAATTTTCGTAAAACCGAGGTTTGAAAGCCATGGCCTACGAAATGCGTGAGCACGAGGGAGCCTGAATCTTCCAGCGGAAAGGAAGATCTGGCATCATGGGGCGGAGCCAAGGTATATACCACCCGGGTAAGTGGGAGGAGCTAGCTTGAAGACTTCCAGTGATCCTTAAAGGGGAAAGGGGCACACCAAAGAGTGTTGATGAACAACATATCCACGCTCCTAGAAAGAGAGTTGCCTTCCACAGGAAAATCCAGGGACTTATTCTGAGTGTCCTGTGTGAGGTTTGTGGCTCTCAACCATGCAAACCTCCTTTGAGCAATGGTATTAGCCATCCACCTGACAGCAGTGTCGTTGGCATCTGCTGCCATCTGAAACTGGTATTTGGCAGCTTCCGTGCCAAACCGAGCAGTTTCAGCTAAGTCTGCGGATAAGGTGGATGGAACTTTATCAGCCACAGACAGCATAGACTGCCAGAGAGTCTTCTGGTATTGAGCCGCACAGGCCTGGAAATTAGCCTGCCTGATGGCCGGAAAGGCTGACAAATAGCCCTCCTTGGACATACTGTCCATTTTACGTGAGTCCTTCTCTGGAAGCTGAGAGGCCAGAGGGGCTTTGCCTTGTCACAGGCAGCAGCAGCAGCTTGCACCACCCCCTGTTGGTCAGGGTGTGAATAAAGAAATTCAGCCCCTTCCTGTCATGCTGGTATTTTTATCCAACCTTTATCCAAAGGAGGGACATACCAGGTGTCTGGAGAAGCTTGAGAGCATCCTTTAAAAAAAACAAAAAACTTTTAAATAGGGAGCAACAGCTTTTTGGTGGGTGTTAATCCCATCATTTCATGATATTCAGCTTCCTCATCTTCTACCACCTCTGTGGCACAGATGTTCAAAGCATCCACAATTTTCCTAACAAAGGAAAAATGTGAAGAGTAATCCTCAGAAGACCTGGGGGGAGAGCCAAACTCCTGTTCATGGGATACCTCAGGCTCTATAGGCTCCTCCTCCTCCTCTTCACCAAAATCTTCCTGAAAAGAAGATTAGTTGAAAGCAACAGGGGTCTGAACTGGGGGCTGCGGATCCACAGGCAGCAGACCTTGCAAGGCTTGCAGAATTTTAAAATCCTGTGCTGTTTCTAGAGGAGAAGGCATGGCAGGTGGCACCACAGAAGTCCCCTTAGGCTGACCAGCAGGGGGTTCAGTGTGCTTTGTCTTTTTAGTCTTTTTTGCTGGAACCAGGGAGCTAGCCGGTTCAGCTGTTCTTTTTGTACCCGTATCAGGGGTAGAAGTAAAGGGTATTGTGGCTTCACCCACAGCCCCAGATGGTTATCGGCTGGTCAGAGACAGAGGGACCCTTAGGAAGAGGTACTTTCTTTTTCAACCTTTCCAGATGTTTTTCAAGCGTCTTCTCAGGAAAAGTTTTGCATATCTCACAATCTGCATTCAGATGGTCAAAACCAAGGTAGATGACATAAGAACTGTGTTTATTTGCCTTGGCAAAGACCTCTCCACACTCCGTGCAGTTTTTGAAACTAGGTTCAACTGTCTTTTTCTTTGTTTTTTCTGACATAATAAACCAGAAACTGCAACCGTAAAAAAATATATAATTTTAAAGAATTTTTAAAACAAATCTATTGGTTGTGGTTGGTTCAGGAACCAATCGGAGAACCAAGCGGAACCAGGAACCGATGAAAAGGGAACCGGGATTAGCAGTTCAGTAACCGAGAATAGCGGTTACACAAATAAAAGAATTTTTAGCTTTTTGTGCAAAATAAAAGTAAACTAGGGGGGAAAACCCCGCTAAGACTAAGAAAATCCTTGGTTTTTCACTGGTTATACAGAACAGTGAGAAACCGAGAAAAACAACGTAATTTAACTAAAAATACTAACGGTTACCAAAATAAACACTAGATAAGGGCAGCAGTTGAAAATAAAAGAAAAGTTATACATAAGTTTTTATTTTCTAGGTATTTGTGACGAGATGTTGAGGAGAAGATCTCCGAGCGTCTACTCTTGACAGGCGGAGATAGAAATCTGAGGGTTAGAATGTAGGCAGTTGATAGGTGGCAACATTTGAAAAAATGGCACGTGCCAATGATTCTATCATTAGCATAGCGTTCTATTTCTGGGCAGATCTGGCTTAAAGGCACACTGCAGAAGAGTTAGGAATACTGGAGTATTCCTGGGGTGAGAAAGCAGAAATACTTACATCGGTCAACCGCCTGATGTTTACAGATCTGAGGGTGCTGCCAGAAGATGCCAGATTCTCGGTAACCAAGGCCTTTGCTATCCTGCGCCGACAGCCAGACCGAGAGGTATACGCGAATTACGTCCTATGATGGCCACTGTGACCCTCCCCAGTCTGGAGGCTTGTATCCCCCTGCTGCAGACTGCCAGAGAACATGGAGATCTGGTGTGGGAAGGCAGCAATACTGCCCAGTTTCCAGATATCTCCTCTCAAACGCTGACCAGGAAAAAAGCCCTACAATTCACTAAGAAATCCTTACTAGAAACTGGCATTACTGCTCAACCCCTATTTCCAGCTTGTCTACAGATCCGCCATGCTAATAAAACACACATTTTCACGGATCCCGAAGCAGTGGCAGTGTCTGCCTCCAAGCTTCTTTCTGCTCAGCTTACTTCAGAAGAACATGCAAGTGAGAGTGACCTTGAAATAGATTCAAATGACTGTAGCTGGTCGGCTTCCTAGCTGCCTTTATACCCTCCCTTGGTCTCTCGGGGACATTCATGTACATTCAGGAGTTTTCTATTAATCTGGCATCTACTGTTTGCTATAGAACTGTTATAAGCCATGTTGTGTTATGCTCTAATCATTACTACTGGCATAAATATGCAGGTTCTTGTTTTTCTCATAAGGTGACCAGTTCAGAATTGGAGTGAATTCACACTCCACTCAATTTGTGAGTTTTTATTTTAGATCCTTATTAATCTCCTGTTTCCCTATCAGCCATCTGCTATGCACTTAAAGAGATTCAGCAGCTTCAGCCACTGCACTCGATATATGGGTGCCTTACCTCAGGGGAATTCTTTCTATGTCCAGATGTCCATAAATGGTGAAATATTGTAAGTGTAAAAATGCTCGTAATTTAGTTACACTGGGTCCCGGAGGACTTCCCAGTCAGAAGAGCCACCCTCGCTCCACCCCCACACTCCACCAAGTTATGACGTGATGCTAGGGAGAGCGCGGGGGCGCGCTCCAATATAGTGAATAGGCGGCAGCTTTCTAAGCATTTTTTTTATAATGGTGTAACTAAATTACGAGTGTTTTTACACTTACAATATTTCACCATTTATGGACATCTGGACATAGAAAGAATTCCTGAGGTAAGGCACCCATATATTGGGTGCAAATGAGAATGTCTATAACTTGGTGAATCTCATTAAGAGGTAGGGGTGTAATGTGATGTAATTGAGACCAGGACGTCTGTTTGGATTCCTTAACGGTTTCTTTATGGGTTTCTCAGCCCTCCATCTTATACTTCAAATCCTGCGGGGGGCAAGAAATAATGGCTGATACCCTCCTGAGCTACTGATAAGGTGAGAGTGGACTTTTCTACATTATTAAAATGCTGGACTTATACCCCTTCATAATGCCAGGCTGTTTAGAGGCAGTGAATGGACAATATTATGGTATAATGGTGATCTATCTGCCACTGACCTGTGCATTTACCTTCGAACCGGCATGCTTTTCAAAGCTTGTATTATCTAATGAAAATACAGTACTTGTTGTATTTCATAACATTTTATAAAAAAAAAAAAAAAAAGATAGAAAGGGTAGAAGCAGTCCGGAGGAGAACAACTAAAAATGGTACTTGGGTTGTACAAGAAACCATACGACGAGAGACTGAAGGATCTCAGTACGCACATCCTGGAGGAGAAGAGGGAGAGAGGGGACATGGTGGAGACTGGCAGGAGTAAACAGGGTACAGGTGAGAAGCCTGTTTCAAACGAAAAAATGCAGCAGAACAAGAGGGCATGCATCCAAGCTAGAAGGGAAGTACTACTTCACAGAAACAGTGGTGGATGCCTGGAACAGCCTGTCACAAGTGGTAGTAGGGGCAGAAACTGTGATGGGTTTCAGACATGCATGAGATAGACAGAGGGGAATACTAGTAAATAAAAAAGAAGGGGTCTCCGGAAACTGGTTAGTCTCTCGTGGGACAGAATAGGCATGGAAAAAAATGGAGTAGACTGGGTGGGCCAAGTGGTACTTTTCCATCGACAAATTCTATATTTCTATAGTTCTATGGCAAGTCCCAAAAATAATTACAACAGGATACCCAGTAGCCCCCCTCACTAGATACATGAGGGAAGTTAATCATAAGAAAACATTACTTACCATAATAATCTTGTTTCTTCCAAGGGAATCTTACTGTATTCTGACAAATGCAGTATGGTCTCATCATAGGACTGCCCCAGAGCCAAAATGGTTAATAGAACCTATGCTAATGGTGGAATGTTAGGCTCAAGCTCTGTTTTCAAACCACTGTCCCTGGTTGCACTTCCTGCAACCGTCAGATTCTTACGAAGCACACAGAAGCTAAAACAAACTAATCTATTCTAATATAACAAATTAAACCCCTTTTAGGACAAACCCTTTTAAACAACAAGGGCATCTTCCAAGACTCAGTTCACAGATGACCAAGAAAATAAACAGGTATAACTAACAGGTTTCCCACAAGATATGTACAGCTGGCATGCAGTGCATTGTAGCTTCTAGCAGGGGAGGAAGGGTGGGAGCTCAGAATACAGTAAGATTCCCCTGGAAGAAACAAGATTACTATGGTAAATAATGTTTTCTTCAAACCCCAGGAAATCTTACTGTATTCTGACAAATACAGACTTCCCAAGCAGTACCTTTGGAGGTGGGCAGAGAACCTGTTTAGGAAACAGGCTCTGCAGAACTGCTGTGCCAAACCTGGCATCACTTCTAGCCTGGGTATCCAAGCAGTAATGCTTGGTGAATGTGTGAACTGTTTTCCAGGTAGCTGCTTTACAGATTTCCAGCAGAGGAATATCTCTTGAAGCTGCTATGGAAGCAGCCATTCCTCTAGTAGAGTGGGGCCCTGAAACCCTGTGGAGGCTGTTCACTTTGCCATAACAGAACTGGATACAGGCCACAATCCACCTTGCGATGGTTCTTTTCGTGGCTTGTTAACCTTTTCCTACTTCCTTATAGGTCAAGAAGAGTTAAGTCCTGTCTCCTCTGAGACCTTTTGTATGGTCCAAGTAGTAGTTGATAGCTCTTTTTACGTATAGGCTATGCAGTCTACGTTCCCCTGAAGTGGAATGGTCAGTGAAAAAGACTGGCAGTGTAATGTACTGATTAATATGGAAATCAGATACCACTTTAGGAAGATACTTCTTGTTAGTCCTGAGGACAACTTTGTCCCTGTGGAATGCAATGTAGTCAGTCTCCATGGATAGAGCCTGGCGCTCTACTTCCACTTGGATGTTTAAGCCTTCCTAGTGGAGGGCTTTCTAGAAACCTTAAGGACCTCCATGACCCCTTCAGAGAGATGCAAGTCAGCATACTCTAGGTCCTCAACAGCCAGGCCTTGAGCCTGAGGGACTGAAGGTTGGGGTACAGGATCCTGCCCTGGGAGGAAGTCAACAAGTTGTGTGTCCTGGGCAGGCTGATTGGTTTGGCAATTGACAGTGCCAGAACCAGGGAGTACCAGGGCTGCCTGGCCCAGTCTGGAGAAATGAGGATCATTGTTGCCGGCTGGGATCTGAGCTTGTTCAGCACTCTCAGCAACAGTGGGAATGGAGGGAAGGCATACAGGAACTTCCCTGTCCAATCCAACAGCAGTGCATCCAATGAAACTGAGCCTCTCACTGGGAGCCTGCAGCAAAACTGGGGAAGCTGATAGTTGTGTGGGGCTACGAAGAGGTCTACCTCTGGAGTGCCCCACCTTTTGAACACAGTCAGCAACACCTGCTTGTTCAGGGACCATTCGTGGTGGTTCTGACTGATTCTGCTGAGAGCATCTGCCAGCACACTGTCATTCCCTGGCAGGTGGACTGCTGACAGGGAAATTCCCAGAGAGTATGCCAGACTCCAAATTTTCATGGCCTCTGTGCACAGGGGATTGACCTTGTGCCTCCTTGTTTATTTTATGTAGTACATGGTGGTTGTGTTGTCTGTCCTGACCTGCATCACCTTCCCCTGTAGCATGCTGCCAAAGGCTTGGAGTCCCAGGAAGACTGCTCTGAGCTCTAGCAGGTTGATGTGCAACAGTGACTCCTTCTTAAGCCATGTGCCGTGACAGTGTGCTCCCCATCCCAGGAGGGAAGCATTCGTGGTTAGCACCAAGGAAGGGTTTTCTTGCAGAAATGGTATACCTTGTCTGAGTTTGTCCACTTCCAGCCACCACTGAAGTGCCTGCAGGAGTATTCCTGTGACTGGCACCAGCTTTGACAGCGATTCTCTTTTCTGATGCCAATGTAACTTGAGATGATATTGAACATCTCTCATTTGAACCTTGCCCGCCTCCCCCGACACACTGTTGATGTGGAAGCTGCCATGTGGCTCAGCAACTGAAGGAAGTGCCTTGCAGGCCTTAGGCTTTGCAATTTGAAGGTACTTGCCAATTGTATCACACTGTCCACTCTTGCCTGTGGAGGAAAAGCCTTTCCCCTCTCAGTGTCCTGGTCGGCTCCTATGAATTCCAGGAGCTGTACTGGCTCCAATACAGATTTTCTCAGGTTGACTAGAAACCCTAGTGACTATAGGACATCCTGTGTGAGTGTTAGGGACTCCCTTACTTGTTGAGGGGATTGCTCTATGACTAGTCAGTCATCCAGGTAAGGGAACACTGTCACCCCTTGCTTCCTCAGGTGTGCCACAACCACAGCCAAGCATTTTGTGAACACCCTTGGGGCAGATGCAAGTCCGAAAGGCATTGTCTTGAACTGGTAATGGCCTGATGGCAGTCTGAATCTGAGAAACTTTCTGGGGAACTGCCTGATAGGGATACGCAAGTACGCATCCTTTAGGTCTAGAGATGCAAGCCAATCCCCCTGCCTTAGGGTTGGGAGGATTGCTGCGAGAGTCACCATTCTGAACTATGGTTTTAACAAATGTCTGTTTAGGTGCCTGAGATCCAGTATGGGTCGCCACTCCCGTTTTCTTTATTGTGAGGAAGTACTTTCCTCTCTGTGCCTGAGGAACTGGCCCTATTGCCTTTTGAGACAGAAGGTTCGATACTTCCCCTTCTAACTGCAATGTTTCTGATGGAGAAGAGGGCCTGAAGACCCTTGCCCTCAGCTTTGGCATGAACCTGAAGCTAAAAGCCAGACCTTGGCCCAATGCCTCTGAGACCCACTTGTCTGTGGTGACAGACTGCCATTCCTGGATGTAGTGGGCCAGCCTGCTCCCAGCTGCGGTTGGGGAGGTGACCTGAGTAGACACCTCCGGGTGTCTGCTTGGCCTGAGCTGCTGTCTGAGTGCTGGGACTAGTTTGGTTGCTACCTCTCCTGCTCCTGAAATAACCTCCCTGTGTTTGGTACTGGGGAAAGCTTGAGTCTGAAAGAATGGCCTATAGTGTCCCCTGCCTCTACTTCCCCTGGCTTGGTGCTTTTGGGGTGTAGATTCCTCTTCCTTAGCAGCATCACTTCTATAGGCTGTTTTATAGTCATCCATGTTCTTCATATAAGCTTTTGTCTGTTCTCCAAACAAAGGCGTAGGCTCACCTGGGAAATCCAGGGCCCTGACACTGTGTGCCTTGGGTCAGATTGGTGGTTCTGAGCCAAGCAAACCTTCTGAGAGACACAGAAGAAGCCATTTGTTTGGCAGCAGTGTCGTTGTTGTCCACAGCCATCCTAAATTGGGCTTTTGATGCCTCTATGCCCTTTTTTGCAGCTTTCTCCAGGTCAGCTACCATAG
This sequence comes from Neoceratodus forsteri, assembly GCA_016271365.2. Classification (NCBI taxonomy): domain Eukaryota; kingdom Metazoa; phylum Chordata; order Ceratodontiformes; family Ceratodontidae; genus Neoceratodus; species Neoceratodus forsteri. Next base: position 8,309,208 of record CM057458.1, read on the forward strand.
AGGCTGGCACAGATTTTGACATCTCCATCACAGTAGTCCATAACGTTCTCTGATATCTGGCAACATAGGCCATATAAAATGCCTGCCTGACAATCAGGAAGGATCGCAGGTAAACCTTCTTGGCAATGGAATCCATTTTTTCAGGAGTCTTTGACTGGTGGATGTGATGCTAAAGGTATGCCAGCCTTATCACAAGCTGCAGCCTGCAGCACCCCCTCATGGCTTGGATGCCCAAAGAGAAACTCTGCTCCACCCTTAGCCACCCAGTATTTCTTGTCCACTTTCCTATTCACAGATGGCACAGAAGTGGGAGTCTGCAGGACCTTGTTAACCTGTCTTTTCAAGGATTTATGGATGGGCAGTAACAGCCTTTTGGAGACTAGAACATCCATCATCTCCATGTAGTCCTGTACCTCCTCCTCATCAGTGGACTCCTGGGTAAGGAGAGGTCCAGAGATTGGGCCACTTGCTTTATAAAAGCAAAGTGGGAAGTGTAGTCCTCAGTCTCTTTATCAGGGGAATCAGGATGGTGGGAATCAGGAGAGATATCCGGTTCAATCGGTTCTCCATAGTCCTCATCTTCATCCTTATCTTCATCTGCATCCTCATCTTCTCCGAAAAGCTCTACCCCTTGTTCCAAAGAATCGGGAACAGAGGAAGAACCGGAGGTTTGTGTATGTGGCTACTTTTCAACCGGAACCGGGGTACTCAGTTGGAGCGCCTGGATGATCCTTATAGCGTTCACTATTTCCTCAGCGGTCGGAACCGGTGTCTTTTTCAGTTGCGGTTCGAGCGCTATGTGTTTCTCTTTTTTCTTTCTTTTACCTGTGGTTGCCGGTTCAGCTGCAGTATCCGCAGCCCATTTTTTTGCTTGAAGAACCATCACCCTTGTCAGAGGGCTGTTCCTCAGTTCTTGTTGGCTGATCACCAGTTTGTCTGTAACTGGGTCAGCAGCTTTTTCAGACACCTTCTCCTGCAGTCATTTAAGATGCCTCTCAAGAGTCGACTAAGGTTTTACAGATTTATTTATTTAGTTTTTGTTGACCGGGTAAGTGCACTAGACAAATCCTGCTTATTTTCAGGCATGACCCGGGGGAGGGGGATACAGATGAATGCCAACTGACCTTGAAACAGATTAAGCTGTTGGTGGTATTTTTAGTGAATGAGGGAAATTTGGCCAGGACACCGGGGAAATTCCCCTACTCTTTTCGATAAGTGCCATGGGATCTTTAACATCCACCTGAACTACCACCAATCCAGGCAGATGGGACCTCGGTTTAACGTCTCATCCGAAAGACGGATACCACAGTCCTCTTTGAGGTGGTCAAACCCCAAACAAAAGACACAAATCAGATGAGGATCTGCTTTAGTGAACGGTTCTCCACACTCAGCACAATGCTGGAAACCTGTGGGGCCCGTTCGTTTCTTGGCCTGTGACATTTCAGTTTTTCTTGGGGGGGGTCGGTAAAAAACAATGAACCGAGAATTAATCCATGAAATTTTTAACAATAGTAACAACTGACTTACCTAAACAGTCGGGAAGACTGAGATTCACCTCAGAAAATTAAGAAAACTATTGGTTCCTTCTCGGTTGAGAAAAACTGATAAGGAACCAAAAAACTTACCAAAATGAACACTACTTTAGACTAACTCTACTTGTGAACCAAGGACAGTGCTTCAAAAATCGAAATAATTAAATGGACTTCGATAAACCTTGACAAAATATACTTCTTCAAGGAAGTGAAGGAGAGCTCTCCGGAGACGTCTTACTGAGACAAGCGGAGTAAAGAATCTGATGGTTGCAGGAAGTGCAACCCGGACAGTGGTTTGAAAACCAAGCTCGAGCCTAACATTCCATCATTAGCATAGGTTCTATTAACCATTTCGGCTCCGGGGCAGTCCTATGGTGAGACCATACTGCATTTGTCAGAATACAATAAGATTTCCTAGGGTTTGAATAACTGAAAAAGTAGAGCCCGTTATGCACGGCAGATGACCAATGAAATTAAATGTTCAACATACATGTGCAAGGTCATCTTTATCTGACACACTATGGTCCAAGTCTTCTACAAAATGTCCAATGATAACCCCTGTAAAACCCAAGTACCTAAACCTTCTAATGACGATCTGGAGAGTTTTTGTTTTTGGTTTTTTTTTGCAATTTCTAAGAGGCCCCACTCTGTACTTATGATGTTAGTCTCACCTGCTAATGGCTTCATCCTCGTCAGTTATACCAGTCTCTCTATATGTGCGATTTGACTCCTCCAGACTCAGAGCGATGGCTCTCTGAAGGTCATCCTTGTCATCCCCTGTCAGATCAATGACATCTGCAAAAAGAAGAAATTTCATCAAATTTACTGTCACTTCTTTTTCTGTTAGTTCTAACGCTGTCACTGGGTCATTCATTTACTGCTGAGTATTACATGCCCCCCAAAGGGACTGATGCAGAATCAAAGCTGTGACATCACCACAGAACACTGGCTCCCTCTGCATTCCATTTTGCAGTTAGTGGTTTGAATTCCCAGTTAAAAGAATTTCAGAGTTGTCTGACATCTAGTCATCAAACCTTAATATTCACCATGCTTTTTAAAATGGTAAAAAGGAAACCAGCATTCCTACCTTTCAAACATGTCAATCACTATCAAGTTATGCCATGTGCATGTATTGTATCTTGAAGCCAACAGGACTAACTCAGTCTGGACATGCCAATCTTCAGGCAGGATTCGTAGGTAGAAAACTCCATAAAACGGCATGGTTGGGGAACTCAACTGTACACAAGTGAATCTTCGTCTGTTCAACCAATGGGTAAATTAACTTTGTGCCTTAAGTACCTAACAATTAAACTCTGACATAACCAGTTCACGAATTCTGACAGAACAATCTGCCTGCTCAATCAGTAAATCATTTGCATTCAGAATATCTTCTAGTGGCAAAAAACTCTTGGAAGGGTCCCACTCACTGACAACACTGAAATGAACAGAAAAATTATGGCAAGACTGATAAAATGTCTTCTTTCTGTTTCGTTCCATGCTGTCACTGGGTTATTCATTTACTGCTTGGACTTAAATAATGCACAAAACCCTTTCTGAAAGGGAGAGAATATTCTTCTAAATATTTAACTTTTCTTTCAAAGCAAGCAGCAACCCCTTTTGGACAAAAGTTGCCATCAGCGAACTCTGCTTTTCCTGCCTGTGATGATTTGTGAAGATATACAAGACGGGCCAAGTACTGGCCTTGCACAGGACATCACCAAAGTGGCTCATCATTCTGTCCAAGACACCGACACTGCACTGGTTGACAGCGCCTTGATCACTGCTGGTGGCTTCAACATCACAGCACGTAAGTACGTGTTATGCACACACTAACCCATCCGGCCACTCACATGGTGCAAAACTGCACAAACATTATCTGAACTCTGGGAGGACTACATTTATAGGAGGGGCGTCTGGACTGCTCTGTGAACCTTCAGCCTGTAGACCTGCCTCCCCATATCACTCTCTGGCTTCGAACAAAATGAGGGAGCTCAGTCACTTGGCTAATGAGACACGCTATGGACACTTTCGGTGCAGACATGTAATGTTGCAAAACACTTCCTTATCTTGAAGACAAAATAGATAGGCTCCATGCTGAAAGAACAAGAAGCTCCCGAATCAGTCTTGTGAACAGACTGTGAAGGGTGTAACTTTGACAGCCTTGCTTGTTGGAAAGACATGGATTTTCACCACTAAAACCCTGACAGACCCTCAAAGAAGGAAATTCACTGAGAGAAAACAAAGGGTATGTCATGTAACAGAAGAAAATCCATTTCCTGAAAGACAAAGAGTGCCTACTGCTCTGTCTAGCCCCGTTCAGGAAAGAATTAACCAATGCAGCTTAGCTGGCCTAAAAAGAATGCAAAGAACCACCTCTAGAAGAAAACAGAGAGGTGGAACTGGACTAGGTCCAACTAATTGTTGGAATAAGGGGAAGTATGCAAGATCATCCTGGCCCTGAGATGCTATCCTGAAAAGTTTCTTCAACTACACAGGTTCCTGAATATGGTGGCAAGCCCCTCCCTAAGATACCTGCATAGGCGCAAACTGGATAAATCTTAACTGTGAGACAGCTAGAACAAGCCATTGGTTATGATATGAGTATTTTGAGTTTTTCCATAAAATTCATCTGAGAAATCTTAAAGAGTTTCGTAAACAGGTCAGTCTGAGTAAACATCCTGTAGGCATCATTTGGATAGATCTCAACTGTCAGGCCGGCTAGAATATGATACCAAGCCATCAGGTATGATATAAAGCATCAGAAATTTTTAGTGAACCTCCTACACTGAACAATGTGGCCACTGCCTCAGGTACCGAACTCCCACATGAACCATAATGACAAAGGGAAGAACATGCCATAGCACTGACATGTAGCAATATCTGGGTGGCATAAGACTATGCTTTAAAATATCCAAGCAGGCAGACAGTAAAGCCTACTGGTTAAGATCACTGAGCTGAAAATCTGACACGCAAGCAGACCCGGGTTTGAATCTGACAGCTGTCACTTGCATTCAGTGGGATTTTGAGCAAATCTCTTCATTTTATCTGGTGGAGGGGAGCTTGTAGCGCTAGTACACTTGGTTACCAAGGATCTGGCAAACCAGCCAGTTGAGATGCTGAAGCACTATTTCAAAGGCTGGGGACAAATTAAAGGCACACTAGCATTCCCTTGCCTTTTCCAAGGTCCTACCTGTGTCGGGGGGGAAGGACAAGGAAAGTAAGAACAGAGGAGATTGAGGAGTTTAACAGGTGGCTGAAGGGATGGGTTCATTGACCAGGACACTCAGCTGGCTGAACAACTGTCAAGTTTTGAGCAAAGTCTGTTGAGTCACTTTCCTGTATGGGGACTTGAGGAGTCAGTCGTCCAGCTAAGGAAATGTATAGAGGGCCTTTTGGGCCTAAGGCCGTGGCCACCATAACACAGCACTTGGTAAGGATCCACAGTACCAAGAACAAGGCAAAGAGCAAGACATAAAATTGGTAGTGCTAGCCCTCCAAAAGGAAACACACGTATTGTTGGTACTGCTGGCCCTCCAAAAGGAAGAGCAGGTATTGCTGGTAGTGCTGGCCCCTCAAAAGGAAACACAGGTACTGTTAGTAGCGCTGACCCTCCAAAAGGAAACACATGTATTGTTGGTACTACAGGCCCTCCAAAAGGAAACACATGTATTGTTGGTAGTGCTGCCTCTCCTAAAGAAAGCACAGGTATTGCTGGTAGTGCTGGCCCCACAAAAGGAAACACATGTATTGTTGGTAGTGCTGCCCCTCCTAAAGAAAGCACAGGTATTGCTGGTAGTGCTGGCCCCACAAAAGGAAACACATGTATTGTTCGTACTGCTGACCCTCCAAAAGGAACACATGTATTGTTGGTGGTGCAGGCCCTTCAGAAGGAAGCACAGCTACTGTTGGTAGTGCAGGCCCTCCAAAAGGAAGCACAGGTACTGTTGGTAGTGCTGACCCTCCAAAAGGAAGCACAGGTACTGTTGGTAGTGCAGGCCCTCCAAAAGGAAGTGCAGGTAATGTTGGTAGTGCAGGCCCTCCAAAAGGAAGCACAGGTATTGCTGTGCAGGCCCTCCAAAAGGAAGCACAGGTATTGCTGTGCAGGCTGTCCAAAAGGAAGCACAGGTATTGTTGGTAGTGCAGGCCCTCCAAAAGGAAGCACAGGTACTGTTGGTAGTGCAGGACCTCCATAAGGAAGCACAGGTATTGTTGGTACTGCTGGCTCTCCAAAAGGAAGCAAAGGTACTGTTGGCAGTGTAAGCTCTCCAAAAGGAAGCACAGGTACTGATGGCAGTGTAAGCGCTCCAAAAGGAAGCACAGGTACTGTTGGCCCTCCAAAAGGAAGCACAAGTACTGTTGGAAGTGCTGGCTCTCCAAAAGGAAGCACAAGTACTGTTGGAAGTGCTGGCCCTCCAAAAGGAAGAACAAGTATTGTTGCTAGTGTTGGCCCTCCAAAAGGAAGCACAGGTACTGTTGGCAGTGTAAGCTCTCCAAAAGGAAGCACAGGTACTGCTGGAAGTGCTGGCCCTCTAAAAGGAAGCACAAGTACTGTGGTTAGTGCTGGCCCTCCAAAAGGAAGCACAGGTATTGTTCGTAGCACAGGCTCTCCATAAGGAAGCACAGGTACTGTTGATGGCTTTGCCGAATCCTGATGTGCTTGTATGCACTCTTCTTGTCCAGAATGCACAGCCAATCCCCCTGCAAGAACAGAGTGAGGAGGTACTGAAGAGAGACCAGGTGTAACTTTGTGTGCAAAATGTATTCGCTTAGTTCTCTGAGGTCCTGGGCGAGGTATAGGTTGCGTGTCTCCTTTTGGGACCAGGAAATATCCTGACTAGTATTCCAAGTTCCTTTTAGCCAGAGGCACAGGCTGCATAGCCCATTTGTCCTACAGACCAATGAGCACACTGGAGGGTAGTGACAAGAGCTGGGGGGATGCACAGGAGGAGGTGCAATGAATTCCAGTGCATGACTTTCTCAAATAATATCAAGGACCCTCCATTCTGACGTGATCTCATGACACTTTGCCAGAAACTAGGAGATCCTGTCCCATTACTTGAATCACAGACAGAGTGGCGGGGAAACGAAGAGAGTCAGAAGGTGGAGGAGACGGCAGAGCCTTGCCTGAACCTTGACCTTCAGAGGTCTTAAAATAGGCAGCCAAGGACAGAGGCCTATGGGCGGAGGCCACAGAAGCAGACCAATCATAGATACATAGATTATGACGGCAGATAAGGACCGCTTGGCCCACCCAGTCTGCCCATTTCTCTACCTACTGTTTGAACTCCAGATCCTATTTGATTTGATCTGTAGCTTATCTTCTCCTACCTACCACTAGGGTTGACTTCTGTCTGTCCCATGCATTCTTGAATTCACCTATCGTTTTAGCCTCTACGTCCTCCTCAGGAAGACTGTTCCATGCATCCACCACCCTTTCCATGAAAAAATACTTACTCACATTGCCCCTAAATTTGCCCCCCTCTAGCTTCATATCATGATCCCTTGTTCTTGCACATCTTCTCTTCTGAAAGATGCTGCCCTCCTGAACTTTGTTAATCCCCTTGAGGTACCTGAAAGTGTCAATCATATCCCCCCTCCCTTCCTTTCCTCCAGGGTATGCATATTGAGTTCCCGCAGTCTCTCCTTATATGGTTTCTAGTGTAGTCCATGCACCATTTTTGTTGCCCTCCTCTGGACTGCCTCTACCCTGTCTATGTCTTCGGAGATGAGTTCTCCAGAACTATACACAGTACTCCAGATGAGGTCTCACCAACTGTCTGTACAGAGGTATCACCACCTCCTGTTTTCTACTGGTGATACCTCTTCCTATGCACCCTAGCATTCCATGGCTTTCCTTACTGCCCTCTAACATTGTTTTGCTACCTTGAGATCATCTGTTATGACTACACCCAGGCACCTTTCCAGTTTGGTTGTTGCTAGTATCTCGCTGTCCCCCCAGTGTGTATTCCTCCTTGGGTTTTGATCCCAAGTGCACACTGTGACTTCTTCTTGCATTGAACCTGAGCTGCCACATTGAGAGACTAAAGGAGCTTAATATGTATACCCTCGAGGAAAGGAGGGAGAGTGGGGACATGACAGAAAGTTTCAAGTACCTCAAGGGAATCAACAAAGTCCAAGAAAAAGAGATGTGCAAGAACAAGGGGGCACAATTTTAAGATTTTTATTTATTTTTATTTAGTTTTTTGTTAACCGGGTAGGTGCACTAGCCATAAAATGACTATTTTCAGGCACGACCCGGGAGAGTACAACAAAAGGAGAACAGCTGAACAACAGCAACATGGGTACAATAGTACAAATAGAGGAACAGTACAGCAGTGCTACAAAAATACTATGGGTAGAAACAACAACAAATAATGGCAAGCATTATACAGATAATGGCAGTAAGATATATAATAAGTGCAGAAACCATGGACCCGACCTGTGGAGGAAAGGTTAATAAGATAGTAAGGTTATATAGAGAGAAATGTGAGGAATGTTCAAATATAACAAGAAAGACTGACAGAAGGAAGGTCAGGGTGGTAATTGGCAAAACAACAGTGGATGGTCAGCAACAAGGTTCGAGAAGGAAGAGAGCTAGTAGTCAAGAAGTTATTTACAAAGAGAAGGAAAAATATGGGGAGGGGAAGAGGAGACAGTCTTGGAGCTGGATTAGAGCAGGGGTGACATTACTGGTAAGTCTCAGGAGCTTCAGGTTGGGTCAAAGCATGTACAAGCATCAGCTAAGGATAGATAACGACGATATTCACTTTTAAATCCAAAGTGAGACTGAGACAGCCGGAGGTTGAGTGGAAGAGCATTCCATAGCCTGGGAGCAGAGAATTGGAAGGCCCTGTGCCTTTAGTCGTCCGACATCTCGGAACATAGAGCAAGGATTTGTCAGCTGATAGCAGGCCATGGAGGATGGTTGAGGGACCAGCAACGCCGCCAGCTGGGACGGTTTTTTTCCGGATGATCGAGTCCATTAGTGATCCAAGGTAGTATTGTCTACTGGCAGAGGGTGAGAGCCAATTCAGATCCTTATAAAGAAGGCAGTGATGTTTGAGTCGAGGTGACGAAGAGGCAAATCGCATATATTGTTATAAGTTACGCCCCATTTTAGTAGGGAGGTTTTATGGGCAGAGGTAAGAATAGAGGCACCATAGGTAAGGGTTGGGAGCTAGAATACCTCGGGCAATTGCTAATTTGGCCGAGGGTGTAAGCATGTAGCTCTGCTTTGTAAGCTACTCCTAGTTTCGAAGCTTACAGCTTTGCACGAGGACTCGAATGTGAAGATTAAAACTAGGACTGGTCCAGGAGGATCCACGGTACTTGAAGGAAGTACATTTTCAAGTGGAAATCCTCCTGGGTGAAGAACCTCCAGCAAACAGAACAGGTCTTAATCGCCGGTGCAGAACCTAGAGCATGGCTTTGCTTTCTTTTCATTTAGTACAAGCTTACGGTCTAGTAGCCAGTCTAAGACCTTACTGAAGTCTGAAGTAAGTGATGTGTTTATGCAGGCAATACTAGAAGAACTAGTGTAGATGATCAGGTCATCAGCGTAGAGAATAGCTGAACAGGATTCCAGGACCTCAGCTGCATTGTTGATAAAAATTGAGAACAGAAGGGGCCCAAGGATAGAGCCTTGGGGGACCCCAAGGTTGATAGTAGACGTGTTGGACAGGGAGGAGTTAAATTTGACAGCTTGCGACCTGTTTGACAGGTAGCTACAGAACCAGTCCACAACAGGGGTAGAGAAATGGAATTTATGGAGAGGTGATGGTCAACAAGGTCGAAAGCCTTAGTGTGAGGTCAATGAAGATGGCACCTGTGAGTTTTCCAGAGTCCATGTTGGACAGAATATCAGTAGTTAGTTGAAGAAGAGCCGTGGTGGTGCTATGACCTTTTCTGAAACCATGCTGAGTGTCTGAGAGGAGATTGTAGCGTGTAAGGCAGTCAATGGTCTGTGATGCAACTATTTTCTCTAGGATCTTGTTAAGGACAGAGAGAATTGCTATAGGTCTGTAATTGGCCATGTCCTTTGGGTCACCTTTTTTAAAGACAGGCGTTACTCTTGCAGATTTCCATAGGTCTGGCACAGTGCTATGGATAAGGGATAAAGTGTAGATTCTGGCAATCGGAGAGGCAATGAGTGGAGCAGCCAGCTTAAGAAGACGAGGTTCCAGTGAGTCAGAACCAGAGCTGGCATTGGCAGATATGGATCTCAGTAATTTCAGAACTTCCGCTCTTGATATAGCCTTGAAATAGAATGGTGGCGCTGGAGGAGCATCATACGATAGGGCAGTATGGTTGTCTGATGGTAGTGTGGTAGGTAGATTGGAGTGCGATCCACTAGGTTGTAAAGCCAAGGTATAGTATGAAAGATCAGAGAAAGATTGTTAAAACTGTTTGAGATGGTCCTAGGGTCATTACAATGTGCCCCATTTATGAACATTTCATCAGGGAGGACCCATCAAGTAGGTACCCCTGAGAAATGTTTTGACATGGGCCCAAAATTTCCTCGGGTCGCAGGCTGAGCTTTGTAGAAGGTCCTTGCAGTATTTGCTTTTAGCAACTCTAACTTGTCTCTTACATCTGTTCCGTAGTTCACGATAGACAGTAAGATCTGACTGTAGGCCAGTTTGTTTGTAGCGAATCCAAAGCTTGTCCCTCTGGCGCAAATTAGCAAGGAGGTCTATATGCAGCCACCTCGTCTGTTTTCCTCTGACCCTCCTAGTAGTAATGGGGGTATGTTTATATTGAATGGTAAGAAATTCATTTATGAATATCTGTAGAGCAACCTCCACATCCTTTGTTTGATAGATACCTGCCCAGTCGATATTGGAGACATCATAGAGAAATGCATCCTGGTCAATATGAACTAGATTTGTAAACGTGATTAGTCTTGATGGAGGAGATGGAGGCGCAACCATAGATAGGATACAAAAAGTGGGTGAGTGGTTTGTTAGTGCATCTGCAAGGATTCCTGCTTTTGACACATGTTCCATACGGTTAACCATCACCCAGTCTAGGAGTGTATCCGTTTGATGGGATGACGTGGCTCTAGTTGCTTCAGATATCAACTGGTGAAAATTATAACTAAGCGTGAGTGATTGCAAGGATATTTGTGCTGACCCTAACCAATTGAGGTTAAGATCACCTAGGATGACAGCCTCATTATGATTTACAGTCTGGGAGGTGATGTCAAGGAGTTCTTGAAGACCTACTATTCCCCTAGCAGGTGGATTATAGGCAAGGCCACTGATTTACGGTGATTAAAACAATTAAATTCCGTTTTCAAGACTTAAGATTCTGGAATTTCACTGGTGATTGTTACTCTAATTTCTGGATTTTACCAGGATTCTGTTATCATTCTTTTAGTATGTACATAAATAATCAGAATTAAAGAAGGCTTAATATACAGAGCATTAAATAAAGCAAACTGAAAACAGTACAGGAAGGAATTAAGAGAAAAAACAGACTTTTTTGTAGATTTACTGATCTGATAGAAAATGCCAGATTCCATGAAATCTTCATTTTTACCGGTTTTCAGGCAGCCCTAATTCCGGAATTTTACCGGATTTTCCGTTAAAAACCGAAAAACAGTGGCCTTGATTATAGGCACAGATAATATGAAGCTTCTTTTCCCCCAATACAATAGTTGCCTGTATGAATTCGCACACTGCGGGAGAGGCAGATGCTGGGACAATAGAGATGTTGAGGTGGTCTTTGAAGAATAGGGCAACTCCACCTCCACGCTTGGATGAGGATCTATCCCGCCGGAACAGAGAGTAGTCAGGCAAGGAGCATACTTCATCAGGTATTCTGGGTTTTAGCCATGTTTCTGTGAGACAGAGTACATCAGGATTGTAGAGTTTCACCCAGGCCTCGAGTTCCGCATGGTGACAGGTAAGACTTCTGATATTGATATGGGCAATTAATAATCCTTTCTTGGACATGCCAGATAACTCATTTGGGGAAAAGAAATTAGGTGGACCTGGATTTAGTTTGACGTCCCCAGATAGCAGAATAATGATAATGGCTAGGAACCAAAGCCTTGCACAGTGGCAGGTTAGGGTGAAAGCACATCTCCATGGCAGCTTCCTCCTGGCATGTAGAGGGTAATAGATGCTGCCTCTAACAAGGAGGATAGGGTTAGGTTGCAGATCAGGCTTTGTCTCTGCAATCAAGTTAGAGAAAATATAGTTGTGGTAAGCCTCTGAGGAGTCTTTTGCCATTTGGTTACATGGGAGAGCCCATGTGGCAGTGTCCAGGCTGAGTAAAAGGACAAATGACAAGAGTGCCCACAGCAGACTATACTTCGCCATAGTGTTACTATTTCACTTGGGTAGGAAGGCTAGTGGTATACTGAGACAGAGGATTAGCTCTTAGGGATAAAGAGATAGCATGTGTAAAATTAAGACAGCAAAGGGTGACCGTGTTCCACCATTTTAACCCCGCCGAATTAGAGATAGAGCAAAAACAATGAAGTGTTTCCTGCCATGTAGCAATTATTTAGAAGAAGTGGATCAGAAAAGCAGAAAGTAAAGCCCACAAAGGTTAATTGGGAAAGCAGACCAGCTGGAGGCTCTACTTTGTGGTAAAGATTACAGTGAGGAAATGAAGACCTATTCAAGATATGTTAGACGGCACCCCTAGTGGCGGAATTTTATAAGGAACCAATGGGAGACTAGACAGATAGCAGTGGTGTTCGGCAAGAGTCAATACAAAGCAGAGGGCGCCAAAGCCCAGAGACTGATAATCCGACAGAGAAAAGGCAGCGCCAAACAGTGGCTGAGCAGAGAGCAGCAGTCCAATTAGAGGAGGGTGGTAGCAGGTGGCGGCCTATCAAACCCGCACAATGCTAGCCCAGACACTATGGCTCAGGGGCAATGTTAGGAAGTATTTTTTCACGGAGAGGGTGGTGGATGCATGAAACAGCCTTCCTGAGGAGGTCGTGGGGTCAAAAATAGTGGAGGAATTCAAGAATGCATGGGACAGACATATGGCAATTCTAGTGGGGGTAGGAGGAAGCAGGCTGTTGGTTAACTAGGATCTGCAGCTTATTCAATAGGCAGGGAAGTGGACAGACTGGGTGGGCCAATCAGTCCTCATCTGCCATCAAAGTCTATGTTCACTTCTCCAACTTGCCCAAGTCCCTTCTCATTCCCCCCCCCCCCCGAGCATGAAAACTACTGCAGATCTTAGAGTCATCTGCAAAGAGGCATACTTTCCTTCTAGTCCCTCCACAATGTCACTTTTAAGACATTAAAGAGGACCGGTCCCCAGACTGAAGCACCCTGCAGGTTACCCCCCTCTCCTCAGATTGAACTCCGTTAACTAACCCCCTCTGTGTCCTATTGCTAAGCCAATTTCTGACCCAGTTTACCACCTTGGTACCCACTCCCAGACTGTCCAACTTGTTTACTAACCTCTTGTACAGGAATGTGGCAAATGCCTTACTAAAGTCTAGGTAGGCCATGTCACCTCCTCTCCCTGATCTACTACCCTTGTCACCCAGTCAAAGAAATCTATCAGATTAGTTTAACAAGACCTTCCTGTTGTGAAAACATGTTGCCTTGGGTCTTGTGCTCCTCTGGCTTCTAGATATTATACAGTTCTTTCCTTTAACACCGATTACATCATCTTCACTACCACTGAGGTCAAACTGGTCTATAGTTTCTTGCTTCTACCATGCTCTCACCTTTTTTTTTTTTATTACTATTTACCTCCTTGCAGCAGACTCCATGGAGCTATGACACCCCACTGCCTCGGAGGGGGTACATCCTCGGCCCGACCCCAGCTCGTCCGCCCCTAGGTTCCCATGGATTCCCCCTCATGGCAGGGCCAGAGTGGGGTGCCGACAGTTCCCCTGCAACCCAGTGCGTCATATCTGGTGGCGGGGGACAGACTTCCTGAGCGTCAGGCCATCACAGGTCCATGGAGCCCCGAATTATTTTCTCCTTCCCTTCCTTCTCGATAGAATCACATTGGCTTCCGAGCCTCCCAACTTGTACAGCCCTCCAGCCACCACTACAGGGCAGTCAGCAGGCGGGATGACTAATCCCCTTCCCAGAGAGAGTCCCCGGAACACTCAATCCTCTCTCCCCCCTGCCGACCCCCAGCGGCTCAGGCTCATTCCCAAGCCCGGGTCGCCGGCATGGCGCGAGGTGTAGCGTCCAGCGCCTCAACCCTCAGCGCCACCAGGCCGGGACCTTGCTCTCACTTTTATGAAGTGGTATCATGTTTGCCCTTCTCCAGTCCTTTGGTACCACTCCCTCCTCTAGTGCTTTTTTGAATAGTGCTGTTAGTGGTTTCACTGGCACCTCTCTGAGTTCTTTTAGTATTCTGGGATGTATCCCTTCCGGTCCCACTGCCTTGTCCACTTTCAGTTTCAGGAGTTCTTTTAAGACCATCTTCTGTGAATGGACTGGTATCCCACCCCTCTTCCCTGTGTGTTTGTACTAACTAATTTAGGTCCCCCCCTTCCTTTGTGAATACTGAGCAGAAGTATTCAGTCAGGATCTCAGTTTTTTCTAGGTCCCCCTCTGCCCACCTCCACCCCGCTCCTTTACTTAGCCTCACTATCCTTCCATTTATCTTTTTTCCTTCCCTGTTGTACCGGAAGAAGGTTTTCTCCCCCTCTTTTACTGTCTGGACTATCCTTTCCTCTGTTTGCACCTTTGCACTTCTGACTGCTTTCCCCGCCTCCCTCTGCTTTGTCTGATACAGTTCCCTGTGTTCCTCCCTCTGCGTTTCTTTGTGCTTTTTGAATGCCAGTTTTCTCTCTCTAACCTTCCCTGCTACTTCTTTAGAAAACCATAATGCTTTTTCCTTTTTTTTAGCTTTGCTAACTTGCTTCACACAAAGGCTTGCTCCCTCTGATATTGCTCTCTTGAGGTTCTCCCACTGCTCCTATAACCCCCCTTTACCAGTGCTTTCCTGAGACATTCTCCCATTTTTGCAAAGTCAGCCCTTTTGAAGTCTAGGACCCTTGCTTTTGTGTGGCTTGTCTCTCCTACTGTGTTAACCTTGAACCATACTGTATGGTGATCGCTGGACCCTAGATGGCTGCCTACTGATACATCTGTTATTCTGCCCCCATTTGTGAGTACAAGGTCCAATATCGCCCTCTCACGGGAGGGTTGCACCACCAGCTGTTTGAGGCATGCCCCCTGCAGGGCATCCAGGATGTCTCTGCTCCTGAAAACAAGGCTTCTGAGCATGGAAGACACAGAAGCCCCTGCAAAAAAACTGCCACCGTGCCCACATGGAGGCTGTGACATGGGGGATTTCAAGGAGCAACTAGCAATTTTCGATGACTGTAAAGTCCTTCAACCTGAGCTTCACATCAACAACCTATTAAATGCTGGCCACAAAAGGGGAGTTAAGCACCAAATGTTGAACAAGGGTTGCAAAACCAGTAATATGCAGACATGAGCAATGGCAAAGGGAGATGCCAGCTGCCGCTGTGGAAAGCATCAGAGGCACCGTATGCAGAACGCCGTAAATGCAAACCTGCCTCCAAACCATGCGCAACATGCTGCCTAACGTCAGCCTTAGCAGAGCCGTACTATTTATCCACCATTGAAGATAACGACTTTCCGAGGCTTTTCTGATATTTAATGATGCAAGCCTGGAAACTGGCAATACAGAGGCCAAGTGAGGCAAAGGCAGAAGTCCATTTGTCCATAACGTCCAAGTGTCTGTAATTTTTATTGGGGCAATAAGCTCAATTGACCGGGATCCTGGTATTTATTACGAGTGTCCATAATGAGCACTATGTCAGTTTCAGGCTGCGTGGTATAAAAAGCCTTCATCAAAAGGGGCAGGAAGCTATTTATCCGCTGGGCGAAGGATAGCCAATGACGTACTGGGCATGTGCCAGGTAGCCAGGGTAGCATCCTTTAAAGCAAGAGAAATGGTAAGAATGATCATGTAAGGAGATCTATGGACCTCCAGAAATTCATACAGATCCTGTTTGGAGTCATCCTCCCCAGATGCAAAGCCCAGCTTGTCTTACATGGGGCTAAGTAAAGCCTACAATAATAATAATAGCTTTATTTAATATAGCGCCTTTCAAAATTTCAAGGTGCTTCACAAATACAACAGATTCAAAAAAACAATAAATATGAATAAAATCATAGAAAATCAGGAAAAGCTTTGTCCCACAGAAAAGTCTTCAGTGCCTGCTTAAAGCTCCCCACTGCCCTGCACTCCCGTAGCTGACATGGTAGAGAATTCCAGAGGGTTGGGGCAACAAACATAAAAGCCCGAGCCCCAGATGAATTCAGACTAACCCTCAGAATCTCCAGCAACCCCTCATCAGCTGAGCGGAGCTGTCGCACAGGGGTGTAAGGAGTCAGAAGCTCTTTCAAGTAGTCAGGACCTTGCCCGTGCAGGGCTTTGTAGGTTATCAAACCTACCTTAAAGGTGATCCACCACTGAATCGGCAGCCAGTGCAGATCGCGCAGCACTGGGGTAATATGAGATCTCCTTGATACCCCAGTCAATAAACGTGCAGCATCGTTCTGCACTAGCTGCAAGTTGCGGATATCAACCCCAGGAAGCCCTAGGTACAGGGAGTTACAGTAGTCAAGGCGCAAGGGCACAAAGGCGTGGACCAAAAATACAGGTTACTCACCTGTAACAGGAGTTCTAGGAATGGTATATGTTGTTCATCCACACTGTCTGGCAGGTATCCTTGCCGCTTTAAATCTTGCCGGAAGGTCTTCAAGCTGGCTCCCACCCACCCGTGGTAAACTCGGCTCCGCCCATGACGCCAGATCTGGCCAGCTGGAAGCTCAGGCTGCTTGCAGTCAAGCCGGGAGTGGTGGGTTGTGTGGAACAAATATATACCATTCCTAGAACTCCTGTTACAGGTGAGTAACCTGTATTTCTAGGGACATGGATATGTTGTTCATCCACACTGTCTGGCAGACTCTAGAAGTTCTCCAGGAGGAGGGAGGCAAGGCGACACCCCTACTTAGGGAATAGAGACTGAGAACCGAGGCCCAAAACCAGCATCCCGGCGTGACTCAAGGTCGATGTGGTAATGGGTGATGAAGGTGTGTGCTGACTTCCAGGTAGCAGCCCTGCAGATTTCCTGGATAGGGACGCCCCTGGAGCAGCCACCGATGCAGCAGTATGGCGCGAGAATGAGCTCTTATCCTCTGGGAGGCTCCATGCCCGCCAACTTATAGCAGAGATCTATGCAGGAGGTGACCCACCTGCTTATCGTCCGCTTGGCTGCAGGTCTGCCAGGTGCGGCTTCAGCGAGGTGACAAACAGCTAGCGAACCTCTCCCCGAATTTCAGCCGTGCGCTCCTTATAGTAAGCGAGCGCCCTTCTAGGGTCCAGAGTATGAAGCCTATATTCGGCCTCCGACGTGTGATTGGGGTAGAACACCAGCAGAGTCAACACTTGGTTAAGGTGAAACTCCAACACCACCTTCGGGAGGAATTTCGGTTGGGGGCGCAGGACAACCTTGTCCCTGTGGAAGACCAGGTAAGGAAACTCGATGCAAAGCGCCTGGAGCTCTCCCATCCTTCTGGCTGACGTGATAGCCACCAAGAAGGCGGTCTCCACGACAGGTGAGGGAGTTCACACCTGTGCATTGGTTCGAATGGCTTGCCCATGAGCTTTTGCCAGTACCAGCGGTAGATCCCACAGAGGTGGAGGTTCTCGACCGAGGGGAATGTGATCAAGGCCTTTGAAAGCGCCCAGACCACCTTTCCTGCGCCACCAACTGCTTCCCAGCCCGCGCCTCCAGAGCAGAGATGGCTGCCAGGTGCACCCTTAAGGGTCATCGACCCAAGCCCTTGCTGAGAAAGGGACCAAAGGTAGTCCAATATGCTCGCCAAGAACAGGAGGAAGGGTCAAGGCTCTTGCCCTGGCACCAAATGGAAAATCTCTTCCATTTGAAGGCGAGCATTTTCTGGTCGACTCTCTGATGACGCCAACTACGTTGAGGACCTCGCCAGAAAGACCCAAGGTCTGGAACTCTAGCCCCAGGAACCAGGCCAGGTGCAGGGATTGAAGGTCCGGATGGAACACCTTCCCCTGATTGACTTAGAGCAGGTCCGGGCGAGCTGGAAGCTGCCTCGGTAGCCTGGAGCTGAGGCTGAGGAGATCTGGGTACCAGTACTGGCGGGGCCAGTCTGGGGCTATCAGAATCACCTGCGCCTTGTCCCTCCTTGCTTTGAGAAGCACCTTGTGCATCAAGGGGACCGGGGGAAAGGCGTAGAAGAGGCCTGGGGTCCACGGCCTCGAGAAGGCATCCCCCTGCAGCGATCCCTGCTGAGGGGGGCGGACATGGAACAAACTCAGCTTCGCATTCTCCCTGGAGGCAAACAGGTCCACCTGAGGTGTGCCCCAAAGAGAGAATAGATCTTGTGCTACCTCCGGCAGGAGAGACCACTCATGGGGCGCAGCCCCTATCCGGCTTAGGGCATCGGCCAGGGTGTTGGAGGCTCCTGCCACATGAATGGCTAGGAGATCCGCCTCCAGGCTGCACACAAGTGACCAGATGCGGAGAGCTTCCTTGCATAGAAGCATGGAGCGCGTCCCGCCCTGGCGGTTTAGACAGTACATGGTCGTGGTGTTGTCCGTCTGGACCCGGACCACTTGACCCCAAAGAAATGGAGCAAAGGCGGTGAGAGCTAGGTGGACCGCCCGGAGCTCCAGCAGGTTGATGTGGCATCGGGACTCCCACGGGGACCAGAGGCCGTGCGCTCGGTGTTCCCCCAGATGGGCACCCCAACCCATCAGAGAGGCATTGGTCGATAGAGAGACCGTCGTCTCGGGGCAGACAAACGGGATGCCCTCCTGCAGATGAACTAGAATGGTCCACCACTGGAGAGCGTTCCACATCCCCCGGGTCACTGTCACTAGCTGGTCCAATGGATCGCAGCGTTGGGACCACTGGCTGACCAGCCCCCACTGAAGGGGGCGCATGTTCCAGCGGGCCCAATGGACCACACTGGTACAGGCCACCATGAGACCCAGGAGGCGAGGAAGTCCCGGCAGGTAGATTGCCCAACCAGAAATGATTGGGCAAAGGAGGAAAGAACCTCGCCTCTGTCCGGGCCGAGCCATGCTCTGGCTCAAGAGAGTCGAGCTCTGCCCCCGATGAAAGAGTCACCTGCTTGGCTCGAAGTTCCAACTTGGCCTCGTTGATGAGGAGGCCCACCTGAGAGCAAACCTGGAGGGCCAGATCTCTGACCGCCCACCTCCTGTCTGGAGGGGGCTGCTATCAGCCAATCGTCCAGGCAGGTAAACCTGGACCCTCGGGCGCCAGAGGGAATGCTGTCACCATTGCCATGCATTTGGTGAAGACCCTGGGAGCTGGAGATAAACCAAGGGATGGCTTGAACTCGAAGGATCCTCCGCCGAAAGCTAAGGAACCTCTGATGTGACGGACGGATAGGGACGTGAAAGAACGCGTCCTGCAGGTCCAGAGAGCAGAACAACACGCCATGTTCCAAGGATGGTATTATCTGAGCCAGAGTGACCATCCTGAAGGTTCGAGACCTTAGGAACTGGTTTAGGTCGTGTAGGTCGAGAATGGGGCGCCAGTCCCCCGTCCGTTTCGGAACCAGGAAATACTTGGACATGAACCCTGGGTCTGAGGGAGGGTCCGCCACCTCTCTGATCACCTTCTTCTCGAGGAGGAGAGCGATGTCGGCTCGGCGAGCCGACAGCAAGGCTCCGGACCCTGAGGCCCCCCGAGGTGCGACGGCTCTGAAGGGTGGGGCCTGCTCGAACTCCAGAGGCAGGCCCTTCCCACCACCTCCAACACCCACCGGTCTGTGGTGATAACGACCAGGCGGAAAGAAAGTGGCGGCCGCTCCATGGGGGCACCTGGTGAGGCGACGGGTTGGGGGCGCACCCTCAACCCGTCACTGGGCAGGCTTGGAGGAAGGACAGGCCGAGGGACCTCCAGGGCCTTTCCTCCCTGCTTCCTGGAGGAGGAAGCCGAGGCTTGGGTTTGGGATGCCAAGCTCAGGCCTGCTGGCCCTGACGCTGCTGGCCGGACGATCAGGCGCAAGAGGGACAAAAGGCTTAGGCTGTGTCCTGGCCTTTGTCCTTCTGTGGGATGAGACTGAGTCCATGGTAGCATTGGACTTCTCGATCCTCTGCAGGTGACCTTCCACCCCAGGGCCGAAGAGGTCGGTCCCCAGGAAGGGGACGTCCGCCAACTTGTGCTGGGTATCCGAAGTGAAGGTGGATATCCTCAGCCATGCCCGACGGCGCATAGCCACTGCGGCCGCTACTGACTTGGCACATGAGTCCCCAATGTCCAGAGCAGTCTAAAGCTGCTGTTTGACCACTGCCCTGCCCTGGTCCCGCACCTGCCTAACCGTGGTCTGCAGGTCCGCCGGAAGATGAGGAACTACCTCGTCCAGGGAGCCCAACAGGGCATGAGAGAAATGTGCTATAGGCACGGCCGAACTGGCCTGACGAAGACCGAGGGAGGACGAGCAGGAGACTTTGCGCTCGCATAGTCCAATCTTGGACTCCTTGTCGGGAGGTTTGTCCACGCCCCTAGCGCCTCGGGCGTGCCGGAAAACGCTGTCGGTAACTAGCCCCTCGCTGAGGGGTGTTCAAAACCGGACAAGGAACCGGTAGGACCGGTGATACTTCCTGGCCATCCTGGCCGAGGCGGCAGGGACAGGAAGCAGGCGCTGCCAGAGCTCCAAGGCCGGGCCCACTATGGCCTCGGCCACCGGAAAGCCTCCGCAGAATCCTCGGTCCAGTATCTCCGTGAGGGGATACCTGGCCCGCTTAGACACAGGTTCGAGCTTCATCCCGGTGGACTCCGAGATGAGCCGAAGCAATCCCAGATAGGACGAAGGGCTATCGTCCATCGACTGACCTTCAGAGGACTCGAAGTCTACTCGCCTGGAGAAATGGGAGGAATCGCCGCTGGACTCTGAAGAGTCCGCAAAGAGCTGCCTCGGGCCTGAGCCACCCTCCACCTGCCGAGGTCAATCGGGAGTGAGGGTGACAGACAGCCTATGGGGCAGTCCCTGAGCCGACCGAGAATTCTTGGTCGGAGCCCCAAATAATGGCTGTGGAGGCGGAGGTTCCACCGGAATCAGTGGAGCAGCTGGTTTTGGCCGAACAACCGGCCTGGGAACAGGCTCCTCGGGTAAGTCGAGGGGTTGTTTCGGCCGCTCCGGTGGCAGCCACTTAATGGCCTGGGAAGGTGACGACGTCAGCTTGTTCCCAGTCAGAAGGAGCTGTTGCCACATGAGGTCCTCGTACCGTCGACGTAACTTACGCCAAAGCCTCCCCTCGTCCGAGGAGGAGGATTAGGACAAGTGGCGGCGCCGCTAACCGCAGTGCGAGACCGAGACCGCCTAAGACGGGCGGATCGGCTGGACCGCCAAGAAGTCCGAGACCGAACCTCAGCTTTTCCCGGGAGGGCGCAGCGGGAGGAACGGGGAACCGGATCTCGGCTCGAGGGTTCACCCAGGGCTCCGGAACCAGAGGCACTGGCAAGCCCACGGGATCCTCAACCCCACCGGGAATCGGGAGAGAGGATTCTCGGCCGCTTGGCGACAACCCGTCCAACGGGTCGAGAAAAATCTCGACTGTGTCGACGGGAGTCTCGGTCAACTGACCTGACGGGGACACCGGAGACCAGTGGCCGAAGCCGAACGATCGACCGAAGTCGATGGCCGACAACTCGGGGAGAGGGACCTTTCCCGCTCCCAAGAGCGTCGACGGAGGGACTTACCCTTGTCTTTCTTTTTGGACCGAAAAGAAGGTCCAGCAGACATTGGTCCCTCTCCCTTAGTGGAGAGGGACAGACAAAGCTCCTTAAAAGAAGCTGTATAAGAGGAACCCAGGGAGAGCGGGATAAATGCTGCGGCCGAGGAAGATGCGGCCCGCGCCGCCTCCTCTTCGAGGGCGTTCATCTGCTCTAGCTGATCCGCAGAGCCCGCCACCGCGGAAACCGCCGACCGGACCTCTTTTGACTTCACCGGAGGAAAACGTTTCTCGGGACGCCCCAGTTGTAAACGGGCAGCACGGTCTTCGAGGACGTAGGCTGAGAAGGAAGAGCACAGGTTGCAAGCCTGCGGGTCGTTCTCAAGGCCTAAACAGTAGACACACGTGGAGTGTGGATCCGTCCGAGACATCTTCTGCCTGCAAGGGCATCTCCGAAAACCGGGAGTCGATTTGTCCATTGCAGCCGCGAGGGATAGAAGACCGAAGTCTAGAAGTGCAAAAACTTTTAAATTCGGAAAACCGAAGAATTAGGAACCAGTCTTATACGCAGAGCGTTAAGGAGGGAACCTGAGCTTCCAAGCGGTAAGGAAGATCTGGCGTCATGGGGCGGAGCCGAGAGTTTTACCACCCGGGTGGGTGGGAGGAGCCAGCTTGAAGACCTTCCGGCAAGATTTAAAGCGGCAAGGATACCTGCCAGACAGTGTGGATGAACAACATATCCATGTCCCTAGAACTGGTAAATCACTGGACAGAACAAGGTGCTTGATCCTGGCAATGTTCCTAAGATAGTAAAAGGCTAACTTGACAACTGCCGACACCTGCTGGCGAAGGGTCAGCCCATTGTCAAGTATCACTCCCAGGTCATGCACCCATTCAGAGGTAAGGATCGGTATGTCCCCCAGAAATAAGCCAGAGGGCAAATCAGTCCTCAACCCCTCTGTCCTGCAACCTGGGTCCACCCCCAAAACCTCAGTCTTTCCTGCGTTCAACTTTAACCCGCTAGAACTCATCCAATCTTGGATTTCAATGAGGCAGCTATTAAATACCGAGACAGCACACACCTGGTAGGAGGCAAAAAACAGGTAGAGCTGGGTATCATCAGCACAGCAGAGAAACCTCAGTCTATAACGTCTTACAATGTCTCTGAGGGCAGCATATACACTGCAAACAGCATGGGAGACAGCACCGAGCCCTGGGGCACCCCACAAGGCAGAGAGAAAGACTTGGAAGAAAATATTCCCGTGACAACTCTCTGAGTTCGACCGGTGAGGAAAGCTGAAAACCATCTGAGCGCTGTTCCAGTCAGCTCACAGATGGACCTCAGGCACTCAAGCAGAACCCCATGATCCACAGTGTCAAAAGCTGAAGAGAGATCAAGGAGTACCAAGATGGAACGGTTTCTCCGATCTCTCGCCATCAGAAGATCATTGAGCACCCGAACCAGAGTAGTCTCAGTGCTATGCCTCTTACGAAAACCCGACTGGAGAGGTTCATATAAATTATGGATGGTTAAGTGGTTCTCCAGTTGAGTTGCCACCACTTTCTCGATAACCTTTCCCACAAAAGGAAGGTTCGAGATAGGTCTGTAGTTAGCTAGAGTCTCTGGGTCCAAAGAAGCTTTCTTCAGAAGAGGTGTCACCACCACCTCCTTCAGGGAGCTTGGAAACTCACCTGATTCCAAGGAGCACCGGACAATCTGAGCTAAGACCGGGCCGATAATCTCACTACAACCCAAAATTAGGGAAGTAGGGCCAGGATCTAAACTACAGCACATGGGGTGCATGCCCTAGACAATCCTCATAATATCAATGAACTTCGGCAGGTCAAAGGTACTCCAGGAAATACCGGGCATAGTGGCCAAGCGCTGACCAACCACATCTCCCACAGAAGGGAACAGACGGATCTCCTATCTGATGTCAGCCACCTTATTCGCAAAGAATCGAGCAATCTCATCACACTCCATTTGTGAAAAAACTCGACGGAGCTGCAGACAGGCTGGGTTGCACAACCTATCCACAATTCGGAAGAGTTGAGCTGGTCAATTCCTAGCAACAGCGACTTCCCTGGACAGGAATTCTGCCTTCTTACGGGAGATCGCTGATTGATAAAGTTGATAATGCTCTAACAAAATAAGATGGTCGGCATCCAAGGCGGATTTCCACCAGCGACGTTCTAACCTGCATCCCAACGTTCACAACTCCCTCAGAGACCCATCAAACCATGGGGCCCGAGGGTGAAGCGGAAGGAGGTGAACACAGGCCAGAGCAATCCAGTCAAGAGCGGAAGAAATAGCCTTACTATAGGCAAGGCCCTTGGAATTCTGCGATTTTGCGGTTGTGGAATTTTCTGCAGAATTTACATCATGCTGCAGAATTCATATAGTGCCGCAGAATTCATTGTTTTTGGTGAATTTTCATTCATATATAGTTTTTCCACTGTGCCAGGCTCCCGTATCCATCTTGTTTATCCTAAAGCCCCTCCTCTATGCTTGGCAGGTGATGTCATCTATGACATCACATCATATTTTAGCCTATGGTAAGACTGCATTCTGCCACAGAAATGAATAAATCATGCTGCAGAAATCAGAAAATTCTGCTGCAGAGCACTAGGGGCCCTGATTATAGGCCACAACTAACTGCTCTGGACCGGTGCTGGTCTCAATGAACACCGAGAGGTCAATCGCCGCCATCGGGTCTTCAGGGACCACATCCCGCAAAGGGCGGTAACTGACCATCTCCACAGAGGCAGACCTACTCAGGGGGGCAGAAAAATTGAACCTCACAGTGTAGTGATCAGACCAACTGACAGGTTCCACCCCCAAATTGGAGGCTTCGATCCCCAGGAGGAAGACCAGATCAAGGAAGTGACCACCATTGTGAGTAACTGAGGAAACAACCTGTGTGAAGCCCAGTGATATCATCAACTGGAGGAAATGTTGTCCAAAAAGCGAGGATTCATCGTCGGCCCAGGCACTGAAGTCGCCCAGAACCATCAGTCTGGGTGACTCCAATGCCATGTCGGTGGCGAAGTCTGCTACTTCCTGCAGGAACAACTTTTCATCCCCTGGTGGGCGGTAGATAAGAGCTATCCTGCACCCCACACCAGTTACCACAGTGCACGCAAATGATTCAGATTCCTCAACTGGTACACCCGTGAGGCCCAATTCGGTCTTAAAACAGACCGCTACTCCCCCACCCCTGCAATCCAACCTCGGGCGATGTATCACTGAGTACCGGGGGAGAATAGCTGCCTCCAAAATTGGGGCAGCATTTCCATCTAACTAAGTCTTGGTGATGCAAACCAGATCCGCTGTTCCCACAGAATCTGCAATAAGTGCAGTTTTGTTCTTAATGGATCTGGCATTGCATAACAACGCCCGGGTCGGATGATGTTCATGAGCCGTCCCAGCTACTTGTCCACCCAAAAAGGAGGTGCCCTTGGGTATGGGGACTAAACATGGGTCACCACATTCCAGGCACCATTTCGCCCCAGGGCGTCTTCTGTCCTAACCACCTCTATGGGAGAGACCCGCTCATTCGCCTCAATGTCCGTGCCCCAACCTGCTGATGCCTCCCCCTGAAAGCAATCCCCAACGCCTGACAGCGCCTGGTAAATAAAAAGCAAGCAGCGGGGGGAAGAGAACGACAGAGAGAGAGGCAGAATAGTACAGGACTGCAGAGCAAGCCGACACATGCCACAAAATGCCACCAAATTGTGGCAAAACACCTGAGTCCTAATTTCCTAAAAACAAACAATGATGCAGTTGCAGTCTAAATATATAAAAACTCCTAAACAAATATTAAATCAACACCCCAAAAATCCCCAAAACAACAAAAGAAAAATAAAATAAAAACTATCAAACGAAGCAATAACTAAAAAATAAAATAAAACCCCCAGGCAACCAGAAACTCTCACTAACTGGTGCCACTAAATAAAACCAAATTAATAAACCAAAAAAACAACAACAACAAAAAATAAAACTCCCCAGGCTACACCATACTCTCGCTATGGTAGCCAGGAGGAACAAAATGGTACTCTCACTACCATATAAAATTGGAAAATAATACAAAATAAAATTAACAAAACCAGAAACTCAATTAACAAAATATTTATAATGAAGTCACTGAAAAACATCAGGAAATCCCAGTCTTGGGCACTCTCACTGCCAGATCTTCCAAAAGGCACAAGGAATCTCCGTACAAAAGAGTGTTTGATGATGAAAAAACAAACTAAATCAAAATTTAGTATATATCCAACGGCCGAAACCCCAGAAACACTCTCACTGATTCAAAGGGGTTTTGAGTCACAGAGACAGTCTATCCACTGAAGAAAGCACTGAGGTGTCTTCAGGACTAGTGATATTCCCCTTACTAAAACCCAAAAGGCTGTCCCCAGCCTGCAACCAGGCTGCAGCAGTTATTACGAGATCCCAATGGAGCCCAATCAAATGGGCTCCCTGGGGTTCCCTAGAGGAAAGGACCGCCACCCACTGACTCCCCAGTGATGGATGCCCCACCTCTGCACCACTACAGTCGGAAGAGCCGGGATTTACCAAATAGGGCAATTAAAGCAGGGAAATAAACACAAAGGTCCCCAAATCCAGACAAGACCCATAAAGCAGTCTAAAACCAGCACTGGGGAACCGACTTCAAGAGAGTTCCACCTTCCTCAGAAACAAACGCCTTCCCAGGATAACAGAAATTCAAAAACAGGCCAGAATCCAATGTAGACCCCGGCCACAGTACTCACAAACCAGATAAAGCAATCCAGGGTAGGGAAGAAAAATCCCAAACAAGTAGGTTCGAAAACCCTCGTAGCAACAAAGTCTGTTCCACATATAATCCGATCACCAACTCCTCGTACACCAGACGAACAGACGGCAGAATACACCAGCTGTCCTATGCCCCGAAAATGAGCATTTCCAACATTTGCACCAGGCGCTGCAGTTCATACCAATCAGTATACTAGACACCCGACTGATTTCCAGAGCTGGGCGACTTAAAGATGAGAATGCGGCGTCAGTACTCGATCATAGTCAAAAAGCGAGGGAGCAATACATTACGCGGCGGGTCCACAAATCCTCCACAATCCCGGATCCAAAAGTAGAAGGCCAGCTAATCAGAGAGACCAACGCGAAATGTAAAACAAAGCGGCAGAAATACAGCTAATAAAACAAATTAAAACTTAAAAATAAAACTTTAAAACGAAAAAACGCTCAACTGCAACATAAATCTTAGAGAGCAAACGATCGCACGCCCAGTCTGGCGGCCATCTTCAAAGGATCCATTCTGGATCTGAAATGATGACACAATGAGGCATCCTCAGGGGGAAACCTGGGAATATGGACCACAGTGTCTTCATTACACTTGAAGGCAGTGGAACTAGAGTCAAACCTCTAAACAGGCTGCTCTTCCTCAACATCCCCTTCTTCCATACATAGTCCCAGAGCAAAGTAGAGCAATTGCGTAAGCCATGGGTGGGGGACAGCACCAAGGTTAGGGGTCAGAGGCAAATGCAGAAGGAAGATACAAAGTCTCGAAGAAGAAACTTGTAAGAGAAAGAGGAGAAGACAATGGACAGACGAAGAAAGCCCACAGCTTAGGAAAGCGTTAGGAGACTGCATCTTGGTCAGCAGTAGATCTCCTTGGAGGGAGGGAAAGGAATACTAAACAGTGTTGTGGAGAGAGTAGGGAGAAGGGGGGGACTTCATGCAAACTGTATGGGGGAGTAACACATTTGAAGTCGTAGTGGAAATCCAAACAGTGAGCCGCACCTGCCAATCAGAAGCAGGACAGGAGACAAAGTCAGTAACCCTTGTCACACACAAGCACTCAAGAAGACAAGACATGATGCAGTGTCCATCTTTCAGTACTGGGGGGATGGGGGTGCAGGTGCTCTGGTAACTGAACTTCTGGTCTCCAGCAGCTCCACTTACACGGAGCTCAAACCTAAACAGAACTGTGATTTCAAAGGCAGTGTTGGCCAAGTGGTGAAGGTTACAGACTGCAGTAGTGAGGGGGGAAAAGGTACTGCAGGTTCAAAGCCCATGTCCCCACTGTTGGTGAAATAACAAATACTCATCCAAGTACCGAGTATGTACATTGTAACTGCCTGTACCGATGTCTAGTTTTGTAGGAAGTGTTGTCTACTGTAAGCAAAAGTGTCCTCTGTGTCCAGGACCATCTTGAAAATGAGCTTGCTCAATGATGTAACTGCCTGGTTAAATGAAGTTTGATTGATTGCAGTACTAACTGAAGAGTAAAGGGGGGGGGAGTGTCCGCACACATTCAAAAACACACAAGCACACAACTTTTACTACAAAAAATATCAGTTCACAATAACTATAAGAGACTGTAGTGCTACGAGGGGGAGGGGAGTTAAACTGCATGCAGTAAATGTATCCAGGCAGCTCTCATACTACAGCATGCCCTAAGGGAGATTACAGCTGACCTAACGTCCACTGGTCTTAAATCACAATATTTCATTACCTTCCCCAGAAATTATGTAACAATAATATTTAACTGTTAACTTACATTGTAATTATATTTACCTTCCCCTAAAATTATACAACAATATTTAACTGGTAACTTAAACTGTAATTATATATCAATTTTATAATATGGGAAAACTTTAGAAACTGTTGGCTGAAACACGTCACATGATCGGGCAGCGATTTTCCTTACTGCACAGTCATTCTAGTACTCAGCCTTATCATGCCTATTACTACACCAGGACAACACTTTGAGAAATTGTCAGCCAGTTTTTCCACTTGCTATAAACCATACTAAAAGAGTTAAACAAAAATTTAAAAGGGTCTTTTTTTGAACCCCCACCCCCCACCCATATCACCAGTGCAAAAACAAAAGCACTTGCCAGATTATGCCAGCATAACAGAAACATAGAATCTGACGGCATATAAGGACGGCCTGGCCCACCTAGTCTGCCCAACTTCCCTACCTACTGTTACACAGCAGACCCTACTTGATCTCTGGCTTTACCCCCCCGCCATTTCCTTACCACTAAGGGTCCCTTATGCCTATCCCATGCATTCTTGAATCCCGTTACCATTTTTGTCTCCACCACCTCCACTTGGAGGCTGTTCCAGGCATACACCACTCTTTCTGTGAAGAAGTACTTCCTCACATCTCCCGAGTCTACCCCCCTCCAGCTTCATAGCATGTCCCCTTCTTCTTCAGCATCTTTTTTCTGAAAAATGCTTCCCTCTTGAACCTTATTTATACCCATGAAGTATCTGAAAGTCTCTATCATATCCTCCCTCTCCCTCCTTTCCTCCAGGGTGGACATATTGAGGTCCTTTAGTCTCTCCTCGTAAGGCTTTTGATGTAGACCCTGCACCATTTTAGTTGCCCTCCTCTGGACCGCCTCTACTCTATGCCCATCCACAGATGTAACCTCCAGAACCAGACACAGTATTCTAGATGAGGTCTCACCTGTGATCTATACAGCAGCAATACCACCTCTCTCTTTCTGCTGGTGATACCCCTCCCCGTGCACCCCAGCATCCCTCTAGTGCTCCCCACTGCTTTGTCACACTGTCTGGCCACCTTTAGGTCATCAGATATTATTACACTCAGGCCTCCTTCCTGTTTGGTGGTCGTTAATACTACTGCCCCCCCCCCCCCCATTCTGTATTCAGTCCCTGGGTTTCTGTGCCAAGTGCATGATTTTGCACTTCCTCGCATTAAAACTTAGCTGTCACACCCTTGACCACTCTCTAGCTTTCTTAGATCTCTAATCATTTTACACACACACACACACACACACACACACACACACACACACAGTCTTCTCTACTGCACTTTTTAGTGTCGTCAGCAAAAAGGCACACCTTCACTTCTAACCCCTCTGCAATCTTGCTAATAAAGACATTAAAGAGGACAAGTCCCAGTACTGACCCCTGTGGCACCCCACTTGTCACCCCCTCCTTCCTCAGTGTGAACTCTGTTTACTACCACCCTTGGTCTCCTGTCCCCTAACCAATTCCTTACCCAGTTTACCACCTTGGGACCCACTTCTAGGCTGCCCAGCTTGTTTACGAGTCTCCTATGTGGAACGGTGTAGAAGAGCTTACTGAAATCTAGGTAGGCCCCATCCACTGCTCCACCTTGATCTAATTCCCTGGTCACCCAGTCTAAGAAATCTATCAGATTTGTTTGACAGGACCTCCCCCCAGTGAATCCATGCTGCCTCAGATCTTGTAAGACACTGGATTCAAGATATTCCACATCCTTTCCTTCAGTAGTGATTCCATTAATTTTATCACCACCTAAGTCAGGCATACTGTCCTGTAATTGCCAGCCTCCTCCCTGCTACCTCTTTTGTGAAGTGGGACTACATCTGCCCTTCTCCAGTCCTCCAGATCCACTCCCATCTCCAGTGGATTGCAGCCAGCACCTCGCCAATCTCCGTCAATATCCTTGGATGCACACTATCTAGACCCATTGCCTTGTCCACGTTCAGATCTGTGAGTTCCTTCAGGACTCTCCCCTCTGTAAATGGACTCGTGTCCACCTCCCTTCAATGCTCCTGGCACTTATCTGTGGTCCCTCACCTTCCCCTCCCTCTGGGAACACTGAACAAAAGTATTTGCTCAGGATGTCTGCTTTTTCCTGGTTCCCCTCCATACACTCCCTCCCCCCTTCCTAAGCCTCACTATCCCACCCCTGGTCTTTCTCTTTTCGCTGACATACCTGAAAAAATGTCTTGTCCCCTTTCTTTACTGCCTGGGTTATTTTCTCCTCCATGTGTGCCTTTGTGCTCCTAATTGCTTTCCCTGCCTCCCTCTGTTTTTCCTGATACACTTCCCTATCCTCCTCCCTCTGTGTCTCCTTATACCTCCTGAATGCTAACTGTTTTGCCCTTACCTTCCAGGCCACCTCTTTTCAGAACCATAATGGTCTCTTTTTCCTCTTGCCTTTGCTTACCTGCCTGACACAAAGGTTTGCTGCCTTCACTATCCCCTCTTTACTTTTGTCACTGTCCCTCCACTCCACCCAAGTCCTCCCCCACCAGGGGTGGGCTACACAGTTGAATGTGGCAGCCTGTGTGTAACCTCCCCCCACGGGTCAGGTTACTAGGTATGCCTCTGTACAAGGGTCCCGCGAGTCCTGGGTCCCTGAGTGCCCTCAGAAGCTCCTGCCAGCCCCGGTGCCTGTCTTGCTACTGAGTGTGGAGGAGTTGTGTAAATAATTGAAGTTTGCCATCCAGTGGCACAATGCAGCTGGTGCTGTTGAAGTCACGAATTACCACCCAGCTCAGTGTGCGCACATTCAAGGTGGTTTCTCCTCGAATAAGCAAGCTGGCGGTCTGCGCGAGTATCCTGTTAAGCACTGCTCCGCTCATTCTAACCCGGCCCTTGCAGCTTAAGACAAGCATCTTTTGTGTGCTTCGGTTCCTGGGATCCCAGCACATGTGTGGGGGGGATCGGAGGCACAATTGGGGAGTAAAAAGAGAAGTAGATCTGCAAAGAGTGTATGAATGCTTATGTGTGTACTGTTACTTTAAATGACCAAGACTGCTTAGTAAATGTGTTTCTGCGTGCAGCAGGGAGACTTAGTGCTACAGCGCTAGCGAAAGGCAGATCAGGACTTTGTCAGAGGTCATTTGCCAACCACGTAACAGTACAGAGGTGTAGCTATCAAACTGTGGAAGAGTTATTTACTAAAGCTGCATAGTTTGCCTGCATTAAGACCTTAAACTTGGGACTGTGTACACACTGTTTACACGGATGCCACCTTTGCGACCCCTGACCCTGTTTCATCCAATCAGTAATCAGGGAGCCGCATGGATTGCAGCTATGGCTCCTGGGCAGGAAGCGTGAACGATGTTCTTGGTGCCTTTAGTGACAGCCAATCAAGTGTCAAATAAGCCTAATGCATATTAATTTGGCCCCTGCCATCGCTGCCCCACTGGCCGCTCTCTTTAATCTCTCCTTCTTGCTTGCTGACATCCCATCTGAATGGAAGCATGCCACCATCATCCCCCTCTCAAAAGGTGGAGACCCCGCTTTGCCGGGAAACTATCGCCCTATATCCCTGCTCCCCATTCTAGCTAAACTACAGGAGTACCTCGTTGTTTCCCATCTTGCCCTCTTTCTCGACTCCTCCTCCTCCTCCTTCTTCACACCTTACCAGCCTGGATTTAGGAAGTCACACTCCACCATCACCTCACTCCTAAGGCTCACAGATGCCATCCTCACTGGAATGGAACATGGTCACACCACCTCAGCTATCTTTATCGACCTTGCCAAAGCCTTTGATACCATCTCGCACCCCCTTTTACTATCCAAACTCTCCCGCGTTGGACTTTCAGGAGCAGCCCCCAGCTGGTTCCAATCCTATCTGGCAGGCAGTTACCGGGGCCCCACAGTGATTGGTCCTTGGCCCTTTACTGTTTTCCATTTTTCTAAAGGACCTGCCCTCAGCTTGTACACACACATCCATTCATACGTACGCTGACGACACTGTAATCTTTTCATCAGGTCCCTCCACCTCAGATGCAGTCGCAAGACTCCAGGAGGATTTCAGTGCCATACAGCTTTGGCTTCGCTCGAACCAGCTCTTTCTTAATCCAGAGAAAACTGTCTCACTAACTTTTGGGATGCGGCAACGACTCTCCCGCCTCTCATCAACCCCCACTTTCCATACCACTGACGGGTCCCCCTTGGAAGACTGCACCTCCTTCAGATACCTCAGGGGTATGGCTCGATCAGCACCTAGACTTTTCTGCTCATATCGACTCAATCCACAAAAAACTTCACCCCAAACTGGGCACTGTATACCGAAACAGGGCCTGTGTCCCTTTACCTGCCCGCAAAGCACTCATACAGAAAGAACAGGTTACTCACCTGTAACAGTAATTCTAGGAGTGGTATATGTTGTTCATCCACACTCTCTGGCATGTCCCTTTCCCCTTTAAATCTGGCCAGAAAGTCTTCAAGCTCGCTTCTCCCACCCACCCGGGTAGTAAATACCTCGGCTCCATCCCATGATCCCAGATCTTAGCCCGCTGGAAGCAAGGTGGTGCGCCTAAAGCCGGGAGGTCGAGTGGGTGCGTGTGGATGAACAACATATACCACTCCTAGAACTACTGTTACAGGTGAGTAACCTGTCCTTCTAGGAGTGTGGATATGCTGTTCATCCACACTCTCTGGCAGACTCGAAGCAATTCTCCGGGAGGAGGGAGGCAAGGCGCACACCCTCAACTTGGGAAATAGAGACTGGAGAACTGAGGCCCCAAAACCAGCATCCCGGCGTGACTCAAGGGCGACATGGTAGTGGGTAATAAAGGTGTTTGCTGACTTCCAGGTAGCAGCTCGACAGATTTCCTGGATAGGAATATCCCTGGAAGCAGCCACCAATGCAGCAGTATGGTGGGTAGAATGAGCTCTTATCCCTCTGGGAGGCTCCTTGCCCCCCAACTCATAGTACAGACCTATGCATGATGTAATCCATCTAGCAATGGTCTGCTTCGCTGCAGGTCTGCCAGAAGCGGCTTCAGCGTAAGTGACAAACAGCTGGCAAACCTCTCCCCCAATTTCCGCCGTCCTCTCCTTATAATAGGAGAGAGCACGTCTGAGGTCCAGAGTATGGAGCCTGTATTCGGCGTCCGAGGTGTAGTTAGGGTAGTATACCGGCAGAGTCGTCACCTGGTTAAGGTGAAACTTTGACACTACCTTCGGAAGGAATTTCGGGTGGGGGCGCAGGACAACTTTGTCCCTGTGAAAGACCAGATAAGGGTAGTCCACTGAAAGCGCCTGGAGTTCCCCTGTCCTTCTGGCTGACGTGATAGCCACCAGGAAGGCCGTCTTCCATGACAAGTGTGAGAGCTCACACTTGTGCATGGGTTCAAATGACATGCCCATGAGCTTTGCCAAAACCAGCAAAAGATCCCATGGAGGTGGAGGTTCACGCACCGGAAGGGATATGTGATCCAGGCCTTTGAAAGCACCTGACCACTGACTCCTGTTAATGGCTGACCGCCCACGCCTGCAAGCAGAAATGGCAGCCAGGTGCACCCTAAGGGTCAATGACCGTAGACCCCCTTTGGAGAGAGACCAAAGGTAGTCTAAAATGTTAGCCACAGAGCAGGATAAGGGGTCCAGACTCTTACCCTGACACCAAATGGGAAACCTTTTCCATTTGAAGGCATAACATTTCCTGGTCGATTCCTTATGAGATGCCTTCACCACAGTGTAAACATCCTCGGAAAGACCCAGAGCCTGGAACTCTAGCCGCTCAGGTACCAGGCTGTGAGGTGCAGGGATTGAAGGTCTGGATGGAATACCTTCCCCTAGTTCAATGATATCAGGTCCGGGCGTGTACAAAGCCGCTCCGGGGCCCTGCAGCTGAGGCTGAGGAGATCTGGATACCAGAACTGGCAGGGCCAATCTGGGGCTGCCAAAATCACCTTCGCCTTGTACCTCCTCACCTTGAGTAGCACCTTGTGGATCAAGGGAAATGGAGGGAAGGCGTAGAGGAGGCCTGTGGTCCACAGCCTCGAGAAGGCATCCCCCTGCTGCAGCCCTGCTGAGGGGGGCGGGCATGGTACAGTCTCAGCTTGGTGTTCTCCATGGAGGCAAACAGGTCCACCAACGGTTTGCCCCAACGGGAGAACAGATTGTGAGCTACCTCTGGATGGAGAGACCACTCATGAGATGTCTGGCCTATGCGGCTGAGAGCATCCGCCAGTTGGTTCAAGACTCCTGTCACATGGATGGCAAGGAGATCTGCCTCCAACCAGTTGACGAGGGTCCAGATTCGGAGCGCTTCCTTGCATAGCATATGGGAATGCGTGCCGCCCTGTTTGTCGAGGAAGTACATGGTCGTGGTATTGTCCGTCTGGACTTAAACCACTTGACCCCGGAGTTGAGAAGCGAAAGCCGACAGTGCCAGTCTGACTGCTCTGAGCTCCAACAGGTTGATGTGGCATCAGGACTCCTCGGGGGTCCAGAACCCGTGGGCCCTGTTGTCTCCCATGTGGGCTCCCCAGCCAATGAGACAGGCATCGGTCATCAGGACGACCGCTGGCTCGCGGTGGACAAACGGGATTCCTTCCTGCAATCGGTCTGGGACGGTCCATCATTGGAGAGTGTCCCACATCTTCCGGGTTACAGTGATCAGCTGGTCGAAGTGACCATATCACTGAGTCAACTGGGTGGCCAGCTCCCATTGGAGGGGGCACATGTGCCACCTGACCCAACAGACCACCGAGGTGCACGCCGCCATGTAGCCCAGAAGGTACAGAAAGTCCCAGGCAGAGCGCAAGTGCCCAACCAGAAATGATTGGGCAAAGAAGGAAAGAACCTCCGCCCTGTCCGCCGAGAGCCGAGCTCTGGCTTGACAAGAGTCGAGCTCTGCCCTGATAAAGCCCATCACCTGAGAGGGCACAAGTTCTGACTTGGCCTCATTGATAAGGAGGCCAAGTTGGGAGCAAGTTCGGAGGGCCAGATCCCTGGACCTCTCTCCCTCCTGAAGGGAGGAATCCCGCCAAGAGCCAGTCGTCGAGACAGGGGTATATCCGAACTCCTCGACGCCGAAGATAGGCTGCCACCACTGCAATGCACTTGGTGAAGACCCGAGGAGCTGATGACAGGCCGAATGGCATGGCTCGGAACTCATACAGGGTCCCTTTGACCCTGAAGCGGAGGAACCAGTGGTGGGACGGACGGATTGGACGTGAAAGAACGCGTCCTGCAGATCCAGTGAACAGAACCACATGTTTCGCTCCAGAGATGGTATGATCTGGTTCACAGTTACCATCCGGAAGGTGCGAGACCTGAGATATTGATTCAGGTCGTGGAGATCTAGGATGGGGCACCAACCCCCCATCCGCTTGGGCACCAGGAAGTACTTGGACACGAAGCCTGGGTCTGTAGGAGGATCCGGCACTGGAGCTACCACCTCCTTGCGGAGGAGCTGAGCAATGTCGTCCCGAAGGGCTGACTGAGTGCAAACTGAGATCCTTTCCTTCCGAGGGGCGTGGGCTCGGCTAGGAGGGTACTGCTCAAATTCTAGAGGCAGTCCCTGGCCGACCACTTCCAGAACCCACCTGTCCGAAGTGATACCAGACCAGGCGGAAAGAAAG
Organism: Neoceratodus forsteri; assembly: GCA_016271365.2. Taxonomy (NCBI): domain Eukaryota; kingdom Metazoa; phylum Chordata; order Ceratodontiformes; family Ceratodontidae; genus Neoceratodus; species Neoceratodus forsteri. Next base: position 8,344,580 of record CM057458.1, read on the forward strand.
TGGCGGAGTCAGCCCCCCACGGGAGGACCAAGAGCTGGCGTGACAGGTGTAGGGGTGGCAGCCCCAACCCGTCACTGAGCAGGCTTAGAGGAGGAGAAGGAGGCTCCTGGACCAGCACCTCGGCCTCCTTTACGGGGCTGTTGAGGGCCCTGCTTGGGCCTGGGTGCCAAGCTTGGGCCTGCTGCTGCTGCTGACCTCCTTGAAAGGAGGTCTGTCTAACCGCAGAGGAAGAGTACCAAAAGGGTTTCTTCTTGCGCTTCTGCTGGTTCTTGCCCGAAGAACCCTTTGCAGAGGTAGCATCCAAGGTGGCACTGGACTGCTCTATTTGCTGGAGGTGACCTGCCACTCCTGGACCGAAGAGGTCAGTGCCAAGGAAAGGCACGTCAGCTAACTTGTGCTGAGTATCCGCCGGGAAGGAGGATAACCTCGGCCAGGCCCTGCAGCGAGTGGCCACTGCGGCTGCTAAGGAACGGGCACAGGAATCTCCAATGTCCAGGGCTGTCTGAAGCTGCTGTTTCACAACAGCATGGCCCTGGTCACGGACCTGCTTCACCGTGGTCTGCATGTCCGCTGGGAGATGAGGGAGGACTTCATCTAGTCATCCCAAGAGGGCATGAGAGAAGTGTGCCATGATCACAGTCGAACTGGCCTGAAGAAGGCCCAAGGATGAGGCCGCATAAACCTTCCGGGCAGAATGGTCCATATTCTTGGACTCCTTGTCCAGAGGGTGGTCAGTGTCAGCTGAGCTATCCATACGTCTAAACACAGAAGCAGTCACAAGACTCTCAGTCAAGGGATGCTCTATGAAACCCGTCAGGGACCCCATGGGTACAGTGTACTTGGGAGCCATGCGGGCAGACAGAGCTGGTAGGAGGCAGTATGCCACATAGCTCAAGGGCCGGCCAACAATGGCTTCGGCCACTGGAAAGGCCTCCATCGGGGTATTCCCCCTCTTGAGGATATCCGTGAGGGGGTGTTCCGCCCTCTTTTGGATAGGCTCCAAGGGCATTCCGGTCGATTCGGAAATCAGACGGAGGATGCCCTGAAAAGAGGAAGGACCTTCCTCCAAGCCTGCCACTGATGACTCGTCATCCTCCGGATGCAAGTGCAGACCAGTGGCATCAGAGTCCGAAGAGTCGGGATATAAAGGTCTCCCACCTAGGTCTCCCTCGATACGCCAAGGGCGATCGGGGACAACAGTAATGGACAGAAGACGGGGGAGGCCGGTGTCTGTCCTATCCTCTTTCGAGGGAGCCCCTCCCTGAGGCTGCTTAGGCGGTGGTTCCACTGAAAACAGGCCGAGCTGGAATGAGTGTCGGCCCTAAGGGTGGAGGAAGCGGGATCTTCAGTTCTGGAGGAGTCGGCGTCGTCCTAAGAGGCTGGGGCCAAGTATTGGCCGGTGTTGCCGGCGGGGCCGGCTCTGACCAGTCAGAATCAGCTGTTGCCACATGAGATCCTCATAACATCAACGGAGCTTCCGTCGAAGTTTCTCCTCTGAGGAGGAGGAGGATGAGGGTCGGTGGCGACGCCTCTTCCTAGAGTGCTTGTGACCTTTCTTTATTTTTTCAACCGAAGGGGCCCTGGTCCTCGATCGAGACCGACGGGGTTGGCTTGTTCGATCGGGAGAAGCCAGAGTCGGGGAGAACCGAGGTTCCGGCACCTTTCCCTCGATCGGGACACCTGAGGGCTGAGTCTCCTCGTCGAGGAAGGAAAGGATAGGTGTCCTTTCCAAGGAGTCGGTGACAATGGCTCGATTGGGTCAAGAGAACTCTCGGTCGGTTCAACCGTTTCCTCGGCCTCAGTGCCTTGGCCTGACATAAGGTCCGAGAAGCCGGCGACTGAGGAAGCGATCTCGACCGAGGTCGAGACCGCAAGTTTCTGAGAATCGGACCTCTCTCGGTCCCAGGAACGTCGCCTTCGGGATGAATAAGACTTAGGGTCCTTGTCCTTTTCCTAGGGCGGGAGGAGTGCGAGCCCGAGGGCACCTCGCCCCTGGTGGGGAGAGACTGGCACAGCTCCCGAAAGGACCCAGTGAAGGTAGAGCCAAGGTTAAGCGGCACAAAAAAACGCCGGCTGGCCGAAGCTTGAGCAGCTTCCTCTTCAAAAGCCGCCATCTGTCGAGTTGTTGATCCCAAGGCTGGAAACCCCGCCCCCACCTTGCCTCCTTCAATTTCACCGTGGGATTGCGTAAGCTCTGGTCTCCTAGTTTAGGCGCATCTTGCGGTCGCCCAGGACGTTGGGATGGAAGGCCAGACATATGGGGCAAGAGGCAGTGTCATGTACGACACTCAAGCAGTAGACACACGAGAGGTGGGGATCGCTACGCAATATTTTCTGTCCGAAGGGACACCAGCGAAATCCGGGTGATGACTTGTCCTCCATGTCCGATGTGCTCAGAACGGTATAGTAAACTCCGATGAGTTTTAAAGAAAGCGATTGCGGTGAAAACCGTCACTGAGAATCCAGGGCCTACGAACTGCAGAAATAGCACGGGGAACCTGAATCTTCCAGCAGAAAGGAAGATCTGGTGTCATGGGGCAGCCGAGGTACTTACCACCCGGGTGGGTGGGTGAGGGAGGAGCCAGCTTGAAGGCTTCTCGCCAGATTTAAAGGGGAAAGGGACATGTCAGAGAGTATGGATGAACAACATATCCACGCTCCTAGAAATGATCCTCCCAATTTTTGACTACGGGGACGTAGTCTACAGTATGGCCCCTAAGACAACCTTAACCAGACTCGATCCCCTCTTCTATTCCTTCTGCCATTTTGCCCTTGACTGCCCGTCCACGACACATCACTGCACCCTTTACAAGTCACTTGACATGATGTCACTACAGGAACGGAGACAGGCCCACTGTGCCAGGGTTACAGCCAAATTCTGGGCACAGTCCTTCCCCTCATACCTCAAGTCTGCCCTCTCTGTCCAACCCCCCTGTGCGTACGCTCTCAGGAACACTGACTTCAGGCTCCTTCATGTCCCACGCATGTCCACATCTAAAGGCCAAGCTGCCTTCAGCTTCCGTATGCCAAAACTGTGGAACTCCTTGCCAGAAGACATTAGGCACGCAGCCAGCATTCAGCATCTAAACTATCTCCTCAAGGCGCATTTCTCCCCCACCTGCTCATGCACCTAGCCCATTCCCATCTTGCCACGCCCATCCCCCTGTTGCAAGGGGCTTCCGACCAGCACTTCAAACAGGTATTAAATGCAATACAAAAGTATGCTAGGCGCCTGAGTTTCCATTGAGAGTTGTAGTGCTAAATCGTCTGCTACTACTCCGATCTCCCACCTACTTTGTAACCAGCTGGGATATCGGGTCTCTAGCCTATTGTACAAAAGCTGCCTCTGTGCATTTAATTTTCTGTACTGTATTTTTCCTGCTTTGCTACTATATTGTATATATTCCTGCTTCCCCTCCCCCAGGACGCATCTGGAATCGAGTGGTCTCCACTCAGTATGCCTTCCTAGTAAAACTCTTAGATAAATAAATAAATAAAAATTGTTCTGACGGACAGCTGTGTTGACGAATGGCCATGCTGTGAGCAGAGACGTTGGGAAAGAACGCTGCTTGCGGGTAGTTCTGGCTGAGGCTCTCTGAGGAAGGAGGAGAGCAGAGCGTGAGCAAGGGAGTCGGCCCCAACGATTCCACAGCCAACGGTTGGCAGATTTCCCTAATTTTTCCATTAACTGGGAGAGCCAGCGTCCGAGTGTACAGCTCAGTTGGGAGAAAATATTTGTGGCACGTGAGAAAGAACCCTTAGTCACTAAGGGGGTTGAATCTGAGTTCTGCTGAAGTCTGCAATGCTGCCTGAATTCCTAAATCCAGTATAGGAAGACGCCTGCTGAGTTAATATTGCCTGGGGAGCCAGAAAGTCATTGAGACCTGCAGCCTATAAGAGTGGAAAGCCACCCTAAAGACTGTTTGCCCCGCCAGCCTGGGGGTGAACCAGAACTGTCTAAAGAAGAGCCTGGGTTGTGGCTTGTAAAAGAGAAAGACTATGTGAACCTGAAGTCTGGGAAAGAACTTCATGCCAGCTCAGATGATCTGGGGAATCAGTCAGGTACTGTCACCGCTAGGCAGTACCCATCATCTAGCGCTGGGAATCTGATGCATTGATACGTTGGGTGGGTGTGTGGCCCTGGTCCCCGGTACTGGCCTGATAAAGCATCCACGAAGAAAATGCCCTGAAGGTGGCAAGCTGCCAGATCCTGCTCCAGCCAAGCCAGGTGCCACCCTATTGTACAGCTTGAGGTCCTGCTCGACTAGCTATGCCTCCTGTTGTACAGCTTGAGGTCCTGCTCGACTAGCTGTGCCTCCTGTTGTACAGCTCAAGGTCCTGCTCGACTAGCTATGCCTCCTGTTGTACAGCTCGAGGTCCTGCTCGACTAGCTGTGCCTCCTGTTGTACAGCTCAAGGTCCTGCTCGACTAGCTATGCCTCCTGTTGTACAGCTTGAGGTCCTGCTCGACTAGCTGTGCCTCCTGTTGTGCAGCTCAAGGTCCTGCTCGACTAGCTGTGCCTACTGTTGTATAGCTCAAGGTCCTGCTCGACTAGCTGTGCCTTCTGTTGTACACCTTGAGGTTCTGCTCGACTAGCTGTGCCTCCTGTTGTACAGCTTGAGGTCCTGCTCTACAAGCTGTGCCTCCTGGACTAGCTGTGCCTCCTGTTGTACAGCTTGAGGTCCTGCTCGACTAGCTGTGCCTCCTGTTGTACAGTTTGAGGTCCTGCTCTACAAGCTGTGCCTCCTGGACTAGCTGTGCCTCCTGTTGTACAGCTTGAGGTCCTGCTCGACCAGCTGTGCCTCCTGTTGTACAGCTTGAGGTCCTGCTCAACTAGCTGTGCCTCCTGTTGTACAGCTTGAGGTCCTGCTCAACTAGCTGTGCCTCATGTTACAGAGCTAGAGGTCCCGCTCAACTAGCTGTGCCTCATGTTGTACAGCTCGAGGTCCAGCTCAACTAGCTGTGCCTCCTATTGTACAGCTCGAGGTCCTACTCAACTAGCTGTGCCTGCCATCTCTGTCAGACCCTGTGAGACTGAACTGCAAAACCGTAGGCAACCACAGTGTCTGCTCTGTCCTGGGGAATTCTACAAAGTTTGCCAACCAATTTATTAGAACCCAAAAAGTGCACTAACGCCAGCCAACCCGCGGCAACGTACAGGCCTGTAATTCCACCTGGGTACCCAAATAAACTTTAGGGGACACTGGTACTAGTGGGGGAGAGGGATCACTGTTAGGATTGTTGCTGATGGGGGTGGGCACTGTTAATACTGTTGTTTATGGTTTTACCACTTCATCAAGCATTCAACCTGCCATTTATTTCTGCATTCCCTTTCTTTGTCAATAAATCTTCTATTGTTGATGTTCAATACTGCTTGTGAGCATATTATTAGCTACAGTCCACAACTGAATGTCTTTTACAGTCTTACAGTTTAAAGTGGTGTTCTGTGTTGGGGGTGACTGGAAGGGGAGGTGGGTAGGTACAGCATCCCAGGGAGCTGCACTATACAAACATCTGGCCCGCTGTATTTTACTCTGGGTGGAGGCACTGCGCTATTTAATTTTAAATTGGGGGAAAAAAAAAACGTTTCCACCAGAATTAGAGCTCAGGCCCCTCAACCTTGGTGAGTCCACAAGGCTGGGGTAGTAACCAAAAGTTACACGGCGACCCAGTTACACTGTTTAATTGGTTAGCTACCACTGTCCAGTAATTATTTATTTTTGTTCTTTAGGTTTGAAAGGAAGGGGAATGCGTTTATGGGGTTATGTCATGCAGTGGCGCTCAGACAGTGCCCTCTGGGACACGCGTGTCCTCAATGGACAGTCCTGCTATCCATCTCCGTATCTGAGCTCCATCCAACCAAACTACTATTTCAGAACCCCAGTCAGATTTTGGGGATCAGATGCAGGATGTTTCGACCTGGCCATCCATTGGGATCCGATGGACTCAGACACTCGGTCGGATCCATACATAGTATCCGAGCGGACTGGCTCTATGATCACATGTCATCAATATCCAATGGCATTTGAGCTCTGAAAAAGGGGTGGTATCCAGTGGCATCTAACTCGCTAGATACTATCCCATCACCTCTAGTCACGTGCCTAGGAACTGACTCGTGACCTCCAGCTCTGTAAGGCACGTTATATGCCACATTATTCTACCCCTTGTTAGCCAGATTTTGACCACTCAAGGACACAGGACTGGCCAGACCCAATCCAATAAACCCAAACTAAACATGGCTGATTTTCTTTTGTTTGCTTTATAAGTTAACAGGGCCTCCAAGGGGTATCTCTTACAGAATGAGAAACGCTGAGCGTGAAGTTTTGGAGACAGGACAGCCAAGCAAAGCTAAGCAGTTCTGTCTGCCCAAACCTCACAAGTGGAGTCTCTTATCCCATAAGAGACACTCCTCAGAGGCCCTGTTAACTTATTATAAAACCCCTGGGTTAGAGGGAGTGATTGACAATATGTTATAAGTAATTCTGTTCATGTTTCAGAAATGTCTTTAGCAGTCCTGCCCCAAGCTTTCAAGCACTCGTAATGCTCCTGCACAGGGACCACTGTAGGGTGGTACGGTGGTTATGTGCACTGACTGGCTGAAATCACGTGAGTAACTTACAATATCCCAGTTTGCAGCAGCTCACTTTGCACAGCAAAGAGAGACACACACTACAGAAAAGCTTAACAGGTAGGAAATTTAAATCTGACCATTATGCTTATTTGGGGTAAGAATCAAAAGTTTAACATACATTTAGTAAACAAGGTAACATTTTTCAAAACTTTTTTTTTTTTTTTTTTTTTTAAACCAAGCCTTTTTCCTGCAGCCCTTGGGTCAGGCAGGGCCATTTTATTTTATTTAGATTTTGTTAACCAGGTAAACCCTCTGAGACCAGAGGTCCCTTTTTCAGGGGCAACCCAGGGTGAGTACACCAACTACTTTACATTAGGTACAGTATGCAGCTTCAAAATACATATACAGTTTGTACAGGAGGCTTGGTAACAGTAAGGCAGAGACAGAGAGCATACAGCAAGTAACAGAGTCAGAGAACATGCATTGTAAGTGTGGTACATTAGTCCACAGTCTTCAAAATACATACTCAGTTTGCCATCAGCCCTAACCCCCCACCCCTCCCCCAGGACCCACCTATACTCCTGCAGATTCCCCCCCATGCCAGGGCCAGGGAACGGAGATCTGTCCTCCCTGCCCCTGGAGCACAATCCAGCTGGTGGTCCCAGGGGGCAGCGGGGGTCTGGTAGCGGGCCAGGCATTATACACCAGAGCCAGACTCTTTTCCGTTAACTGGTTTCCCCTACATCCGGCAGCATGCACTAACATAGGCACACATGCCTGTGAAGGCATGCACACAACACATGCAGGCCACCGGACGTCACCCTGTGAGATGCGCCGACTGCCCTGCCACATCTCCACAAGGTGGTAGCATAAGAGTGGCGCTTCATGTCCCCCACTCCGCAGAAGAGGAGAGGACGCTCCATCCTCTCCCACCCCAGCCAACTCCTCCCGGTCCAAGCTTGCTTCCGAACCGGGATCGCTGGCATGACAGGAGGTAAGACGAGCAGTGCCTCTGCCCTTCATGCCACCAGGCCGGCCATTTCTCAGAATGTTCAATGTAACATGTGGCTTTGAACTACAACAAACAGAGAAACAAACGCTGTTTTGAGAGCCCCCCGCTGACTTTCGTTCCCAGGAAGACGTACTTGTATCCGCCTGGCTGCCCACACTGATGTATCTGTCATTGCTGGACTGGGACGTCTGATAGTAGGATGCCTCCTCCTGCTGCGGGATCTTGGCGTTCTTGGCTGTCAGACAGGCAACGGCTAACTCCAGATTCCCATTGCTATCCTTTAAACAACAAAGAGATTATGAAGAGTTCTGCTGTTTTACAAGTTCATTTTTTTTTTACTTTGATTAAATCCACTGATTTACAGTGTTTCCCAGAAAATAAAACTCGCTACACATGACTGTCAACACAGCGAGGAAAAATTCCAAACTTTTACAGAATTATGGAGATGCCATCAGAACGATGCATTTTGCAATTAATTATTTACTGTTATTCCATGCATGTTCATTTTGCTTGATTTTACTGAATATACAGCTTTCTTTCATGCTTTACATTTATACACCTATTATAGAACAGTACAGGGAAATCCTGCCTCAATTTACTGGAACTTGTACGAGTACCACACGGTATCCACACAAGTCACAGGCATGCCCTGCTACTGTACGGAGCAGGGCACTCTCATAGGAAGCCTTCAGACAAGTTTTTATTTTAAACTTACAAATATTGTGAAAAGCCATACCATGTATCATATTACCAATAAGACTATTCCAGATTGTGGATAATCACTGATCGGCAATCCCCTGCCCCACGGCAAACTGCATGTGCCTTTGTTTCACGTGGTTTGGCTTGCTAGGGAAGGATTATACTATGCACCCAACCCCTAGCCCTGCCTTATTGCCAAAACAACAGCCAGACAGTAGAATCCCAGCAAAACCTGGAAATCAGATATTGAATGTTGCATTTAATTTTGTCATTCAGCCTAAATCAGTGACCCTAATTATGACTTTATTTAAACGTTTCATCGGGAAAGGCCTGATCAGCAGACAACAGCGCATTTCCAGAGGTGCCCTGCAAGAAAGGGTACAACAAGGAACCTGCAATAAAGAATACAGACTACAAGTCGTGAAAAAAAATGCAAACATTATTTATTATAACACAAACACATCTATATGAAAAAGTTAGCCATAACAGTGTCCCACAGCCTGAAAACCTGACAGCATTTCGTGCCCTAACCTGGCACTCTGTCACGGGTAATTTCATCTCAAGAACCTGCTGCTTCTATAGTGCTTCATATGACATTATCACAGGTGTTGCATATAAAAACATTAACCCTCCGAAACAGAATACAAATAAGATAATTAACACAACAATCACTAAATGCATACAACACTATTAAGAACGTGCATATAATATTTATTTATGTCACCAGGAAAGACATACTGAGCAGACATGCTCATTTCTAGAAGTGTTTTTTTTTGGGGGGAGGGGGAGATAAACACCAATACAGCAACAGAAATCAAGACACTACATAATGGAAATTAGAACACAAACTACACAAGATGAGCAAAAATAAATAGTGATGCATTATAATAAACACAACACTTACTTATTTATTTAAAAGTTTTACCAGGAAGGCATACTGAGCAGACTACTGCTCGATTCCAGATGCGTCTTGGGGGAAGAGGGGTGAGGATATACAATTAAGGTGCACCATAGAGACAATTCAAATATACAAAACTGTTCATACATTACACAGCGCCATAGCAGAGATGGACAATTACAGACAATACATAGTGCAACAGTAGTTGGACAATTACAGGATCAGATGCATTATAAAGGAGTGGTGACCACAGTAAATTGGTAATCATTGCACACGTGCACAGCTAAGCCCTAGTTCTGAGAATTGGTCAGGTGCATGTGCAAGTGATGGTGAAGTATGTTTTAAGGAGGGAGTTACAATGTTAAGAGGAGGCTGAGTGCTGAATAGCCTCTGGAAGGGAGTTCCACAGTTTGGGCATCTGAAATGAGAATGCCGCCTGACCAGTGGCAGTGGACATGAGTGGAACAGACAGTAGACAAGAGTCGAAGGTCCTGAGTGCATACACTGGAGGCGCTTGGGCTGACAGGACTGAGCCGAGGTAAGGTGGAAGGGTCTGGGACCAGAATTTTGCTGTGAAACTTACGCAGTGGGATTGTATCCAATTCTGGAGGGAGGGGAGGTCCATAGACCGGTAGATAGCACAGTGGTGGGTGGAGAGAAGACAGTCGAAGGCGTAGCGACAGAAGGAGTGGAAGAGAGAGCCCAGTCTGGCTAGGATGGACTTAGAAGCGGCACTACAGACTACATCACCGTAGTCAAGGATAGGGAGAATAATTTTCTGTACAACTGACCGGCAAGCTGTCGGTGGGATGCAACCCCGGTTGTGGTATAAGGCACACAGCTTGGGATGTAGCTTTCTATGGATAGCTTCGACATGTACAGAAAAGTCCAGATGCTGGCCTCGCCAGAACCCGAGATATCTAAAGGAGGAGCAGGCCTCCAGAAGTCTTGTCCAGGGTGTGGAAGGAGGGGATGGAGGGGAGCCGAGAAAGTCTCTGCTTCGTGCCAAAGGTTAGGGAGACTGTTTTCTTGGCATTGAGAAACAGCTGATTAGAGCAAAACTAGAGTTGGACATCAACGAAGTCCTTCTGTAGTCTGGTCACCACATCAGAGGCTGTAGGTCCGGATGTATACAGCACAGTATCATCCACATATATGTGGATGGAAGTGTTTAGGCAGGCAGAGGGCAGATCATTAAGGAAAATGGAGAACAGGAGTATGCCAAGGACTGAGCCTTGTGGAACACTGGTAGTCACTGGGAGAGCGGCAGAAGTAGTCCTGCCAGTTCTGACAGACTGGGACCTGCCAGCCAGGTAAGAGTGGAACCAGATGGTGGCCTCACTAGAGAGCCCTGTAGGGAGGCAGTATAGAGCAGTGGTTTAAGGCTCTGAACTGCAAATCTGGAGACCTGGGTTTGAATCCCACATCCCCCTCTTACATACTGTGTGACCTTGAGCAAGTCACTTAACTTCCCTGTGCTCCCAGGTTGCACCTGTAAACAAGCTTTCAGCTTAGTGTGTCTCACCTGGTTAAACAATTGGGAAAAAAAATTAAAAAAAAAAGAGAGAGAGCTTAGACAGGAGGAGGGAGTGAGAGACAGTGTTGAACACTTTCGACAGATCGACAAAAATAGCCGAGGTTATATGACCTTTATCCATACCTGTAAAGATAAATGAGAGCGCAGGCAGGTAAGAATCAAACAAAAATAAACAGTTAACCACAGTTACAGGAAGGGAAGGGAGTTGAGGATATGGGGGGAGGCAGCATGGGAGGAGGGAGGGTATTCCCAATTTTAGGGAAATGGTGTGAGACAGCAATCTGACCAACCAAGATAGTCCTGGGTAGGATAGTAAAAGTGTGGAGGTCATGACTTCCGAGTGAGTGAGAAGACGACGGTTTGAGAGAGATGGAGGAGGAGATAGGGAGGGAGTGAAACCAGAATCTGGCAAGAAAGTTGGCACAGTGGATGATTCATCTGATGGCTAGGGATAAAGACTGGTAAAGGATACAGTGATGGGTACGGGGAGGACTGTTGAGAGTGAAACTGCAGAAAGAATGGAAGAGAGAGTCCAGCCTAATTAAGGAAGACTTAGGAGCAGCACTGTAGACCACATCACCATAGTCAAAAATAGGTAGGATCATTTTCTGATTTTAATATAGAGCAGCATAGAAAATATTTTTCTAAAAACTCACAGCAGCTTATACTGTACAATGTGGTGGGATTCGGACAAGGATTATTTGAACAAAGTCCTTATGTCAGTTCTTCAATTGTAGTTCGATCCCTTTCATCCAACAACTTGTTAGCAGCTTGACTTCTAGCTCATTGATAACACAGGCATGCAGAGCAAGTATGTGCATCACGGGGTACTAATAAAAGAACCACAACACCAAGTGTTAATAGCTGTACTGAAGCCGTACGACTTTACATTTTTGACATTTTTAGAAAAATGATGACAGCTCAAAACGTTCATTAAGAAATAGCCCAGCAGGATAAAAAAGTGAAGGCGGACAAAGAAAAAAGGAGAGATCAGCGAGACTACGAAAATGCTCTTATTTTTATGTGGGCCAAGCAGAAAAGTGAGCCGTCACCTAGATCTACATTGAAGAACAATGTGACGGGGATACTACCCGTACTGATAGTGAATCTCATGCTGAGAGCAGAGGATCCACCGTTTTGTTTTTTTGTTGTTTAGAGGAAGAGATTTCAGAACAGTCAACAACAGGACCCAGACGGAATCCACGGATCAGGTTTCAAATATCAACAGACCGAGGAGAAGAGGAAAATGACAGGGGAGACGAGGGAAGCAGCAGAGGAACCAAGAGCAGTTACAGAGCCAGGCAACAATGAGGGAGCGGGCAGAATCAATATCAGATATGAGAGAATGGGAACCAGAACAGACCCCAATACAACAGAAGGAAGAAATGCTAATGGCAGTAAATCCTTCAAGTCACCTTCTTACAGTTGCAGAACATGTTGTTTTACATAAAGATTTATCATTTGTTCCAACAACTGAAATAAATCTTTTTGATTGCATAACTGATTTGTACAAATTCACGTGGAAGCTTAATTTTGAAATTTTTTTTTTGCTAAGCAGCCAGGTGGTAGTGGTGATAGCCACTTGTCTAGTAAAGGTCCATTAAAATTCAAAATTCACATTCTGCCACCCCTACCACAGCTCCCGCAGTGAAAGCATTTGAGCAGGTGAGAGTGAGCTTCGCGACTGTGTTTAAATCAGAAAGCCCTGAATATTTTGTTAATATGTCTAATGATGAGCGTGCAGCCTTAAAATGTTTGAGATCAAATTGAGAAATGACAATCACAAAGGCTGATAAGGGGCGTGGGGTAGTTATAAAAGAATGGAGCATAAGAAGGCCGAAGCCCAAAAGGTAGCTCCGTTAGGACATAGTATACTGTTTCACGTTACCCCCTTGTTTTATATATTTATCCAAACTTTTTTGAAAGTGTTTTTGGTAGTACTTATGACAACTTTTTCCAGCAATCTATTCCATAGATTAGCTGATCTGTTTGTGAAAAAAACAATTTCCTTTTGTTTGAATTATCTTTTGACCTTTCCCTGCAAGGGGTGTCCTCTACCTTCAAGTCTATCTTGTTTTTACTCTATATTTAGCTCCACCTTCATTATTGGGTCATTCATAATACCAAAGTAAAATAACATGTCTCCCCTTTTTCTCCTCATACGGAGGCTATAAAGTCCCAAATTCTGACGTCTTTTCTCATATGCATTTTCTTTTATTCATATTATATATTTGGAGACTCTTCGCTGAACCCTATTAATTACTATTTTGGTATACAAAGTCCATAATGGACTCCCACACTCCAAGTGTGGCTTGACATAAGACAAATATAGTGGAAGCAGTACGTCTTGAGACCCACTTTTAATATTCCTTTAAATGGCAACCAGTGTTCTATTCGCTCTGGCTATAGCACTGGTTTGACGTTGTTTGAATTCAATTGTGTCGTCTACTGATATTCCCAGGTCTTTTTCTACTGATCTATGTGGTATGTAATTTCCGTTCAGCATGTATTGATGGTGTTTGTTTTTATGACCCAAATGAAGGACACAGCACTTATCTGTGTTAAGTTTTATTCCCCAGCGAGATGTCCAAGTTGCTATTGTGTTTATGTCTTTTTGCAGGGATTCAAGTTCTTCCTCTGTGTCAGTAGGTCCACCCACCTTTGTATCGTCCTCGTATTTAATAACTTTGTTATTCACTTTTTCTTCAAGGTCCACTCTAAATATCCCAAAGATCACAGGACCCAAAACAGAACCCTGCGGAACCCCACTTGACAACTCACCAATATTAGATAAATGTCCTCTGATATATACCGTTAGTTCCCTGTTAGTAAGCCAATTAGTAATCCAACGTATAATAGATTTGTCAATGCCGTACTTCCGTAACTTTACATTAATAGCCCAATGAGGAACCAAGTCAAAGGCTTTACTAAAATCAAATATTATGTGTACTAATCTTTATTTATTTAAATGTTTGCTTATATTTTCATAAAAACTGATCAAATTTGGTATACTTGATCGACCCTTATAGAATCCATGTTTATTTACATCAAATCTATCGGTATCACTTTATGTATCTAAGATTTTCACCTTAATGATGGTTTCTAACATGTTACACGGCACTGAAGTGAGACTGATCGGTCTGTAATTTGTACTTGTTTCTGATCCTTTTTTCTATATGGGAATAACCTTGGATTTCTTCCAGTCTGTTGGGATTTTTCTGGGTTTAATGATTTTTCATATATTATTTTAAGTGTAAAACAAACATGATCTTTCATAACAACATTTCAGTTGTTATATTATCTGAGCCTCCTGAACTGTGGTCTTTCAAGCTGCTTGTTAGTCTCGCTGTGTCCTCCTTTGTGACCGTGAATGCTTCACTCTCTTGATCTTCAGCTAATCGCGTACAAGTCCGACTGTGTTTGTTATATACTGAACAGAAGTAAGCGCAGAATGTATTAGCGATTTCTACAGGATCTGATATGGATTTTCCATTCTCTGCTATAGTTGTTAGTTCCCCATTTTTCTTTCTTCAATGAATTGATGTAGCTATAAAATTGTTTGCTGTTGGTTTTTTGGCATGTTTTGCTAAGTTATATTCAAATTTCTTTTTGGCTTTGTTAGCATTCAGGAAGTATATCGAAACACAGAAGGAGCAGGACAGAGAACGGTACCAGTTAAAGCAGAAGGAAACAGGGAAGGCAGTCAGAATAGCAAAGGCCCAAACCGAGGAAAAGATAGCCAACTCGGTTAAGATGGGGAATAAAACCTTTCATAGGTACATTAGGGAGCAAAGAAAGATCAAGGAAGGGATAGCGAAACTTAATAAAGGGGAGGACGGGTGGGCAGCAGGGATGCTGAACGAATACTTCTGCTCAGTATTCATAAAAGAAGAGGGGGGGAACCTAATCCAATCAACAGAAGCACTCTGGATAGGGGGATCGATACCAGTCCTTTCACAGAAGAAAGGGTTCTGAAAGAACTCCTAAAACTGAAAGCAGCATTACTACCGAACCAGAAAGTGATCAGTTACAGCCATTGTAGCGCCACAAAAAATATGGCGGTTGCTATCTAGTACTACTGCTGTCTATGCAGCAGGCGGCAGAAATGTAAACAAACACAAAGGATAACTGAGCAAATTACAGGGTGATAGTAAACTGCCGGTGGGAAAGAGTGACAGGTACATGCTCAGCAGAGCACAGGGAATAAACAGTCGAAAAAGCACAGATTTATTTTACATTGTTCTGCTGGTTGAAGGTGGGCAAAGCAATGCGGCCTGACAGGATTCACCCCAGAATTCTAGAATAACTAAGGGGCGAGCTAATGACACCACTGACTACCCTTTTTAACAAACCATAGAAAGATGGTGTAGTACCCAAGGACTGGAGGAGGGAAGATGTGATTCCCCTTCACAAAAGTGGGAGCAAAGTAGAGACAGGAAAGTACAGACCTGTTAGTTTGACCTCAGTGGTAGGGAAAATGATGGAATCACTTCTGAAAGAAAGAACTGTTGAGTACCTAGAGGCCAACAGGGCACAGGACCCAAGGCAGCATGGATTCACAGCGGAAAGGTCATGTCAGACGAATCTAATAGATTTATTTGACTGGGCGACCAAAGTAGTAGACCAAGGAGGGGCTGTGGACATGGCCTACCTAGACTTTAGCAAGGCATGACACAGTCCTGCACAAAAGATTAATAAACAAATTAGCCAGCCTGGGAGTGGGTCCCAGGGTGGTAGCCTGGGTAAAACATTGGCTGGACAACAGGACACAGAGGGTAATAGTAAATGGAGTCCACTTCGAAGAAAGGGAGGTTACTAGTACCACAGGGTTCATTATTGGGTCTGGTCCTTTTTAATGTCTTTATATGTGACATTGCAGAGGGACTGGAAGTAAAAATATGCCTCTTTGCAGATGACACAAAGATCTGGTACAGGATTGACACAAAAAGAGGGCTGGAAAGGATGAGAAGGGACTTGGCAAGGCTGGAGGAATGGTCAAAAGTATGGCAGCTTAGATTCAATGCAAAGAAGTGCAGAGTAATGCACTTGGGAAACAAAAATCCAGGGAAGAGTACACAATGGGGGGGGTTAGTAACAACAAAAATGGAAAGGGAACTGGAAGTATCAGATGACCTAAAGGTAAGCAAGCAATGTGACAAGGCAGTAGGGATGGCTGGGGGATACTGGGATGTATAGGGAGAGGCATCACCAGTAGAAAACAGGAAGTTGTTATCGCTCTGTACAAACAGTTGGTGAGTCTCCATCTGGAGTACTGCATGCAGTTCTGGAGACCCCATCTCTGCAAAGACACAGACAGGATGAGGCAGTTCAGAGAGGGCAACTAAAATGGTGCAGGGTCTGCAACAGAAGTCATACAAAGAGAGACTAAAGGAGCTTAATATGTATACCCTCGATGAAGAGAGAGTGGGGACATGATAGAAACTTTTAAGTACCTCAAGGGAATCAACAAAGTCCAAGAGGGTAGCATCTTTCAGAAAAAGAGATGTGCAAGAACAAGGGCACACAATTTGAAGATAGAGAGGAGACGGCTCAGGGCCAATGTCAGGAAATATTTTTTTCACAGAGAGTGTGGTGGACGCATGGAACAGCCTTCCTGAGGAGGTCATGGGGTCAAAAACAGTGGGGGAATTCAAGAATGCATGGGGCAGACATAAGGCAATTCTTGTGGTGGGGGTAGGAAGAAGCAGGCTGTTGATTAACTAGGATCTGCCGCTTATTCAACAGGTGGGGAAATGGGCAGACTAGGTGGGCCAAGCGGTCTTTATCTGCTGTCAAATTCTATGTTTCTACGTTAATTTTGTTTTTGCATCTTTTTTGACTGTTTTTAAAATCTATCCAACTTGTCTCAGTTTTTACGACTTTTATGATATCTATAGGCCTTGTTTTTCTTTTGTATTATATTCTGAATGCAATTAGTTAGCCATCTAGGTTTCCTTCCATTCTTATTATATTTTTTAACCTTAACATATTTTTTCATTGTATCGTGCATAGTTGTTTTAATGAATTCCCAACACTCGTCAACAGATGTATGGTTAAGTATAGTTTGCCAATCGATTTCGGCCAATTCCTATTAATAGCTATTGTATCAGCAGTTTTATACAAGTAAATTTCTGTACATCCAGTAATTCGAGTTAATGTGCTTGTAACCCCCCTACAAATGGGGTTTCCTGAAAAGTCTTTCTTGAGCTTGCCTAATTACTCACTTCCAGGCTGGTGTCCTGCGTTTTAGCAGTTTAAATGTGATTGCCAGAAAGTCCCTGTATAGCCTCTATGTACTGTCTCTTTAAGAGCTGACTGGATTGCAGTGATAAGTAATATGAGAGGGAACTCTGTTGAAAGATATAACTATTTCCTGAAAATCATTTAGAGTGATAATGATAATGAAGTTTCTCTAATCTGTCTTCTTTGCAGCAAAGACTGTTTTGTTTATCCCCACCATTTGGCCCGGGACTGCAAATTGGACCAATCAGTACTGGTGGGACCTAAAATGGAGCCGGACTACAGGAGCTTTCTGGAGTCAAAATCTGCAGGAATTACACTTTTGGGCTTTTGGTGCCTTTTTGCATCTGAAGGGGGAGCCTTTGTTGTGACTGACAGACAGATCAGCCAACCGAACCTTTTGGATTCTGGGGAAAGTCCCAGGCTTGCTGGCAGTTGAGTCAGATCCAAGTTTGGAGCTGAAAAAGCAACAGCTTGAGACAGTCAAGCAGCCATCTGAGTAGTTTCGCGCGGGAGAACTGTGGAAAGGCCTGAGTTGTTGCCTGCATGTCTGCCTGCTGTCCCTGAGAGGGAGAAAAGAGAATTATTCCAGACTAAATCTGAGTTTGTGAGAACAAAGTAAGCCACGTAATTTTTCCTAGGCTCATACCTGAAGAAGACTGAAGATTTTGCTGAATGCGATCAGCCCGTCAGGATTTCCAGCTGCTTTTGAATCCCCGGTTTGTGCAGAGACTCTGCGATCGTGACCGGAGAGCGGTTTGCCTGGTACAGTAGAATTTCCTTACATGTAAATGTGCTGAGAGTTGTTAGTGTGTCGTGATTTGGTTCCCCACTGTGTGGACCGTGTTCTGCTTGCTGGAAGCTGTATCCCACCCAAAATGGACTGTATCCGAATTTGTCTCCATTTGGACGGGCCCTTGCCACACTGGGCAGCCAGACTACCCGCTGCACAGAGAAAGCCATCAACGAGAGACCTGCCTGGGGATCAGCCCCCTGCTCCACGCTTGAACAGGAACAACGCCTCGTCGATTTGTGTGGGCCCTGCTTCTCCTGGCACTCCAGATTAACTACCTGTTGTCTCGATTTTCGTCCAGCCTGTGTCCAGTCTTGGGTATCGTGAGTAATCACCAGGGTAGCTCCCTACAACAACAGCCTAATCTAAAAGTGCATCATCCAATTGTCTTGTTGTTTTCTTTTCACGAACTGAGCCCTCCGGCTCCGGATTACAAATAGTGTGTGTTGTGCATGTTGTTTTCTTCCATCACAGGGCCCCAACCAGCTGCAACGTTCCTGGCTAGCCCACCGTTCTCCATCTAGGTACCCAGAGTTGTGACTGTTTATGGACCTTGAAGTGCATGCATAACTGTTTGACTGATACAGCCTTTAAGCAAATTAACCTGATTATGCCCATCCCTTGTTCAAGTCCCTTATATAAATCAGATCTACTCTTTTTTGCATTTACCCTGACTGTGGTTCCAGTTTGTGCAAGAGCACTGTACTGCCAGTATTTGCTGTGTATAACCTTGTTTACTGGGGGTCCCCAAGGCCGGGCCAGAGGAAAGCCCTGATGGTAAATGCAAACAGTGTGGGTACTTGTGTGGTATATCGGGGTATCGTGAAAGTGATTATTGTGTCTTGTTCTAGCCACTAGTAAGGAAAGAGGGGGTTACAGTGTCCTGGAGGGTTGTGCCCAGGTGAGCTTGACCACTACCAACCCTGACTTCCGGGTGGAGGTACCCCTTTCAGAACTCAGGCCCCTTAACCTGCTACTAGCAAGCAGGCAGGGGTACTAGCCCTTGGGATAGCGCCACCTAGAGGTTACATTTTAGAGGCTCACCACTGGGATTTTGTGCCTTCTAGTGGCCAAAAATTATAAATTATTGTTAAAGATTAATGGCTACCCCAGTAGAAATGGCTGTTCACCAAGCGGTGTGGCGGTGTACTGGGCAGGAGATCAACCCCCAAAATGCTCTACTTATCCTGGATATTCCCCTGGGTACCAGTAAAGACACTGTAGAGGGAACACTCTCCAAAGTTGAATGTTTAAAAAACCCTGTGGTGGTGGGTCGTCAGGCTGATTTGATCGCCCAAACTTTCATAGCCTTGGTAGAGTGTAGTGACCTCATACACAGCTCTAAAGTGCCACAAACTACTGCCCCAAAAGGGGTTCCAGCTGCCTGGAGAGTGATGATAAAAGACAGTAAAGACCCCGGGGAGGATGAGCTCCCGCCATTATCTGAAACTTTTGGGGAGAAATTTGCTAAGTTGTTGCTGGAGGAAGGGAAAACCGTAGAGGACTGTAAGAAACTATTCCTGCCACCTGAGGGTGTTCCTTCCCCAACACCCCCTCCCACCCCGGCACCTCTTACGGCCCCGCCTTCTGTGCCTGTGCCAATGTTGGCCCCTATATCTGTACCTGCCATTAGTCACGACTCCTACCGAAGGCTGAGAATCTTCTCGGGCACCCTCTCCACCCCCCGGGGGAGGATGACTGGGAAACATGGATAGACTATGTTGCCCCTCTAGTGCTTGAATGACAATCCTCAGAAGCAGAGAAATGACAGGGGTTGAGTGAGAGCCTCAGAGGTCCTGCCCTGGCTACAGTCTGTGCCAACCGGGCCAATAATCCCAAAGCAACTGCACAGGACTATCTTGATGCATTGGAGAATATGTATGGGAGCCCAGATTCAGATGAGGATCTGTGGTGAAGATTAAGAAACGCTGAGCAGTACCCAGGGGAGCCACTGTCTGTGTGTGTACCTCGGCTTGAAAAGCTGCTACAAGAGTGCCTCAGAAAGGGTAGTTTGCCGTCAAATGAATTAGATCGAACTAGGCTAGACTGGATCCTTAAGTCTGCTCCGTTTTCAGAATTGTTACTGCTTCAGTTGCGCCTTGCCACCGACTGGAATCACCCCCCTCCTATGAAGAGCTAATGAAAGAAATTTGGGGGATTGAGCAAAGGCGACCCCGTGGGGGAATTGCACCCATATCTGCTGCTGCTGCGCAAGTGACCAGGATTGAGCAGCCAAGTGAGGCTCAGAGGCAAAAGTCAGCACTTAACGAACACTCTGAGAATGCAAAGGACTTCCCGCCCTGGGCCCAGCGTTGGAAAGACGAGCTACTAAAAGAAATCTGAGAGTTGAAGATGGGTGCCTCTGCAAGGGTTTCCCCCATGGAACAAGATTCTGGTCCCTCTCAGGACGTGACTGCCATGGGGTTGGGGGTGTACCCTCAGGCATCCTCTACCGAGGGTAGCTCCAAGGCTGAAATCCAGGAATTGACTGCCACCCTAAAGGAACTGTTAAGATACGTTGCACCACTCTCACCGCTGCAAGCAGATATTGGACCCCGATACCTTGTTACTGCCTCAGTCCCTCATGCAATGTTCTCTCCAAGGATCACCCAGGAGTCTATCATTTGTCACAACTGTGGGAAGGATGACCATATGGAGAGAGAGTGCCGGTCTCAGAAAGACTTAGAAAAGGTAGCAAACAGACTCCAATGGGAGCTCCGAAAAACAAATCAATAGCCGAGGAGTGCCCGAAATGACCACAGTGAGGGTTCAAGAAATACTAACTCAAATTTCTTTGTGGCTAAATCGTCTGTCCAGGCCTCTGCTACTGCCTCTCCAGACTGGTCCAGAATAGTGGGCCCTTCAATGGAGACTTCTGTGACTGTCAATGGTATCCATGCTCGGGCTGTGCTCAATAGCGGGTCGCAAGTGGCCATTGTATTTTAGGACTGGTATGACAAACACTTATCTGATGTGCCTTTGTAATCCCTGGAAGGCCTACATGTGTGGGGCCTGAGAGACAAATCTTATCCCTACCTAGGGTATGTCTGCCTCTGGTTGTCTTTTCCTGCAACTGTCACTGGGGTAGAGGAGCAAGTAGAGACACTGGCCCTACTGTGTCCCCCCACTGGACATTATGATGGGGTTCCCCTGTTAATTGGGACAAACGTCCATATGTTTGGGAGACTGGCGCAACTCTGTCACAAGAAACAAGGGCGACGGACTGGGAGGGCCCTGAGAATTCCAGCTCTGATCAAGAGGGCCTATGATTTGCAACAGAAACCCGAGGAAGTAGATCAGGATGAACCGTTGGGGATTGTGTGGAAGAAGGATACCAATTCAATGGTACTGGCCCCAACGCCCAGTGTACCATTCAAGGGGAGGTCGGCCTCCGGAAAGATGTCAAGAACAAAATAATGAGGTTGGATGCGCCACGTGATGGAAAATTACCGTAAGGATTATTGGTCAAGCCCAGCATTTTGCCTGCTCATACCCATGCCTATGCATGACGAGTGATGGTCCAGATTCACAATGTGTCAGATCGGGAGATTCGGGTGAACAGAGGGTGCACCCTAGCTACGGTACACTGCACAGACACTGCAGTATTGCCCAGCAACAAGCACCCTGGTGAGAAGGACAGAGTGACCCCAGACTTGTTTGACTTTGGTGACTCCCCGTTGCCAGCTGAATAGAAGGCTAGAATTAGCAAGAGACTTGCCCAGAGAGACCAAGTGTTTTCGTTGAAGGAATGGGATGTGGGATGTGTCCAGGGTGCGAAGCATCACATACGTCTGCACGATGAATGGCTATTTCAAGAGAGGTCCCGACGCCTAGCCCCAGCAGACACAGATGATGTGAGAAGACACCTGCAGGAAATGCTCACTGCTGGCGTGATACAAGAATCCAGGAGCCCATACGCCTCTCCCATTGTGGTTGTGCATAAGAAGAATGGGTCTGTGAGGATGTGTGTTGATTAGCGAACCCTGAACTGGCGGACCATCCCAGACCAATACACTATGCCTCGCATACAAGATGCCCTGGACTGCTTCAATGGGAGCAAATGGTTCTTGGTGTTGGATCTTCACAGCGGACACTACCAGATCCTGATGGCCCCGGAAGACCGTGAGAAAACAGCCTTAATCTGTCCACTGGGGTTCTACGAATTTCTGAGGATGCCACAAGGGATATCGGGCGCCCCGGCCACCTTTCAGTGACTGATGGAACGTGCGGTGGGAGATATGAATTTGCTGGAATGCCTGGTGTACTTGGACGATGTCATTGTGTTTGGAAGCACCTTAGAGGAGCATGAGAACCGATTGTTTAAAGTCCTAGACCGACTGGAAGACTTCGGCCTCAAGCTGTCCATTGACAAGTGCCAGTTTTTCCAAACCTCCGTGAAGTATGCGGGGCACACAGTATCTACAAAAGGAATAGAGATTGATCCGGTAAGGTCGAAGTACTACTTGCCCCCAGCTCCATAATTTAAAAGAACTACAACATTTCCTTGGGTTCTGTGGCTACTACCGCAGGTTCATAAGAGACTATTCCAAGATGATTCACCCACTCTTGAACCTTACCTAGGGTTACCCTCCTACCAATCGTAAATACAAAAAAGGGGCCGTTAAAGAACCAGAAAAAGTATACTTCTCCCCAGGCGAACTCTTCGGGCCCTGCTGGACTCCCGACTGTGAAGCAGCCTTTCATGAGATCATATACCATCTCACCCACGCCCCCATCCTCGCCTATGCTGACCCCACCAAACCCTATGTGCTACATACGAACGCTAGTCTGCAGAGTCTGAGAGCAGTGCTGTATCAAGACCATGAGGATAGCCTGAGACCAGTAGCTTTCGCCAGTAGGAGCTTGACCTCGTCCAAACAAAACTACCCTGTGCGTAAGATGGAGTTCCTTGTGCTAAAATGGGCCATCGTTGACTAGTTTCATGAATACCTCTATGGGGCAAAGATATTGGTGAAGACTGACAACAACCCGTTGACCTATGTACAGACTTCAGCTAAGTTAGACGCCACTGGGCACCGATGGCTTTCTGCATTATCAACCTATGATTATGCTGTCGAATACAGACCAGGCCTGAACCATATTGATGCTGACACCCTATTACGAAGGCCCACTTCCAAGAGTGATTGGGTCAGGCTGTCTGAACCTGACATTTGAGCATTGTGCCAAAAGTTTGACAGAGATGAACAGATGTCTGCGGACTCAGTGGACTGTTTAGTAGATTGCTTGGGCTCTTCTGACACCTGCATACCAGCTGCTTATTGCCACTTCTCTGCTCTAGATATCAGTGCACTACCTCAATTTGACAATGACAGCATTCAGTGGGCTCAATCCCAAGATCCTGTGATTCAGCCAGCACTTGATGCCCTTCGTGCAGGGAAAGATGTGTCCAAGTTGCATTCCTCTGACTTGCGAACTGCTTTATTGTTTAAAGAAGGCCCCAGGTTGAAGCTGCTTAATCAGTTGTCATATAGAGACAGACAATAGATCAGGGTAACCAAGCAGACAAGCAACAACTGGTCCTACCCATAGCCTTCAAAGATTTGGTTCTGCTGTCCCTCCACAACCATATGGGTCACCTCGTTATCGACCAGACCCATGACCTAGTACAATCTCGATTCTACTGGCCCAAGATGGGGGCTGATGTTGAGCACAATGTAAGGACTTGTAGTCGCTGCCTGCAGAGAAAAGCCCTGCCTCAGAAGGCTACTCCCCCTTGTCAACATTAATACCAGCACCTCAATGGAACTAGTCTGCACAGACTTTGAGTTTAGAGCCTGATCAGCGAAACACTGGCAATGTGTTAGTGGTTATGGATCATTTCACACGGTATGCACAAGCTTTTCCCACCAGAGATCAAAAGGCATCTACCGTGGCCAAGGTGTTAGTGGAAGATTTCTTCGTCCACTATGGTGCTCCCCAACAGATTCATTCTGATCAAGGCAGAGACTTTGAGAGTCGGCTAATCAAAGAAATGCTCTCTCTATGGGGAGTGCGAAAGTCAAGAACCACCCCCTATCACCTGCAGGGGGACCATCAACCAGAACACTTTAACCGTACCCTGCTAGACATGCTAGGCACCCTCCACCCAAAAGACGAGCATAAACAGAGTCAGCAGATTAGCACCTTGGTACACGCATACAACTGCACGAAAAACAATGCTACCAGGTTCTCCCCCTACCGCCTCATGTTCAGGAGAGAGGCCCGCCTGCCATTTGATGTCTGTTTTGGGGTCTCTCCAGATGGGGTCCGAGACGAAAACTATTTGCAATATGTACAAAAACTGAAAGCTCAACTGAACCATGACTATCAACTGGCCCAGACAATGGCCGCCAAGAGAAATCTAGCCAACAAAGAGAGGCATGATAAAAAAGTAAAGGCTCAAGAGCTTCGACCTGGAGACTGTGTGTTGTTACGCAATTTGGGACTGCATGGTAAACACAAAATTGCTGCTCGGTGGCACCATCTTCCCCATGTAGTAGTTGGAAAGTTGGATGATTTACCTGTGTACAAGGTGCGCCCAGAGAACAACTCTAAAGCTGTCAAGACCATGCACCATAACCACATGCTACCTATTGGCCAATTCATAATTGAGGCTGAACAATCAGAGATTGCTCCCCCTGGGCCGGTGACCCGTGCTACTGCAAGGAAGAGACGGAGTCAACCTACCCCAGTGGATACAGATTTAAGGGTTTCCCCCAGCACGTCCAGATTGATAGTGATTGTCAGTCAGATTCTGATGATAGTGAGTGTGACAATGCCTATTACCCCTCCTATGAACTGAGTCAGTTGTTTTGAGGAAACCCTATGACTAATTGCAGGGGTGAAGCAAGGCCTTCTTGACTGTCTAACCCTGCAGCTTCATCCTTGGAGCCAATGCTCCCTGAAAGTGAAGTGCAAAGTATCACGTCTGAAGATGCTGATTCCCTGTGTACTGTGGAACTGTATGATTTGCCTGAAGGAGGGGCTGATGGTTTGACTCTTTTTGGTGACATACCAGAACTTGAAGAACACTATGAGATTGCTGACCGTTCCCTTTCAGTGCCAGAGTGCTTTCAAAGTGAGCAAAGTGTTGTAGAAACAGAGCTTACAGAGCAAGGGGCTGACAGTGCTCCAAATTTGGACATTCCTACCCAGACAGAGGCATCCCTCACCAGTGATGAAAGTCCCAGGACCAGTCCTGAGAGTACAGAGATTGAGGTTGGTCCCCCAAGAAGGACTGGGCGAGCTGTCAAGCCAGTAGTACGCTTCAGTTATGATTCTCCCGGGAGGCCAGTGGATTTGCCTCTCAATGTGGTCCACAAAGGGGTTTATGTGTCCCAGAACTCA
Organism: Neoceratodus forsteri; assembly: GCA_016271365.2. Taxonomy (NCBI): domain Eukaryota; kingdom Metazoa; phylum Chordata; order Ceratodontiformes; family Ceratodontidae; genus Neoceratodus; species Neoceratodus forsteri. The sequence goes on from CM057458.1 coordinate 8,369,677, forward strand.
CTGCCCAAACTAAGTCTAAGTACCAATTCCAGGTTGATTGTTCTGCCCTCTAGGTATGGTGCCCCTGCCCCGTCTAGCCCCAAGTTAGCTGATAAGGAAGGGCCCCTTTACATTGTTCAATGTACAAGAAGTTATTACATGATTCTGCACAGTAATGTGTAAATTACCTGTATGAAATATGCATGATGTATTGTCAGAATGGATATAGTATTGTGAAGTGCAGAAAATATGTATAGAAAAGGTATACGTTTACGTTGACTGATGCATCAGATGTCACTTGCATAACATGCTAATGGTATAAATGTCTCGTATAGTTTGCATTTGCAATATTGTGATGGTACAGACTTGATGCGGACACCAAGTTTTCTCCAGGCAGGGAAGGGTGTAACCCCCCCTACAAATGGGGCTTCCCGAAAAGTCTTCCTTGAACTTGCCTAAATGCTCACTGCCAGGCTGGTGTCCTGCGTTTTAGCACTTTAAATGTGATTGCCAGAGAGTGCCTGTATAGCCTCTGTGTACTGTCTTTTTAAGAGCTGCCTGGATTGCAGTCATAAGTAATCTGAGAGGGAGCTCTATTGAAAGATGTAACAATTTGCTGAAAATCATTTAGAGTGATAATGATAATGTAGTTTGTCTAACCTGCCTTCTTTGCAGCAAGGACTGTTTTGTTTATCCCCACCATTTGGCCCGGGACTGCAAATTGGACCAATCAGTACTGGTGGGACCTAAAATGGAGCCGGACTACAGGAGCTTTCTGGAGTCAAAATCTGTAAGAATTGTAGTTTTGGGCTTTTTGTATGTGAAGGGGAGCGTTTGTTGTGACTGACAGACAGATCAGCCAACCGAACCTTTTGGATTCTGGGGAAAGTCCCAGGCTTGCTGGCAGTTGAGTCAGATCCAAGTTGGGAGCTGAAGAAGCAAAAGCTTGAGACAGTCAAGCAGCCGTCTGAGTAGTTTCGCACGGGAGAACTGTGAAAAGGCCTGAGCTGTGGCCTGCATGTCTGCCTGCTGCTCCTGAGAGGGAGAAAAGATAATTATTCCAGACTAAATCCGAGTTTGTGAGAACGAAGTAAGCCACTGATTTTTACCAGGCTCATACCTGAAGAAGACAGAAGATTTTGCTGAATGCGATCGGCCTGTCAGGATTTCCAGCTGCTTTTGAATCCCCAGTTTGTGCAGAGACTCTGCGATCGTGACCAGAGAGCGGTTTGCCGGGTACAGTAGAATTTCCTTACATGTAAATGTGCTGTGAGTTGTTAGTGGGTCGTGATTTGGTTCCCCACTGTGTGAACTGTGTTCTGCTTGATGGAAGCTGTATCCATCCCAAAACGGACAGTATCCGAATTTGTCTCCATTTGGCCAGGGCCTTGCCACACTGGCCCAGCCAGACTACCCGCTGCACAGAGAAAGCCATCAACGAGAGACCTGCCTGGAGATCAGCCCCCTGCTCCACGCCTGAACAGGAATGACACCTCGGCGATTCGTGTGGGCCCTGCTTCTCCTGGCACTCCAGATTAACCACCTGCTGTCTCGATTGTCGTCCAGCCTGTGTCCAGTCTTGGGTATCATAAGTAATCATCAGGGTAGCTCCCTGCAACAACAGCCTAATCTAAAAGTGTGTCATCTGATTGTCATGTTGTTTATTTTTCACGAACTGAGCCCTCCAGCTCCGGATTACAAATAGTGTGTGTTGTGCATGTTGTTTTCTTCCATCACAGGGCCCCAATCAGCTGCAACATTCCTGGCTAGCCCATCGTTCTCCATCTGGGTACCCAGAGTGTGTGACTGTTTATGGACCCTGAAGTGCATGCATAACTGTTTGATTGATACAGCCTTTATGCAAATTAACCTGATTATGCCCCTCCCTTGTTCAAGTCCCTTAAATAAGTCAGATCTACTCTTTTTTGCATTTACCCTGACTGTGGTTCCAGTTTGTGCAAGAGTACTGTACTGCCGGTATTTGCTGTGTATAACCTAGTTTTACAGGGGGTCCCCAGGGCCGGGCCAGAGGAAAGCACTGGTGGTAAGTGCAAACAGTGTGGGTACTTGTGAGGTGTATCAGGGGTATTGTGAAAGTGATTACTGTGTATTGTTCCGGCCACTAGTAAGGAAAGAGGGGGGTTACAGTGTCCTGGAGGGCTGGGCCCAGGTTAGCTTGACCACTACCAACCCTGACCTCCGGGTGGAGGCACCCGTTTCAGAACTCAGGCCCCTTAACCTGCTACTAGCCAAGCAGGCAGGGGTAGTAGCCATTGAGATAGTGCCACCTAGGGGTTAAATGTTTTTTCCAAATTAAATACTGTGGCATGATCGCTGTTTCCGATTGGGGCATGAACCTCAAAGTTGGAAATATCTAGATTTCCATTATTAAGTACTAAATCTGATAAATTATCTTCTCTAGTTGGAGACTGGACATGTTGAATTAAATTATTTTCTAGACATAGTTCTAAGAACTCTCTTTCCCGTCTTGAAGTGCTGGTATTATTGTTCCAATTAATGCCTGGAAAGTTAAAATCTCCAGTAAATACAGGTTACTCACCTGTAACAGGAGTTCTAGGAATGGTATATGTTGTTCATCCACACTCATTGGCAGTATCCTTGCCGCTTTAAATCTTGCCGGAAGGTCTTCAAGCTTGCTCCTCCCACCCACCCGGGTGGTATAACTCTCGGCTCAGCCCAGGCAGATCTGGCCCGCTGGAAAGCTCAGGTTGTCGCGTCCCGAAGCCGGAGGAGTCGGGTGGAGTCGTGTGGATGAACAACATATACCATTCCTAGAACTCCTGTTACAGGTAGTAACCTGTATTTCTAGGGACATGGATATGTTGTTCATCCACACTCATTGGCAGACTCCTAGCAGTTCTCCGGGAGGAGGGAGGCAAGACGACACCCCTATATACTTACTTGGGAAAGAGAGACTGAGAACCGAGGCCCCAAAACCAGCATCCCAGGCGTGACTCAAGGTCGATGTGGTAGTGGGTAATGAAGGTGTTTGCTGACTTCCAGGTAGCAGCCCTGCAGATTTCCTGGATAGGGACGTCCTGGAAGCAGCCACGTTGCAGCAGTATGGCGGGTAGAATGAGCTCTTATCCCTCTGGGAGGCTCCATGCCCGCTAACTTATAAGAGATCTATGCAGGAGGTTACCCACCTGCTTATCGTCCGGCTTGGCTGCAGGTCTGCCAGATGCGGCTCAAGCGTGGTGACAAACAGCTGGCAGAACCTCTCCCAATTTCAGCACGTGCGCTCCTTATAATAAGCGGCGCCCTTCTAGGATCCAGAGTATGGAGCCTATATTGACCTCCGAGGTGTGATTGGGGTAGAACACGGCAGAGTCAACACCTGGTTACAGTGAAACTCCGACACCACCTCGGAAGGAATTTCGGTGGGGCGCAGGACAACCTTGTCCCTGTGGAAGACCAGGTAAGGAGACTCGATGGAAAGCGCCTGGAGCCTCCCATCCTTCTGGCTGACGGATAGCCACCAAGAAGCGGTCTTCCACGACAGGTGAGAGAGACACCTGTGCATAGGTTCAATGGCTTGCCCATGAGCTTTGCCAGTACCAGCAGTAGATCCCACGAGTGGGGGTTCCCAGACTGAGGAAATGGATCAAGGCCTTTGAAAAGCCGACCACCTTCTCCTCGCCTGCGCACTGCTTCGGCCTGCGCACGGTAAGCAGAGATGGCTGCCAGGTGCACCCTTAGGGTCATGGAGCCTAAGCCCTTGACTAGAAAGGGACCATAAATAGTCCAAGATGCTTGCCAAGGAACAGGAGGAAGGGTCCAAGCCCTTGCCTGACCCAAATGGAAAACCTTTTCCATTTGAAGGCATAGCATTTTCTGGTCGACTCCTTACGGGGCGCTCAACTACATTGAGGACCTCGTCGGAAAGACCCAAAGCCTGGAACTCTAGCCGCTCAGGAACCAGGCAGTCAGGTGCAGGGATTGAAGGTCGGATGGAACACCTTCCCTGATTGACTGAGAGCAGGTCCGGGCGAGCTGGAAGCTGCCCGTGAGTCCTGGAGCTGAGACTGAGGAGATCTGGGTACCAGAACTGGCGAGGCCAGTCTGGGGCTATCAGAATCACCTGCGCCTTGTCCCTCCTCGCCTTGAGAAGCACCTTGTGGATCAAGGGAAATGGGGAAAGGCGTAAAGAGGCCCGGGTCCATTGCCTCGAGAAGGCATCCCCTGCAGCGAGCCCCTGCTGAGGGGGCGGCATGGAACAGACTCAGCTCGCGTCTCCGTGGAGGCAAACAGGTCCACCTGAGTGTGCCCCAAAGGGAGAACAGATGCTGTACTACCTCCGGCAGGAGACCACTCGTGGGATGCAGCCCCATCCGGCTCAGGGCATCGGCCAGGGTGTTGGAGGCTCCTGCCACGTGAATGGCTAGAGATCCGCCTCCAGGCTGCGCACGAGTGACCAATCTGGAGAGCTTCCTTGCATAGAAGCATGGGGCGTCCCGCCTGGCGGTTTAGATAGTACATGGTCGTGGTATTGTCCGTCTGGACTCGGACCACTTGACCCCGGAGGGACGGAGCAAAGGCGGTGAGAGCTAGGCGGACCGCTCGGAGCTCCAGCAGGTTGATGTGGCATCGGGACTCCCGCGGGGACCAGAGGCCATGAGCCCGGTGTTCCCCCAGATGGGCACCCCAACCCATCAGAGAGGCATCGGTCGATAGAGACACCGTCGGCTCGGGACGGACGAACGGGATGCCCTCCTGCAAATGATCTGGAACGGTCCACCACTGGAGAGCGTTCCACATCCCCTGTGTCACCGACACAAGCTGGTCCAAGGGATCGCAGCGTTGTGACCACTGGCTGGCCAGTCCCCACTGAAGGGGACGCATGTTCCAGCGGGCCCAACGGACCACGCTGGTACAGGCCGCCATGAGACCCAGGAGGCGCAGGAAGTCCCGGGCAGGGCGCAATTGCCCAACCAGAAATGATCGGGCAAAGGAGGAAAGAACCTCGGCCCTGTCCGCCGGGAGCCGCGCTCTGGCTCGAAGAGAGTCGAGCTGCGCCCCGATGAATAAATCACCTGCTTCGGCTCGAGTTCCGACTTGGCCTCGTTGACAAGGAGGCCCAGTTGAAACAGACCTGGAGGGCCAGATCTCTGGACCACTCCGCCTCCTTCCTGGAGGAGCTGCTATCAGCCAGTCGTCCAGGTAAGGGTACACCGGACCCGGCGCCCGCGGGAATGCTGTCACCACTGCCATGCATTTGGTGAAGACCCTGGGAGCTGGAGACAAGCCGAAGGGCATGGCTTGAACTCAAAGAGATCCTTCCGCTCGGAAGCGAAGGAATCTTGGTGAGGACAGACGGATAGGGACGTGAAACGCGCGTCCTGCAAGTCCAGAGAGCAGAACCACCACCGCGTTCCAAGGATGGTATTATCTGAGCCAGAGTGACCATCCTGAAGTTCGAGACCTTAGGAACTTGTTTAGGTCGTGTGGAGTCGAGAATGGGGCGCCAGCCCCGTCCGCTTCGGAACCAGGAAGTACCTGGACACAAACCCTGGGTCTGAAGGAGGGTCCACCACCTCTTACCACCTCCTTCTGGAGGAGGAGGTGATGTCGGCTCGACGAGCCGCCAGTGAGGCTGGGGATCCCGAGCCCCCGAGGGGCGACGGCTCTGAAGGGTGGTGCCTGCTCGAGATTCCAGAGGCAGCCTCTTCCACCACCTCCAAGACCCACCTGTCCGTGGTAACAGCGGACCAGGCGGAACGGAAGTGCGGGCCGTCCCCAGGGGACCCAGGGAAGGTGGCGGGGATGGGGCGACACCCCTCAGCCCGTCACTGGGCAGGCTTGGAGGAGGGACCGGCGAGGGACCTCCTGGGCCCTTCTCCCTGCCTCCTGTTAGAGGAAGCGGTGCTTGGGTTTGGGATGCAAGGCCGAGCCTGCTGGCCCTGGACGTTGCTGGGCCGGGCGGCGAGGCAGAAGACGAAAGGGCTTAGGCTGTGGTTCTGGGCCTTTGTCCTTCTGAGCGGAAGAGACCGAGTCCAAGGTGGCATTGGACTTCTCGATCCTCTGCAGGTGACCTTCCACCCCAGGGCCGAAGAGGTCAGTCCCCAAAAAGGGAACATCCGCCAACTTGTGCTGGGTATCCGAAGTAAAGGTGGATATCCTCAGCCAAGCCCGCCGACGCATAGCCACTGCGGCCGCCACCGATCTGGCACATGAGTCCCCTACATCCAAAGCAGTCTGGAGCTGCTGTTTGGCCACTGCCCTGCCCTGGTCCCGCACCTGCTTAACCGTAGTCTGCAGATCGGCGGGAAGATGAGGGATGACCTCATCCAGGGAGCCCAACAGGGCATGAGAAAAATGTGCCATGAGGACGGCCGAACTGGCCTGACGAAGGCCGAGAGAGGACGCAGCGTAGACTTTTCGCCCGACATAGTCCAATTTCTTGGACTCCTTGTCAGGAGGTTTGTCCACATCCTTGGCGTTGCCGGCGCGCCGGAAAACGCTGTCGGTAACCAACCCCTCAGCAGAGGGGTGTTCCGAAAAACCGGACAAGGAACCGGTAGGGACCGCATACTTCCTGGCCATCCTGGCCGAAGGCGCAGGGCAGGAAGCAGGGCGCTGCCAAAGTTCCAGTGCTGGACCCACTATGGCCTCGGCCACCGGAAAGGCCTCCGTCGGAGAATCCCCTCGGTCCAGAATCTCCGTGAGGGGATACCTGGCCCGTTTGGAAACGGGTTCGAGCTCCATCCCGGTAGACTCCGAGATGAGCCGAAGCAGTCCTAGGAAGGGACGGCGGGCTATCGTCCATTGGCTGACCTCCTGAAGACTCCAAGTCCAGTCGCTTGAGAAGAAGGAGGAATCATCTTCGGACTCGGAAGAGTCCTCGAAAACTGCCTCTGGCCTGAGCCACCTTCACCTGCCGAGGTCGGTCGGGAGTGAGGGTAACTGACAGCCGATGGGGTAAACCCTTAGCCGACCGAGAATCCTTGGTCGGAGCCCCAATTGGTGGCTGTGGAGGCGGAGGTTCCACCGGAATCGGTGGAGCAGCTGGTTTTGGCCGAACAACCGGCCTGGGTATAGGCTCCTCGGACAAGTCGAGGGGTTGTGTCGGCCGTTCCGGTGACAGCCACTTAATGGCCGGGGAAGGCGCCGGAGTCGGCTTATTCCCGGCCAGGAGGAGCTGTTGCAACATAAGGTCCTCGTGCCATCGGCGTAATTTACGCGAGCCTCCCTCATCCGAGGAGGAGGGCGAGGGCCGGCGCGCACGCTTACGCTGATGCCGAGACCGAGACCGCCTATGGCGGTGGGAGCGGCTGGACCGCTGAAGAGGTCGAGACCGAGACCGAGAGTCCCGGAATTTCCGGGGTCGGTGCAGGAGGTGTCGGCGGAACCGGCCTCCCCTCGGCTCGGTAGGTCCATCCGAGGGCTCCGAACCGAGGCACAGGCGAGCCCACGAATTCTCAACTCCTCCCGGGAACCGGGAGAGGGAATCTCGCTGCTAAAGGCGACAGCTCGTCCAATGGGTCGAGAAAATCTCGACTTCATCAGTGGAGTCTCGGTCAACTGACCTGGCGGGGACACCGTGAGGCCAGTGGCGAAGCCGAGCGATCGACAAGCCGGACGGTCGGCGGCCGGGAAAGGGACCTTTCCGCTCCCAAGGCGTCGGACGGAGGACTTACCTTGTCCCTCTTTTGGACCGAGAAAAGGTCCAGCAGACGCAGGCCCTTCTCCTTTAGTGGAGAGGGACAGACAAAGCTCCTTAAAGGAAGCCGTGTAGGAAGAACCCAGAGAGCGGGATAAATGCAGCGGCGAGGAAGACTCCGGCCAGCGCCGCCTCCTCCGAGGCGACCATCCGCTCGAGCTGATCCGCCGAGCCTCGCCCGCCGACACCGCCAACCGGGCCTCCTTGGACTTCACGGAGAAGCGCTTCGGGGCGGCCCAGTTGCAATCGGGCAGCACGGTCTTCGAGGGCGTGGGCCGAGAAAGATGAGCACAGGTGCAAGCCTGCGGGTCGTGCTCAAGGCCTAAGCAGTAGACACACGTGGAGTGTGGATCCGTCGTCTTCTTCTGCATGGGCATCTCCAAATCCGAGTCGATTTATCCATCGCAGCGCGAGGATCGAAGACTGAAGTCTTTTGCAAAATATTATTTTTAACCGCAAACGGAGAAATAGGAACCAGTCGAAACGCAGAGCGTTAAGGAGGGAACCTGAGCTCCAAGCGGTAAGGAAGATCTGGCGTCATGGGGCGGAGCCGAGAGTTATACCACCCGGGTGGGTGGGAGGAGCAAGCTTGAAGACCTTCCGGCAAGATTTAAAGCGGCAAGGATACTGCCAATGAGTGTGGATGAACAACATATCCATGTCCCTAGAAGTAATATATTACCCATTTCATTAGCTGTTAATATTTCTTAGATAATTTCATTTGTTACTTCTACTGATGAATCAGGGGGCCTGTAACATATTCCCAATATAAATTCCTTAAGCAGTACATTATTGATCTTAAGCCACAATGTGTCTGTTATGCTATGTTCTGTTTTTGTTTGTGTAATAGTATCACTATATTTTATATGATTTGATAAGTAAATTGCAATGCCACCTCCTCTTTTATTACAATGGTCTAGCCTAGTCATACTATAAATATTGATGTTTTTATTCCTGTCATCATTATTGTCTAGCCAAGTGTCTGCTAATAGTGCAATATCTGTATTAAATGTGTGTAATGTAGCTTGAAATTCTGTAAATTTATTGCTTAAGCTTCTCATATTGCTCAGCATACATTTAGTTATATAGTTTTGGTGTTTGTCTATAGTATTTGTGGACAAACTAGGGTTTATATTGGCATTCACTCCCCTCTCCGTAACTAGTTTAAATGGTAACTCTCCATTTTATTTCTTATGAGTGAGCCTAACACGTTAGCCCCTTCATACTAAGGGTTCATACTAAGGAATACTAAGGGTTTATACTAAGGAATACTAAGGGTTCATACCAAGAGTTCATACTAAGGATTCATACTAAGGAATACTGAGTGTTCATACTAAGGGTTCATACTAAGGAATACTAAGGGTTCATATTAAGGGTTTATAGTAAGGATTCATACCAAGGATACATACTAAGGGTACATACTAAAGGTTCATACTAACGGTTCATAGTAAGTTTTCATACTAAGGGTTCATTGTAAGGGTACATACTAAGGGTTCATACTAAGGGTTCATACTAAGGTGAGGGAAAAGAGCTAGTAAGCTGAGGCCCATAATGCTCTTGTACTAAGCCAGTGAATAGTAAGATAGTTTATAACCGGAAATTATTAACTTATCAAGACGGTATTTAAAAGTGATCTTGGCGTCACTAATAACAACATCTAATGGAAGTTTACTCCATGGTCTAATGGCACGAAGGGTAAAGAAAAATTTCCGGCTAGTGTGTTTAAATGGTTTGCCAACAAGATGCAGTGGATGACCTCTGGTATTGTGTGACGAGGTCCTGAATTCAAGTCCGAACTCAGACATAACATAAGGAACCTGAATAACATAATCGAGAAACAGAAGGTCGCCTCTAAGGCGTACCTTCAGTACTGAGGGTGCAGTTCATCTTTACTATACAATGCTTCTTTCCCATAAAAACAACTCCAGGAATCCAAGAAACTAATGCCTCCAGTTTTGCACCAATTGTTCAATCCTGTATTTATTCTTTGTATTATGAGATTTTGTTTGTGTTTACTCCTCTTTGTACTGGTAATAAACCTGAAATAATGACTTGTGCTCCCTGTCATTTTAATATATTTGCTGTTTCCAATAAATCATAACAAATGTCTTTCTCATGGTTCATTCCCACATAATTTATTCCTGCGTGTATTGTCACTATCTGTTTTTTTCCATTTGTTACAGTTTTAACTTTGTGTATTTGTTGTATATCTGCTATTCTTGCTCCTGGATAGCACAAAACCATCCTGTTTTCTTCTTCTCCCTGACAAACTGAAGTATCACATTTTCCTATGATGGAATCACCCATTACAATAAATGCCTTTTGTTCTAGTGAGCTTCCACTATTTGATGTAGCATCTACTGTTGTGTCCATTAATGGGTCAAATCTATTTGCTGCAGTTGTATTTTGTACTGTTATAGCCCTTCTCCCTTTCTTGAACTTCTTTCCACTACTTACAGTGTACTAGTCATTACTGTTTTCTTGCCAGGTATGTTTTGTCTTTTTATGATATGGCAAAGCACCTGATGTTCCTGGGTGTTCATTTTCTAGGTTGTGATCTTCTCTTACTTCTTTTTTTATTACTCATATCAGGTACTTGATTTAAGGAAGGGTTAGGAGAAAAGGCGGTTACTGGGGTAGGTGTTACATGGTGTACTGTGCTTTGAATACCGCATTCTTGTTCAATACCCATTAGTTATTTTAGATTAGTCAACTGCATAGTTACATTCTGATAATTGTATTGTAAAGTATCCAGCTGGACACATTTGTCACATTCGTATATACTGTCCACTATATTTTCTGCAAACGTAAACATCAAGCATTTTGAACATTTGTACAGTTTTCCTTGCTCATATAGTGAATTCAACATTATACTAGTTTCTTCCATTCTTACCACATGAGTTCTTTAGCATCAGGAACTTTTTTGCACTTAGCTGGCTAGGTGCAACTGCCCTGAAGGTGCGCCTTTAAAAGATATTTAAATGAGCTTAGGGCCAACCTAATCAGAAGACAGGAAGCAGGGTGAGCTGAGTGAGAGCTTTTGAAAGTTTCAGAATTTTTTCTCTGCTGGACTGAGCAACATTGCCCCTGAGATGTCTCTCAACTTTCCTTGTTAATAATCCCCTAGTGCTCATCTGGGTAAAGTTTTCCTCACATTTCATTTCTAAAAGTGTGCTGAGTGAAGGTTTTATATTTTTTGTTAGCACCGTGCAAATTTTTTATTTTTAGCGTGACCGCGCTCTTCTGACTTTATATTTACCGCGACTATTTAGTTTAAAGCCTGATTTCATCTTGGGTGCTTATTTTTTACGGTTTCCTTCATTTTTGGGCACATTCTTGTGGGAACCGTCAAATTAAGGACAGTTGCCTTGTTTTGGTTTTTTTACCTCAGACCTCGTAGGGTTTACCACGAGGCACCTGCAGTGGAATTCATATTTAAACAGTGCCTGGGGGTTTCTCTTTAGATTGAAAATTAACAAGAGGACTATTTTATTATATTACTGGACCTTGGTTCATCTGTCACAGGACTGTCCATAAGGATCCAGCAGTCACCTGTACGCAGTTCACCAGTATCACTAGGTTTCTATTAAGACTGGCACTGGTATTGATCCCAGTTCTACAACCGAAAAAAAAAAAATAAACCACCAGTAAAAGAGTTAACTATAACTGGGGAAGGACTAGCCTGTGGCATTTTAACAGAACTCTGCACTCAGTTCATAGGTCCAGGGCTGGTTTGCTTTGCTTAAATTGGCAAACATAGCAGACAAACCTTTGATTATTATGGCTGAGGACAAATTAAAGGCTTCCGACGAAGGGCCATCCAAAAGTACTAATAATAAAAGCAGAGGTGCTGAGGAACCCTCCAGATCCCAGCCAAAAAATAAAGCTTCCAAAGGTGAAGTTCCTCACAAATTAAAAAATAACAGAAATGAAAAAAGGAAGCTTGATCAAGCCTCTGATGAAGTGGCTAAAAAGAAGCTCTGTCTAGACAAAAATGCTCCCATTGCTCCTGGGAAAGCCAATAGCAAGACAACAGGCAGCTTAAAGCATACAGAAAAAACAAAACACTTTCAAACCAAGTCTGTGCAGGTTCTTCCGTCAGTGCAAGAGATGAAAAAAGCATGGCATCTGTTTCAGACCCTTCAAAAGATGGGACATTTGTTTACTGGGGCTGGCAAGCACTCTTCCACAGTCCTCTCTTCAATAGACTGTGAGGGTGACACAGATGATGAACAATTTTATGATGCCCCTGACTTGGATTTTTGAGGGCCTTGAGCCCTAGGAGTCCCCAGACCCTCATCTTGGGGATTCCCCGGCTGACCAGGAGGATCCTTCCTCTATGTTTACATTTATACAAAATATGCTGGACACCCTGGGCCTCCCTACGCAGGAGACCAAGCAGGATGCCGATGAAGATGAAGATTATATGGAGAAGAGAGGTCTTTCAACTTCAAAGACCCTAGTCGTCCCTATATATAATGCACTTAGAATAAATACCATGAAGGTGCTTCAACACCCCTCTTCAGTATCAGGGGTTAAAAAGCGGCTTGAGAGAAAATATAGACTGTCTAAAAATGGTACCAAGTTCCTGTCTGCACATCCTAGCCACGAGAGTATAGTGCAGCAGGCAGCTTGTGAGAAAGCTGGAGTCTCCTAGTCCCCCTCTCCCCCTGACAAGGACTCCAAGAAAATTGACTTTATAGCAAAGAAAATGTATGCAACAGCTTTCCTGCTTCTCAGGCTTTTTTCTTACATGGCATTCACAGCCAACTATCAGAAAGCCCTTTGGAAATCTGTCCAGGCTATCGTCTGCAAAGGATCAGATTCTATGGTGCAGGAGCTGGTGGATACATCAAAAACTATCCTGGAAGCTACTATGTACCAATTCTACATGGCAGACAACAATAATGCAGCCTCTAGGGTGATGGCTCATGCCATCTCTCTGAGACACTTCGCCTGGCTTAGAACAACCAGTCTGACCACAGACACTCAGAACAAGGCAGTGGATTTTCCCTGTGATCACAATACGTTGTTTGACTACAGAACCAATGACTACATGAAGAAAGTCAATGAGTGCAAAACCTCCTGGCAGAGCCACCAGTCCAAACCTAAGCCCACCACCCCTCAGAGATCCCGTCCCAGGGGCAGTAGGGGCAGAAGTTTTGTTCCCAGGCCTTACAATCCCTATGCCCAATCTGACTTCGGTCAGTACAGAGGGTCTTTTAGGGGCAGAGGCAGAAGGGGCCAAAGAAGAGCCACCTCTACCCAGTAATCTGCTTCTCAGTCTAAGTCCTGACGTGAGTGTCCAGGTCGCATCCCCACTTCTAATGGGAGGCAGACTCTCCCACTATCTTCAGCACTGGTCCCTCATCACTTTGGACAAGTGGGTGCTGGAGATAATGGAGAAGACTCTGGCAATGCAGTTCAAACAGATGCCAGACCTCAAGTGTACCCAAGTGTCAAGACCTCTGTCCCTAACACAGATCCCGCTGTTGGAATTGGAGGTACAAAACCTTCTGGCTTTACAAGCAGTGGAGGGGGTCCCCGCCCACAGGAAGGGCAAGGGCCTATACTCCAGGTATTTTCTGACACGAAAGAAAACAGGGGAGTGGCGACCTATCTTAGATCTCAGATATTTAAACAAACATCTGAAAAAAACTAAATTCAAAATGGTCACTCTGCCACTGGTTATACAGTCCTTACAGCAGGGAGACTGGCTAGTCTCCCTAGACATAAAGGGACACCTACTTCCACATACCCATAAGGAGATCTCACAGGAGGTTTCTCACGTTCAAACTTCCTTCAGGTCACTGTCAGTTCGCCGCAATGCCCTTCGGTCTGTCCTCAGCCCCAAGAGTCTTTACCAAGTGTCACGCAGTGGTAGCAGCACATCCCAGGAGACTGGGTGTCGCTCTCTACCCCTATCTGGATGACTGGCTCATAGTAGCAAAGTCTCCTTGCCAGGTCAAGGAATCTCTTTCCCTCACAGAACACACTCTGTAGCCTCTGGGTTTCCTGGTAAATCTAAAGAAATCTCACTTGGATCCCACCCAGCTGCTCACCTTCATAGAGACCCAGTTGGACACTCAGAAGGGATATGCTTTTCTCCTGCAGGAAATAATTTAGAGTTTCCTTTCAGTGGCAGATTCTTTCGCCCGAGGACAGCAGACCAGCCAGACATTTCCTCAAACTTCTGAAATCTAGATTTAGTAGTCGCCGTATTGGTCCTTGCAAGAATAGATCCAGAAGCAAATGATTTGATACCTTTTAATGGACCAACATAGATGTAACAACAAGAACAAAGTGCTCTAGTTTTCGGACCAACCAGTCCTTCTTCAGAAGCTCATGGCAGTTGTTTAGAAAATACAATACTTATAACAGCTAGATAATGCAGAGAAAAACAGAAAAAAATCCCCACTGGTTTAAAATACTCATTTAAAAAAAACCAGAAGATGATGTCAGAGAAGTTTAACAGTACAATACTGTCCTCAGTCCGAATGAACCTTGGGTTCAGATGTGCTTGGTGCAACACACATAAAAAGAATCCTACTGCACATAAATTTAATTGACATAAGATAACACTGCTGAAGCAGATAACTCCCAAATCAAGCCATGAGTGTCACAGTCAGTATAAGGATGTGATTACTGAAAGGCAACCCCCACCCAGTTTAAAGACAAACTAAGATAGTTATAGGGCTCATGAACTTACAATGTATGCATTAAAGACAAGAATTACCAGTAAAGTTGTCTAAAAAACATCAGTGCACACTGTGTGATGTGTAAAACCTAGCTGGACATGCCACCCAGCTGTATTCTCAAGCTAAATAAAAGGCCCAAGAAATTACAAAAACCTCAGGACTATATAAATGATAATTTAAATATAAATTGATAATATTAGTGTTAAACAAAAACTCTAGTCGAGGAACCTCAAGGAATTCAGACCATGCAGCCTGATATGTACTGATGTCAATATATACTGAGAATGTAGCAACTTCATGTACCACAAGTGTCTAGGGAATCTGAAAAGAGATAAAATGTAATTTATCTCCTCCTGTTCATACAAACAATACAACGTAACCCACCCACATCACAATATCGTGGGTGGGAGATATATAGCTTAAACGAGATGTTGTCTCTCTCTCTCCCCTCCTTTTTTTTTTTTTCTCTCTCTCTCTCTCTCCCACAACACACACACACACACACACACACACACACACACTCAATCTCTCCTAGTGAACCTATATTAACTTCAGTCACTGTAATTGTTCCCAAAGGAATACAACTTGTCATGAAATCCTGAGTAAATTACTACAATATTAGCCTAATGTAAAAGATATGTGCAGGACCCCAAGCAAATGAGATCACACATCCCAATATGTACAGAGTTACAAAATTATATATAACAGTATAAGATAACACTCCTGTATGTACACTAGCAGGCTGGGTAATCTGAATATGGTGCAATGGAATCAATCCCCCACAGGCAAAGATAAAAAGTAAGGAGAAATTTTTGTGTGTGAAATAAAATAGTAACACATTATAACTCCATATAGCTAAATAGAGACTTACCTCAATGTGACAGCAAGCCCCACATCTGTTATATCACATACTCACAACACATACCCACACACATACATACACACACGCATCCACATCTCACACATGCTGAAGTCCTATAATATGTCAGTTTGAAGAAGAAAAGGTCTGTGGATGTTAGTTTCTGTAGTGTCCCATAAAGCCAATATCCAAGTTCATCCCATCTGCTACCATATTGAGATGTAAAATAAGTTTAATCTCAAAAGCTCGTCTCTGTTGTGTGTTTTTGAGATTTCCTTTTAAGACCATTACTGACATATCTGAGACTGAGTGGTCAGGCTGGGAGAACTCTCAAACTTCTGAGACATATGGCCTCTATGACTGCAGCAGTCCCAGGGGTCAGGTAGAGAATGCGACTCCTGCAAGCCTACCTCAGAGCTCGCTGGTCTCAGAGAAGCAACAAAAAGTTGATACCTGTGTCGAAGCAGTTCCTCCAAAACCTGCTGTGGTCAAAGAACCCTGCAAATTTGCAGGCAGGGGTTCCCTTTCAAGCTCCTCTCCTATTCTCACAAAAGTGATCACCACAGATGCCTCCCTTTTGGGCTGGGGATCTCATTTGGACAGTGCCTCAGTAAGCGGCAACTGGACTCCCAAAGAGTCACAGTTGCACATAAATCTTTTGGAACTCAGAGCAGTCTTCCTAGCTCTCAAAGCGTTCGCTCCCAGCATAGAAAGGCAGGCAGTTCAAATTCAAACGGACAACACCACTGCAATGTTTTACATGAACAGGCAGGGTGGTACCAGATCAGGAATACTCTGTTCGGAAGCTCTGGTCTCTAGCATTCTCCCCGGGAGTCAGTCTCTCAGCTATTCACCTCCCAGGCAAACTCAATACTCTGTTGGATGCTCTAAGTCGCATCAGTCAAGGCCAGAGAGAATGGACACTGAACAAGCAAGTACTAGCCACAGTGTTCAGGTGGTGGGGCACACCAGAAGTGGATCTGTTTGCCTCTCCCCTCAATTTTCATCTTCCTCAGTACTGTTGCAGGCCCAGAGTCCTGGGAACACTTCCTCTGAATGCCCTGATACTGGATTGGTGAGAGAGGTTCCTATACGCATTTCCTCCCTTTCACCTGATATTCAGGGTTTCCGAACTGGCACAGGCAAGCCTGGTACCCTCTCATTCTCTCAATGTCCTGCAGCAGGCCAATTCACCTGCCTCCAACTCACCCCCTGCTGATCCTTCCTCAGACAGGAGTGCAGTACCCAGATATACACTCTTCACCTCAAGACCTGGTTCTTGAGGAGTTAGAATTTCCATCCTCGCAGTACTCTGAACAGGTCCTTAAGACACTGAGGATGGCTAAAAAACCTAACACTAAGAAGACTTATGCAGCTAAATGGAAAAGGTTTTCCCTCTGGTGCAAGAGCAAAAAGGTCGAACCCCTATCAGCTTCAGACCCTTAGATGCTAGACTACCTGGTACACCTGCAGGCGTCAGGCTGGAAACCATCTTCCCTCAAGCTATACCTGGTGGCAATTTTGGCCTACCTTTCAATGAGAAAGAAAAAAAATCAGTTTTTTCCCAAGCCATTTTTAAACAGTTTTTCAAAGACCTCCAGTCAGGGAGCCCGTTCCTCCTTGGAGCCTGAACCTTTGCATAGATGGGCTCATGAACCCACCATTTGAGCCTATGTCCACGGCCAACATCAAGTTTGTAACTTGGAAGACTGTCTTCCTGGTAGCCATTACCTCGGCCAGGAGGATTTCAGAGCTACAGACCCTGTGCACTGAGCTGAATTACATCATCCCTCACAGCGATAAAGTTTAGCTCAGGACAAACAGAACATTTCTGCCAAAGGTGGTTTCAAAGTTTTACTTGAACCAGTCCATTACTCTGCCTGCCTTTTTTTTTTACTGAGCAATCCACTCCTGGCGAGCAAAAGCTCCACAGCTTGGATGTCAAAAGAGCCAGCTTTCACTACTTAAAGCATACTAGACAGTCCAGACGCTCTTCCACTCAGTTGTTCCTCACCTACTGGGATGTGGGCAGAGGAAGACCAGCTACTGAGAGAACTATTTCTCGCTGGCTGGTCTCTTGTATTAGATTCTGCTATAAAAAAGCTGGTCATCAACCTCCAGTGGGGCTCAGGGCCCACTCCACCAGGGGCACCGCAGCCTCGCTTGCAGCAGCAATGGACATTCCCCTACTGGATGTCTGCAAAACAGCTATCTGGAAATCTGTGCACGCCTTTGTGAAACACTACAGTTCGGATGTGCAGACCAGATCTGATGCCAAATTTGGCAGGGCAGTTCTGCAGACCCTCTTTCCTTAGTAGGTTCTCTGCCCACCTCCCACTTGGTACGGCTCAGTAGTCTGCAAAAAAGTTACTGATGCTAAAGGACTCCTGGAGGGAGAAGAAAAAATTACTCACCACAGTAATCTTCTTTCTTCCAAGGGGTCCTTTAGCATCAGTAAGCTCCCACCCTTCCTCCTCGGTTCACCTGTTGGTAAAGGGCTCTTTTTGTCACCTTTTATCAAATTTGGAGTTTCTTATTGATGAGTTTTCATGTTGGCTCGCATGTGCGCGCCAGCCAACATACTGCATTAATAGCAGAGTTGGAGGTGTGGTCACTGTGGGCGAATGCAGGGCACACATCAGTAGGTGCGTTCCTCATTCCCCAATAAGATAACACGCAGGCGCCACACCAGCAACATGTAAACAGGCCACCAGATCAAAGAAAAGGTCCACTGCAATGAGAGCTGCCAAGTTTCTCACACAGCGTGCCTTTTCTGATGAAGCAGTTTACACAACATGGCGGCACGCAGCCACTTCATTTGCCGACAGGGGAGCCCACTCCCTGTCGGCATGATGTTCCCCCCTCCCATCCCAAGTGTGTGCCGAGGGGGTGCCCACCTCGGTATCATGGCCCCTCAACAGTCTTCTCACAACGGGGCCCAATCCCATAGGCTTCAGTCCCCATGTCAAGTTTAGTTTACCGACGGGAAGCCCACCCACATCGGCATAATGTCCCAACCCCCATGTGTACTGTGTGCCGAGGGGGTGCCCAACTCAGCATCATGCGCGCGCCCCCACCCGCTTCTGTGCTGACAGGGGCCCAATCCCTCAAGAGGCAGGTGGTACACTGGGAGCCCACCCCAGTGTACCAAACACCTGCAAAAAAGAAAACCGACCTCGCTCTTTTACCCTGTAAAGAAGAAAATGGTCCTTCAGTCTCTCATGCCCCTACACCAACCCACACCCACCTCTGCATACCCTGCCTCCCCACAACCCCCACCCCATACTTATGTCCGGAGTCCGGCACGATGATCTTCGTTGGACCAGGAACACGTCTGCACTCTTCAAAGCCAACCGCAAACTGATGAAATGCCGGTAAGCTGTATAATGGCATAAATAGGGTTTTTTCAACTTCCATACATATTTCAGCCATTTTTGGGAATTCTGGCACCAAATTTTCGACATGGGGTTATTGGGACCCCTCCTCATGAATTCAGTCACTGTCATGGCGTTATTTGGTCTCGAAAGGTGATTTCACGGTCACTGCGCAGAATCACCTTTCGGGACTGATTACTGTAACGACAGTGCCACTGTTCACGAGGGCGGCTCTCAAAAAGCCTATGTTGCAAATTTGTTGAAAAAATTTAAAAAAAATGGCTGTTTTACGAGCATGCATGGTGTAGTTTCCACGCAACTTCGGACTTCGTGAATTTGTAATATTTTCACTCCAAATTTTCAAAATTGGCATTTTACCACACCTCCTTATGAACAGTACAGCTGTCATTTTATATATTCTGACGAAATGTGTTTTCGCACATCTGGCATAGGTACAGCGATCGCTGTCGCGAAATCAGTTTTCAGGACAGTTTGAAAGCAGCGGTGACACTGTTCATGAGCAGAGGTCCTAAAATGCCTATGTTGAAAATTTGGTGACAAAGTCCATAAAATGACTGTGTTACAGCGTGCATTATGCAGTTTCCACGCACTCCTTGTAATCTCGCAAATTCAATATTTTCATGCCAGATTTTCAACACTGGCATTTTTTCACACCTCCTTATGTACAGTATAGCTGTCATTTTCACATCCTGCACAAAATGTGTTTTCGCACCTGTGGCGCACAATGGTGTAGTTGCTGGGGGAAATCAACTTTTGGGACAGATTAACAAAATCACAGTGCTACTGTTCATGAGGGAAGGTCCCAAAATCCCTATGTTGAAAATGTGGTTAAAAAAAAAAAAAAAATAATTGGGATATGGTCGTGTGTTGCACAGTTTCTATGCCTTCTCATGACTTCACCAATTTTTCATATTTTCACTCCAGATTTTCAACGTTGCCATTTTTTTACACCTCCTCGTGAACAATACAGTTGTCTTTTTTCACACCCTGCCCAAAATGTGTTTTCATGCCTGTGGCACCAAATGGCATAGTCGCCGTGCAAAACCACCTTTCAGCTAACAAACTGATAGTGCCGCTCCTAATGAGGTGGGGTCACAAAAAGCCCATGTTGAAAATTTGCAGCGAAAATACCAACAAACGCCTATGACGTTAGGGTTTCCAATTGTAAAACCCCACCCTGTAGAGACTGACAGGCGTCAGGGGTGTGACTTGGGATCATTCGCTGTAATGTTCACGCTATTCCACCCCCACCCTGTAGCTAGTCACAGGCATCGAGGTGTGCCTTGGAGTCTTCGGCCCTACAATACACCCCACTCTCCTACACTGCACCCATCTCAGCGTATTTCCTTATGGAATGGGGTAAGTATAAGGTCCAAAGAACACCATGACACTTGTCATATCTACAGGGTAGGGTGAGGTTAAATGCCATGAGCGTTACAGCTGATGATGACCCAAAGGCACACCCCAACGCCTGTCACTCTCTGCAGGGAGGAGGTGGGGTTGGCATCAGTTCAATACTTCACTGCCATTCCTATTATGCATCTCTAACTCCTGCACTACCAATTCCAGTGAGATAATGTTCGGCATTGACAAATGCTTGTTCGCTTGTGTTGCTGTTTCTATTTCCCCTTTTTGCGGACATTTGCATGGTTTTTGAATCCTGTTGATTCTTTTCCGGGGCAATTGCCTTCATTTTTCCTCGAAAAAATTCTGAAGCCTTCAACAGCTCTCACTCGGCTCACTCCCCTTCCTGTCTTCTGACTGGCTTGGCCCTAAGCTTATTTAAATATCTCTTAAAGGCACACCTCCGAGGCAGTTGCACCTAGCCAGCTAAGTGCAAAAAAGTTACTGCTGCTAAAGGACCCCTTGAAAGAAAGAAGATTACTGCAGTGAGTAATTTTTCCTTATGTTATAATATAAGGCCCCTTATAGGACTGTAGTGTGATTTTTTTTTTCTACGTGCCCTCTCTAGCTTACCCTGCATGCTGCGTGGCGAGATTTTAATCTGTTATGTGATCCAGATCGGTTCTCAAGGTCACTGACAACATAACTATTTTTAAACAAATAATATCAATATCTATGGCATTGGTTATATGTCTGCTCTTAGGGTAATCAGAAATGCAGCAGTGCACCTAATTTAGTAGGTTTGAAGTAGTCTGCAGTTCCTTATCTAGTAGTTGAATAGACTGAACCACACTTTCAGGTTCTCTCTTTCGTGCACTATTAATATATACCCACTTCGGGAAAATTTAGCACAAATAGCATGTGCTCAATGGTGTATTATAAACTGGTATCCTACACCCCCCATATACACAGCCCTAGTACGATGCCGTCACCACTTTCAAACCACCTGTACACATAAAATGTCTGCTCACCTACTTGCCGGCCTCGATGGACACAGCACGCGCGCAGCTACGTGTACTTGCCCCGCTCTCTCGCTGGGGCGAGTTTAAATGTGTTGCCAAACCAGGAAGTGTGCAGGTCACGTGACCCCTCCCACACTCCGGCAGCAAAAATACAAGTTTTTAAAATCTATTTAAAAATAGCTCCTCAATGCTTCTGTGGCATATGAGAACACCCAATATATTGCCAGAAGCTGCAATTTGCCCAGACTGAAAGTGTACGTAAGTCTGGTACTGTAGTCCTACAGGCTACCTGACGACACTCCCCCGATAGCTACACTGCAACTGAGAGCCTTCTAGCACAGAGCTACAGCCTCTACGAGTATACTGCTGGCAAAGGACGTTTTTAGCACTGGGGCACACCTCTCATGTGAGGTGTGCTACTGTTACATCAGCTATATGGGCACAGTTAAATATAAGAAAGCAATGAGGCGACAACTCCACAATAAGAATGTTTATAAAATGTTAACATCAGATCCTACACGGGAATTTAAAATCAAAATTGATGGTTTTCTGGTGATGGCATGTGAAAAAAGGTTTAATTAGTATAGAACTGAAAAGGTTTTTGACTGGGACACACCCGGTACTCACAACAATATATATGCTACCTAAAGTACGCAAAAATCTGGTGGACCCTCCATGGCGCCCTACTGTTGTGAGTATCAGGAGCCAAATTTTGTTGACTCCTTTCTCAAACCACTGGTTCTGAAACTTCCATCCCATGTGAGGTATTCAACAGATATGCTGCACTCTCTAGAAAGAAAAAAAAGCTAGTTCCTGATTTCTTTTTGGTCACACTTGATGTGGAATTACTATATACCAATATTCCACATGAGGGGGACCGGGAAGCTATAGATTTTCATTTAGAACAGATGGGGGAATACGACATGGATTTCATAAGGTTCACTGTCAAATGCTGCCAACTGGTGCTTAAAAATAATTACTCTGTCTTTCTAGGAAAGCACTTCTTGCAACTAACCGGTACTACGATAGGAGACACATTTGCTCCCAGTTACACAAATTTGTATATGGGTTTATGGGAATTAACAACATTACAGGACCCTGATCTAAATCCATATTACAAATATATAGAAATATATTGAAGATGCATCAACAATTTATTTTTAATATGAAAAGGCAATGAAATACAACTACATGAATTTGTCGATTGCATGCACCGTTCTAACCCCCATTTGCGTTTTTTATTAACGTACAGTCAGGAATGCATCAACTGTTTGGACCTGCTTATTTGTAAGGATTCTGATGGTACCATTTACACAGATTTATTTCGTAAAAAAACTGATGCAAATTCTATCTTGCAGGCGTCTAGCTGTCATCCTGCACATATGGTGAGAAATATTCCACAGGGACAATTTCTGCGTATCCGTAGAGTTTGCAGCTCGAATGAAAAGTCTGAGGAAAGAGCTGAAGAAATGTCTAAGATTTAAACAAAGGGGCTGTAGGGATAGCGATACTGTTGCAGCACGTAACTGGGCAACTACACAGGAACAGACCTCTCTAGAGAGAGAACTGGTAGAGATGATGATAATAACTGTTTCAAATACATCACTACCTACACTGAAAATCAAAAGATGTTTGGGCAATACCTCATAACAACTGGCATACTGTACAAGCTGATCCTGTGCACAATAAATTCACACAGGACCTACCTAAATTTGTAAGAAGGCACAACGTGGGTGATTTGGTCAGCTTGTAGCAACCTCTCCCGAGCTCAGATTACCATCCTGGGAGACAGATTCTTGGATGTGCACCCTGTGAGAAGTGTACGTTGTGCACAAATATCAGGAGATGCAAAACCTTTCAGAACAATGTAACAGGACAGGGTTTTCAAATCAAGCACCTGGTCACCTGTGACACTGTAGGAGTGGTTTACAGAGCCGAGTTCAACTGTGGTGCAAACTATGTCAGTAAACCTACAAGGGTACTGAAATTACGAATAGGGGAGCACATTCGAGACACTCTATGCTAGAAACGAAAATGTACTGGTTTCCCATGTTAATCAAAGTAGGGAGGGAAATGAACATAAATGGCACTTTTATGGGATCGAGAAAGTGACCCTGGGAATACGTGGATGGGACTCAGATGCAGCACTTTTAAAGCGAGAAGCTTTTTGGATGTTTCAACTGGATAGCCTAAAAATTCCTGGCTTAAATTAATTTTTTGAACTGTTACCATTTTTGTAAAAATTTTGTCATAATGTAAAGTCGTACTGCTTCAGTACTGCTATTAACCCCTGATATTTTGGTTCTTTTATTAGCACCCCGTGATGCACATACTTGCCGTGCACGCCTGTGTTATCAATGGAGCTAGCAAGCAAGCTGCCAACAAGTTACTGGATAAAGAGATCGAACTACAGTTGAAGAACTGACATAAGAACTGTGTTCAAATAATCCTTGTTTAAATCCCACCACATTATATAAGCTGCTATGAGTTTTTAGAAAAATGTTTTCTATGCTGCTTTATATGTATATTATACATAGGCTTTTACGGTGTTGTATGCACGGAGTGCTTGTTGGTGTTAATTATTTGTATTCTGTTTTGGAGGGTTAATATTTTTATGTGCAACACCTGTGATGATGTCATATGATGCACTATTTAAACAGCACATTCTTCAGATGAAATTACCCTTAAAAGTGTCAGGTTAGGGCAAGAAACACCGTCAGACTTTTCAGGCTGTGGGACACTTACATGGCTAGCATTTTCATATGGATGTGTGTAAGTGTCAATAAATATGTTTGCATTTTTTTTTCACATAACTTGTGGTCTACATTTTTTACCAGCATACTTGGTGTGTGAGCCTTTTTTATACACTGCTGGTTTTAGTTGTTTTGGCCCATGCACCCATTTTACCTAGGCGACCCTTCTTTTACCATTTCAACCTGCAATAAACCATACAGTTCTGTACAGTAATGTACAAACAGGAAGAATTACGGAACATAATAAAAAAGGGCCAGCGTGTAAATTGAGAAACAGAGCAAAGCACAGTAGAAAAATAGTCCCAACCGACGTTCATCAATTATCGACTGAACTTCCTTCTAGAGGTGCAATTTATTAAAAGGAAGCACACACTGCACACCATTTCAAACCGAACACTGCATTTTAAAGAAGTGCTAAGCCATGACAGGATGTACATTATAGGATTTTAATGCACACCCCTGGGGTGCTGCAAGGCATGAGGCTAAAGGCCAAGTGTCCTTACATCCCTGGGAAGTGCATTAAAATCTAATGATGCACACCCTGGAGGGGCTTATTACACTTATAAAATAGATCTAAGTATGTTTTTGGGGGAGGAAACAGATTTGGGACCTGATCGTGTAGTTACTGAGATTTAGAAAATGGGCAAAAATAATCCAGTGATCTGACTGGTCAGTAGCTGTCCAGACCTGTGCGATAACTGAACAATAACTGCACGAGTCTGGAAAGTGCCTTGCAAGTCTTGGAACTACACTGCTTCTGAATTCTCAGTAACTGTGTCAGCTGGGAAAACCAAAAAAACAGATTCAACCAACAACACGAGTGACTTAGCTGCCAGAGAGACTTTCTTTTGGGGCAAACCTAGCTGTTTGGTGTGAGAACTAGTTTACCAATGATAAAGACTTATTTATTCTTAATTTAAAGATCTGGTCATGTACTTATTATTTTGGTGCCATTTTATAAATGTAATAACACACTTCAGAGCTTGCAGTTATTGGGTAATTACCACACACACACACACACACACACACACACACACACACACACACACACACACCTCCGTGGTTGAAGGGTATGAGGCATTACAACCCATGGAGTGGGGTGAGTGGTAACTGCGCAATAACCGCGCACCCTCCATGTGTTATTGCTTACTTAATGTAGGTCAGGTGATGTCTCTCGGCCAATGGAATTTCTAGATTTTTTTTCTTGACATTTTATAAGTAAAACAATGTTCCACAGCCTTACTTTGGAGTTGTGTGATTGCACTTTCATTCCTCATTGCTGTCCCTTTCCTGGTGTCCCAGGGCCACATAATTCTATGTCTATTTAGTCATTAGCCTTTAGGCAGTTCTAACTCCCAACCCTTAATGAAAAGCAATTTGGTTAAACAAGAAGATTGAAATTTACTGTCGCTGTTGATTTGTAATTACGACCCACTCACCACACTATCTGACTATAGTCTTTATTTTGATGAATTTCAGACGGAGGCACTGCTTACTAAGCCCGCGTTTCGAGCACTACTCTTCGTCAGGGCAAGCAGTGACTCCTCATCCATGCAGTGTGATGGCTTATCCACGTACGGTTTTCCACACTCTTTATATTTTATTTAAAGCCTTGTCTGGCTATCAGACTCTCTCTGGTCCCAAATGGATTCACTCATCCACACCGCTGCAAACAGGCCAGACTCTAGGCTCATTTGGAATCACGCTTCCCTTGGCGTTTTTTTCATTCACAGACGGGGGGGGCAACACTGAAAGTTTCAGCGGGACAGACTTATTGTGTCAGAATTTATTGGTTATATACCCAGGAGTTTAATATGCTCGTTTTTGCAGCAGGTGTTTAAAACATAATGCTGTTTCCCACAAAATGCTGATAGCACTGACAAAAGCACCGCATGCTTCAATCCACCCCAGCTGCGTTGTGAGCCCACGACGACACACATCCTGTTATGCCTTATTGCTTAACTGAACAACAGGGTTGATGGAACCACCAAAAGAGAGTCTAAGTTCCTTTAGCAGTCTTGGATGCAGGTTGTTCGGTCCTGCTGATTTGTTTATGTTTATCTGTTCTAGTTGTTCCTGAACCTCGTCTTGTGTTATTGCTTTGATCTTTGTCCTCTCATTACATGCATCTGATTTATTTGCTCAATGTTCCAAGGTCCTACTCCCAAATTCAGGTTTGCTGTAAACTGATCAAAAATATTCATTTAAGTGCCCAGCCATTTTTTGCTCTTCCGTAATCTTATCTGTGCCATCAAATACTGGTCCCACAGTTCTGTTGACAGACTTGTTTACACAGCAAAAACGTTTTGCTATTGTCTTTAACATGGGCTATTTTAACTCTAGTTTTTTCTTTCCCTTCTGATCATGTTTTTACTTCTTTTACGTTATTTTCTTTAGCTTTCAACATTATAGGGACTATCGTCTTTTTTCATTACCTTACAGGCTGTTCTTTTCCTTTTGAGCTGTTTCATGATTTTACTAGTAAACCACAGAGGCGCCATTCCCCTTTTATTATAAAGAGGTTTATCTGGTATTTATGCTCTAACTCATGCAAGATCCTTTTCAACTCCTCCCAAAATTTCTCCACACATAAGGTTTTCCCTGGTATTTTCCAGTTTTTAATGCCTCCTTAATGGCTTTAAAGTCAACCTTATTACAGTTTTCAGTTACTGTCGTTCCCATAATTTGATTTGCTTATTTATGTATTTCCAAAATGATCACATTATGATTGCTATTCTCCAAGGGTTCAGTAGTCTTCAGGTTGGAAATGTCATCATTTCTATCTCTTATTATCAAGTATATACAGGTTACTCACCTGTAACAGGAATTCTAGGAATGGTATATGTTGTTCATCCACACTGTCTGGCAGGTATCCTTGCCGCTTTAAATCTTGCCGGAAGGTCTTCAAGCTGGCTCCTCCCACCCACCCGGGTGGTAAAACTCTTGGCTCCGCCCCATGATGCCAGATCTGGCCGGCTGGAAGCTCAGGTTGTGCGTCGAAGCCGGGGAGGTCGGGTGGGTTATGAGGATGAACATATACCATTCCTAGAACTCCTGTTACAGGTGAGTAACCTATATTTCTAGGGACATGGATATGTTGTTCATCCACACTGTCTGGCAGACTCCTAGCAGTTCTCCGGGAGAAGGGAGGCAAGGCGCACACCCCCTACTTAGAGAATAGAGACTGGAGAACAGAGGCCCCAAAACCAGCATCCCGGCGTGACTCAAGGTCAATGTGGTAGTGGGTGATGAAGGTGTGCTGACTTCAGGTAGCAGCCCTGCAGATTTCCTGGATAGGGACGTCCCTGGAAGCAGCCACCCATGCAGCAGTAGGCGGGTAGAATGAGCTCTTATCCTCTGGGAGGCTCCATGCCTGCCAATTTATAGCAGAGATCTATGCAGGAGGTGACCCACCTGCTTATCGTCCGCAGCTGCAGGTCTGCCAGGTGCGGCTTCAGCGTGGTGACAAAACAGCTGGCGAACCTCTCCCGAATTTCAGCCGTCGCTCCTTATAATGTGCGCCCTTCTAGGGTCCAGAGTATGAAGCCTATATTCGCCTCCGAGGTGTGATTTGGGTAGAACACCGGCAGAGTCAACACCTGGTTAAGGTGAAACTCGGCTCACCACTCGGAAGGAATTTCGGTGGGGGCACAGGACAACCTTGTCCCTGTGGAAAGACCAGGTAAGGAGACTCGATGGAAGCGCCTGGAGCTCTCCCATCCTTCTGGCTGGACGTGACAGCCACCAAGAAGGCGGTTTTCCATGACAGGTGAGAGAGATCACACCTGTGCATTGGTTCGAATGGCTTGCCCATGAGCTTTGCCAGTACCAGCAGTAGATCCCACGGAGGTGGAGGTTCTCGATCGAGGGAAATGTGATCAAGGCCTTTGAAAAGCGCCAGACCACCTTTCCTCCTGCGCCACCGACTGCCCTCGGCCCGCCTGCAAGGCAGAGATGGCTGTCAGGTGCACCTTAAGGGTCGCCGACCTAAGCCCTTTGCTAGAGAAAGGACCACACGTAGTCCAATATGCTTGCTAGGAACAGGGAAGGGTCAAGGCCCATTACCTGACACCAAATGGAAAATCTCTTCCATTTGAAGGCGTAGCATTTCCTGGTCGACTCACGGGACGCCTCAACTACATTGAGGACCTCGTCGAAAGACCCAAGGCCTGGAACTCTAGCCAGGAACCAGGTCGCCAGGTGCAGGGATTGAAGGTCCAGATGGAACACCTTCCCGATTGACTGAGAGCAGGTCCGGCGAGCTGGAAGCTGCCTTGGGAGCCTGGAGCTGAGGCTGAGGAGATCTGGATACCAGCATTGGCGGGGCCAGTCTGGGGCTACCAGAATCACCTGCGCCTTGTCCCTCCTCACCTTGAGAAGCACCTTGTGGATCAAGGGAAATGGGGGAAAGGCGTAGAAGAGGCCCGGGGTCCACGGCCTTGAGAAGGTATCCCCCTGCAGCGAGCCCTGCTGAGGGGGCGGCATGGAACAGCCTTCAGCTTCTGCCTCCTGAGGCAAACAGGTCCACCTGAGGTGTGCCCCAATGGGAGAACAGATCTTGTACTACCTCCGGCAGGAGAGACCACTCGTGGGACGCAGCCCCTATCCGGCTTAGGGCATCGGCCAGGGTGTTGGAGGCTCCTGCCACGTGAATGGCTAGGAGATCCACCTCCAGGCTGCACACGAGTGACCAAATGCGGAGAGCTTCCTTGCATAGAAGCATGGAGCGCGTCCCGCCCTGGCGGTTTAGATAGTACATGGTCGTGGTATTGTCCGTCTGGACTCGGACCACTTGACCCCGGAGAAACGGAGCAAAGGCGGTGAGAGCTAGGGACTGCTCGAGCTCCAGCAGGTTGATGTGACATCGGGACTCCCGCGGGGACCAGAGGCCATGCGCTCGGTGTTCCCCCAGATGGGCACCTCAACCCATCAGAGAGGCATCGGTCAATAGAGAGACCGTCGGCTCGGGGCGGACAAATGGGATGCCCTCCTGCAGATGAACTGGAATGGTCCACCACTGGAGAGCGCTCCACATCCCCTGGATCACAGTCACTAGCTAGTCCAATGGATCGCAGCGTTGAGACCACTGGCTGGCCAGCCCCCATTGAAGGGGGCGCATGTTCCAGCGGGCCCAGCGGACCACGCTGGTACAGGCCGCCATGAGACCCAGGAGGCGCAGGAAGTCCCGGGCAGGGCGTGATTGCCCAACCAGAAATGATTGGGCAAAGGAGGAAAGAACCTCGGCCCTGTCCGCCGGGAGCCGTGCTCTGGCTTGAAGAGAGTCGAGCTCTGACCCGATGAAAAGAATCACCTGCTTCGGCTCGAGTTCCGACTTGGCCTCGTTGATGAGAAGGCCGACTTGAGAGCAAACCTGGAGGGCCAGATCTCTGGACCGCTCCACCTCCTGCCTGGAGGGGGCTGCTATCAGCCAGTCATCCAGGTAAGGGTACACCCGGACCCCTCGGCGCCACAGGAATGCTGTCACCACTGCCATGCATTTGGTGAAGACCCTGGGAGCTGGAGACAAGCCGAAGGGCATGGCTCAGAACTGGAAAAGGGATCCCTCCGCTCGAAAGCGAAGGAATCTCTGATGTGATGGACGGATAGGGACATGAAAGAACGTGTCCTGCAGGTCCAGAGAGCAGAACCACACGCCGCGTTCCAAGGATGGTACTATCTGAGCCAGAGTGACCATCCTGAAGGTCCGAGACCTTAGGAACTTGTTTAGGTCGTGCAGGTCGAGCCAGCCCCACGTCCGTTTCGGAACCAGGAAGTACCTTGACACAAACCCCGGGTCTGAGGGAGGGTCTGCTACCTCTCTGATCACCTCCTTCTCGAGGAGGAGAGCGATGTCGGCTCGGTGAGCAAACAGTGAAGCTGCGGACCCCGAGGCCCCCCGAGGTGCGACGGCTCTGAAGGGCGGGGCCTGCTCGAACTCCAGAGGCAGGCTCCTTCCGACCACTTCCAACACCCACCGGTCTGTGGTAATAACGGACCAGGCGGAAAGAAAGTGGCGGAGCCGCTTCATCGGGGGAACCTGGGGTGAGGTGACGGGGTTGGGGGCGACACCCCTCAACCCGTCACTGGGCAGGCTTGGAGGAGGGACCGCCAAGGGACCTCCGGCCTTTAACTCCCTGCTTCCTGGAGGAGGAAGCCGAGGGCTTGGGTTTGGGATGCCAAGCTCGTGCCTGCTGGCCCTGACGTTGCTGGGCCGGACGTGCCGCGGGCGCAGAGGGACGAAAGGGCTTAGGTTGTGGTCTGCGGCCTTTGTCCTTCTGTGCGGATGAGACCAAGTCCAAGGTAGCATTGGACTTCTCGATCCTCTGTAGGTGACCTTCCACCCAAGGGCCAAAAAGGTCGGTCCCCAGGAAGGGGACATCCGCCAACTTGTGCTGGGTATCGAAAGTGAAGGTGGATATCCTCAGCCATGCCCGATGGCGCATAGCCACTGCGGCCGCTACTGACCTGGCACATGAGTCTCCAATGTCCAGAGCAGTCTGAAGCTGCTGTTTGGCCACTACCCTGCCCTGGTCCCGCACCTGCCTAACCATGGTCTGCAGGTCCACCGAAGATGAGGAACTACTCGTCAGGGAGCCCAACAGGGCATGAGAGAAATGTGCCATGAGTACGGCCGAACTGACCCGGCGAAGGCGAGGAGGACGCAGCGAGACTTTGGCGCCTGGCATAGTCCAATTTCTTGGATTCCTTGTCGGAAATTTGTCCGACGCCCCTAGCTCCTCGCACGCCAGAAAACGCTGTCGGTAACTAGCCCCTCGGCTGAGGGGTGTTCCGAAAAACCGGACAAGGAACTGGTAGGGACCGCATACTTCCTGGCCATCCTGGCCGAGGGCGCAGGACAGAAACAGGGCGCTGCCAGAGCTCCAAGGCCGGGCCCACTATGGCCTTGGCCACCGGAAAGGCCTCCGTAGGGGAATCCCCTCGGTCCAGTATCTCCGTGAGGGGATACTTGGCCTGCTTAGACATGGGTTCGAGCTTCATCCCGGTGGACTCCGAGATGAGCCGAAGCAATCCTAGATAGAACGAAGGGCTATCGTCCAGCGACTGACCTCCAGAGGACCCCAAGTCTACTCGCCTGGAGAAAAGGGAGGAATCGTCGTCGGACTTGGAGGAGTCCGCAAAGAGCTGCCTTGGGCCTGAGCCACCCTCCACCTGCCGAGGTCGATCGGGAGTGAGGGTAACAGACAGCCTATGGGGCAGGCCCTGAGCTGACCGAGAATTCTTGGTCAGAGCCCCAAATAACGGCTGTGGAGGCGGAGGTTCCACCGGAATCTGTGAAGCAGCTGATTTTGGCTAAACAACCGGCCTGGGAACAGGTTCCTCGGGTAAGTCGAGGGGTTGTTTTGGCCGCTCTGGTGACAGCCACTTAATGGCCGGGGTAGGCGACGGCGTCGGCTTGTTCCCAGCCAGAAGGAGCTGTTGCCACATGAGGTCCTCGTATCGTCGACGTAACTTACGTCGAAGCTTCCCCTCGTCCGAGGAGGAGGACGAGGACGAGCGGCGGCGCCGCTTACCGCAGTGCTGAGACCGAGACCACCTATGACGGCGGGATCGGCTGGACTGCGAAGAAGTCAGAGACCGAGACCGAGAACCTCGACTTTTCCGAGGACGGTGGGGGGAGGGGACAGAGGCTCGGAGGGTTCACCCGAGGGCTCCAGAACCGGAGGCACTGGCAAGCCCACGGGATCCTCAACTCCCACCGGGGGAACCGGGGAGAGAAGATTCTCGGTTTCGCCTGTCGACAACCCGTCCAACGGGTCAAGAAAAATCTCGACTGCGTCAACGGGAGTCTCGGTCAGCTGACCTGACGGGGACACCGTGAGACCAGTGGCCGAAGCCAAACGATCGACCGAAGTCGATGGCCGACAACTCGGAGGACCTTTCCGCCCCAAGAGCGGCCGATGGAGGGACTTACCTTGTCTTTCTTTTGGATCGAGAAGAAGGTCCAGCAGACGCTGGTCCCTCTCCTTAGCGGAGAAGGACAGACAAAGCTCCTTAAAGGAAGCTGTATAAGAGGAACCCAGGGAGAGCGGGATAAATGCCGCGACCGAGGAAGATGCGGCCCGCGCCGCCTCCTCTTCGAGGGCGATCATCTGCTCTAGCTGATCCGCCGAGCCCGTCGCTGTGGAAACCGCCGACCGGGCCTCTTTTGACTTCACCGGAGGGAAACGTTTCTCGGGACACCCCAGTTGTAAACGGGCAGCACGGTCTTCGAGGACGAGGGCCCAGAAGAAGCACAGGTCGCAAGCTCATGGTCGTGCTCAAGGCCCAGACAGTAGACACACGTGGAGTGCGGATCCATCCGAGACATCTTCTTTCCGCAGGGCATATCCAAACCGGAGTCGATTTGTCCATCGTAGCCGCAGGGATAGAAGACCAAGTCTAGAAATGCAAAACTTTAAATTTGCAAAACCGAAGAGTTAGGAACCAGTCTTATACGCAGAGCGTTAAGGAGGGAACCTGAGCTTCCAAGCGGTAAGGAAGATCTGGAGTCATGAGGCGGAGCCGAGAGTTTTACCACCCAGGTGGGTGGGAGGAGCCAGCTTGAAGACCTTCCGGCAAGATTTAAAGTGGCAAGGATACCTGCCAGACAGTGTGGATGAACAACATATCCATGTCCCTAGAAAATATATTATTCGACCTGGTAGGTTCTCTTACTAATTAGCAATAGCCCATTTTTTATTAGAAAGTCAATAAACATTTGCGCAGTTTGGTTACAAACAGTGAGGTTTTCCCAGTGAATACCTGGTAAATAAAATCACCCATCATCAGAATGTCCTTACGTTTTATGAAGCTGAAAATCTTCTTTAATAGGCCTGAACTGTCTACTGCCCTGGTATCTGGAGGCCTGTAGCACACTCCTACCATCAACTTTTTGTGATTACCCATTTATTTCTACCCATAAGGTTTCACTATTTATTTAATCTTCGATGATATTAAAAATACCACTGTAGTCAATGTTATCCCGAATGTAAAGGGCCACACCTCCACCTCTTCTAGCAATTCTATCTCTGGAGAATAATTTGTAGCCATCGATATTTCTGTTCCAACATGTCTGTTGGGACTGCCACATTTCTGTTATGACTGCTAGATCTGTATTCCTTTCTTTCAAGATAATGTCCAGTTAGTCTTACTATTCCAGTCGCTGCCCACAGACAGCACCGTACAGGCAACCATTCCAGTCACTGTCCACAGACAGCACTGCATAGGAAGCTATTCCAGTCACTGTTCACAGACAGCTCCGTACAGGAAGCTATTCTGGTCACTGTCCACAGACAGAATCACACAGGCAGCTATTCCAATCACTTTCAACAGATAGCACCACACAGGCAGCTATTCCGGTCACTTATCCACAGATAGCACCACACAGACAGCTATTCCAGTCACTGTCCACAGACAGCACCGCATAGGCAGCTATTCCAGTCACTGTCCACAGACAGTACCACACAGACAGCTATTCCAGTCACTGTCCACAGACAGTACCACACAGGCAGCTATTCCAGTCACTGTCCACAGACAGTACCACACAGGCAGCTATTCCAGTCACTGTCCACAGACAGGACCGCACTAGCAGCTATTCCAGTCACTGTCCACAGATAGCACCACACAGACAGCTATTCCAGTCACTGTCCACAGACAGCACCACACAGGCAGCTATTCCAGTCACTGTCCACAGACAGCACCGCACAGGCAGCTATTCTAATCACTGTCCACAGACAGCTATTACAGTCACTATCCACAGACAGCACCACATGGGCAGCTATTCTAATCACTGTCCACAGATAGCACCACACAGGCAGCTATTCTAGTCACTGTCCACAGACAGTACCACACAGGCAGCTATTCCAGTCACTGTCCACAGACAGGACCGCACTAGCAGCTATTCCAGTCACTGTCCACAGATAGCACCACACAAACAGCTATTCCAGTCACTGTCCACAGACACCACAGCAAAGGCAGCTATTCCAGTCACTGTCCACAGATAGCACCACACAAGCAGCTATTCCAGTCACTGTCCACAGACAGCACTACACATGCAGCTATTCCAGTCAATATCCACAGACAGAACTGCACAGGCAGCTATTCTGATTACTGTCCACAGACAGCACCCACACAGGCAGCTATTCCAGTCACTGTCCACAGACAGAACCACACAGACAGCTATTCTGGTCACTGTCCACAGACAGCACCACATAGGCTACTGTTCTGGTCACTATCCACAGGCAGCTATTCCGGTCACTGTCCACAGATAGCACCACACAGGCAGCTATTCCGGTCACTGGCCACAGATAGCACCACACAGGCAGCTATTCCAGTCACTGTCCACAGACAGTACCACACAGGCACCTATTCCAGTCTCTGTCCATAGACAGAACCGCACAGACAGCTATTCCAGTCACTGTCCACAGATAGCACCGCACAGGCAACTATTCTGGTCACTGTCCACAGATAGAATGCAAAGGCAGCTATTCCAGTCACTGTCCACAGGCAGCTATTCCAGTCACTGTCCAGAGACCAAACCACACATGCAGCTATTCTGGTCACTGTCCACAGACAGAACCACACAGGCAGCTATTCCAATCACTGTCCACAGACAGCTATTCTGGTCAATGTCCACAGACAGCACCACACAGAAAGCTGTTCCGGTCACTGTCCATAGACAGAACCATACTGGCAGCTATTCCGGTCACTTTCCACAGACAAAACTGCACAGGCAGATATTGCAGTCACTATTCACAGAGAGAACACACAGGCAGCTATTCCAGTCACTGTCCACAGACAGCACCACTCAGGCAGTTATTCCAGTAACTGTCCGCATATAGAACCGCACTAGCAGCTATTCCGGTCACTGTCCACAGACAGCACTGCACATGCAACTATTCCGGTCACTGTCTACAGATAGAACCACACAGGCAGCTATTCCAGTCACTGTCCACAGACAGAACCACACAGGCAGCTATTCCAGTCACTGTCCAGAGACAGTACCACACAGGCAGCTATTCCAGTCACTGTTCACAGATAGCATCGCACATGCAGCTATTCTAGTCACTGTCCACAGACAGCACCACATAGGAGGCTATTCCAGTCACTGTCTACAGACAGCACCACACAGGCAGCTATTCTGGTCACTGTCCATAGACAGCACCAAACAGGCAGTTATTCCAGTCACTGTCCACAGACAACACCGCACAGAAAGCTGTTCCGGTCACTGCCCACAGACAGAACCATACTGGCAGCTATTCCAGTCACTGTCCACAGACAAAACCACACAGGCAGCTATTCCAGTCACCGTCCACAGATAGCATCGCACAGGCAGCTATTCCAGTCACTGTCCACAGACAAAAGCACACAGGCAGCTGTTCCAGTCACTGTCCACAGACAAAACCACACAGGCAGCTGTTCCAGTCACTGTCCACAGATAACACCACACAGGCAGCTATTCCAGTCACTGTCCACAAATAGTAGTCTGGATGTTAGTGTTTAGGGGGGACATCACTGATGTACCTGACGAACTGGAGCACGCAATCTGCAAAGTAGTGTGTCATTGTCCTACAGCCTTGCTCCATTCTGCTGTCCCTTCTTAACTATATCCACTTGACAATTCTCTAAAGTACACAATGTGTTCTTGAAAACCTTTTTGTAACAAAAAAAAAAAAAAAGCAAACGTTATTGACAATAGCCAGTACTTGTTCTTTGTCTCCTCTGCGCATTAACAAGGAAACAGCAGAGCCGGCCTGCTGGCATGGAGGGCTGATGGATCGCATCTTACTTCCTGCCACACCGGCGACCTGTGTTAAGTTGCGAACGTGGGTCGCAGGGGGTTGGTCCGGGGAGGAAGAAGATCAAGCGTCAGCAGGACAGCTCTCCTCTCCCAGGGAGGGTGGGTTGGTGGTCCCCTCGAATGACTGCCCCCATGTGGAGGCCTGAGGTCAGAACAGCCAGGAAGATGCCAACAATGGGAGGGTGCTGCAGAACTCCGCAGTATGCGCACACTTCCACATGCATGAGTTAACGTGTGCACCCCAGCAACAGGGGAAGAAAACAGAAAATGGAAACACTGGCAGGTTACATGAAGCCCGGACTGTGCTCCCGACCTCAGCTCAAACCCTGGTAACTTGGACTGTGGGGAACGGGCGGGAGACGTGCCCTCCTTGCCTGCCCCGCCCACAGGGGATCTGTGGGGAACTTGCCCAGCGGGGAGCCAGGCAACAGCAACGTGGTCCTGGTGGATACAAGCCTCCTGAAGGAGAGAGCCAAGTCCGCCTGCCAGCTGCTTTAGAGGGAGAAGAACCAGAAAGGGGGGGACAAGGAAAAGGCATCACTGTCCCCACTCTGTCGGCTTGTCTACTTCTGAAATCATGATCCTGTGCTCGTGATATAATTTCCACCGCAAGAGACTGTGATATCAGACACAGTCAGGAACAGACAAAGAAGTGGAAGTGTAACAGATGAGCTTCTTGTTTTCAAGTCAATGTGCAAAGTTAGGAAATATATAAATAAAATACAGGCTGAAAACTATCTATAAATTAAGCTTTTCAAAGTCTTTTCTGAGGTGTTGGGCTCTTTAAAATCGTACTTTAGGGATATGATGGACAACCACTCGGGGGGGACAATAACAAAGGAACAAAAAAAAAACAGAACAGACTGTTTGCATCAACTGGTGAGTAGCTTGCACTGGTAGGCACCTGTTCAAGGGACGCCTGTTTCTGTTCTAAATTTATCTCTCTCAGTAAGTAAACACTACAGAGGTAACCAAGAATAGCCTTGGGCTTGGTCAGAGTTTTTTTTGTTTAAAGACCCATGTCACCGAGGCGTTAAGTAATGCTGTCTACACATGAATGTTAACTAAGCAAACCAGGAGTACGGTTCTGTGTACAACAAAAATCCCATTGCATTATGGACCGCTAAAGGATGAGGGCAAATGATTTCCAACCAATAAACACACTACTTAAAGAGTTGCTGACGTCTCAAAGAAAACTTAGAAAAACATACTATTTAGGTACAATTCAGATTGCACTCTATATGTATTCAATAACCTTTTTCTTCCCATTACTTATTACTGAGAAATTTGCATGGAAACATGATTTATATCCCTTAAGAGTTCATCTGGCTCTTTAGCTTACTCCCTACTTCATGCCATAGTCCTCTGTTGTGACATCACAGTCTGTTGCCATGGGAGTAACTGTGATGTCACAAGTAGAGTATTATGACCTCAGTAAGGAGAAAGAGATGAACTCTTCAGGTGCAAAGATCCCATTTTCATGCAAATGGTCTCAGTAATAACGGGGAGGAGAAATACAGAACTGATGTGAAATACAAGTTGAGATGTGTCAAAATATTATCTTTTGTTAAAACTGTCCTAATGGGGTCAGTTGCTCTTTAAAGTGAGCATTCCAAATTGTGTACCACAGGCTCTTAAGTTGCTGGCCTCCACCTCACCGATTGATTTAAGCTGTTTTTTTTGGCTGCATGGCCGTGTTTGTTACTGTAGTCGATATTTAAAGAAACACTGTCAGCCCCCTAAGGCCTCAAGTTTAGTAACTTCTCACACACTGCATGCTGGCAGGGCTTAAGATTTAGTCTTCTGAACAGAGGGGAATAACACTCTCCCCAGGTCCAATGGATGGGATAGGGACCCTAGTCTTTAATTTGGGGCGATTCCTAAGTCAGTGTTTATGCCCTAAATTCAGTAAGATGTGCCACATGTCCAGACACCACCCTTTTATCTGGACATGTGGCTAGCCTTACTGAATTTAGCAGCTGTATATACTGGTAACTAACCCTGCCCATTTCCATATCTCTTCTCAGTCCAGGAAGAGTGAAACCACAGTAAAAAGTTCCAGATCGTAAAAAAAAATCATTACTGTACCACAACTGAACAACTTTTTACTGTAACTGCACAGGAAAAACTACTGCAGTGGTGACACACTGTAAGTGCAAGATTGTGGAATTAATCTTCAGCACTTTGCCAGCCCGGTGGCGTAGAGGGTTGAGGTGCTGGACGCCACACCTCACACCACGCCAGCGACTTGGGTTCGGGAACGAGCCTGGGTCATCGGAGGTCAGCCGTGGGTGGGGAGAGGACTAGAACTGGCAACCGACGGGCAGTCCTCTACTTCGGGGATAGAGGTAGCAGGTACCTTGGGGCTTGGCCACCCTCTGGTGGAGGCCGGAGAAGCGGCGCCTCTCCGAGGACCTTCGGCGTTAGGCCGTTCGGGGGAGGGAGGAGGAGACCCCATCTGGAGCTGTGGTACGCGTGTGTGCCTCCACACGCATGCGTTACCACTTCCGGGGGTCTCGGGAGTAGGTCCATGGGAGAAAAACGGAGGAAAATGTGGGGGTCCACCGAGGATGATACCTCCAGACCAGTTCTGGGGATCTGCCAGGCGCACATGGCTCTACAAGCCCCCGAAAGACCCCGAGTCCGGTAGGCTGGTGGACAGTGACGGAGGACCTGCCACAGGAGGATAAAGAGAGCAAAAAAAAAATTACAAAATCTTCAGCACTTTGTCATTTTAACCACAACTGCAGGACTGCCTGCTTAGGGGATGCTGAAACAGTGGAAGCACAATAGAAATCACGTTACACCCCCTCACACTCGAGCCATACCGGTCATGTCAAAAGAAAGGACAATTTGAAGTAGAGATTCCTCTGCCTTTTGTAGGTAAATGTAACAGCACATCATGCCCTCTCCCTCCCAACCACTGGTGGGAAACAAACTGGAAATAATCTAGGGCAGAACAAAAAAAATATCACTGAAGTGCGCAGACCACATACAGTTTTAACAAAACCTTGAGAACGTAAGATTTAATGCCTTTGTATTAATACAACTCACAACAGAAGTGTCGTACCTTCAATGCTTTTTGGAGCACCTGGATGTCATTAATGCCGGTGATCTCCCGCAGCTGGTTGAGAAACGTCTGCTGGTGCTAAGAGGGAAAGCAAAGAAAGAGACCCAGTTAGTAAAGTTTAAGTACCTCTTTAATTACTGCACTAAAGGTAACCAAGATACCCACTTCCTGTCTCCACAATTACTGCCCTCGTTTTAACCCTGTGTGGGGCCGGTCAGCCAGACCTTTTGTGACCCACCTCCACTGAGGTACAGCTCTAAGCAGGAGACCAACCCATCTAAGGCCCTGTCCACACTACACCGAAAACCCTCCTCTATAACGTTACAGGGGGTCCAAACCGTTACTGCAGAGGTTTGCGTTTACACCTGTAACGTTACAAGTATTTAAATAACCGTGTTAAAACCACTTAGCGAGGTGGTTTCAGCAACGGTTATGAAAATGGTTCTGCCTCTGTAACGTTACCAGCTGTAGTGTGGACGCATGAGCACGTAGCCCCAGCACTGCTCTCAGTGCAGCACGAACTGCATTGTGGGATAGAGTACCGACCGTAACGGTCACAGGTCACCCACAACGTGGACCGGTTGTAACGGTTCCAAATCGTTATCACGACAATTCAATGGCAGTGTGGATACACTTTAACGGTTACCGTCTGTAACAGTATAAAACTGTTACACGGTTTTAATGGTGTAGTGTGGACAGGGCCTATGGTACAGCACTAGCTGGGAGACAAAGAAACAGAGTCTGTCAACAGAAGCCCCAGTGGACCATTGCGAAACACAGAAATACAGAATTTGCCAGTGGATAAGGACCACTTGGACCACCTAGTCTGCCCATCTTTCCCTGCCTATAGTATCAACGCAGATCCTACTTGATCTCCAGTCCATTCACACACCCTTCCCTTCCCTTTCCCTAGGTTTCCCTTATGCCTATCCAATGCATTCTTGAAACTCGCACTGTTTTCGCCTCCACCACCTCTGCTGGAAGGCTCTTCCAGGAATCCACCACTCTTTCTGTGAAGAAGTACTTTCTCATATCTATTCTGAATCTACCCCCTTCAGTTTTTTTTCCCCTCCTCCAGAATGGATCCTCATCGGCTCTGCCGCTGCTCCTGCCACTGGCACTGGCTTCTTTCAGGACTCACCTCCTCCCGGTGGTCCTCCCTGTCTTACCCCCCAGGGTGGGGTCTCCCAGTCCCACTCTTCCATCAATTCTTTAGTTTGGTGTTGGAGGGAGGGGCCACGGCTCCACTGTGCAGTGGTTATGGGGTGAGGCAGGCAGCACTCTGTGCATTCTGGCATTTTTCTCCCCTCCCATAGGGCTGCACACATGTGCACATGGAGGCGTGCACATGCGCCGGCAGAAGTCAATGTCCTTCCTCCCTGCTCTGATGGAGCCGACTGCACCTTCCCCCTGTGGCCACCCAGGAGGCGGTATAGCAATGCCATCCGTACACCCTCCCTCCCCATGGTGAAAAGTGTCCGCACTGTCATGCTGGTCACCCCCCTCCTTGGCCCCCTAATGACCGGGGTTCATTCCCAAACCCTGGTCACCCCAGCTTCTTGTCATGCCCCTTATCCTTGAGCACTTTTCTTTTCCGAAAAATACCTGTCTGCCCATTCCTTTTTTTTAAATTTTGCTTTTACTCCCTGCTGCCTCCGCCCCATTTCAGCCCGGTCACATGGCCACCGCCTCTGCCCCAAATCAGCCTTAGCCTCGATACCCCGTGCTTTGCTTCACAGTGGGGCCCTTGGGTACCCCTGTTATGCCGCAGGCACTGGGACCAGGGTCGGGGCTCGCCTGGGAGTGACATCGAGGCCGCTGGGCGAGCTTCATTCTCGGCGCAGGCAGCTCCTCCATTTTCCGGTCTGGGAGGCGGGGTCGTGCCATGATGTCACCATCCGCCCCGCCTCCATGGGTTGTCGAGCGTCGGTTTTGCGTGGAGTCCGGCCTCCGCCAGGGTCCCCAGCACGCCCGACTGCTACCCACACCTCCCCGGAGAAGGAGAGCTGTCCAGCGGACGCCGATCCTACCCCGCCGCCCTCCGACGACCCGGGTCCGCCTCGAACCGGGCTCGCCGGGGTCAGCAGCGGAAATCCCACCGCTGCGCCGTCGGGCCGGCTTCGTCTGCCCATTCCTATTTAATGCTGAATGAGAGAGACTCACCCCACTGAGATGAAGTCCTAGAACAGAGACCCACACCACTGACGTACAGTCAGTCATAGACAGGAGACCCACTCCATTGATGTACAGCCCTAGGCTGGAGACACTACACTGAAGTACAGCCCTTGACAGGAGACCCACTCCACTGAGATACAGTCAGTCCTAGACAGGAAACCCACTCCACTTACACACAGCCCCAGGCTGGAGACCCACCACACTGAGATACAGCCCAAGATGGTATTCCCATCCAATTGAGGAGTCCCAACCCTAAGGGAGACCCACTGAGGTACAGCCCCAGACAGGATACCCACTGAGGTATAGCCCTAGGCGGGAGACAATTCCAACAAGATACAGCCTTAGATAGGAGACCCACTCTACAGAGGTACAGTCCTAGTTGGGAGACCCAGCCCACTGAGGAAGAGCCCTAGATATGAGAACCACATCACTCAGATATAGTCCTAGGCAAAAGGTCACTGAGGTATAGTCCTCGGCAAGAGACCCACCCCACAGAGGTAATGTACAGTCCAAGGAGGGAGAACAACACCAATGAAGTACATTTACAGATGGAAGACCAACTCCACTGATGTACAGTTCCAGATGGAGACCCACTCCACTGTGGAATAGTCCTAGATGGGAGATCCACTCTACTAAGGTACAGTCTTATATGGAAGACCCACTCCAGTGAGGTAGACTCCTAGATGGGAGACCCACTCCACTGAGGTACAGTCCTAGATGGGAGATCCACTCCACTGATGTACAGTCTTAGATGGGAGACCCACTCCAGTGAGGTAGAGTCCTAGATGGGAGATCCACGCCACTGAGTTATATTCCTAAATGGGAGACCCATTCAAGTGAGGTAGAGTCCTAGACAAGGGACCAACTCCACTGAGGTATAGTCCTAAACAGGAGACCCACTACACTGAAGTATGGTCCTAGACAGGAGATCCATTCCACTGAGGTACAGTCCTAGACAGGAGAACCATCTCACGGACATATAGTCCTAGACAGGACACCCACTCCACTGAGGTATAGTCCTAGATGGGAGACCACTCCACTGAGGTATAGTCCTGGATAGGAAACCCACCCAGCTGAGGTACAGTCCTAGACAGGAGACCACTCCACTGAAGTACAGTCCTAGATGGGAGACCACTCCACTGAGGTATAGTCTTAGGCGAGAGACTTCTCTGTTGAGATGCAGTCACAGGAAGAAGACCCACCTAAATAAGGTGCAGTCCTAGATGGGAAACCACCCCACTAATGTACAGTCGGGATCCATTTGGTTTGCCGAAATGCATCAGCATGACGCTCCGTATCCTAACCGGGGGCGCCCAAAGCACGGTTGCCGACATCTGGATTTTACCCCCAGCGGAGTGAGAATCCCTAAGTACGGGAGGGGGTGGAGTCCCCACACTGGGAATCACTTGCTGGGGGTAAAATCCCGATGTCGGACAACCGTGCTTCAGGCGCCCAGGGTCGGGATACGGAGCGCCGGACCAATGCATTTCGGCAAATCATAGTGCTTCCTGACCTCCCTCCTAAACCTCCCACCCTCCAGCTTAAGACTGTGCTCCCTCATGTTATGGTTGCCATTCAGCTTAAAGAGACTCTCCTTATCAACCTTATTTATCACTTTCAAGTACTTGAAGGTTCCAATCATGTCCCCACTCACTCCTGTCTTCCAGGGAGTACATGTTCAGTGCCCTCAACCTCTCCTAGTATGCCTTAAAGAGCAGGTACCTACTGTCAGGCACCAAGCTCCCCTCAAACATATATGATAGTAGCTCTGCTCTACTTTTGAGAGGCATTAAAACTTATATACGCTTCCCTCTGGTTAAAAAGTTATAGCACCCCAAATTTGCACCCCCATAAAAACAAAGCCTTGTCTGACAAACCTCCTTTTGTGATATCAGAAAATGAATACTGAGGGTGCATGTCATTAACCTGTATGTATGCGATATGTCTATGGTGTTTAGTACTAGTTGGAGGTGCCATGCAGAAATATCAAAGCAGCCGCTGGAGTAACAGTCCCTGTTTGCTGGAGCAATCACTTTCATTGTTCCAAGTGGCAACTCTAAATACTACTAAACGTCATTGATAAATGGCACCAACATAGAGCTATGGAGCACACAAGCAGCCTTCATTTTCTGACATCACACAAGAAGGTGCATCAGGCAAGGCTTTGTTTTTATGGGGGTGCAAATTTGGGGTGCTATAACTTTTTAACCAGAGGGAAGCACATAGAAATTGTAATGCCCCTCAACAGTTGAGCAGATCTACCATTATATATGTTTGAGGGGTGCCTGACAGTAGGTACCTGCTCTTTAACCTGCTGATCAGCTATCATCTTTGTAGCCTTCCTCTGGACTTTCTCCAATGTCCTTTTTGAGGTGTGGGCACCAGTACTGAACTCCATACTCTAGATGCGGCCTTACCAGTGACTTGTACAAGGGCAGTATAGCTTCATCTCTCCTACTACTGATCCACCAGATATGCATCCCAGCATCTTGTTTGCCTTTGCTGCTGCTTTCTTGCACTGTGTGGAGTGCTTCAGGTCACTAGTGATCATCACTATCAGGTCCTTTTCCTCCTCTGATGCAGATACTCGGACTCCACCCAG
The DNA here is from genome assembly GCA_016271365.2 of Neoceratodus forsteri. NCBI lineage: Eukaryota > Metazoa > Chordata > Ceratodontiformes > Ceratodontidae > Neoceratodus > Neoceratodus forsteri. The sequence continues at coordinate 8,413,055 of CM057458.1, forward strand.
GTAGTACTCTGTCCTGGCATTCTTGGCTCTAATATGCATAACTCTGCATTTCTTGGCACTGAAGCCAAGCTGCCAGATCCTGGACCATCTCCCTAGCTTTTCCAGATCTTCCTGTAGGTCCTGTATCCCTTCAGTTGTGTCCACTCTTCCACAGAGCTTGGTGTCATCCGCGAATAGGCACATTTTGCCCTTAATGCCATCTCCAATGTCACTTATGAAAACACTGAACAACACCGGCCCGAGCACCAAGCCCTGTGGGACCCCACTGGTTACCTGTCTTGTGCCAGATAACTCTCCCCCCACAACCACCCTCTGGGCTCTGTCCTTCAGCCAGTTTTCCACCCATCTGGCCATCTTTTCCCCAACCCTGAGATCCACCAACTTCCCGATCAACCTTTTGTGAGGCACAGAATCAAAGGCCTTTCTGAAATCAAGATAGAGGATGTCTACCGCTTGGCCCCTGTCTACTGTTTTAGTGACACAGTCAAAGAAGTCAATCAGATTTGTTTTACACGATCCCCCCCATGAACCCATGCTGCCTCGTATCCTGGAGACCATGCTCCTCTAGATAATCCACCAACCTTTCCTTTAGCATGGTCTCCATGAGCTTGCCCACAACAGAGGTCGGACTGACTGGTCAGTAATTCCCTGGGTCATCCTTGGGACCGCTTTTGTGGAGCGGCACTACACGAAATGTGCTACGCTTAAGACCACTCCACTGAGGTAAAGTCCTAGACAGGACACCACTCTCCTGAGGCACAGTCCTAGATGAGAGACCCACCCCACTGAGGTATCGTCCTTGGTTGAAGACTATTCTACTGATGTACAGTCCTAGACAGGACACCACTCTACTGAGGCATTGTCCCACATGGGAGACCACTCCACTGAGGTATAATCCTAGAAGGAAGACCCATCCAACTGAGGTATAATCCTAGAGGGAGACCAATTCCACTGAAGTACTTCCCAGATGACATACTGACCCTGCTGAGGTAAATTTCTAAACAGGTGACCCTCTATGGAGGTACAGGTCTAGGCACAAGACCAAACCCAGTGAGGTACAGTCCTAGTTGGGAGACCCACCCCACTGAATTAAAGTCTTAGAGAGGAGAACCCCCAGGAGGTACGGTCCTAGATGGGAGACCAAACCCTGGGAACCTCCTTCCATCTCCCTCAGTGTCCCGTTTCCCACCCCTGGAACCCCCTGTGGACCAACACTCCCTTCCTGCCTTCACACACTCTTACCTCTGGCCCTAAATCTAGTAACTTGCTGCTTATTCCCCACGGGTGGGACCTTGAAGGGGGACCAGGCTCCCAAGGACATACTCTGCTTGATCGAATGAAGACCAGATAGAGAAGTCGATGAGGACGTGAACCAGGCAGCCCAGGTGCGTGTGGTGAGACAAGAGGACTTCATCTGTCCCAAAGCCACACACTATTTTTTTTGACTCATAGCCCCAACACTTATCCCTCTCACAAGGCCTGCACTCCTGTGGAGCAACCCAACATTAAGCAAGCCAGAACAGTCAAAAGGGAAAGCAAGTTCCATCCTTCATTCAGAACTCCCCTGATGACCAGGCTCTATTGCAACGTCTTCACGTCACAAGCCAGGCAAACTGCTGCACACTTACATAAAGCCACTCTGTAAGTGCCCTCCAAGCATTCCCGCGTGGCACAATTTCCCCTGGGCCACCACTGTTGGGGTCATGCCCTAGATGAAGGTGCCATCCCACCCGAAGGCAGAAGGCATCGAAGATGGATGCCAGAACTCCTTCTTGCCCATCGGCACCAGAGTCTCAAGCTACGTGTACAAAACGGAGACATCTACGTGTAAATTAACCTGTTGATGCCACTTGCTGTTTCAAAATCCTATTTTAGGTTTCACTTAAAAAGGATTTTGTATTGGATAATTTCAAACTGTATATCAACTGCTTTTTATTCCTTTTATGACAGACTTTTACTCCCCCTCCCACACTCCACTGATAAGACCTGCCATTTATTTGTGTTTCCACATGTCCCATTATACTTTATTTTCCATGACAACATGCTGAGCTTGGACTGTGTGAGTCAGCCCGAGGTCCCTACTGTTCCCATGAGGTCAGAGAGCAGTGCCTGTTGTTGCCTGCCAGTCTAGCTTAGTAGGTGAAACAGCGACATCAAACAACATTAGTTCCAAGCTGAAGTGTTGCATGAAAGTAAAAGATCATGATCTGTACCACACAGACTGCCCTCGGTGTGGAATAACAGATGTTGTTTTTATTCTCATGTATGTTCTATTCAGAGCATACGAAGCAACTGTTGCTAGTAGTAACGTTATAATTTCTCACTCTTATTAAAACACTATTATATGCTAAGGCTGAACAACATTTCTGTAATTTTGCCTGATAAAAATAAGGATTAAATGATTCAGAAAAAGGACAAACAGATTCCAGAACTAAAGAAGTTTGGTTTGAAGACAATAAAATAAAAAGTTGAGGTTCTGCTGCATAATGAAATTTCTAATGAACCCTACACTGAGTCCACACACTGACGTCCACTACTACACAAAACTGTTTATCAGAGCACCTGCCTGCTGTTTATTTTGACTTTTGGTCATTAATTTTGCCAGTACACTGTGTTGTTAACACTGACTACACTTTTCCATGGAATGTATTTGTCTCCCTGTTCCCCTCCCTCTGGGTCGCACCTGAAAACGAGCCTTAGCACAGTGTGCCTTTCCCAGTTACCAATTTTCCATAAATAAAGCCATTAGCAGTTCAACTAATTTCACACAGCTATAGTTTCATAGTTACGTTATACACGGTTATGCGCCAAACGTGGTCTACATTTTCCCTACTTTCATACAGATCCAGAAGCAAACAGTTTGATACCTTTTATTGGACCAACACAGGTGTTATGAAAAGAACAAAGTACTTAAGCTTTCGGACTAACAAAGTCCTTCCTCGGAAGCTTAACATGGTTACTTTATTCGCGGTCATGTGCTAAATGTTGTCTAAATTTTTCCTAGTTACTTTATTCACGATTATGTGCTAAATGTAGTCTACATTTTTCCTGCTGTTGCTCCAAATTATTTTTACGTCCCAAGCATGGCCATGCAAACCTCGACTAAAGAAACCTCCCTGCTGACTAAGCTGATAAAGGCTTCAGTTAGAGCCTAATCTCCAAGGACAGCAGCTTCCTGTGTCGACACAGCATACAAGCATAGCACAATACTGCGGGGTGCATGATGTGTTTATAGCCTAACAGCAGAAAACCTATGGACTCACCCAATCTTCCTTTTGCCTTCAGTATACGCAGCACTGGAAGTTGAAACATGTACTGATGAACCCACTACCTTTGATCGAATATACTGAGTAGCACTACTGAAGAAAAGAATTTTGGGGTGATACCGGACACCCTAAAATAATCTGCACATTGCAACAGGACGGTGATCAAAGCAAACAAAATGCTAGGATACATAGGGAGGGGGATAAGCAGCTGAAAGTGGGCGGTGATCCTTCTACTGAACAGGTCACTAGTGCAAGCACACCTGGAATACTGCGCAAGGTAGTGGAGCCCACACCCAAGGAAAGACTGCAACAATGTGGAGGCAATACAGCGCAAGATAGTCCATGACCTGGGGGACCATGACCTAGGGGGGTCCATGACATATAAGAAGAGGCTACTGGACTTAAACATGTGCACTGAGACATGCAAGTACCTGCAAGGGATACAGTGGATACCAAGGAACTCTCACTTTGAGTTCAAACACAGACACTAAAGGGACTTCACTACAGATGGCGGGGGGGGGTTCAAAATCGACACATGAAGAGAGACTTAAGAATCTTAATATGTATAGCCTCGAGGAGAGGAGGGAAAGGGGGGACATGATTGAAACTTTCAAATACCTCAAGGGAATCAACAAAGTCCAAGAGGGTAGCATCTTTCAGAAAAAGAGGTGTCCAAGAACAAGGGGGCACAATTTGAAGATAGAGGGGGGACAGCTCAGAGGTAATGTGAGGAAGTATTTTTTCACAGAGAGGGTTGTGGATGCATGGAACGGCCTTCCTGAGGAGGTTGTGGAGTCAAAAACAGTGGGGGAATTCAAGAATGCATGGGACAGGCATAAGACAATTCTAGTGGGGGAGATAGGAGGAAGTAGGCTGTTGGTTAACTAGGAGCTGCAGCCTATGCATTAGGTAGGGAAATGGGCAGACTAGGCGGGCCAAGCGTTCCTTGTCTGCCATCAAATTCTATGTTTCTATGTACACCTTTAAGCATCTCTTCACTGAAAGGATGGTGGACATGTGGAATGAGCTACCAGAGGCAGTAGTACAGAGTAAGACAAGGTACTGGGGAGGCCACTGGCAGAGTGGTAAGCAAACGGGAGGTATTGGATTATGGGGGACTTTAAAATTTCAGAGTTAGACAGGAGCACTCTGGCCACAGCTGCAATAAGAAGCAATATGGAACCCACCAGAGAAGGCAGTGCTGGCACTTATGAACAGGGACAGCACTGAAGACATCACAATGGGTAGTCCCCTGGGTACAAACGATCATGGTACTGTGTGGTTTGGCCTATGGACTGGGCAAGTGGAAAAAAAACAACACATAAGGGTCATGGACATCAGGAGGGTGGACTTTAAAGAAATAGGAGACTGCCTCGTTAAATACCTTGGGGGGCAGGGGAAGGGAGTGAAGACCCAATGGAAAAAGGATCAAGGAGGGAATAACTAAGACAATGGCATGCTGCCTGAAAGTCAGCAATGGTAGGAGAGGGAAGAGGCCACTATGGTTCTCAAAGGAGGTAGCCAAGGCAGTGAAGGAGAAGAAAACAGCATTTAGGAGTACAAAGAGACCCATGCAGAAGCAGAGAGACAGGTATATAGCTGGATTACCAAAGGGAGACAGGAAGGTGGGGACTGGGCAGCTAAGGCACGCATAGGAGAGGATCCCCAAGGAGGTAAAAAAAAAAGGGGGGGGCGAATAAGACTTTCTTCAGGAATGTGAGCAAAAAGAGGGAAACAAGGGGAGTAGTGAGGATCAGGAGAGCGGAGGGGGTACAGTGCAGAAAAACATCAAGAAAACAAAATATTACATGAGTTCTGCTCAGTTTTCACGGGTGGGGGGGGACAAGGACCAACATGTATCAGCAGGCACGGGGGGGAGACACAAGTTCATTTTCGGAGGAGAGAGTCTGAGGGGGACTGGAACACCTAAAGGTAAACAAGACGATAGGATCAGATGGGATTCCCCCAAGGGTTCTAAAAGAACCAAGTAATGTGTTAGCTGCCCCTCTGACAACATTATTCAGCACCTCATTGGAGATGGTGGTAGTTCCAGAGGACTACAGGATGGACAATGTGGTCCCTCTGCACAAGAGAGGCAGCAGGGAAAAGGCTAGCAATTACAGCCCAGCCAGACTCACATCACTGGTGGGGAAGTCAATGGAGACCCTGCTGAAGGAGACACTGATGGAGACCCTGCTGAAAGAGAGGCTGATGGAGTACCTGGTGGAAAGTGGGCTGCAGGACCACCAGCAGCCTGGTTTTGTGGGGGAGATGTCATGTCAAACAAATTTCACAGATTTCTTTAACTGAGCAACGAGGGAGGTGGATCGGGGAGGTCAGTGGATGTGGCCTATCTGGACTTCAATAATGCCTTTGATACTATGCCCCACAGGAGGCTCATGAAGAAACTTAACAACCTGGGGATTGAGGAGAAGGTGATGAGCTAGATAGCAAACTAGCTGAAGGATAAGAGGCAGAGGGTGGTGGTAAATGGCAGACAATCAGGGGATGGAAGAGTGACCAGCGGGGTGCCACAGGGATTAGTACTGGGACCTATCCTCTTCAATGTCTTCAAAAGAGATGTTACTGAGGAACTGGATGGGAAGGTGTGTGTGTCTATAGATGACACAAAAATCTGTAACAGAGTGAGCACTCAGGAAGGGGATGGAGAGAATGCAAAGGGATCAAGGGAAACTTGAGGAGTGGTTTATGATGTAGCAGCTGGGTTTCAATGCCAAAAAGCGAAAAGTCATGCACTTGGGGCAGGGAACCCAGGAGCTGTGTATAAGATAGGGGGCAGGGAACCCAGGAGCTGTGTATAAGATAGAGGGAAGGGAACCCAGGAGCTGTGTATACGATAGGGGGCAGAGAACCCAGGAGCTGTGTATAAGATAGGGGGAGGGAACCCAGGAGCTGTGTATAAGATAGGGGCAGGGAACCCAGGAGCTGTGTATAGGATAGGGGCAGGGAACCCAGGAGCTGTGTATAGGATAGGGAACAGGGAACCCAGGAGCTGTGTATAACGATAGGGGCAGGGAACCCAGGAGCTGTGTATAAGATAAGGGGCAGGGAACCCAGGAGCTGTGTATAACATAGGGGCAGGGAACCCAGGAGCTGTGTATAAGATAGGGGGCAGGGAACCCAGGAGCTGTGTATAAGATAGGGGGCAGGGAACCCAGGAGCTGTGTATAAGATAGGAGGCAGGGAACCGAGGAGCTGTGTATAAGATAGGGGCAGGGAACCCAGGAGCTGTGTATAAGATAGGGGGCAGGGAACCCAGGAGCTGTGTATAAGATAGGGGCAGGGAACCCAGGAGCTGTGTATAAGATAGGAGGCAGAGAACCCAGGAGCTGTGTATAAGATAGGGGGCAGGGAACCCAGGAGCTGTGTATAAGATAGGGGGCAGGGAACCCAGGAGCTGTGTATAAGATAGAGGGCAGGGAACCCAGGAGCTGTGTATAAGATAGGGGCCAGGGAACCCAGGAGCTATGTATAAGATAGGAGGCAGGGAACCCAGGAGCTGTATATAAGATAGGGGGCAGGGAACCCAGGAGCTGTGTATAAGATACGGGGCAGGGAACCCAGGAGTTGTGTATAAGATAGGGGGTACTGACAGTCAACAAGCAAGAAAGGGACCTCGGGTAATCATATCTAATGATCTCAAGGTGGCAGTGCAGTGGGTAAGGTTAGTAGGATGCTGAGATGCACAGGAAGGGGGATTTCCAGCAGAACGGAGGTGGTTTTGCCACTATTCCAGTGTTCCCCAGTCATTATATTAGTGTGGTGGGCAACCATCCTATATATTTTTTTTTTTTTACCACCACTCTACATTTTTTACCACCACCTATACCTTTTTCGCTCTAATTTTTCTTTTATAAAATCCTCTAATATTGTCTTTTATCATCAATCTTTATTGCTCTACCACCCCGATTTTGATACCTGTACTCTATACCTTAACCCCTTGTGCACATGCATAGCACATATAGGAGGTCCAAGGAATAATGTGCCACTGGCTCCGATCACAACAGCCACCACCCTATATTCCAAGGAAGTGGGGAACACCCTGGTATCACTCACTAGTGAGACCCCACCTAGAGTACTGTGTCCAGTTCTGGAGGCCGCATTTCAGAAAGAACACTCACAGGGTGGAAGTGGTCCAGAGGAGGGCTACCAAAATGGTGGTGGGGATTGCACGAGAAACTATATGAGGGGAGTCTGCAGGAACTCAACATGCACTCCCTAAAGGAGAGGAGAGCGAAAGGGGACATGACTGAGACCTCTAAGTGCCTCATGGAGGTGAACAAGATGCAGGAGAGAAGTCTTTTTCAAAGGAGGAGCACCAGAACACGGGGGAATGCAAGGAAGCTGGGTGGTGATTAAGAAGGATGTGAGGAAATACTTCTTCGCAGAAAAGGTGATGCCACAAGAGGTGGCGGTGCGAAGACAGTGGGGAGCTTCAAGCATGTGTGAGATAGGCCCATGGGCATAATAAGCAGAGGAAAGAGAGGTGGGAGGGACACAGGTGACAAAACAGGGCCCAGGATGTAGTAATCGGCACCGAAAATAGGGCAGACTAAATGGGTCTACCGGTCCTCTTCAACTGACAAGTTCTATGTTTCTACGGTACAGACCAAATCAAGCGGCAGCTCCAAGCAGGGATGGGACAGGCTGATCAGTTTAGTTAGACAAGGGGGGACAGTAGCAAAGGGGAGGGCTGCCACTAGGGCAAGGCAGAACAGTTAGGTAGGGTGGCCAGACTGGATGGTCCAAGAGCTTTTTTCTGCCGTCAACGTACATCTATGAATTTTCTATGTATTTATGCAGCTTGTTAGTTGAGCAGTGGCCTTCATTAATCTCCAACTCATCATGATAATGTATTAAACAGTAATGAAAATTAAATCCTGTTCATTTCAATGGGGAGTGAACTTTAAAAATGCCACGGAAGGATTATTACCGGCTTAACAGAGGACTGTGGGCGTATATATACATCCAGCATCTCAGTATGTTCAAACATATTCAATTCTCAAAGGGTTAAGGTACCATATTTTGAAAGTGGTACCTTAAGGGAGAAACGGTGCAAAATCACTTTAAGCAATGGAGGTCTTGAACTTTCAAACGTCCTAGAGGTAATTAAGAGTTAATACGGTGCCATGAATTCTGAGGTAAGAGGAACGTTTAGGGTTTTTACTGTATCACAGTGGTGCATCAACAATGTACTTCCATCACTTTCAGAGATGTTGTGCAACTATACACATTTACCCATATCCACAGATATAGCAACAGAATTCTAATTTTTTTATTTATTTAGTTTGATTGCGGATTTAACACCTTTGAGCCAGAAGGCTCTTTTACAAAGGTTCCATGTCGACTGAACAAGAGACAAATATACAAGACAGGTTACATATCAATCAAAAACGGGTTCCTTAACAGTCATGGGTAACAGGAGAATACATGCTGAGTAAGTAGCGATTGAACAGGCTGTTTACAGTGCCAGCAGTATTACTATAAGATAGGAATCTTTTCCACATAATGAGCTGGTATCAATATAAACCTGGGAAGGGAGACTTACCAATGAATGCTAAGGGTACGGCGGGAGCAGCCTGGGGTGGCTTAGTCACAAACTGAGGAGGGGGATATAAGAAAAGGTAGGGAGGTAGTGGGTAGCCACCAATGGGTTTTGTCAGAGAGGGGGGTGGAGGGAAGGGCGTGAGGGGAAGGAATGGGGGTAGGCAGAGGGTGGGTTAGTTATGAAGGAGAATGGCCATTGGTGTTCAGCGGAGTCAGAGAACAGCGAAGGGTTTGTGCTGGCTGCTGTCGCCGGCCAGGGTGGAGGCTTGGGATGCTTGGGGGGTGCCACTGGATACCAGGGACAACTTTAATGGACAAGGAGAAGGAGTGGGCCCAAAAAGTTACACTAGTCAGAGTGGGAAGGCAGGAGTGAGTCATACCAGCCCAAGGCAATCTGCACTATTCCCCAGTCCAAGCGAGTGCACTAAGATCGAACCATAGTGCTTGAGTAAGCACTTTAATGTGACACTCCAATTTTTGCACCTTAATAACGGCCCCTGTTCAATTGATTTATTTGAAATGTGGAATGCACAGAGATGGTGCCAGGATCTCTGGATCAGGAAAATTGCATGGCAATCAGTTCACAGGGCCAAAAAGATGCAGAGGGGCCAAAAACACAAAAATCACCCAGATTAAAACCTTTTTTCTTTGTTTGCTCAACAATACCTAAAAATCTAGGAGGATTGGAAACCTGAACCTTGCAGGTTTGAGAGAGGTTGGCTGAAGGTGTGTGCTTTTGCATTTTTTATCTCCCAAACTTAAGTAGTTTTTCAAATACTTAAGAAAAAACATTCTGTTTGTGAGTGTTCATCTAATCCCCTACTCAGCTCTGCCTTTCCTCCCTGTTGACCCCTTCCCCTTCCTATGCTCTCCCTCACCCTGCCCCCCCCGCTCTATATTCCCTCTCCTGTGGTCCACCAGTCACCACTGATGCTCCCCCCCCTCCCTTTTGTTCTGTCGACAAACCCACTCTGGTCAGAGGCCACCACACACACCCAATCCCCCTTCACAAGAGGAGACCTTGCCTGTCTCACTGGCAGGTATCCGGACCTGCTCCTGAGAAGGCCCCTTCTGTACCGCTAAACTCTCAACCTATCTGGCAACTGATGGTGCTTAAATAAATTTGTAACATGTCCAAGATCTGATCAAGACCTTTAACTTTGTATAATATTTTATTTTATACTTTCTGTTTTATCTCCTCCTGTCTACCCTCGGTGCCCACTCCTTCGGGCCGCTCATCACCATCTCTGCCCCCTACTCCGGATCTGCCCCTAGAGTGCCTCACCTTTTACTTCCTCCTACACAGCGGGGTCTATCCGGAATCGGTGGTCTTGGATGGCCTGGAGCGGTCATCATCTAGGACTGCCGAGGGGTACTTTCCATTTTTCTGTGATTTCCCCTGTCCCAGCCCCCTGAGACACTGGCGCAAGGACGCAAGCATCCACAGAGGAGATGTGCTGATGCACGTCCCTCTCAAGTGCCTACAGACGTCCCCCTTCCCTGACTCTGTTACATGGAGCCGCCAATCCCTCGAGAGCCCGTGTTTCACGGTGCTCTCAGGGCCTCAGGTGCGTGCTGCACCCTGGTATCCCCTCCCAGAGGGAGGAGGCATCCGTTGGGATGCTCAGTCCTCCTCCCTGCTGACAAGCTCATTCCTGAACCCGGGTCGCCGATGTAGTGCGAGGTGTGGCTTCCAGCGTCTCAACCCTCAGCGCCACCAGGTCAGCAACTTTGTATAATAATAGTAATTTTTTCCACGTGTCTAACTCTGAACCTGTATTGTCTAAGGCCCTGTTCACACTAGGGACTGTTTATAAAACATTACTAAAAACGTTTTAAATCGGTCCATAGCACGGTTGTCGGAGCATTCACATTCGATTCAGACAACCGTGTCAGGTGGAAGGGGTTCCCAGGCATGACTGCAGCACCAGCTCAAAGCATTATGGGTTCCGATTGGTGCCGCAGTGCATGACTGGATACCCATGAACGCAGACAAAACCAATCTGAACAAAAAATATGTGGGCAGAATCAGGGATTCTTCCTTTGCACAGCAGTGCCTGTAATGTATCCTTTTTTTTTTTATTCTGTGGCTGACAAAATGGATTTTCTCGCCAGATGGGTTGCCTTAACCGTGTTACATACCAGTCTGCATACCCCACTGCTGTTAACTACGAATTAAAGGCAACCCGTGTTTAGCTAAAACTGTGCTAAAGACCACCTCTTAGCAGGGTTTTAGCACAATTTTAGAACACGGTTGTAACACGGTTTTAACCATGTTACAGTGTTAACACAAACAGTATTCTGGGGGCTTAAAATGGCTTAAGGCAGTTAAACCATTTTAAGCTTCCTAGTGTGAACAGGGACTTATGTGCCTGTTGCTGTCCCATGACGAGGAACCTTGGTAAAAGAGCCTTTGGTTCAAGGTTATGTCCAAATTCTTGAAATAAATAAATAACTAAAAGTGTACTTTAAAAATCAATGTTCTAAAGATAACTGCATTTTTTACAATCACATGAAGTCATGTAGTCGTATTACAGCACTGTGCTGGTTTATCAGCAGGCAGAGCCAGCTACCTGTCTGCGTATGCCATTCTCCTGTTTTTGTTCAGCAGGGATGAGGCTACACGTCAGTGCACAGCCCCACCCCTGAGCGTGCTGTGTGTGTTTTTTTCTTTCTCAGAATTTCCACCGTTAGTGGCATAAGCAGCTTTATTTATTTGAATTGGACACCAGGGTGCTCATTATAAATAAACTGGCAGACTGTAGTCAGACACTGGGGTGCTCACCCCTGGTGCTGGTTTGTCCCCCCCCACCCTCCGTAAGGTTACCCCCCCACACACACAATGCCCATAATTTACACTTGCCGACACGGGAGGGCCCAATCCCAGTGTCGCGTAGATAACCTCCCTGCCCCCACCCAGCAGTCTGAGACACGTGAGCCCCACCCCCGGTGCCCCAAGTGTCATGCTGACAGTGGGTACCCAATCCCCAGTGTCTGAAGTACCTTCCCCTCCCTTCTGTTATGTCCTCCTCCAACACTCATAATTTATATTTGCCAGCACCAGGTGCCCAATCCCTAGTGTCGAAGTCACAACCTCCCTGCCCCTGACCTACTGTAGAGTCTGGGGACAGTGTCACTCCCCATCCTCCCAAGTGTCATGCTAAACTGGGGTACCCAATCTCCAGTGTCAGAGGTACCTTTAACAAATAATACCATCCTGTGATGTGTTTTGCCTTTTTTCCCCTGAAATAAAATGGTCCTTCGTCATCTGATACCATCCCACACCCAACCCCCAACTCAGCACCCACCACCCCTCATCCCCCCTTACCCTATACTTGACAAGTCACGATCTAATGCCATAACCCCCTCTGGACTGGAGACACATCTTCACTCTTCAGTGCTGAACAGGGCACTGAGGAAAACAGGTTAAGTGCTGTGCGTAATTCATTTCAAAGAGTTTTGAACTTTTCTTCATAACCTGGTCATTTTTTCATTTTGTTTGCCCAAATTATCAATGTGGACTTTTTAAGACCCCACCTCATGAACAATGGTGGTGAAATTATGTAACTCTGGCCCAAAAGGTGATTTTGTGGTTGCTGTGGGAAACTATCTTTCGGACCGGATTTAAATAATTTCTGCACCCTTGTTCACGAGGTAAGGTCCCAAAAAAGCCATGTTGAAAATCTGGGCAAAAACTATTTAAAAATGGCGTTATGAGTATACTTTCAAATTTTTCTAAGCTCGCTGATAACGTAATTTTCAATATTTTAACCCAAATTTTCATTTCTTACATCAGTTTGGTTGACTGCTTTCTACTTTATGCAATATCGAATACACTGTGGAAGAAAGTTCCTGCACGGTTTTGCCCTAGCTAGGGGGGGTCCTCCTCCCATCACTCTGTTACGGACTTGTAACATTTGCACCTGTTCCCAAATCCAGTCTCTCAAAATGGGAGACAGCCTACAACAATGTCTGCCGCTTCGTGCTTTCCAGCCTCCGTCACCCATCGTTGTGACCTATACACAGCCGCTGGTGGCTTCCCCCTGAAAGCATCCCCGCCGCTCCCAGGTAATTTCATTTACAACATCATCCGCTTCAGCACCCCCAGCTCTGGCCCTTCCCTTAAACCTGGCACCACATCCTACCACCTCACGATCTATATCAACTCAGAGAATGCCTGGTTCCTAGAACACGCACCTCATGGGGACCAAGCCTTCCACACCCACGCCCCAAACTCGGAACTCACTACTCGAGCTCACTCAGTCCTCCTCCTCCCACCCAAGCTTTAAAGCCTCCCTCTGGAACTTCCTGAAACCTTCCTCCCCCTGCTCCTGCTCAACGTAGTCCTACTCCCCTGCCCCTCCCCACCCTCCAACCTGACTGGACGGTGGGGGCCTCAGCATGACTTGCACCTCTCCTTCTGAATCTGGCCATGATTCCTGGACTTACCACCTGCCTGGGGCACCCCCCCCTTTTCTGCAGGCACCTTCCTTTATCTCTGTTCCCCCTGTTCACCACCGAGATTTATCCTGTCTGTCCCATCCTACTCTAATGCACCATGCCAACCTTGTCCTAAGTCAGCCTTGAACTGCCTGTTATTTTAGTTTTGTTTCTTGTCTCCTCAATCGTACATGCTTATGAATTTTGTGCCAACTTTGCCCTAGAGCTAGCCTGTAACTGCCTGTGTATTTCTTATATACTCTTCTCTGTTCCTCAACTGCTCGATGTATGCCTACCTTGCTCTAGAGCCTGCACTGAATTGCCTGTTATCTTTCTATGTATTCCTTATGCTCCCTCTGTTGTTTATGTACGAAGTATTTACTTGTAACTACCTTCCTATGTATTCCTAATGCTTCCTCAATTGTTCCTGTATGAAGTTTTACCTGTAACTCTCCCGGGTCGCACCTGAAAATAGGCACAAGGCTGTCTAGTGTGCCTACCCGGTTAACAAAACCAAATAAATAAATAAATGACTATAGTACGAGGTATTATTGTAAAGTATAGTTGAACTTCTTAATAAAGATGAAGCTACAAAACAAAAAGGAGTGAGTGCCATTAACCCCCACCCTCAGTCGCCTATTTCTAACCCATTCCACCACTGGATCCCATCCCTAGGCTGCTGAATTTCTTTATCAATCTCCTGTGTAGCACAGTGTCGAAGGCCTTGCCAAACCCCAGACAGGCCACATCCACTGCCCTCATTGATCTGTTTCCATGGTCACCCCGTCAAAGAACTCACTCAGATTCATCTGTCATTACTCACCCCCACCCCAAAACATCCATGCTGCCTCTGGTCTTGCAGCCCACTGGATTCAAGATCCTCTACAAACCTTTCACACTGGCTGGTCAGTCTCACCTCCGTGGCGGGGAAACTAATGGAAACACCGTAACAGGAATGGGGAGTAAAATATTGTTAACCCATCCATGTTATGCTAAAGACTGTTAGGGCCTGAATGTTGCAGCGACAGTGGTGGGATATGTATTCTTAATTAACAGTACAGGAAAGTAAATCGATAGGTGAAAACTAAAGGTCTGTTGTTCTACTGAGTTTTTGTCTCCTCTCCTTATGAGAAACAGTAAGGCAGCTAGATCTGTGACAGAGCTGGGCCTCCTGAAGAGGAGCACTGCCTAGTAATAACGGGAAGGGCCCCTCAGCCTTTGCCTCTGCTTGATTCCATCAGAAAGGTCACGAGCCCACTCATGTAAGATATTCTGGAATTTTATAATGAATGCTGCAAGCTGCGACCACACCTAGGACGGCCGTGCTGTGGTTGGTACAAATGATTCAAAAGACAAAACATGGACCTTCACCTCTGCCAAGGCTTAAAAGAGTTGTCCCCCAGGTAAAGACCGTCACAGGTAGATGATAAACACTCACCGACTCCAGGCTTTGCTTTATAGTGCAGTAATCAATTTCTTTACAGTACTTTGTGCTGTCTGCACAAAATAAAGAACTATGTATCAACTCTTTTTTTTTTTTTTTTTTTTAACTTTTATTCTTTGTTAACCAGGTAAGGCCTAGTAGGCACAGGTGCCTGTTTTCAGGGGTGACCTAGGAGCACTGGGGAGGTTAAGTGACTTACTCAGAGTCACACAGTATACAAGTGGAGGTCACATAGAAACATAGAAGTTGACGGCAGATAAGGACCGCAAGGCCCATCCAGTCTGCACATTTAATTTTTCTGCCTTATGAATATGCCATCGGCCCTTGCTCTGTCAATGGCCTATCTAGTCATACTCATCTGTATTGCTCCCTTATGCCTATCCCATGCCTGTTTGAAGCCCTGCACTGTATTCATATCCACCACTTCCTGAGGTAGGCCATTCCATGCATCCACCACCCTTTCTGTGAAAAAGAACTTCCTCACATTATCCCTTAATCGGCCTCCTTCTAATCTCATGCTGTGTCCTCTTGTCCTGCTATTTTTCTTATACTGAAACATGTTAGACTCTTTTACCTTGTTAATGCCCTTAAGGTGTTTGAATGTTTCGATCATATCACCTCTCTCCCTCCTTTGCTCTAGGGTATACATATTGAGCTCCGTTAATCTGTCCTCATGTTTTCTGATGCAGTCCCTGCACCATTTTGGTTGCCCTTCTCTGGACTGCCTCAATTTGGTTAATGTAGGAATCAAACCCAGGTCTGTCTGCTGGATGTACCAGCAAGCTCATTCACAGTTCATTACTATAACCTCTAGCTATACTGCCAGCCCCAAAGGAAAAAAATATCATGTTTATTGATAATTGGACTGTTTTTGATAATAAAGCAGAATTATTTAGTAAAGATGGACTTGATCTCAATAAAAAGGGTACCAGAATATTGGCAGAACATTTTAAACAATACCTGGGTCAGGGGAGTTTATACTAGAACAGCAGAGGGGTGGAAAAAACTCATCATTGGGGAGAAGGTAATAAAAGGAAGATACCGAGTATAAGATATACATCTAAACCAACAAATATTAATATCCTACTTGTCAATGCTAGAAGTATGAATAAAAAAATAAACGAGCCTCGTACAATAATTGAAGGGTCACCAAAAGACATAATTGGTACTACTGAGGCCTGGTGGAATGGAAATGATATATGGGGATTAGAAATAGAAAGTTACCAGCTATATAGAAAGGACAGAACCGAAAAAAGGGAGGTGGAGTGTTAATTTACATTAGTAACAAAATTACATCTGCAGATATAACACATACAATAAAGGATGAGGTGACCATTGAATCATTACGGCTTAAAATTAGTGGAGGGTGTCAAAAATCATTCGTCACAGGAATTATATATCACCCCCCTAATTGTATCACTGATGCAACTAAATTAATTATGAGTGAAATAGAAAAAGCAGGAGAAATAGGGGAGTTGGTACTCATAGGAGACTTAAACATGAGTGACATTTTGTAGTCACATGATACAGCAACTAGCAGTATTGGGAAGCAGTTTCTAGATATATGTTAAAGGAATCACTTATTGCAATATGTGGAAGAACCAACCAGGGAAAATCATATACTCAATATAGTTATATGTTCCGAACAAATACAGGTAGAGTCTTGTAAGGTGGGTCCCCCATTAGGAAACAGTGACCACAGTATGGTATTCTTTACCGTCTGCTATGAATATGTACCTCTGATAAGTAAAACTGAGATCTATTTGAAAAAACAGATAGAAAATTAATAAATACAATGTTGGAAGATACAACGTGGGAGACCATATTACAAAATAAAACAAGTTAAGAAATGTGGCAGATAGTAAAGTCTAGGAACTGCAGATTGCAAATAAATGTATACCAATTGTAAGGAAAACTAAAAATGGTACTAAAAGGCCGAAATGGTTGAACAAAAAGATTAAGAGACTTATTAAGAGGAAGAACAAGCTATATAAACAACAAAAACAGTTAAATACAGTAAATTCAAGAGAAGCATTTACGATAATACAAAAGAAAAGCAAAAGGGAACTCAGAAAAGCCAGGAAAATTATGGAGTGGAAATTGGCATGCAATGCAAAAAAAGGCAACCTTAAGGAATTCTTTTCATACATAAACTCCCTAAAGAGACCTCAGACACAGGTAGGACCTATATCGCACAAAGAAAGCCAAATTAAGGACAATGCAGTGCTTGCAGAATTATTTAACACTTATTTCTGTGAGGTATATGGTAAAGACACACGGCCAATCACACTAAGAAAAATTCACAGAAAACTGAAATAAATATTATAGAACAAGAACTTTTGACCAAGATAAAATTACTTAAAACAAACTCTTCTCCCAGTCCCGATAAAATATCGGCTAGAATATTACGGATTACGTCCAACTATTTGACACTCCCAATGAAGTTATTATTTGAACAGTCATTACGATCTGGCATAATACCGGCTGACTGGAAAACAGCACATGTGGTGCCGATTTTCAAAAACGGAGACAAGTCATCATTATTACAAAACTGCAGACCAAGAAGCCTTACTCGTGTAAAATGCAAACTATTGGAATCAGTACATGATCCCGACATACTGTGCCTGTCAGAGACCTGGCTGAAACCCGGAACACCTGATTCTTTGTGCACCATACCTGGCTACTCATTTATTCGGAAGGACAGACCGGGATCAATGAGGGGTGGAGGAGTTACCCTCTACCATAAACCTCACCTGGATGTTAGTATCATCACTGACTCTAACCCCCAAACCTCAAGTGAATCAATGCAAGCGCTCCTGTCCCTTGGCTCTAAAAAACTTCACATAATCTGTATTTATAATCCACCCTCTGGGGGAGTAAATGGGCTTCAGGAAGCACTCCAGCGCACCCTAAAACACAACAACAAAAATGAAGCTATCATCCTTGGTGATGTCAACTTGAACTGGGTAGGTCCTTCGCATAATTCCCTGGCTTCACTAGTGCAAGGTCTAAACTTTCATCAACAAATAACGGAAATCACTAGACTGTCTGGGCCACAGTCTGGCACACTTATTGACTGGATCATGACAAACAGACCTGAACACATGACCTGCTCTGGGATCTTGGCAGATACTATCACTGATCACTCCCCTATCTACTGCCAGTGGAAGGCTGGTCAGACCCCCCCCCCTCAACCTCGGCAGGTCACTTTTACGAATTTTGCAAACTTGGATACAGACTCCTTCCTCCGAGACATCTCAAACATTGACTGGTCGAATATTTACCGGGCTAAGAATGTAGAGAATGCCCTGAACGCATTCCTACAACATTACCTCCCTGTACAAAACAAGCATGCTCCAAAAACCACGAGTAGAGTCAGGGGAAAACAAACTAGATGGCCACATAAGGATCTCCTAAAACAACTAAGGTACAGGGACAAGCTTTGGAAAACCTTCAAAAACTCTAAATCGACTAGGGACTATGCAAACTACAAGCAAGAAAGAAATTCTTGCAGGAAAAACATTAGGCTGGCAAAAAGCGTGTACTATTAGAATCTGCTAAAGAACTCAGCCCATGACCCTCATAAATTTTGGGGCCACATAAAAACCTTCCTGGGGACACCTCAATCAGTTACACCCTCTGACATGGTAATAAGTGGCTCTCATTGCAATAACCCCACCACCATAGCAAACGCCTTCAATAGGATGTTCTCAGATCTCTCCCCCTATACCAGCACTGTACCACCAGCAGCCTCCACTGTCGACACTGTGCCTCTTACTGACCCTGCCACCCCCGCCAGTGATCCAAAACCTATACCACACCTCCTCTATTTCAAAGCCATCACCAGCTCTCAGGTTCTGTACCATCTAAAAAAACTATCAGAATTCACCAGTCCTGGCTCTGACCAACTTGAACCTCACCTTTTAAAACTAGCTGCGCATTACATCTCCAAATCTCTGGCTAGAATTTCACCTTATCCCTCACCAGCGTGTGCAGTCCCAGAACTATGGAAAATGGCCAGGATCTCCCTATCTTTAAAAAGGGAACAAGAAAGATATCTCTAATTACAGGCCTATTGCAATACTATCCCTCTCGGCAAAATCCTTGAAAACTGGTTGCCACAGATCCAGGAATTCCTTGAAACCACTAAACAGCTCAATGATGCACAACATGGATTCAGGAAAACCACAGCACTGTGACGGCTCTAGCTAAATTCACCACTGACATCCTCACTGGCATGGATCAAGGAAAGCTCACAGGGCTGTCTTTATTGACCTAACCAAGGCATTTGACCTTGTTGACCACCCCTGCTCCTATCCACCTAAGCAAAATAAGCTGCTCCTTCCTGTGCTTGAATGGTTCAGGAGCTACCTGACCAACAGGTCCCAGGCTGTTAAATTCAACTCAGCCATCTCCTCCACTGTGGAAACAAACATTGGAGTGCCACAAGGCTCCATTCTGGGTCCTCTTCTGTTCACTCTATTCATCAATAACCTACCAGACGAAATACCAGCCTGTTCATCGCTCCTCTACGCAGATGACTTAGTTATCTATGCCAGCTCACCCAATGTAGAGCACATTAACTCCTCGCTAAATAGTGCCTACTCCAGTGTCCAGAATTGGTTAAACTCCCACTGCCTCATTCTGAATTCCTCCAGAACTAATGCCATGCTACTAGGCACCACGTAAAAGATCCGTATGTGTTCCACTCCCCTGAGCATCACAGATTCAAATGGCGATCCTCTGCAGACAGTCACCACCTTTCGTTACCTGGGCATCCTACTAGACCAATCGCTTGAGTTTAACCTTCATATCCAAGCCACCTGCAAGAACGTTAACTGCAAGTTAGGAGCTGCCTATAGAACAAGTTATATGCTTATCTCCTCGCTAAGCTTGCCATAGCCAGAGGGATCCTGCTACCAACGCTTACCTACTGTGCGCCCATACTTACCTCAGCCCACAAATCTGCACTGCACAAATGGGATGTAACCTATAACAACATAGGCCAATATGCCTTACAATCCCCATGGCTTCTTCACCACTGCCAGCTATATAAGGACCTTGGGTGGCTCTCCCCCCCGGCCGTCAGGAGCTACTTCCTGGCATGCCTAAATGACTCTATACTGAGACAAAGTCAGCCTGCCGCCCTTGCGAAGCTCCTTCTTCCTGTGATTCCTAACCGCACACTCAGATCTGCTGACAAAGACCTGCTGGAAATTCCCCGCTGCCGCACCAACAAAGGAACAGGCTCCTTCCAACATGCAGCCCCCAAGTTATGGAACCAGCTCCCTCTGGACCTCAGGCAAGCACCCTCCCATCCTCTTCAAACGGGATTGAAACTACACCTGGCTGCCACTGATCCATGCACCTGCTTTGATCCTACCTGATTCCCGTACCTTCCCTGCCCCTACTCCCACCCCCCTGCTACTGGTCTCTTTACCACCCTCCTTTGTTCTCTCTCCCCTGACTCCTACCCCCTCCTCAAACTTTATTATCGTTACATCATGTATTAGTTTTTATGAATGTATGCACTTATTTTCTTTTACTTATATTTACTGTATATTATGTACTGTTTTTATCCTCTGCGCTACCTAAACACTGCCCAAACCTACTTCAGATGGATGTTGGTACTATTAGGCCCAGCTCCTCCCTCCCCCTCACTTGTCCTCCTTTACCGCTTGAGTCCCCCGGCTAGGGACTGTCACCTTGCCTCTATGCCCAACCTCGGAACCACGAGCCCGGACGCACCTTCCCGCTTACTACCGCTAAAGCCATATTTTAATGCCGCCTTTCCTCCCACCCCCCCCTTTTTCTTCTTCATCCCTAACGGCTGGGACATAAACCTGGCGTCCCTCTAGCCTGCCGTAGGGATCCTCTCTTACTTCCATCGAACCCCTTGAGGCTGCACAGGCTGGCTGCTGTGGCTGTCAGTTTATGGCACCTCTCACCCCTTCCCCGCCTCTTACCCTCTGCGCCATCAGGCTCTGCCCATACTACTATAGGTACATTGGCTTTACTGCCTCCCTCCCTTTCTCTTATCTACTCTGCCGACAGATTCTGTAATGGCCAGGACTGCTCCAGTCCTTATGCCCAGTCGAGAACCACCACCTGCCCGGCTACACCCACCGCCTTCTACCGCCAAAGCCGTATCTTTAGCCGCCTCTCTCACTCGTCCATCCCTCCCCTTTTTTCTACCCCTGACTGTGGGGCCATGAACTTGGCATCCCTCTAGCTGCCACCAGGATGTTCTAGACAACCCCCTTACTTCCCCTTACTCCCCCTGGGTACTCTGCTTGGCTGGCTGTTGAAGGCTGCCAGGTCTTGTTTTTCCCTTTACCCCTCCCCCTGTCTTTCCCTGCCAGTTTGGGAACCCCAAACTCGGCAGTCTCCCTATGCTCTCCTCGGGAAAGCAGCTAGCAGTCCCTTGAGTCCTATACCCTTCCTTACCTGTCACCGTACCTTTACTCCTGAAGCTGCTCTTGGCCTACTGGTTATGCTTAATATAGACTAAACCATGTTAGACTAGTTGGAACCGTCTCTATATGACTAGGATTGTACTATGTATGGTTGTTTGCCTAAGTTGTATTGTTTGCTTCCATGTGTTATGCTGTATTGTACTCTCCCGGGTCGTGCCTGAAAATAGTCACCTGTTGGCTAGCGCACTCACCCGGTAAACAAAAACTAAATAAATAAATATTAAGGATAGGCTGACTGTATTCACAATTAATTGTGATTCGGACCAGCATGGATTTACAAAGGGCAGAAGCTGTACTACCAACCTTCTCTGCTTCTGTGAAGAAGTGAGACATTGGATAACAAAATCCCTTGCGACATCTTATATTTAGATTTAGCAAAAGCTTTGATCTTACCCCGCCCAAATTGGGCAATTATCAAAGCTATATGACTTAGAGGTCCCTGGAAGTTACATCTCCTGGATAAAGGAATGGCTCTCACGTAGAAGTGAGAGGGTGGTTGTTAATGGATATCTTTCAGGAGTGGTAAGTGTGACCAGTGGAGTCCCGCAGGGGTCTATATTGGGTCCCGTATTGTTCCAAATTTTTATATCAGATTTAACACTACACTTAAACAGTTGGGCCTCTAAATATGCTGATGATACCAAAATAGGAGGCCCATCTAAGACGGTATCAGACACAAAACTTGTACAAGAAGACCTGGATAGGACTGCATCATGGACAGTATCAAGGGGTATGAGGTTGAACATGAGTTAAGTGCAAGGTGATGCACTTGGGGAAGGACAATATTATTATTTATAAGGTCAAACATTACTTAAATCATGCAATGAAAAGGATTTGGGTATTCAAATCACAGATGATTTTAGTACCTCTAAGCAAACCCAGGAAGCCATTAAAAAAGAAAATAAAGCCGGCCCGGTGGCACTGAGGGTTGAGGCGCTGGGCATACAACTCACCACGCACGCGACCTGGGTTGAGGAAGCGGACTCGGGTCGATCGGTCGGCCAGGAGGAGACAAGCTGGAGCATCCAACAACTGCTCGCCTTCTCCGGGGAGTGATCAGGCCGATGCCCGCCACTTGCACGACCCCGAGCAGAGGCTCGGGGAACTGCAAGCCCCATTAGGGGATGGGATGTGGCCATTGAGCAACTTGGACGTCGACGCTCGCGTCATGATGTCGGGGGAAGTCACTTGCTCAGGGAGGGAGAAAACGGAAAAAAAGACTGCCTCAGCCGGGAAGATGGGAGGACCGAGGCCATGCCCACGATTTGCCCGTGCCCGTCCAGCAGACCTCAAGACCGATGAAACGTAAGTTACGGGGTGTCTGACCCCTCTCCTCATCCGCGGCTCCATGGGGCTAGATGTCTGCTTGGGTAGGGTTCCGGGCAGTGGGATGTCTACTTGTGCCCCTGAAGAGTAGGAGGTGGCAGGCTAGGGGAAGGAGATAAACTATGGGGGAAGCAAATAAGATCCTTTGGGCCATAAAAAGGAACATCACAGCCAGAGACAGTGAGGCGATGATGCCACTGTATAGGGCTTATGTCCGTCCACATCTAGCGTTCGTATCGCAGTTGGGGAACACTTTCAAGAAAAAGGAAATTAATAATATTGAAAAAATCCAGAGAAGATTCACTAAATCAATAAAAGGAATGCAAGGAAAGAGATAAGAGGAAAGGCTTTCATCCCTAAAACTGATATCACTCTATACCAGACGAATACGTGGAGATATAATGTTTATGTATGCTATCATGCAGGACTCTATACTTCTTTATGAAGTTAATACAAAATTTGAGGAAGGAAATAGGGAAACCAGAGGACACCCACTTCCAATTAATGGAATAAAATTTAGAAGTAATGTTAGGAAGTACTTCTTCACATCAAGGGTGGCGAATGTGTGGAATGGGCTGCCTACCGAAGTAGTGGTTAGTAAAAGAAGAATTTAAAACCAAGTTGGATTCCTACATATTAAATGGAAGGAAATAAAGTATTTTAAATAAGGTGTAGTACGAGCAAACATGGGCTAATGTCTTCTGACTCCTTTCAATCCTTAGTATGATCCTTAGTATGAACTCTGACGATGCCCTGCATGAGTGGGGTCTGACCTTTGCAGTGGACACAAACAGGTTTTCACACCAGGACAAAGTAAAGCAACCTCATTTATATTTAAATTAGGATGAAATGAGGGGGATGCAAGAGAGGGAATCATTGTTCATACCTACAAACTACACAGATATACAGAAAATAGACTGAGGGGGCATTCCCTTTAACTCATTCTCTCCCAGTGGCAATTTTGGATCAGGTTCAGCAATGGATGGTACAGACGTCACATGGCAGCTACAGGATCAAAGGACAGGTATAGCTTGGCTACAAATACTGACTGCTAACATACAATACAGTTTTCTCTACTGCAAGCTGTTGTTACTGTAGAATTCAAAGCTGCCAGGTATTGCACACTTTCGGTTGTTAGGTACTTCAGTTACTGTACCATTATTTGTAAGCCTCCATCTGTAAATGTACTTTTCATGTCCTATGACTTTATTCCAAGCATAAGTCTTCCAGCTTAGTACAGTCCAGGGTTTCCATTAGTTTCCCTGCCACGGAGGTGAGACTGACTGGCCTATAGTTACAAGCCTCCTCCCTGCTGCCACTCTTATGTAGAGGGACCACGTCTGCTCACCCCCAGTCCTTCCAAATGAGGAAGCGCACCAAGACTGGGCGCACGCAATGCAGATGGGGGGTGAGGTTAAGAGGGATGTGAGGAACTACTACTTCACTGAAAGAGTAGCAGATGCCTAGAACAGACTGCCAGAGGAAGTGGTGGAGGCAAAAACAGTAAAGGGCTTCATGCAAGTGTGTAACAGACATAAGGGAATATAAGTAAATAGGCAGGGAGGAGGGAGGGCCACCAGAAACCAGTTAGGGTCTGCGGAGACAGACTAAGCAGGGACCACACCTGGAAAGACTAGGTGGGCCAACGGTCCTTTACCAACTACAAATTCCATGTTTCTGTTACCCATTTCTTTAAAATCCGCCTTCCTAAAGTCCAGGACCCTCATCTGCATGTGGTTTGCCTCTGCTCTTGTCTCTATGTTAAACCACATTGTACGGTGATCACTGGTACTGAAGGGGCTGCACACTGTGACGTATGCCATGCTGTCCCTGCTTGTAAGCACCAAGCCCAGCACTGACCCATCTCTAGAGGTTCTTTGACAAGCTGCCCGAGAAAAGCCCCTCGTAGGGAGTCAAGGATGGCACTGCTCCTTGTGAAGCCACCGCTGGAAGGCTCCACTCTACATCTGGTAGACTGATGTAACCAACTAGCAGCACCTCCCCTTGAACAGCTGCTCCAATGATGGCTTCCCCGAGTGCCTTAACCAATGCTTCTCCCTGTGGTGGAGGTCTGTACACTACCCCAGTACGGATAACAGCACACCCCCGAGTCTTCCTCCAGGAGACCCACAGCACCTCCAGCCTTTCCTTTTCTTCTGGGAGACCCTTTACCTATGTGGTCTTTATTCTCTCCCTCACATATAGTGCAATTCCTCTTCCCCTCCTCTCAGCTTGGTCTCTCCTGAACAGAGAGCAGCCTGGTTTGGCCATGTCCCAATCATGGTGCTCAGTGCCCCACAACTGAATTATGGCCACCAAATCCAGGTCGGCCTCTGCCATGTCGGCCTCCAGGTCCAGAATTTTATTTCCCAGACTCCTTGCATTGGCATGCATAGCTCTCCATACCTTACTCCCCCCTTGCCTGCTTCACCACTCCTTCCTACCTGTGCTGTCGCCTGAAGCGCCACCTGACCCACCCCTTCCCTTTCGCTTTTACTCCTTCATTCCTTCATTCTTGCTTACCTGATTTATACCCGCTTTTCCTCTGCCTTGTCCCCACTCCTCTTCTTGCACCCCTGCCCTAGGGGAGTACAGTTGCCTCAGGCCCGCCCTTCCTAATCCTACATAATCAGAGGGGCAGTTGTTGTCTCCCTTGGTTCAGTAACCTCCCACTTATTTTTCACTTTGCCTCAACTACCGATGTATACTGTATATTTATTTATTTATTTAAACGTTGGTAACCAGGAAAGGCACACTAAGCCATGGCTCGTTTCCAGCTGTGACCCAGGGGAGTTTGGGTAAGTAGGAACATATACAGAGAAAATATGACATTGGAGTAAGGAACAGCAAAAAATTACAGCAATTTTTAGAGCACACCATGCAGATTATACAAACACACTATAATTATAACATTTGTATGAACGTTTAAAATACAAAATCTGGACCCAAATAGGTCTGAGCAAGTTAGGGAGTTGCTAAGGGCAGAGGCAAGGAGGGTTAGGAGTATGTTTGAGCAGGCATTTGAATGCTAGGAGTGAAGTGGCTTGCCGGCAGTTGGATGAGAGTTGGTTCCGGAGGGATGGTAGACAGAAGGAGAGAGCAGACTGACCAGATACTGAGTGAGGGAGGGGGAGGAAGAAGAATCGGGACACCCTCGTTCAGAGTGGGTAGGAGGACGGACTGGCTGGGGAGTTGAGTGAGGTGAGGTAAAAGAGAGAAGAAGTCCAAACCAGAATTTTGCAATAAAGGCTAGGGAATGGGACTGATGGTGGTGGGAGAGGGGAAGGACAGATAGGGAGGAGTAGAGGGAGCAATGGTGGGTCTGGAAAAGGGAGCTTGTGGTGAAGCGGCAGAAGGACAGTGTCTAGTTTGGTGAGGGATGAGGTGGGAGCAGTGCTGTAAACAATGTCCGCATAGTCGAGCACAGGGAAGATCGTTTTAGTGACCAGTTCCCAATACACGTGGGGAGAGAGGCATTCTTTGTGACAGTATATGACTCTGAGTTTTGGACGGAGTTTTAAGTGCAGGGAGCCTATATGGATAGAGAAATCTAGCTTGTTATGTAGCCAGACCCCGAGATATTTACAGGCGGAGACAACTTCAAGGGGGGAACCATCAGAAGTAGAGAAAACGGGGGGGGGGACAAGATAGTTGAGAGTTTTTGTTTCAAGCCAAAGGTCATAGAGACTGGGTTTTTTCTGTATTTAACCTCAGCTGGTTTTCCTGGAACTAATTCAGCACGTTGTTAAAATCTCGCTGAAGAGGGGCCTCCATGTCAGGAGTAGGAGGACCAGAGGTGTAGATGACCATATCAGCAGCATACATTTGGATATGTGCGTGCGAGCAGACTGAGGGGAGGTCATTGATGAAGACGGAGAACAGGATGGAGCCCTGGGGGACCCCAGCAAGGATGGGGAGGGGAGGTGATAGGGCAGAGCCCACCTGAACTGACACTTTATTCATGAGGTAAGAGCTGAACCAATTTACTGTTGGTGCCGCAAGGCCAGTTGAGTGCAGCTTGCTTAGAGGAGGGAGTGGGACACCCGAGTCAAATGCTTTTCGCCAGGTCGATGAAGATGGCAGCAGCAGCGATGTGACCCAGGTCTATGTCTGAGAGAATGGAGTCTGTGACATGCTAGAAGGATGAAGTGGTAGAATGGTGCTTCCTAAAACTAGCTTTGGGCGTGGCCTGGCTGGAAACATGGCGGAGTGATAATTGAGAAGCTCCGTTGGATCCGCTACTAAATTCCACCATCCTGCTTTCTAATGCTAATACTAGTGCTTAATTTGCCAATGTACAGCTTCCTAAATGTCTACCGCTCAGAAATCTGGTAAAAAAACAATCGAAAATCTGATTTTTGAACACACCATCAACAAGAGAAAAGTCGGGCCTGAAGATGCAACCTTTACCAACGGCAAGCGCACCCCAGGAGGAACAACATCCAGCATGAATACCTTTAGAAATGGCTAGCAACGGAACCGACATTACCACAGTAGAGAGACTAATAGCGGACCTTAAATGTGAACTAAGTACTAAATGCAGGTCGGGTTTGACAATCTTACCACTCAGCTGCAAAGGATGTAACAGACGGTTAACTCGTTGAATGAGACGGTTGATAAACATGGAGAGAGGCTTAATGAGGCGGAGGCCCGAATGAGTGCACAGGAAGACCAAGTAACATCGAATGCCACAGATTTATGCTCAGCTCTCAAAGAAATAGATCATTTGAAAGAAATGATCAACGATCATGAAAATCGAGAAAGGCATAATAATATACGCGTTGTGAGGATGCCGGATGGTCAAGAGGGGAAGGACTGTGCAATTTATCTACAAACATGGCTTCAACAAACCCGCTCCCTTACACCTGATTGCAGTCTAGAAATTCAAAGGGCACATAGGTCCCCGGGACAGAAACCACAACCAGACCAAAGACCACAACATTTACTAATAAAATTCTTGCAGTACCAAGACCGCCAACGAATACTGGAGGAAGCGCATAAGAAGGGGCCGACCTTGCAAAATCAAACCCGCATCAGTTTCTTTCCCAACTATTACCGAGCACTTCAGAGTCATAGAGACGCCTTTCTAGAAGTCAAAAAAAAAAGCTCCACCGACTGAACTGTCCGTTCTCTTTGGTATACCAGGCTCGTCTTGTGGTGCGCCCACCAGGGAAGAGACACAGACCATTTACAGATCCAGATGCCGTGGCTGAATTTCTCCAAGAATGGGAAGGCCAGAGAAGTCTAGTTCGAAATCAAGACGTAGAGGAATGCTGAATGGTTACAGGCTTTACATAAGCTAAGTACTGTATTGAAATAAGAAGAAGGGAGGCAATTTTGGGGAGGGGAGGGCTTTTGGTCCCAGAACACCTGGAGGTGGCCTATTATGGCGCGCTGGCGCCTCTCGTAGCACCCCCTTGCCTACGAACTATGATTAGCTTATGGAACACTGCATTAATCTATTTGGATATTAGGGATACAGAGCTGAAAATATAATAAATGGAAACCGGATGGTACAATTTCTGTTATTACGAACATTTCTTTTGAAACTATGGACATTACTAAATGGTGACTTTCTGAGGCCTAGTGTCCTTCCAATTAATAATCACTGGGGCAGCTGTGAACAATATTTGAAATACAAGTTTCTATTTCAGTAGGATGAAGGATCTTCCTATTAAATACCCGGAGAGGGTAGAATGTTATTGCATTTTTTGGGAGAAAACATTACAAAAAATGGAACAGGGGAGAAGGGAAGATCTGTTGTGCTTTTTCTTTCTTCTTTAAGTTATATCACTCACAAGTTTGAGGGAAACCTTTTAATAGGACTGGTAAGAGCAATTGAGACGATGCTGTAACTACATGGGCAGAAGGAACCAGTCGAAGCCACCGCACTGGGTGGATCAAAGGCAGTATTCCTTCGGAAAGGCTTTTCCTCGATAACCAAGCCAGTAAGAAGGCTAGTGAGCAGATGTGGGAAAGCTCGGGGGGGTTCAACCCAGAGAGGTTTCGGGGGGTCCCCCCGTGAGTTTTATACCTCTCCCCTGATAAAGCAGGATGGAATCTTTTACTTTTTACATTATTTTATACAGAAGGTGGTGGATCCCCAGCCTCATCCACGAGGTTAGAGGATGTATATAATACTGTATTGTACTGTGTGGGGGGTTGGCTTTTCTTGTTTTTGTTTCTTCTATATAGTAGAGTTGGGGAGGGGGAAGCGAGGAATGTCGAGGGGAGGAGGACATTAAAAGTTAAGAAAGGGATAACGGGGGAATTAGAAGTTAAAAAGTTTAAAAAGTTTGGACATTGCATCGACATCGTAAAGAGTAAGCACACTCCACCCTGTAATAAGCAGAGACGACAGGGCATATTGCTTATTTTTTACTACAACAATGGCTAAGTTGTGTTGTGTTTCGTGGAATGTGCATGGGCTTCGCACGGTGGTTAAAAGGAAAAGAGTATGGACTCAGTTAAGGAAGGTGGGTACAGGCCTTGCTTTTCTGCAAGAGATTCCCTGTACAGGGGAAGAAGCTCAGAGCCTAGCACAATCTTGGGGAAAAATGTTCCTATCATCTCCTTTCACTTCAAAGGCTAGAGGAGTAGCCATCTGGATTAGGCCAGGGGTACCCCATAAAATTATATCCTCTCAGGCAGATTCACAGGGTAGGTACCTGATAGTGGTTGCAGAGGTAGGGAATAGATCATTAATCTTGGTTTCTATATAACGGCCCAAACTATGATTCCCCAGATTTCTTCACGCGCTTGCAGATTGCACTGGCCCCTTACGGGGATAATTTTATCCTAGGGGGCCAACTTTAATACATATCTAGATGCAAGCCTAGATCACCCAAAAGGTAGGGTGGGTCAGGAGCTTAGGGGAGCAGTGGCACTCCGTGAGCTCGTGAGGGAAAAGGGCTTTGGTGGAGGCATGGCGTCACAGCCACCCAAAAGAGAGAGAATATTCATTTTTTTCGCATCCCCACCAAATATATTCTAGACTGGATTACCTCTTCCTCTCATCTAATTTGGTGGGCCCTGACATGACAGCCATGTATGGACCAATCTTGGTCTCTGATCACGCCCACCTATGGGTGGACTTGGTACTGGGACCTTGGACGTATGACTGCCCCCAATAGCGTTTAGACCCCACCCTACTGTTGGACTCAAAATACGTGTCTTTCATAAACCAAAAAATCCAGGAATTTATTCTTTTTAATCATAATACAGGAACACATATAAAATTTGTATGGGATGCAATGAAAGCCTACATCAGGGGGGAAACGATTTCATTTTCGGCCTCTCAAAAAAAAAAGAGTAATAATTTAGAAGATAAAGATCTACAACAGAAAATATTTAATCTAGAAAAATCTAATATGGCAAACACTACACCAGAAAAGGTTAGGGAGCTGAAATCTTTAAAAGGGAACCTTAGTCAAAAAGAAATTAGGAGCATTGAGCAGGGCCTATTATTTACAAAATCGTATTCACATTTTGAGGGAGACTCAGTCGGTAAAAGGCTAGCAAACTTGGTCAACAAACGAAAGGCAGAGCAGCATATACTCAAAATAGAGAAGGGGGACGGTAGGATTACATATGACCAGAGGGAGATAAATACTGTATTTAGGGAATACTATTCAACTTTATATACAACACAGACCCCGACAGGATCGGACCCTATGACCTTTTTAAAAAGGTAGACCTCCCTGAATTGGATGACATGAAGAGACATGAACTGTGCTCTACTCTGTCAAAGGAGGAGGTCTGACGAGTTATTCAAAAGATGAAAAGGAGAAAAGCCCTGGGCCCGGACGGGATACCAATAGAATTTTATAGGGCCACTTGGGATACATTAGGCGACTTATTCATGGAGATGGTATGGGAGGCACTGGCAGCTGGCACGCTCCCAGAGTCACAGACTTTGACCACAATAGTAGTTCTGCCTAAATCAGGAAAAGATCCCACAAAATGTGGATCATATCGCCCGATATCTCTCCTTTGCTCAGATTATAAGATCGTTGCCAAAGTGATGGCCAGCAGATTGGACCACCTTCTCCCTATGTTAATTCATAAAGATCAGGGGGGTTTTGTACAGGGACATCAAGCCAAACACAATCTAAGACCAGCTATAAATATAATATCTAACTGGTCAGGACGGGGGGAGAGATTTCATGGCCTCTTGGCACTAGATGCTAAAAAGCGTTTGACCGGGTGGAATGGTCATTTATGTTTGCGGTATTAACAAAGTTTGGCTTGGGACAAACATTTATAGATTGGATTCATACCCTATATGAGGCACCCAAGGTCCAGACCCTTACCAACAACACTTTATCACAACCCTTTGCCCTATCCTGTGGAACTAGACATGGGTGTCCTCTGTCACTCCTTCTGTATGTTTTAAGTATCGAGGTTTTAGCTGCCACTATCAGGGCAAACCCGAACATGAAAGGACATTCCCTGGGAGGAAATAAACATGTTATATCTTTATTTGCGGACGACGTCCTACTTTTTTTTAGATGACCCTACCATAGCACTACCTGAATTGAATGCCATATTTGATATTTAGGGGCCTTTGTCGGGGCAGAAAATTAACTGGAGTAAGAGTGAGTGGCTCCCTTTGAGTCGATGCAAGACCCCGATCAATACTGCAGGAAAGGAGATTCACCCAGCCACACCTATTAAATATTTAGGGATACACCTTCCTAATAAAATATCAAATATAATTAAAATTAACTATGCCCCCTTGACACAACAAATCAAGCAAGACTGCACTCGATGGAAAGCCCTCACCTTTTCCCTGCTGGGAAGGGTAAGCCTGGTAAAAATGTCGATTCTCCCACAAATTATTTATTTATTTCAAACCTTCCCTATAGCCCTCCCAAGAAAATACATTAAATCTATGGAAGGATCTATTACACACAACTTCTATGGCAGGGAAGGAGGGCAAAAATAAATAAACAGGTTCTCTGGAGAAAGACCTCTGACGGTGGGTTGGGCCTCCCTCATATCTATCTCTATTATTTATCAGCCCAGCTAGCGCATATTAGGGATCTACTATGGGAAACACCTACTAAAAGACCTCAGTGGCCAGAAATGGAGGGGAAGGAAGGGTTACTAGTTTATTATTCGCTTACAGTTCCATCCCTATTTAGCAGGCCACATTTTTCCTTTCTCATTTCCATCCTTGATTTAAAAATATGTATACCTTGCAGGGGTTAAACTGCACTAAGAGTAGTGGTATCCCTATTTAGGGAAACATACCCTAAGATAACCAATCCGTGTACTAGAAACACTTTAAAGGTGTGGCAACAGGCACATAAAATTCTGGGGAATGAAAAATATTTATCTCCTGATATTTCACTAGACATAGTGATGGGGGATACTATAAAGCAAACTTAATTGTTAGATCCCATTTAAGTACCTGGGCGGAGAAAGGCCTAATTAAGCTCTCTCAGGTCTGGGATGGAAGACAGGTAAGACCCTTCGCACAACTACAGAGCAGCTATATAGAACCCTGGTTTCCACTTTTTTAGACTTAACCTTTGAGGATGACTTAGATATGACCGAGTCCTGGGTAAAATAAAAATTTAAGGGGGTAAACTGTTCTCTCTTACCCCATGCACACTCCCATTAACCAATCAATTAATAAAGTGAAAGTGTTTACTCAGTACATAATATGAACTGAAAGTAATACTGAACCTAGTATTGTTAAGCCATATGTATTTTCTTTCTCTTTCTATTACCTAATTTAAGTACCTTAATAATAGAATAATATACGTATAATCCTCCCATGCTAGGGAGAAGGTAAACAATATTGAAAGAATATAATGATAAATGTGGATGTCTGATGTAAATGTCCTAGATGTTAAATAAAGTTTACAAAAAACAAAAAAAAATAGCTTGGACCGGAGAAAAAGTGTTGGAGACAGTGAGGAAATCAGCAATCCCAGTGTGGACTAAGGACTTCTGGAATTTAGCAAGGGAGGGGAGGGAACTGGGGCGATACTTCCCGGGGCAGGAGGGGTGACCACTTTTGTGGAGAGGCAGGACCTTGGCCATTTTCCAGGCTGAAGGGACAATGCCTGAGGAGAGGAAGCGGTTTAACAGGTGTGTAAGTGGGAGGGCAATGGCCGGGGCATAGATATGAAGGAACTTGAGGTCAATGCCATGTGGACTATTTTTGGCTGGGTTTAGGGACAACAATGCACAGTGGACCTCTTGATGGGAGACAGGGGGAAATGGCAGCTGCTATGGGAGTGCAGAGTGGGGGAGCAGAAGTATGCCATAAAGGGGCTGTCAGTAGTGTACATGTGGTAAAGATACTGTTTAGGGTGTCCACTACTGAGGTACGGTCTGAGATGAGGGAACCATCAATTGAGAAGACAGGGTGGTTGGATGGGAGGAAGTGTCAATGAGCGAGTGGATGGTTTTTCAGAAATTTGAGGGACAGCCCTGACTGGAGTGGAGGAGATCCTTGAAACAGTGTGCCTTGGCTGACCAGACTATCTTCGTGCATTTCTTTCTTAGTGTCCTGTATGCCTGGAGATCGGCCTGGGCCAGAGAGGATTTGAAGGTGGCCCAAGTGCGATCGCGCATTTTATACTGGACAATTAGGCTGGCGTTGATCCAGGGGTGGTGGATATGTTTTACTCTCACTTTTTTTAGGGGTGCAGGAGTGTTCCAGACTCTGGTGAAATTTCAGATAAAAGAGTCGAGGCCCGGCAGGCCCAGTGGTGCTGAGGTTGGAGGCGCTGGACGCCACACCTCGCGCCACACTGGTGACCTGGGTTCGGGAACAGACTTGGGTCGTCGCGGTCAGCGGGAGGGAGGGAGGGATTGACCATCTGGAGGACTGCCTCCCTCCCAAGGTGGGTTCGGGCATGCCTCACTCTACTGCAGCCCCTGGTGGAGACTAGGGCCCTACAGGTAGTGAGGCTCGACGAAATGTCTGGGGTGGAGTGGCAGCGGACAGCTGCACGTAGGTGAGCTGCCGTCACTGCATGCCCACGCTCTGGGGAGCAACTTAAGGAAAAACCCTGGTGGCCTGGTGGAGGTGAAGGGGGCCCAAAGACCTGCCCACATCCCAACACAGGACCTGCCTCTCTGGATCTCCAGCTCTACCAGTCCTCGCGGCTGTCCCTCTAATTACAAACAGGCCACCGAGGGTGGGCAGGCCTCCGGGGGGACTGCACAAGCCATGGGGCCAAGTGGTGCCAGCCCAGATGAAGTCCAGTAGAGGAGGTTTCAGGCAGGGACTAGAGGCAGCAGTCGAGTGGTACCCTGGAGAGATGCCCTGGGTTCCCAGTGAAGAGAAACAGAATGCAAAAAAAAAAAAAAGAGTCGAGGGCAGAGTCAATGTCAGTAGCAGAAAAGAAGGGGCACCAGTCGGCGCTAAAAAGGTCTTGTAGAAGAACGCTGGTATTAAGCACCCTGAGGGAACGGCGCCATATGTATTTAGGGACTGAGTGGGAGAAACGCACCTTCCTGACCCAATAGGTCACTCAATGATCACTAAAAATATCTGAGAGGGTGCCCACAGCAATAATGCGATGGGGATGGGAGGAGAGCACCCAGTCCAATAGGGAGTGATTGGGGAGTGAGGGTTTAGACAGGCTGGTTCCTTAATGAGCCGCATAACATTCAGCAGTTCGATGTTGTGTAATGTGGGCTTGGAGGCTGGGGCCAGTTTAAACAGATACCTGCGAGCAGGATCAGCTCCCCAGAGGCTGCGTACAATGCGATGGAGGAGATGCAAGTGACCAAGGAGGCTGGTGAGAGTTTCCGAGAGGTATATGAGGCCACAATGTATAAAGAGAGAGTAGCTGGGATGTTCAACTTAGCTTTAATTAGTTTGTGAAAGGAGTGGAGAGATTCATGAAGGGAGATGATGCAAGAGAGGGACTGGTGAAGATAGAGGGCCACCCCGCCACCACGTTTGCCTCTGTCTTGGTTGAAAAGTTTGTAATCCAGGAGAGCAAGATGGGAGTCAAAGACCTTGGAGGACAACCAGATTTCAGAGATGTATAATAAGTCTGGGAGGTGCTGGGTTGTCCAAACTTTTAGGGTGTCAAGTTTGGGAAGAAGGCTCCTGGCATTGAAGTCGAAGATTTTAAGGCCTTTGGGAAGATCTGGGGTGAGGACTTGGAGGCCGGACCAGGATTAGGTTCTATGTCTCCTGAGAGAAGCAGTAATTATATCAGTAAGGGGATAAGGGAGTTTTTTTTCCGTCCTATGCGGTATAGGGTGGAAGGGGGAGCAGAAGAGAAAGGTGGGTCAGCAGATGCAGCTGAGGGCTTCTAGGTTTAGTATAGGGGAGCTCAACACTCCAGGGTTTACGAAAGGTTGTAGAAGGGGATGGTAAGGAAAGGGGGAGGTAGTGGGGGATGGGGGAGGGTGTGAGTAAAGGAAAGAAGGGTAGAGAAGGACAGCTAGAGAAGGGAGGGAGAACTACTAGTATAGGTAGGAGGAAGAGCAGACCAAGGTAGAGAGGGAACAGGGTAGTCGTGTGTAATGAAGGAGTGGGGGGGCAGAGAGGAAGAGTTAGCAGGGGGTCACAAGTAGGTGGTAAAAGGGGATGTGTTCAGATGGGGCGAAAAAAAATATGTTGCTCACCTGTAACAGTAGTTCTAGGAGTGGTATATGATGTTCATCCACACTTTCTGGCAGATCACCTTTCCCTTAGGGTCGCCAGAACATCTTCAAGCTGACTCCTCCCACCCATGCGGGTGGTAAAACCCTTGGCTCCGCCACATTACGTCAGATGAAGCCCACTGGAAGCAGAAGTGTACGTCAAAGCCGGGGAGGTCAGGTGGGTCAGTGTGGATGAACAACATATACCACTCCTAGAACTACTGTTACAGGTGAGTAACCAGTTTTTCTAGGGATATGGATATGTTGTTCTATCCACACTTTCTGGCAGACTCCTAGCAGTTCTCTGGGAGGAGGGAGGCAAGGCGCACACCCCCAACTTAGGGAACAAGGACTGGGGAACAGAGGCCCCAAAACCAGCATCCTGGCATGACTCGAGGTCGCTGTAGTAATGGGAAATGAAGGTGTCTGCTGACTTCCAGGTAGCAGCCCTGCAGATTTCCTGGATAGGGGCGTCCCTAGAAGCAACCACTGACGCAGCGGTATGGCAAGTGGAATGAGCCCTTAGCCTGATGGGAGGCTCCCTACATGCCAACCTATAGCAGAGATCAATGCAGGAAGTGATCCACCTGCCAATCATCCACTTGGCTGCAGGTCAGCCAGGTGCGGCTTCACGTAGGTGACAAACAGCTGGCGAACCTCCCCCCGAACTTCCGCCGTATGCTCTTTGTAGTAGGTGAGTGCTCATCTCACATCCAAAGTATGGAGCCTGTACTCAGCCTCCAAAGTGTAACTGGGGTAGAATACCGGCAGAGTCAACACCTGATTAAGGTGAAACTCCAACACCACCTTTGGAAGGAATTTTGTGTGGGGGTGCAGGACAGCCTTGTCCCTGTGGAAGACCAGGTAAGGAGACTCGACTGCGAGCGCCTGTAGCTCCCCAGTCCTTCTGGCTGACTTGATAGCCACCAAGAAGGCGGTCTTCCATGACATATGTGATATGTCATACTTGTGTATAGGTTCGAATGGGTTGCCCATAAGCTTTGCCAAAACCAGCAGTAAATCCCACGGAGGTGGAGGTTCACACACTGGAGGGAACATGTGATCTAGGCCCTTGAAAAAGCACCAGACCACCTTCTCCTGTGCCACTGACTGCATACCGGCCCACGCCCGGTAGGCAGAGATGGCTGCCAGGTACACCTTAAGGGTCGTCGACCAAAGCCCCAGCTGGGAGAGGGTCCAACCCTTTTCCCTGGCACCAAATGGAAAATCTCTTCCATTTGAAGGCATAGCATTTTCTGGTTGATTCCTTATGGGAGTCCTCAACAAACGTGAGGACCTCATTGGAGAGACCCAAAGCCTGGAACTCTACCCACTCAGGAACCAGGCTGTCAGGTGCAGGGGTTGAAGGTCCAGATGGAGTACCTTCCCCTGACTGATGGAGAGCAGGTCTGGGCATGCTGAAAGATGCCTCGGGAGCCTGGAGCTGAGGCTGAGGACATCTGGGTACCAGAACTGGTGTGGCCAGTCTGGAGCTACCAGGATCACCTGCACCTTGTCCCTCCTGGCCTTGAGAAGCACCTTGTGGATCAAGGGAAGTGGAGGGAAGGCATAAAAGAGGCCTGGGGTCCACAGCCTCGAGAAGGCATTCCCCTGTAGCGTGCCCTGCTGAGAGGGGTGGGCATGAAACAGCCACAGCTTCGCGTTCTCCCAGGAGGCGAACTGGTTCACCTGAGGGGGTGCCCCAGTGGGAGAACAGGTCTTATACTACCTCCTGGTGGAGTGACCACTCATGAGATGCCTCGCCCATCCAGCTGAGAGCATCAGGCAGCTGATTCAAGGCTCCTGCCACATGGATGTCTAGGAGAACCGCCTAGACGCTGAGCACGAGGGCCCATGTGTGGAGAGCTTCCTTGCACAGAGGCAAGGAGTGCATCCCGCCCTGTTTGTTGAGACAGTACATGGTTGTGGTATTGTCCGTCTGGACCTGGACCTTTTGACCCCGAATGAACGGAGCGAAAGCAGTCAGGGCTAGCAGAACTGCTCGGAGCTCCAGCAGGTTGCTGTAACATCGGGACTCCTGAAGGGACCAGAGCACATGGACTCTGTACTCTCCCAGATGGGCACCCCAACCCATCAGCAAGGCATTGGTCATCAGGATGACCGACGGCTCAGGGTGGACAAACGGGATGCCTTCCTGCAGGTAAGCTGGGACAAGCCACCACCGGAGGCCATCCCACATTCTCTGGGTCACGGTGACCAGCTGGTCGAGGTGACCCGAACGCTGAGACCACTGGCTGGCCAGTTCCCATTGAAGGGAACGCATATGCCAGCGGGCCCATCAGACCACGCTGGTGCAGGCTGCCACGTAGCCCAGAAGGTGCAGAAAGTTCCGGGCAGGGTGCGACTGCCCAACCAGAAATAACTGGACAAAGGAGGAGGAGAGAACCTCCACCCTGTCCACCAGGAGCCAAGCTCTGTCCCAGCAAGAGTCGAGTTCTGCCCCGATGAACTGAATCACCTGCGAGAACACAGGTTCCGACTTGGCCTCGTTGATCAGGAGGCCAAGTCCGAAGCAAGTCTAGAGGGCCAGATCCCTGGACCACTCCACCTCCTGCCTGGAGGGACCTGCTATGAGCCAGTCATCCAGGTAGGGATAGACCTGGACCCCTCGGCGCCTCAGAAAAGCTGCCACTACTGCCATGCATTTGGTGAAGACCCTGAGGGCTAATAAGAGGCCGAAGGCCATGGCCTGGAACTCATAGAGGGTTCCCTCGGCTCGAAAGTGGAGGAACCGTTGGTGGGACGGACAGATCAGGATGTGAAAGAATGTGTCCTGAAGATCCAGGGAGTAAAACCACATGCCGTGCTCCAGGGATGGAATGATTTGAGCCAGAGTTACCATCCGGAAGGTGCGAGGCCTGAGGAACCTGTTCAGGACGTGCAGATCTGAGAATGGGGCACCAGACCCCCATCCGTTTTGGTATCAGGAAATACTTGGACATGAACCCTGGGTCTGAAGGAGGTTCTGCAACTCTGCACACGACCTCCTTACAGAGGAGCTGGATGATGTCATCTTGGAGAGCCGACTGAGCGACAGCAGACACCTGATCCTCCCGTGAAGCGTGGGCTCAGCTTGGGGTGACCTGCTGGAATTCCAGAGGCAGACCCCGGCCGACCACTTTCAGCACCCATCGGTCCATGGTGATAGCGGACCAGGCAGAAAGAAAGTGGCGGAGCTGGCCCCCCATGGGAGGGCCCAGGGGAGGTGTGACAGCATTGAGGGTGGCACCCCTCAACCCATTACTGAGCAGGCTTAGAGGAGGGGGATCTGGCCAAGGGGCTGATGGCTTTCTGACCGATGAGGCCACTGACTTGGCCCGCAGTCGCCAGGTTTGAGCCTACTGACCCTGCTACTGGTGCTGCTGGGCTGGTCTGGCCACAGGAGTGGAAGAGCGAAAGGGCTTACACTTCTGGTGTTCGGGGCCCTTGTCCTTCTGGGCAGATGTCAGAGGCTGGACTTCTCAATACGCTGGAGGTGACCCTCCACTCCAGGCCCGAACAGGTCGGTGCCCAAAAAGGGGACATCCACCAGCTTGTGTTGAGTGTCAGCCGTGAAGGTTGAAATCCTCAACCAAGCCCTGCGGCACATGGCTACTGTGGCCACAAGAATCACCAATATCCAGAGCAGTCTGGAGTTGTTGTTTCATCACTGCCCTTCCCTGGTCCCGGACCTGCTTGACCATGGTCTGAAGGTCCACCAGGAGGTGAGGGATAACCTCATCTAGGGAGCCCAAAAGGGCATGGGAAAAATGTGTCATCAGCACGGCCGAGCTTGCCTGACGAAGGCCAAGTGAGGAAGCAGCGTAGACCTTCTTCGCCAAATGATTCACTTTCTTGGACTCTTTGTCCGGTGGTCTATCCATGTCACCCGTATTGCCCGAGCGCCGAAAGACGGAGTCAGCCACCAGACCCTCAGCCGAGGGATGCTCCGAAAACCCCAAAAGGGAACTGGTTGGGACTGCATATTTGCTGGCCATCCCAGGCTGAGGGCACAGGGCAAGATGCCAGACACTGCCACAGATCCAGAGCCGGGCCAACAATGGGCTCGGCCACACAGGGAAGGCCTCTGTAGGAGAGTCCCCTTTGTCCAGAATCTCTGGTAGGGGATACCTGGCCCATTTCTGGACCGGTTCGAGCTCCATCCCTGTGGATTCGGAAATGAGCCGAAGAATACCCATGAACAAGATGGGTCCCTCGTCTATGGAGAGGCCCCCCCAAAGACGCCACATCGATGGAAAACGTGAGTGCAACGAAGAGTCTTTGGACTCTGAGGAGTCCGTGTAAATCGGGTGTCCACCTGAGTCACCCTCGATCTGCCCTGGGCAATCAGGAGTGAGGGTTACTGACAGCCGATGGGGCAACCCTTTTGCCGACAAAGAATCCTTGGTCGGGGCCCCGGATTTCAGCTGTTCGAGTGGCGGCTCCACCACAAGCAACAGAGAAACCTGCTTCAGCCAAGCTGACTGAGCCTGAGCCGGCACCCCCACAGAGGTGGTGGTGGCGGGAGCCAACGTCGGCCGTTCGGGTGACAACCATTTGATAGCTGGGGTAGAAACCAGGCTCGGTTTTGTACTGGTCAAGACCAGCTGCTGCCACATCAAATCTTCATAGCGCCGACGCAATCTGCGCTGGAGCCTCTCCTCATCCGAGGAGGACAAAGAAGAGTAGCGGCACCGCCGCTTACCGTGATGTCAAGAGCAAGATTGCTGGTGACGGTGAGATCTGCCCAACCCGGTAGAGCAGGACACAGACCTCAACCGTTGGCAGAGCCGACAGGGGACGTCGGAAGGAGCCAGGAACCTCTGCAACTCCTCCAGGTCAAGGTCCTGAGTGGGCGGGTTCGACCCAGCGGACTGAGCCGACCCATCCAAAGACACCAGAAGCACCGGAGTCCGAAAGAGAGAATTGTCGGCCTCATCTGGCAACAACCTGTCGGTCGGTTCAAGAAAAATCTTGGCCACGTCAACAAGCATCTCAGTCAACTGGTCTGATGGGGTCTCCGTGAAACCAGTGGCCTCAGCCACAGTTTCGACCGAGATCGAAACCGGAGTCTCCTGAGAGTGGGACCGCTCCCCATCCCAAGAGCGTCGACGCTAAGTCTTTTCTTTCTTCGACTCCTTCTTGCGAGAGCGTGAAATGAGCGACCCAGAAGGGCCCTCCCCCATAGTCAAGAGAGAGACTGGCACAGCTCTTTGAATGAAGCCAAATAAGTGAAGCCCAGTTGAAGTGGAATAAAGGTTGAAACGGAACTAGCCACGGCCTGAGCCGCCTCCTCCTCGAAGGCCTTGAGCTGTTCAAGCTGCTCCGCGGACCCCGCAGAAGCAGAGACCACCCGACGGGCATCCTTGGATTTAACCAGTGTGTAACGCTTTTCTGGTCACCCCAGCTGAAGTCGGGCAGTGCGATCTTCCAGACTCAGCGGGTGAAAGGAACGACAGAGATCACAAGCCTACAGATCATGGTCATGTCCCAAACAGTACATGCACATGGCATGAGGGTTGGTGCGCAACATCTTCTGCCCGAAGGGGCACTGGCAAAACCTGGGAACGATTTTCTTTTCCATTGCAGAAGTGAGAGAAGAAGGAGCAGACGAAACTTGAACGAGTTTTAAGGTAAGTTTTGGAAGCAAATCCGAAGATTCGAGAGCCAAGGCCTACCACACGTGGGAATGCTAAGAAGGGAACCTGAACCTTCCAGCGGAAAGGAAGATTTGCCGTTATAGGGCAGAGCCGA
Organism: Neoceratodus forsteri; assembly: GCA_016271365.2. Lineage (NCBI taxonomy): Eukaryota > Metazoa > Chordata > Ceratodontiformes > Ceratodontidae > Neoceratodus > Neoceratodus forsteri. Next base: position 8,453,953 of record CM057458.1, read on the forward strand.
GGGTTTTATCACCTGGGTGTGTGGGAGGAGCCACCTTGAACATGTTCCAGCGAACCTTAAAGGGAAAGGCGATCTGCATAAAGTGTGGCTAGAACAGCATATCCACAACCCTAGAAATAATAGTTCACTACCTTCATGCAACCTTAGAAAGGGTAAGGTGGTGGTCATGGGTGACCTTGATATTCCGGGGGCAGACTGGGACACTATGACATCCTCTGTGGCCATTGAACAGAGACTGATGGATGTCTTTCAGGATGCCTTCCTGGTCCAGCAGGTGGGGGAACCTACTAGGGATGGGCGGATATTGGATGTTGTCCTAGCAGACAGTGACCAGATAAGGGGCCTGGAGGTGTGTAGCCCACTGGCAGGTGGTGACCATGCAACGGTCTGGTTTCTGCTGTATCTGGGGGGGGGGGATAATCGCACTAATACAGTAGTAGTAGACTTTAGGGGAGCGGACTTCACGGGTATGGGTAGGATTCTATGGGGGAGCTTGGACAAGATTAGGCCAGACATGGATGCTGGAAGCTTGTGGGAGACCATTAAGAAAGGGGTGCAGGAGGCTACTAGGTCCTGTACAAAAGTAAGGCAATAGCATGATAGAGCCAGTAAGCCGTGTTGGTGGACCAGGGAGGTGCAGGAGGCGGTGAGGGAAACAAAGTCTGCCTACGCACGTTTTAAGTGCTCAAGGGGGGATAGGGAGAGGGAGAGTACGAGCTGACGGGCAGGAGGGTCACCAGAGGGGTGAGGGGAGCCAAGGTGAGGATGGAGCAAAATCTGGCGAGGGATATCCGGGGGGATTCTATAGATACATGGGGGAGAAGAGAAAAGCATTGATAATTCTGACATAACTGTTAAAGTGCTTGTAGTGTGTCACCATATGCAGCAAGGTAAGGAAATACCAAGGTCTCAACTGAGATAGATGGAGAATTGTGAACCACATTGTGTGCCCGCTGGGTTAAGTATTGCACTGTTTTCCCGAAGGGCAGGGTGATATTTGTACCCGTTACCTGGGCGTGCTATCAAAAAAGGGTTCATATTTGACCCCAGAACTCAAGACTGGTAGTTGCTCGGACCCAAAATAGACAGGAGGGTGTCCCTGTTTGTCTCCTGTTCACATATTGCACTTCGAGGTTGGGCACTATGGGAGCAGAGGGCGTGACCACCGGAGTGCATTTGTGACAGATACAAGTGCCTGTTTTCAGGGGAAGTTAAGTGACCTGCTCAGTCACACAGTATACAAGTGGAGGTTGTGGGGATCAAACCCAGGTCCGCTGGAGTGAGTGGGGTCCCTATTTATTCTTTGGTAACCAGGTATGGCCCACTAGATACAAGTGCTTGATTTCAGAGGAGGTTAACTGACTTGCTCAGAGTCACACAATATGCAAGTGGCGGTTGTGAGAATCAAACCCAAGTCTGCTGGATGTACCAAGCTCATTCACAGCTCATTACTCTAACCCTAGGCTATGCTGCCGTTTAGGTTGTGTTTGTGTCTGTGTATTGAAACAGATCACTCAAAGACGGAGTTAATTTTAATAAGAATTTTTATTCAGGATATAATTTTTTTTTTTGATTGTATAAATACAAATTTTTAGTATTTTTAATTTTGCTAATCACATTCGGGCAAGTGCTATGCATCTTCGTGACTAATTAGCATGTTCAAAAGCAAAACTGCTGATCAATTTACGCAGCTTATTTAAAACCCAGAGACAAATGGCAGACGATTCTGGGAACCGAAATTTCTAAAGAGGACTGGATGATATACTGAATGATGGCTGGAGAATCTCAGTCTTCCTCACCCAGCAGGCATACTGCACACTGGCGAGGCTTGCTAAGTCCTCCGTTCAACAGTCAGCCCTCTGTCCCAGATGCAGACATCAGATGGGGGACCTGGTACACATGGCATTTTCCTGTCCACAACTGCATACCTACTGGTGAGCTATGGAAGAAACCTATTCTGGCGAGGAATATTCAAGATTAAACTGGAACCTCACATGGTCCTGACAAGATCTGGATAAAATACAAGAAATACCAAAAGGAATCAGGATGTTTGTGTATATAGCTCTCCAAACTAGGCATCCTCACACTCTGAAACAATGAGAACCCCCAAGGCATCAGGCCTGGCTGAAACTGCTCGGGGAATGTGCCACTTTAGAGAACCTGGTATAAAAAGCCAGGGGTAACCTAGCAATATATGATACCAAATGGCTGGCTTTTGAGGAATTTCTGAACTCCAGGCCTAGGAACAACCCTGTCAGAGAGGCGGAAATGCCAGATAGGTGCTAACAGTAAGGAGGGTCGATATTCAGATCAAAGGATGCATCCAGTCGAAGGCTCACATGCTATGAATTTCATATCATGAAATACCCTAAGAGACAACATAAACCATTATTAGTTTACGTACTTAGAGAGAATATTCTTGTTTTTATATACTTGTTCTTTTATTTTTAAACTTATTATCTTTAGAATTCCTGAAATACTCATGTTCTAGTCAACCCTCATTCACCACATTGTAACATAAATAAGGGATATAAAATGGAGAGTTGTTAGATAAATGATTTATCTACACAAGTGCTGTTTGACCTCTGTTAACCTCACGAGTGGCATATGCCACGAGTGAGGTGTCCAAGATCAAACAGCACAAGTGTAGATAAATCATTTATCTGACAGCTCACCATTGTATATTTCATTTATGCAACAGGGATGCTTTCTGTCAGTGCAGGGACATTTGCTTTTGATTGCTTATCTTTTTTTGCATATGTTTGTCAAAAAAGTGAACACAAAATTGCATTTTCTGCTCTTTTTTGCTAATTCTAAAAAATCTATAAGGCACCTATAAATGAAACACCACTCATTTTGTAGATAATTTTGTCCTGAACAACTTTCATGTTCACAGTACCATGCTATCTTTTTCCGTTTTAAAGTTATTCGCATTTGAATATGGGTAGTACTGCTACTGAAGCCGAACATTCTAAATGAGTTCCGGAGTGATTGTGACATAGTTACTATATGGATAAATGTTATTTATTCAACGGCTGTGAAGATAAATGGATATAATTACAGGTGGACAATTTTTTAAATGGGCTCACCAAGTTGATATTTGCTGTAATAACCAGTCGTTTATTACGGCATTCATGGACTCCATCTATCAAAAGTGAGCGCTCCCTCATTGGCTCCCGTTTTGTGAGTGGGTGGGCTAACAGTTCAGAAAACATGGCGGCCTGGTATCTTAGCGAGGAGCCACCACGGGTAAATCCTCACCTTCCAAAATTTATTTTTTTTATATTTTGTTGACCCTACGGTTTTTTTTTTTTTTGTAAGTATCTGGTTGATCCTGCAGTTCACTAGCTTTGGGCAACACACAACAGCGGCGGCAATGAGTCTGTGTCTGCCTGACACAGGTTAGCGCAATCCTAATCGCGATCGTGATTTTAGTTTTAAATTTGAAAAAAATATTTTAAACTGGGAGCAGAGTGAGCAGGAGGGTGCTGTGGGGCATGAGACAGAGGGAATGTGGAGTACAGCACAGCTCAGCTGGGGAATTTAGAGTGGGGCGGGGGCTGCTACTGCATTTGGTGCCCCAGAGAACTAGAGTAAAGGTGCCACTGTGATAATGACAGAGGGAGAGTGAGTGTGTGTGTGTGTGTGTGTGGCAGCACGATGCGTGTGTGTGTAGAGAGAGAGACAGACAGAGACTGTATGGGGGAGGGGATCACAGCACTTGATTTGCAAAAATTGCTCACCAGCAAATTATAAAATAAAAGATGGGGAAGTGTGTGATATGAAATTTAGTAAACCCTCAGTGTGGGATGCTTTGATAAACCCTTGGGCTTAGCCTCGGGGTTTGTAGCATCCCACACCTCAGGTGTGAATTAAATTCTCATATCACACACTTCCCCATCCATTATTCCCTATATATTCAATGGCTTCTGAGTCCACGCTTATTGCATAAATTAGGAATATTCAACATTTTAGCTCTGCTGCTCAAGTGACTGTCAGGAACTTTCAAATCCTTTTTTCTAGAATCTGTCAGGATTCACAATATATGGCATATAATGCTAAATTGAATGTATTGATGCATGTTCCTGTTGAATAAAAACTTAATAAAGTATTTAAAAAAAAATTCTGTTTCCAAGTTTTTAGAAAGGAGATGCTGAAGTGCTACATTAAGATGACAGAGAGATGCCCCCAACTCAGTTTGTCAAGAGGGATGGGGCATGCAACACTGTCTAAAGCCTTGGCCAGGTCCACACAGACAGAAGAAGTGATCTGGCTCTGGTTCAGACCCTTCTGGATGAAGTCAGCACGCCTAAGCAGGGAGGAAACTGTGGGAGGGTTCCAAAACCACACTGAAAGGGTAATGTGAAGTACAATTAAGGAAGAAGACGAAGAAGTACAGGAAGAAGAACAGCTGTCCTTGAACTGAAGCCAATCCAGCTGTAAGGGAGATGAGGCAGTAGTTCACAGGGGAAAGGGAGATGGTGCAGTAGTTCCTGGGTGTAAGGGAGATAGGGCAGTAGTTCCTAGGGGTAAGGTAGATGGGTAAGTAGTTCCTAGGGGAAGGGGGATAGGGCAGTAGTTCCCAGGGGGAAGGGAGATAGGGCAGTAGTTCCCAGGGGAAGGGAGATAGGGCAGTAGTTCCCAGAGGTAAGGGAGATGGGTCAGTAGTTCCCAGGGGGAAGGGAGATGGGTCAGTAGTTCCCAGGGGGAAGGGAGACAGGGCAGTAGTTCTCAGGGGAAGGGGGTGGGCAGTAGTTCCGGGGGAAGGGAAATAGGGCAGTAGTTTCAGGGGAAGGGAGATAGGGCAGTCGTCCCAGGGAAGGGAGATAGGGCAGTGGTTCCTAGGGGAAGGAGATGGCAGCAGTTCCTAGGGGAAGGGGAGAAAGGGCAGTAGTTCCAAGGGGGAAAGGAGATAGGGCTGTAGTTCCCAGAGGTAAGGGAGATGGGTCAGTAGTTCCCAGGGAGAAGGGAGATAGGGCAGTAGTTCCCAGGAGAAGAAAGATAGGTCAGTAGTTCCCAGGGATACGGGAGATGGGTCAATAGTTCCCAGGGGGGAGAGAAGTAGGGCAGTAGTTCCCAGGGGTAAGGGAGATATGGCAGTAGTTCCCAGGGGAAGGGAGATATGGCAGTAGTTCCCAGGGATAAGGGAGATGGGTCAGTAGTTCCCAGGGGGGAGGGCGGTATGACAGTAGTTCCAAGGGGGAAGGGAGATGGGTCAGTATTTCCAAGGGGAAGGGAGATAGGGCAGTAGTTCCAAGGGGAAGGGAGATAGGGCTGTAGTTCCCAGAAGTAAGGGAGATAGGTCAGTAGTTCCCAGGGAGAAGGGAGATAGGGCAGTAGTTCCCAGGGGGAAGGGAGATACGGCAGTAGTTCCCAGGGGAAGGGAGATACGACAGTAGTTCCCAAGGGGAAGGGAGATATGACAGTAGTTCCCAGTGAAGGGAGAGAGGGCAGTAGTTCCCAGGGGAAGGGAGACAGGGCAGTAGTTCCCAGGGGCCATGCAGATGAGGCACTAGTTCACAGGGTTATGGGAAATAGGATATATGTGTTGGGCTGTGGTTTAATATGGGATTTATCTGCATGAGTGCACACTGACCTGCTTCACAAGTGGCGGAGCCACGAGTGTTGCTCAGGTCAGTGTGCAGAAGTGCAGATAAATCCCCGATTCCACCACGGACCAACACACATTCAGTTTATACAACAGGGCTGTGGTGGGCTTTGCTTGTTTTGTTGTGATATTTCCATGTTTTGTACTGGTTTTGTTGTGATATTTCCATGTTTTGTACTGGTTTTGCTGTGATATTCCCATGTTTTGTACTGGTTTTGTTGGGCTTTCTCTTGTTTTTTTATCTGCCATGTGTAGTGTGGTATCTCATTTTTTGATCGGTTGTTTGTGTCTTGTGTTATTATTCTATTGGTTAATATTGTTTCGTGCTTTTTTTTTTTATTAGTTATAGTGGGCGGGACTTTCGTTGTGTTCTTGGAGGTTGCGGCGCTTTTGTTTTTGCTACGACAGCAGTACTCAGTATGTGGAACTTTTTATTGATTTATTTGGTAGTGTCTATTTGGTGTATTTTGTCATGGGTCAGCTGAGGTTGATGGTCGCTGTGTCCATTGAGACTGAGGTAGTGTGTGCCGTATTCCAGATCAAGAAGTGGTTCAGTGTACTGCTCACTGCGTTAGAATTTCTACTAGTTCCTCTTGAAATTTTATGCCCACATTTCCTGAGATTTCCGACATTTGAAAACTTTTTCGTTTTGGCTGATTGTGCGGCTAAGTTTCAGTATCCTTCTCCGAGGTGAGTTTCTGGTTGGATTCTGGTTTCTGTTTTACCTATCTGTGTACATGCTTTTTCGGCAATGTCTTGTACAGGTGTCTGTCATTTAATGCTCCCGGGCTGTTGCATGCTTTTTTTTGCTACTGCTCTGATTTGTTGGTCTGCACGACGTAGCTACCATATAGACAAGGCCCCTGGAATTCAGCGGTTCTGTGGTTGCGGAATTTGCCGCAGAATTTGCATCATGCCGCAGAATATATACAGCGCCACAGAATTCATTGTTTTTGGTGAATTTTAATATAAATATACTGTTTTTCCATAGTGTCAGGCTTTCTTTCCCACCTCGTTTATCCTGAAGTCCCTCCTCTATGCTCAGCATATGATGTCATCGATGACATCACATCATATTTAGCCAATGACAGGACTGCATTCTGCCAGAGAAATGAATAAATCATGCCGCAGAAATCAGAAAATGTTGCCGCAGAAGTCAAGGAGCCCTGCCTCAGAAATCATAAAATTCTGTCGCAGAACACCAGGGGCCCTGCATATAGATAAATGTAGCCACTGTGGTGATAAATGCCATTTATTCCACGGTAGCTATATTTATCTCATGGCAGCTCAGGTTGCCGTGAATCAGTTCCTTTTATCTACCTATAGTTGGCAATATGGTATTTTATCTCATACCATATCGCTTCACCCCTATGGTATAAAAAGGGAAGTAGTTCCCAGAGGTCAGGGAGATAGCTCCCAAGGGAAAGGGAGATAGGGCAACAGTTCCCAGATGTAAGGGATATGGGCAGTAGTTCCCAGGGGTAAAGGAGATGAAAAAATTACTTACCACAGTAATATTGTTTCCTCCAAGGGACCTCCCAATTGATTAGACCAGTCAGCCTTCAGTGTTGAACTGCCTCAAAGGAGAATGGAATGTATGTAAATGATGGAACTCTCATTGGCTCGTGTCAATTTCAAACTGCTGCCCCTAGTAACTGCTGCACTCTAAAGGGCTCAGATTCATTTCGCCACCTGCCAGTTCAGACACCTTGGACAGCTCTCCTCAACTTACTTTAAAAACTGTTATTTTTTGAACTAGTTAATTTTTTTAAATTATTTTATGATTGCTGCCCGTTTCAGCCTAGGTATAGTTAGTAAATTTTAGTGGGTTTCAGATGTCCTGCTCAGGTTCTAAACAAGCTTGCAGTAAAGTCGCTGAGGGAAGCTCTTCAGCACATCTACTTGTCCGAATAGAGAAAATGAATCTGTTAGATGGAACACAGTCCACTTAGAGGCAGCAGTTTGAATACAGCATTCTAGTTCCATGATTTGCATACATTCCACATTATATCATTACAGCTCCAGGGCAGTCAGAGATTCTGAGCTGACTGCATATGTCTAATCATACTGAGAGATTCCTGGGGTTTGAAGGGACACTAGTTCCCAGGAGTAAGGAGACAGGGCAGCAGTTCCCAGGGGAAAGGGAGATGGGGCAGTCGTTCCCAGTGGTAAGGGAGATAGGGCAGTAGTTCCCAGGGGTAAGGGAGATAGGAACAGTAATTCCCAAGGGTAAGGGAGATGGGGCAGTAGTTCCCAGGGGTAAGGGAGACGTGGCAGTAGTTCCCAGGGGTAAGGGAGATGGGACAGTAGTTCCCAGGGGTAAGGGAGATGGGGCAGTAGTTCCCGGGCATAAGGGAGATGGGGAGGTAGTTCACAGGGGTAAGGGAGATAGGAACAGTAGTTCCCAGGAAAGGGAGATAGGGACAGTAGTTCCCAGGGGTAAGGGAAATAGGGCAGTGGTTCCCAGTGGTAAGGGAGATGGGGCAGTACTTCCCAGAGGTAAGGGAGACAGGGCAATAGTTCCCAGGGTGAGGGAGATGGGGCAGTAGTTCCCAGGGTGAGGAGATAAGGCAGTGCCATAGGGTACTGGAGATAGACAGTACTTCCCAGGATTAAGGAGATGGGCAGTGGTTGCAGGGGTGAGGGATGAGGGCAGTACTTCCCAGGGTAAGGAGATGGGGCAATAGTTCCCAGGAGTAGGGAGATAGGGCAGTACTCCGGCTGGGAGTCGGAGATGGGCAGTAGTTCCCAAGGGTAAGAAAGACGGGGCAGTAGTTCCCAAGGGTAAGGGAGATGGGGCAGTAGTTCCCAGGGGTAAGGGAGACGTGGCAGTAGTTCCCAGGGGTAAGGGAGATGGGGCAGTAGTTCCCAGGGGTAAGGGGCAGTAGTTCTCAGAGGTAAGGGAGATGGGGCGGTAGTTCCCAGGGTAAGGGAGATGGGGCAGTAGTTCCCAGGGTAAGGGAGATGGGGCGGTAGTTCCCGGGCATAAGGGAGATGGGGAGGTAGTTCACAGGGGTAAGGGAGATAGGAACAGTAGTTCCCAGGGAAGGGAGATAGGGACAGTAGTTCCCAGGGGTAAGGGAGATAGGGCAGTGGTTCCCAGGGTAAGGGAGATGGGGCAGTACTTCCCAGAGGTAAGGGAGACAGGGCAATAGTTCCCAGGGTAAGGGAGATGGGGCAGTAGTTCCCAGGGGTAAGGGAGATAAGGCAGTACTACCGCAAGGGTAATGGAGATAGGGCAGTACTTCCCAGGATTAAGGGAGATGGGGCAGTAATTTGCAGGGGTAAGGGAGATGGGGCAGTAGTTTGCAGGGGTAAGGGAGCTAGGGCAGTACTTCGCTGGGGTAAGGGAGATAGGGCAGTACTTCCAAGGGGTAAGAAAGATGGGGCAGCAGTTCCCAAGGGTGAGGGAGATGGGGCAGTAGTTCCCAAGGGTAAGGGAGATGGGGCAGTAGTTCCCAAGGGTATGGGAGACGTGGCAGTAGTTCCCAGGGGTAAGAGAGATGGGGCAGTAGTTCCCAGGGGTAAGTGACACAGGGAATTAGTTCCCAAGGGTAAGAGAGATAGAGCAGTAGTTCCCAGGGGCAAGGGAGATGGCGCAGTAGTTCCCAGGGGTAAGTGACACAGGGAATTAGTTCCCAAGGGTAAGAGAGATAGAGCAGTAGTTCCCAGGGGTAATGGAGATGGCGCAGCAGTTCCCAGTGGTAAGGGAGATGGGGCAGTAGTTCCCGGGGTAAGGGAGATACAGTAGCAGTTCCTAGGGGTAAGAGAGGTAGGGCAATTATTCCCGGGGTAAGGGAGATATGGCTGTAGTTCCCAGGGCTAACAGAGATGGTGTAGTAGTTCCCAGCGGTAGGGGAGATAGGGCAGTAGTTCCCAGGGGTAAGAGAGATGGGGCAGCAATTCCCAGGGGTAAGGGAGCTGGGGCAGTAGTCCATATGGAGTAAGGGAGCTAGGGCAGTACTTCCCAGGGGTAAGGGTAACAGGGCAGTACTTCCAGGTGTAAGGAGGATAGAGCAGTAGTTCACAGGTATAAGAGAGATATGGCAGTGGTCCCCAGGGGTAACAGAGATAGGGCAGTAGCCAAAGCCACTAGTGCTCTGTGCACTTTGTCCTGATTTCTGTGGCAGAGTTCCTATGATTCGACAGCAGCATTTTCTGATTTCTGCGGCATGATTTAATTTTGTGACAGAAAGCAGTCCTACCATTGTCTAAAATATGATGTGATGTAATCGATGACATGACACGCTGAGCACAGAGGAGGGACTTCAGGATAAACTAGATTGGTAAGGGAGCCAGGCACTATAGACACAATTAACAAACTGTGCACCCGAATGAAAATTCACCAAGAACAATGAATTTTGTGGTACTGCACATATTCTGCAGCGTGATGCAAATTCTACAGAAAATTCCATGGCTGCAGAATCACAGAATTCAAGGGGGCCTTGGCACTGGTACACTCCCTTCAGTTTGGGAGCTGGCAGCTCCCACACCAATCTGAGACACAGAACTGCAAACCTATTTTGGCGGCTTTCAATTTAAGTGCCATTTTAAAAGACTACTAGGACTGGTGAGCATCAGGCATTGCCGGTAAACCTATAAGAATTCACCATGGATCAGTATACCACATGAACACTTACATGAGAACATATGCAGTTACCACCTTCTGCTCAACAAGTGGTGCTTTACCCACAGAATGCTGAATAACGTGAAAGAAATAAACAAGAAAAATCAGGTATATATAGGGGCTGAGCCATGTTCTTCATTGTTTCGGATCTAGATGGGGCAGATCTAGACAGAGCAGTAGTTTCCAGGGGTAAGGGCGACAGGGCAGTACTTCCGAGGAATGGTCACTGCTTTTATGGAACTGTTGGACTTTAGCCATCTTCCAAGCAGGGTGTACTTTACTGGGGTGGAAACAGAGGTTATGGTCTATGGTAGAACGCTGTTGAGCATGGAAATCCATACTCCCAACAGCGTTGTTGTACTTGCCTCAGTGCATCACGATCTTGTTGTGCTGCACGGAGTATGTCACCAGTGCAGCACAACAAGATTGAACGCATTCACGCATGCGCGATTTAGAATCCGCATCGGCGAGGGAGCAAGTAGCGCTGGAGCGAGCCACAACATCGAAGCCAAGTAAGGCTTGATTTAAAAAATGTCTGTGTCCATTCGCTGTTTTGTCATGAATAGACTCCCCATACACTATAAAAGATTGTCTATGGGGAGTCATTCACAACCAAGGATCTTCTCTGATCTCGAGGTCTCCTTGGCAACAGACGACCTCCCCAGATTTGCTCGGTTCATCGCCGCCAAGGATACCTTCCTCGATCAGAGAATATCCTTGCTGTGAATGACTGCCCATACCACAATCCTCTGTAAGGAGAGCAGGGATATGCTGAGAAACCGGAGGAGCAGAGAGGTGAAGGTGCCCGAGAATGACACCAGAAGGCTGAGGGACAACAAATCCGAGAGGGTTGCAGTAGATAAAGTGGCTGAGGAGAGCAGTGGAGATAGGAGGACTAGATGAGGCGAAGGAAGGATAGGGATGCAGCAGGAAGTAGAGACAGACCTCAGTAGTAAAAATCTTACTGAAAGGGGAGACAACCTTGAGGTGAAAGATGGTGGTGCTGCCCTGTGAGAGAACTAGAGGGGATGACTGGGTGGGAGGATTAAACAGGGAGTGATCTTCCTCAACTTTGGATGGGCTGTGAAAGATGTTCTTGAAGTTGGAAGCAAAATATTCGGCACTGGCCAGTCTGGTAGGATTTGTGCAGGCACTGACTAAAAAGCTACTTGTACCTCAAGTCTACCAAAGAGCACGTGAACCTAGGCATAATCCAGCATTCCAAGCTTAGAGGTGGCAAAAAGCCTGGTGGAGACATATGGGAGGTGCAGACAGAAAGGTTTTGTGACTTCTACCACTTTTTCTTACGAACTGCAACATGACTCGCTAGCCCTGATAACCGTTGAAGCAAGTGCCCTCACCGATGATTTCAACATCTCAGCAAAGTGCGTCACTAAGGCACGTCTTCCACATTCGACCACGATGGATTAAGTGACTCTGATGTTACAGCCAGAACTTTAACAGCCTATCAAAGTATGCCTAATTCTAAAATAGAATTAGGTCAACATGGCAGTAATTCTGAAATCATCAAGAAGTGTATCTAATGAATGCCTTTACCAAGTTTGGACACAACTGGATCTCAATAAACAGCCAAAAATGCAACGGAAGTCACAAAATAGAAAACATGCACGCAATTGGACCACTGCTGCAAAATTCTCAAACCCTCAAATGGTAGCTTTACAATATGTCTATACAAAGTTCGTTCACAATCTGATAACTGGGGGGTCAAGCTATAGCCTAAAAATGTAACAGCCAATCACAACTCCGAAAACTGAAGTCTACAGATTAAATACTTGAATAACTCGTTCTCAAGATACAACCATACATCACACAATTACAAGCCAGAATTCCTGCATAATTAAGTTGCCAGCTGAGATTCTGGCACTGCATAGGAGAAGTAGTGCCAACAAATGTCTACACAATGTCTGATCAAGGGTTGATAAATCATTCTCAATATATGGTCAGAAGCGCAAGTTAACACATGTACACACATACAAAGGCCTTCGCTACAGCAGGGCTCCACTGCTGGGGAAAAGACAGACCATTCACCTTTAGATTCTCTAAGCCCTGCACCTCTCAAAGTTTTCATTTTAATAAAAATCACATTTTGTCACTTAGATTGGAACCCTGCAGCCTGTGAAAGGTCCGATTTCAGCACTGCCATTTATCAATGAATGCTAATGATCCCAACACCTGAAATACAATGGAGCTCCCAGCCTTCTCGAAAATCTAACCTGTGACAAGCTGAAATCAGCTGGCAGTTTTCACTGCTTTTGAATCAGTACTGGCATTCAAACTTCCTTTTTTACTGTCCTCTCTTCAGTGTTACATTAATTCGACTACTGTATCTGTATTTTAAACTGGACTCTGGTTTTTAAAACGCTGGTGGTCCTTGTACCAAATTATATCTGGTTGAGAATAGCAGAGCTGTGCTTACAGTCAGTGCCGCTGAATATTAACTTAATGCATTCAGAAAAGAAAGAGCTGGACAAGGGAGGTGTTGCAACTCAAAACAAGACCTCCAACAGACCGCACCTGAAGTAGTAAGTGCAGTATTTACTTATTAATTTATTGAAAAGTTTCACCAGAAAAGTACACTGAGCAATCGAAATTGCTCGTCTCACGGTACGTCCTGGGGAAGGGGAGTACATGTGGGGAAAGGATACATACACAATTGCCACAACAGGTACATATACGAATGCTGGATACATAATATTAACAAAATAGCTTACAGAGCCAATACAACAGTTAATCACATACACATAATACAATTAATATTAGGGTACAGTAAGTCGATACAACAGATTTGTCACAGATACAGTCAGAGAGCAAGGGACTGTACAATCGGTCTGTCATAAGAGTTAATGCATGAGGAGCTGTTAAATGCTTTAAGTTGTTGACTGGGTGGTGGCAGGATAGAGAGTAGGGATGGAGGGGTTCGTACAGGTGCAGTTAGTGGAGTAGACATTAAGTAGGGCAGATGAAATGGATGCAGGGGAAGAGGAATGGCAAATTTGGGGGGGGGCACATTCCAGATTTTAGGGAGGTGGTGCGAGAACCCTGATTGATTGACCTATGGTTATTGATCGGCAAGGGATTGATAGGGTGTGAGCAGCAGTGGATCTGTGCGGGATGTTGGTGGTAGTGTTAAGAAGAAGGAAAGGTAAGGAAGGAAAGATTGGAACCAGAATTTAGAGATGAATTTAGCACAGTGAGAGACGTCGGTTGCCCAGAGAAGGGAGGGCAAGCAAGCAAGCGATAGAGGTCACAGTGATGAGTGAGAGGGTGGGCATCCAGAGCAAAGCGACAGAAAGAGTTGAGAAGGGTATCCAATTTGGCTAGGAAGGACTTGGGGGCAGCACTGTAGACTACATAACAGTAGTGAAAAATAGGTAGGATCATCTTCTGGATCAGTTCATGCCTAGTTCTGGGAACATGGCCTTAATTAGACCCCACTTGGAGTAATAAGCCCAGTTCTTGGAAAAAAGCCTTGATTAGACCCCACCTGGAGTAATAAACCCAGTTCTGGGAAAAAAGCCTCGATTAGACCCCACCTGGAGTAATAAGCCCAGTTCTGGGAACAAGGCATGGATTAGATTACACCTGGAGTAATAAGTCTGTTTCTGTGAACAAAGCCTTGATTAGATCCCACCTAGAGTGATAAATCCAGAACTGGGAACACGGCCTTGATTAGACCACACCAGGAGTAATAAGTCCAGTTGTTGGAACAAGGCCTTGACTGGACCACACCTGGAGTAATTCATCCAGTTCTGGAAACAAGGCCTTGATCAGATCGCACCTGGAGTAATAAGTTCAGTTCTGGGAACAAAGCCTTGATTAGAGCATAACTGGAGAACTAAGTCCAGTTCTGGGAACAAGGGCTTGATTAGACCCCACCTGGAATAATATGTCCAGTTCTGGGAACAAAGCCTTCATCAGACCGCACCTGGAGAAATAAATCCAGTTCTGGGAACAAAGCCTTGATTAGAGCCCATCAGAAGCAGTAAGTCCACCTGTGGGAACAAGACCTTGATTACACCACACCTGCGGTAATATGTCAAGCTGGAGAACAAGGCCTTGATTAGACCCCAACTGCAGTAAGAAGTCGAGTTATGGGAACGAACAAGGCCTTGATTAGACCGTACATGGAGTAATAACACAAAAGACCTTGACTACAGCACACATGGAGTATTAAGTCAAGTTCAGGGAACAAGACTTTGATTAGACTACAACTGGGAACAGGACCCCAAATACGCCAAGCCTGGTGTAATAAATCCAGTTCTGGAAATAAGGCTTTGATTAGACCCCACCTGGAGTGGTAAGTCCAGTTCTGGGAACAAAGTCTTGATTAGATCCCACCTGCAGTAATAAGTCAAGTTGTGGGAACAAGGCTTTGATTAGTCCGCACCTCGAGTAATAAGTCAAAAAAGACTTTGATTACAGCACACCTGCAGTAATAAATTCAGTTCTGGGAAGAAGGCCTTGATTAGACACAACCTGCAGTAATAAGTTGAGTTGTGGGAACATGGCCTTGATTACAGCACATCTGGAGTAATAAGTTCAGGTCTAGGATCAAACTTGATTAGACCACACCTGGGGTAGTAAGTCCAGTTCTATGAACAAGAACTTGATTAAACCACACATGGAAACAAGACATTGAATAGGCCACACCTGGAGTAATAAGTCCAGTTCTGGAAACAAGGCCTTGATTAGAGCACACCTGGACTAATAGGTCCAGTTCTGGGAACAAAGCCTGGATAGGACTGCACCTGGAGTAATAAGTCCAGTTCTGGGAACAAAGGCCTTGATTAGAGCACACTTGGAGCAGTAAGTCCAGTTCAGGAACAAGGCCTAGATTAGACCGCACCTGAAGTAATGTCTATTTCTAGGAAAAAGACCTTGATTAGAGAACACCTGGAGTAATAAGTCTATTTCTAGGGACAAAGCATGGATAAGACTGCACCTGGAGTAATAAGTCCAGTTCTGGGAACAACACCTTGATTAGACCACACTTGGGAACAAGTCCCTAAATAGGCCAAACCTGACGTAATAAGTCCAGTTCTCTGAACAAGGCCTTGATTACAGCACACCTGGAGTAATAAGTTCATTTCTTGGAACAAGACCTTGATTAGACCACACCTGGAGTAATAAGCCCAGGTCTAAGAACTAATCTGATCAGACCACACCTGGCGTAGTAAATCCAGTACCAGGAACAAGGTCTTGGTTAGATTATGCTTGGGAGTAATAAGTCCAATTCTAGGAACAAGACCTTGATTAGACCACAGCTGGGAACAAGACCTTGAATAGGCCAAACCTGGCATAATAAGTCCAGTTCTGGGAACAAGGCCTTGATTAGACCTACCTGATTAGACCACACCTGGAGTAACAAGTTCGGTTCAGGGAACAAGGCCTTGATTAGACTGCACCTGAAGTAATAAGTCTATTTCTAGGAAAAAGGCCTTGATTAGAGCACACCTGGAGTAATAAGTCCAGTTCTGGGAACAAGGCCTTGATCAGACTGCAGCTGCAGTACTATGTCTATTTCTGGAAACAAGGCCTTGATTAGACCCCACCTGGAGAAATAAGAAAAAATTTCTCACCGCAGTAATCTTCTTTCTTCCAAGGGATCCTTTAGCATCAGTAACTTTTTTGCACTTAGCTGGCTAGGTGTAACTGCCCCGGAGGTGTGCCATTAAGAGATATTTAAACGAGCTTAGGGCCAAGCCAATCAAAAGACAAGAGGGGGTGTGAGCTGAGTGAGAGCTGTTGAAGGCTTCAGAATTTTTTCGAGGAAAAACAAGGGCAAATGCTCGAAAAAAAAATCGACAGAATTCAAAAAACATGCAAATGTCCAAAAAAGTGGAAACAGAAACAACAGCAACACGAGCTAAAAACTCATCAATAAGAAACTCCAAATTTGGTAAAAGGTGACATAAAGAGCCCTTCTCCGACAGGTGAACCGGGGAGGGAGAGTGGGAGCTTACTGATACTAAAGGACCCCTTGGAAGAAAGATTACTGCGGTGAGTAATTTTTTCTTCTTACCCCAGGAGTCCTTTAGCATCAGCAACTATATGGTTGACTACCGAACAGTACCAAGTGGGAGGTGGGCAGAGAACCTACTTAGGAAAGAGGCTCTGCAGAACTGCCCTGCCAAATCTGGCATCAGATCTGGTCTGCACATCCAAACTGTAGTGTTTACAAAAGCTGTGCACAGATTTCCAGGTAGCTGCTTTGCAGACATCCAGTAGGGGAATGTCCCTTGCTGCTGCAACCGAGGCTGCAGTGCCCCGATGGAGTGGGCCCTGAGCCCCACTGGAGGTTGTTGATCAGCTTTCTCATAGCAGAATCTAATACACGAGACCAACTAACGAGAAATAGTTCTCTTGATAGCTGGTCTTCCTCTGCCTACATCCCCGTAGGTGAGGAACAACTGAGTGGAAGAGCCTCTAGACTGTCTAGTATGCTCTAGGTAGTAAAAGATGGCTCTTTTGACATCCAAGCTGTGGAGCTTTTGCTCGCCAGGAGTGGACTGATCTGTACTGAAGACAGGCAGAGTAATGGACTGGTTCAAGTGAAACTCTGAAATCACCTTTGGCAGAAATTTTCTATATGTCCTGAGCTCAACTTTATTGTTGTGAGGGATGCTGTAATTCGGCTCAGTGCACAGGGCCTGTAGCTCTGAAATCCTCCTGGCAGACGTAATGGCTACCAGGAAGACGGTCTTCCAAGTTACAAACTTGATGTGGGCCGTGGTCATAGGGTCAAAGGGTGGATTCATGAGCCCATCTATGCAAAGGTTCGGGGTCCAAGGAGGAACAGGCTCCCTGGTTGGAGGCTGGAGGTGCAAGAGGCCTTTGAAAAACTATTTAAAAATGTCATGGGGAAAAAATCTTTTTTTCTTTCCCACCAAAAGGTAGGCCAAAACTGCCACCAGGTGTAGCTTGAGTGAAGATGGTTTCATGCCTGACGCCTGTAGGTGTACCAGGTAGTCTAGCAGCTGAAGGTGTGAAGCTCACAGGGGTTTCACCTGTGCGCTCCTGCACCAGAGGTAAAATCTTTTCCATTTGGCTGCATAAGTCTTCTTAGTGTTCAGTTTTTTAGTCTTATCTTAAGGACCTGTTCAGAGTACTGTGAGGATGGAAACTCAAGAACCAGGCCCTGAGGTGAAGAGAGTGTAGGTCTGGGTACTGCACTCCCATCTGAGAAAGGGTCAGCAAGGAGCGAGTCGGAGGCAGGCAAATGGGTCTGTTGCAGGACACAGAGAAGGAGATGGTACCAGGCTTGCCTGAGCCAGTCTGGAGCCACTAGGATCATCGATGCAGGCTGCTGTCTGAGTTTCAGCAAAACCCTGAATATCAGAGGAAAGGGACGAAATACGTATAGGAACCTCCCTGATCAGTCCAGCATCAAGGCATCCAGAGGAAGTGTTCCCAGAACTGAGGGCCTGCAACAGTACTGAGAAAGCTGAAAACTGAGAGGAGAGGAAAACAGATCCATGTCTGGTGTGCCCCACTGCCTGAAGACTGTGGCTAGTGCTTGCTTGTTCAGTGTCCATTCGCTCTGGCCTTGACTGATGTGGCTTAGCATATCCACCAGAGTACTGAGTTTGCCTGGGACGTGAATAGCAGAGAGGCTGACTCCCAGGGAGAATGCTAGAGACCAAAGCTTCAGAGCTTCCAAACAGAGTATTCCTGATCTGGTACCACCCTGCATGTTTATGTAGAACATTGCAGTGGTGTTGTCCATTCAAATTTGAACCACCTGCCCTTCTACGCTGGGAGTGAAAGCTTTGAGAGCTAGTAAGACTGCTCTGAATTCGGAAAGATTTATGTGCAACTGTGACTCTTTGGGAGTCCAGTTGCGCTTACTGAGGCTGTCCAAATGAGCTCCCCAGACCAAAAGGGAGGCATCTGTGGTGATCACCTTTGTAGGAATAGGAGATTGAAAGGGAACCCCTGCCTGCAAATTTGCATGGTTCTTCTACCACAGCAAATTTTGGAAGAACTGCTCCGACACAGGTATCAACTTTGAAAATTGATGCTTCTCTGAGACCAGCAAGCTCTGAGATAGGCTTGCAGGAATCTCATCCTGTACCTGATCCCTGGGACTACTGCAGTCATAGAGGCCATATGTCCCAGAAGTTTGAGGAAATGTCTGGCTGGTCTTGGCTGTCCCCAAGTGAAAGAATCTGCCATGGAAAGGAAACTCTGAATACTTTCCTGTGGGAGGAAAGCACAACCCTTCTGAGTGTCCAGCCGGGCCCCTATGAAGGTGAGCAGCTGGGTGGTTTCTGGGCGAGATTTCTTTAGATTTACCAGGAAAACCAGAGACTCCAGAGTGCATTCTGTGAGGGAAAGAGATTCCTTGACCTAGCAAGGAGACTTTGCTACTATGAGCCAGTCGTCCAGACAGGGGTAGAGAGTGACACCCAGTCTTCAGAGATGTGCTACTACCAGTGAGAGACACTTGGTAAAGACTCTTGGGGCAGAGGTCAGACCAAAGGGCATCGCGGTGAACTGATAGTGACCCAAAGGAAGTTTGAACTTGAGAAACATCCTGTGAGGTCTCCTTATGAGTATGTGGAAGTAAGCATCCTTTAAGTCTAGGGAGGCTAGCCAGTCTCCCTGCTGTAAGGACTGTATGACCAGTGACAGAGTAACCATTTTGAATCTGGGATGTTTGTTTAAATATCTGAGATCTAAGATAGGTCGCCACTCCCCAGTTTTCTTTTGTGTCAGAAAATACCTGGAGTAGAGTCCTTGCCCGTCTTGTGAGCGGGGAACCCCTCCACTGCTCGTAAAGCCAAAAGGTTTTGTACCTCCATTTCCAACAGCAGTATCTGTGTTGGGGACAGAGATCTTGACACCTGGGAACACTTGAGGTCTGGCAGTTGCTTGAACTGTAAAGACAGACCCTTCCACTATCTCCAGCACCCACTTGTCCGACATGATGAGGGACCAGTACTGAAGATAGTGGGAGAGTCTGCCTCCAGCCAGAAGCGGAGAGGCGACCTGGACACTCACATCAAGAGTTAGACTGAGAGGCAGATGGCTGGGTAGAGGTGGCTCTTCTTTGGCCCTTTCTGCCCCTGCCTCTGAAAGACCCACTGTACTGGCCGAAGTCAGAATGGGATTGTAAGGCCTGGGAATGAAACTTCTGCCCCTACCTTCCCTGGGACGGAATCTCTGAGGGGTGGCAGACTTAGGCTAGGATGAATGGCTCTGCCAGGAGGCCTTGTACTCATCGACTTTTTTCATGTAGTCAGTGGTTCCGTAATCAAACAACATATTTTGATCACAGAAAAAATCCACTGCCTTGTTCTGAGTGTCTGTAGTCAGACTGGTTGTTCTAAGCCAGGGGAAGCGTCTCAGAGAGATGGCATGGGCCATCGCCCTAGAGGCTGCATCATTGTTGTCTGCCATGTGGAACTGGTACATAGTAGCTTCCAGGGCAGTTTTTGATGTATCCACCAGCTCCTGCACCACAGAATCTGATTCGTTGCGGGCAATAGCCTGGACAGATTTCCAAAGGGCTTTCTGATATTTGGCTGTGAATGCCATGTAAGAAGAAAGCCTGAGAAGCAGGGAAGCTGTGGCATACATTTTCTTTGCTATAAAGTAAATTTTCTTGGAATCCTTGTCAGAGGGAAGAGGGGAACAAGGAGACTCCAGCTTTCTCACAAGCTGCCTGCTGCACTATACTCTCGTGGCAAGAGTGTGCAAAAAGGAACTCGGTTCCATTTTTAGACCATTTATATTTTCTCTCAAGTCACTTATCAACCCCTGATACGGAAGTGGGGTGTTGAAGTACCTTCATGGTATTTTTTCTAAATGCATTATTTAGGTTAGGAGAGAAAAGCGCAAGGAGAAGGACCAATTGGGAGGAAAGGGCAAGGAGAAAGACCAGAAGTACAAGGAGGATACAGTAAAGGGAGCTGAGGGTTTAGGCCAGGGGAGCATGACAAGCAAGGAGGGACTGAACGGAGGCAGGAAGGAAGGGAGGACAAGCCAGGCTAGTTTAGCGGATGGGGGAGAAGGACCAGTCGCGAGCAGTGAGGGGGGAGTTAGCGAGGCATAGAAGGATACCCAGGAGGAGGAGAGGCATAGGATCAGAAAGAAGGGGGTGGCCAAGGTAAATGAGGGGGCAGCATGTGGCACCCAGATAGGGGGAGGAACAAGGAGCCGGCTGGATGGAGGGGCCGGTAGAAAGGATGAGGGACATGGAAGGGGGGGGAATGGAGGAAAAGGAGCGGTCAGAGTGCTCCTGTTGGGGGATTCTATGATCAGGGATATCATATGAGATAGGGAGGGGGAAGCCTGTCCAGTTAGAACAAAATGCTTCCCTGGACTAACGGTGCACAGGGCCAAGCACGAGGTATATCAGCTGGCAAAGGATTGCGTGGGTTCCCCGGACATACTGGTCCACCTGGGTACAAATAACATTGAGGGAAATAGTGAGCTCGAGATACAGGCAAGATTCAGGGAGCTTGCCAGGGTCTGTCATGACATAGGATGCGCAGTTTCCTTCTCAGAAATCCTGCCAGTGCCAAGGGCTAGTGGGCAACACAAAAGGAAGATTAGAGAGATAAACCAGTGGCTCAGGGAGTGATGTGAGGCCAGAGGGTATGGGTTGATGGGGGATTGGGGGAGACCTGGGAGGATAAGGAGCTGTATGCTAAGATAGGCTACATCTCAATTTGGAGGAGAAATCTAGTTGAAAATAGAGGTTCATTGGTGAAAAGTGGGGTTTAAACTTGTGAAGGGAGGAGGGATGGGAGAAAAGGCTGTCGAGGGGGTCCGATAAAGGAGGGACTCTGTCTCCACCCCCCTGGGGAGCTGGAGGAATGTGGGAAAAGGCCAACTGGTAAAGTGCAGACCAGGGGAAAACGAAATCCCCATGGGAACACGAGCAGGGGAAATGGAAGTATACAGAAAGGGTGGAAGGTAGTCCTGCTAAATGCCAGGAGCTTGGGCAATAAAATGCCTGAGCTCCAGGCAATGGTAACTGAGGGAGCGGTGGATGTGGCAGCGGTCACTGAGACCTGGGCCACCACAGGACACGACTGGGACCTGAACCTGAAGGGTTACACTATGTTCAGGAAGGACGGGGGGGGGGGGGTAGCAATAATAGTCAAAAACTGCATTGGTATAGGGAGAGTAGAGGAGGCGGAGGGAACCATACGATCTGGGTCACCTTGATAACGGGGGGGGGCAAGAGAGTAAAAATAGGAGTGGTGTATAGACCCCCTGCGCTGGCGGAGGAGCACGAGGAGTCTGGTGGCAGATGTTGGGAGACACTGCAGATTGAGCAGGGGAAGGGTGGTGGTGTTGGGGGACTTAAACATGCCAGGGACAGACTGGGAGACTACGACATCCTCGGTGGCCAGGGAACAGAGGTTGTTGGATGTCTTTCAAGACGCGTTCCTAACTCAGCAGGTGGGGGAACCGACCAGGGAGGCATGGGTACTGGATGTGGTCCTAGCAGACAGTGACCAGATTGGGGGCCTGGAGGTAAGGGACCCGTTGGCGGGGAGTGACCATGCCATGGTCTGGTTCTGCCTGGACCTAGGAGGGGTAGAATGATGCACAAAGACGGAGGTAACTGACTTCAGGGAGGTTGATTTTAAGGAAATGGGAAGGATCCTTAAGGAGCATTTGAATGTGATTGGGTCAGACATGGACGCTGACAGTAGGTGGGAAATCATCAGGAAAAGGGTGCAGGATGCTACCAGCACCTGTGCCAGAGTAAGACGAAAATGCGGTAGTGCCTGAAAACCCTGCTGGTGGACCAGGGAGGTCCAGGAGGTGGTCCGGGGAAAGAAGGCAGCCTATAGGCAATTCAAGTGCTCAAGGGTGAAAGGGATGGGGGAGTAAGGCACTGTGGCTAGAAGGGCCACTAGGGTGGTGAGGGCAGCTAAGCCAAGGAAGGAGCAGAACCTGGCCAGGGAAATTAGGAGAGGGAGCAAGGGGTTCTTTAGATACATTGGGGAAAAATGAAGGGTGAAGGGGCAGATTAGCAGGATTAAAACAGAGGAGAGATGGGCACAAGACCCAGGGGAGCAGGCTGACATACTACATGAGTACTTCACCTCAGTTTTCACCAAGGAAAATGGGGGTGCTGCATACATGGGAGGAGACAGTAATACTGAGGGGGGGGACCCTTACCGGTCGGTGGGTCTGGGGGGAGAGGGAGGCATCACTGGCAGGAGGGGGAAAGGCTAAGCAGGGAGAAGAGGTAGCAGAGGTGGAAATCGCAGCAGAGAGAGTGAGGGAAGCCCTCAGGTCCCTTAAGATGGAGAAAGCACCAGGGCCGGATAAATTACATCCCAAAGTTCTGAAGGAACTTGCGGATGTCCTGGCGAAACCCGTGGCAGTGCTTTTCACCATCTGAGGACAGGGTGGGTGCCCCAGGACTGGAAGGTGGCGCATATAGTGCCTATCCACAAGGGGGAATAAAGGGAGGTGGCAGGGAACTACAGTCCTGTCAGCCTGACTTTGGTGGTGGGCAAGGTGATGGAAGGCATTGTCAAGGAGAGGCTTGGGGGGGAACCTGGAAAAGTCAGGGTGCCTGGATGATAGACAGCATGGATTTGTCCCAGTGAAATCATGTCAGACAAACCTTGTGGAGTTCTATGACTGGGTGACAAGTGCCTTGGACCTGGGTAGACCAGTGGACGTCCTCTTTTTAGACTTCAGCAAGGCATTTGACTCTGTTCCTCACAAGGGCCTGCTGGATAAGCTGGAAGAAATGGGGTGGGAACCAGATGATCAGATGGATAGACAATTGGCTCCAGGACCGGACCCAGAGGGTCGTAGTTGGCGGGATAGTCTCATCCCCAAGGAGGGTCATTAGTGGAGTCCCACGGGGATCAGTCCTTGGGCCCCTCCTGTTCAACGCCTCCGTCTCTGACATAAGGACAGGTATCAGGAGTGAGAAGAGTCTCTTTGTGGATGACTCAAAACTGGGGGCAGTGGTGGATTGTGAGGAGGGCGGCCCTACAGGGGAACCTGGAGGCTCTGGAAAGGTGGTCTAGAAAGTGGAAACTGAGGTTCAATGCAGGAAATGCAAGGTACTGCACCTGGGAGCCAGAAACCCGGGCCAAGTGTACACCCTTGGGGGGAGGATGCTACAAGTCTCGATGGCTGAGATGGACCTGGGGGGGGGTGGTGGTGGTGGATGTCAAGATGAACAACTCAGAGACTTGTAGGAGGTCAGCGGCCAAGGCCAACAGGATGCTGGGATGCATCTCGAGGGGGATCACCTCCAGAAGGAGGGAAGTGATATTCACTCTGTATAACTGCTTGGTGAGGTCACACCTCGAGTACTGCGTTCACTTTTGGAGGCCACATTTAAAGAGGGACATTAAACTCCTGGAGAGGGTCCAGAGGAGGGCAACCAAAATGATTTGGGGCTTGGGGGACAGGACCTATGGGGAGAGGCTAGAAGAGCTAAATATGTACACATTGGAAGAGAGGGACCGGGGGACATGATAGAGGTCTTCAAGTACATGAAGGGGTAAATAGGGAGGAGCAGTCAGGGTGCTTTGAAGGAAGGAGGAGGGGCAGCTAGAGGGCATGGGTGGAAGCTGGAGGGAAGATTCAGGGAGAAAGGAGGAGGTGCTACTTCACTGAGGGTGGTGGAGCCATGGAATACACTGCCCAGGGGCTGGTGGAGCAGAGACGGTGGAGGGATTCAAGAGGGGGTGGGACAGGTACAGGAGAAGGGTTCTGGAAGCAAAATCCAGTGCAGCGAGAATATTCAGAACTGGGAAGGGAGAAGCCAGAGAAGGCGAGGGGGGCAGCAAGGTCAGCTCCCAGGGTGGGGGCTGACCAAATGAGCAGACACGAAAGACCATTAGGCCTATTCTGCTGGCATTTTAGTATGTTAGTATTACAGATATGGACGACTAGAGTCTTTGAGGATGAAAGACCCTTCACCTCCCTATAATCTTCGTCTTCATCGACATCCTGGTTAGGCTCCTGCGTAGGGAGGTCCAGGGTGTCCAGCATATTTTGTATAAATGTAAACACAGAGGAAGGATCCTCATGGTCACCTGGGGATCCCCAAGACGAGGGTCCAGGGACTCTTGGGACTCAAGGCCCTCAAAATCCATGTCAGGGGCATGATAAAATTGATCATGATGTGCGTCACCCGCACAGTCCACAGAAGAGGGAACTGTGGAAGAGTGCTTGCCAGCCCCAGTAAATCGAGGACCCATCTTTTGAAGGGTCTCAAAGGGTTGCCATGCTTTTCCATATCTTGCACTAACGGAAGAACCTGCGCAGTTTGTAAGTGTTTAGTTTTTTCTGTATGCTTTAAGCTGCCTGCTGTCTCGCTATTGGCTTTCCCAGGAGCAACGGGAGCATATTTGTCTTGACAGAGTTTCTTTTTAACCACTTCATCAGATGCTTGATAAAGCTCCCTTTTTTCGTCACTTATTTTTCGATTTGTGAAGAACTTCATCTAGAGGGTTCCTCGGCACCTCTGCTTTTGGTATTAGTACTTTTGAATGGCCCCTCATCGGAATCCTTTGATTTATCTTCAGCCATAATAATCAAAAGTTTGTCTGCTATGTTTGCCAATTTAAGCAAACCAAACCAGTCCTGGACCTAAGAACTGAGTGCACGTTTCTGTGAAAATGCCACCAGCCAGTCCTGCCCCAGTTAATAAACTCTATTACCAGTGCCTTTTTTTTTTGGTTGTAGAACTGGGATCTATACCAGTACCAGTCTTAATAGAAACCCAGTAATACTCAATTGCGCACAGGTGGCTGCTGAAACCTTACAGACATCTGACACAGATGATACCAAGGTCTAGTAATAGAACAAAAAAGGTTTCCTCGTAATTGCCAATCTAGACAAAAAAAACCCTGGCACTGTTTAAATTTTAAATCCACTGCAGGTGCCTTGCGGTAAACCCCATGAGGTCTGAGGTAAAAAACAAGGCAACTGTCCCTATTTCAATGGTTCCCACAAGAATTTTCCCAAAAATGAAGGAAACCATCAAAAATAAGCACCCGTGATAAAATTAGGCTTTAAACTAAATAGTCGCGGTACAAATTAAGTCAAAATAGCGTGGTCATGCTAAAATTAAAAAATTTGCGCAGCACTAATTAAAACATAAAACTTTCACTCAGCACACTAAAGGCCATAATTTTTGAGAAAAACTTTACCCAGATAAGCACTAGGAGGCTGTCAACAAGGAAAGCTAGAAGATACCTCAGAGGCAATATTGCTCAGTCCAGCGAAGAAAAAATTCTGAAGCCTTCAACAGCTCTCACTCAGCTCACACCCCCTACTGTCTTTTGAATTGGCTTGGCACTAAGCTCATTTAAATCTCTCTTAAAGGCACACCTCTGGAGCAGTTGCACCTAGCCAGCTAAGTGAAAAAGGTCACTGATGCTAAAGGACTCCTGGGGTAAGAAGTTCAGTTCTGGGAACAGAGCCTTGATTAGATCACACCTGGAGAAATAAGTCCAGTTCTGGGAACAAGGTCTTGATTAAACCACATCTGGAGTAATGTGTCGAGTTATGGGAACAAGGCCTTGATTAGACCCAACCTGCAGTAGTAAGTTGACTTGTGGGTATATGGCCTTGATTACAGCACACCTGGAGTAATAAGTTCAGGCCTAGGAACAAACTTGCTCAAACCACACCTGGGGTAGTAAGTCCAGTTCTAGGAACAAGACTGTGATTAAACCATACATGGGAACAAGACCTTGAATAGGCCACACCTGGAGTAATAAGTCCAGTTCTGGGAACAAGGCCTGGATCAGACCGCACCTGGAGTAATAAGTCCAGTTCTGGGAACAAGGCCTTGATTAGAGCACACCTGGAGTAATAAGTCCAGTTCTGGGAACAAGGCCTTGATTAGAGCACACCTGGAGTAATAGGTCCAGTTCTGGGAACATGGCCTGGATCAGACTGCACCTGGAGTTATAGGTCCAGTTCTGGGAACAAGGCCTTGCTTAGCGCACACTTGAAGTATTGCGTCCAGTTCTGGGAACAAGGCCTGGATCAGACCGCACCTGGAGTAATAAGTCCAGTTCTGGGAACAAGGCCTTGATTAGAGCACACCTGGAGTAATACATACAAACATACTAGGAAGCCAACAGATTAGGCCTTATGGTCTTTCGAGTCTGCTCAGGAATGAACACCCTTGCCAGGCACCATTACTGTCTCCCCCCACCCTCCCACACAGTCCTCCACCCTCATCCTCTGACGGAATCCTGTTACCAGGCACGGTCTAATCTCCTAGAACGGGACTTATTACTCCAAGTGTAATCTAACCAGCCCTGTTCCCAGAACTGGATTTACTACCACAGGTGTGGTATGATCAAGTTTGTTCCAAGACCTGGACTTATTACTAGAGGTGCAGTCTAATCAAGGCCTAGTTTCCAGAACTGGACTTATTACTCCAGATGGGGTCTAATCAAGGCCTTATTCCCAAAACTGGACTTATTACATCAGGTTTGGCCTATTTTGGGTCTTATTCCCAGGTGGGGTCTAATCAAGTCTTGTTCCTAGAACTGGATTTATTACTCCAGGTGTAATCTATCCTTTGTTCCCAATGAAGAGTAGGAAGTACACCCAATGTTACGGGTAACATTTCTCCATCTATAAAACAGGTCCATATAACCCCACCCCCGATGCACCTGGAAACAAGCTATCACTGCTTAGTGTCCCTTCCCCTGTCAAAAATTGTAAATAAATAAATATCCCTGGGATCTAATGCCTTCCCCTCTCATTCCCAGTGACTATCAAAGAAATATACTGCCCCTTCCACCCCATTCTCAGTCACCGTGTCAAAGAAATATCCCTGGCATCTAGTTTCATCCCACTGCCAGTCACCATCTCAAAGAAATATCCCTTGCATAACAAATATTTTATATAGACACAGAATTTGACAGCAGATAAGGACGCCTTACCACCGCCCGCCCGCCCATTCTTCCCTATCCCTCCTTTCCCTACGACTGCCTTATGTCTATACCATGCATTCTTGAACCCCACCACTTCACTGGAAAGCTGTTCCAGAAATCCACAACTCTTTCTGAGAGGAACTACTTTGTTATTTTTTATCTACTTAATATTCAGAGATAACCTTTGAGCAGAGGTGCTCGTTTACAAGGGTTCAGCATCATAAGTAGCAGACAACAGACATAGACACAGCTCACAGGAGCCTTGTCTGCAATGATACAAGAAGTTACATAGTATATGCATATACTAGAGAATATACAGTACGTGGGGTATACTGAAGGGGATGCTGGTAGGTGCGTAGTATAAAAATTACAAATAAAATCACAAAAATAAGGAATTCCATTTTCAAAATAACACAAGGGCTAGGCTAGAGGAGGGTCAAGTATTGTGGACTCCCCTGGCTGTACATCCCAACATCCTATTTACATTCGCTGGTACCTTTTTGCACTGCAAGGAGTGTTTCAGGACACTAGTAATCACCCGATCCTTTCCTTCCTCCTGTGCTGCTACCCCCAGTAATATTCGGTCCTAGGATTCCTGGCCTCCAGTGTGCATCACTTTTCATTTTTTGGCAGTGAAGCCAAGTTGCTAGCTCCCCGACCATCTCTCAAGTTTTCTGAAGTCTTCCCGCATGTAATAAATCCCCTGCACCATGTCCACCATCCCCCAGAGTTTGGTGTCATTGCAAACAGGCACATCTTTCCCTTAATGCCCTCCCCAATGTCATTTATGAAGAGAGTGAACAACACTGGCCCCAGCATCGATCCTTGTGAGACCCCACTGGTGACCTCCCTGGTGCCAGACAACTCTCCCCCCACCACCACTCTATGGATTCTGTCTCTCAGCCAGCTTTCTACCCACCTGGCCATTTTCTCCCCAACCCCTAGATTCACCAGTTTCCTGATCAGCCTCCTCCTCTTATGGGGTACAGAATAGAAAGGTAAATGGATATCCACAACCTGGCTCCTGTCCACCGCCCTGGAGACCCAGTCAAAGAAGTCAATCAGGTTTGTTTCACATGATATTCCTCCTACAAATCCATGCTGCCTCTCATCCTGGAGACCATTCTCTTCTATGTGTCTCACCAGCTTCTCCTTAAGTATGGTCTCCATGAGTGTGCACACGACTGAGTTCAGACTGACCGGCCTATACTCCCCAAGTCATCCCCGGGTCCGCTCTTGTGGAGAGGCTCCACATGCGCCATTCTCAAGTCCTGCGGCACCACCCTCAACTCCAGGGAACCTACTGAAGAGGCCTGTATGCTCCCCCACCATCTCTTTTAGCACCCTTGAATACATGCTGTCCAGTCCTGAGGACTTGTCTACTTTCAGTGCCAGCAGCACTTGCATGATGTAAATAGGGTTTGCCCACTCAAGGTGGCCTCCCTATGCACCCCAGCATCCCACTAACCCCATGTGGCTTCTGGCATGCAGTTTGTAAGATTGTATGCCACTGATTTTCAGAATAAAAAAATACAATTTGTTTAAATTTGGGCAGTTCTGCTTTTTGGAAGAGCTTTGTTTACTTGTGGACTTTCACTAGCCCTCCCACCTGCATTGTCACAATGCCTGGCCACTTTTAGGTTATCTGATATGATTACCCCCAGGTCTCTTTTCTGCTTGGTGGTTGTCAACACCATTCCACTCGTTCTGCACTCCTCCCACGGGTATAGCGCAGCAAAAAAATGCACAGCTTTCATCAACTATAACACAGCCACACAAACTTGTTTATGTATAGCAGTCACTTGTTACACATCTGAGTTTACCCACAAGTGGTTGTACAGCTGCTTTACCCAAAGTTAGCGTGGCTCAGTTGGTAGCACATTCGCCTCTGGACCAGAAGGTCATGGGTTCTCATCCCATACCGGGATTGGACTTGCACCTAAAATGCTGGCATCTGAGTGTAGTATTAGGGGGTTCTGCACTGCTGGGGTGTGCCATCCTTCAGATGAGATGCTGAACCGAGGTCCCTTCTACCCATCCTGGTGTTGCCCTGGTGGGTGTCCAGATGGAAGTAAAAGAACCCAGGGCATTCTTCGCAAAGAGTAGCGGACATTCCCGGTGTCTGGGTCAGCATTCCCCTTCCCATAAACCAGTCCATGCAATTGTCCAGGCTGTGTGTGGGTGATGATGTGTGATATGGCCACCACTACACATTCAGTCACTTCACTACCAGTCTAGCATTGCTTGTAAAGCGCTTTGGGATACACTGTGTATGAAAAGCGCTATATAAATGCTGATTCTTCTTCTTCTTTTTCTTAAACACTACACATATTTTTTCTACTGCTACTCAAATTAAGTTTTCTAATGTTGGAACTGCTACACAAACATTTTTTAATTAAATTTTCTGTGCTGACTTCTAGTGCCCCCCAGTCCTAGTCATCGTGTCACAGAATTATCCATGTTGCCTAGCGCCCAGTTACCGTGGCAAACAAATATCCACAGCACCTAGTGCCCCCCGCCATTCTCAATGTGTAACACTAACTTGGCTGGTGTGTAGTGCCCCGGGGAAGGGAGGATAAGGGCGGAGGTTGCTTTGCACATTGCTAAAGGTGCTTTTGGCACACAGAAACCACTGTTGTTCAGGAAGGCCATTCACGGGTGCAAAAAGCCTTCAATATCCCACTGCAGCATTATTCACGACTCAGACGTTTATTTACATCTGATTTGGGGTGTGCCTGTGCTCACACGAAACAGCTTTGCACTGCGCACAGTGAGGCATGTAATCTGGGATGTGCAATACAAACCTCACTTTGAGGGGGCAAACCCTATTTTACACCATGCAAATGCTTCCACTAAGCTGCCCCAGGTCCAGTATGTCTGCTCCACTTCTCTTCTGACCTAGTCATTAGAACACTGATGTGGGAACCAAAAGATCCCAGGATCAAATCCCAAAAGAGACAAATACTCACTGTGACTTTAGAACATCGCTTAGAAACAGAAACTGTTGACAGCTAGCTATGGGACCATGCCAGTCGCTCCTCACGGCCCAGCTATCCTGCCCAAGACTGCCTAACTATGGAACAGTGCCAGTCCACCCTCAAGGACGTTCTATTCTGTCCAAGCCTGCCTAGCTATGGGATTGTGCCACTCCATCCTCACGGCCCATCTATCCTGCCCAGCTATGGGACTGTGCCAGTCGCTCATCATGGCCAATCTATCCTGCCCAAGCCTACCTAGCTATGGGACTATGCCAGTCCATCCTCATGGCCATCTAGTCTGCCCAAGCCTACATAGCTACGAGACTATGCCAGTCACTCCTCAAGGCCCATCTATCCTGCCCAAGCCGGCGTAACTATGGAACTGTGTCAGTTGCTCCTCACGGCCAATCTAGCCTACCCAAGCCTGCCTAGCTATGGGACTATGCCAGTCACTCCTCAAGGCCCATCTATCCTGCCCAAGCCGGCGTAACTATGGGATCGTGCCAATCCATCCTCAGGCCCATCCAATCTGCCCAAGCCTACCCAGCTACGGGACCATGCCAATTACTCCTCAAGGCCCATCTATCCTGCCCAAGTCTGCCAAGCTATGGGACTGTGCCAGTCACTCATCACGGCCAATCTATCCTGCCCAAGCCTGCCTAGCTATAGGACTATGCCAATCACTCTTCACAGCCCATCTATCCTGCATAATCCTGCCTAGCTACGGAACTATGCCAGTCACTCCTCAAGGTCCATCTATCCTGCCTAGCTATGGGACTGTGCCAGTCGCTCATCACGGCCATCTAGTCTGCCCAAGCCTACCTAGCTACAAGACTATGCCAGTCACTCCTCACAGCCCGTCTATCCTGCCCAAGTCTACCTAGCTATGGAATTGTGCCAGTCGCTCATCACAGCCAATCTATCCTACCCAAGCCTGCCTAACTATGGAACTGTGCCAGTTGCTCCTCAAGGCCCATCTAGCCAGTCCAGGCCTGCCTAGTTATGGGACTGTGCCAGTCCATTCTCATGGCCCATCGATCCTGCCAAAGCCCGCCTTGTTATGAGACTGTGCCAGTCCATCCTCACAGCCCGTCTATCCTGACCAAGCCTGCCTAAGTATGGGACAGTACCAGTCTGTCAACATGGCCCATCTAGCCAGCTCAAGCCTGCCTAGCTACTGGACTGTTCAAGTCCGTCCTCACGGCTGATCTAGCCAGCCCAAGCCTGCCTAGCTACAGGACTGTTCAAGTCTGTCCTTACAGCCAATCTAGCCAGCCCACGCCTGCCTAGCTACAGGACAGTGCTAGTCCGTCCTCACAGCCCATCTAGTCTTCCCAAGCCTGCCTAGCTATGGGACTGTGTCAGTCCGTCCTCATTGCCCATCTAGTCTGCCCAAGCCTGCCTAGCTATGGGATTGTGCCAGTCCGTTCTCACAGCCCATCTATGCTGCCCAAGCCTGCCTAGCTATGGGACTGAGCCAGTCCGTCCTCACAGCCCATCTAGCCTGCCCAAGCCTGCCTCGCTATGGGACTGTGCCAGTCCATCCTCATGGCCCATCTAGTCTGCCCAAGCCTGCCTAGCTATTGGACTGTTCAAGTCCATCCTTACAGCTAGTGAGCCCAAGCCTGCCTAGCTACAGGACCGTGCCAGTCCGTCCCCACAGCCCAATTAATGCTGCCAAGCCTGCCTACCTACGGGACTGTGCCAGTCCGTCCACACAGCCCATCTAGCCTGCCTGCCTACCTATGGGACTGTGCCAGTCCGTTCTCATGGCTCATCTAGCCTACCTATGGGACTGTGCCAGTCCATTCTGAGTCATGGCTCATCTAGCCTGCCTAGCTATTGGACTGTTCGAGTCCGTCCTTACAACCAATCTAGCGAGCCCAAGCCTGCCTAGCTACAGGAAAGTGCCAGTCCATCCTCACAGTCCATCTATGCTGCCAGGCCTGCCTACATAAGGGACTGTGCCAGTCACTCCTCACAGCCCATCCAGTCTGCCAAAGCCTGCCTAGCTATGGGACTGTGTCAGTCCATCCTCACGGACCATCTATCCTGGCCAAGCCTGCCTAGCCATAGACTGTACCAGTCGCTCCTCACGGCCCATCTAGCCTGCCCAAACCAGCCCTACGTATGGAACTGTGTCAGTCCATCCTCATGGCCCATCAATCCTGCCCAAGCCTACCTAGCTATGGACTGTGCCAGTCTGTCCTCTGACCCATCTATCCTGACCAAGCCCATCTAACTATGGACTGTGCCAGTCCATCCTCACGGTCAATCTATCCTGCCCAAGCCTACCTAGTTATGGGACTGTGCCAGTC
Organism: Neoceratodus forsteri; assembly: GCA_016271365.2. Taxonomy (NCBI): domain Eukaryota; kingdom Metazoa; phylum Chordata; order Ceratodontiformes; family Ceratodontidae; genus Neoceratodus; species Neoceratodus forsteri. The sequence goes on from CM057458.1 coordinate 8,486,403, forward strand.
GCTCCTCAAGGCCCATCTATCCTGACCAAGCCCGCCTAACTATGGGACTACGCCAGTCCATCCTCACGGCCCACCTATCCTGCCCAGTCCTGCCTCGCTATTGGATTATGCCAGTCCGTCCCCACAGCCCATCTTGCCCAAGCCTGCCTAGCTATGGGACTGTGCCAGTCCGTCTTCACAGCCCTTCTAGTCCGCCCAAGCATGCCTAGCTATGGGACTGTGCCAGTCGCTCCTCACAGCCCATCTATTCTGCCAAAGCACGCCTAGCTATGGAACTGTGGCAGTCCGTCCTTACGGACCATCTATCCTACCCAAGCCTGCTTAGCTACGGACTGTACTAGTCACTCCTCACAGTTTCAAGTTTAGTTCAAGTGACGTGCCCATTAAGTCACGTAGCTCCACAATTAAACATCACAAAGTGCTTTACAATACAGTAGAGGGAGAGAAACAAATGCCAGTGTCATTTTGGGAGGACGGGGGAGGCAACCATCAGAAATATAAGAAAGCATAAGCACAGGGATTTACTTGCCCGTGGTCATAAGATTCAACCAGAGTTTACAGAGGTGCTTTCTGACCAAGCTAAACAGCTGCCCTTTTTCATTACATCTACCTCCTGAACATCTTTAATTAGCTCAGCTCTTTCAATGGCCAACGCAGTTTAAATATGGTGCATGCTGCGAATACCTTATCGAGAGAACCCACTATTTGATTTTGTTTTTTCTTTACCAAGTAGGGGTATGCTAAACAGTAAAACACCTGTTTACAAGTACAACCCAGGAGAGTGAAAAGAGCAGCAGTTACAGCTGAAACTAGAGGACCATGAAATGAAATGAAACAGAAAGGAAAAAGTACAGATAGTAAAACACAAGTAGGGCAGGGTACCACACTATATAAACAATATTATTCAAAAACAATTTCAAGATAAACAAAAAGTATATGTCAATACACACAGAAACCCCATGGCCAGTCACCTGGCCCTGGTTGCTTTGTTCTGCTAAAGCTGGCAGTGGTAGGCATAAAATGAGCAGTAATAAACAGCCATAGAGGGGGGCAGGGTTCAAAGGGTATCGTGGTTTGATGTCCCAGAACTGGTTAGATTTCAGCACCGCCCTCCTTCCCCAGTCCACCAAACACTTAATCTCCCAGTGGTCCAGTCCACCAAGTGGTAGAAATCACCTATATATTCTCACCCCTGTCTACCCCTTTAGTATCCGGAAAACCATTATGTACCCTCTGATTTCTCTTCCCTAGGCTGAATAACTAGAAGGCATGCGCTCCAGCCAGGGGGTGAGGGCAGAATACTGGGAGCCCTTAGAAAGCATGACTTCATATAGATGGCAGTTAACATGGAAAAACCTACAAAGTGAGGTGGTGGAAGGTGGCATATTTCAAGCTTTCAAAGCAGGACAGATTCCTGCAGGAGGATGTCACTGACAGTAACACACACCATGAGGATGGGTAGCATTTCTGAATGATAAGCTTGGTTTCCATACACAAATTTAGAGTATCACTGCCATGCTGGTGGGGTGGACTTAACGGACCATGGTCCCTTGTGCCTTTCAACCACTGGAGGTGTCCATATACTAGCACAACACAGCCAAAATGTAATTTGTTATTCCACTTATAAAAGCTACAAAACTTGATATTTAAAGATTTGCTACAAGATCTGAGCTATGCAGTTATGAGATAACCACACACCATGTGACAGTACTCAGCCACTCACTGCTTGATTTTTTTAAACCTGTTGGAGAATTATAGTTTTTTTTATATTAAAATGTTTATTTAAGAACACAAACAACTAAATAACACTATTTTGCATGGTCAGGATGGGGAGACAGGCTTTAATGTGCAGGTAGGGGTTTGAAGGCCAGGGGTGACCAAGGTGATTTATAAAATGGGTAGATAAGAGAGCGCTATGATTTGCCAAGACCTACCAAATTACAAGGTGGTGATATTGCTTAAAGCAGCAGTACTACCGAATCAGGAAGTAATCTATCAAAATTCTGCTTTTTGGCTGTAAGCATGCGGCCAAAGTTCCAGTTTCCATACCTGTAAATGTTTTTTTTCAGTCATCTTTAGTTTTTTAGATATTTGCAATTTATCTGAATTGTTATAGCACTACAACAAATATGGCGGCTAACTAATTTTCAGCTGCACTTTTTCTACAGGTCACATCATGTCTTTTGACAACAGCAGAGGGACCCTCTGCTGACCATTCCCGACGTCCCTGCAAGTCATACATATGTGTACTTGGCAGCAGAGGGGGTTCAAAAGCAGGGAATAACTGAACAAATTACTCGGCGATAGTACAATGCCGGCGAGAAAGAGTACCAGGTATATCATTAGCAAGGCACAGGGAATAAACAGACAAAAAAGCGCAATTTGTTTTTTCATAGTACTGCTGCTTTAATGAATGGTCTTAGGTTTTGGTTAATTTTTTACATCTTGGTAAAAACCAATTTTACAAAATATGATGCCTGGGAAACTGTGTATAACGAGAATTTTATATACACCCAAGGTGTGAGATGTTACATAAACCCCAAGAACGAAACTTGAGGATTTTATAACAGCATCCCATAAAAGCTTTTTTTTTTTTTTTTTATGTGTAATTCCTAGGCTTCATTTTTTGCTGCGGATTCGGTACCACCCACAGAGCAAGCTACAGCCTAAGCTCTGTATAGGCTAGGAGCTGAGAGTGGCAGCTGGCACTTTCATTTTCCAACTGTGTACATTGCAGCCGCAAGTGTGTGCGTGGGCTCCTAGGGAAACCCTGAGCGTGAATGCCGTTATAACCAGCTGGTTATAGCAGCAAATTAGCCAAGTTATTATAGCATTATAACACTTTCCAGGGTGTACATTAAACTATGATCGCGTTTCACAGGACGATGACGCATCCAGGGCATGCTGCAATACAGCGTAATGCATGCCCTGTCAAGCGTTACTGGTTACTTAATTTGTGGGCTGGGGAGTGGGGGGGGGGTTTATCATTCCTGGCAGAAGGGTGCCACTGCTGACCATGGCAGCTAAGGGAAGTTACATTTACTAGCCAGGGGAGTGGCCAGAGGTGCCAAATACAACTAGCCCAGGATATCAAACCAGCTCATCATGTTGAACCTCGAGCTAAAGTATGGGGCCTTTCACCATTTCTGTTTTTTACCTTGCATTGTTCAGAGTCAGTTGCTCCTCCGTGTCCCCATCCACTCATGTCTCTGCTGGAAGAACACACAGACTGAGGATAAAACACCTTGGCACTGGAGCCCAGGAGGTGAGGCTCGTCTCCAGCCTTACAGCTTCATTCAGCCACCTGCCTCCGGAAATCTGAGCAATGCAGGCTGTACATCTGTTTAAATCAGGCAATGCATGCTATACATCTGTTTAAACCAGGAACTGTAGGCTGCAAATCTGCTTAAACTGGGCAATGCAGGCCACACATCTGTTTAAGCCAGGCAATGCAGCCTGCACATCTGCTTAAACCGGGCAATACAGGCTGCACATCTGTTTTAATCAAGAAATGCAGACTGCACATCTGCTTAAACCGGGCAATACAGGCTGCACATCTGTTTTTAACAAGAAATGCAGACTGCACATCTGCTTAAACCGGGCAATACATGCTGCACATCTGCTTAAACCAGGCTTCGCATCTGTTTAAAACGGGCAATACATACTTCACATGTTTAAAACTGGCAGTGCAGGCTGCACATCTGTTGAAGCCGGGCAACCCTGGCTGCACATCTGGTAACATCAGCCCTCGGCTCAATAAGCAGGCAGCACACAGTGAGATGGAGTATGGGGTGTAACCCAGCCAGTGCGAAGCAGGCTGTCACAACACGGAGAGCTGACAGCACTTTCGGTCACAGCCCCGGCCGCACAGCCCGGTCCCTCCTCCCGTGTCCGAGAGCTGCCCGCCGGGCACTGCTGGGGTACAATGGGGGCACTTGCGGCTCGGCGCTCCCTCCGCGGGGATCCTCACAGTCCCCTCTCCCGGCCGCGACCCTGGGTGCCGCCGCTGCCCGCAGGGCCCTCTCACCGAGCCCCATCAATGCGGCCTCCCAAGCCCCATCCCTCTGCTCTTGGATCCTTACCGCCATAGTGTTCCGCTGCCTGCTCTCGGCCTGCCCTTCCCCCATCCCAAGTCAACCTGCACTGGCCCCGCCCACTGAACCTCATGTGCGCCTCCCACTGGCTTACTCCGGCGGGATTGAGGTGGGTCCCGCCCAATGGCACTGCGAGTGAGAAGTGTAAACAGTCAGGGGAAGAGGGGCGGGGAGATAACAAGGTGCGTCACGCAGCGTGTCAGCGAGCCGGCCGCACACATAGAGTGCACGAGAGGCGTGCTGCGCGTTCCCGTCCCCTACCCCGCTGTGCCTCGGGATCGCGCGGCGTGTCACCAGTAAAAGGCGCGTTTCCGCCACCCCTGCGGGCCTCTGAGCCGTGGTACAGAGGAACGGAAAAGTTAGTAGCCAAAAACTCCTAAACCATAGTCTTAGGCTCCCAACGGAGTTGGATTGGCCACCAGGATACCTGGACATTTTAGGTGGGAGCCCTCTCTTGGGTACCTGCCACCTTCTAAACTCTGAAAATCTTAGCATTTCTCACATATGTTCTAAATAACTGGGCGTACTTAGGACACTGGCACTTAGTAAATGTTAGATGTCACATTTAAGTGGAGTACTGAGATGAGCTTGTCATTCTGCGTTCGCTCCAACTGAGTTTCCAGGTGCCCCGCCACGCCCCACATCCCAGCCCAGCCCTGGCTCCGGGATCTACTGGCAGCAGTGCTTTGGTCAGGTCTCCCTCGTTCAGAGGAGCAGCCTCCCTCCCTCTCTGATAATCCGCTCTCACTCCTAAAATTCAAACAAGCTTCTGAAGAAGGACTGGTTGGTCCGAAAGCTAGAGCACTTTGTTCTTGTTACATCTATGTTGGTCCATTAAAAGGTATCAAATCATTTGCTTCTGGATCTAAAATTCAAACTAGGCTGTCCTGCCCTGGGCGGGGTGGTGGCGTTGTCCCCCCCTCCCAGTCAGTAGGACATTCAGAAATGTCTCTGGCTCAGTTCCCATCTCTCAGATGTAAACACGCCGATTTTATTTATTTATTAGCCTTTGGTAACCAGGTAAGTGCGTTAGGCAGCTGGACCTGCCTGTTTTCAAGCATGACCCGGGAGAGTGCAGAAATACAGAGATACAGAAATTACAGGGAGCATTAGCAGTAGAAAATGGTACACTATGACAAGCAGGACCTCACACAGGAGGGTCAAAATACAAATCATTAATCACATAGTTCACCCACGTAGAAGGGAAACAAACGAAAAACAAATAACAACTCAGACCTGTACTGGACCAACACAGGAGGGGCGGATTTTGCCCATCTGAGCTTGCTTGACTACCTCAGTGCATCATTTGCAGGGAAATGGAGCAGTCTGCCCAAAGAGGTCGGAGGATAGCACAGTCTCTCCTAAGGTCTATTTGAATGCTATTATGTGGCAGTTATGCTAGGTAACGATAATGCCTTTATTTATAAAATGGCAAAGATAAATCCAGAAACCTCATTGGACGACAGCTGTCAAATGAGTGTACATTAAAATACTATTAATGCACAGTCCAAAACTGGATCTCATTACAAAGTCTGGAGAGTCTCAATAATAATAATAAAACTTTATTAAGCGCCTTTCTAAATTTTATAAATAACTGGACGTACTTGGGACACTGGAAGTAAAAGTTAGATGCAAACTCAGAGTGGTATGTCAGTGGAGTACTGAGTTGACATGTTGTTTTATAAGTGCAGTAAGCCACTCCTGGGTGTGCATTAAATGGTTAAAAGAATGTTTCGATAAAAGGGTGCTACTTAGTCTTGTAGCTGCCTTCTGCTATAGTCATTGTAGCCAGGTGTTAAAGCTGCAGTACTACCAAACCAGGAAGTGATCTATCAAAATTCTGCTTTTAGGTGTAAGCATGCAGCCAAAGTTCCAGTTTCCATACCTGTAAATATTTTTTTTTCAGTCATCTTTAGTTTTTTAGATATTTGCAATTTATTTGAATTGTTGTGACGCTACATTAAATATGGCGGCTGACTAATTTTCAGCTGTGCTTTTCCTTCAGATCACATCACGTCTTTTGACTACAGCAGTGGGACCCTCTGCTGACCATTCCCAATGTCCCTGCAAGTCATTCATATGTGCAGTTGGCAGCAGAGGGGGTTCCAGTGCAACATGCTTGGTGGCAGAAATGTAAACAAAAGCAGAGGATAACTGAGCAAATTACTCAGCGATAGTACAATGCCAGCGAGAAAGAGTACCAGGGATATGATCAGCAGAGCACAGGGAATAAACTGTAAAAAAAAGCGCAATTTTTTTTCGTAGTAATGCTAACTTGACATTTATTTCCTGGCCATTACTTTGTAATTTCACTCGTAATGTTTGTATTGAGATATCCAGCCTGACCGTATTACAGTACCTCGGCCCTGCTGACACGTCCGCCACGCTCAAGCACGTAATGACGTGTGACTAGGGAGAGCGCAGGAGCACGCCCCATTGAAATAAATGGTGCTCAATTTCTCAAATTTTTAAGCTCAAGAGCGGACAGTAGATTAAAGAGACTCACCACGATGAGCCCCTGCAGCATATATATATATATATATATATATATATATATATATAAAGACAAAGAACCTCTGTGAGTAAACACTGAGGCAAGGGTTACCCCAAAGGGCATTTGGCTGGGAAGCCAAGTTTCAAGAAAATACAAAATCACACATGCCCCCACAATGCAAAGCATCATGGGCTGCATATGCAAATCACCACAGAATGTTATGCTGGTCCAACTTTAAGCAGAATTGCATGGTGCCGAAAGGCCTCTCACACAGTTTGCAAAGGGTGCTAACAGAAGACATAGACACGTGTTTCGTCCGTGCCTTACCGCCAAATGATGCTAATAAGCTGCATATCCACGAAAACTGTTTTGCAGTTAAAAAGTTATTTCCATCATAAAATACTTCATATCGGGTCCCAAGGACTTCCCGGTTGTAGGTTCCGCCCACACTCCACCCCCGTGCTCACCGACATGATGACAAGATGCCAGTGAGAGCGCGGGGGTGCACTCCATTATAATCAATGGTAGGATAACAGCTTAATCTGGTTCAAGGTCAGTTGGCATTCATCTGTATCCCCCTCCCCCGGGTTGTGCCTGAAAATAGGCAGGATTTGTCTAGTGCACTTACCCGGTCAACAAAAACTAAATAAATAAAAATAAATAAATATCTTTCAATCTGTTTTTAGTAATCTGATGGCCACTTGGCAATGAAACGTGGGCACCGGGCAACTAACGAGGCCCTTGTTAGTCAACCGGTGCCCACGTTTTATTGCCAAGTGGCCATTAGATTATTAAAAACAGATTGAAAGATATCCTACCATAGATTATAATGGAGCACGCCCCCACGCTCTCACTGGCATCTCATCATCAGGTAGTGAGTGCGGGAGCGGAGCGTGGCTGGCAGAAAAAAAACGGGAAGTCCTTAGGACCTGGTATAGAGAATTTTGCGAAGGAAATAACTTTTAAACAGCAAAACAGTTTTCAGGGATATGCAGCATATCGGTATCCTTTTGCGGTAAGGCACCTGTACGTATGGTGCAGGGGCTTCCAGTGTTATCTTGGTGGGTCTCTTTAATGAAAGTCACCACTCGACTAACAAGGGCCTTGGATCGAGTGCCCGGAGGACAGCTCTCCTCTCCCAGGGAGGGTGGGGATCGAAGACCAACATCAGCCTGACAATTTAACAGTGGCTGGGTGTTGGCACGCCAAGTCCCTGGCAACATGGGGCGGAGGTGGAGCCACCGATTGGTGTGCTGCATGCGGAAGTATGCACAGTTCGGCCATTGTTGGCAGTGCACGCTCCCCCTATCGCAAAAACGAGAAAAAAATCCCGGGCACGTCAGATGACTGCCATCCTTTGCAGGCTCCGATCCTGATAGCAAGCACCTCCCCAAACTGGATTCAGTCTCAGCGGGTAAAGGGGAACTCCCCGCCACCCTGCCACGGAGGGCAAGTCATGGGGGAAGAAGTGAGGTAAATCTTGTAAGACGGGGAACGGGTCTGAGAGGACAGGCACAAAGGTGGGCCGACTGGGAATGAGGGGAGAAAAATAGAAAAACAAATTTAAATGATGTCATAACAAGAACTCACAGCCTAGTCCTCCCTGCAAGCCTCCTTATGGGACTTATTTCCCCCACATTACATAAAATTGCTGTTGTAGTAAAACTTTGCAAAAGAAAAGCTGACACTGGTAGGTTCCAGAGCATGCATTTCCAGAGAGTGCCGATGCACAATACCAGAGAATGTGTCGGGGGATGAAATGCAGTGGTAAACATGGTTTTAGAATGCCATGGTTGTGAGCAGTTTTTTATTTTTTTTTATTTATTAAACTCTAGGATTTCAAGTACCTTTGAGCAGGAACTGCTCATTTACAAAGGTTCCTCGTCAAAGGATGTAGGGTAACATATATACAAAGGAAAACGATAGATACATTCTTTCTCTCAAAGTTGACTTAAACAAGGTATATACAGTAAGTTCCGGAGAGAGTCAGCAAAAGCCAGCATGAGTCAGTTTTAAAGGTGAACTGCATATGGAGTGGAGGGAGTCAGAGCGGAGTCAGCAGGCAAGGGCCATTGTCAGATGGTAGAGGTGGAAAGCAAGAGATTGGTGTGGGTGGCTCGGAGGCCTAGTGTCAGCTGAGAGGAGAGGGGTGGGTAAAGGGTGGGGTAGGGGGGCAGGTGACAGAAAAGAGGGTCAAAGTGGCCAGAATACAGAACACCAATTACTCCGGTAGGCGGTAAAGACGATTGTTTAGGAGAGGCAGTAACACTGAATGGTTGAGGCGAGGGTTAGTCAAAGTTTCCTTTTAAAGGGACCAAGAGTCACAGCTATAAGTACTTCTTTGCAGTTTTAGAATACTGTAGGGTACTATTATGTAATGCCAGGTCAATTAAAAACAAGACGGCAATTATTGCTGATTTTGTGGAATCATCTGACCTGACATGCATTACCGAGACCTGGCTGGACGAAAATGCTGGCCCCATTTTGGGGTCAGCTGGTTACTCGATAATACATCGCCCGAGGTTGGATCGTAGGGGTGGGGGGGGTCTCTATTTGTTTTAAATCGGAATTGGGCCTTGTAGAGGTTTCAATGGTGTCCCCTAAATCCTTTGAGTGTATTATGGGAGCAGGTGTGGGCTGCATAATTCTGCTCGTTTACCGTCCACCCGGTGGCGAGAAAGTTTTTCTGCAAGAAGTCGCGGACTTCATTGTCGATCTGGTATTGGAGCCCTCCAGGTGGTTGGTTCTGCGGGACTTTAATGCCTGGGTCGACAATGAACTCTCGCAGTTCGGTCAAGACTTTCTCCAACTCATGAGTTCGTTGGGCTTCACACAGGTGGTTACCACTGCTACCCATATCCATGGTCATTCTCTGGATTTAGTGTTCACCCTAGGTATGGAGATCACAGGACTGGTGGTGGAACCAGTTGGGTGGTCTGACCATTACTCTGTAGGGTTCAATTTCATGACCCCCACTTATGGGACCCACCCCTTGGAGATGGTCCAATACCGCCCTTTGAGGGAGTTACCCCAGAGGGTCTGATGCGGTGCTGGACCTCTCGAGTTGGCCGATGGAGTGCAAGGAACCAGATGCCTTAGTAGTGCACTATAATAATATGGTGTTGAGGGCACTGGATTCCATTGCGCCTGTCCGTGTTCGCCCCCTCTCCCTCTGCCCTCGATCCCTTTGGTTTGATGGGACTTTGAGGGAGTTGAGGAGGAAGGGGCAAAGATTGGAACGCTGTTGGCGGAAATCGGGCCTGGAAGATGACAGGCTTAGATTGATGGCCATTATGTGGACTATCAATCAGTGATCTCCCATAAGAAGGCAGAATTCCTGTCCAGGGAGATAACTGCATCAAGAAACTGACCTGCTCAGCTCTTCCGGACCGTCGACAGACCGTGCAGTCCAGCCTGTCTGCGAGATCGGAGAGCTTTTTCACAAATACAGTGTGATGAGTTTGCTCAGTTCTTTGATGATAAGGTGTAATCAGTCAGACAGGAGATCCACGATATCTCGTTCAAGCGAGCATTGCAGTGACCAACATGGGGTTACATGTCCGTGGCCTGTCTGGGTGGACTTCGACCAGCCAGTAATCATGGATATCATGAAGATTGTCCAAGGTCTGCGACCGACTTGCTGTAGTTTGGATCCTGGTCCTAACGCGCCTCCTTGTGGATTGCTTGGATACGATCGGACCAATCCTTGTGAGGATAGTTTGGGGTTCTTTGGACCAAGGGGTATTTCCGGAGTCTCTGAAAGAGGCTGTGGTGACACCCCTTTTGAAGAAATCTTCCCTTGACCCCGACTGCCTTGCTAACTACAGACCGATCTCTAACCTGCCTTTTTTGGCTAAGGTTATTAAGAAAGTAGTCGCGTTACAGCTTGATGACTTTCTTACCACCCATGAAGTCTATGATTCTCTCCAGTCCGGTTTCAGAAAAAGACATAGTACCGAGACTGCATTAGTTTGGGTACTTAATGATCTCCTAATGGCGAGAGATCAGAAGAGCCGTTCGATCTTGGTTCTTCTTGATCTCTCTGCAGCATTCGACACCGTGGATCATGGGAGGTTGCTGGATCGCCTGCGGCTACGTTGTGGATTATCTGGGACAGTTCTTAGATGGTTCCGATCTTTCCTCACAGGCAGAAGTCAAAGGGTAGTTTCAGGGATTTTTTCCTCTGCCCCCTTTGCTCTGCTTGTGGGGTGCCGCAGGGCTCTGTGCTTTCTCCCATGTTGTTCACGGTGTACATGCTACCATTGGGAGACATTATAAGGCGTTATGGGCTGAGTTTTCACTGCTATGCAGATGACACTCAGCTCTATATGTCCTTTGCACCCGAACAAAATGATGCTGTCTCGGTTCTTAACAACTGTCTTGCTGAAATTCAGGATTGGATGAGTGCGAACTGGTTGAAGTTAAACCGGACAAGACTGAGGTTTTAGTCGTTGACCGGGTCATTATGTAAAGAAGTTGACTCCTGGGGTCCCCTCTGATCTTCTATTAGGGATACCCAGTTGAGACCTTCTGAACAGGTCGCGAAATCTAGCGTTATTGTTTGACAGTGCGCTGACACTAAAAATGCAGGTGTCGGCCACTGTCAGATCTTCTTTACCATCTGAGGAATATCGCCGGATAAAACACCTTATTCCACCACGATGACCTGCCTGTGTTGGTTCACGCTTTGTTTCTTCTCGTCTTGACTACTGCAATGCTTTATATCTAGGGTTGCGGGGTAGATCTCGTCGCCTGCAGCTGGTGCAGAGCAGCGGCAGTTAGGTTGTTGACAGGGCTACCAAGAACTTGGTCATGTCACACCTGTGCTCGTGAACTGCACTGGCTGCCAGTGCGATGGAGAATCACCTTCAAGGTCGCATTGTTGACCTATAAGACCCTACATGGCCAGGGACCAGGCTACCTGCAAGATCTCCTATGTTCTTATCGTCCTCTCCGCCCACTCCGCTCCACTGGCGAGGGATTGCTAGAGATTCCCAGGGTCTGCTATAAATCATCTGGGGCCAGGGCTTTTTCTTTTATGGCCCCAACCCTGTGGAATTCTCTACCTCGTCAGGTTAGAGAGTGCCTGTCCGTGGAAGCATTTAAGAGATCGTTGAAAAGTTATCTATTTATGCTGGCATTTGATTGGTCTATTTAATGAATATATTATAGTTTTATGCTTCTACTTATTAGTGTTGCTGTTTTATCTCTGTTTTGTATTAGCGCTTTGATTTTCTGAAAAGCGCTTTATAAATAAATTTTGATTTGATTTGATTTGATTAGGGATGAGATTTCTGAAACACACCAGGTTGCAGTTTTGGAATGCAGGAAAGATACAATCTCTGAAATCAGCTGGAATACGCAATTCAGGAGCATGGCAGGGATATTGGTAATGTTGTGGTGTCATACATTTCCAGAATGTGGCAAAGATATGTAGTTTTGAACTGCGGGAGACACATACAAACATATGAAAATGCCAGCAGATACAAGCCATAGCCCATAGCATGTGCAGCTGTCTGTCTAATCTGCAGCTGCTTCCCCCACTAAACACCTGTGTTATCCCCCCAGACCGCCTCCACCCCTTCCCCTGTTTCCCCCTCATTTATGACCTTACCTCTGACCCTGTCCCACCCCCTCTTAAAACTGCCCACAGTTGCCAGAAAAATTACCTCCTCTGGGAGTTAGTTCCACGTTGCCACCACCCTTTCTGTGAACTTGTGCCTCCTCATTTCCCTCTTAAATCCACCCCCTGTCCAATGTCAGACTATGCCCTCTCGTATTCCTCCCCCCCAGTCTGAATATGTCCTCAGAACTTACCCTAGTCATGCCCTTTAAATATTTACAGGTCTCAATAATATCACTTCTCTCCCTCCTATCCTCCAGGGAATACATGTTGAGCTCCCTCAGTCTGTCCTCATATGGCATGTCCCCCAGGCCTAGGATAATTTTTGTTGCCCTATGCTGTGGCCCCTCCAGTAGGTTGATGTCTTTCTTTAAGTATGGGCGCCAGAGCTGCACACAGTACTCTAAGTGCGGTCTCACCAATGACCTGTACAATGTCAGGATGACTTCCTTCCTTTGAGAAGTGATCCCTAAGGCAGTGCACCACAGCATTTTATTAGCTTTTGTTTAGTTTAGTTGTGGAATGTTTCGGCATGTGGCCGTGATGCCCAATTTCAGAATGTGGTGGTGGTGCTTGATTTCAAAGGGTGGCAACATGCAGTTTTACAATGTGATGTGGACACAGATCTCAGAATGTGGCGGGGGCGCACAGTTTCAGAATGTGGTGGCAACCTGCAATTTCAGAATGTGATAGTAATGCACATTTTTGGAATGTGGTAGGATGTGTACTTTTACAGCATGGCAGAGAAATGCATTTTCAGAATGTGAAGGGGACGTGACATTTTGGAATAGGACAGGGAAGCACAATCTCGGAATGTGGCAAGGATGCACCATCTTGTAATGTGGCTTGGACATGCAATTTAGAAATGTGGCCGGGAAGCTCCTTTTCAGAATGTGGTGGAGATGCACAGTTTTGGAATGTGGTGGGGATGCACAGTTTCGGAATGTGGTGGGGATGCACAGTTTCGGAATGTGCTCATGGACGGGCAGTTCTGGAATGTGGCAGGAAGGCTCAATTCCAGAATGTGGCTGGGTCACACAATTTTAAAATGTGGTGGGGACACTCAGTTTTGGAATGTGTCTGGAAAATGCAAATCTGAATGTGGCAGGGATGCATCTTTGGAATGTGATGAAGATGGGCATTTACAGAATGTGATAGGGATGCATCTTTGGAATGTGATGAAGATGGGCATTTACAGAATGTGATAGGGATGCATCTTTGGAATGTGATGAAGATGGGCATTTACAGAATGTGACTGGGATGCTCATTGTTTGAATGTAGCAGTGACACAATTTCAGAATGCAGCAGGAATGCAGAATTTTGGAACGTAGCTGGAACACACAGTTTCAGAATGTGGCAAGGATATGCGATTTTGCAACAGGGCAGTGATGCGTAACTTCAGAATATGGCATGGATGCACAATGTCGGAATGAGGTTGGGACACACATCTTTAGAATATGGTGGGGCCGCACAGTGTCAGAATGTGGCGGGGACAAGCAGTGAAGGAATCTGGTGGGGGTGTGAAATTTCAGAATGTGGCAGGGAGGTACCATTTCAGAATGTGATGGTAACATACTTTTTTGGAATGTGGTGATGCTGCAATTTCGGAGTGTGGCACTGACTCACAACTTCAGAATGTGGCAGGGACATGCAAGTTTGGAATGTGGTGGGAATGTGCACGTTTGGAATGTGGTGCAGGGATGCACAATGTTGGAATATGGTGGGGATGTGCAATTTTGAAATGTGGGTTCATACGATTCTGGCCTGTGCCAGGGACAAGCAATTACAGAGTAAAATGGTATGTCCTGTCACATTTGAACACTGTGCATCCCCACCATATTGCAAAATAATCAGTCCCTTCAAAATTTCTAGATGTGTGCCCCTGTGGCATTCCGAGATTGCATCTCTCCAACACATTCTGCAATTGTGATCCCTGCCTAAGTCAACTAGTGACATCACCCACAAGGGGTAACGCGGTTCTAGATCTGATACTCACAAATAGCGATAGGGTTACAGGTGTCGAAGTAGGGAACCACCCAGGCAACAGTGATCATAACATGGTATGGTTCAGGGAAAAAAGGACTGTAGACTCCACACATTCCAAACTGAAGGTCCTTGACTTCAGGAAGACAGACTTCACAAACATGAAGGCCTGCCTAGACGACAACCTTAGTAACTCAACAGAAGGGAGTGTTAAGGAATACTTAACACTGATCAACAAATATCAAAACCTTTACAGAGTAAAATGGTATATCATTGCAGGGCTACAATTTATTTAGAGCAGATAGAGAGTCTAGAGCCGGGGGGGTGTGGTTATCTATGCCAAATCTAAGTACTCGGTCACCAATATTAGTTGCAAATCTCTAGCCAAGGAATTTGAGTTAGTTTCGCTGAGCCTTCATCTCCCCTCCTCGGAATGTATCACTATCCTAGGTGGCTATAGACCCCCGTCTGGTGGTGATGAAGTCCTTAATCTTTTGAAATCCATGTTCGTAGATGCAAAAACTGAAACAATATTTCTATGAGATCTAAATATGGACTGGCTGTCACCTAAATCACACGGCCTCAAATCCCTCTGTGACGAGCTAGGTCTTGGGCAATTAGTCAGTGAACCCACTAGGAACAACACTCTAAATACTGCCAACAATTCCATTCTAGATGTGGTACTAACCACCCATCCACACAAAATATCTCATTCGGCAGTGTTTCACAACGACATGAGCGATCATGGAATTGTTGCTTGCATAAGATCTCAAATTAAGGCCCGTCTGCAGCCCATCTTTATAACAAAAAGATCCTTTCGCAAATTCAGTGCAGTAAACTTCCTATCTGACCTGAGCATGATCAGATGGCAAGATCTCTATCTAGCCAAAGATGTCAACAAGGCAGCTTACATCCTTAATGACAAACTCACTACAATAATAAATACGCATGCCCCTTTCATCAAAGTAAGGGTACGGAACAATTCCAACCCCTGGTTCACCTTGGATCTCAAGGCAGCCCTTATAGATCGAGATAAACTCCGGGCCAAAGCTAGACATACCAAAGAATCTTCGGATTGGCAGGCCTTTAGAACAGCCAGGAATAACTGTGTGAAAAAACTTCGCTGTGCTAAAGCTAACTATTATATTTCTACTCTCGAACAAGCTAAAGGTAACCCTCATGAAATATGGAAGACTATCAAAGCTATAGGACGGCCCATGGCCCCCTCTGTCCCAACAAAGATAGTTGCAAGTGGCAAGATTGTGGAAAACAAGTCCCTAATCCTGGAGGAACTTAACTCCCACTTTGCCACAGGTGGATTAGCTTTTGACTCGTCACCTTATGCTGGTGCTGCGGTGAGCCAGCATACCCCTCCCCCTACATCTAGTCCTGCACCCAGCCCCTTCCAACTGCACGAGATAACTTATAAAGAAGTAGAAGATTCTCTTCTTAACTTAGACACCAAAAAAAGTGCAGGGGACGATGGCTTGGAACCCTTTTTCCTAAGGTCAGGCTATGCCCATCTCACTGCCACAATTCTCCACATCTTCAATCTTTCCATTACATCTGCTACTGTGCCGTCCTGCTGGAAATCAGTACATATCCTCCCTCTATTTAAATCTGGCGACCCACACGATGTAAACAACTATAGGCCTATCTCCATATTGCCTATCCTTTCTAAAGTTCTCGAAAAACGGATCCATATTCAGTTAAAATCTCACTTGGAAACCTTCTCTCTCTCATTAACCCAGCTCAATCCGGCTTCCGGGCTAATCATAGCACAATCACTGCACTAGCAAAAGTAACCAATGATTGGATCTCTGCTATAGATGCTAAGAAGGTAACTGGCGCAGTCTTTTTGGACCTCAGCAAAGCTTTCGATACTGTTGATCACAAACTATTAGTCAATTGTCTTGCAAAGTTGGGTGCCACATACCATACCACCCAGTGGTTCTCTAGCTACCTAACTGGAAGATCCCAAAAAGTAAAGGCGGAAGGCTTTTCTGCTGCCTTGCCAGTTGCAAGAGAGTCCCCAAGGATCCATCTTAGGCCCTATCTTGTTTTCTTTGTACATTAATGACTTAGATGCTAACATATCTCGTCCAATCTGCACTTTTTGCGGATGATACTGTGTTGTATACTTCTGGCTCATCGTTATCTGAAGTCAAGGGGTGCTTCAAGCGGACTTACAACTTGACCATAATCTAATAAAGGCAAAGCTTCTGCTCAATGCTAAGAAGACTAAAGCGATGATATTCTCCGCAGTGCTGTCACGAGGCCCCAATACCCTTGCCCAAGACTTCATTCACCACGCTTAAACGAGCCTCTGGAAGTTGCAACCAAATTTAAATATCTGGGTATCTGGATCGACAATAAATTATCTTTCAATGACCACGTCGAAGATGTCTCTAGAAGGTTAAAAGCAAGGTTAGGTTTCTTCTACAGAAATAGGCCCCTTCTCCCTGTTGAAACTCGAAACAAGCTTGTACAGGCCACTTTTGTCCCCCTACTCGACTATGGTGATGTAATCTATTCCTCCACCACTCTTGCAAATCTAAGTAAACTTGACATCCTTTATCACCGTGCGTTACGGTTCATTACCAACTCCCCTTACCGTTCGCATCACTGTGACTTATATGCAGCTGTTGGTTGGACATCCCTTACTACTAGACGCCTGCTCCATGCTGGGCTATGGACTCTTACACTGCTCCTGCAGAAATTGCCAAGCTATGTCTCTTCCCTTATTAGTATCTCACATAGTGCATACTCGTTAAGAAAATCTGACTTTATTATGCTTGACATACCAAGACATGAGACCTCCTTTGGTAAACGTATATTGCATATGCCCTTCCCTCCATTTTGAACCAATTACAAACCGTACTGAAACTAACTAGCACAGTTTCAATAAACTTCTCAAATCGCTAAGTTCAGCCAAAATAAAGACACCTGTAACTGTCATTAAGTCTCTTCCTTCCCCATGTGTGCCATATTTATCCACTGGTAAGGTATAATTGCTTTGTCATATTAACTGCTTTCCCTTCCCCTTCTACTCCTGGCTTTATCTATGCTCACGCTCCACTGCTACTCTATCAAATCACTCCTCCCCCCCATATCAGTTGTAGTCTGTTGTTTGTTCTAGCTGCCAAAATATATGTATTGCACACACCAGTCATCATGTTTCATTTATCAGTATGCAACCTGTAAGTCACTTCCCAGTCTCATATTAATGTTTACCACCTGCGGTCACCCTATGTGGTACCCTTGTATGTATATCCATCCTGTATCATGTAACGTGCATTTCATGTATATACTGTTATTACTTATCTATGTTTGTACTTTAAGTGTTTATGTCACAGGACCTCCTTGTGAATGAGCTTGCTCAATGGAGTTTTCCTGCAATAAACTTGAACTTGAATACAGACAAGGCTGAAGGATGCAATAACCATGGTCACATCACAGTGTACCTGTCAGGTTAGTAAGAACAAAAGAAGAGAGCCGGCCCGGTGGCGCTGAGGGTTGAGGCGCTGGTTGCCACACCTCGCGCTACGCTGGCGGCCCGGGTTCGGGGACAGACTCGGGCGGACGGGGGTTGGCAGGGAGAGGGAGGATCAAGCGTTCCAACGGATGTTCTCCTCCCTCAGGGGCGGGTTACCAAGGCGCATTGCACTCTGCATCCCTTCAGTAGCCGGTGGAAGCACCGACATTGGGAAGGGATGGGCGGCAACAGCCGGGCGGGGAGGCGGAGGCGGACATCGCGGTGCATGAGGGCTTATGCGCATAAGCATGTTGCCACTGGACGACGTCCTCAAGCGCAAGGCGCCCTAGGGGAGTGGGGAAATAAGGGAGAAAACTGGAAAACCCCTCCGCAGCCCTAGATGGTTGTCAGTCCACCCGGACCACCTACAGGACAGACCCCACTGTGCAAGGAGAGGAGGATGGGCACTCTAGGGGCAGATCCCTAAGGTTGGTAACGGGGGACATGAGCGGACGGAAGGAGGGGGCACCAGAGGTAGGAAGGAGGATAAAGACGAAAGTAAAAAAAAAAAAAAAAGAACAAAAGAAGGAAAAACCCACTATGGTTTTTCAAGGAGGTGGCAACCATGGTGAGAGAAAAGCGCATAGCCTTCAGAAAGTACAAGGAGTCAGGGAACAAGGCGGACAAAACAGAATATAAACAGAAACTAAAAGAGGCAGGGAAAGTGATAAGGAATACAAAGGCTCAAACAGAGGTTAGGATAGCTCAGAGGTTAGGATAGCTCAGAGATTAGGATAGCTCAGGAAGTAAAAAAGGGTAATGAAACCTTCTACAGGTACATACATGAAAAAAGGAAGACCGAAGTGGGCATTGTTAGAATCACAAAACAAGACGGACAAACCACAGAGCAAGACGGGGAGAAGGCAAAGGCACTCAATGAGTACTTCTGCTCAGTCTTCACATAGGAAGCAGACAGTAACGGACCAACAATAGGCATAAAGAAGTGTCCGATTGAAGGAATAGACACACGTCCTTTCATAGAGGAAAGGGTTCCAGAGGAAATAGACAAGTTAAAGGTAGATAAAGCTGTGGGGCCAGATGGGATACACCCAAGAATACTGAAAGAACTAGGGAGGGAACTGGCAGCCCCCTTAGCAGTGCTCTTCAACAGATCATTAAGGAGCGGGGAGGTGTTGGAGGATTGGAAGAGTGCAACAGTAGTACCACTCCACAATAGTGAAAGCAAGGAACAGCCAGGTAACTACTGTCCTGTTAGTCTAACGTCAGCCATGGGAAAACTGATGGAATCCATGCTGAAGGAAAGAATCATAGCTTTTTTGGAGCAAACTGGTCAGGTTGACAAAAATCGACACAGTTTCACAGCAGGGAGGTCCTGCCAGACAGACCTGGTTGATTTGTTCAATTGGGTCATCAAAACAGTGGATGTGGTTTACCTGGACTTCAGCAAAGCTTTTGACTCCGTTCCACACAGGAGACTAGTAAAAAAACTGGAGAACATGGGAATTGGGCCCAAGGTTACAAAATGGGTCTGAAACTGGTTACATGGGAGAACTCACAGAATATTAGTAAATGGCACTCTGTCTGTGGAGGGGAGGGTGACTAGCGGGGTCCCGCAGGGCTCAGTTCTGGGGCCGATCCTCTTCAATATATTAATCAGCAACATTGCGGATGAACTGGAGGGAAAGGTGTGCCTGTTTGCAGAGGACACCAAAATCAGCAATGGGTAGACACAACAAAGGGACAGCAAAGCATGGAAGTCGATCTTGGAAAACTGGAGGAGTGGTCCAAGACCTGGCAATTGAAATTCAGTGCTAAAAAATGCAACGTCATGCACCTGGGAAAGCGTAACCAAGGGAAACTGTACTCAATGGAAGGGGAGCAGCTGGTGGCTACCAGGCAAGAGTGAGACCTGGGGTGATCATATCAGATGACCTCAAGATCAGTAGACAATGTGAAAAGACAGCACTAAAGGCTAGTGGTATCCTGGGATGCATAGGGAGGGGTATCATGAGCAGAAGGCATGAAGTAATCATGCCCCTGTATCGGTCCCTGGTCAGGCCTCACCTGGAGTACTGTGTCCAATTCTGGAGGCCACACCTCAGGAAGGATATAGATAGGCTGGAGACAGTACAGAGAAGAGCAACAAAGATGGTTCAGGGCTTGCATCAAAAACCGTACGAGGCAAGATTGGATGACCTCAAATTATACTCCCTAGAACAACGCAGGAATCGTGGGGACATGATAGAAACATTAAAATACCTTAAAGGTAACAACAGGGTGCACTTTCAGAACCTCTTTCAGGTAAAGGACTACAGCAGGACGAGAGGGCACAATCTTCGACTTAAGGGAGGAAAGTTCAGAAGCAATACAAGGAAATTCTTCTTCACAGAGCGCATTGTGGAACCATGGATAGCCTGCCAGAGGGGGTGGTGGGAGCCAAGACAGTGGGGGAATTCAAGCAGGCATAGGACAGACAGTGTAGGATACACAAGCAGGCAGCTAAGTAGGGAGGTAGGAAACCAAGGGCAGACTTGATGGATCGTACGGTCCCCATCTGACGACATCTTCTATTTTTTTGTGCCATCTTCCAAGATTGCACATTCCCTCAACATTCTGAAATTGTGCACAACCTTGACATTCCATAAATATGTCCAGCACTGCATTCCCAAACCACCTCCCTGCCACATTCTAAAGTACAGCACTATGCATGTGAACAGTCTGAACACACATGCACTGCATCCAACTCTGTGTCAGCTTTTTTTTTTTAAATATTACTTCAACTACAGTTTCTTAAACTTTGGAGATATGAATACTACAACATTGCTGACAGTGAGGACTGGGCTGTGAGTTCTGGTTATGACATTGTGACAACTTGCAATGTATTTTTTTTGTGGGGGTGTGGTTTTTTTTTTTGTTATAATCTACAGTATGCTCTTCTAGAAAGTATTTCAACCTGAGATGAGCAATCAGGTGGAAACTGCAGTTTACATTCCTCTGTAGCCCATGCCTCGGGGCAGACTTTCTAGGAGGGGCTTTTGTATAAGCAATCCTTTTCCAGTCCTGTAAAATACTTTTGTTTTGGTTAAATTTCAAAGGGCCAATACCCTTTCATAAAAAAATACAATTTTTTAATGTAAACAGGGCCATTGCAGAGTCAGACTGTGCCTCATTGGTTTAGCCAGCCACAATAACAAATGGACCAGGCTCTAATCCACAAAACCAGTTAGGACCTTTCCAGAAAGTGGTGGTACCCAGAGATCAAAGAAATGGTCTACAATGTGATTTCAGAGAGGTATGTATGTTAATGCAGGTGCAGTGAGTCAGCCAGCAGAAGGTACTTCCATTGTATGTTTGCAATGAGATTTTAGTTATGTTTAGGATTCTGAACTAGCAATATCACAGGTCCGAGTCTGCCATAACTCACCTTTTGTTATCTCTGTAAAAGATACTGTAGTCCTCATGGTCTTTATTGTGTATTGTCCTGTAACACATGTACATGTAGATGAGTATTGAAGAGCACCTTTTCTACTTTTTTATGTATTTTCCCCCAGAAATGCCAAAGGAGCATTATCTGCACCAAAGTTCATTGCTGTATATGTACATTTTTTGGTGGCTGTAATTAGGGAGGCAAGGGGTCGTATTTTGGGTGAGACCTTGATCCCTTTCACTTCCCGATTCAGAGGCATGCCCCTGCACTCTCACGTTTTGTGATGTAATAACTATGGAGAGTGTGAGGGTGCACTCCACAAACTTGTATGGGGTCCATTTCTAAGTACTATTTTTAACATTTCAGAGTGCCAGTTTCAACAAGTCAAGGACACCACTCAACTAACAAGACCTTTGTTAGTTGAGAGGTAGCCTTGATTTGTTGAAATTGTCTGCCACGGACATAGTGAGTTACCCTCCTCTCAGATGTCTGAGTGATCTGACACTGGACGATATTGTGTATTTCACTTTGTCATTTTAGAACTGTGGTCTCATAGTGCACTGATATATTACTCGTGTCACTTCTGTTGCCATCCATTTTTGTTCTGTATTCAGCAGTCATTCACGTTATGTTATTTGTACTTTTGGTACCTTGTATTGCTGTCTGTAAGGTATTGTACCTTGTATCCTTCTTGTCCTCAAGACACGCCTGGAAACGAGCTCTGGGGCCCAGCCTGCCTGTCCTGATCAACAAATAAATACCATCTAATTGCCATCTTGATTATTCCTACTTGCAGAATATGAAATACTAGAGAAAACAAGTGTGTACCGGAACCCCAGGTCCAACAATGTGATCCTGTAGCTCAGTGGTTAGAGCACTGGGATAGTATTCCAGGAGTCTGGGTTCAATTCCCAGTAGGTCACATTATTTCTTTCTCACTACTATTTGTGATTTAAATTGCTTATCAGTGGCCAATACTGCACCCAAAAATATCTACTTATCATCTAAACAGGGAAATCAAGTGGCTTGCTCAGGGTCACACACCTCGTGGTGGTTGTTCAATTGAAACCTGCTGAGATTTCAGGGTCTCCAATTTTACAGCCCCATTCTCTAACCACTAGGCTCTACTGTCTCCCATTTGAAACTTTGCTGCTTGTGTGACACAATTGGACTGATAAGTGAGGGTGAAATCTGATGCCTGGTAAATGAGCGCTACAAACTACATAACCGATTCGGTTTAGCAGAAATCTGAATATTGTGTAGTTTTTTTGCATTGCTAAAGCAGGTCAGATGCTCCCTGACCCTAAGGTAAGTGTGAAATAAAAAGTATAACATGGGCTTCTGTATTGCGCTGGTCCTGGCTGAAACCTTAGGCATTGTAGTAACAGGGGACAGAATTAGCTAAGCCGGGCTTGAAGCCAGTTGGCAGGTCGCGGAGAGTCATTCAGTAAGCAGCAGTAAATAATGCACTGAGTAACTGAAGAGCTTCCACGTGGTGGCAATGAGGTAACAGCACCTTGGGTAGCAGCTTTTGGAAAACATACCCTGTCCTCCCTCTCTTCTAAGGAGTACATATTAAACTCCCCCAGCCTTTCTTCATATGGCTTGCCCTCCAATCCCTGGATCATCTTTGTAGCTCTACGCTGAACCCCCCCTCCAACAATTTGATGTCCTTCTTTAGGAATGGATGCCAGTATTGCACGCAGTACTCCAGGTGGGGCATGACCAGTGACCTAAACAGGGGCAGGATAATCTCCCTACTTCTGGAGGAGATCCCTCTAGTAATACACCCCAGCATTTTGTTGGCTTTTGCTGCCGCCCTTCTGCATTGAACAGAGTTGTTCATGCTCCCTGTTATGATCACCCCTGGGTCTTTCTGTTCTGTGGAGCGACCCAACTGAACCCCTTTTAAGTGATAATCCCTCCCCTGGTTCTGGGCTTCGAAGTGCAGAACCTTGCACTTCTTGGCATTGAACCTCAGCTGCCATTTATCTGCCCACTCCTGCAGCTTATTCAGGTCCTTCTGCAACCCCTTCCCCTCTCCGTGTCATCTTCCACAGCTCCCTTCTTGGTATCATCTGTGAACAGACTGCTTTTGCTCCAAATCCTATTCGAGATATCTGCAATGAAAATCCTGAACAGTACTGGTTCCAGCATGGATCCCTGTGGTACCCTGCTCGTCATCACTCTCTCGGAGAGTTCCCCCACCACCACCCTTTGCTGTCTCCCCCTCAGCCAGTTCCTGATCCAGGTCACCATTTTTGGTCCCACCCCCACATATTCCAGCTTCCTCTCCAATCTCCCATGTGACACTGACTCAAAGGCCTTACTGAAGTCCAAGTACAGGATGTCCATAGCATGGCCCTTGTCCAGTTCCTGTGTCACCCAGTCACAGAACTCTACCAGATTTGTCTGGCATGATCTGCCCACGACAAACGCGTGTGGGTGGTTGTCCTGGCTACTGTTTGCCTCCAAGAAGCTCACGAGCCTCTCCTTTAGGATGGTCTCCATGAGTTTGCCCACGATCGAGATGAGGCTCATTGGGCTGTAGTTCCCTGGTTCATCATTTGGTCCACTTTTATGGATGGGCACCACGTGGGCCATCCTTCAGTCCTGTGGCACACATCCTGTGTCCAGGGAGGTAGTAAACTGATCTGCCAGTGGCCCCACAAGGAACTCTGCCAGCTTTGTCAGCACTCTTGGGTGAATGCCATCCGGCCCAGATGCTTTGTCCACTCTTAATGCCCTCAACCCCTCCAGCACCCTGCCCTCTGTAATCCCTACATCTGTCATCCTCTACCCACCCCCCACTTGCCTGAGGTATTTCCTCCCCTTTCTCCTGCGTGAACACAGAGCAAAAATACTCGTTCAGTGCCTCTGCCTGCTCTGCCCCTTCTCCACCCACCCCCATTCTTTCTTGATTCTCACAAGCTAGTCTTTGCTTCTCCTTTTCTAGCCTATGTAACGGAAGAAGTCTTTTTCTCCTCTTTTTATCCCCTGTGCCAATCTCAGCTCTCTAGATGCTTTGCCCCCCCCCCGACCAGTCTGGTGAACTCCCTAGATATTTCCCTGAATACATCTTTATCTTCTCCTGTCCCTGTTTTCCTATACTTCTGAAATGCCACCCTCTTGGCTCTCACCTCTTTTAGGGTTAGTTTTTCACTGTGCTACTGCATCTTAATTGTTGTCCTATACTGTAATTATGCTTAAAGGTAGTGCTAGTACTCTGCTAATAGGATGCCCATCACGTAGCTTCTGTTGCTTTATGACATGATGCACAAAATTAATAGAAAGTCACAGCTGGGTGACAGACATTAAAAAAAATCCCAGTGAGTAAGTCATGGGAGATTGTAGGGGGATGGGCTTGAGGCGGTGCTGGAGTCCTGAGCAAGGGTCCGAAAGCCATTCAGTGAAGGGGGGAGAAAAACAGAAAGTATGAAAGAAAAACTAATACATATCCCCCCATCCTGGTGGTCTTGTGGTCCCCTCACCCCCTGATTGCCAACAGCGCCATGTAGCCATAGTGGTTGTCCAGTGGTGTCCTGCCCCTCCAAAGGTCAACAGCCCTCCACCCAACCTACCCTCTCAGGACCCTCCTTCCTGTAACCCCCCCAGTTACTGATGCCATTGTACAGCAGTCAAGATGGCAACCAGCACAACCCTACACTCACCTCCTTGGCATGCTGCTGTCTGTCAGACACTCGTGATCACACATAGTGTACTGTAGTGCAGAAATAGCTGTTTGATCACCTGTAAGACCTCATCTGCAAAAACTGGCTCAAACTCAGGCCATGGCGACGGAGTGCATGAGTTCCCCGAGGGGTGAGTACAGCTAGACAATGGCAGGCCGCATGAGGAGATCACAGCGCTGATGGCAGATACGTTGTAAAGAAAAAATCGATTAGACTCAGAGCATCTTAACTTTTAAACCTTTGAGCTGTATGCACCCGCATAGGACTCACAGAAAAACAGAGGTGACTTCTGCTGGAATGTGGAAGACTCAAAGCATCCCCAGTCTGCACCTCCTGCAAAGGCACGCTGCAACCTGATCCATGTCTTTACATGAATAGGGAGGTAGAGAGGGAGGCACAGGTGTTGCAGTGACTCACAGCAGTTTTACTGTAGTACAGGAGCAGCTCAGAGGATTACAACGTTAAACCAAAGGGTGCATCAAGGGTTGGGTGGCTTAACGTGGACGTTTTTGCCAAACAATAATTCTGTGCACTATACAGAGATATGGCTTCCCTTGGAGGTCTGTCATATCCCACAATTACCTGCTCCAGACAGAGCAGGGGGTCCAGTTTAGTGCCAACTCGGACATTCCATTGGTTGCTGATGTCTGGTCTTGCTTCACTCCCAAAAAGCATCTAGCCTCATGTGGACCTCTGTACATGTCTGTAGGGGTGTTGAGGGGCTGTAGATTTGGCCATATGCAGCTGAATCTGGGGCACAGATGGTATTTTTTATTTAAAAGTTGCATAAGATACAAGATGAATTCTATGAGAAACACATCTAACGTACAGAACGTCCCAAGTTATTGTGGTGACAAGACAAACAACATAAACCGAAATACACAAAGTCAGCTAATAACAAATACAGATGGACTGTTCCTGCAACAGTAATCTTTTTAAACCATAGTACAGGATTTATGCCTATCTGGCCCCACTTGGACTTCTGCACGTGTCTATAAAAGTGTCGGGGGGGCTGTAGATGGAACCATATGCAGCTGAATCTGGGTGCACACATGGTATGGGGTAGATATGTGGGATTTGCACATATCTGGCCCAACGTGGATCTCCACATGTCTATAGAAGTGTCGAGAGGGCAGTAGATTCAGTCATATGCAGCTGAATCAGTGGGCACAGATCGTACGAGCCGGATATGCGTCATTTGTGCATATCTAGCCCCACGTGACCTCTACACATGTCTATAGGGGTGGTAGGGGGCTGTAGATTTGGCTGTATGCAGGTGAATCATGGGACACATATGGTATGGGCCAGATACGAGGGATCTGCACATATCTGGCCTCTCTCTCTCTGTCTCTCTGTGGAGCTGGACCTAAAATTCTAAAGCTACAAAGTTTGGATTTTTGATGTTAGATCACTGCTGTTGAAAGGGTTCAAGCAGCTCAAGGTATTTGCCAGGCTACATACACAGGGAATTGCAGAACTGCAAACCACAATGGAATGACATTTCTCGACAGGAGGAAGCCAGTGGGAAGGCACCCAGTTTCCAGGCTGGGCTTTAATTTATGGACGACAGTGCCTCATCTCCAGGAGTATGTGTGTCTTGGTGCACTTGTGACCCTGGCTTAAGTTAGGGGCCACAGCAGAAAGACAGGTCAAGCACAGAGCTGGAAATCTGGAAATCAAAGTTTGAACCTACTGCTCTGCTTCTTACCCACTGTGTGACCTTGAGCAAAGTCACATAACATTTCTGTGTTTACCTTCCCTTCTGTCTCTCTCTCACTCTGTCTTTCTCTGAGCTGTACCTTTCTGAGTAGCCTTTAACCTGCCTTTATTTCATTTGAAGCAGCAGTGCAATGTAAAAAAAAATTGTGCTTTTTCAACAGTTTATTCCCTGTGCTCTGTTGAGCATTTACCTGGTACTCTTTCCCGCCTGCATTGTACTATAGTCGTGTAATTTGCTTGGTTATCCTTTGTTTTTGTTTACATTTCTGCCATCAGCCACACTGAACTGAAACCCTCTCTGCTGCCAACTGCGGATGTGTATGACTCGCAGTACTACACAGGGACATCGGGAATGTTCAGCACAAGGTCCCACTGCAGTAACCAAAAGACGTGAAGCGATGTGAAGGGGGAGTGCAGCCGAAAATTAGACAGCCTCCATATTTATTGTGGCACCACAACAATTGAAATACATTTTAAATGCCTAAAAAATTAAAGATCGCTAGAAAAAAACATTTACAGATATGGAAACCTCATCTATGGCTGCATGGTTACAACCAGAAAAAATAACGTGATAATCATTTCCTGATTATGTTGCACTGCTGCTTTAACTTTCCTGTTCTCAACTAATGTCAAATGTTGTTTTGTTTTGTGAGAAATGCAGAACCAGCTAAGTATCCACTGCCATGCCTTTTGCACAGGTCTGGCCTCTCACAGTAAGGCTCTGTATTACTCTGGTATGTACCTTCTGCACTGTGGCTCCCAACTAGGTCAAAGCCCATTATAATCAGCCTTCCCATGACAGCACTCCCTGTAATATCCAAAATGCTTGGCACCCGAGAATGGCCTAATAGTAGTTATAGGCTAGCGCAGAACTTTTAGAAGAAGAATCAGCATTTGTATAGCCCTTTTCAAACACACTGTATCCCAGAGAGCTCCCAAGCAATGCTGGACTGGTTGTGAAGTGACTGAAAGTCTAGTGGCAGCCATTTCCCACATCAGCGCCCACAGCCTTGGACAACTGAATGAACCAGTTTTGTGGGAAGGGGAATGTTTTAAACTTAAAGAGCTGGATTTGAAACCCACTGCCACCACCAGTTGCTCACTGTGTGACCCTGAGCAAGCCAGGTAACCTCCCTGTGCTAATCAGGAATCAGCATGGTCTAGGGGTTAGAGCAGAGGCTTGGGAACCAGGAGATCCCAGGGTTCAAACCAACTATGATGCATGACTCCACTGTAAATGAGATGCTGCGTCTCAGCTGGGCTATTCCGGGTAAATACATTGTTTAAAAAACAAATAAAAACCTCTCCTTAACCCGTCTCTGTTTCTGACTCGCCAAATGTGCCTAACCCAGCTGCATTGTCTCCCTTCCCTCCCTGGTATTGTAAAGGGCTTTGGGGTACAAATTGTGTGAAAGGCACTAAATAAGACCAGATCCCTTTTCTTTCCTACTGGTTCTGCGAGTAGTCCAAATGGATTAATTTACTGATTTAGAGATAGGTGGCCAGGCAAGGCACACTAAGCCAAGGCTCGTTTATAGGTGTGACCTGAGAAAGAAATCTAGGAAACATACTCCTTGGTTCAGCCCAGAACTAATAAGGGCCTTGCAATATAGAGACACCCTATGGAAAGGCTAGGAAGTCGCAGTTGGCTTCAGACTGGCTCTCTTTCCGGGTAGCCAGGAATGCCTGTACCAAACTGGTCAGGTCAGAAAAATCACTGTTCTTCCAGACCGCCCTGGAGGTAAACAAAAACTGCTCTGCCAAATTCTGGCTGATCCTGAGAGAGGTCGAGGAACATTCTCCTGTCACCCCAATCCCAGCCAAAATCAAAGCAAATAACACCTCCTACACAGACAGGTCCAAGATTCTTGACCTGCTCAATAACCATTTCACCACTGCAGGCCTTGCATTTGATGCATCGCTTGTTAGTAAACTTAGTAACACAAGTACCGGCAACATACCTGCTAGCCCTACTTCTGCCCCCAGTATCGTCTTTAAAGCAGCAGTACTACCAAATCAGAAGTGATCTATCAAAATTCTGGTTTTCAGCTGGAAGCATTCGGCCAAAGCTCCAGTTTCCATACCTATAAATGTTTTTTGTCAGTCATATTTAGTTTTTTAGATATTTGCAATTTATTTGAATGGTTGTAGCGCTACAACAAATATGGCGGCTGACTAATTTTCAGCTGCGTTTTTTCTACAGGTCACATCATGTCTTTTGACAACAGCAGCGGAACCCTCTGCTGACCATTCCGGATGTCCCTGCAAGTCATTCACATGTGCAGCTGGCAGCAGAGGGGGTTCCAGTGCAACATGCTTACTGGCAGAAATGTAAACAAAAGCAGAGAATAACTGAGCAAATTACTCGGCGATAGTACAATGCTGGCGAGAAAGAGTACCAGGTATATGATTAGCAGGGCACAGGGAATAAACTGTCAAAAAAGTGCAAATTTTTTTCGTAGTACTGCTGCTTTAAATTCCAACCTGTTTCCTATAAACCGGTGGAGAACCTACTCCTCTCATTGGATACCAAAAAGAGTGCTGGTGCTGACTCCTTAGAACCTAAAAGCAGCCTATCTTTACCCGACAGCGCCAATTTCCTATCTATTTAATAGTTCACTAATCAAAGGGGAGTTGCGGCCTATCTGGAAAATTGTGTACATTATCCCTTTGTTCAAATCAGGAGACCCCACAGACTTGAATAATTACAGGCCAATCTCGCTGCTTCCTGTATTATCCAAGTTACTTGAGAAAATTGTCAACACTCAATTAAGGGAGTATCTGGATCATGAAAACATCCAGAACCCAGTTCAATCAGGTTTCAGACCCAAGCGCAGCACCATGTCGGCTCTAGCCAAAGTATTGAATGACTGGCTAAAAGCCCTGGACAGCAAACAACATATCTATGCACTCTTCCTTGATCTTAGCAAAGCATTTGACACGGTCAATCATTCCATATTACTCGATACCCTGGGTGACCATGGTCTCGCCCCCACCGCAGTAAAGTGGTTCCACTCCTACCTCACAAACCGTAAACAACAAGTTAAAATACAGAGTGAACTTTCCCCACTAAAAATACTGCCCTGAGGAGTCCCACAAGGTTCTATCCTGGGGCCTGCTCTCTTCGCGCTTCATAACAACTGAATTGATGTTGGACTGCTTGCAGGAAACATTCACCTATTTGCAGATGACAGAGTCATCTACACAACCATCCCCTCTTTAGACCTTGCACACAAGGAGCTGCAGCAGGACTTTAGCATCCTCCAACATAACCTGCTGAATCCGAAGCTCTTACTAAATGCCAAAAAAAACAAAAGCCATGATTATCTCTCCACCCCCCTCCTTAAATAGGGGATCACTTGGTACCCCACATATTATCACCCTCCTTGGTGAACGATTAGAGTTAGTGGATAAATTTAAATACCTGGGAGTCTGGCTGGATAATAAACTCAACTTTGGTGCTCATCTTAATGAGTTAACAAAAAAGCTAAGGCAACGTCTCGGTGTATTTTACCACATAAGGCGCCTACTCACTCTAGAAGCCAGAAAGCGGTTGGTTCAAACAACCTTCCTTCCCCTGACTGACTACGCCAACTTCCTATACAGTCATTGCCCCCAGTATGCACTCCAAAAGCTTGATACACTCTATCGTCGTGCTTTGAGATTTGTTCTGGGCTTACCATCGAAGACTCACCATAGCTTGTTGTATCAAGCATTAGACTGGCTGTCCTTCTCCTTAAGGAGGCAAAAAAACACCCTTATATGTCTCTACCGAGCTATGACTAACAAACTACCTCCCTATATCGGTGACCTGTTTGAACCTTCAAAATGTGCCTATAGATTAAGGAACTCCTTCCTTCTCCTTTTCAAGGTTCCATGGACAAGGACATGTCTCGGCTCTTCTGCCATTAGCTGCTCTCTACCAGCGCTTTGGAATAACTTGCAAAAAGTACTTAAACTTTCCTTTCTGTCTAGACCCTACATAGTCAGACAGCTACTTAACAGATGTCTGAAAACAGTGTGTGACTGCTTCAGGTAAGCACGCCCCCGTCTGGGCAAGGCAGTCCCCTAATCTTCCAGATACTACCTCTTATTCCCTCTGTTGGCCAGCAACCTTCTATGGTAACCCTCCCCCTTTTATTCTTTTTTTTCCTTCCTCCTTCCCCTTGGTAACTTCCTTGGGGGGCTTCATCAAGTAGCTTCCCCTTCCTCTCTTCCCCTATATGTCTGTCACCCCCTTTACTTGCCCACCTCCCTGTCCCTCCTTCCTCTCCCCCGTTGTACTCTACAAATTTCTACTAGTATAGGCCACACTATAAATGTTATGTTTTTGTACTTGCCACACACGTATTATTATAGTTTGTGCTGATTGTGTATCCTGTTATTCCTTGTATTAGTACATGCTGTATTATGTACTGCTGTGTACTGTAAACAAGTTTGTTCTTTATGTCCAGGACCATCTTGAAAATGAGCTTGCTCAATGGTGTTATTGCCTGGTTAAATAAAGTTTGATTGATTGATTGATTGATTGAAAGGATACAGGGAGAATGCATCACACAGCAAAATTAAAACAATATAAGTTGAAAAGCTACATATTAAGGGCAATCCATTTAAAAATAACTGTGCTGTTTCTTTGTACTGAATGGAACAATTGCTATATACCTAGTCTTAAATGATGAATAAGAGAAATTCACATAATTTCAACATTATGCCCTTTTCAGTGCAGATCACAAACACTCACACTATGTAAAAAAGCATTTGCTTCAGTCCAAGTCAATATTTCTCTAAGATGTGACTAGATAAAACAGTAGACTTCAGTGAACCCAGTCCTGGGCATGCCTGTACCCTGCGCTGGGGTGTCTCTACATGGCACTGGGCATACCCAGACACTGCACTGGGCATGCCTGTACCCTGCACTGGGTGTGTCTGTACCCTACACTGGGCATGCCTGTACCCTGCACTGGGCATGCTTGTACCCTGCGCTAGGCATGCTTGTGCATTGCATTAGGCGTGCCTGTACCCTGTGCTGGGGTGCCCATACACTGTGCTAGGCATGCTTGTACACTGCACTGGGCATGCCTGTACCATGCTCTAGGCATGCCTGTACCCTGTGCTGGGGTGTCTGTACACTGCACCGGATGAGCCTGTACACTGCACTGGGTGTGCCTGTCACTGTGCTGTGCAGGTCTGTACACTGCACTGGGCATGCCCGTACACTGTGCTGGGTGTGCCTGTACCCTGTGCTGGGCATTCCTGTACGCTGTGCTGGGAGTGCCTGTTCCCTACATTGAGCATGCCTGTGCCCTATGTTGGGTGTGCATGTACACTGCTCTGGGTCAGCCTGTACACTGTGCTAAGCATGCCTGTATGCTATGCTGGATGTGCCTGTACCCTCTGCTAGGCATGCTTGTACACTGAGCTGGGTGAGTCTGTACACTGCACTAGGCATGCCTGTACACTGCACTGGGAATACCTTACACTGTGCTGGGTCAGCCTGTACTTTGCACTGGGTGTGCCTCTACTCTGCACTGGGTGTACCTGTCACCTGTGATGGGTACACCTGTACACAGCAGTAGGCGAGCCTGTGCACTGCACTGCACTAGGAGTGCCTGTACACTGTGCTGGGAGTGCCGGTTCCCTACATTGGGCATGCCTGTGCTGGGTGTGCCTGTACACTGCTTTGGATCAGCCTGTACACTGCGCTGGAAGTGCCTGTTCCCTACACTGGGCATGCCTGTGCTGGGTGTGTCTGTACCCTCCACTAGGCATGCCTGTACACTGAGTTGGGTGAGCCTGTACACTGCCCTGGGCATGCCTGTACACTGCACTGGGAGTACCTTACACTGTGCTGGATCAGCCTGTACACTGCGCTGGGTGTGCCTCTACTCTGCACTGGGCGTACCTGTACCCTTTATTCTTTATTCATTACAAATTGGGTTTACAACCTTTGAGTCAGAGACTCATTTACAAAGGCACCTCGTCGCAGGGAGGGCAGACATCAAGACAGTTATTACAGTGCAAATTAAAACAGAGGATAACATTACAGGTGCAGCAAAAGGAACATTTAACATAGATACACTTAGGTTACATAATATAGTAGTTTGTATGTTACTTAGGTTACACAATGTTACAAAATTGTGAGGTTACAATCATGGATATAGTAGGTCCTCAGAGAAGACAGCGGGTTACATCCCTATTTGGACCTAGTAGAGAAGGAGTGGGTCTGGGGGAGGGAGAGGCTGCCCAGTGGACATTGTTGAGCAGGGGGCAAGACGGGCGGGTACCACAGGTTACAATATGGGGTTAGTTGCACCTACAGCAGCGGATATTAAAGATATGGTTCTGAAGGGCTGTTTTGAAGGAGCCAATTTTTGGCAAGTTGGAGATGCAGCTAGGGAGGGAGTTGAACCAGGTGGGGGCTCGGTAGAGGAAGGATCTCTGGGCAAGAGAGGTCTTCGTTCTGGGCACCTGGAAGGTGGCCTTAACAGAGCTACGGGTAGTGACGGATGATGATGACTGCTGTAGGGAGGTGGAGACCTCCGGGGGGGGGAAGAGTCCTAGCAGTGATTTCTTAGCGAGAAGGCAGATCTGGTAGAGTAGTCACTTCTCAAAATTGAGCAGATTGGTGGTAGTATAGAGAAGGCAGGTGTGAGTGCGGCTGGGGGCACAGGTCTGGAGCCTACAGGTCTTATTGATGGAGAGTTGGATTTTGGAGAGGGGCAGTGTTGTCAGCTGCGGTGTAGATGGGCAAGCCATAATCCACGAGGGACAAGATGGAGGAGGTGATGGCCGGTCTGAGGGCAACCTGAGGCAGGCAGTCCCTGTGCTGGTATAGCAGGCCAATCCGAGAGTTTATGGTGGCTGACAGGGCATTAATGTGGATATGGAAGGAGAGGGCAGTATCGAACGTGATGCCTAGGTACTTGTATGTGGTCACTTGTTCTAGCGGGTGCAGAGTGCTGGGGATAATCAAGAGGGGGGTATTTTTAGCTTTATTTTGGTGGTGGGAGAAGAGCATTGATTTGGTTTTCTTTAGGTTGATGACCAGTCTGCGGTCGCTGAACCACCTTTCGGCTTGGTTGTAAGCTTGCTGGAGGAATAATTGGAGGGAGGAGGGATTGGGATGTGAGGCAACGAGGACTGCATCATCGGTGTAGAGGAGCATTTTACTGGTACATGAGCTGGGAAGGGTGTTGAGGTAGAGCCTAAAAAGTACTGGACCCAGGATGGAGCCCTGAGGGACCCCAGAACGAATGGGAAGAGTGCTGGAGAGGGAGCCGCTGATTTTGATACGCTGGGATCTAGCAGAGAGGTAGCTAAAGAACCAGGAAATGGGATCGCCAGAGAAGCCAAGTTGGTGGAGAGAGTCAAGTAGAAGGGGAAGACAGACAGTGTCAAAGGCCTTGGAGAGGTCATGAACACTGTTCCTGCAAGGCTGCCGGAGTTGAGAGCAGCATGCAAGTGTTGGGAGAATTCCAGGAGAGCCATGGTTGTACTGTGTCCTGGGCGGAAACCATGCTGCTCTGGGCACATAATGTCATACTTGGTTAGGTATTCAGAGAGCTGGATCAACACCACTTTTTCAAGGGCTTTAGAGAGTGGGGAGGATGGAGATGGGCCGGTAATTGTTGGGGGTGGATCGGTCCCCACTCTTACGTATGGGTGTGATTTCAGCAGTTTTCCAAGCACTTGGGAACTGACCCAGGCATAGAGACCGGTTTAGAAGGTCAGTCAGGGGGACTAGGACTTCGGCCAAGACCATACGGAGGATTCTGGAGTCAAGGGGGGTCACTGCTGGGGTTATTGTTGCCTAAGGCTTTTAGCAGGTGTGGCCTGGCTTCTTGGGGGATAGGGTGCGCAGGTACAATGGTGGGCGATGCAGGACCAGAGGGAGAGAGGTGGGGATTGGGTCAAAGAAGCTGCTGGGGAGGACCGAGCTTAGGTCAGAGAAGGCGGTGTTAAGGCAATCGGCTATAATGAGCAGATCTGTGGTGGGGGTGCCATTGATGGAGAGCTGGGTTGGTGGGGGGGGGAGCAGGACTTCCCATTTAGTTCTTTCATATTATCCCAGAAGGTCCGGGCTGAACCCCAAGTGGAAGCGAGGATGGTCTGGTAGTGCTCTGCCTTAGCCCACCTAATGGCCCAAGTGCACTTATTGCGTTCTGCGTTGTAGGCCTGTCTGTCAGACGCCTTTCCAGATTCTACAGCAATGTGCCAGAGATTATCTCTGTTTTTGAGTCTCTGGAGGAGGGGTGGGGTGATCCATGGGGCATTGCATTTTTTGGAGCGGATCCTGGTGAGGGGGGCGAAAAGGTCACAAGCCTTACAGAAGGCATTTGTGAAGTGGTCAAGAGCTGAGTCAATGTCAGGGGCGCAGTGGCTAGGGGACCAGTCTAGCTGGGCTAGGTGTTTTAATTTTCTGAGGCCACCGGGACGTAAACGGCAGCGTAGAGTGGCCTGGGACACTGGCTTCAGAATGGAGGATGACCAGAGACAGAGGACTGGGGAGTGATCGCTAAGAGAGTCGGGGAGGGCAGTGACATCCCGGATTTTGTAGGGGCGGTTAGATATAACAACATCTAGGAGAGTTCTGGTGCCAGTAGAGTGGTTGAATCTGGTGGGCTGGGTGACTAGCTGGGGCATATCCAGGGCAGCAAAGGAGTCCCTTATATGGGAGACAATGGAGGCATGCCAGTTAACATTGAGATCACCTAGGATGACTTGCTCCACTTTGTGAGAGAGAGAAGTGAGGTAGTCAGTGAGGGACTGGACCGCCTGGTTTTGATTCCTCGGGGGTATGTAGGAGACTGTGAGGAAGAGTGGGCCTCGGGTGGGGTCAGGTGTGATTTTTAAGGTGAGGGCTTGGGCTCCATAATCAAGTTTAGGAGCTGGGAGTGCCTGACCTATAAGGGAGTCCCGTACGAGTAGTGCGCAACCACCACCACGTTTGCTTACTCGATCTTCCCTGTAGATGGTATATCCAGGGAGGGTGATAGGGGAGTCAGGGGTGGATTTGGAGAGGCAAGTCTCTACCAGTGCAATTATGTCAGGTTGATGTTGAACAACCCAGCACTGGAGGGCAGCGGATTTCTTTAGGAGACTGCAAATGTTTAAGGATGCAAAGCGGAGGCCAGTTGCAGTACAGGGTTTGGAAGGGCTGGAAGCCATAGGTCCTGGGTTTGGGTGTACATTACCAGATAATAATAATAGCAGTGTGATTATTCTGGTTAGTGGCCAGTGGCGATGGAGACCCTTGGGCCAACACCCAACTGAAGACTTTACAATCAGAGTACATGGGATAGATAAAGTGCGAAGGGTGGGAATGGTAGGGGAGAGCTGGGTCCAGGTTGGGCCTTGGAGGGCGGAGGGAGTGGGGGTGTTGGGGGGTCACGGGTGTGTCAAGGGTGGGGGAGGGCTGAGTCACTGTGGGGTAGTCTGGGAATAAGGTGCCTAGTGTGGAGGACAGGTGCTTTGGTTGGTGTGAGGTCTGTACCAAGAGGGTGAAGGAGAACAGACTTAGTAATGGAGCGCGTAGGTACCCATAGTTTTATTCCTATAGTAAACAATAAGGGGTGCAGGCTGACATTCAGTGAGGGTGACTGCCACTGTGGAGTAGTGGTAGTGCTGCCGACTTTGGTGCAGAAGGTACCAGGTTCAGATACCCCGGGGGGGGGGTCTTGGGGTTGCTGAGAAGGCTGGGGAGTGCTAGGTTAGTGGTGAAAAAAGGGGTGGAAATAGCGACTCCTAGTGGTCACAAAGGGAGCAGGTTGGGGTAGGTATGGGGGTGTGGTTGTCTGGGGGTGCCTGTACACTGTGCTGGGCATGCCTGTACATTGTGCTGGGTGTGTCTATACACTGTGCTGGGTGTGTCTGTACACTGTGATGGGCAGGCCTGTACACTGCACTGGGCATGACTGTATCCTGCACTGGACATGCTTGTACCCTGCACTGGGTAGGCCTGTACACTGTGGTGGGCATGCCTGTACACTGCACTGACCATGTGTGTACACTGTGTTGAGTTGCCTGTATCCTGTGGTATGCTTTCCTACACACAGGACTGGGCATACCTGTACACTGTGGTGGGTGAGCCTGTACACTGTACTGGGTCAGACTGTACACCTCGCTGGGTGTGCCTGTACACTGTGCTGGGAATGGCTGTCACTGCACTTAGTGTGCCTGTACATTGTGCTGGGCATGCCTATGCACTGTGGTGATCATAACTGTACACTACTTTGGGGCATGCCTGTACATTATGCTGGGCATACTTGAACACTGAACTGAGTGTGCCTGTACACTGTGCCGGGTATGCCTGTAACCTGTGCTGGGTGTGCCGATACACTGCACGGGACGTGTCTGTACATTGCACTAGGCATGCTTGTAAACTGCACTGGAAGTGCATGGGCACTGCATTCAGAATGCCTGTTACTGCATTGGGCATGCCTATACACTGTGCTGGCTCAGCCTGTACCCTGCACTGGGCATTCCTGTACCCTGTGCTGGGCATTCCTGAACAGTGCACTGGGCATACCTTTTACCTACATTGGGCAGGCATGTACCCTGCACTGGGCATACCTGTACACTGCACTAGGTGTAAACTGTGCTGGGTGCACCTGTACACTACACTGGGCGTGGCTGTACACTGTGCTGGGTATGCTTGTACACTGTGCTGGGTGCACCTGCACCCTGTGCTGGGCATTCCTCTACACTGCACTGGGCATGCCTATACACTGCACTGGGTGTGCCTGTACACTGTGCTGGGCGTGCCTATACCCTGTGCTCAGTAGGCCCTCTACACTGCACTGGGCATGCCTGTACACTGCACTGGGTGTGCCTGCATCCTGTGCTGGGTATGTCTGTACACTGCGTTGGGTGAGCCTGTACACTGCAGTGGGTGAGCCTGTACACAATGCTAAGTGTGCCTGTACACTGTGCTAGGCATGCCTTGACCCTGTGCTGGGCATGCCTGGACACTGCATTGGATTTGCCTGTACACTGCGCTGGGAATGCCCGTACACCGAGCTGGGCATGCCTGTACACTGTGCTGGGTGCACTTTGCTGGGCATACCCTTTCAGTGCGCTGGGAATTCTTCTATATGGCACTGGGAGTGCCTGTGCCCTGTGCTGGTTATGTTTATACACTGCGCTGGGTGTGTCTGTACCCAGTGCTGGGTGTGACTGTACACTGTGCTGGGTGTACTTGTACCCTGTGCTAGTCATACCTGTACACTGTGTTGGGCATGCCTGTTCACTTGGCTGGGCTTGCATGTACACTGCTCAGGGCATGCTTGTACACTGCAGTGGATGTGTCTGTACACTGCACTGGGCATTTCCTGTGCTGGGCATGCCTGTCCCAGTGCTGGGCATGCCTGTACCCTGTGCTGGGCGTGCCTGTACACTGCACTGGATGTGCCTGTACACTGCATTAGATATGCCTGTACACTACACTGGGTATGGCTGTACCCTGTGTTAGGTATGTCTGTAGACTGCGCTGGGTGAACCTGTACCCTGTGATGGGCATGCCTGTACCCTGTGCTGGTTGTGACTGTACACTGTGCTAGGTGTGCCTGTTCCCTGCACTGGGCATGCCGCTACTCTGCATTGGGTGTACCTGTACACCATGCCAGGTGTACACCATGTCAGTACTCTGCACCGGGCGTGCTTGTGCCCTGAACCAGGCATGCCTGTACACTGCATGGGGCATACTTGTACCCTGTGCTGGGTGAGCATGTACCCTCTGCTGGGTGTCCCTGTACACTATGCTGGTTGTGCCTGCACCCTCTGCTGTATGTGCCTGTACCCTGTAGTAGGCATGCCTTTTCGTTGCACTGGGCATATCTGTACTCTGCACTGGGTGTGCCTGTACTGGGCATGCCTGTACACTGCACAGAGCATACTTGTACCCTATGCTGGGTGTGCATGTACCCTGTGCTGGGTGTCCCTGTACACTACACTGGTCGTGCCTGCACCCTCTGCTGTATGTCTGTACCCTGTAATAGGCATGCCTTTTCATCGCACTGGGCATACCTGTACCCTGCACTGGGTATGAATGTACTGGGCATGCCTGTACACTGTGCTGGGCATGCCTATACACTGCACTTGGTGTGTCAGTACACTGCACTGGGCTTGCCTGTACCCTGTGCTGGGTGTGCCTGTACAGTGGGCATGTTGTGTCTGTACCCTCTGCTGGGCATACCTGTACACTGAACTGGGCTTGCCTGTACCCTGTACTGAGCATGCCTGTACAGTGCATTGGGTGTGCCTGTAACCTGTGCTGGGCATGCCTGTACCCTGCACTGGGTGTGCCTGTATTCTGTGCTGGGCATGCCTGTACCCTGCATTGGGTATGCCTGTACCCTGTGCTGAGCATGCCTGTACACAGTGCTGGGCGTGCCTGTACCCTGTGCTGGGTGTGCCTGTACACTGCACTTGGTGTTCCTGTAAAGTACACTGGGTGTACCTGTACACTGCAACAGGCATCCCTGTACACTGCGCTGGGCATCCCTGTACCCTGTGCTGGGCATGCCTGTACACTGCGCTGGGTGTGCCTATACATGGTACTGGGTGTACCTCTACACTGCGACAGGCATACCTGTACACTGCACTGGTCATGCCTGTAACTAGCATTGGGCATGCCTGTACACTGCATTGGGCTTGCTTCTACCCTATGCTGTGCATGGCTCTCCCCTGTGCTAGGTATGCCTGTACCCTGTGCTATGTGTAGGTGTAGCCCATGCTGGGTGTGCCTGAACAATGTGCTGGGTGTGCCTGAATACTGTACTGGGTGTGTCTGTACCATGCACTTGGTGTGCTTGTACACTGTGCTTGGTGTGCCTGTACACTGAACTGGGTGTGCCTGTACACTGCACTGGGCATGCCTGTACCCAGCACTGGGTGTGTCAGCACCCTGCTCTGGGTGTGCCTGTTCCCTGCACTGGGTGTGCCTGTACATTACACTGGCCATGCCTGTACACTGCACTGGGGGTGCCTGCACCCAGCATTGGGGGTTCCTGTTCCCTGCACTGGATGTGCCTGTACTCTGTGCTGGGCATGCCTGTACCCAGCACTAGGCATGCCTGTGCACTGCACTGTGCATGCCTTTATCCCGTGCTGTGGTATCCATACAGTTGCTGAACGTGCTTGCACCCTGCACTGGGCATGCTTGTGCACTGCACTGGATGAACCTGTGCACCGCACTGGATGAGCCTGTACACTGCGTTGGGTGTGTCTGTCACTGTGCTTGTACACTGTGCTGCGCAAGTCTGTACACTGCACTGAGCATGCCTGTACACTGTGCTAGGTGTGCTAGTAACCTGTGCTGGGCATTCCTGTACACTGCACTGGGCACACCTGTACACAGCGGTGGGCGAGCCTGTGCGCTGCACTGGGAGTGCCTCTACACTGTGCTGAGTACCTGTTCCCTACATTGGGCATGCCTGTCCCCTGTGCTGGGTGTGTCTGTACACTGTTCTGGGTCAGTCTGTATGCTGCGCTGGATATGCCTGTATGCTGTGCTAGATGTGCCAGTACCCTCCGCTGGGCATATTTGTACACTGAGCTGGGTGAGTCTGTACACTGCGCTGGGTGTGCCTCTACTCTGCAGTAGGCATACCTGTACCCTGTGCTAGGTGTGCCTGTACACTGCGCTGGGCATGCCTGTACCCTGTGATGGGCAGGCCTGTACCCTGTGACAGGCAGGCCTGTACACTCTCCTGGGTATGACTGTACCCTGCACAGGGCATGCTTGTACACTGCAATGGGTGGGCCTGTATACTGTGCTGGGCATGCCTGTGCCCTGCACTGGCCATGTGTGTACACTGTGCTGGGCTGTCTGTACTCTGTGCTGTGCATTCCTGTACACAATACTGGGCATACCTGACACTGCGGTAGGTGAGCCTGTGTAATGCACTGGGGATGCCTGTACACTGTGCTGGGCATGCTCATTTCCTACATTGAGTATGCCTGTGCCCTGTGCTGGGTCAGGCTGTACACTGCGCTGGGTGTGCCTGTACCTTGTGCTGGGCATGCTGGTACACTGTGCTGGGCATGCCTGTACACACATAACTCTACACTGTGGTGGGCATAACTCTACACTGTTCTGGGGCATGCCTGTACATTATGCTGGGCATACCTGTGCACTGCACTGAGTGTGCCTGTACACTGCACTGGGCATGCTTGTACCCTGTGCTGGGCATGCCTATACACTGCACTGGACATCTCTGTACATTATGCTAGGCATGCCTGTACAGTGCGCTGGGTGTTAGAGTACACTGCACTGTGCATACCTGTATCCTGCATTAGGCATGCTTATATACTGCACTGGGTGAGCCTGTACAATGTGCTGGGAGTGCCTGGACACTGCACTGGGAATGCCTGTCACTGCACTGAGTGTGCCTGCACACTGCGCTGGGTCAGCCTGTACACTACACTGGGCATGCCTGTACCCTGCGCTGGGCATTCCTGTACACTGCACTGGGTGCGTCTGTACACTACACTGGGCATGGCTGTACACTGTGCTGTGTGTGTGCTTGTACACTGCACTGGGTGCACCTGTATCCTGTGCTGGGCATTCCTCTACACTGTGCTGGGCATGCCTGTACACTGTGCTGGGCATGCCTGTACACTGTGCTGGGCTTGCCTGTACCCTGTGCTCGGTAGGCCTCTACACTACACTGGGCATGCCTGTACCACTGGATGTGCCTATATCCTGTGTTGGGTGTGCCTGTACACTGTGCTGGGTGTGTCTGTACACTGGGCAGGGCGTGCCTGGACACTGCATTGGACTTGCCTATACACTGTGCTGGGAATGCCTGTACACTGTGCTGGGTGCACTGTGCTGGACATACCTGTATAGTGCACTGGGCATTCCTGTATATGGCATTTGGAGTGCCTGCACCCTGTGCTGGGTGTGACCGTACACTGTGCTGGGTGTACTTGTACCCTGTGGTAGTCATACCTGTACACTGTGTTGGGTGTGCCTGTCCACTTTGCTGGTCATGCATATACCCTGCTCAGGGCATGTCTGTACACTGCAGCGGGTGTGCCTGTACACTGCACTGGGCATTCATGTACTCTGTGCTGAGCACGCCTGTACCCAGTGCTGGGCATGCCTGTACCCCGTGCTAGGCGTGCCTGTATACTGCATTTGGATATGCCTGTAGGCAGCGCTGGGTGTGCCTATACCCTGCATTGTAGATTGAGCTGGGCAAGCCTGTACCCTGTGCTGGGTTTCCCTGTACACTGTGATGGGCATGCCTGCACACTGCACTTGGTGTGTCTCTACACTGCACTGGGCTTGCCTGTACCCTGTACTGGGTGTGCCTGTGGGTTATGCTGGTAGTTTCCATACACTGCGCTGGGCATGCCTGTACCCTGCACTGGGTGTGCCTGTACACTGGGCACGTTGTGTCTGTATCCTCTGCTGGGTATACCTATACACTACACTGGGCATGCCTGTATCCTGCATTAAGCATGCCTGTACCCTGTACTGGGCATGCCTGTACACTGCACTGGGTGTTCATGTTCTCTGTGCTGGGCATGCCTGTACCCAGTGCTGGGCATGCCTGTACCCTGTGCTAGGTGTGCCTGCACACTGCATTGGATGTGCCTGTACACTGCATTGCATGTGCCTATACAGTGACTGCACTGGGCATGCCTATATCCAGTGCTGGGCATGCCTGTACCCTGTGCTGGGTGTGCCTATATACTGCATTGGATGTGCCTGTACACTGCATTGAATATGCCTGTAGGCAGCGCTGGGTGAGCCTGTACCCTGCATTGTTGATTGAGCTGGGCAAGCCTGTACCCTGTGCTGGGTGTCCCTGTACACTGTGCTGGGCATGCCTGCACCCTCTGCTGGGCATGCCTGCACACTGCACTTGGTGTGGCTGTACACTGCACTGGGCTTGCCTGTACCCTGTGCTGGGTG
Organism: Neoceratodus forsteri; assembly: GCA_016271365.2. Taxonomy (NCBI): domain Eukaryota; kingdom Metazoa; phylum Chordata; order Ceratodontiformes; family Ceratodontidae; genus Neoceratodus; species Neoceratodus forsteri. The sequence continues at coordinate 8,528,856 of CM057458.1, forward strand.
TGCCTGTGGGTTATGCTGGTTGTTTCTGTACACTGCGCTGCGCATGCCTGTACCCTACATTGGGTGTGCCTGTACACTGGGCACATTGTGTCTGTACCTTCTGCTGGGCATACCTGTACGCTACACTGGGCTTGCCTGTATCCTGCATTAGGCATGCCTGTACTCTGTACTGGGCATGCCTGTACACTGCACTGGGCGTTCATGTTCTCTGTGCTGGGCATGCCTGTACCCAGTGCTGGGCATGCCTGTACCCTGTGCTAGGTGTGCCTGCACACTGCATTGGATGTGCCTGTACACTGCATTGCATGTGCCTATACAGTGACTGCACTGGGTGTTCATGTACTCTGTGCTGGGCATGCCTGTACCCTGTGCTGGGTGTGTCTGTATACTGCATTGGGCATGTCTGTAGGCTGAGCTGGGCAAGCCTGCACACTGCATTTAATGTGCCTGTACACTGCATTGGATATACCTGTACACTGCATTGGATATGCCTGTACACTGCATTGGATATGCCTGTACACAGCGCTGGGCGTGCCTGTACCCTGCATTGGGCATGTCTGTAGGCTGAGCTAGGCAAGCTTGTACCCTGTGCTGGGTGTCCCTGTACACTGCGCTGGGTGTGCCTGCACCCTCTGCTGGGCATGCCTGTACTCTGTGGTAGGCATGTTTTTACACTGCACTGTTCATACCTGTACCCTGTGCTGGGTGTGCCTGCACACTGCACTTGGTGTGTCTGTACACTGCACTGGGCTTGTCTGGACCCTGTGCTGGGTGTGCCTGTGGGTTATACTGGTTGTTCCCATACACACTGCGCTGAGCATGCCTCTACCCTGCACTGAGCGTGCCTGTACACTGGGCTCATTGTGTCTGTACCCTCTGCTGGGCGTACCTGTACACTACACTGGGCTTGCCTGTATCCTGCATTGGGCATGCCTGTACCCTGTACTGGGCATGCCTGTACACTGCATTGGGTGTGCCTGTACCCTGTGCTGGGTGTGCTTGTATCCTGCACTGTGAGTGCCTGTACCCTGTGCTAGTCATGCCTGTACACTGTGCTGGGCATTCTTGTACCCTGTGCTTTGCATGCCTGTACACTGTACTGGGCGTACCAATACCCTGTGCTGGGTGTGCCTGTAAAGTGCACCGGGCGTGCCAGTACCCTGTGCTGGGTGTGCCTGTAAAGTGCACCGGGTGTGCCTGTACACCGTGCTGGTTGTACCTGTACACTGCGTTGGGCGTGCCTGTAACCAGCATTGGGCATTCCTGTACACTGCACTGGGCTTGCCTCTACTCTGTGCTGGACATGCCTGTACACTGCGCTTGTTGTGCCTGTAAAGTGCGCTGTACACTGTGCTGGTGTTACCTGTACACTGCAACAGGCATTCCTGTACACTGTGCTGGACTTGCTTCTGCCTGTGCTGGGCATGCCTGTTCCCTGTGCTGGGTGTGCCTGTACCCTGTGCTGTGCATAGCTGTACCCCGCACTGGGCGTGCCTGTATACTGTGCTGGGTGTGCATGTACTCTGCACTGGGTGTACCTGTACACTGTGCTGGGTGTACCTGTACACTGCACTGGGCATGCCTATACACTGCACTGGACATGCCTGTTCACTGCACTGGGCATGCCTGCACCCAGCACTGGGCATGCCTGTACACTGCACTGGCTGTACCTGTACCCATCATTAGGTATTCCTACACAGTGCACTGGGCTTGCCTCTACTCTGTGCTGGACATACCTGTTCCCTGTTCTGAGTGTGCCCGTACACAGCACTGGGCATGCCTGTACTGGGCATGGCTGTACACTGTGCTGACCATGCTTGTACACTGCTCTGGGCAGCCTGGACACTGCACTGGATGTACCTGTACCCTGCACTGGGCATGCCGGTATCCCATGGAAAGAGCAATTCAATTTGAGCGAATCAATTTGGGCGAGCACAAAACAGCAAATGTGAAATTAGCTACCATGACATAAGAGCACATGTTAAGGTCAGCGATTTACTTTCGGCAGTCAGGAGTTATGGGAGTTACTGTGTGCACTAGGTAGGTGGTGTCTTGCAGTGCCAAATACGGGCTAGCTGTGTAGCATAGTGGTTACAGTCCCTGCTTCAGTGGCTGCTTGGTCCAGGTTAGAGACTGGCTGCACGGTGATTTTTTTTCTTTCTTGATGGTCCGCCTGCAGTCCTGACTTTGGTGCCCTCTACCCTTTTGCCCCTTCCCCCACGTGTGTCTCTGTCCCTGAGCATGGTGTCAGTACTGTCTCAACTTTCTCCTCCTCACCAACCTCTGTTTCCCTGGGTAGTATCCCCCTTGTCCTCAGGTTGTCCCTGTCCCTGACTTGCATCCCCACCCCCGGTTGTAGTTATGTTAAATGGGGGGGGGGACAGCTCAGCCCACCACAGAAAAAGTCACAGCAGCTGGTCGCTGTTTTAGGGGCATGCTGTAGTGCTCCTCTTGGTTTTGAGTTTCACTCTTGTGTCTTCACGTTTTTTGTCGGTACTATTTTTTTTTCCAGCAATTTCACATAGAACTGGCGTGCCAGTACCCTGCACTGGTCGTGCCTGTACCCAACATTGGGCATTTCTGTACACTGCACTGGGCTTGCTTGTACCCTTTGCTGGGTATGCCTGTACTCTGTGCTGCGCATAACTGTACCCCGCTCTGGGTGTGCCTGTACCTCACTGGGTGTGCCTGTACACTGTGCTGCACATAGCTGTACCCCGCTCTGGGTGTGCCTGTACCTCACTGGGTGTGCCTGTACACTGTGCTGGGTGTGTCTGCATACTGCCCTGGGCGTGCCTGTACACTGCGCTAGGTGTGCCTGTTCGCTGCACTGGGCATGACTGTACACTATGCTCAGCATGCCTATACCCTGTGCTGGGTGTGCCTATACCCTGTGCTGGTCATTGCTGTAACCTTCGCTTGGTGTCCCAGTACTCTACACTGGGCATGCCAGTACCTGAGCAGGGCATACCCTGCTGACAGTACACACACTCAACTGTTAACAAAAACCTGGCTTAGTTCTCAGTGGACTCTCACTACATTGTAACCCTTTGTGCAAAAATGAAACAAATCTGAAACAGGCCGTACTGTAGAGGAACATACCAAATGCTAAGATGTCAGAACTGAAGACAAATGTGCTATGAGTAAGCCAATTGAAATGTAACCCAGTACATTCCTTGAAATCAAAACGGGATGTCGGTTCAGTTACAAAGTTGTGGGCCCCACCCATACAGCAACAGAATGGGCCTTTCAGGGGGGTTCCACCTTATTTCATATTCCTTTGTTTTTTTAACAAAGCTTATATAAATGACAATAGTTGCATTCCACAGTCAAATGCAGAAATTATCTCTCTAACACATACCACAGACACGACAAGCAGACTGAGTTTTCTGACTGCACAGCAGCTAGGTCTCGAAATCCAAACATATACGTTCTGCAAAGACCTGAAGTTAACTGCATTAATTCAATCAGTCACAACTCTAACTTCAGCAGTAGGCCCCAAAGCCAGGACTTCAAGTAGGCAGTGAACCCAACATCAAGCATCTCTTCCTGGGTACCCAGACAGAGGCAGGCTGCATTGCCCACAACAGTTTCATATTCCACTAAACACTGCTGAAAAATCAAATGTCAAGAAAAATTGTACCTTCTGGGAGCTCTGTTGGAGGACATTTTGCTCAACAGTCATGGCCTTTTGCTGGTGTTTTCAATTATAAAAAAAAAGAAAAGTAAAAAGTACTAGTAATCTCCTACTACACGTCTGAGTTTCCAGCTGCCCAAGCCATGAGAGCGCTGTAGAGTGATAACAGTAAGAAGGCTGCTGACTGCTCAGCCAACAACAGCCTTCCTTCCTCAAACACAGCCACGCCCACTGCCATTACTATTATAGCCAGGCGAAAGCACACTGCTGTATAGGGGCTTCCAGAGCAGCAAGGATCCTTGTACTTTACAGGGAAACAGAGCACCCTGCAGGGAAAGTGTTCCCATAGACCTGTAATGGTTATACAGGGAAACAGAGCCATACTGGCTCCATAGGAAATAATGTAATTTATATAGAAATGAAGCTCTCTGCAGGAAAAGTGTTCCCGTAGACCTGTAATGGTTATACAGGGAAACAGAGCAATACTGGCTCCATAGGAAATAATGTAATTTATATGGAAATGAAGCTCTCTGCAGGGAAAGTGTTCCCGTAGACCTGTAATGGTTATACAGGGAAACAGAGCAATACTGGCTCCATAGGAAATAATGTAATTTATATGGAAATGAAGCTCTCTGCAGGGAAAGTGTTCCCGTAGACCTGTAATGGTTATACAGGGAAACAGAGCAATACTGGCTCCATAGGAAATCATGTAATTTATATAGAAATGAAGCTCTCTGCAGGGAAAGTGTTCCCGTAGACCTGTAATGGTTATATAGGAAAACAGAGCAATACTGGCTCCATAGGAAATCATGTAATTTATATGGAAATGAAGCTCTCTGCAGGGAAAGTGTTCCCATAAACCTGTAATGGTTATACAGGGAAACAGAGCAATTCAGGTTCTAAAGGAAATATTTATTTATTTATTTTATTTCTTGGATTACAACACCTTTGAGCCAGAGGCACTTTTACAGCGATTCCACGTCAGGAAGTAGACATAACAGTTTACATATCAAGTATTCATAACAGTCTGCATATCAATCAGACAGAGACATTCAATAATAGTATTAAGTACACTGGAGCATTAAATACTGGTGGAGTACCAATTCACAGACTAGAGGGCTGTCATAAAGCAGCCAGAGGTTGGCTTTGTTAGTGATGGGGGGTGATGTACGTGGAGGGGGGGAATAAGAGGGGGGTGAGTAGAAAGTGGGCTATGGTAGGTGATGAGAAGGCAAGGAGTTGCTAGTGAATATGTTCAAGCTGCTATAAGCGGAGGAGGGGAGTGTATGTGGGGGTAGGTAGAGATGGCAGCCCAAAAAACATGGTACCTTCTGGGAGCTCTATTGGAGGACATTAGTTTGTATAGAAATGGAGCAGTCTGCAGGGAAAGTGTCCCCATATATAAGTATTGGTTATACAGGAACACTAAGCAATTGAGATACCATAGGAAATAATGTAATTTACTGTATATAGAAATGGAGCAGTCTGCAGAGAAAGTGTTCCCATAGACCTGTATTGGTTATTCAGGAAACAGAGCAATACTGGTTCCATAGGAAGTAATGTCATTTATGTAAGCAATAAGCCATGACAAAGGAGGGCTGTACTAGGAAATTAATGCCTGGTTGTCGAGGGGGGAGGGCTTGGGGCACAAGGCTGCAGGCCGAGTGCCTCCAACCACCAACCAGGCATCAATTGCCTAGTAGAGCCCTCCTTTGGAGTGACTTAATGCGCTTGTAACATGTCAAATGCTTACAAAAATTAATAGAAAACTATGTTATTTGAAAAGAATAACAGACAAGTGTACAGAGTTTGAATGATGTTAATGTATTTTTAACTGTTTTAACATTAATTTATATTGCAGCTGTTAATTACTATTGGTATTCCAAATATAAGCATTTGTTCAGTCACTGTATATTAATAACATCAACAATGTAAACTTTTATTAACCTGAATAACACGTTTGCTGTACGACTTGTAAAACATTGCTGGCACCGTCTGTAAACAGGTGCATTGCATTGTGGGATTGCATATTTACATATTGCAGCCTGAAAACACAGTAAACTCAACAACAAAGCGATTAATATTTTATGCCTCGAACAGCATGCAAAACATTGCAAACTGCAATGTTAGAAACACTTTCTCAACATTGCAGTGTCAGTGGTTCAGTAGGTAGCACACCCGCCTCTGAGGCTGAGAGATCAGAGGGCTGTGGGTTCAGTTCCCACATCTGGCACTTGGGTTAATATCCCAGTACTGACACTGTAGTGCAGCATGAGAGGGATGCTGCACTTCTGAGGTGCCGTCTTTCGGATGAGCCATTAAACCAAGGTCCCATTTGCCTGGATTGGTGGTAGTTCAGGTGGATTTTAAAGATCCCATGGCACTTATTGAAAAAGAGAAGGGGGAATTTTTATTGAAAAACAAATAATACAAGACCATTATGACATTATACAAACTTAGAAAATGAAAATCAAAAGAACACAGATAAGTATTTCGTCATATAGTAACCCCAACCACTACCAACCCTCCCTCTAACCTACTAAAAAAACAGGAATTTTTATTGAAAACAGATAACACAAAAACAGTATTACAGTCAACAGATCAAAAGATCATAAGTGTAGCAGCATACAGTAAACCCCAACATCCACCAACCCACTGTCCCTTACCAAAAGAGTAGGGGAATGTATGGTGAACTCAAAAAAAAGATATAAAGCAGTATTACATCATACAGGTTTGTAAAAATGAAATAAAATAACAGAAATAAGGATTTCATTATATAGTAGCCCCCGATACAACCCAGCTTTCTCCTTCCCACCAAAAGAGCATGGGAAAAGTAAGAAAAAGCAACCATATTACAATATATACACGTATGGGAAAAGAGAAAAAAAACCTAACCACTAGCTCCCCTCTTCCACGCTTTTCCAAAAGAAGGGGAAAAAGTATGAAATGAACTAAAACTACCTGTAGTGTAAAAAACAATCAAAATTGAGGAAAATTACACCAATATTGGTGATAAGTAACAGGAGTCAAATTCAGGAATTCCCTTTCAGTGTGAATTTTCAGGTCGTCTAAAATAAAGGAAAACAATATCGAAGGTGGGATATAAGTTTTTTTTATAAAATATCGACATCTACTTTGCCAAATCCAGTATTGGAGATGTGCGAATAAAACTAGTACACTACTAGGGTGTAGAAGCATCCAATGACCTGTTAACAGTCCCAGTACAAAAATATCGTATTTTAAAAATTGGAAAGGTGAGCAAGACCAAGCATTCTTGCTAAAAGCCCAAAGCCCTACTACATAAGGACACGCAAAAAATAAGTGTTGAATGGTTTCTAAAAGATGTTCACAACCAGGTCTAGGACAAATGCGCTCTTTAAGTTCTTTATGTTTTAGATTATTTTTCACATTCAGTTTTCCGTGTGCACAAAGCCAAATTATATCTCGAGTTTTATTAAAGAAGCGATAATTATTTATCGTTCTACAAATGGTTTGTCTATCTGTCAAATATCTGTCTTGAAAGGGTTCTATTTTAAAATAAAGATCTAAAATAGAACAATATAATTGTCGACGGGACGTAGTGCAAAAATGTTGTTTAGGAATCAACCAAGTTTTCAGTTTATCCAAACCATATTTTAGATGTAAAGGGAAAGAAAAAGTTTTAAAAGTTTTTGACAATCTTGTTGTATCACCCCAAACACAAAAAACAGCATTTAAAGTATAACGAAGCCATTGACACCAAAGCTGAGAGCCATTGGATAGCACTGGAACAAAATTGGTGTAGAAAAAAATGCTGAAAAAGAATACTAGAGGGTTAGGCATTCCCAAACCTCCTTCCTTTTTTGTACAGTAAGTAATTCCCCGTTTAACAGGGTTTAATCGAGATCCCCATAAGGCTGAAAAAAACCCCAACTAAAAACCTTACTTTCTAGGGATTTCAGAATAGGGAAAACATGACTAATGTATAAAAAAAAAAACGAAAGAAGGTAAGACTGAATCTTATAAATGCGCTTACATGTATGCATTTTCCACGAGTTCCAGAGCCACACTCGATGTTCAGCTGACTCCAGTTTTAATGTCCAGTTATATAAGGACATATCTCCCAGTCTGAAATAAACACCTAAACATTTTTGAGGGGAATAAACAATAGGAAGATCTCCAAAGTAGGTAAGGGAGCTATCTAAAGAGGCAATTGATAAGCAAAAACTTTTGCTTAAATTGAGCATCGCTCCAGAAATTGTGGTAAGGTGTTGCAAAAGATTTAAAACATACAGAACAGAGCTCTGATTAGATACTGTGACCACAAGCATATGCACAGGGTTTAATAGGAGAGAGATGATAGTGTTGAATACCTATAATCTGAGAGTCCAAATATATTGCACAAAGTAACGGGTCTAAAGTGAGAATACATAACAATGGACTTAGTGGACATCCTTGACGGACTCCTTTCAAAATCTTGCGAGTGGTCCTGAAATGCATACGAAGTAAAGGATGAACTGACGCCAAGGCGTAATACCTTTGTAAGGTGTAAACAAAGAAACAAGGAATTCCATATTCCAACAAACGTGTCCATAAAAATCCGTGGGATACCCTATCAAACGGTTGAGATTGGTCTAAACTTAACACAAAAGCTGGTTCGGTACAGGTGTAACAATGATGAATTAATTCTCTTAGTGTAAGTAAGGTGACTGAAATTTTACGCTCTGGAACAGGACAGGTTTGAGAAGGATGAATTACATCTTGAAGTGTGTTAACTAATCGGTTGTTTAAAAGTTTAGCAAGAATTTCCAGATCTACATTTAGCAGTGTAAGTGGTATCCAATTATCCAAATTCAACTTAGTTCCCTTTTTATAAAGAAAAAAAAGTTTACCGGTATTCATATTTTCTGGAATAGTATGTATATTCAACAAACAGTTGTAGACCTGGACAAGTTCCTCCGAGCAGTAAGACCAAAGCCATTTATAAAACTCAGATGGCAACCCATCATAGCCAGGAGCCATATTCAAAGACAAGGAATAAATAATAGTGTGCAGTTCCATAGAAACATAGAAACATAGAATTTGACGGCAGATAAGGACCGCTTGGCCCACCCAGTCTGCCCATTTCCCTACCTACTGGATAAGCTGCAGATCCTAGTTAACCAGCAGCCTACTTCTTCCTACCCCCATCCCCCAGAACTACCTTATGACTATCCCATGCATGCTTGAATTCCACCACTGATTTTGACTCCACAACCTCTTCGAAGGCCGCTCCATGCATCCACAACCCTCTCGTAAAAAATACTCCTTAAATCACCTCTGAGCCCCCCTCTATTTTCAAATTGTGCCCTCTTGTTCTTGCACCTCTTTTTTGAAAGATGCTACCCTCTTGGACTTTGTTGATTCCTTGAGGGTACTTGAACGTTTCTATCATGTCCCCCCTCTCCGTCTTTCCTCGGCTATACATATTAAGCTCCTTAAGTCTCTCTTCATATGTCTTCCGGTGCAGACCCTGCACCATTTAGTGCCCTCCTCTGGACAGCTTCCATCCTGTCTATGTCTTTCGGAGATTGGGTCTCCAGAACTGCACACAATACTCCAGATGGGGTCTCACCAGCTGTCTGTACAGAGGGATAATAACTTCCTGTTTTCTACTGGTGATGCCTCTCCTATGCATCCCAGTATCCCCCAACCCTCCTTGCTGCCCTCTCATTGCTTGCCCGTCTTTAGGTCATCTGATATGACTACCCCCAGGTCCCTTTCCATTTTGTTGTTGTTAGTATCTCACCCCCATTGTGTACTCTTCCCTGGGTTTTGTTTCCCAGGTGCATTACCTTGCACTTCTTAGCATTGAATCTAAGCTGCCATACATTTGACCATTCCTCTAACCTTGCCAAGTCCTTTCTCATCCTTTCCACCCCACCTGTGCATCAACTCTGTTGCAGATCTTAGTGTCATCTGCAAGAGACATACTTTTCCTTCCAGTCCTTCTGCAATATCGCTTATAAAGACATTGAAGAGACAGTCCTAATACTGAACCCTACGGTACCCCACTAGTAACCCTCCTTTCTTCTGAGTGGACTCCATTTACTATTACTCTCTGTGTCCTATTCTCAGCCAATTCTTTACCCAGGCTGTCATCTTGGGACCCACTCCCAGGCTGGCTAACTTGCATATTAATCTTTGTGTGGGACTGTGTCAAATGCCTTGCTAAAGTCTAGGTAGGCCATGTCCACAGCCCCTCCCTGATCTACTACTTTGGTCACCCAGTCAAAGAAATCTATCAGATTCGTCTGGCATGACCTTCCCGCTGTGAATCCATGCTGCCTAGGGTCCTGTGCCCCTCTGGCCTCTAGATACTCGACAATTCTTTCCTTTAGAAGTGATTCCATCATTTTCCCTATCACTGAGGTTAAACTAACAGGTCTATAGTTTCCTGCTTCTGCCTTGCTCCCACTTTTGTGAAGGAAATCACATCTGCCCTCCTCCAGTCCTCGGGTACCACCCCATCCTCCCATGATTTGTTAAAAGAGTAGTCAGTGGTGTCACTAGTTCTACCCTTAGTTCTTTTAGAATTCTGGGATGAATCCCATCAGGCCCCATTGCTTTGTCCACCTTCAGTTTTAAGAGTTCTTTAGAACCCTTTGTTCTGTAAATGGGCGGTATCAACTTCTGTATCCAGAGTGTTACTACTGTTTGTTTTATGTATCTCCCCTCTTCCTTTGTAAATACTGAGCAAAATATTTGTTTAGTATCTCTGCCTTTTCACAGTCTCCTCTGCCCACCCTCCTCCCCTTTATTAAGCCTCACTATCCCTCCCTTGGTCTTCCTTCGCTCCCTGATGTACCTATAAAAGGTTTTATCCCCCTTCTTAACTGAGTTGGCTATCTTTTCCTCGGTTTAGGCCTTTGCTGTTCTGACTGCCTTCCCAGCCTCCTTTTGCTTTAACTGATACAGTTCTCTGTCCTGCTCCTTCTGCGATTCCTTGTACTTCCTGAATGCTTTCTTTTTCTCTTGAACCTTCACTGCCACTTCCTTTGAGAACCATAGTGGTTTCTTACATCGTCTTGTTTTGTTTATTTGCTTCACACAAAGGCTTGTTACCTCTGTGATGGCAGTTTTTATTATTCCCCATTGTTCTTCCACCCCTCCTTCCTGCCCATTTGCTAGTGCGTTCCTTAGGCACTCACCCATTTTGGCAAAGTCAGCCCTCCTAAGTTCCAGTTTAGATACAGGCTGTACCAAAAGCTGCTGCTGCTGCAACTGTGAAATCTGAGGCAAATGTAAAGATTTAAGCCAGTCTATGGCAATAGTGGACATTTGAAAAGCAGTCCCAAATTTCTGTACAATATATCGGTCAATTTCAGACATAAGTTCCGACTTGGTGTGGATAGAAGAACCATCCGGTAGGTCAAGCCGGTCGATATGTTTCTGTTTTCTCCTGAAATTACAATTCTCATAAGGATTAATCAAATAAGACTTTCCTTGAGTCCCAAATTTTGTTCTTTTACTAAGGACTGAAACCTATTATATTGAAGTTTAGTTAATTCCGTTTTAATAACCCTAATATGTTGAGTCATGTGCTGCAAAGGAGTCTCATGTCCCTGAAGGGTTTGTAACTGATGGTATAGATCCTGGTATCTCCTATGCCTATGCAAATTGTGTAACCTAGCATTAGTTCTTAAATGTGAGATAAAATCACATTTAAAATCCAACCACCAAGTAACATAATCATCATACAGACAAAAAACTGATTTTCTAGCATCTACTACAGCAAGCATAGTATATTGGAGGGCTTTATAAAAAATGTCAGCATTCAATTGCCAAGACCCTTTCCCATAAGAGGCCTCAGCCACATCTGACAGAGAAATACTGAGCAAACAATGATCAGAGGTAGCTGTGACCTTCGTATCACAGGACTGTACCTGTACCCCAGCAGGAATAAAAAAATAGTCAATGCAGGAGGACAACACACTTTTGTGAAACATGTGGTGGGGTCTGGAAAAAATGAAGTAGCATGCATCTTTTAAATTTGACTGGGTGAGAACAGATTTTAAAAGCCACTACAAATCGCAAAAAACATTTTCCGTTTTCCCACCCCTATCCAAGTGAAGTAAACCACAATTGAAATCTCCTCCTAATATTACAATTTTAGAGGTAAATAAAAAAGGTTGAAATTCTTTCCATAATGTAATGCATCCTGTTTTAGTTTGAGGAGCATAGCAATTTATCAATCTGAAAAATGAATTATGAAACACCACATCCAATAAAAAAACTCTTGCAGGTTGGACCTCCACTAGTTTTAAAACCTGAACAGTATGGGGAAAAAAAACAAATAGCAAGACCACTACATAAGTCAAAACCCAAGGATCAATAACTAAGTCCCCATTTCCAATCAGTTTGTGCCACAGCAGCCTCTGAGATAGTATAAAGTCTGGTATCTTGCAGGAATAAAATATCCAGGTGACACGTTTCGAACATAGCAAAGGTGGCTTTACTCCGTAACCCATTCCTAATACTATTCATATTCAAAGATGCTACAGATAAATCAGACATTTAATAAAATCAAGCAGTGGGGACGGAAATTTCTTTTGCTTTAGATCTGGTACCCCATCTTTTCTTTTTAACTTTATTTTTCACAGGATCAGGGTCTTCCATTCCAGAGGAAACCTTCAAAACAGACGATGTATCAGAAACATCTTCCATCTCTGTGTCTCGAAGTGGGGCATATTGATTTTGAAGTTGTAAAGGTTCAGATCCCTGTAATTTCAGCAGCTGTTTGCCTCTTCCTTGTTTCACAAGGTGAAAGGATTGGAGATCAGGGGGAGGCATATTCGGAGCTACAGGGGTAGCAGTAGGTTCTGCAACCGGGAGATCGGGTACTACTTCTGGGGTAGGAGCAGGAGCTAGGGGCTTTGGGTCTAAAGGCAAAGCCGATGTCATAGTAAAAACTGGTGGAGGGGGTCACTGAGGAGCACAGCGTTCAGGCCTAGACCTGGAGGAGTTATGGACCACCGAATTGACATAAAAGTCATGTTCGGCAAAATCAGCATCAGAAGTGTTATGGGAAGCCCAAAAACATTCAGTAAAGGTATGGCCTTCAGTGTCACAAAGACTGCATTTGGGGATAGCAGTGCAGTGTACTCCTGAGTGACCCAGTGTACCACACATAGAACATCGGATTTTATCACAGCTACTGCTAACATGACGGGGTGAACTATATTTAAAGCAAGTTCTTGGCATCCCAGGGTAAAATAAGATACCTCTGTCCCTGCCTAAAAGAAAACTACTAGGCAGATGTAAAATACCAGCATCAGACCATTCTTAATTGGACCTTAAAACGCCACCCTCCCATCCAAAACCCTTCAGTGTCAATTATAGGAACAGGGAGACCCTGAATCTCATATTTTTTGCTGCAACCAATAAATAATATCTTTTACATTAACTTCCTCATTCTGAAAAAGGATAGTAACTGTTTTCAGGGTAGGGATAGTTAAAGGCAGTAGAAAAAAATGTGACCAAATCTCAGAGTCCTTTACTGTTGAATAAGTTTGCCAAAATTTGTCCAACAACACTGCAGTCCGAAAACTAATATCAAAACTATGTTCCCCTGGAGCGTGGATAAAGGCAAATACCTCAGAAGGAGAAAATCCCAGAAATTGTTTAATCAAAAACTGACCCACAAAAGCTCTATCTGGGGGCGTCTCTAGGTCGCTGGTATACCTGACTCAAACAACATGTCGGTGTTTCGCATTGACTGGTGACTTGTGAAAGAGGCTTGCAAAACTTGTTTTTTGTTTGGGTTCCTCAGAAGGTAGATCGGTAGGTTCTTCAAGTGGTGTCGAGGGGATATCGTCTACTCCAATTATGATTTAACTGTCCGTAATGTCGTTCGTGAAAGGTGGAATCAAGCGTTTCTCAGTAGAATCCAAGGGTAAGGTGGACTGCGCGTTCAGTGAGGGGGCCAGTAAGTTTGAATCTGGGTAATCAACATGGTGACCATTTTGAAATTCAGTATTATTGTGTAGACAAAGATCTGAAGAAGAAGAAGTACCAGGCAAGGGGATGTTAGGATCAGGTGACCATCCCCCTGCATTGTTAGGAATCCAGCCAGCTTGCTCCAAAGCATGGTTGGGTGACCAGTTTCCATCCTCAGAAATAAGCTGTGCATTATTGGCCACATCTCCGTGGACGGAGTGGTCTACAGAGTCTGTCACTGGAAATGTTTTCCTTGTAGTAATTTCAAGACTCATACTCAACCTTTTACGTTTTTCCTTTTCTTCCTCCAGTAAACGTTTTTGGTGAATAAATTTTAATTCAGCAGAAGAGAGAAGATCAACTAACTGTTGTTTCTCGGTAAGAAGGCTGTCTTGTAAAATTCATCCAGCCTCATCCAATTCCAATAAGACAGTCGTGTCCAGAACTGGCGATATAACAGCAGTATTTCCTACAGTAGAACCAGATTGCATCTCTTGTGCTGGACCTGCAATAGCAGAGATGCATCCTCCTGCAGGTACACCAGCCAATTCAGCAGACTGAGAGTCCATCAGCAAGGGTCCCCTACAGGTGAGTTGAGGAATTTCCCCGGTGTCCTGGCCAAATTTCCCTCATTCACTAAAAATACCACCAGCAGCTTAATCTGGTTCAAGGTCAGTTGGCATTCATCTGTATCCCCCTCCCCCGGGCCGGGCCTGAAAATAGGCAGGATTTGTCTAGTGCACTTACCCGGTCAACAAAAAATAAAATAAAAAATGTAAACAGTGCTAAGGTGAACTTTTCAAACATTAAGACAATACTGTTACTATAGGGCACCTTGAGTGGGTTTCTCTTCACTCGCTGAACGCACTCCTACTATTGAGCACCTGGACTACATTTCGCATTTGGAGAACAATTAAAATTTACAGGGCTGTTAATGGTGAAGTGGCTGAGGTTAAAAGGGCTGCCACTGACTGGATTCATAGGTTCAGTATCGTGCACACTGTTATTCATGCTGCTACTTTCTTTTGGTGGCTGCTGGGGAACATTTGGTTGGTTCTCATCTATGACACATGTTTGCTATGAGTCTACAAGTACCGCAGGGTGGGTGGCTGGGAATCAACATGTGCTTAGCTTTTATAGTATAGTACTACATTATAAAGAGGGCATTACTAGGGAATTAATGCTCGCTTCTTCTGTCATGTGTTGTCTTTCCACCAGTGTGATTACTGTATTTCAACATAACATTTATTGCCATGTTACAAATAGAAATGGAGCTGTCCACAGGGAAAGTGCTCCCCATAGATGTTTTTTCTTTCTGCAGGAAAAGAGAGCAATTCAGGTTCCTTAGGAACAAGTCAGCACGTTCAAGTATCTGGGGATCACTGGATGAAACCCTTACATTTGCTCAACATATTGACTCCCTGGTCAAGAGAGTCAACATTAAGATTGGTGTCCTTTACAGGCATAGGAAATACCTATTGCCCAAGGCCCTCCGCCTTGCAGTACACAGCTCCGTATTATCACATATCGACTATGGAATAGTGATATATGGGGCGGCAATGGACACTGCATTGAAATGGGTACAAGTGGCTCTAAACAAGGCCTGTAGGCTAGCCCTAGATTTACAGCATGATACACACACCTGTAAACTGTATGAGCTCACAAATTGGCTATCCCTAAAAAACAGGGCCATTCATCAGATGTGCACTCTAGGGAAAAAAACGCTTTTGGGGAAAACACCACCCTGAGTTGGCAATCTGTTAGTGGCTGCAAACACACCACAGGCCACTAGGGGGAGGACAACAGGTGCCCTGTCCATCCCCTTCCGCCATACCTCATTCGGACAATGGGCATTTGCCTACCGTGCCCCCTTGTGGCCGAATGAATTACCCGAGCAGCTCCTTGCCACCACCTGTCTAGCCAAATTCAAAACTAACCTCAAACAACACCTAAGTACAATCTCTAAATGTTCCTGCAACTAATCTTGAGTATCTCAGTCCTCCGTCAATTTATGATTGATGCAGCATTTGTCTCTCCTCATCTCACGCCCCACTAGCTGCACTTTGTTAAGACAAAGCCCCTACAGCCTATCCTTAACAACCACCTATTGCTCTACAAACTCCCTGACCATTCTCCCTCCCCCTACCTGATGACAAGGCTCCTAGGGGCTGCACTATTCTCTGCCTCTATAACTGTGCACATGTTACTCTCACCACTCTAACCTGTAATCCACTATATTTTTGTGCATATGTTAAACAGGGTGTTGTTTTAAATATGTTTTTCCTTTTTTACTACGTTGTACCTTGTCTTGTCACTGATGTGGAACCTTTGTAAAAGAGCTTGGGCTCAAAGGTCTCTTCCGAATCAAAAATATTGAAATTGAATGGAATTAGGAAACAATGTAATTCATATAGAAATTGAGCAGTCTCCAGGGAATGTGTTCCCATAGAATTGTATGGGTCATACAAGAAAACAGAGAGATTCAAGTTCTGTAGGAAATAGAATTATAGAAATTGACAGCAGATAAGCACTGCCAGGCCCTTCCAGTCTGCCTGTGTACCCTACCTTTAATTAGCTGCCGCTGACCCTACTGGTCCCCGGTTGCTGCCTCTCTTCCCCCTCTAGAATTTCCTTATGTCTATCCCATGCCTGTTTAAATCCCCCCTCCCCACTATGCTTGCCATCACCACCTCCTGGAGCAGGACATTCCAAGCATCCACTACCCTTTCTGTGAAAAAGTACTTCCTCACGTTGCCCCCTAGTCTTCCCCCTTCCAGTCTCATGTCATGCCCTCTTGTTGTTTTAGGGCAGCTTCTCTTCTGAAAGATGATGCCCTCCTGAACCTTTATTAATCCCCTTGAGGTACTTGAAGGTCTTTATAATGTCTCCCCTCTCCCTCCTGTCCTCAAGGGTGTACATATTGAGTTCCTCCAATCTGTCCTCATATGACCTCTGGTGCAAACCCTGCACCATATTTGTTGCCCTTCTCTGAACTTTTTCCACCCTATGTCCTTCCTGAGATGTGGCCTCCAGAAAGGGATGCAGTACTCCAGATGAGATTTCACCAATGACCTGTATGGTGGCATTATGACTTCCTTTTTTCTGCTGGTGATAACTCTCCCTATGCACCCCAGCATCCCACTGGCCATCCACACTGCCTTGGCACACTGTTTGGCCACTTTTAGGTCATTAGATATGATGACCCCCAGCTCTCTTTCTTGTTTTGTGGCCACTGAGATCTCCCCTTCATCATGTAGTCCTTCCCTAGGTTCCTGCACCCCAAGTGCATGATTTTGCACTTCTTTGCATTGAGTCCTAGGTGCCACACTCTGGACCATTCTTCCATTTTAGCTAGGTCCCTCCTCATTCTCTCCACCCCTCCTGGATTGTCCACCCTATTGCAGATCTTTGTGTTGTCTGCAAAGAGGCACACCTTACCCTTCAGCCCCTCTGCAATGTCGCTGATGTAGGTATTAAACAGCAGTGGTCCAAGAACTGAACCCTGTGGCACCCAGCTGGTCATGCTTCCTACTTTGGATTTAGCCATGTTTACCACCTTTAAAGTCTGTCTTCTGACTTACAAAGCCCTACATGGACAGGGCCCTGGCTACCTGAAAGAGCTTCCGATTCCCTACCACCCCGGCTGATCACTTCACTCAGCTGACGAGGGGTTGCTAGAGATTCCTAGAGTTTGTCTAAAATCATCTGGGGCCAGGCTCTTTGGAATTCCCCTGCCAGCTATGAGAGTGTACGACTGTGGAGGGATTTAAAGAAGGTCTAAAAACCCATCTGTGGTATCATGCTTATGGTGACTGATGTATTTGTATTATTTTAAGTGTTTATTGTTGTTTTAAATTGTATGTTGATTTGGGTGTTGTAAAATTGTGAGGCGCCTTGGCTTTGGAATGGCGCCATAAAATTAAAATTTTATTTATTATTACCACCACCCTCTGTGTCCTACTCTTCAACCAATTTCCTACCCAGTTCACCACCTTGTGTCCCAGTCCCAGGATACCCAGCTTGTTCACAAGCCTCCTTTGTAGAACAGTGTCGAATGCCTTGCTGAAGTCAAGGTAGGCCACATCCACTGCTCCCCCCAATCCACCTCCCTAGTGACCCAGTCAAAGAAATCAGTCAGATTA
Organism: Neoceratodus forsteri; assembly: GCA_016271365.2. Lineage (NCBI taxonomy): Eukaryota > Metazoa > Chordata > Ceratodontiformes > Ceratodontidae > Neoceratodus > Neoceratodus forsteri. The sequence continues at coordinate 8,546,592 of CM057458.1, forward strand.
GTTTGACATGACTTTCCTGCCATGAATCCATGTTGCCTCGGATCTTGCGATCTAATTGATTCAAGGTGCTCTGCTATCCTTTCTTTTAGCAGAGATTCCATAATTTTACCCAGCACCGAGGTCAGGCTGACAGGTCTGTAGTTTCCAGCCTCCTCCCTACTTCCACTTTTGTGGAGAGGCACCACATCAGCACTTCTCCAGTCCTCCAGAACCTCCCCTGTTTCCAGTAACTTATTGAAAAGGGTTGCCAGTGGTGCCACCAGTATCTCCCCCAATTCCTTTAATATTCTAGGGTGAATCCCATCTGGTACCATTGCCTTATCCACCCCCAGTTTTTTAAGTCCCAGGACTCTCTCCTCTTTGAATGGCCTGTTGTCCACCTCCTTCCCTTCCTGAGTCTCAGCTGCGGTCCCTCCCCTTCCCGTCTTCCGTGAAAAATGAACAGAAATATTTGGTCAGGATTGATGCTTTTCCTTAGTCCCCCTCCACTCCCACTCCTCCCTCCCTTTTCAGCCTTACAATCCCCCCCCGGTCCCTCTCTTCTTGCTAATGTATCTATAATATTTTAGTTTATACAGAAATGGGGCAGTCTGCAGGGAAAGTGTTCCCATAGACTTGTACTATTTATACAGGAAAACAGAACAATGCAGGTTCCATAGGAAATAATGTAATTTATATAGAAATGGGGCAGTCTACAGGGAAAGTGTTCCCATAGACTTGTACTATTTATACAGGAAAACAGAACAATTCAGGTGCTATGGAAAATAATGTAATTTACAGGGAAATAAAGCAGCCTGCAGGGAAGTGTCCATAGAGACAATCAAATCAGGTGGTACTGCGCCTTAGAAATGTGCCGGTGCAGGTAAAGGGTAAGCAACCCCCAAAAAAGCCCAAAGGACAAAATACCACACTAAGACGCTTGAGTGAAGCTGTCTTTTATCTGAATGAGAACAATCAGCCACTTCAATTAACCAAATGAAAATTTTTATTTATTTATTTTAGAGTTTTACCAGGAAGGCATACTGAGCGGAGATACTGCTCGATTCCAGATGCGTCCTGGGGGAAGGGGGAGAGGGGTAAAATACAAATGATGAATAATTGTTCAAGTATACAGATTATGCAATGCAGATATCACATTGTATGCATAGGTTAATGGATAGCAGAGCTTGCTTGACTGTGAGCACCAAAGTATACTTAACAACATTACAGAGTAAGGTTGCACAATGTAGTAGTACAGAATCGCAATTTAGATAACAGATATCCCTACCACTACTCAGGAAGTTGTAAACTATGGAGGTGGTAGCAGCGGCACTAGCAAGAGTGGTTGACACCATAGCCATTGTACCTAGACACAAGCATAAGTAGAGGAGAGGTTGGTCTTTAGGACGTGATTGAGCTGCTGAGAGTTTGTGATGAGTCTGATGGCAGCCGGCAGCATATTCCAAAGCTTGGGCATGCAGTAACTGAAGGCAGCTTGGTCCCTGGCTGAAATCATGAATGGAACTTGAAAGAACCTGGAGTCAGTGCTCCTGAGGGAGTATGTAGGCAGAGGTTGGGTTGCGAGGGTATATTTAAGATAGGGAGGGATGGACTGTGTCCAGTATTTCACTGTGGTCCTGGTGCAGTGAATCTGCCTGTGGTCGTGAAGTGAGGGCAGGTCAAGGGAACTGTAGAGGTCGCAGTGGTGAGTTGTGGGGGGGGGGCAGCACAAGATATAGCGACAGAAGGAATGAAAGAGTGTGTCAAGACTAGCAAGGGAGGTTGTGGGAGCAGCTCCGTAGACTACATCCCCGTAGTCCAGTACAGGGAGGATCTTATTTGATGAATGACAGCAAAATAACTATAGTAAATCAGAGAACCAACTACCTCAAAGGCAGTAACCCTCTAGGGAGCTTCCTCAAGGTGTGCTATACTGTAATTCAAACCTTCCTTTTATACCCAAAATACAAGGTAATAATGAAATCACAATGGTTCTAATTACCCAAAGTGCTTTACAAGAAATGATATCACAATGGTCCCAAAACATCAAACAAGTAGTATATAAGTATATAGGGCCATTTTGAAATTACATAAAATTAAATGTAGAAAGGAACTGAATTCAATCCAGAACAACACATATAAAGCTGATAGAAAATAAATAGTCTAGCAGTGGATCTCAATTTTATATACTGAAATCCATTTTTTCTCTTTTCTCATATTTCCTCTGCTAGCTTTGCTAGACACTGTTATATCTGTTATATGAACACAATGAACTGCAACTATAAAAATGGATAACAAATAAGAAAGACAATGTGTTCAAGATATCTTCTTCATAATATGGCAACAAACCAGACTGAAATGTTTTGGGACTGGTTACACAATTTAAAGGACATGAAAAGGGCACCTAAGGATAACAATAGAGTCACTGAAGAAACAACCAGAGTAGGGAGCTTCACAATGAATTATTGCTAGTACAGGTACCTCCTACGCTCGACCTTGCTCACGTCTGCAAAGGAAGTAAAAGAAGAAAGAGATGAGCATTCAGAAACAGTACTGAAAAGCAAATGCATAATTCTTTCAGCATTGCACATACTTAATGCTGTATTTCTTTCATATTTTGTCATATAACAATGAAAACAGGAATGTGAATTTTGGGGAGGGGGCTGGAACAGAACAACAGGAAAAGAAGGAAGGGCAGGGAGACTGGATTTGGTGTTGAAAACAACAAAAGCAATTAGTCATGATAAGGTGGTAACATGTGTTTGTCACAAATAAGGTTTGAAGTCAATCCCTGTATTGAGACCATCCGGTGTTGGAGCATCTAACATAAATATCCAGAAGGTCTCATGCTGTAACAGACGTTATAGCCTGTTATCACCCCTTCTACCAACCCGAACTTGTTCGAAACCCATGAATTTAAATCCTGTGGCATCACTGTGATGATGATGGAAAAAGTGTTCTGCAACAGAGTTCTCAAAGTTCAAATTCTTGATATCTCTGATGTGCTCCTGAAGTCTCTGTTTCAAGGGGTGTGTAGTGCATCCTACATACAGAGACAGACAGGGGCACCAAATAGCGTATACAATAAAGACAGTAACACAAGAGATGAATTGGATGATGCCAACCACTTTCTCCCCCTTAGGGTGTTTAAAATTCCTCCCTTGTTGGCAAAAGCAACATATGTTGCAGTTGCCACAGTGAAACATGCTTGGCGATCTTATTGGTAACCAAGTATGGTTATCCCTTATGTTACTGTGAAAATCACTGTGTACCAATTTGTCCTTGGGACTGCTGCTTTTCCTTAACATAACCAAAGGTTTGGGGCTTATGACATTGGCCAATACTGGATCATTAAGAAGTATTGGCCAACATGTGTGAATAATACCTCCAGTTTTACCAGATAAGTAGTTATACTCTGTGCTGAAGCACACCTGTTCTGGTGACCCCTGCTGATTGTGTTTTGGAATTAACAATGAATTACATTCCATTTTTGTAGCCCTATCAATAGCACTCTCTAGTATTCTTGCAGAATAACCTCTTGCCACAAACATGTTTTTAAGTTCTTGGGCCTGAGCATTACATTTTTCCAGTTCAGAACAATGTTGATGCAGCCTTAGAAATTGGCTAAATGGAATTGAGTCTTTCAGTTTTCTAGAATGACTACTGCTAGCCAATAGATAATTATTAGTGGTTATTTTCTTTCTGTAACCCTTAGTGCTGACTTTGATACAAGTTCGTGATAACATGAACATAATATCCAGGAAGTCTATGCTTTCTGGATCGATATGACTGGTAAAATGCAAATTTAAGTAGTTTTTATTTATCCAATTCAAAAAAATGTGTTTATTTATTTATTTATTGAGATCTTGGATTAATACATTTGAGCAGAAAGCTCTTTCATAGGTTCCACATCAAGTATGATGCAAACAAGAATACAGATATGTTCCACAGATACAGATACAGCAAGAAACAATTGAAAACTGTCTCCAGGCATACATTCTAACAATAGTTACACAATCTAAGCATGTACAAAGTGCAGAGTCAAAACAAAGGCTAACGTTTCACTGGGTAACAGTAACATAACATGAGGACGCTTGTTTAAAAAGGAGAATTGTATAACTAACAACATAGGCCGATAATTGGATTGTGCCTGAGTCAAAGAAAGAAGGAAGGTCTTGTACCAGTAGAGCGGGGCAGGGGAGGGAGGAGGAAAGTGCGGGGAGGGAGAAGGCAAGCAGAGGTGGGGGGTAGGATGGTGATAGATAGGGAAAGGGAAGAATAGATATGTGGTCAAAGTGGAATAAAGGGGAGGAGGGTGGGGAAGGAGGGGTGGAGAAGAGTAGGGAGGAATAGGTTGTATAGGTAGTGGGGTGATGATGAAGCTGTATTAAGGTGGTAGGGAGGAAAGAGGTATGTAATGATGGAGGGCCAAAAAAGGGAAGGGGGGTGGAGGGAGGTAGGAGGGAAAATAAGTAATTTAGGCAGAGATAGAAAGCCCATGAAAGTGTTAACTTGACCAGGGGCCCAAGAAATGGACATGAAGTATAACATTTTACTAATCAATAGAGATCACAGAGATTGCAAATAATAGGAGCAAGGTAAAGGTCTGTAAACCGATGATCTAATAAATAAATAAATAAAAGTCAAATTAGCAGTAGCAGTCACATGTTGCCTCCTGACTGGTGCCATCCCAAACACAGAATATGTCGTCAATAAAATGGACCCATACTACAATGTGTTTGCTGTAAGGGTTAACTGAGGTGTTGTGAATACAATCTTCCTCCCATTTTCCCATAAAAAGATTGACAAAAGAGGGGGCCATGGAAGCCCCCATGGCTGTGCCACATGTCTGCATATAAAACTGCCCATCAAATTCAAAATAGTTGTGGCTAAGGATGAATTCTGGTCCATTTTTGATCAAGTGTATGGGCATGTCTCCCTTCAAAGGATCCCTGTAAAGGTAGTACATATACACTTCCACCCCATCTGCATGTCTGTTAGATGTATATAAAGACTGTACATTAATTGTAAGCCAACGATAATGTGGTTGCCAGATAAACTCATTAAACTTACTGAGAACGTCCATGGAGTCCCTGTTAAATGAGCTAAGGCACAAAACACTACATTGCAAGAAATAATCAATGAAATTACATACATTGTCAGTCACTGAGCCCCATACCAGACACAATAGGTTGGCCTAGTGGATCTGTGGGATTCTCATGCACTTTGGGCAGAATGTACAGCACAGGTGTAATGGGAAAGTCTGGAAGCAGGACCCTAAATTCCTTTTCTGTTATTTCTTTTTTATAAAGTGCAAAGTCTAGCAAATGTGATAACTCACGTTTGTATAGAGGACCCAGATCAATGGGAAAGGGTTGATATTTAGTTGTGTCCTGCAATAGCTCAGGTACTTTCCCTCTGTAGAATTCCTTGTCATAACAAGGTTTCCCCCTTTATCTGCAGGTTTGCATACCAGGTGACTTTTACTTTGTAATTCCCTTAGAGCCTTATTTTCTTCACTAGACATGTTATGGAATTTCATTCCTGCATCCTGATCTAAAATTGCATTTATTTCTGGAGAAACCAACTTTTTACACACACAGATGAAAGCATTATCGGTAATAGGATGTGGTATTAGGTGTAAACATTCTATTTTGCCATTTTTAAGGGTTTCTGTATTAACATCATATAGTCAGGTATTAAAAAATCTACCTGAATCAGTTATATTACTTTCATCGTAAAGGGATTCTAAGTTGACAAAACTGACCCAGTCCACAGGTGTCCATTCGCAAATGGCTATATCAAGTTCAGATTCCTGGATGTTGGGGTTTGAAAAATCTGAAATAGAAGTATTCACTAGAAATACCACCAACAGCTTAATCTGGTTCAGTTTCAGTTGGTTACCATCTGTATTCCCCCCCCCCCGGTCGCCCCTGAAAAAGGGACTTCTAGTCTCAGTGGGCTTACCCAGTCAATAAAATTCAATAAATAAATATCAAAATCAAAGTCACTGCCAATCATCTCATCTGTGTCTGTAATACCTCCCATCATTGTTTCCTCAGACATAATTCGGGGAAAAAAAGTCCTTGAGATAAATTTTCTTTATAAACGTCTCTGTATCCCCAGGACGCTTCTGGAAATGAGCTGTTTATAGCTCATGTTGTCATTTCTGGTGAAATATTTTCCAAAATAAACAAATAAAACTATCCACCGTAATATTGAATTTGCTTGGTTTTGTGTGCGGAACAAATGAAAACCCATGCTATAATACACTTAGCCGTGTGTCCATGAAATTCTCTTCCGTAAGGTTGATTATCTGCCACTCCTGGTGTTCGGACGTCTAGTGTGAGGTTTTCCTCCCATCTCTTTTCTCTCTTCTTGTTTTTTTCATTTTTTGTTATATGACAAAATATGAAAGAAATAACTTTACCGTATTAAGTATGTACAATACTGAAATAATTATGTATTTGCTTCTCAGCACTGTTTCTGAATGCTCATCTCTTTCTTCTTTTTCTTTCTTTGCAGACATGAGCAAGGGAGGGCACAGGAGGTACCTGTACTAGCAATAATTAATTGTGAAGCTCCCTACTCTGGCTGTTTCTTCAGTTACTCTGTTGTTATCCTCAGGTGCCCTTTCATGTCCTTTAAATTGTGTAACCAATAACAAAAAATGTAACTCTGGTTTGTTGCCATCTTCTGAAGAAGATATCTTAAACACATTAACTTTCTTATTTATCATCATTCATTTTTATAGTTGTAATTCATTGTGTTCATATAACAGATATCACAGTGTCTCGCAAAGCTAGTGAAGGAAATATGAGAAAAGAGAAAAGCTGGCCCGGTGGCGCTGAGGGTTGAGGCGCTGGTTGCCACACCTCGCACCACGCCGGCGACCCGTGTTCGGGAACGGGCATGGGTTGCCGTGGGTCGGCGAGGAGGAGATGGATTGAGTGTCCAAGGGACTGCTCTCCATCTCTGGGAAGGGGGGATTTGGGTGGCCGGGGCTTGCCTGACCCCTAGCGGAGGCTGGAGGTCGACACGCGTAGCTGCAAGCTTGGGGGTGGGTCGTGGAAGGCGCTGATTGGGGCATACGCGGGCGTGCGTGCACCCAGTCACTGGCGTCATTGCGCCATGACCCGCCGGGAGGAAAACAGCGAAAGCGAGCCCGCAGCACGGTTGCTCCTCAGCGCGCATTCCTGGAAGGGCGCCTCCCTGGCATGGATCTGTTGGGGTGGGTTGAGTCGCTCCCCACCATCCTGCCGTGAAGGGTAAGTCACGGGGTGCACAAGGGATGGGGTCTGATGTCCGGGGATGGCGCTGGGGGGAACAACGGAGGGCGGGGGTTGTAGCCGGAGCTCTGGAGGAGAGAAAATAATACCCCCAAAAAAAAAGAAAAGAGAAAAAGTTTATTTCACTGTATGAAATTGAGATCTACTGCTAGACTATTTATTTTCTTTTATCAGCTTTATATGTGTTGTTCTGGATTGAATTCAATTCCTTTCTACATTTAATTTTATGTAATTTAGATACAGCCCTTTATACTTATATACTAATTGTTTGATGTTTTGGGACCATTGTGATGTCATTACTTGTAAAGCACTATGGGCAATTAGAACCATTGTGATGTCATTATTACCTTGTATTTTGGGTATAAAAGGAAGATCTGAATTACAGTATAGTGCCCGTAGAAGAAGCTCCTTAGAGCGAAGCGCTGGGGTTACTGCTTTTGAAGTAGCTGGTTCTCTGATTTACTATTGTTATTTTGCTGTCGTTCATCAAATAAATTCACATTTGATTGATTGAAATGGACTCATCATTCTCATTCAGATAAAAGACAGCTTCACCTACGCTCCTGAGTGTGGTATGTGTCCAAAGCGTTTAAAGAGTCGTGTACTGGTTATACAGGAAAACATAACAATTCAGATTCCAACAGAAATAATGTAATTTATATAAAATGGAGCAGTCTGCAGGAAAAAGTGTCCCCATATACTTGCATTGATTATACAGGAAAACAGAGTAATTCTGTTCCATAGGACATAATTTATTTTTTGTTGAACTGGATAGTCTGCAGGGATAGTGTCTTCATTAACCTGGATAGGTTACTAACATACTAACATACTAAAATGCCAGCAGAATAGGCCTAACGGTCTTTCGTGTCTGCTCGTTTGGTCAGCCCCCACCCTGGGTGCTGACCTTGCTGCCCCCCTCGCCTTCTCTAGCTTCTCCCTTCCCAGTTCCGGATATTCTTGCTGCATTGGATTTAGCTTCCAGAACCCTTCCCTTGTACCTGTCCCACCCCCTCTTGAACCCCTCCACTGTCTCTGCCTCCACCAGCCCCCTAGGCAGCGCATTCCATGGCTCCACCACCCTCTCAGTGAAGTAGCACCTCCTCCTTTCTCCCCTGAATCTTCCCCCCTCCAGCTTCCACCCATGCCCTCTAGTGGCCCCCTCCTCCTTCCTTCGAAGCACCCTGACTGTTCCTCTCTATTTACCCTCTTCATGTACCTGAGGAGCCTCTATCATGTCCCCGGTCCCTTCTCTCTTCCAATGTGTACATATTTAGCTCTTGAGCCTCCCTCATAGGTCCTGTCCCCCAAGCCCCAAATCATTTTGGTTGCCCTCCTCTGGACCCTCTCTAGGAGGTTAATGTCCCTCTTTAAGTGTGGCCTCCAAAACTGCACGCAGTACTCAAGGTGCGGCCTCACCAAGCTTAGTCATACAGAGGGAGTATCACTTCTGTCCTTCTGGAGGTGATCCCCCTAGCGATGCATCCCAGCATCCTGTTGGCCTTGGCTGCTGCCCTCCTACAAGTCTCAGAGTTGTTCATCTTGACATCCACCACCACCCTCCCAGGTCCCTCTCAGCCATCGAGACTTGTAGCATTCCCCCCCCAGGGTGTATACTTGGCCCGGGTTTCTGGTCCCCAGGTGGAGTACCTTGCATTTCCCTGCATTGAACCTCAGCTTCCACTTTCTAGACCATCTTTCAGAGCCTCAGGTCCCCTGTGAGCCACCCTCCCTCCTCCCCATCCACCACCGCCCCGGTTTGAGTCATCCATAAAGAGACTCATCTCACTCCTGATTCCTGTCCTTATGTCAGAGGCGTGGGCGTTGAACAGAAGGGCCCAGGACTGATCCCTGTGGGACCCACTAATGACCCTCCTTGGGGATGAGACTATCCGCCAACTCGACCTCTGGGTCCGGTCCTGGAGCCAATTGCCTATCCATCTGATCATCTGGTTCCCCACCCCCATTTCTCCCAGCTTATCCAACAGGCCCACATGAGGAACAGAGTCAAATGCCTTGCTGAAGTCTAGAAAGAGGACGTCCACTGGTCTACCCAGGTCCAAGGCACTCGTCACCCAGTCATAGAACTCCACAAGGTTTGTCTGACACGATTTCCCAGGATGAATCCATGCTGTCTATCGTCCAGGCACCCTGACTTATCCAGGTCCCCCCCTAGCCTCTCCTTGACAATGCCCTCCATCACCTTGCCCACCACCGATGTCAGGCTGACAGGCCTGTAGTTCCCTGCCACCTCCCTTGATCCCCCCTTGTGGATAGGCACTATATGCGCCACCTTCCAGTCCTGGGGCACCCACCCTGTCCTCAGAGAGATGGTGAAAAGCTCTGCCAGGGGTTTCGCCAGGATATCCACAAGTTCCTTCAGCACTCTGGGATGTAATTTATCCGGCCCCGGTGCTTTCTCCATCTTAAAGGAGCTGAGGGCTTCCCTCAATCTCTCTGCTGTGATTTCCACTTCCGGTACCTCTTCTCCCTGCTTAGCCCTCCCCCCCTCCTGCCAGTGATGCCCCCCCCCAGACCCGCCGATCGGTAAGGGTCCCCCCCTCCTCAGTATCTATGTCTCCTCCATGTATGATGCAGCACCCCCATTTCCTTGGTGAAAACTGAGGTGAAGTACTCATTTAGTACCTCAAGCCTGCTCCCCGGGTCTTGTGCCCATCTCTCCCTGATTTAATCCTGCTAATCTGCCCCTTCACCCTTCGTTTTTCCCCAATGTATCTAAAGAACCCTTGTTCCTCTCCTAATTTCCTGGCCCAGGTTCTGCTCCTTCCTTGCCTTAGCCGCCCTCACCACCTAGTGGCCCTTCTAGCCATCAGCTCGTACTCCTCGATCCCTTTCACTCCTTGAGCACTTGAATTGCTTATAGGCTGCCTTCTTTCCCCGCACCACCTCCTGGACCTCCCTGGTCCACCAGCAGGGTTTTCGGGCCCTACCGCATTTTCGTCTTACTCTTGCACAGGTGCTGGTAGCATCCTGCACCCCTCTCCTGATGATTTCCCACCTACTATCAGCGTCCATGTCTGACCCAATCCCATCCAAATGCTCCTTAAGGATCCTTCCCATTTCCTTAAAATCCGCCCCCCTAAAGTCGGTTACTTCTGTCTTTGTGCAGCCTTCTACCCCTCCTAGGTCCAGGCAGAACCAGACCATGGCATGGTCACTCCCCGCCAATGGGTCCCTTACCTCCAGGCCCCAATCTGGTCACTGTCTGCCAGGACCACATCCAGTACCAGCGCCTCCCTGGTCAGTTCCCTCACCTGCTGAGTTAGGGCAGCGTCTTGAAAGACATCCAACAACCTCTGTTCCCTGGTCACAGAGGGATGTCATAGTCTCCCAGTCTGTTCCTGGCATGTTTAAGTCCCCAACACCACCACCATTCCTCTGCCCAGTCTGCAGTGTCTCCCAACATCTGCTCCAGACTTTCCTCAGCTCCTCCGCCAGGAGCAGGGGTCTATACACCACTCCTATTTTGCTCTCTTGCCCCCCCTTGTTATCAAGGTGGCCCAGTCACCTCCACGGTTCCCCTCCGCCTCCTCTACTCCCCCATGCCAATGCAGTTTTGACTATCATTGCTGCCCTCCTCCTTCCCTCCCCCGTCCTTCCTGAACATAGTGTAACCCTCCAGGTTCAGGTCCCAGTCATGTCCTGCAGTGGCCCAAGTCTCAGTGACTGCTGCCACATCCACTGCTCCTCAGTTAGCATCGCCTGGAGCTCAGGCATTTTATTCCTAGCTCCTGGCATTTAACAGGACTACCTCCACCCTTTCCCTATACTTCCATTTCCCTGCTCGTGTTCCCATGGGATTCTGTTTTCCCTGGTCTGCACTTTGCCAGTTGGCCTTTTCCATGATCCTCCAGCTCCCGGGAGGGGAGAAGCAGAGTCTCCTCCCTTCACTCCCCTTGACAGCCTTTTCTCCCATCCGGCCCCCTTCACAAGTTTAAACCCCATTTTTCACCAATGAACCTTCTATTTTCAACAAGGATTCCCTCCTCCAAATTGAGATGGAGCCTATCTCTAGCATAGGCTCCTTATCCTCCCAGGTCTCCCCAATCCCCATCAACCCATACCCTCTGGCCTCACCCCTCCCCTGAGCCACTGGTTTATCTCCTAATCTTCCTTTTGTGCTCCCCACTAGCCCTTGGCACTGCAGGATTTCCGAGAAGGAAACTGTGCATCCTATGTCATGACAGACCCTGGCGAGCTCCCTGAATCTGCCTGTATCTCTAGCTCGCTATTTCCCTCAATATCATTTGTACCCAGGTGGACCAGTATGTCGGGGAACCCCACAATCCTTTGCCAGCTGATACTCGTCATGTAGCCCTGTGCGCATTGGTCAGGAAGCATCTTGTTCTAACTGCTGACTTCTCCCTCCCTCCATTTGATACCTGATCATTGAATCCCCAACAGGAGCACTCTGACCGCTCCTTTTCCTCCATTCCCCCCTTCCATGTCCCTCATCCTTTCTACTGGCCCCTCCACCCAGCCGGCTCCTTGTTCCTCCCCCTATCTGGGTGCCACATGCCACCCCTCCTTATTTACCATGGCCACCCCCTCCCCTCCAATCCTATGCCTCTCCTCCTCCTGAGTATCCTTCTGTACCTTGCTAATTCCCCCCTCACTGCTTGCGACTGGTCCTTCTCCCTCATCTGCTAAACTGGCCTGGCTCGTCCTCCCTTCCTTCCTGTCTCCATTTAGTTCCTCCTTGCTCGTCGTGCTCCCCTGGCCTAAACCCTCAGCTCCCTTTACTGAATCCTTCTTGTACTTCTGGTCCTTCTCCTTTACCTTTCCTCCCAACTGGTCCTTCTCCTTGCGCTTTCCTTCCTCTTCCCCCTGCCCCTCCTGCTCTGATTCACTGCTCCCCCTATTTTCCTGCATTCCAGGTCCCCCCTGTTCTTCCTGCTATCTGGCCCCTGCCTCCTGCCCCCACTTCCTTTCCGTCTCTAACCACCCCTGTCGTGGCTACATCACCCCCCTCATCCTCAAGCAGAAGAAGAGATTTGAAGCAGTTACTGAGTGTAAGGTCTGATCCACCTCCCCGCCTTGCTTCCTTCTTCTTCCAGCCCTGGCCATCTGCCTACTTCCCTGAGAATGTTGTCCCTCCGTCCCTCCTTTGTGAGGGTCCCCAGTTACCTGCCTGCTTCCTTGGTAGTGTCCTTTTGGACCCCCTCTGCCAGGGTCCCTATGTGACCCCTGAGTATTCTCCTGCACTCCTTTCCCTATGCCCTCACCCCCAGTGCTTGGTGCAACCCCATGGGAGATCCCCAGCCCCCTTCCCCAACCATACCTCCCTCCTTCTCCCAGCTGTCTCCTAATCCCCGCAACCTCCTCCCTAAGCTGTGCCAGCTGGTAGCACATTGGGCAACCACCGAACTTCCAAGCCCAGTCCAGTATCATGGCTGCTCCACACCCTGTGCACCCCACCACCCTCCCAATGATGCCAGCCCTAATGACGTGTGGTTCCATCCCCTTCCAAATAAGTTTCCTTGGGTGAGCCACCAGGTTCCCCCCTAGTCCAAGATGCACCCTACTGCCTAATCAGGTCACCCACTAATCTTAGAGACAGTCCCACTGTACACCAGTAACCCTGTTACTAGGTGCAGTACAACACATTAAACTTATAAGGGAAATGAACAACTCCCTAAGCTCCTCTCTCCCAGCCTTTAAATCCTACCCCCAGTGGCTAGAACTACATGAGCTGCACCTGCAGCCTTTTCCTCAAATTGCAGGGCAGGTGTTCCCCTATAAATTAGCAGAATTCTGGGGAGGAGGGTGGGGGGAGGCGGGTCTTGGGCAGACACCTGACTCGAGAGAGAGTGTATCAGCCCTGTGTCTCCCCTCCAAACCCAGCAGCCAAAGAACCAGGCCCAAGCAAATCCCACCAAATAGGTTTTAAATCAGAAGAAATAGGCCTCCACCAGCGCAGCCTGTTACACAGTGAAACATCCACAAAATGAGCCCACTTACAGCCACCAAACCAGTTTTCAAACTTCCAACATCCCCCAAAACAATACCCTGCTAGTCCCTTAGAAGTAAGAAAGAAAAGAACTAACCTTCTACCAAGTAAAATCCACAAGAACCCTGTGAAAACAACAAGCAGCAGCTACTGTCCTGGAACACAACTGATCCTGTCCCCTTCCAGTTATGCAGAAAAACAGAGCAATTCAAGTTCTATAGGAAATTATGTAATTTATTTAGAAATGAAGCAGTCTGCAGGGACGTATTCTCACATACCTGTACTGGTTATACAGGAAAACAGAGTAATTTATTTCCATAGGAAATAATGTAATTTATATAGAAATGCAGCAGTCTACAGGGAAAGTGTTCCCATAGGCTTGTACTGGTTATACAGGAAAACAGAGCAATTCAGGTTCCACAGGAAATAATTTAACTTGTTATACTATTATACTGTTTATAGAAATGGAGCAGACCAGTCTGCAGGGAAAGTGTTTCCACTGACTTGTACTGGTTATACAGGAAAACAGAGCAATTTAGGTTCCACAGGAAATAATTTAACTTGTATAGGAATGGAATGGACCAGTCTGCAGGGAAAGTGTTCCCACTGACATGTACTGGTTATACAGGAAAACAGAGCAATTCAGGTTCTATAGAAAATAATGTAATTTATATAGAAATGGAGCAGTCTGCAGGGAAAGTGTCCCCATATACCTGTATTGGTTATATAGGAAAAGAGAGCGATTCAAGTTCCACAGGAAATAATTATTTATTTTATTCATTTATTTGAAAAGTTTCATCACGAAAGGTACACTGAGATGCAATAGCTCATCTCCTGGTGTGCCTGTGGGGAAGAGAAAGAGAGGGGGTATCAACAGTAATTACAGAAATAGTAAGAGTTAACATGGAAGTGGCAGCACAATAATGGACTGCACATAATTCACATTGAGTCAGTGCATATAGAATAATGCATGGGGAAGTGGGTATAATGATTTTATGCACATCTGAGGTATGCAATGCCCCATAAACCCCTGAGGGCAAAGCCCGAGGGGTTTATCTTGGTATCGCATACCAAGGGTTGTGACACTTGGACAGCTGGTTCTAGTCACGCTATGATTTTTGTAATGTAAAAATGTGTTCTTGAGTGTCTCTCATGAGACAGCCTGTGGGATGACCCCCCCCCCCAGGTTTCAGCTACAAGAATGTTAACCTGAAAGCCAGGAGATAATTAAAGACTAGAGAGACATAATTAAGGGTTTCCTGTTTATCTGACTTAACTGTAGCTGACCAGCAGCCAGGAACTAAAATATCCATTTTATGATGTCTTCAGAGGGAGCCCAGTTAATTGCACCTGGTGTTACAAAACATATTACACCTCAGTGAGATCTGGCACAGTTAGTCATAAAAGGTTCTTTGATGTCTTTGATAAGCAGGAAACCACTCCAGATCAAAGAGTCATTTGGACAATGAGTTTTGCTGAAGTCACAGAATTTAATACTTCTTGATAGGACATCCTGTTTTGTGTATATATATATATATATATATATATATATATATATATATATATATATTCTGACAGGGAGGAGCTAGGTGACCTCATGCAAAGAGGTTGGCAAAGACAGTTTTAGACTGTATTCTGATTTCCATTTACTGACATTCCTGTGTGGACTCTGTGAGCTACAACATCTAACAGCACTGTAAGAAGATAAGAATACATTAGGTAGACATGTCTAAGTGTATGGTTGGTAGGAGTTTGCACTTTAACTTTGTTCTTTTAAGTGATTATATGGTTTGTGATATATTGTTCTGTATTTACATTGTACGTTTTTATCTATTTTAAAGTAAAGCTCTATTTTAAAGAGACTGCTTGGTGTGCCTTCGAAATTCTTTCTTTGACAAGTGAAGCATATAGGGTTAAAGTGGACACTGTGCATAGCTTAGTGGTAATACCAAACTGGAAAAAGGTAAGTGTTTATCTGAGGTCTTTCATAGAGTTTTTAAGGGTTCATTTTGTACACCTGGTTAGATGCCCATAGGTGAAAGATATCTGCCCCCTGATGAGCAGAATTATCTGAGTCTGTACATTGGGTACGCTAGCAAGAGGTTCACAGTTTGAATCCCTCCAGAACTTGAGACCAAAGGTTGATTTGAACCCACAAAACAGGAGGGTTATCCTGTTTCTGTTCCTGTTCACAATACTGTGCTTGGAGGCTGGCACTGTGGGAGAAGAGGGCCTTACCTGCTGAGTGGGGTTGTGACAAGTGTGTGCATAAAATTCAAGTTTATACCATCCCCCATGTTTTATTTTTCATATTTATTGGTTCTAGATAGGTATAGAAGAAATCACAAGAAGCTGATGAATGGTGAGGTGCTATCTAGGGGCAGCAGCAGCTGTGGAGTTTTAATCTCTGGGTAGCAACAGTGAAGTTTCAATCTCTGTTCCCATCGATTAGTTGAGTAAGACTGAGAAGGCTGTGTTTGCCCCCCCCAATTACAATCACTGACCTGCTGGGAAGCATTAATGTTCAGGTCACAGTTGAGAGCCATCACTGTTCTTTTTGTTTTGTTTTTTCACATAGCTGTTTGGTCCCTGTTGTCTCCTCCCACCAACTGGCGATGGGGACAAATAGGTATTTTACAGGTTTTCTCCCCTGGCCCCCCCCCCAAGGTCCTGGTACATGGCTGTGCGAGTGTGTGGAGGCAAGCTACGCACCCTGTGGTGCCAGCTCAGCCCCTTCCACCTCCCATAACTGTTTGCCGTCCCCTCTCTACCTACGCTACCCACCGGACCTCCACCCAGTGGGAGTGGAACTACGGGGGGGTGCCAACCCACCCTCAGAAGAGGAGAGCTGCCCACTGGCCTGCTTGACCCTGCTCTGCCCTCCACCCATGCCAGCACCCCGACAACCCGAGGTCATTCCTGAACCCGGGTCGCTGGGGTAGCGCGAGGTGTGGCATCCAGCATCTCAACCCTCAGCACCACTGGGCCAGCAGCCATCGCTGTTCTGCGGGGTCAAAAGAAAGATGGAACTGAGTTAGAGGCTGCCACTTCCCAGCCCGCTGCTGCTCTGTTCAGCGATCCCAGCAGCGCAACTGTGAGACACGTTGCTGCTGTCTGCAACAGTCAGCCTATCTTCGGTGAACTTCATCGGCAATCATCTCCTAGGTTCCCAATCAGGTGATGGCAGCTGGTCCCGTGAGGGGTGGGTGTCCGATAGCGACGGGAGGCTTGAGGGATCAGATGTGGTTTGAAGTTGAAAAGTATAGGAGCTTTGTTTAGTTTTTGGGTTTATTTATTTGAAAATGCCCGGGGTTAGTAGAAAGCCTGGGGTTAGAAGAAAGCCATTGTGAGGGTTTTAATAGAAAAACTCTGCCTGGCTTTCATTTCCTTTATTTGCATAGAAGCCTGTCACTCACACTGGCTGTTCCTGAGGGAGCGCAAGCGAACGGCCAGCGCGAGGACAGTTTCTGGCCCAGGTGCACTCCCAGCAATTTTGAAACCATGGTTTATGGAACTCCATAATTCACAAGTGTGAATTACAGAGTTTGTAGGGGTCTGCCAGCCATGGTTTATTGACCCTATCCAGTAAATATAATTCAGTAATGGTAAACACACATCACATCTCTAAATTGCAGGCAAGTTACTTAACAATAGACATACACATATGCTAATCACAAATTATGCAATTTTAAAATATGTACAGCCTTACTATTGTACACTATAAGAGCTTAGGTGAAGTTAGTGAAATCATAACCACCCTTTCCGGATGCGTGAACCCCACATAGGGGAGGGTCGGTGGTCGTAGGGGAAGCAAGGGAGGTGGAATCAAGTAAGAGAACAGGGAAGGATGAGAAGATAGGAAAGGTCAGGTAGAGAAATAGAGTCATGGAGAGGGGACGAGAATATGGAGGCCTTGATGGAAGAGGGATGCCTGGATATCGTAGCAGTCACAGAAACATGGTACACAAAGAACCATGACTGGGATGTTAACATACCAGGGTACATAACCTACAGGAGAGACAGGCAGGAGAGAAGAGGGGGAGGAGTAGCTCTCTATGTAAAGGAAGGGATAAAAGCAACTGAACAAAAGAGTAAACATGGAGGAGAGGAGGCACTGTGGGTCACCTTGGAGACTGGAAAGGGCACCACAATACACACAGGGATTGTGTACAGACCCCCATGTCAGGGGGAAGGAATGGACAAGGATATGATGGAAGGCATTCTTAGAATGGCAGAGAAAGGGGAGATACTGTTGATGGGAGACCTGAATATGCTAGATGTTAACTGGAGCACATTTGCTGCAGCCACATCCAAGAGCAGGGCCATTCTCGATGCCCTACAGGTGGCAGGCCTCAGACAGCCAGTTTCAGAACCCACTCATGAGGGAGCAGTCTTAGACCTCGTACTCTCAAATGGGGGCAGTGAGAGGATCTCAGATCTAGAAGTTGGTTGCCATCTGGGAACAAGTGACCATCAAACAGTGTGGTTCACGTTAAACTCGGCTACAGAGTCAAGCCATACAAAAGTGAGGGTACTGGACTTCAGGAGGGCTGACTTTGGCAAGATAGGAGAGTGCCTCAGAAAAGCACTAGCAAACAGGCTAGAAGGAGGGGTGGAGCAACAATGGGGAATCATCAAAACTGCCATCACAGAGGCAACAAGCCTTTGTGTGAAGCAAATAAACAAATCAAAATGAAAGATAAAGCCACTATGGTTCTCAAAAGAGGTGGCTGGGAAAGTCAGGGAGAAAAAGATAGCATTCAGGAAGTATAAGGAAACACAGAAGGAGCAGGACAGAGAGCTGTACCAGTTAAGGCAGAAGGAAGCAGGGAGGGAAGTCAGAATAGCAAAGGCCCAAACTGAGGAAAAGATAGCCAACTTGGTTAAGAAGGGGGATAAAACATTTTATAGGTATAACACAGAGCGTAGAAAGACAAAGGGAGGGATAGTGAGGCTGAATAGAATGAATGGTGGGTGGGCAGAGGGGGACAGTGAAAAAGCAGGGATACTGAATGAATATTTCTGCTCAGTATTCACAAAAGAGGAGGGGGAAGTGCTTAATCCAATTAACAGAAGCACTCTTGATAGGGGGGTCGATCCCAGCCCTTTCACAGAAGAAAGGGTTCTGCAAGAACTCCTAAAACTGAAGGTGGACAAAGCAATGGGGCCTGATGGAATTCACCCCAGAATTCTAAAATAATTAAAGGGGGAACTAGTGAAACCACTGACTACTCTTTTTAATAAATCATGGGAGGACGGTGTGGTACCCGAGGACTGGAGGAAGACGGATGTGATTCCCCTTCACAAAAGTGGGACCAAGACAGAGGCAGGAAACTACAGACCTGTCAGTTTGACATCTGTGGTAGGGAAAGTGATGGAGTCACTTCTGAAGGAAAGAATTGTTATGTACCTTGAGGCCAGTGGGGCACAGGACCCAAGGCAGCATGGGTTCACAGCGGGAAGGTCATGTCAGTCAAATCTAATAGATTTCTTTGACTGGGTGACCAAAGTAGTAGACCAGGGAGGGGCTGTGGACATGGCCTACTTAGACTTTAGCAATTCATTTGACACAGTCCCACACAAAAGATTAATAGTCAAATTAACCAGGAAGTTGTTATCCCTCTGTACAGACAGTTGGTGAGACCCCATCTGGAGTACTGCATCCAGTTCTGGAGACCCCATCTCCGCAAGGACATAGACAGGATAGAGGCAGTCCAGAGGAGGGCAACTAAAATGGTGCAGGGTCTGCAAGAGAAGCCGTACGAGGAGAGACTAAAGGAGCTTAATATGTATACCCTTTAGGAAAGAAGGTAGAGGGGGGACATGATAGAAACTTTTAAGTACTTCAGTGGAATCAACAAAGTCCAAGAGGATAGCATCTTTCAGAAAAAGAGACGTGCAAGAACAAGGGAACACAATTTAAAGATAGAGGGGGGGCGGTTTCGGGGCAATGTGAGGAAGTATTTCTTCACAGATAGGGTAGTGGATGCATGGAACAGCCTTTCTGAGAAGGTTGTGGAGTCTAAAACTGTAGAGAGAATTCAAGAATGCATGGGACAGACATAAGGCAGTTCTTGTGGGGAGTAGGAAGAAATAGGCTGTTGCTTAACTAGGATCTGCGGCCTATCCTGTAGGTAGGGAAATGGGCAGACTAGGTGGGCCAAGCGGTCCTTATCTGCTATCAGTGTCTATGTTTCTATGTTTCTATAGTACAGGAGGATGCAGTGAGATTAAAGGAAGAGTTAGCATGCCAGACGGGAAAGTAGGGGGGACTACTGCAATTGCAGGAGGGGGAAGTGTGAAGGCATAGGAGGTGGGATAGTGAACTGGGTGATAGGGCAGAATGAATATCTAATGGAAGAGAATTCCAGATATGTGGAAGTGATAGGAGAAGGCAGCTCTACCAGCAGTGGTAAAGTGGGGGGCAAACGTCCTTAGGGAGGAGTTGGGGAAAGTATAGTGGGGAGTAGGAAGGAGAAAGAGGAGAGAAAGGAGGTAGGGTGGCAGTGAGCCAAGCTAGTATTTGCCAATCAGAGAAGCACGTGAGTAAGGCATCTAGTACTAAGAGAGGGGAAGTAGAGGGAGCAGTAGAGGTCACAGTGGTGAGTATGGTGTGGGCAGTCAAGTGTGATGCCGCAGAAGGAGTTAAAGAGAGTATCCAGTCTGGTAAGGGTGGAGTTAGGGGTGGAACTGTATGCAATGTCTCCAAAATAAAAATTGGGGAGGATCATCTTTTGAATGATCTCCCAACGGGCAGGAAGGGGAAGGCAGCTGTGGTGTCGATACAGAGCTCCGAGTTTTGGGAAGTAGCTTTGCGTGGATAGCATCCATGTGCACAGCAAAGCTGAGGTTCATGTCAAGCCATAGGCTGAGATATTTGGAGAAGGACACATCTTCAAGAGAGGACCCATCAAGGGTGTGGAAGGAGGGGGTAGCAGCAAGCCAGGCAAGCCTTTGTCTGGTGCCAAAGGTCATAGAGAGCATCTTTTTGGCATTCATGAGAGTTGGTTGTCACAAAACCAGCACTGTACATTGTTAAAATCCAGTTGAAGCCTGGTCTCAGCATCCAAAGGGGAAGAACCAGAGACATACAGGACTGTGTCATCCACATACATATGACTATAAGCAGAAGAACAAGCATTTGGAAGGATGTTGAGGAAAATTTAAAAAAGTATTGGGCTAAGTATGGAATCCTGAGGGACGCCTGTGTTTATGGGGAGAGGAAGTTACCAACCCTAACTGATTGGGACCTACCTGTGAGATAGAAATGAAACTAGCAGGTGGCGGAATCAGATAGGCCGGCTGCCTGAAGTTTGCAGAGGAGGGAGTGGGCAACATTTTCGGAAGCCTTGACGAGGTCGACAAAGATGGCAGAAATGATGCCTGATCCATGCTAGAGAGAATGGTGTCAGTGAGACAGAGTAGGGAGGAGGTGGTGGAGTGGACTTTCCAGAAACCAGACTGGAAAGGAGTGAAAAAGGAGGAGGAGTCAAGGAAAGAAGAGATCTGTGCCAGGGACAGGTGCTCTTGTTATTTAGCAAGGATAGGGAGTAGTGATATTAGGCGATAGTTGCCAGGGTTGGAAGAGTTGCCGCTCTTAGGAAGAGGGACAACAGTAGCATGCTTCCAGGCTTTAGGGACTGAGGCTAGAGAGTAGGGTAGGTTCAGGAGAATGGAGAGCGGGAGGGCAATAACAGGGGCAGAGAGATGCAGGAGCTTAAGGTCAAGACCATCAGGGCTTTTACCTTTGTGGGGGTTAAGTGCTAGTAGAACATGAAAGGTGTCAGCAGGGTTGACAGGTTGGAAGGAGAAGTAGGAGGAGGAGGAGGAGGAAGGAGCAGGTAGAGCTAGGGGAGGAGGAGGAGAGGGAGAGAGGCAAGAAGTTTGGCAGCACATGTGGAGACAGCCAGAAGGTCAAAGACATTGAGGTTTCCAACCTTGGGGACCTGGGGGAGGGTCAATTGGGTGGGGTTGGGGAATAGGGAGTGTACAACCTTCCAGAATTTGGAGGGGTTATTAATATTTTCCTGGAAGGCAGAGCTGAAGTATTCCACTTTGGCAAGACAGATAGCCCTGGTGCAGGAGTTCTGGTGGGAATGATATGTAGTTAAGTCCTTGGGTGCACCAGATACTTTGTAGGCCAACCATGCTAGGTCAAGAGCACGCTTGCAAACCAGGAGCACAGCTGATGTCCAAGGGAGGCGGGAACCGGGGACTCTAGTCTTTCTAAGAGGGGCATGTCTGTCTCAGGAATTTAGGAACTGATTGTTAAAGTACGACAGGGCAGACTCAATATAGTGGGCATTGGCCATGGGGGCACAATCAGTTCTCGTGGGCTCATTGTGCAAGGAGGATAAATCTAGAGATCTAAAGGATCGGAGGTAGAGTAGGTTAGGAGGGGCAGTTGGCCCATGGATTTTTATCACACAGTAGACCATGTGGTGATCACTGAGAAAGTCTAAGAGGATACTGGAGGAGATCACACAGTGAGGGTGGGAGATCAGAACCCAGCCTGTCAGGGTATGGTTACCTGACTTGAGGTTTAGCTATGAGCTGCTGGAGATTTAAGGAGGAGATGGAGTTGCAGAGTTTAGAGTGATTATTGGACAGCCAGTTGTTGTTAAAATCTCCAAGGATGTCGAGTTCCCCAGGAGAGGAGTAGATGATAAGTGAGTAGATAAGGTCTGTGACAGTAGTGGGAGAATTAGAGACAAGGCTGGGGCAACAGTAGACACCTGCCACAAAGATGGGGATGGAGCACAGGGGAGTCAGCTTTAGTAACATTTGTTCATAGGCAGAGGAAGAGGAGATGGAGAGGCAAGTAGAATACTGGAGGGAGGAAGAAATGTAAATAGCAACTCCCCAACCCCTGATAGGGTGATCTTGCCAGATGAGGGAGTAACCAGGGATGGAGTTGTCGAAGTCAGGCATTTTTGAGAAGAGCCAGGAATCAGTGATGATAAGGAAAGAGGGTTTCAAGCTAACCATGAGTGTTTGTAGCAGGTTGATCTTGGGGAGGAGACTCCTGATATTAAGGTGGGCTATTTTCAGTCCTTTTGGGAGGGCAGTGGGGGGATGGTGTGAAGGCCCAGGATTGGATTCCACATCCCCGGCAGAAAGTAGCAATGCCAGGATTAGGAGCCTGATGGGGAAGGATGTACACCTCCGAAGATATGCAGGTGAACGGGGTAGTGGGGAGGGGGCTAGCATTGAGGACTGGGAAGACGGGGAATGAGAAAAGCAGAGTGAAGCTAAGTGAACTCCAGAGGAATGGAGGAGGGAAGCACATGGGTGCCACGGGGAGCTGAGAAGTGGTTGGAGGCAAGAATTAGGAAGAGTGGGGGAAGAGGAAAGAGGCAATGAGGTAGGTGTAAGATGGGATGGAAGGAGGTAAGGGAGATGATGATGAGTGTGCTAGTGAGGGCAAAGAGGAGCATGGTGGGGTGATTGGGTGAGAATTTTGAGAGAGTACGAAAGAAGTGATGTGAGGAGCAGGAGGAAATAGAACGCTGACATAAAACAGGAAGAATAAAGATACAGGTGGGAAGTAGATATAAGTGGTGATAAAATTAGAGAGACTAAAGAATCAGGAAGAAGAAAATGCAGGAGAAAGGGCAGCAGTAAACGCTGCGCACAATAGTTAGGAAAATAATTTATTGACAGGGTAAGGCAGTTAAGAGTAACTCAAGTTGCTGGAAAGGAAAGAGAGAGTCCCTAGTGGCCAGACACTATAACCAGCTAATGAGAAAGTGGGGTGATCGAGCATAACTTGTCATGAGAAAGACTGTAAGCGTGTCACAGGATTGCTGGGAGGAAAAAGCGTGTGCCTAGTAGCCAGCCACTAAAACCTGCTAATGGGAAAGTGGGGAGATAGAGGCAAGCTAAGGGAATGCAGCAGTAAGCACTCCAAACAATGCTGGTGGGCTATATCGGGATAACAATATTGAGGCAGTATAGCGCACTGGTCTAAGGCTCTGAGCTGCAAATTTGGTGACATCCAGCAGACCTGACCTGGGTTTGAATCCCACAGCTTCCACTTGCATACTGTGTGACCCTGAGCAAGTCACTTAACCTCCTTGTGCTCCCAGGTCGCTACTGTAAAAAAGCTTTCAGCTTAGTATGCTATACCTGGTTAAAACAACTAAATAAAAAAAAAAAAAACAATGTATGGGAGGGGATTAAAATGTAACAGTCTGTATAGCCTAGAAGATTAGATCTCTGGCAATGGAGGACCTATCACAGGGGTCAGGGGTTTGGAACTAACTCAGGGAGACAAATGAGAAGTGAGAGAAGAAGAGGTTGGGGGGGATAGTAGGCAAACACAGAGGGGAGGTAATTATTGGGAGGAGGAAGGGTGAAAGCAGAAAAAGGATGAGGGAGAAGAGAAATTAAATTGTTACTCAACAGGGTTAGGACAGTAGTGCCACCTAGTGGCCAGACCAGATAGCCTGCAAGTGGGAAATTGTGGAGAATGAGAAAACAGGCACAAGTTACACAGGAAGTGCATCACAGGTCCTGTGGAAGGGACGCCTATAAGGGAAATGCCTGCCCAGGGCAGGTGGGTGGGGAAGCCACACAGCGGTGCTCAAGCACAGGTCCCAGCACACCACCTGTACCTGTTTAACTTATATAGGAATGAAGTGGACCAGTCTGCAGAGAAAGTGTTCCCATTGACTTGTACTGGTTATACAGGAAAATAGAGCGATCAGGTTCCATAGAAAATAACGTAATTTATATAGAAAGGGAGCAGTCTGCAGGGAAAGTGTTCCCCTAGATCTATTCTGGTTATACAGGAAAACAGATCAATTCAGGTTCCGGTAGACCTCAAGCAGCTCAGGAAATCTGAAGCCCTCTCCCCGATGTAGCACCTGGCTTAGTAAAGAAGATGTGGTTTGACATTCAAATCCACATGACCAGGTGTGGTTGGGAGGGGTTAAGTGACCTTAAAGTGAATTTGTTCCTGATGAAGACCAACAAAATGGGCAGTAGTATGTGACACTGTCACATAGTGAAAGTACAAAGAATCATAAGAACCCAGTGGAAACCAACAAAGACAGCTGTCATGGGTCCATGTATACTGAACCTGAAAATCCGCTGTGTCCAGTGAAATCATTCCTAAGGTACCTATCAAAGCTGGCATCTGATCCACCTGTATTTTATCTGCATCCTCTATGCAAATCACAAGAATATTCAAATACACAGGACTATTGGTATTCTAGGGAGTCAATGGGCAAGAACTACCTCGGAGCACTGATGCTGAAGCATAGCACAGAAGCCAAACTATTCCAGATGTACACAAATCACAGCATAAGAGTGACAGCTGTCCAGTTCTTGTCAAATGCAGGTTCTGTGCCAAGAGAGATTACCAGTGTAACTGGGCACAGGTCAGAGAGCAGTCTGGCCAATTACTGGTCTGCAAATAGCACCAATTGCAAGAAATGGAGCACAATCATAGGTGAGCAGCCAGTAAAGAAGAACAAAGAGCCTAAAGCGCAATCACAAGTCAAGAACCCAGTCAGCAGCTCATTATGCCACATGAAGGCACCAGCACCGCCCCAACTTCAAGTTCTGCAAACATATTTCAACCAATGAACTACAATTTCTTTGCCTCCATCAGTTTAATAACCTAAAGCAAGTAGTTGACTCACTAAGGTTTATTTTAATTTATTTTGTCCAAACCCCTCAATAGAATATGCAACGTATGGGTTTTGTGCAGTTTGTTATTTCATTTTTGTTAAATTACGAGGGACTTTTTTTCTGTCTAACAGAAAAAGTTCAATAAATTGGCATTAATTTTATTCAGATTCAGTTCATTTGTGTTTCAGTGTTTCTTTTAACCTCATTCCATTTTCTAAGTGCAATAATATCCTCCAGAATGAGTGGTACTGTATTGGGCTATACCGGACCTTCCAGGGGCTATAATGCCCTCCGCCTATGGCGTTGAGCCTGATTATGCCCCTGGAGCAGTCCAGTATAGTCCAATACCACCCACCCCGTCAGGTATTATTGCTTACATGGTGCAGTCAGCAGGGAAAGTGCTCCGATAGACTTGTATTGGTTATATAGGAAAAGAGAGCAATTCAGGTTCCAGTGGAAATAAAGTAATTTATATAAAATGATGCAGTCGGCAGGGAACGTATTCCTATAGACTTGTATTGGTTATATAGGAAAAGAGAGAAATTCAGGTTCCAGTGGAAATAAAGTAATTTGTATAAAATGACGCAGTCTGCAGGGAAAGTGTTCCCAAAGACTTCCATTGGTTATACAGGAAAACAGACATTTCAGGTTCCGTAGGAAATAACATAATTTATATAGAAATGAATCAGTCTGCAGAGAGAGTGTTCCCGTGAACCTGTATTGCTTATACAGGAAACCAGAGTAATTCAGGTTCCAAGGGATATTAAAGCATCACTGCTACTTATACAGGAACATAGAAGTGTGATAGCAGAAAAGGACCGCCAGGCCCACCAAATCTGCCCATTTTGCCTAGATGTCTTCTAGGTCTGCTCTATTCTCCCTCCCCTCTTTGCCCACAGCCCTCTGTGCCTTTCCCAAGCCCTTTTGAACCCCCCACTGTCCTCTCCCCCACCACCTCCCTCAGCAACCTATTCCAGTTGTCCACTACCCTCTCAGTGAAGAAGTACTTCCCTAACATTACCCCTGAACTGCCCCCCCAATTTGGAATTCATGACCCCTCATCCTAGGTTGCTCCTTTATGTGGAAAAGGCTCCCCACCTGTACTTTACTGATACCTTTAAGTATTTAACTGTCTCAATCGTGTCACCCAGGAATCAGTAAGTGATCCGTTTTCAGTTTTGTGGCGCTACAGTGAATATGGTGGCTGTTATCTAGTACTGCTGCTTTCAACATGGTGGGTGAAAGAAATGTAAACAAAACAATAGACAACTGAGCAAATTATGGGGTGATAGTACAATGCAGGTGGTAAAGATTACCAGATTTACCAGGTACATGCTCAACAGAGCACAGGGAATAAACTATTGAGAAAGAACAAATTTTTTTTTTTTTTTATCTCACACTGCTGCTTTAAAAAAAATTACCCACCATAGTAATGTTGTTTTCTTCCAAGGGATCCCTTATTCTGCTTAATAACTGCATCATTCCCCTGGAATGAACTGCCACAGAGCTTAGAATTTTATTTTAATTGTGGCATTTGGAACGAAATTCAAACTCTGCTGTGTGGTCATGCTCACCCTCACATTCTAATGGCAGATTTATTTTGAAAGCTGGGGTGAGCAATGACCACTAAATTAGCTAAATGGCTACCAAAAATATCATAAAAATACTTTTAAAATGTTGCAAAAAATTTAAAAGGCTCAGATCACTGATTAACAGTTGTAAAGGCACTGTAACAAGTAGTGCTAGACATAAAGAACTGATTCTTGTGTGAACTTTTCTCAGGTTCTGGGATGGGAGGTAGGGATTGAGACTGTTATGCATAGTAATGGATCCCTTGGAAGAAACAACATTACCACAGTGAAGAATTTTTTCTTCAAACCCCAGGAATCTCTCACTTATGCTTAACAACTGCAGACTCCATAGCAGTACCTTGGGAAGCTGGATGCAGAACCTATTTAAGGAAAAGGTTCTGCAAGACCGCAGTGCCAAACTTGGCATCCTCTCTGGAATATGTGTCCGGACAGTAGTGTTGTGTGTGCTTTTTTTCAGGTAGCTGCTTACAGATTTCTTGCAGGGAAACATTGCTTGATGCTGCCATAGAGGCAGAGGTGCCCCTTGTGCAGTGAGCCCTAAGGCCTTCATGCGGCAGCCTACCAGCTTTGCCATAACAGAACTGTATGCAGGAAACTATCCAACGAGAAATGGTTCTCTTAGATGCTGGCTTACTTACCCCTACTTCACTATAGGTGAAGAATAACTGGGTATTAGTGGACTGTACTTCCTTAGGATGGTCCAAGTAGTAGCTCAGAGCTCCTTTAACATCCAGATTGTGGAGCTGTTGTTTTCCTAAGCTGGAGTTTGCTGTAAAGAAAACTGGAAGTGTAACAGACTGATTCAGATGAAATTCAGACACCACTTTAGGGAGGAATTTTCTGTTAGCTCTTAAAGAGCTGGTGGCACGATTTGGGCAGGCAACTGTTCTGAAAGTTGCCTGCCCGATTAGCTGAATAAACTTGTGCTGCAATTTTTTCGGTGAGATTAAATGCTAAAATTTTAACTTACAAAGTCTGGCTTGTACCGTCCATGTATGAGCCGAGCAGCTGTCTCAGCTCTGCAGCCAAGCCTCAAAATTTAGCTTTTTGATGATGTTAGATATGGGTCAGGGCTGCAAGCACTTTATATAGTAAATAATAGGACGGGGATAGGATTGGGGGGGGCTGTCTAAATGATATATGTGATATATCACCCCCATACATGTATAACTGCCAGCAAAGATAACGTTAGTACATTTAGATAGCCCTTCCCCCTATCCTTTTCACGTCCTGTTATTTACTATATAGAGGACCTGCAGCCCTGACCCATACCCAGCGTCATCAAAAAGTTGATTTTCAGGGCGGGGCTGCAGCGCTGAGACAGCCACTCAAGTTGTACATGGATGGTATGAGCCGGGCTTTGTAATTTAAAATATCAGTGTCTAATTTCACTGAAAAAATTGTGGCACAAGTTTATTCAGCTAATTGGGCAGGCAACCTTTGAATGAGCTGCCTGCCCGAATCATGCCACCAGCTCTTTAAGACTACCTTGTCCATGTGAAATATGATAGAGTTAGGATCTGTGCAGAGGGCCTGCAGCTTGCTCACACTTCTGACAGATGTCCGTGCCACCAGGAAAACTGATTTCCAGGTGACATACTTAATAGCAACAGTTGCCACAGGCTTAAAAGGAGCCTCCATCATCTGGACAATATGCAGATTCAGGTCCCATGGGGGTACAGGATCCCTACTGGAGGGTACCAAAAAAGGCTAATAAACAAATTGAGCAGCCTGGGAGTCAGATCCGGGGTTTTGAAAATGGGTTTGTAGACCACTGACCTGTCTGTGCAAGCTGGTATTGATACATAGATACGCAGAATTTGTTGGCAGACAAGGACCGCTGGCTCATCTAGTCTTCCCATTTTCTCTAACTTATGCTGCAGACTGCAGTTGATCTGCGGCATTCCTACTCTTTCCTTTTCCTAGGGTTCCCTTGTGTGTGTCCCATGCATTATTTCATTCTTCCACCATTTTTGCACCTACCACCCCTGCTGGGAGGCTGTTCCAAGCATCCACCATGCTCTCTGTAAAGAAATACTTCTTCACATTACCCCTGATTCTTCCTCCCTCCAACTTCATCTCATGTCCCCTAGTTCTTGTCCATCTTCTTTTCTGAGAGATGCTACCCCCCGTACCTTATTGATCCCGTTACAGTATTTTTGTTGTTGTTGTTTTATTAGGACTAGCCATGGAGCACATGTTTATTGACAATGGCAACCTCAAGTACACAATACAATCGTACACAACACTGACATCAATACAAATATAGAAACATAGACTTTGACGGCAGATAAGGACCGCTTGGCCCACCCAGTCTGCCCATTTCCCTACCTAACGGATAAGCTGCAGATCCTAGTTAACCAATAGCCTACTTCCTCCCACCCCCCCCACTAGAATTGCCTTATGGCTGTCCCATGCATTCTTGAATTCCCCCACTGTTTTTGACTCGACGACCTCCTCAGGAAGGCTGTTCTATGTATCCACTACCCCACTACCCTCTCTGTGAAGAAATACTTCTCACATTACCTCTGAGCGCCCCTCAATCTTCAAATGTGCCCACTTGTTCTTGCACATCTCTTTTCTGAAAGATGCTACCTCTTGGACTTTGTTGATTCCCTTGAGGTATTTGAAAGTTTCAATCATGTCCCCCCTCTCCCTCCTTTCCTCGAGGCTATACATCTTTAGTTCCTTTAGTCTTTCTTCATATGTCTTCTGGTGCAGACCCTGCATCATTTTGGTTGCCCTCCTCTGGACAGCCTCCACCCTGTCTATGTCTTTGTGGAGATGGGGTCTCCAGAACTGTACACAGTACTCCAGATATGGTCTTACCAACTGTCTGTACAGAGGGCCAACAACTTCCCGTTTTCTACTGGTGATGCCTCTCCCTATGCATCCCAGTATCCCCCCAGCCCTCCTTACTGCCTTCTCACATTGCTGGCCCACCTTTAGGTCATCTGATATTACTACCCCCAGGTCCCTTTCCATTTTTGTTGTTGTCAGTATCTCATCCCCCATTGTGTACTCTTCCCCTGGGTTTTTGTTTCCCAGGTGCATTACTTTGCATTTATTTGCATTGAATCTAAGCTGCCATACATTTGACCATTCCTCCAACCTTGCCAAGTCCCTTTTCATCCTTTTCCACCCCACCTTGTGTATCAACCCTGTTGCAGATCTTTGTGTCATCTGCAAAGAGACATACTTTCCCTTCCAGTCCTCTGCAATGTCACTTATAAAGACATTAAAAGGATAAGCCCAGTACTGAACCCTAAGTGCCCACTAGTAACCCTCCTTTCTTCATTGTGGACTCCATTTACTATTACCCGCTGTGCCTGTTGTCCAACCAGTGTTTAACCTAGGCTACCACCCTGGGACCCACTCCCAGGCTGGCTAATTTG
The DNA here is from genome assembly GCA_016271365.2 of Neoceratodus forsteri. Taxonomy (NCBI): domain Eukaryota; kingdom Metazoa; phylum Chordata; order Ceratodontiformes; family Ceratodontidae; genus Neoceratodus; species Neoceratodus forsteri. The sequence goes on from CM057458.1 coordinate 8,576,452, forward strand.
TTTATTAATCTTTTGTGCGGGACAGTGTCAAATGCCTTGCTAAAGCCTAGGTGAGGCTCTGTCACAAGCCCTCCCTGGTCTACTGCTTTGGTCACCCAGTCAAAGAAATCAATTAGATTTGTCTGACATGACCTTCCACTGTGAATCCATGCTGCCTTGGGTCCTGTGCCCCACTGGCCTCTAGGTACTCAATAGTTCTTTCCTTCAGAAGTGATTCCATTATTTTCCCTACCACTGAGGTCAAACTGACAGGTCTGTAGTTTCCTGCCTCTGTCTTGCTCCCACTATTGTGAAGGGGAATCACATCTGCCCTCCTCCAGTCCTCGGGTACCACACCATCCTCCCATGATTTATTAAAAAGGGTAGTCAGTGGTGTTACTAGTTCTTCCCTTAGTTCTTTTAGAATTCTGGGGTGAATCCCATCAGGCCCCATCATTTTATCCACCTTCAGTTTTAAGAGTTCTTCCAGAACCTTTTCTTCTGTGGAAGGACTAATATCAACCCCCCTATCCAGAGTGCTTCTATTGACCAGATTAGGTATTTCCCCTGCTTTTCCATTGTGAATACTGAGCAGAAGTATTCATTCATTATCCCTGCTTTTTCACTGTCGCTCTCTGCCCAATCACCTTCCTTTTTGTTCAGCCTCAGTATCCCTGCCTTAGTCTTTCTTTCCTCCCTAATGTACCTATAAAAGGTTTTATCCCCCTTCTTAACCAAGTTGGCATTCTTTTCCTTGGTTTGGGCCTTTGCTATTCTGACTGCCTTACCTGCTTCCTTCTGCTTTAACTGGTACAGTTCTCTGTCCTGCTCCTTCTGTGTTTCCTTATACCTCCTGAATGCTATCTTTTTCTCCCTTACCTTCCCCGCCACTTCTTTTGAGAACCATAGTGTTTTTTTCTTTAATTTTGATTTATTTGCTTCACACAAAGGCTTGTTGCCTCTGTGATGGCAGTTTTGATGTTTCCCTATTGTTGCTCCACCCCTCCTTCTTGCCTGTTTGCTAGTGCTTTTCTGAGGCACTCTCCCATTTTGACAAAATCAGCCCTCCTGAAGTCCAGTACCTTCACTTTTGTGTGGCTTGACTCTACAGCTAAGTTTATCGTGAACCACACTGTTTGGTGGTCGCTTGTTCCCAGATGGCTACCCATTTCAAGATCAGAGATGCTCTCTCCATCCCCATTTGAGAGTACCAGGTCTAGGATTGCTCTCTCCCGAGTGGGTTCCAAAACTAGCTGTCTGGGGCATGCCCCCTGTAGGGCATCAAGAATGGCCCTACTCTTGGATGTGGCTGCAGCAAAGGTACTCCAGTCAACATCTGGCATATTCAGGTCCCTCAACAGCAATATCTCCCCTTTCTCTGCCATCCCAAGGATGCCTTCTATCATTTCCTTGTCCATTTCCTCCCCCTGAGATGGGGGGTCTGTATACAACCCCTGTGCAGATTGTGGAGCCATTTCCAGTTTCCAGGGTGGCCCACAGTGCCTCCTCTCCTCCTTGTTTATCCTTTAGTTATGTTGCAAATATAAAACTTACAAAATATAAACAGAGTTCATCATTAATTAAAATATTTGCACACCTGGACATTACAGGGCAGGTACTTCTTTAGTTGAATTAAAGACACAGGTTTGATGTTAGGAGCCCTAAAATAATTTGGGAGCATGTTCCAAAATGGGGTGTACTCCTGGCCCTTGTATACATACTGTCTCTCCTCTGGGTGGACATGTGCTTAGGGGAGGGACTTCTTGACCCCATGAGGCAAAATCTCAGCAACCCTGAGCCTTGTAGTCATTACTACTGGACCTCTCCCACAACTAAAAATGAAAGCCTCACAGCACACGAGTTGGTGGCGTGGCTACATACGTGGTGATCCACGTTGCAAGAAAATGCTCCACAGCCTCTCGAGACCTTCCAATTAGGCAAGGTTAGTCGACTACTTGCTCTTCTTCTGCTCCGGGAAGGAGACGTTCAGCCTAACCCGGGGTCCCCTCTACACAATTTTCTTGTATCCCCCCCCCAGGATCCTCACTGGGCATCATCGAAAGGCTTAAGGATAGTGCACATGAACATATGCAGCCTTAGACCTAAAATCCATGAGTTCCAAGCCTGGCTTACCCTCTACAAGCCAGACATCCTTGCAATCTCAGAGACCTGGCTCAAGGCCCATATTCATGACCATGAGATCATGATCCTTGGGTACAATACCTTCAGACAGGACAGGGCAGGAAAGAGAGGGGGAGGGGTCCTAATCTATATGAAGGACACTCTAAATGTGAGTCTACTAAAGCCTAACCTTGGTAGCTGCCAGGACGGGGAGTCCATCTTCATCTGTTTAACCCATGGTAATGCTAAGCATCTCACCATCGGCTGTGTCTATAACCCTCCTAAGAATGCCCAACTAGCTCTTGAGGGCATCATCAAATTGTTTGGCAGTGAATTAACCAATGAACTCCTAATAATGGGAGATTTCAACCTGAACTGGGCCACTGGCCCCAACAAGGTCCTCAAGGGTGCGATCCAAGACGCAAACCTAGAACAGGTCATCTCACTACCTACCAGGCTTAATTATAAAATGGGGAACCATACTACTCTTGACTGGGCTCTGGTATCTAACTCCCTCAACATACTGAAAGCAGGTATATTGGCTGACACCATTAGAGATCACTCCCCAATATTCTGCATTTGGAAGAACAGAGCACCAAAGATTCCCCCCAGGATACTCACAGTATGTGACTTCTCCAATTTCATGCCAGCAAAATTTAATGACTACCTAAGTAGCCTGGACTGGAGCCTGATTAGGCTCCTTCCGATATTGGACGAGGCCCTTGCCTACTTCCAAAACTCACTCCTCAATGTGGCATCTCTCTTTGTCCCCTTCAAAAAACTTTGTACAAAAGGAGGCTGCCATAAATGCATCTCCCACTCTGTGAAATCTCAGATGAAAAGAAGGGACAAGGCCTGGAAGAAATTCCGTCTCTACCACCTTCCTGCAGACCTGGTTACTTACAAAACCCTAAGAAATAAATGTAACCTAGACATTAAACTTGCCAAAAAGGAGTATGTAACACACCTCCAACGGTCCACACTAGGGAACCCTAAGCTTTTCTGAGCACAAATCAATGAACTGCTTAAGGGCAACTCCAAGGAGGCACAAGGTCAAATTGAGGTACAAGGACAGTGTATCAGTGATTGCCAGCTTATAGCCTCAGCAGTCAACCACCACTTCACCAATCTTGATGCATACAGTACAAGGTAGGGCTACCAACACCCATGCCTGTACAGATCTTTGATGAATTCCCCTGTCTGAACAGACCCCAATTTCACCTGAGAATGGTCAAGGTGAGCGAGGTCCGTAAACTTCTGGTAGCCCTCAAACACAAAGGCTCTGGTGGCCCAGATGGAATCAGCCCAAGGCTACTCCAAGAAGGTGCACTGTCCCTGGCCAAACCGCTGACCTGGATCATCAACAGGTCTTTACTTGAAGGGTATGTTTCATACCAGTGGAAGGCTGCCAACGTGGTCCCCATTTACAAGGGTGGCTCTCGTGAACAAATTGGCAATTACAGGTCCATCTCCCTGCTGTGTACCCTGGCCAAATTGCAAGAAAGGCTAGTTTATGGGCAACTGAGAGACTACCTGGAGCTCCATCAAATCTTAGCCCCTTCATAGCATGACTTTCGGGTAAATCATGGAACAGACTTGGCACTCATCAAACTCACAGTGGACCTATTCAGGGCAATGGATGAGGTCATGTCGACGGGTGCTATCTTCATAGACCTGTCCAAGGCATTTGACCTTGTGGACCACAACCTTCTTCTTACTAAGCTTCAAGGCATTGGGCTTGATGCCCAGGCCCTAAACTGGTTCATGAGCTACCTCTCAGGCTGCTCCCAGAGGGTCATTTGGAAGGGGGAGCTTTCCGCCCCTTTACCCATCAAGGAGGGTGTGCCTCAGGGCTCAATTCTTGGCCCCCTCCTGTTCTCTCTCTTCGCAAATGACCTAAACCGGCACTGTGAGGATAGCTCAGTAGTTCAATACGCAGACAATACTGTCATCTTCTGAGCCAGGTCCACACCACATGATTTGGGCCCTCTCCTACAAGGGGACTTAAACACATTCGCGGTCTGGCTCACATCAGACAGAATGATCCTCAACACAGCAAAAACTAAAGCCATGCTGTTTGGTCCTAGATCCCTTGGCCAGGATCGGACCAATTCCCTAAAACTTACTACCCTTGGAGATAAATGAATAGACGTAGTTGACAACATAAAATATCTAGGGCTAACTATTGACCAGGGTCTCACCTTTAAGCCCCATGTTGACCAGGTAACAAGGTCTATCCATGTCAAACTTGGCACCATGTACAGGCTAAAAAAAACAACTTATCCTGGAGGCTAGATGAACAATCGCCTCCAGTGTCCTCCTACCCACATTAACCTATGCTGCCCTGGGAATCCAGGGCATGGCAAAGGGTGAGGTTAGCAGGCTTCAGGTCCTGTACAACAAGGTTGTGAGGTTTGCGACAATGTATCAACTAAGAAGCCACCCCTGCATCTCACTAGGCCAACTGCAATGGCCTTCTTTCGAGGCTCATCTACAGTATCCCCTGCTCTGCCATGCTTACAAATTGCAGAGCCCGCCGGCCCCACCAAGCCTAACAGGAATAATCATGGCTAAGCTTAACCCTCGAATGCTCAGGACCTTGGATTGGTCCCTACTGGCAATCCCCAGAATCAAGATTCACAAAGGAGGCAATTCCTTTGCTCTCTCAGCCCCTAAATTGTGGAACACTCTCCCACCTCTAGTACAGGAAGCCCCCTCGCTACCAATTGTTCACACTAGGCTTAAGTCCCATTTGCTTGGGACAAGCTCATGCCACTGTGAGGGTGTAGGATAATCCCCCCTGATCCTAATCACAACACCCATCCCCCCTCTTCTCACCTTAACCTACATTCAATCATGCCTTAAATCTTTCAAGTGTTGCACTTATGGTCTACAATTTGAATAATTGCCTGTACTGTTATCCTCATTATCTTGTCTACTTCTCATAACACTGTGTCACCTGACTGTATGTATTGTATTGCTTCTGGATAACCTGATTGTATGTATTGTATTGCTTCTGTTCCCTGGGTCGCCCCTGAAAAAGGGACCTTCGGGGCCCAGTGGTCCAACCCGGCCATCAAAATTCAATAAATAAAAATGTTGAAACCAGATGACTAAAGTATTGCATAGTTCTTTTGGAATTTGTCCTGGGTACAAGTAGTTGAAGAAACTGTGAATTTCATAATGATGGGCCAATATGACGACATTTTAATTTATCATATAAATACCCGGGAACGTGACCTAGGCCAGATTTATACGCAAACAAACTCATGTGAATGTTCCTCCTAGAAGCCAAGGAAACCCAATCCAAAGGTTCAATGTATTTATACGTCTCTATCATGTCCCCCCTCTCTCTTCACATCTCTAGAGAGTACAAATTGAGGTCTTTCAACCTCTCCTCATATGACTTTTGGTGCAGCCCCTGTACCATTTTTGAACCCTTCTTCGGACTGCCTCCACTTTGTCTATATCTTTCCTGAGATGTGGCCTCCAAAACTGGACACTGTACTCCAGATGAGGTCTCACTAATGGTTTGTAGAGTGGTATCACCACCTCCTTTTTTCTGCTTCTGATGCCTCTCCCTATGCACCCCAACATCCAGCTGGCCTTTCTAACTGCCTTCTCACACTGTCTGGACACATTTAGCTCTTCATATATAATTATTCCTAGATCCCTCTCCTATTCTGTGCCCAAAAATACCCCCCCCATGGAGTACTCCTCTTTGAGTTTCTGTGACCTAAGTGCATCATTTTGCACTTCTTTGCATTGAATTTCAACTGCCATACATTTGACCAGTCCTCCAGCTTGCCCAGGTCCCTCCTCATTCTTTCCACCACCCCCCACTGGTGTGTCCACCCTATTGCAGATCTTTGTGTCATCTGCAAAGAGGCACACCTTCCCCTCCAGCCACTCTGCAATGTTCCTTATGAAGACATTAAAGAGAACTGGGCTTAGCACCAATCCTTAAGGCACCCCACTGGTCACCTCTCTTTCTACTGACTGAACTCTGTTCTATACTACCCTTTGTGTCCTACCGCTCAGCCAATTTTTAACCCAGTTAACAACCCCGGATCTGACACTCAGGCTGCTCAGTTTGTTTATTAGCTTATTATGTTGGACTGTATTGAAGGCCTTGTTAAAATCCAGGTAGACCACATCTACTGCCCCTCCTTGATGCATCACACTTGTCATTCAGTCAAAGAAATCTATCAAGTTTGTTTGGCAAGACCTGCCTGCCATGAAACTATGCTGTCTCAGATCCTGCTGTCCACAGGATTCAAGGTATGTCACAATCCTTTCGCTGAGTAATGATTCCATCAATTTTCCTACCACTGAGGTTAGGCTGACTGGTCTATAATTACCACCCTCCTCCTTGCCCCCGCTCTTATGGAAAAGGACAACATTCACCCTCTTCCAGTCTGCTGGAACCACACTTGTTTCTAATAATTTGTTGAACAAGGCTGTCGGTGGTTCTGCTAGCTCCTTTCTTAGTTCCTTTAGAATTCTGGGCTGTATTTCATCCAGCACAATTGCTCAATCTATTTTCAGTTTTTCTAATTCCTTTAGGACTCCCTCTACTGTGAACAGACTCGTGTCTACAATGCTCCGCATGGTACTTCTTACACCTAACTGTGATCCCTCCCTGTCCCATTCTACCATGAACACTAAACAAAAATATTTGTTCAGGATTTCTGCTTTTTCCTGGTCCCCTTCTGCTGACCCCCTCCCTTCCCTTTTTAATTTCACAATCCCATCCCTGGCTTTTCTCTTCTCTCTAATGCATCTAAAAAAAGTCTTGTCTCCTTTTTTAATTGTCTTGGCTATTCTTTCCTCTGGGTCTGTGCCTTGGCATTTCTAACTGCTTTTCCCACCTCCTGTAGCTTTTCCAGATACATTCCTCTATCTTGCTCCCTGTGTTTCTTTGTATTTTCTGAATGCTATCTTATTTTCTCTCACCCTCCCTGCCAACTCCTGTGAGAACCAGAGTGGCTTTTTCTTCTCTTTGTTTTACGTATTTGCCTAATGCAAAAGCTTGTGGCTTCCATTATGGCTCCCTTAAGATGTGCCCACTGTTACTCTACATCCCCTTTTTCCACTCTACCCTCCAGGGCTTTCTTCAGACATACCTCCATCTTTGCAAAATCAACCCTTCTGAAATCCATGACCCTTGCCTTTGTGTAGCTGGATTCCTCTACTATCCTTAGATTAAACCATACCATACTGTCATCCCTGAGCCCCAGATGATTCCCCTTTTCTACATCCATTACCCTTTCTCCGTTGGTGAGCACCAGGTCCAATATTGTCCCCTCACAGGTGTGTTCTACCACTAACTGTCTGAGTCCAGCCCCCTGAAAAGCTTCCAGGATGTTTCTGCTCCTTGCTGTGGCTGCAGTAAGGGAGCTCCAATTGACATCTGGCAAACTGAAGTCTCCCATCAACAATAGCTCTCCTCTTGCTGCCATTTCATGGATGATTTCCACTAGCGAACTGTCCATCTTCTACCCCATGCCAGAGGTCTGTGGATTGCATCTACTTAAATGGCAGTACCATTCCCCATTTCCAGCATGACCCACAGTACCTCCCCTACCTCCCTTGTGCCCTGTACTTCTATAGCTTTTATTTCCTCCCTAATGTAGATAGCCACTCCTCCCCCCCCCTTTTTTCCTACCCTATCTTTTCAGAACAGAGTGTACCCTGGCACAGCTGTATCCCAGTCATGGTTCCCTTTGTACCATGTCTCGGTCACAGCAACAATGTCCAGGTCAGCCTCTGACATCAAGGCCAGTAGGTCTGAAAGTTTATTTGCCAAGCTGAGCGCATTCGTGCACATGGCTTTCCATGGTTTGTCAATCCTCTTTTTAAAGTTTCCTCCCTTGACCTTGTGTTTTACCTCTAGTTTCTTTCTAGTAGTCATACTACTGCATCCCACTTCCATTTGTGTTTGTTGACTTCCCTTCATGTTCCTGCAAGTCCCTTTTTACATTCAGTGATTAATCCCTGCTTTGGGGTGAGTTACGGCTAAGTTCCTATCTTCTACAGTGTCTTTGATAGGGTCCTTTGCCTCCAGCTCCCCCTTCGTTAGTATAAATGCCTGATGCACACATCATATTTTTGGCCCAGTGGTCTTACTCCTTCCCTCAAAAGTGCAGATCATTGTGCCTAAAGAACCTCCTCTCCCAGAAGTCTCCCCATGAACCAATGAAGTGGTAGCCTCTTTCTTGACACCAGCTCTGTAATCACTTGTTGAACTCTTTGATTTCTTTACTCCTGATCTTCTCTGTGCTACTGCCCTTGCTCCACACAGGAAGGAAGTTGGAGAAGGCCAGAGAGGTCATTTGTGTGGCCAGTCAGTCTCCTTGATTAACTAGGTTTTAACTGGCTTCCTCCACTGGCTTTCCTGCCAGGTCATTTGTCCCCAGGTGTACCAGGATCTTCAGGTCCTCCTCTTCTTTCTCTGCTATCCTGCCAATACAGTCGGTGTCGCATTTTGCTGAGGCCCCCAGGAGTCATCTGACTAGCACCCTTGTATGTCTGTAATCACTCAGTTGTGTCTCTACCTCTCCTGATCATGGAGTCCCCCACAATGTTTACTTTCCTACTTCTTTCCTTCTTGTCCTTTATGTCTGGTTTGTATAAGCTGACACTGCTGCCAAATGCACCTTTAGAGTCAAGTGCCTTAGTACCAAGGACTGGAGCTGGACTAGGTAGTCCAGGATTGTGGATAGAGCTGCCTGGAGGGGTTTGATCTATTTAGGAGAATGCTATAAGGAAAAATATTTCCCCATTTTGGAGCACAGGTTTTCCTTGTTGCTGGTTTCCTCGAAACCTTAAGTAGTTCCATACTTTCTCAGAAAGATTCAGCCCAGAGAACTTTAACCCCTCAAGAACCATGCCCTGAGGTGTAGTGGTCTCAGATCTGGGAATGTTTTCCTGCTGTGGGATATTGTTAACAGGTTGTGCCTTGGGGCAGGGTGATAGACTGTCTGCTGGAGAGGTTCAGGGTCATGGAGAACCAGATTTGTCTGTCCCAAACCTGGAACAATTAGAATCACTGTTACTGACTCCCTTCTCAGTTTTACAATACTCACAGTACAAATGGGAAGGAAGGGTCTGCAGCAAAAATGTGGGAGCTGATTGTTCCCCAAGGGGATGAACAGATCTATTTCTGGTATACCTCACCTTCTGAACGCTGATGCCAGTACTTGCTGGTTTAAGGTCCATTCTTGATTTCCCTGGCTGGTCCTGCTCAAGGAGTCTGCTAGTTCATTGCCTTTCCCTGGTAGGTGTACTGTGGATAGCTGCACCTCCAGGGATTATTCCAGGTTACAGACCTTCATGGCTTCTGTGCATAACTTGAAAGATATTGTTCCTTCCTGTTTGTTTGTGCAGTACATGTTTGTGGCATTGTCTGCTGTGATCTGAATAGACTGACCACTGATCTGCAGTGGGGTAGTGCTAAATTTAGAAGTGTGGGGTCTCCACGAACCACGATTCCCCCAACCCCCCACAGGCCGGGGGTCTGGGGGCCACTTAAATCCTCAGAGGCTGTCAGGTTTTAGATGCATTCTGGCATAGGTGCCGGAATGGGGGAACCACTAGGGTCATGGCCCTACCACTTTCATAAGTGGCCTTATCACTTTTTGCTATCATGTTAATGTATTGAATAGGGGAGAATTTACCCCTTACATCCTTGGCCCTACCACTTTTCAAACTGTTCCGGCACCAGTGCATTCTGGTGCATTTTGAGGGTCATTTTGACACTGTTTGGCTGCTTTTTAAGCTTTTGTTGACTTGTTACAAACAACCAATATAACTATCAAAATAACTAGCTTTCTATTTTCCTAAAAAAAAAAAATTGTCAAAACTAAAGCAAAAAATCCCACTCCAGCCACCCTTCAAACACCCGACTATATACCACTTCTTTTGAGTACTATCAAATAGCACTGCAGCAGGCATTACACTTGTTACTTTGTAACCTGAACAGAAGACTCTGCACCCCCTTCAACCCCCCACAGAACACCTAATCTTCAAGTAATGAGCATAACCATGGAACTCATTACCCTCTTTAACTTGTTGGGGTCGGGGAATGTGCACCTTTTGAACTGCCGTCTGCAGATGGTGTTGATGCATTGACTTATTAACTGTGCCAATCATTCTCTGAAGGAAATGGTATGATTTAGATCAAGTGCTCAGGACGGCTGTTCATGAGAAACAGTTAAGCCAACCAAACTGTTGCTGCTCAGGATATTGCCTGGGGAGAGGGGCCTTGTTTCAGGTCATGCTCTTTCCTTGTATGAGGGGGGCAGGTGCAAAGAAGCACTGAAATCATAGTGCTTCACTAAAGCTATGAGCTGGTGGGGGGATGAGGGACATAACCGTTATAAAACTGTACAAACAAAGCTGCTGCCAAATTAACTTCTCATCTCACCTCTGAGACAAAAGGTCCCCTCATAGTACTGAATATCTCTTATTTGGAATCTGACCCCATGTACTGCTGCTGCTGTGTAGGAGGCCATGTGACCCAGTAGCCTTAGCAAATCTCCTGCAGGCCTTGACTGGCCTGCTTTGAAGGATTCTGCAATTGGAATCAGATTTTCTACCTTTCCTAGAGGAAGGGATGCCTTCCCTTGCAGAGTAGCCAGAGAGGGATCTGAGAGGGAGCTCTGTTGAAAGATGTAACTATTTGCTAAAAATCATTTAGAGTGATAATGATAATGTAGTTTGTCTAACCTGCCTTCTTTGCAGCAAGGACTGTTTTGTTTATCCCCACCATTTGGCCTGGGACTGCAAATTGGACCAATCAGTACTGGTGGGACCTAAAATGGAGCCAGACTACAGGAGCTGTCTGGAGTCAAAATCTGTAGGAATTGTAGTTTTGGGCTTTTGGCACCTTTTTGCAACTGAAGGGGGAGCTCTTGCTTTGACTGACAGCCGAATCAGCCAACCGAACCTTTTGGATCTGAGGGATATCCCCAAGCTGCCTGCTGTTTAAGGCAGATCTAAGTTGGGAGTTGAAGAAGCAACAGCTCAATATGTCTCTGTGGAAAGGCCTGAGTTTTGGCCTGCATGCCTGCCTGCTGTCCCTGAGAGGGAGAAGAGAGTCAGTTCAGACTGAATCCGAGTTTGTGCGAATGAAGTACGCCACTGAGTTGCGACCAGGATCAACCTGAAGAAGACCAAAGATTTTGCCTAATGCGATCAGCCTGTCAGGATTTCCAGCTGCTTTTGAATCCCCGGTTTGTGCAGAGACTTTGCGATCATGACCGGAGAGCGGTGTGCCTGATACAGTAGAATTTCCTTATATGTAAATGTACTGTGAATTGTTAGTGGGTCGTGATTTGGTTCCCCACTGTGTGAACTGTGTTCTGCTTACTGGAAGCTGTAGCCAGCCCAAAATGGACTGTATCCGAATTTGTCTCCATTTGGCCTGGGTGTTGCCACACTGGCCCAGCCAGACTACCTGCTGCACAGAGAAAGCCATCGATGAGAGACCTGCCTGGGGATCAGCTCCCTACTCCACGCTTGAACAGGAATGACGCCTCGGCGAATCGTGTGGGCCCTGCTTCTCCTGGCACTCCAGATCAACCACCTGCAGTCTCAATTTTTGTTCAGCCTGTATCCAGTCTTGGGTATCATGAGCAATCATCAGGGTAGCTCCCTGCAACAACAACCTAATCTAAAAGTATGTCATCTGATTGTCTTGTTGTTTTCTTTTCACAAACTGAGCCTTCTGGCTCTGGAGTACAATTAGTGTGTGTGGTGCATGTTGTTTTCTTCCATCACAGGGCCCCAACCAGCTGCAACATTCCTGGCTAGCCCACCATTCTCCATCTGGGTACCCAGAGTGTGTGACTGTTTATGGACCCTGAAGTGCATGTCTAACTGTTTGATTGATACAGCCTTTAAGCAAATTAACCTGATTAGGCCCCTCCCTTGTATAAGTCCCTTAAATAAATCAGATCTAACTCTGTTTTGCATTTATCCTGACTGTGGTTCCAGTTTGTGCAAGAGTACTATACTGCTGTTATTTGCTGTGTATAACCTTGTTTTACAGGGGGTCCCCAGGGCCAGGCCAGAGGAAAGCCCTGGTGGTAAGTGCAAACAGTGTGGGTACTTGTGTGGTGTATCAGGGTATTGTGAAAGTGATTATTGTGTATTGTTCCAGCCACTAGTAAGGAAAGAGGGGGGTTACAGTGTCCCGGAGGGCTGTGCCCAGGTTAGCTTGACCACTACCAACCCTGACCTCTGGGTGGAGGCACCCGTTTCAGAACTCAGGCCCCTTAATCTGCTCCTAGCCAAGCAGGCAGGGGTAGCAGCCCTTGGGATAGTGCCACCTAGGGGTTACATGTGTTCTTCCTGAGATCAGGCAATTGTCCAGGTAAGGAAAAAAATGCCACCCTTCTCCTTCTCAAATGTGCTGCTACCACGGCTAGGTACTTTGTGAATACCCTTGGAGCTAAGGCGAGGCCGAAGAGAGGGGTTGTGAACTGGTAGAGGCAGTCCCTTAACCTGAACCTGCTGTATTTTCCTCAGACATCGTATGCATTTTTCTTTAGTGTTAGGAAATATCTGGAGTAATGTCCCTTGCCCTGTTGTGTGGACGGCACTTTTTCCACTGCGTGTTTGCAGCAATTTCTTCACCTCGAACTTCAGCAAGATTTTTTTTTGATGGTGTGTGGGGTTGAAAGACTTTCAGGTCCTCTAGATTTGGAAATTTTCTGAATTGCGGAGACACATCTTTGCTCACTACCTCAAGGATGGGAGTAGTGCACCAGTCTTCCTTCCACTGGTAGGGGTTGGGCAGTCTGGACAGACTTGTGAGGGGTTCTGCTTTGCCCGAGGTTTGGGTGCTGGTGTTGCAGCAGCACCCCTAGTTCCCCTTTCACCTCTGCCCCTATAATAGGCCCTTTGTGGGGAGTATTCCTAGGGGGCATATGCGTAAGGGTGGAATCCCCCACCTTCCTGTAAGTGGTTTTATATTCATCCACCTTTTCCATGTAAGCCTCTGTCTTGTCACCAAACAGGGAATTTCCCTCAGAAGGAAATCCACAGCTTTTTTGGGGAGTTCTGAAACTGATTTGTAGTTCTAAGACAGACAAACCTTCTTAGGGACACTGCATGGGCCACAACCCTGGATGCAGTGTCATTAGTATCCACTGCCATTTGAAACTGGTAATTTGTGGCATCTGTGGCAGATCTTGCTCTGCCAACCATATATTGTGCCGAGTCTCCAGTAGCCTTTTCACTCAGTGCCAGAATGGAGTTCCATAAGGCTGTCTGGTACTGTGCTATGTAGACCAGATAAACTGCCTGCCTTAGTAGCAGGAAAGCTGAAGTATACTCTTTTTATGCTTGCTTGCTCGCATGCACAAGAAACTTATTGTGGCAGCTTGCTGTAGTAGCGAGTTGTGGAGGTGCGGCAGTGTTGTGGCCAATGCCAGCAGTCCATTTTGGGGCTGGTCTCTGTGGCGCCAATAGAGGAGCACGCTGTCAATGACAGCAGTTTTGTAGCGTGCCACCAACTTGGAAGAAACTCGCCACTGCAATCAGGGAGTGCCCCTCAATTGAAGAATCAGCCCTTTTTCGCTGCTGGGGTGGTACCTGATTGCAGCAGCGAATTGCAGCTTGCCTTGTCTGGTGTTACATTTCAATAAACATGGCAGTGGCTCTCGCCGTCCACCTCTCACAGTCCCCATGAAAGCCGACGGGGGTGCCCAATCCCCCTGTCAGCATGCCCCCTCCTCAGTTCATTTGCCGATGGGGGAGCCCAGTCTCCATCGGCATAATGTCCCCCTCATTTGTTTTGAATAAACATGGCAGTGGCTCTCGCCATCCGCCTCTCACAGTCCCCATGAAAGCTGATGGCAGGTGTCCAGTCCCCCTGTTGGCATGCCTCCTCCCAAGTTCATTTGTTGATGAGGGAGCCCAATCCCCATCAGTTACAGCCCCCCCAAAGAAACACCCAGGTGGCACGCTGGTAGCCCATCCCGGGATGCCCATTGTCCCTGGAAAAGAAAAACCGTCCCACGAGGTGTTTATTTTTTTAAAACCTTTGAAAATAGAAAACGGTCCTTCACTGAAGGTGACAAGACTTTTTATAGATACATCAGTGAAAGGAGAAAGTCCAGAAGAGGTATTGCTAAGCTCAAAGGGGATAAGGGGGCATGTGAGGAGGAGGACCATGTAAAAGCACCTATCCTAAATAGATACTTCTGCTCAGTATTTACTGAAGAGAAGGTAGGGCAGGGCCCACAGCTCAGCACCATGGACATGGGGGGGAGGGAGGTGTGCACTAGTCCCTTCACAAAAGGAAGGGTCCTACAAGAGCTCAATAAGCTCAGGGTGGATAAGGCAATGGGACCTGATGGCATACATCCCAGGGTACTAAAGGAGCTAAGGATGGAACTAGAAGAGACATTATCACAACTGCTTAGTGAGTCTCTGAGCACAGGAGAGGTCCAAGAAGACTGGAGAAGGGCTCATGTGATCTGCTTCACAAGAATGGTAGCAGGGAGGAGGCAGGGAACTACAGACCAGTCAGTCTTACCTCAGTAGTGGGCAAGATTATGGAGGCACTCCTTAAGGAAAGGATAGTGTAACACCTGGAATCCATAGGAACACAGGATCCAAGACAGCATGGGTATACAACAGGAAGGTCCTGTCAAACTAATCTCATAGATTTATTTGACTGGGTAATCAGAGTGGTGGACTAAGGGGGAGCAGTTGACGTCACCTACCTTGACATCAGCAAAGCTTTCAATACTGTTCCACATAGAAGATTGATTAATAAGCTGGGTAGGCTCGGGGTGGGTCAGAAGTTGGTCAACTGGGTGGCAAACTGGTTGACGGGCAGAAAACAGAGAGTGGTGGTAAATGGTATACAGTCAGAAGAGATGCAAGTCACAAGTGGGGTACCTCAGAGATCAGTCCTGGGGCCAGTCCTCTTCAATATCTTCATCAGTGACATTGCAGGTGGACTGGAGGGTAAGATTTGTCTGTTTGCAGATGACATCAAGATCTGCAACAGAGTAGATGATCCAGATGGGGTGGGCAGAATGAGAAGAGATCTGGATAAACTAGCAAAATGGTCAGAAGAGTGGCAACTGGAGTTTAACGCAAAGAAGTGCAAGATCATGTACATAGGGAAGAGAAACCCTGAAGCCATCTATAGGCTAGGAGGAGAGTTGCTGGCAGTCACAAGGAAAGAAAGAGACTTGGGCATCATCATCATCACTAATGATCTGAAATCATCCAAGCAGACCTCTAAAGCAGTAGGTAAGGCTAGGGGGATGTTAGGGTGTATTAGTAGGGGTATCACAAGTCGTAAGAGGGAGGTAATAATCCCGCTTCACAAGACACTGGTTAGGCCCCTTCTGTAGTACTGCATGCAGTATTAGAGGCCACACCTTCACAAGGACATTAACCAAATTGAGGCAGTCCAGAGAAGGGCAACCAAAATGGTGCAGGGACTGCATCAGAAGACATATGAGGACAGGTTAATGGAGCTCAATATGTATATCCTAGAGCAAAGGAGGGAGAGAGGTGATATTATTGAAACATTCAAACACCTTAAGGGCATTAACAAGGTGAAAGAGTCTAACATGTTTCAATATAAGAAAAATAGCAGGGCAAGAGGAGACAGCATGAGATTAGAGGGAGGCTGATTAAGGGGTAATGTGAGGAAGTTCTTTTTCACAGAAAGGGTGATGGATGCATGGAACGGCCTACTTCAGGAAATGGTGGATATGAATATAGTGCAGGGCTTCAAACAGGCATGGGAAAGGCATAAGGGAGCAATACAGATGAGTATGAATAGATAGGCCATTGACAGAGTAAAGGCAGATGGCACATTCATAAGGCAGAAAAAGAAATGGGAAACTGGATGGGCCTTGTGGTCCTTATCTACCATCAACTTCTATGTTTCTATGACTGTGGCGCTCCCTCCCCCAACTGGCACCCACCCTTTGTGCACCCCATCTTCCCTCACCCCATACTTACCTCTAGAGCCCGGTGCAATGATCTTCGGTGGAGCGGGAACACGTCTGCACTCTTCAAAGCCAACTGTGAACTGAAGAAATGCCGGTAAGCTGTATAATGGCATAAATGTTTTTTTTTTCAATTTAGGTGGATATCTCAGCCACGTTTGCAAATTTTGGCACCAAATTTTCAACATGAGGTTCTTGGGACCCCATCTCATGAATTCAGTCACTGTTATCTGGTTATTCAGTCCCAAAAGGTGATTTCACAGTCACTGCGTGGAATTACCTTTTGGGACTGATTAATGAAACAACAGTGTCACTGTTCATGATGTGGACTCCCAAAAAAACTATGTTGCAAATTTGGTGACAAAATTCAAAAAAATTACTGTTGTATGAGCTTGCATTGCGCAGTTTCCACACACACTCATAACTTCGTGAATTTGTAATATTTTCACTCCAAATTTTCAACATTGGCATTTTTTCACACCTCTTTATGAGCAGTACAGCTGTCATTTTTCACATCCCGGCCAAAATGTGTTTTTGCAATTCCGATGCACAGTAGCGTGGTTGCTGTGGGAAATCAGTGTTTGGGACAGATTAAGAAAATCACAGTGACACTATTCATGAGCAGAGGTCCCAAAATGTCTATGTTGAAAATTTGGTGACAGAAGTCCAAAAAATGACTATGTTACAAGTGTGCATTGCACAGTTTCCATGCACACTCATAACTTCGAGAATTTTTAATATTTTCACTCAAGATTTTCAACATTGTCATTTTTACACACCTCCTTATGAACAGTACAGCTGTCATTTTTCACATCCTGCCTGAAATGTGTTTTCGCACATCTGGCACACAATGGCATGGTCTCTGTGGGAAATCAATGTTCGGGACAGATTAAGAAAATCATAGTGACATTGTTCATGAGCAGAGGTCACAAAATGCCTATGTTGAAAATCTGGTGAAGCAATTCCACCAAATGACTGTGTTACGAGCATGCGTTGTGCACTTTCCATGTACACTTGTAAGTTCGAGCATTTTTAATATTTTCACTCCAGATTTTCAACATTATCATCTCTTCACACCTCCATATGAATGGTACAGCTGTCATTTTTCACATACTTCCTGAACTGTCTTTTCACACATCTGGTGCAGAATGACGCGATCACTGTGGGAAATCAACATTCGGGACAGATTAACAAAATCACAGTGCCACTGTTCATGAGCAGAGGTCCCAAATGCTTTCATGAGGTAGGGCTCACAAAAAAGCCATGTTGAAAATTTGTTGTGCAAATACCAGCAATGCCCGGGACTTTAGGGTTTCTAACCATAATGTCCCACCCTGTACAGACTGACTGGTGACAGAGGTGTGTCTTTGGATTGCCGGCTGTAATGCTCATGCCATTCCACCCCCACCTCCACCTTGAAGCAATGTGACAGGTATTGAGGTGTGCCTTGGACTCTTCAGCCTCAGAGTTCACCCCATTCTCCAATACTGCACCCATTTCAGTTTATGTCCTTATGGAATGGATTGACTGTAAAGCCGAACACCCCAAGGCACACCTTAACACTTGCCGGAGTCTGCAGGATAGGGTGAGGTGAAATGGCATGAGCATTATGGGCGATGACCCAAAGGCACACCCCAATGCCTGTCCATCTCTGCAGGGTGGAGGTGGGGTTAGCGTGAGCTCAATACTTCACTGCCATTCCTATTCTGCATCTGTCTGACTCCTGCACATCCAATGCTAATATCAGCAAGCAAATATTCGGCATTGACAAATGTTTGTTTTTCTTGTTTTGTTCTCCCTGGAATCCAGTGTTCTGAAATCTCTTTCAGGATGCTTTGAGGAAAAGGACACTAGTTTGGTCTTGTCGCAGGCAGCAGTCTGATCGCCTCCCTCATGATCAGGGCGGGAATGCAGGTACCTAGAACCCTGTTTACCAACCGATATTCATTCATCCATTCATTCATTCTTTTCAATTTTCTTAACTATGCTAGCAGCTGAGGTAAGTGCTGACATGATTTTAACCCTTAGACTGCCGACAAAATTAGAATGTATTGGAGTTCTGGATGAATATATCAGTCTGCGGCCCTGCAAGGGTTAAAAGTGGCCTTTCTGAGGAATTTATGGATGAGAAACATCAACCCCTTAATGGGGGAAAAGTCCATCGTATCCGTGAATTGACCTCCTCCTCCTCCTCCTCAGTTTCCTGAGGAAATGCTGAGGGCATCGATTGTAAGTCTCACAAAGGTATAGTGAAAGGCAAGTGTTTCGAAGGTCTTGGAGGTGAAACAAATTCTTGCTCAGGAGAACCATCAGGTCAAAAGGGTAAACAGGGAGGAGAAGAAGCACTGTGGGTAAACTTGGAGACAGGCAATGGCACCACAATCCACACAGGGGTTGTATACAGACCCCCTTCTCATGGGGAGGAAATGGACAAGGAAATGATAGAAAGTATACTTAGAATGGCAGAAAAAGGGGAGCTATTGCTGATGGGTGATCCGAATATGCCAGATGTTAACTGGAGTGCAGTTGCAGCAGTCACTTCGAAGAGTGGGGTTATTCTAGATGCTCTACAGGGGGCATGCCTTAGACAACTAGTATTGGAGCCCACTTGAGAGGGAGCAATCTTAGACCTGGTTCTCTCAAATGGAGATGGAGAGAGGATCACAGATGTAGAAGTGGGTAGGCATCTGGAAACTAGCGACCATCGAACAGTATGGTTCACAATAAACACAGCAATAGAGTCAAGCCATACAAAGGCAAAAGTACTGGACTTTAGGAGGCTGACTTTGCAAAATGGGTGAGTGCCTAAGGAATGCACTAGCAAATGAGCAGGAAGGAGGGTGGAAGAACAATGGGAATAATAAAACTGCCATCACAGAGGTAACAAGCCTTGTGTGAAGCAAATAAACAAAACTAAACGATGTAAGAAACCATATGGTTCTCAAAGAAAGTGGCAGTGAAGGTTCAAGAGAAAAGAAAGCATTCAGGAAGTACAAGGAATCGAGAAGGAGCAGGACAGAGAACTGTATCAGTTAAAGCAAAAGGAAGCTGGGAAGGCAGTCAGAACAGCAAAGGCCCAAACCGAAGAAAAGATAGCCAACTCAGTTAAGAAGGGGGATAAAACCTTTTATAGGTACATCAGGGAGTTAAGGAAGACCAAGGGAGGGATAGTGAGGCTTAATAAAGGGAGGAGGGTGGGCAGAGGGTGACTGTGAAAATGCAGAGATACCAAACAAATATTTTGCTCACTATTTACAAATGGAGAGGAGGTACCTAAAACAAACAGTAGAAACACTCTGGATACAGAAGTTGATACCAGCCCATTTACAGAAGAAAGGGTTATGAAAGAACTCTTAAAACTGAAGGTGGACAAAGCAATGGGGCCTGATGGGTTCATCCCAGAATTCTAAAAGAACTAAGGGTAGAACTAGTGACACCACTGACTACCCTCTTTAACAAATCATGGGAGGATGGGTGGTACCCAGGACTGGAGGAGGGCAGATGTGATTCCCTTCACAAAAGTGGGAGCAAGGCAGAAGCAGGAAACTACAGACCTGTTAGTTTAACCTCAGTGATAGGAAAATGATGGAATCACTTCTGAAGGAAAGAATTGTCGAGTATCTAGAGGCCAGAGGGGCACAGGACCCAAGGCAGCATGGATTCACAGTGGGAAGGTAATGCCAGATGAATCTGATAGATTTCTTTGACTGGGTGACCAAAGTAGTAGATCAGGGAGGGGCTGTGGATATGGCCTACCTAGACTTTAGCAAGGCATTTGACACAGTCCCACACAAAAGATTAATATACAAGTTAGCCAGCCTGGGAGTGGGTCCCAAGATGACAGCCTGGTAAAGAATTGGCTGGAGAATAGGACACAGAGAGTAATAGTAAATGGAGTCCACTCAGAAGAAAGGGGGGTTACTAGTGGGGTACCGCAGGGTTCATTATTAGGACCGGTCCTCTTCAACGCTTTTATAAGCGACATTGCAGAGGGACTGGAAGGAAAAGTTTGTCTCTTTGCAGATGACACAAAGATCTGCAACAGAGTTGATGCACAAGGTGGGGTGGAAAGGATGAGAAGGGACTTGGCAAGGTTAGAGGATTGGTCAAATGTATGGCAGCTTAGATTCAATGCTAAGAAGTGCAAGGTAATGCACCTGGGAAACAAAAACCCAGGGGAAGAGTACACAATGGGGGGTGAGATACTAACAACAACAAAAATGGAAAGGGACCTGGGGGTAATCATATCAGATGACCTAAGGTGGGCAAGCAATGTGAGAGGGCAGTAAGGAGGGCTGGGGGGATACTGGGATGCATAGGGAGATGCATTACCAGTAGAAAACAGGAAGTTATTATCCCTCTGTACAGACAGCTGGTCAGACCCCATCTGGAGTACTGCATGCAGTTCTGGAGATCCAATCTCCACAAAGACATAGACAGGATGGAAGCTGTCCAGAGGAGGGCAACTAAAATGGTGCAGGGTCTGCACCGGAAGACATATGAAGAGAGACTAAATGAGCTTAATATGTATAGCCTCAAGGAAAGGAGGAAGAGGGGGACATGATAGATACTTTCAAGTACCTCAAGGGAATCAACAAAGTCCAAGAGGTAGCATCTTTCAAAAAAGAGGTGTGCAAGAACAAGGGGCACAACTTGAAGATAGAGAGGCGGCTCAGAGGTAATTTAAGGAAGTATTTTTCACAGAGGTTGTGGATACATGGAACGGCCTTCCGGAGGAGGTTGTGGAGTCAAAAACGGTGGTGGAATTCAAGCATGCATGGGACAGTCATAAGGCCATTCTAGGGGGTGGGGGTAGGAAGAAGTAGGCTGCTGGTTAAGTAGGATCTGCAGCTTATCCAGTAGGTAGGGAAATGGGCAGACTGGGTGGGCCAAGCGGTCCTTATCTGCCATCAAATTCTATGTTTCTATGTTCTGTAGGTTCTTCCCTCCTCCTGTTCTTCATAAAACATTTCTATCTCCTCCTAAAAACATTTCTACCTCCTCCTCCACAGGAACTGGGGATGGAACCAGAACTTGAGGAGGGGGCAGGCGTATTCATGAAATTCCCCATAGCCTGGAATGCCTGGAAAAATTGCCATGCCTTAGTTATGTCCTCCATTGTGGGCATTTTATTTTTATTTACTGTCGAATCCTTTCCTTCTTCAGGTATAGGGACAGCTACTTGTTTGTTTTTGTTGCCATACACTGTCTCCTGTGCCAGCTCTGATTCTTATTTTTTACTGGTTTCAGGGTTCCCCTGTTCAGACACCCTGATTTCTGATCCATCTTTGCAGCTTTAACTTTTCTTAATTTCATCAACTGGCATCTCCTTTGCTTCTTCATCAGGAGGGGCAGTGGCATGTTCTTTTTTTTGCTTTTTGTTAGCAGGCACCAGGTCCAATGCCTGCTCAGTGGCCCCTTTACTCTTATTGGTTTCAGGGTTCTCCCTTTCAGACACCCTGACGTCCTTGCCATCTCTAGCAGACTTGTTCTTCTGCTTACTCTGAGGGGCTGGACCCTCCCTGAGCTTTGTTGTGATGTACAGGCAGACTGAGAAGCACTAATGACTTCTGTTTATTTTTTTTGTTTGCCCATTGTTTTGTGTTTTAGGGCAAAACACTAAACAAAGCTCACAGTTGTTAAAATTGTGGCCTGGACCCAAGTAAAACTCGTGACAGCCTGCCTTTGACAGGAGTTTCACAGTTTTTAAAGCCGGCAAGTCCTGTCTTGTTCCTGAGTCAGCCAATCAAGTCAAACACTGATGAACCAGGGAAGACAAAGTGTTAATAAAAAGTACATTTTTGAGGGGAAAAAAACCTATATATGTAAAAAAAGGGTTTAAAGTATTTTAAATGTGGTTCGGTTTCCTTAAAAAAGAAACCACAAATAGAAACAGCTTAACAGATTATTTTGTTAGGTTAAACTCTAAAATGATTTCTCAGTTCCCAAATAAGAGGAACTGAAAAAAAAAAAGGTAAAAACCACAAAGTGATTTAATTTTGTAATAATTTAGAGAAAACAAAGTGGATTTAAAAGCAGTTCCCTAACAGTGGGAACCACACCGAAAAAACAGCCTTCTCTGGATCCCGGGAACCAAAGGGGAACTGGCAAAAAGTTAAAAAATGTGTAATAAACAAGCTAACTAAGAGTTATCTATAAAATAACTAAACAGTATACTATGGAAAAGTTTTACAAAATAAACTGAAAACCTGAAGTCTGAAGTTGAAGAAAAAACTTTGGGGTGACTGCTTCTTCAGGCGGATAAATAAATCTGCTGCTAGAACCTGACGGTGCACATGACCACACAGCAGAGTTTGAATTTCATTCCAAATTCCATAATTAGTATAACATTCTATGTTCCGGGGCAGCTTATGCCAGGGAATGATGCAATTCTTAAGCATACAGTAAGTGAGGGATTCCTGGGGTCTGACTGTAATTTATATAGAAATTCAGCAGCCCACAGGGAAAGTATTCCCACAGACTTGTACTGGTTATACAGCAAAACAGAGCACTTTAGGTTCCATAGGAAATAATGTAATTGATATCGAAACGGAGCTGTCTGCAGGGAAAGTGTTCCAATAAACTTGTTTTGATTATGCAAATAAACAGAGCAATTCATGAGCCATTGGAAAAAAATGTAATCTATATGGAAATGGAGCAGTTTGCTGGGAATGTGGTCCCACAGAATTGCACTGGATATAAAGGAAAACAGAGCAAGGCAGGTTCCACTGGGAATAATGTCACTGATATAGAAACGGAGCACCCTACAAGGAAAGTGTTCTCATAGACCTGTACTGGTTATACAGGAAAACAGAGCAATTCAGGTTATGTAGGAAATGTATTTATTTAGTTGTTTTTTTTTAACCAGGTGAGTACCCTAGGCAATTGCATGCCTATTTTTAGGTGTGACCCTGGAGGTTACAACCATATACACATAGAGCAGAAATACATTGTGTAACAAAATTACAGTGGAGAGAAACAAAAACATGAACATAGCAATGGACCTGTAATTGGAAATACATAGTATGCAGTGCAATTCAGTTTGACACATTGTAGTGCATGAACACGGCAGGGAAGAAGTAAGTGATATTAAAAGAGTCTTCATCGCCACTTCACTGAAAGGTAGCATGAGTAATCAGTTATACATAACATGGAGTTACAACACTGGGCGGAAAAGGGCAAGGATGGCAACTCAACATTAATTGAATGAAATGAGTGTCAAGCAGGGAACTGTTCAGGTACCAGACAGGAGCAGTGCCTCAGACAATGAGATATTTATGATACCTAAGATGGAAAGCATGTATGGAGGGGCAGTGACGAATGCCAGGTGGGATGGAGTTCCATCACTTAGCGGCTGCATAAGCAAAGGATGCTTCGCCAGCACGAGTTCTGACCCTAGGGACAGTCATCATAGCATCATCATTTGACCTCAAAGGGTAGCCATTGCTCACATGTTGGAGAGATGAGGCAAGGGGTCAAGGCTGACCATTTAGCATTATGTTAGAGATCACGCCTCCAAAACTATGATCACAGAGAAAAGACGAGGAGAGCCAGCTCAACTTATTATAAATGGAGCCGTAGTGAAGGAGCTGGGGAGATGATGATGCAAAGCAGCAAATACTGCTTTATGGGTTCCACATCAAAACAGTGAAAGCAAAACAGTGCAGGCAAAATTGGGTGCTGCAGCCCGGTGGCACTGTGGGTTGAGGCACTGGATGCCACATCGATGACCCATGTTTGGGAATGAGTCGGGCTGCTGGGGGTCTGTGGGGATGAGGAAGGATCGAGTGTCCTGAGGACTGCTCTCCTTCCTTGAGGAGGGGGGATAGCTCTCACTGGTGCAATAGCAGCCCCTGGTGGGTACTGGGAGATTGCACTGCCTGGCCAGCAGATGCAGGGGATCGGGGCTGTGGTGGACGCCTTTCAAGTGCGCACGGGAGCGTGCGCACATCGAGCAGGGTGTCATTTCACGTCCGAGCCCAGGGAACTACAAGCATAAATACCTCTCCCTACAGTAGCATGATAGCCACTGACGGATGACCTAATCTAGTGGCCAAACAAAGCCTGAGAGCTGGAGATGAGGGCTCAGAGTGATGTGGTCTCCTCTCCTGGTTCAGGCCGCTGGGGAGTGGCCCCGCCGAAGGGGGCAAGCTGCAGTCCTCCTCACTTCGGCCGTTGTGGTGGAGGTTGGCTCCACCTAAGATTAGTTGAGCGTCTGCGTACAAGGCTGGATTGGGGGGGGTAAGTACTCCCCGCTGCAGTGAGTGAATAAAGAAAGTTTAAAAAAAAAAAAAAAAATGGGTGCTGCATAGACACCAGAAAATGGTGCGGTTCATAACTGCGCTAGATTAGACAAACTAACTCTGAAACCATGCACATTGTTATGATGGCACTGTTTTTGACCGCATCATTTTGCTTTCACCGTTTTGATGGGACAGCTGTTGTATGTGACATCCCATTTGAGGAGAGTAGCTTTAGAAGCTGGCAAGTGCACTGGGGCACCTTAGAGGAGCTTGGGGAGTAGCATTCCCCAGGCAATGGAATGGCGTGCCTGTGGTGTCAGGTGTCGGGCCACTTTATATGAGATGTCCCGCGTAGAGTTCCCTGACTTGCAGACACTCATGACATGTTATGAGTAATCAAGCACGGGGTCAATTGTGACTCCAAGGTATGTGAAGAAGGAGGCGGTGGGGACCAAGGTGCCATCTTGGTTTGCAACAGATAGGTGGGATGGACATGATCTTCATTTGGAGGACATGCCAAGCAGCATGGATTGTGTTTTATCCATGTAAGAGAGTAGCTTATCTTCAGATAACCAGTTGTATGCTGACTGTAGATGAGCTGTTAGGTGCTGGTTGATTTGGTTAATATTTCTGGAGCTGGGATACAGAACCAGATCACCAGCATAGAGGATGTCAGAGCAGTGAGTGGGTCAGGCTTTGAGGTATGGAGTTGACATGTAAGGCAAACAGCACTGGGCCTAATGTGGAGCCTTGGGGAACAACCACCAGAATTGGGGCAGAGTCTGAGAGGGGGGGACGTATACAGGATCCTCTGGCTTCTGTTTGCCAAGTGATTACAAAACCAAAGGAGACCAGTCCGTGAGATATGCTGACTGGCAAGTTTACTAGTGAGCAAAGAATTATCAACCAGATCAAAGGCATTTGTCAGGTCAATAAAGACAGCACCTGTGAGGCTTCCAGTGTGTCCATTGCTGAGGAAATACTTTTGGTAAGGGTGAAGAGTGCAGTGGTGGTATTGTGCCCTCTTTGGAAACTGTCTTGTGTATGGAATAGCAGGTCACGCATGGAGACGTAGCTAGTGAATTGCAAGGCCACCACTTTTTCCAGTATTTTGTTTAGAACACAGAGAATAGCAATGGGCCTCTAATTATTCAGAGTTATGTGATCCCTCTTCTTAAAGACTGGAACAACACGCAATGTTTTCCATGTGTCAGGCACTATGACAGTAGTGAGGGATAGGTTGATTATTTTAGCAACTGGGAAGGCTAACTCTTGTTTGGCAATTTTCAGAAGTTTGGGTTCAATACCAACCATGCCTGAGATTTAAAGACAGGAAGCTGCATCAGGAGTTTGTAGAACCTCAGCAGGGCTGACCCATGTAAAATAAAAGGGGGGGGGGCTGTGATAGAGTTGGTGGGGGCCCAGGAAGGGTGCTTTATCTAGCTGGGAAGGGGGCAGGTTTCAGAAGGCGTGCATGTAAGGGAAAAGGTTTGAGAAATGCTAGTTAAAGGCATTGGCTGCGGTGGTGGGGTTTTTGCAGTTTACACCAGTTAGTACATATCAGAGGAAGAGGGATTCCCCAGCTGACATAGCATTTTTTTGATTTGCATCCAGAATAGTCTAGGGTTTTGAGTGGTGGCATTAAACAGTGTTTTGCAATGAACCCTTTAATTTTTCCTGACTTCTGTTTTGCAGATGTTATGCAGGGTTCTATAGGCAGTCCAGTCCAAGAGGGATGCAGAGCCTTAAATGCCTCCCATTTTCTATCAATAAACTTGGCTATTAGCGTGTGGCCCAACCATTTAGTAATAGGGCAGGCACCCTCTTTTGGGTGAGTGGGGCAAATTTGTCTTGCAGTTTACTGAAAACCGCGGTGAAGAAATCAACTGCCAAATTTACATCAACGGCGTTATAGGGACCAATCAGTGGAGGACACTGCCAGCCTAAGAAGTTCAGGATCCAGATTAGCATATTTCTGGAAATGTATAATTCTAGGAAGGGCTTTGGGTAGTTTGGTGTGCCATACACAAAAAATGGGTGAGCCGGCACTAATGGCATCAGACAGAACACCTGAACTTTTGATTCTGTCTGGTCTGGGTATTAGTATCCAGTCTATTATGGTATGCGTGCTGCTGTTGTTAGAGCACCTAGTGTGCTCTGAGATGATCTGTGTAAGGTTTAGCATACCAAGGGCCTGTACCACTGTTTTGCTGTGGTCAGTGAGCCAGTTTATGTTAATATCCCCAAATGTGATGAATTCAGTGTTTTTGACTACTGAACTGATGGACTTGGTCAGGAAGGGAAGTAAGGTCAAGTTCCCAGTCAGTGAAAACAGGCACAGAAAAGATGAAGATTTCTGCACCACCCAAAGTGAGTTCAACATAGCAGTATTCTGAAGGGAATTCCATAGGGAGAGGGTGAGATTTGGGACCACTATGTGATGGTGGGTTCTGTAATATATGAGTGTGCCACCTCCTTTCTTAGGGCCAAGGCGATTGCTACGGATAAAACTATATCCTGGAAGTGCACACAGAAATTATCTGGTATGGCCGGTTTAACCATGTTTCTGATATACCATGGATATCAGGTTAGGAGTGTGGACCCATGCTGAGTGCTCATCTAGTTTGGGGACCAGGCTTCTTATATTGATATGAGCAATTTTGAGGCCCCTTAGCATTTTGCCATGGTGCAGTATGGAACGAGGGTATGGCAGAGGTAGGACCTGGGATTTAGCTTGACACCACCAGAAGGTGAAAGGTCAATGAGAGCAAGACACATGAGGGGACTGTAGCTAGGGTACAAGTTTGTGAGCTTACAACACCAGAGCCATTTTACAGGAAGTTGGCTATCCTGAGGATACAGTGCAGTGGCAGCAGGAATTTGGTTAGTGCAGTGGGATCAGAGTGGGTTACAAGGTTAGACATGGTAAAATCTGTATATTCTTCAGGTTCAGCACCGAGTGGGACAAGTGAGGGAAGGGAGTCAGTGATATAGAGTGCACTACACAGGATTACAGCGAGCCGTACATTCCAAGCAAGCAACCCCATTATGATAGATATATAATTGTAATGATACCTGTGAAGCAGTGCCTATAGGGACACAGAGAAGTACCTTAATTTATACAGAAATGGAGCAGTGTGCAGAGAGAGCGTCCCCATGTACCTGTACTGGTTATACAGGAAAACAGAGTGATCCAAATCCTATAGAAAATAATCTTATTTATATAGCAATGGATATCGTGCAGGGAAAGTGTTCCCACTGACCTCTACTGATTATACAGGGAAACAGAGCAATTCAGGTTCCATAGGAAATAATGTAATTTATATAGAAATGGCTATTGTATAGGGAAAGTGTTCCCACTGACCTCTACTGATTCTACAGGGAAACAGAGCAATTCAGGTTCCATAGGAAATAATGTAATTTATATAGAAATGGATATTGTACAGGGAAAGTGTTCCCACTGACCTCTACTGATTCTACAGGGAAACAGAGCAATTCAGGTTCCATAGGAAATAATGTAATTTATATAGAAATGGATATCGTGCAGGGAAAGTGTTCCC
The DNA here is from genome assembly GCA_016271365.2 of Neoceratodus forsteri. Taxonomy (NCBI): domain Eukaryota; kingdom Metazoa; phylum Chordata; order Ceratodontiformes; family Ceratodontidae; genus Neoceratodus; species Neoceratodus forsteri. The sequence continues at coordinate 8,604,340 of CM057458.1, forward strand.
ACTGACCTCTACTGATTCTACAGGGAAACAGAGCAATTCAGGTTCCATAGGAAATAATGTAATTTATATAGAAATGGATATCGTGCAGGGAAAGTGTTCCCACTGACCTCTACTGATTATACAGGGAAACAGAGCAATTCAGGTTCCATAGGAAACAATGCTATTTATATAGAAATGGAGCAATCTCCAGGGAAACTACTCCTATAGACCTGTATTGGTTCTACAGGAAAACAGAGCAATTCAGGTTCCATAGGAAAGAATGTAATTTATATAGAATTGGAGCATTGTACAGGGAAAGTGTTCCCACTGACCTCTACTGATTCTACAGGGGAAACAGAGCAATTCAGGTTCTGTAGGAATTTTATTTAGTTGTATTTTTTTTAACCAGGTGAGTACCCTAGGCAATTGCATGTCTAATTTTAGGTGCGGTCCTGGAGGTTACAACCATATATACACAGAGCAGAAATACATTGTGTAACAAAATTACAGTGGAGAGAAACAAAAACATGAACATAGCAATGGACCTATAATTGGAAATACATAGTATGCAGTGCAATTCAGTTTGATACATTGTAGTGCATGAACACGGCAGGGAGGAAGTAAGTGATATTAAAAGACACTTCATAGCCACTTCACTGAAAGGTAGCGTGAGTAATCAGTTATACATAACATGGAGTTACAACACTGGGCGGAAAAGGGCAAGGATGGCAACTCAACATTAATTGAATGAAATGAGTGCCAAGCAGGGAACTGTTCAGGTACCAGACAGGAGCAGCGTCTCAGACAATGAGATATTTATGATACCTAAGATGGAAAGCATGTATGGAGGGGCAGTGATGAATGTCAGGTGGGATGGAGTTCCATTACTTAGGGGCTGCATAAGCAAAGGACACTTCGCCAGCACGAGTTCTGACCTTAGGGACAGTCATCAGGGCATTATCGCTTGACCTCAAAGGGTAGCCATTGCTCACATGTTGGAGAGATGAGGCAAGGGGTCAAGACTGACCATTCAGCATTATACGAGAGATCACACCTCCAAGACTATGATCAAATAGAAAAGATGAGAGTGAGCCAGCCCAACTTATCATAAAGGCAACAGTGGTGAGTGAGCCTGGGAGATGATGATGCAAAGCAGCAAATACTGTTGCATAGGTTCATGTCAAAATGGTGAAAGCAAAATGGTGCAGATCAAAAGGGCAGTATGTAGACACCAGAAAATGTTGCCGTCCAAAACTGAGCTAGATTAGATAAACTAACTCTGAAACCATGCACGCTGTTATGACGGCACTATTTTTGACCGCACCATTTTGCTTTCACCATTTTGATGGGACACCTGTTGTATGTGACATCCCATTTGAGGAGAGTAGCTTTAGAAGCTGGCAAGTGCACTGGGGCACCTTAGAGGAGCTTGGGGAGGAGCATTCCCCAGGTGATGGCATGGCGTGCCTGTGGTGTCAGGTGTCGGATCACTTTATATGAGATGCCCAGCATAGAGTTCACTGACTTGCAGACACTCATGACATGTCATGAGCAATCAAGCACGGGGTCAATTGTGACTCCAAGGTATGTGAAGGAGGAGGCGGTGGGGACCAAGGTGCCATCTTGGTACGCAACAGATAGGTGGGATGGACATGCTGTTAGTTTGGGGGACATGCCAGATAGCATGGATTGTGTTTTAGTCATATTAAGGATTAGTTTGTTTTCAGATAACCAGTTGTACACTGACCGTAGGTCAGCTGTTAGGTGCTGGTTGATTTGGTTAATATTTCTGGAGCTGGTATACAGAACCAGATTACCAGCATAGAGGATGTCAGAGCAATGAGTGAGTCAGGCTTTGAGTTATGGAGTTGATGTGCAAGGCAAACAGCAGTGGGCCTAATATGGAGCCCTGGGAAACACCCACCAGAATTCGGACAAGGTCTGAGAGGGAGGACTCATACAAGGCCCTCTGGGTTTTGTTTACCAAGTAATTACAAAACCAAAGGAGAGCAGTCCGTGAGATATACTGATTGGCAAGTTTGCCAGTGAGCAAAGCGTGATTAACCAGATCAAAGGCTTTCGTCAAGTCAATAAAGACAGCACCTGTGAGGCTTCTAGTGTCCATTGCTGAGGAGATACTGTTGGTAAGGGTGAAGACAGCAGTGGTGGTACTGTGCCCTCTTCAGAAACTGTCTTGTGTATGGAATAGCAGAGAGGTAGATAGTGAGCTGCAGGGCCACTACTTTTTCCAGTATTTTGTTTAGAACAGGGAGAATAGCAATGGGCCTATAATTATTCAGATTTATGGGATCCTTCTTCTTAAACACTGGAACAACACACAATGTTTTCCATGTGTCAGACACTACGCCAGTAGTGAGGGATAGGTTGATTATTTTAGCACTTGGGAAGGCTATCTCTTTTTTCGCAATTTTCAGAAGTTTAGGTTCAATACCATCCATGCCTGAGATTTAGAGACAGCAACCTGCATCAGGAGTTTGCGAACCTCAGCAGGGCAGACCCACTGAAAATAAAAGGGGGCTGTGATAAATTTGGTGGGGGTCCAGGAGGGTGCTAGTATTTAATTGGGAGGGGGGCAGGTTTCAGAAGGCATGTATGTGTGGGAAGAGGTTTGAGAAATGCTAGTTAAATGCATTGGCTGTGGAGGTGCTGTTTTTGCAGTGCACTCCAGTTAGTACATGTCAGAGGAAGAGGGATTTCCCCATCTGACCTAGCAGTTTTTATGTTGGCTTGCGCATGTGCAAGCAACATCTTGTGGCAGCAGCACATGTCAGAGGTGTGTCAGTGTTGTCGCCAATGCAGGGAATGCTTTTGTGGATGCGTCCCTCAACCGCCAATCAGCGAGCATGCTGCAGATGACAGCAGTTTCAAAGAGAGCCGCAGAGCTGAAAGAAATTTGCCGCTCCAGTAAGGTGCAGTTTCCTCACTGGAGCATCAGATGACAAGAGTCCGTTACGTGCCTTTCTTGGTGAAACATATCAATAAATATGGTGGCTCCTGCCGTCTGCCACACAATCCCCAGAAAGCCGACTTTGGGGATGCCCAATCCCCGTGTCGGCATGCCTCCCCAGTTCAATTTGTTTGTGGATGGGGGTTCCCAGTTCCCATTGACATTATGTCCCCCCCACACACACTTTCTTTGCCAAAAGGGGTGCCCAGTCACCGTTGGCATCATGTATCCCCATCATACTTAATTTGTTTGCCGATGTGGTGCCCAATCCCCATTGGCATAATTTCCCACCCAGTTTAATTTGTTTGCCAAGGGAGGTGCCCAGTCCCCATCGGCATCAGTCCCCCTGCCCCAAACTCATGTGGAACACTGGAAACCCACCCCAGTGTGCCCAGAAGGGACCTTAACATAAACTGGCTGGGTAGCTCCCAAGCCGCACCCCTGTCTAGCATACAAAGCTTTAACCTGCACCAGCTAATCTTAGAACCTACCAGAACTGCCTCTCACTCTAATACGGGACACTGCTGGATTGGATTATGACTAACCACCCTGAGTACATTGTCGTCTCAGGTGTAGTAGCTGATGCAATCACTGACCATTCCCCTACTTTCTGCATCTGGGGTAAAGAGAGGCCAGTACTAATGAAGACCCGTTTCATTACCTTCCGTAATTATGCAAATTTCAACTCCCAAGCTTTCCTTCTAGACATAGCTAGTACTGACTGGTCTTCTCTCCTAGGATCTAACGATGCTCCGTCTCCTCTTAACATCTTCCTGTCCCACTTCCTAGCGCTGCAGGAGCAGCACTGCAAACTGGTAACACACCGAGTAAAAAAAAAAAGACAAACCCGGTGGCTAAAATCTGGCTTGCTCAGCAAGCTATGTCAAAGAGATAAATGTTGGCTCTGTTACAAGAGCTCCGGCCAAACAGCTGACCTAAACACCTACCGAGCTCTGCGAAATTCCCGCAAAAAGTATATCAAACAGGCCAAAAGCTCCTACCGTAAAGACCTTTTAATTAACTCCTATGGAGATTCATAAAAATGTTGGTGTCACATTAAGTTCTTCATGGGCTCAAACTCATCCTACACCCCAAATGACATGTCACTCAATGGCATTCACTGCAACAATCCCCGGACTATTGCTAATTTCTTCAATGAGCAATTCTCTGACCTAACAAAATACACCTCCTCTTTCCCCGTCAAACCGAACTTACATACTCCAACAAATGGTACTCAGCCAAAATTTTTCTTTAAGTCTGTCTCTAGATGTGAGGTACTAAAATTACTTAACAATATCTCCGAGCATGCAGCAGTGGGGTCTGACAACCTTGAGCCCAAGCTACTAAAACTAGCAGCACCATTCATTGCTGCTCCCCTAACTAAGATCTTTAATCTCTCGTTGTGCCAAAATCACGTCCCTGATATATGGAAGATGGCTAGGATAACCCTGTTTTCAAAAAAGGTGACCCTAAAGACCCATCCAACTCTAGGCCTACTGCAATTCTGTCTGTTCTTAGCAAAGTTCTTGAAAAACTTGTAGCTCCTCAAACCATAGAATTTCTCCTCAGATATGACCTCCTAACTCCTGCTCAGCATGGCTTCTGAAAGGGACACAGTACCAACACTGCTTTACTCAAGCTAACCTCTGATGTCCTAGTGGCCATGGACTCTGCTTTTCTCACTGGGGCCATTTTTATTGATATGACTAAGGCTTTCGATCTTGTTGACCACTCCATCCTCATTGCCACACATCGATCTCTAGGCTTCTCGCCAAATGTTGTAAACTGGCATGGTAGTTATTTATCTGACAGAACTCAAATCGTAAAATATAACTCTACCCTCTCTGATAAGTCTACTGTTAACATTGGTGTACCTCAGGGGTCCATACTAGGCCCACTGCTCTTCTCTATTTTCTTAAATAGTATCACCTCTAACCTTATGAAGACTGCCTCCCTGTTGAACACGGATGACATTGTCCTGTACACTAGTGCTAAAAGCATTGATGACATCAATGCACAGCTCTCCCATGACTTTCAACTCATCCAACATCGGCTTGATTGTCACAAACTAGTCCTAAATGATTCTAAGACCCAAGCTATGCTATTTGGTTCAAACTGTAAACTCAAACATGCCCAACACAATTTTAAAGTCTCCACTTTAAGTGGCAAATCCATTGAGGTGGTGAACTCTTTTAAATATCTGGGTGTCACTCTGGACTCCTCACTAAATTTTGACTTCCATATTCTACGAACCTGCAAGTCGGTAAACACTAAACTTGGTATTGCCTATCGAACCAGCCACGCTCTCACCCCCTCTGCTAGACTTGCCATAGCCTGTGGGATACTCCTGCCCTCATTTAACTACTGGGTGGTCAACTATACTTCTGTGTGTAAATCAAGTCTTTGGAAATGGGATATCACCTACAATAACATCTGTCGGTATGCATCCTCCTCCCATCGGCTGAAACACCACTGCATCCTTTGTTCAGACCTTGGATGGCTTCCTCCTCATGTGTCTAGGTCTTATACTTTTGGCTCCATTATTGACAGCATTATTAGATCACCAACTCCCAAGCCCCTAGTGGATCTCTTTCAAAAAGAGTCATCCTTCTATGACCTACGTTCTGCAGATTATGCCCCTGTTCTCATCCCTAGACACACTACTTCTAAAGGTGCCAGTGCTTTTGCCTGTCCTGCCCCTCAATACTGGAACGCCCTCCCACTAACTATTCACCAAGCACAGTCCCATGTCTCTTTCAAGAAGGAACTACAACCCACCTCTTTCTGTCCTGCAAATGCTCCTGTTTCAAACCTCCTCAGGCCTTTTGACCCCAATCCTCAGTGTCCCCTGCCTATATTAGATTTGTCCCCCTCTACAATCTGCACTTACCTGCAGCCTGCTTGGCTCACCTCCTCGATACCACTGTCTCATACCATTCTCCCTTGGCTGTATTTTCCTTACTCTAGTTCCACCCTCCTATTTCTATCTACACTACTCCTATCCTTTCTCCAAATTTTTTCCCTTGATAACCACAGTAATACTGATATTTTTCTTTTCTCCTCATCCCAATGTTTGGTCTGTTTTTGCAATGTTTATATTTTACATTTTGTAGTGCTATTTTTTCTCTCATTCCTGCATATGTCTGTGACATTATATTTATATCCTACCAGTCATATTATTTCCTTGCCTGTTTGTACAAATTTCATTCACAATATCTAAAAGTGTATGTAATTGTATCTTATGTCTGTTTCTGTACCATCCTGGTCATGCCTGAAAATAGTTATTGTTATGGCTAGCGCACCTAGCCAGTAAACAAAAACTAAATAAAATAAATAAAATTTTTTAGACCTGTAAATAAAGAAAACCTTCCCCTGATGTCCATTTTTTTGTCCCTGTAAAAAAGAAAATGGTCCGTCATCGTTCTGCTGCCCCCTACCCCAACCCCTCCCACCCTCTGCGCACCCCACCTCCCTGCACCCCCCTCACCCCATACTTACTTCCAGAGGTCCAGCGCTGTGATCTTCGGTGGAGCGGGACACGTCTGAACTCTTCAAAAGCCGACTGCAAACGGAAGAAAATCACAGTAAACTGTATAATGGCATCAATGGGGGGTTTCAACTTAGATGGCTATCTCAGCCATTTTTTGGAATTTTGGCTCCAAATTTTCAACATGAGGTTCTTGAGACCCCACCTCATGAACATGTGACTGTCATTTCGTTACTCCATCCTGAAAGGTGATTTCACGGTCACAGCATGGAATCACCTTTCACGACTGATTAATGAAATCATGATCACTGTTCATGAGGTGGGTCCCCAAAAAACCCATGTGGCAAATTTTGTGAAAAATTCCAAAATACGACTACGTTATGAGTGTGTGTTTCACAGTTTGCATGCACGCTTTTAACTTTGCCAATTTTTGCAAATTTTGTGAACAATTCCAAAATATGACTGCGTTATGAGCGTGTGTTTCGCAGTTTGCAAGCACGCTTTTGACTTTGCCAATTTTTTATATTTTCACTCCAGATTTTCAAAACTGCCATTTTTTTTACACCTCTTTATGAACAGTACAGCTGTCATTTTTTACATCCTGCTCAAAATGTGTTTTCACACCTGTAGTGCACAATGGCACGGGCACTGTGGGAAATCAACTTTCAGGACAGATTAAGAAAATCACTGTGCCACTATTCATCAGGGAAAGTCCCAAAATGCCTATGTTGAAAATCTGGTAAAAAAAAAATCCCCAAAATGATTGCATTATGGATGTGCGTTGTGCAGTTTCTACGCATGCTCGTGACTTCAATCTTTCATATTTTCACTCCAGATTTTCAACATTGCCCTTTTTTACACCTCCCCATGAACAGTGCAGTTGTCATTTTTCACATCCTGCCCAAAATGTGTTTTCACATCTGTGGCACCAAATGGCATAGTCACTGTGCAGTATCACCTTTTGCCTAACAAACTGATAGTGTCACTGTTTATGAGGTGGGGTCACTTACATAGAAACATAGAAGTTGTCGGCAGATAAGGACTGCAAGGCCCATCCAGTCTACCCATTTCTTTTTCTACCATATGAATGTGCCATTGGCCTTTGCTCTGTCAATGGCCTATATATTCATACTCATCTGTATTGCTCCCTTATGCCTATCCCATGCCTGTTGGAAGCCCTGCACTGTATTCATATCTACCGCTTCCTGAGGTAGGCCATTCCATACATCCACCACCCTTTCTGTGAAAAAGAACTTCCTCACATTACCCCTTAATCGGCCTCCCTCTAATCTCATGCTGTGTCCTCTTGTTCTTGGGGCACAGAAACCCAGGAGCAGAGTACATGATGGAGGTAGTGGCACTGATGACCACCAAGTAGGAAAGAGACCTGGGATAATCATAGCTGATAACATAAAGGTGGCCAGACAGTGTGACAAGGCAGTGGGGAGAGCCAGTGGGATGCTAGGGTGCACAGGGAGGGGTATCACCAGCAGAAAGAAGAAGGTGGTGCTACCACTGTACAAATCATTGGTGAGACCCCATTTGAAGTACTGTGTCCAGTTCTGGAGACCACATCTCTGGAAGGACATTGACAGGGTGGAGTTGATGCAGAGGAGGGCAACTAAAATTGTGCAGGGTCTGCAACGAAATCCCTGTGAAGAGACACTAAAGGACCTCAATATGTACACTCTGGAGGAAAGGAAGGAAGGGGGGATATGATAGAGACTTTCAAATATCTCACGGGTAGAAATAAGTTACCAGAGGGAATCATTTTTCAGAAAAAAAAGATGTTCAAGAACAAGGGGTCATGCTATGAAGCTGGAGGGTGGTAGACTCGGGGGGGGGACGTGAGAAAGTATTTATTCACAGAAAGGGTGGTGGATGCATGGAACAGCTTCCCAGTGGTGGATGTGGGGGCACAATTTGTTATGGAATTCAAGAATGCGTGGGTTAGACGTAAGGGAACCTTAGTGGTTAGGAAGGGGAGGATAAAGGGTGGGAGCAAGTTGGAATCTAGGACTTACAGACCAGTCAGTTTGACCTCAGTGATGGGGAAAATAATTGAGTCCATGCTGAAGGAAAGGATTGTGGCATATCTCAAGGCCGGTGGGGCACAAGACCCAAGGCAACATGGATTCAAAGCAGGTACATCTTGTCAAATAAATCTGATAGATTTCTTTGACTGGGTAACCAGGGTGATTGATCAGGGAGGTGCGGTAGACATGGTCTACCTAGATTTTAGCAAGGCATTCGACACCGTCCCACACAGGAGGTTAGTAAACAAGTTGGGCAGCATAGAAGCAGGACCAAAGGTGGTAAATTCTGTTAGATATTGGCTGAGCGACAGGACATAGAGGGTCCAATCCTGGGAGAGGGTGGTGACCAGTGGGTGACTCAGTCATGGCGCCTGTGTTCAGGGCTACCTGGCAAGGTAGCAACCAGATAGCTGGATGGGTGAGGTAGGGCGATGGGAAGCACATGTGTGTGCACATGCATGTGGAGGGGTTGAGGAAGGGGGGAGGTATACGGGAGGGAGTGTGCAGGGCAGCTGCCAAGCTGGTCAGCTAGCGTAGTGGGGAGGGCGGTTGGTTGGGGTGTGCAGGGTTCGGGCCTAGAGTGGTACATTTTTTTTTTGCCAGCAGGCGGCTTGTTATTTTTTTAATAAATTCACCCCTCGACATGTACCCCGCTGGAGTTGAGAATCCTTGAGTAGGTGTGCCCCCGGCATAACATAGAAAACCAGTCGCTGGTTTTCTAGTCATTGCGAGTGTGCATCGCAGTGATTCATTTTTAGTGCCGTACACTCACACAAATGGCGATCACTATTCTGCGACTGCCATTATGACACAGAGCTGAGAGCCTGTCCTTTTCAGTGTCTTTGTTAGTGACATTGCATAAGGGCTGGAAGGGAAGGGAAGGGAAGCCTCTTTGTGGATGACACCAAGATCTGCAGTAGGGTGAACATTCCAGATGGGGTGGAAAAAATGAAAAGAGACCTAGGCAAGCTAGAGGAGTGATCAAGAGTTTGGCATCTTAAATTCAATGCAAAGAAGAATAAAGTCATGCATTTGGGGCTCAGGAATCCTGGGAAGGAATACACAATTGGGGGGGGGGAGATACTAAAAACAAAACTAGAAAGGGACCTAGGAGTTATCATAACAGATGACCTAAAATTAGTCAAGCAGTGTGAAAAGGTGGTGGGGAGGGCTGGAGGGAAGCTGGAGTGCATAGGGAGAGGCATCACCAGAAGAAGGAAGGAGGTGGTGATGCCACTGTACAAACAGTTGGTAAAGCCACATCTGGAATACTGTGTTCAGTTCTGGAGGCCACATCTCCAGAAGGACAAGGACAAAATTGAGGCAGTTCAGAGAAGGACAACGAAAATGGTGATGGGACTGTATAATAAACAGTATGAGCAAAGACTGAAAGACCTCAATATGTATACTCTGGAGGAAAGGAGGGAGAGGGGGGATACGATAGAGACATTCAAATACATCAAGGGGATAAACAAAGTACAGGAGGGCAATATCTTTCAGAGGAGGAAATGTGCAAGATCAAGAGGTCACAGTATGAGACTGGAGGGAGGAGACTCAGGGATAATGTAAGCAAGTACTTTTTCACACAAAGGGTGGTAGATGCATGAAACAAACTCCCAGCAGAGGTCGAAGAGGCAAAAACAGTGGGTGAGTTCAAGAACGCATGGGATAGGCAGAAGGCAACCCTGGTGGTAGGAAAGGGAAGGTAAGCTGTAGGTTAATTAAGATCTGCAGCTTTGGGTCGGTAGGGAAAAGGGCTGACTAGGTGGGCCAAGCGGTCCTTATCTGCCATCAAATTCTATGTTTCTGTGTACACTAGGCATTTGCATGTGTTTCTAGATGTGACCCTGGAGGTTACAACCAAATATACAGACAGTAGAAATACACTGTGTAACAAAAATACAGTGGAAACAAAAACATGAACATAGCAATGAAGAATCTATAATAGGAAATATAGTGTAGGCAGTGTAATTCAATTTGATACATTGTATTTATTTTTTTATTTATTTATTGAGAGCTAGGATTACACCTTTGAGCTGGAAGCTCGTTTACAAAAGTTCCACATCAGTAGAAAATAACAAATACAGACAGTTCAAACAGAAACATAAGATAGTACTTGAATTTTGAAAAATGGGACCGTACAAAAATATAAATGCAGTGAAAATCTGAAACAGTTAATAATACTGGTGAGTATAGGGTTGCATATAATGCGAGAAAAGAGCCGCAGTATTTAAACTACTAAGCAGAATAACATTTCATTGTCAAAGTATAAGGAGGGAGGAGAGATGTAGGGATGGAAATAAGTGCATCAAAGAGTAAAGAAGAAGACATGTACAAGGAGGAGATTAGATAGAGCTCACGGGGGGGGGGTAGGAGGAGAGAGTGTCGGGGGGAGGGTAAGGAAAATAAGTAAACAGGATAAGCAGTCACACCTGCTCAGCTTGGCGAGCAGTCACAGCTGCTCAGGTTGGCCAGCGGTCACAGCTGTTCAGATTGGCCAGCAATCAGAGCTACTCAGGTTGGCCAGCAGTCACAGCTGCTCAGGTTGTCGAGCAGTCACAGCAGCTCAGGTTGGCCAGCAGTCATAGCAGCTCAGGTTGGCCAGCAGTCAGAGGTGCTCAGGTTGGCCAGCAGTCAGAGCTGCTCAGGTTGGCCAGCAGTCAGAGCTGCTCAGGTTGGCCAGCAGTCAGAGCTGCTCAAGCTAGCTGGCAGTCACAGCTGCTCAGGTTGGCCAGCAGTCAGACCTGCACAGGTTGGCCAGCAGTGACAGTTGCTCAGGTTGGCCAGCAGTCACAGCTGCTCAGGTTGGCCAGCAGTCACACCTGCTCAGGTTGGCCAGCAGTCACACTTGCTCAGGTTAGCCAGCACTCACACCTACTCAGGCTGGCCAGTGGTCACACCTGCTCAGGTTGGCCAGCGGTCAGAGCGGCTCAGGTTGGCCAACAGTCACACCTGCTCAGGATGGCCAGCAGTCACAGCTGCTCAGTTTAGCCAGCAGTCAGAGCTGCTCAGGTTGGCCAGCAGTCACACCTGCTCAGGTTGGCCAGCAGTCACAGCTGCTCAGGTTAGCCAGCAGTCACAGCCTCTCAGGCTGGCCAGCAGTCACACCTGCTCAGGTTAGACAGCACTCACACCTGCTCAGGCAGGCCAGTGGTCACAGCTGCTCAGGTTGGCCAGCAGTCACAGCTGTTCAGGTTGGCCAGCAGTCACAGCTGCTCAGGTTGGCCAGCGGTCACAGCTGCTGAGGTTGGCCAGCAGTCACAGCTGCTCAGGTTGGCCAGCAGTCACACTTGCTCAGGTTGCCCAGCAGTCACAGCTGCTCAGGTTGGCCAGCAGTCACAGCTGCTCAGGATGGCCAGCAGTCACAGCTGTTCAGGTTGGCCAGCAGTCACAGCTGCTTAGGTTGGCCAGCAGTCACACCTGCTCAGCCTGGCCAGTGGTCACACCTGCTCAGGTTGGCCAGCAGTCACAGCTGCTCAGGTTGGCCAGCAGTCACAGCTGCTCAGGTTGGCCAGAGGTCACAGCTGCTGAGGTTGGCCAGTAGTCACAGCTGCTCAGGTTGGCCAGCAGTCACACTTGCTCAGGTTGGCCAGCAGTCACAGCTGCTGAGGTTGGCCAGCAGTCACAGCTGCTCAGGTTGGCCAGCAGTCACAGCTGCTCAGGATGGCCAGCAGTCAAAGCTGTTCAGGTTGGCCAGCAGTCACAGCTGCTCAGGCTGGCCAGCAGTCACACCTGCTCAGGTTGGCCAGCAGTCACACCTGCTCAGGTTGGCCAGCAGTCACACCTGCATAGGTTGGCCAGCAGTCACAGTTGCTCAGGTTGGCCAGCAGTCACAGCTGCTCAGGTTGGCCAGCAGTTACAGCTGCTCAGATTGGCCAGCAGTCACACCTGCTTAGGTTGGCCAGCAGTCACAGCAGCTCAGGTTGGCCAGCAGTCACACCTGCTCAGGCTGGACAGCAGTCACACCTGCTCAGGTTGGCCAGCAGTCACACCAGCTCAGGTTGGCAAGCAGTCACACTTGCGCAGGTTGGCCAGCAGTCACAGCTGCTCAGGTTGGCCAGCAGTCACAGCTGCTGAGGTTGGCCAGCAGTCACAGCTGCTCAGGTTGGCCAGCAGTCACACTTGCTCAGGTTGCCCAGCAGTCACAGCTGCTCAGGTTGGCCAGCAGTCACAGCTGCTCAGGATGGCCAGCAGTCACAGCTGTTCAGGTTGGCCAGCAGTCACAGCTGCTCAGGTTGGCCAGCAGTCACAGCTGCTCAGGTTGGCCAGCAGTCACACCTGCTCAGGTTAGCCAGCACTCACACCTACTCAGGCTGGCCAGTGGTCACACCTGCTCAGGTTGGCCAGCGGTCACAGCGGCTCAGGTTGGCCAACAGTCACACCTGCTCAGGATGGCCAGCAGTCACAGCTGCTCAGTTTAGCCAGCAGTCAGAGCTGCTCAGGTTGGCCAGCAGTCACACCTGCTCAGGTTGGCCAGCAGTCACAGCTGCTCAGGTTAGCCAGCAGTCACAGCCTCTCAGGCTGGCCAGCAGTCACACCTGCTCAGGTTAGACAGCACTCACACCTGCTCAGGCAGGCCAGTGGTCACAGCTGCTCAGGTTGGCCAGCAGTCACAGCTGTTCAGGTTGGCCAGCAGTCACAGCTGCTCAGGTTGGCCAGCGGTCACAGCTGCTGAGGTTGGCCAGCAGTCACAGCTGCTCAGGTTGGCCAGCAGTCACACCTGCTCAGGTTGGCCAGCAGTCACAGCTGCTCAGGTTGGCCAGCAGTCACAGCTGCTCAGGTTGGCCAGCAGTCACAGCTGCTCAGGTTGGCCAGCAGTCACAGCTGCTTAGGGTTGGCCAGCAGTCACACCTGCTCAGGCTGGCCAGTGGTCACACCTGCTCAGGTTGGCCAGCAGTCACAGCTGCTCAGGTTGGCCAGCAGTCACAGCTGCTCAGGTTGGCCAGCAGTCACAGCTGCTCAGGTTGGCCAGCAGTCACTGCTGCTCAGGTTGGCCAGCAGTCACACCTGCTCAGGTTGGCCAGCAGTCACAGCTGCTGAGGTTGGCCAGCAGTCACAGCTGCTCAGGTTGGCCAGCAGTCACAGCTGATCAGGATGGCCAGCAGTCAAAGCTGTTCAGGTTGGCCAGCAGTCACAGCTGCTCAGGCTGGCCAGCAGTCACACCTGCTCAGGTTGGCCAGCAGTCACACCTGATCAGGTTGGCCAGCAGTCACACCTGCATAGGTTGGCCAGCAGTCACAGTTGCTCAGGTTGGCCAGCAGTCACAGCTGCTCAGGTTGGCCAGCAGTTACAGCTGCTCAGATTGGCCAGCAGTCACACCTGCTTAGGTTGGCCAGCAGTCACAGCAGCTCAGGTTGGCCAGCAGTCACACCTGCTCAGGCGGGACAGCAGTCACACCTGCTCAGGTTGGCCAGCAGTCACACCTGCTCAGGTTGGCAAGCAGTCACACTTGCGCAGGTTGGCCAGCAGTCACAGCTGCTCAGGTTGGCCAACAGTCACAGATAATCAGGTTGGCCAGCAGTCACACCTGCTCAGGATGGCCAGCAGTCACAGCTGCTCAGGCTGGCCAGCAGTCCCACCTGCTCAGGTTAGCCAGCACTCACACCTGCTCAGGCTGGCCAGTGGTCAGACCTGCTTAGGTTGGCCAGCGGTCAGAGCTGCTCAGGTTGGCCAGCAGTCAAAACTGCTCAGGTTGGCCAGCAGTCACAGCTGCTCAGGTTGGCCAGCAGTCACACCTGCTCAGGTTGGCCAGCAGTCACAGCAGCTCAGGTTGGCCAGCAGTCACAGCTGCTCAGGTTGGCCAGCAGTGACACCTGATCAGGTTAGCCAGCAGTCACACCTGCTCAGGCTGGCCAGCAGTCACACCTGCTCAGGTTGGCCAGCAGTCAGAGGTGCTCAGGTTGGCCAGCAGTCACACCTGCACAGATTGGCCAGCAGTGACAGTTGCTCAGGTTGGCCAGCAGTCACAGCTGCTCAGGTTGGCCAGCAGTCACACCTGCTATGGTTGGCAAGCAGTCACACTTGCTCAGGTTAGCCAGCACTCACACCTACTTAGGCTGGCCAGTGGTCACACCTGCTCAGGTTGGCCAGCGGTCACAGCTGCTCAGGTTGGCCAGCAGTCACACCTGCTCAGGATGGCCAGCAGTCACACCTGCTCAGGATGGCCAGCAGTCACAGCTGCTCAGTTTAGCCAGCAGTCAGAGCTGCTCAGGTTGGCCAGCAGTCAGAGCTGCTCAGGTTGGCCAGCAGTCACAGCTGCTCAGGTTGGCCAGCAGTCAGAGCTGGTCAGGCTGGCCGGCAGTCACAGCTGCTCAGGTTGGCCAGCGGTCACAGCTGCTCAGGTTGGCCAGCGGTCACAGCTGCTCAGGTTGGCCAGCAGTCACAGCTGCTCAGGTTGGCCAGCAGTCAGACCTTCACAGGTTGGTCAGCAGTCACAGCTGCTCAGGAAGGCCATGGTCAGAGCTGCTCAGGCTGGCCAGCAGTCACAATTGCTCATTTTGGCCAGCAGTCACAGTTGCTCAGGTTGGCCAGTGGTCACACCTGCTCAGCTTGGCCTGTGGTCACAGTTGCTCAGGTTGGCCAGCAGTCAGAGCTGCTCAGGTTGGCCAGCAGTCACAGCTGCTCAGGTTGGCCAGCAGTCAGAGCTGCTCAGATTGGCCAGCAGTCACAGCTGCTCAGGTTGGCC
The DNA here is from genome assembly GCA_016271365.2 of Neoceratodus forsteri. Classification (NCBI taxonomy): domain Eukaryota; kingdom Metazoa; phylum Chordata; order Ceratodontiformes; family Ceratodontidae; genus Neoceratodus; species Neoceratodus forsteri. The sequence continues at coordinate 8,619,495 of CM057458.1, forward strand.
AGCAGTCAGTGCTGCTCAGGTTGGCCAGTGGTCGCAGCTGCTCCTGCTGGCCAGTGGTCACAGCTGCTGAGGTTGGCCAGCAGTCACAGCTGCTCAGGCAGGTCAGTGGTCAGAGCTGCTCAGGTTGGCCAGCAGTCACAGCTGCTCAGGCAGGCCAGTGTTCACTGCTGCTCAGGTTGGCCAGCAGTCTCAGCTACTCAGGCAGGCCAGTGGTCACAGCTGCTCAGAACTGGCCAGTGGTCGCAGCTGCTCAGGTTGGCCAATGGTCACACCTGCTCAGGTTGGCCAGCAGTCACAGTTGCTCAGGTTGGCCAGGAGTCACAGCTGCTCAGGTTGGCCAGCAGTCACAGTTGCTCAGGTTGGCCAGCAGTCAGAGCTGCTCAGGTTGGCCAGCAGTCACAGCTGCTCAGGTTGGCCAGCTGTCACAGCTGCTCAGGTTAGCCTGCAGTCACGGCTGCTCAGGTTGGCCAGCAGTCACACCTGCTCAGGTTGGCCAGCAGTCACAGCTGCTCAGGTTAGCCAGCATTCACAGCAGCTCAGGTTGGTCAGCAGTCACACATGCTCAGGTTGGCAAGCAGTCACAGCTGCTCAGGTTGGCCAGCAGTCACAGCTGCTCAGGTTGGCCAGCAGTCAGAGCAGCTCAGGTTGGCCAGCAGTCACAGTTGCTCAGGTTGGCCAGCAGTCACTGCTGCTCAGGCTTGCCGGCAGTCACAGCTGCAAGTTTGGCCAGCAGTCAGAGCTGCTCAGGTTAGCCAGCAGTCACAGCTGCTCAGGTTGGCGGGCAGTCACACCAGCTCAGGTTAGCCAGCAGTCACAGCTGCTCAGGTTTGCCAGCAGTGACACCTGCTCAGGCTGGACAGCAGTCACACCTGCTCAGGTTGCCAGCAGTCAACAGCTGCTCAGGTTGGCCAGCAGTCACACCTGCTCAGGTTGGCCAGCAGTCACAGCTGCTCAGGTTAGCCAGCAGTGGCAGCTGCTCAGGCTGGCCAGCAGTCACACCTGCTCAGGTTAGCCAGCACTCACACCTGCTCAGGCTGGCCAGTGGTCACTGCTGCTCAGGTTTGCCAGCAGTCACAGCTGCTGAGGTTGCCAGCAGTCACACCTGCTCAGGTTGGCTAGCAGTCACACCTGCTCAGGTTGCCAGCAGTCACAGCTGCTTAGGTTGGCCAGCAGCTCACAGCTGATGAGGCTGGCCAGCAGTGACACCTGCTCAGGTTGGCCAGCAGTCACTGCTGCTCAGGTTGGCCAGCAGTCACACCTCGCAGGGTTGCCCAGCAGTCAGAGGTGCCTCAGGTTGCCAGGAGTCAGAGGTGCTCAGGTTGGCCAGCAGTCACAGCTGCTCAGGTTGGCCAGCAGTCACAGCTGCTCAGGTTGGCCACAGTCACAGCTGCTCAGGTTGGCCAGCAGTTAGAGCTGCTCAGGTTGGCCAGGAGTCACAGCTGCTCGGGTTGGCCAGCAGTCAGAGCTGCTCTGTTTTGCCAGCAGTCAGAGTCTGCCAGGTTGACCCACACTCAGAGCTGCTCAGGGCTGGCCGGGTAGTCACAGCTGCTCAGGTTGGCCAGTGGTCAGAGCTGCTCTGGTTGGCCAGCAGTCACTGTTGCTCAGTTTGGCCAGCAGTCACAGCTGCTCAGATTGGCCAGCATTCAGAGCTGCTCAGGTTGGCCAGTGGTCACAGCTGCTTAGGCTGCTCAGTGGTCCAGCTGCTCAGGTTGGCCAGCGGTCACAGCTGTGGTGGCAGGCAGTGGTCAGATCTGCTCAGGTTGGCCAGCAGTCTCGCTGCTCTGAGGCAGGCCAGTGATCACAGCTGCTCAGGTTGGCCAGCAGGAACAGCTGCTCTGGCTGGCCAGTGGTCGCAGCTACTCAGGGTTGGCCAGTGGTCACACTCTCGCTCAGATTGGCCAGCAGTTACAGTTGCTCATGGTTGGCGGCAGTCACTGCTGCTCAGGTTTGTCCAGCAGTCACAGTTGCTCAGGTTGGCCAGCAGCTGCAGTTGCTCAGGTTGGCCAGTGGTCACACCTGCTCAGGTTGGCCAGCAGTCACAGTTGCACAGGTTGGCCAGCAATCAGAGCTGCTCAGGATGGCCAGCAGATACATCTCGATCAGGTTGGCCAGCAGTCAGAGCTGCTCAGTTTAGCCAGCAGTCATGGCTGCTCAGGGTTGGCCTGCAGTCACACCTGCTCAGGTTGGCCAACAGTCACAGCTGCTCAGGTTAGCCAGCTGTCACGGCTGCTCAGGTTGGCCAGTAGTCCCACCTGCCAGGTTTGCCAGCAGTCACAGCTGCTCAGGTTGGCCAGCAGTCACAGCTGCTCAGGTTGGCCAGCAGTCTTAGCTGCTCAGGTAGGCCAGCAGTTACAGCTGCTCAGGTTGGCCATCAGTCAGAGCTGCTCAGATTGGCCGGGCAGTCACAGCTGCTCGGGTTGGCCAGCAGTCAGAGCTGCTCAGGTTGATCAGTGGTCGCAGCTGCTCCGGCTGGCCAGTGGTCAGCGCTGCTCAGGTTGGTTAACACAGTCACAGCTGCTGAGGCAGGCCAGTGGTCAGAGCTGCTCAGGTTGGCCCAGCAGTCACAGCTGCTCAGGCAGGCCAGTATTCACAGCTGCTCAGGTTGGCCAGCAGTCTCAGCTACTCAGGCAGGCCAGTGGTCACAGCTGCTCAGGACTGGCACAGTGGTCGCAGCTGCTCAGGTTGGCCAGCAGTCACAGTTGTTCTTGGTTGGCCAGCAGTCACAGTTGCATAGGTTGGCCAGTAGTTAGAGCTGCTCAGGGTTGCCAGCAGTACAGCTGCTCAGTTGGCCAGCTAGTCACAGTTGGTCAGCTGGCCAGCAGTCACAGTTGCTTAGGTTGGCCCAGTGAGAGCTGCTCAGGTTGGCCAGCAGTCACAGTTGCTCAGGGTTGGCCTGCAGTCAGAGCTGCTCAGGTTGGCCAGCGAGTCACAGCTGCTCAGGTTGGCCAGCAGTCACAGCTGCTCTGGTTTAGCCTGCAGTCACAGCTGCTCAGGTTGGCCTAGCAGTCACAGTTGCTCAGGTTTGCCAGCAGTCACTGCTGCTCAGGTTAGCCAGCATTACAGCTGCTCAGGTTGGCCAGCAGTCACACCTGCTCAGGTTAGTCAGCAGTCACAGCTGCTCAGGTTGGCCAGCAGTCACAGCTGCTCAGGTTGGGCAGCAGTCAAGGCTGCTCAGGTTGTCCAGTTGTCACAGCTGCTCAGGTTGGCCACAGCTGCTCAGGTTGGCCAGCAGTCACAGCTGTTCAGGTTGCCAGCAGTCACAGCTGCTCAGGTTGGCCAGCAGTCACAGCTGCTGTGATTGGTTGTGAGATAGATGTTGTTGGAGTTTTCTTTTAAATTACCCCAGCTTGGGTTCTTTTGTTATGCCAGGGAGGTTCATTAAGCAAAAGAGGCATGGTACATGAATGTCCTTTGTACCTACAAGGTTCGAAAGAAGGGACAATAAGTCTGGAATTGCTTGTGCACTGTGGGTTGGGGCCATAATGAGGAGCTTCTGGATGGCTGGGGGTCATAGTCCTAGACAGGCCTCCCCCCAAGTAGACATACTTCGTATTGTACTCTGTCTTGAAGGTTTAGCCAGTTCATCTACACATGCAGTGTCACAGGTATGGGTTAGGTGGTTAGCACCAAGGAGCAGTTGGCAGGATTTATTTAAGGCAACAGTGTATGAACACTGCAGGGAAGAAGTAAATAATATTAAAAGACACTTCATAGCCACTTCACTGAAAGGTAGCATGAGTTATCAGTTATACGTAACATGGAGTTACAACACTGGGCGGCAAAGGGCAAGGATGGTAACTCAACAGTAATTCAATGAAATGAGTGCCAAGCAGGGAACTGTTCAGGTACCAGACAGGACCAGTGCCTCAGACAATGAGATATTTATGATACCTAAGATGGAAAGCTTGTATGGAGGAGTAGTGACGAATGTCAGGTGGGATGGAGTTTCATCACTTAGCGGCTGCATAAGCAAAGGACGCTTGGCCAGCACGAGTTTTGATCTTAGGGACAGTCATCAGAGCATCATCGCTTGACCTGAAAGGTTGGCCAGCAGTCACAGCTGATCAGGCTGGCCAGCAGTGACACCTGCTCAGGTTGGCCAGCAGTCACTGCTGCTCAGGTTGGCCAGCAGTCACACCTGCGCAGGTTGCCCAGGAGTCACAGCTGCTCAGGTTGGCCAGCAGTCAGAGGTGCTCAGGTTGGCCAGCAGTCACAGCTGCTCAGGTTGGCCAGCAGTCACAGCTGCTCAGGTTGGCCAGCAGTTAGAGCTGCTCAGGTTGGCCAGGAGTCACAGCTGCTCAGGTTGGCCAGCAGTCAGAGCTGCTCTGTTTTGCCAGCAGTCAGAGCTGCTCAGGTTGGCCCACAATCAGAGCTGCTCAGGCTGGCCGGTAGTCACAGCTGCTCAGGTTGGCCAGTGGTCAGAGCTGCTCTGGTTGGCCAGCAGTCTCACCTGCTGAGGTTGGCCAGCAGTCACAGCTGCTCAGGTTGGCCAGCAGTCACCCCTGCTCAGGTTGGCCAGCAGTCACAGCTGCTCAGGATAGCCAGCAGTGGCAGCTGCTCAGGCTGGCCAGCAGTCACACCTGCTCAGGTTAGCCAGCACTCACACCTGCTCAGGCTGGCCAGTGGTCACACCTGCTCAGGTTGGCCAGCAGTCATAGCTGCTCAGGATGGCTAGCAGTCATATCTGCTCAGGTTGGCCAGCAGTCACACCTGCTCAGGTTGGCCAGCAGTCACTGCTGCTCAGGTTTGCCAGCAGTCACAGCTGCTGAGGTTGCCAGCAGTCACACCTGCTCAGGTTGGCCAGCAGTCACACCTGCTCAGGTTGCCAGCAGTCACAGCTGCTTAGGTTGGCCAGCAGTCACAGCTGATCAGGCTGGCCAGCAGTGACACCTGCTCAGGTTGGCCAGCAGTCACTGCTGCTCAGGTTGGCCAGCAGTCACACCTGCGCAGGTTGCCCAGGAGTCACAGCTGCTCAGGTTGGCCAGCAGTCAGAGGTGCTCAGGTTGGCCAGCAGTCACAGCTGCTCAGGTTGGCCAGCAGTCACAGCTGCTCAGGTTGGCCAGCAGTTAGAGCTGCTCAGGTTGGCCAGGAGTCACAGCTGCTCAGGTTGGCCAGCAGTCAGAGGTGCTCAGGTTGGCCAGCAGTCACAGCTGCTCAGGTTGGCCAGCAGTCACAGCTGCTCAGGTTGGCCAGCAGTTAGAGCTGCTCAGGTTGGCCAGGAGTCACAGCTGTTCAGGTTGGCCAGCAGTCAGAGCTGCTCTGTTTTGCCAGCAGTCAGAGCTGCTCAGGTTGGCCCACAATCAGAGCTGCTCAGGCTGGCCGGTAGTCACAGCTGCTCAGGTTGGCCAGTGGTCAGAGCTGCTCTGGTTGGCCAGCAGTCAGAGCTGCTCAGGTTGGCCAGCAGTCACAGTTGCTCAGTTTGGCCAGCAGTCACAGCTGCTCAGGTTGGCCAGCAGTCAGATCTGCTCAGGTTAACCAGCAGTCACAGCTGCTCAGGTTGGCCAGCAGTCTCACCTGCTGAGGTTGGCCAGCAGTCACAGCTGCTCAGGTTGGCCAGCAGTCACACCTGCTCAGGTTGGCCAGCAGTCACAGCTGCTCAGGTTAGCCAGCAGTGGCAGCTGCTCAGGCTGGCCAGCAGTCACACCTGCTCAGGTTAGCCAGCACTCACACCTGCTCAGGCTGGCCAGTGGTCACACCTGCTCAGGTTGGCCAGCAGTCATAGCTGCTCAGGTTGGCTAGCAGTCATATCTGCTCAGGTTGGCCAGCAGTCACACCTGCTCAGGTTGGCCAGCAGTCACTGCTGCTCAGGTTTGCCAGCAGTCACAGCTGCTGAGGTTGCCAGCAGTCACACCTGCTCAGGTTGGCCAGCAGTCACACCTGCTCAGGTTGCCAGCAGTCACAGCTGCTTAGGTTGGCCAGCAGTCACAGCTGATCAGGCTGGCCAGCAATGACACCTGCTCAGGTTGGCCAGCAGTCACTGCTGCTCAGGTTGGCCAGCAGTCACACCTGCGCAGGTTGCCCAGCAGTCAGAGGTGCTCAGGTTGGCCAGCAGTCAGAGGTGCTCAGGTTGGCCAGCAGTCACAGCTGCTCAGGTTGGCCAGCAGTCACAGCTGCTCAGGTTGGCCAGCAGTCACAGCTGCTCAGGTTGGCCAGCAGTTAGAGCTGCTCAGGTTGGCCAGGAGTCACAGCTGCTCAGGTTGGCCAGCAGTCAGAGCTGCTCTGTTTTGCCAGCAGTCAGAGCTGCTCAGGTTGGCCCACAATCAGAGCTGCTCAGGCTGGCCGGTAGTCACAGCTGCTCAGGTTGGCCAGTGGTCAGAGCTGCTCTGGTTGGCCAGCAGTCACTGTTGCTCAGTTTGGCCAGCAGTCACAGCTGCTCAGATTGGCCAGCATTCAGAGCTGCTCAGGTTGGCCAGTGGTCACAGCTGCTTAGGCTGCTCAGTGGTCGCAGCTGCTCAGGTTGGCCAGCAGTCACAGCTGTGGTGGCAGGGCAGTGGTCAGATCTGCTCAGGTTGGCCAGCAGTCACAGCTGCTCAGGCAGGCCAGTGATCACAGCTGCTCAGGTTGGCCAGCAGGAACAGCTGCTCTGGCTGGCCAGTGGTCGCAGCTACTCAGGTTGGCCAGTGGTCACACCTGCTCAGATTGGCCAGCAGTTACAGTTGCTCAGGTTGGCCAGCAGTCACTGCTGCTCAGGTTGTCCAGCAGTCACAGTTGCTCAGGTTGGCCAGCAGTCACAGTTGCTCAGGTTGGCCAGTGGTCACACCTGCTCAGGTTGGCCAGCAGTCACAGTTGCACAGGTTGGCCAGCAATCAGAGCTGCTCAGGATGGCCAACAGATACATCTGATCAGGTTGGCCAGCAGTCAGAGCTGCTCAGTTTAGCCAGCAGTCATAGCTGCTCAGGTTGGCCTGCAGTCACACCTGCTCAGGTTGGCCAACAGTCACAGCTGCTCAGGTTAGCCAGCTGTCACGGCTGCTCAGGTTGGCCAGTAGTCACACCTGCTCAGGTTTGCCAGCAGTCACAGCTGCTCAGGTTGGCCAGCAGTCACAGCTGCTCAGGTTGGCCAGCAGTCTTAGCTGCTCAGGTAGGCCAGCAGTTACAGCTGCTCAGGTTGGCCAGCAGTCAGAGCTGCTCAGATTGGCCGGCAGTCACAGCTGCTCAGGTTGGCCAGCAGTCAGAGCTGCTCAGGTTGGTCAGTGGTCGCAGCTGCTCCGGCTGGCCAGTGGTCGCAGCTGCTCAGGTTGGCCAACAGTCACAGCTGCTGAGGCAGGCCAGTGGTCAGAGCTGCTCAGGTTGGCCAGCAGTCACAGCTGCTCAGGCAGGCCAGTATTCACAGCTGCTCAGGTTGGCCAGCAGTCTCAGCTACTCAGGCAGGCCAGTGGTCACAGCTGCTCAGGACTGGCCAGTGGTCGCAGCTGCTCAGGTTGGCCAGCAGTCACAGTTGCTCAGGTTGGCCAGCAGTCACAGTTGCATAGGTTGGCCAGTAGTTAGAGCTGCTCAGGTTGGCCAGCAGTCACAGCTGCTCAGGTTGGCCAGCAGTCACAGTTGGTCAGGTTGGCCAGCAGTCACAGTTGCTTAGGTTGGCCAGCAGTGAGAGCTGCTCAGGTTGGCCAGCAGTCACAGTTGCTCAGGTTGGCCTGCAGTCAGAGCTGCTCAGGTTGGCCAGCAGTCACAGCTGCTCAGGTTGGCCAGCAGTCACAGCTGCTCTGGTTAGCCTGCAGTCACAGCTGCTCAGGTTGGCTAGCAGTCACAGTTGCTCAGGTTTGCCAGCAGTCACTGCTGCTCAGGTTAGCCAGCATTCACAGCTGCTCAGGTTGGCCAGCAGTCACACCTGCTCAGGTTAGCCAGCAGTCACAGCTGCTCAGGTTGGCCAGCAGTCACAGCTGCTCAGGTTGGGCAGCAGTCAAGGCTGCTCAGGTTGGCCAGCAGTCACAGCTGCTCAGGTTGGCCACAGCTGCTCAGGTTGGCCAGCAGTCACAGCTGTTCAGGTTGCCAGCAGTCACAGCTGCTCAGGTTGGCCAGCAGTCACAGCTGCTGTGATTGGTGAGATAGATGTTGTTGGAGTTTTCTTTTAAATTACCCCAGCTTGGGTTCTTTTGTTATGCCCGGCGGGAGTTCATTAAGCAAAAAGAGGCATGGTACATGAATGTCCTTTGTACCTACAAGGTTCGAAAGAAGGGGACAATAAGTCTGGAATTGCTTCTTGTGCACTGTGGGTTGGGGGCCATAATGAGGAGCTTCTGGATGGCTGGGGGTCATAGTCCTAGACAGGTCCCCCAAGTAGACATACTTCGTATTGTACTCTGTCTTGAAGGTTTAGCCAGTTCATCTACACATGCAGGGTCACAGGTGTGGGTTAGGTGGTTAGCACCAAGGAGCAGTTGGCAGGATTTATTTAAGGTAACAGTGCATGAACACTGCAGGGAAGAAGTAAATAATATTAAAAGGCACTTCCTAGCCACTTCACTGAAAGGTAGCATGAGTAATCAGTTATACGTAACATGGAGTTACAACACTGGGCGGCAAAGGGCAAGGATGGCAACTCAACAGTAATTCAATGAAATGAGTGCCAAGCAGGGAACTGTTCAGGTACCAGACAGGACCAGTGCCTCAGACAATGAGATATTTATGATACCTAAGATGGAAAGCTTGTATGGAGGGGCAGTGACGAATGTCAGGTGGGATGGAGTTCCATCACTTAGCGGCTGCATAAGCAAAGGACGCTTCGCCAGCACGAGTTTTGATCTTAGGGATAGTCATCAGAGCATCATCACTTGACCTCAAGCGGTAGCCATTGCTCACAGGTTGGAGAGATGAGGCAAGGTTTCGAGGCTGACCATTCAGCATTATACGAGAGCTCACACCGCCAAGACTATGATCACATAGAAAAGATGAGGGGGAGCCAGCCCAACTTATTATAAAGGTAACAGTGGTGAGTGAGCCTGGGAGAAGATGATGCAAAGCAGCAAATACTGTTGTATGTGACATCCCATTTGAGAAGAGTAGCTTTAGAAGCTGGCAAGTACACTGGGGCACCTTAGAGGATCCTGGGGAGGAGCATTCCCCAGGCGATGACATGGCGTGCCTGTGGTGTCAGGTGTCGGACCACTTTATATGAGATGCCCAGCATAGAGTTCCCTGACTTGCAGACACTCATGACATGTTATGAGTAATCAAGCACGGGGTCAATTGTGACTCCAAGGAATGTGAAGGAGGAGGCGGTGGGGACCAAGGTGCCATCTTGGTTTGCAACAGATAGATGGGATGGACATGATCTTAGTTTGGGGGACATGTCAAGCAGCATGGATTGTGTTTCAGCCATATTAACAATTAGTTTGTTGTCAGATAACCAGCTGTATACTGATCGCAGGTCAGCCTTTAGATGCTGGTTGGTTTGGTCAACATTTCTGGAGCAGGTATGCAGAACCAGATCATCAACATAGAGGATGGCAGAGCAGTGGGTCAGCCTTTGAGGTATGGAGTTGATGTGCAAGGCAAACAGCACTGGGCCTAATATCGAGCCTTGGGGAACACCTACCAGAATTGGGGAAGGTCCGAGAAGGAAGACTCATACATGACCCTCTGGCTTCTGTTTGCCAAATAATTACAAAACCAAAGGAGAGCAGTCCGTGAGATATGCTGACTGGCAAGTTTGCTAGTGAACAAAGAGTGATCAACCAGATCATAGGCATTTGTCATTTCTTTTTTTTTTTGTGTTATTTATTTATCCTCCATTCTGCCCTCGGTGTTCCCTTCCTTCCGACTGCTCATATCCACTTTTTTCCCCGGATCTGCCCCTAGAGTGCTTCTCTCTCCGCTCCTTCTCCAGCACAGCGGGATCTGTCCTTAGGTGGTCTCTGGATGGGGCAGTCTTCATCTAGGACTACCGAGGGCTGTTTTTCCGCGTCCCTCTACCCCCGCCCCCTGGGATGCCAGCACACAAGGACGTATGTCCTAGAGGAGCGACGTGCTGATGCACGCCTCCCTCAAACGCCCAACGGCGTCCCCCCTCCCCGGACTCCAGGAATGGAGCCCCTACCCCCCTGAGTGCCGGTGCTCCCACAGGCCTCTCAGGGTTGGAAATCCACCCCTGAGGGAGGAGAGCATCCGTTGGGATGCTCAATCCTGCCTCCCCCCGTCGACCAGAGTCCGTTCCCGAACCCGGGTCGCCGGCGTGGTGCGAGGTGTGGCATCCAGCGCCTCAACCCTCAGTGCCACTGGGTTGGCGGCATTTGTCATTTCAATAAAGACAGCACCTGTGAGACTTCCAGTGTCCATTGCTGAGGAGGTACTGTTGGTAAGGGTGAGGAGGGCAGTGGTGGTGCTGTGCCCTCTTCGGAAACTGTCTCACATATGAGATAGCAGGTCATGGGCAAAGAGGTAACTAATGAGTTGTGAGGCCACTACTTTTTCCAGTATTTTGTTTACAAAGAAACACAGACTTTAATGGCAGATAAGGACCGTTTGGCCCACCTAGTCTGCCCATTTCCCTACCTACAGGATAAGCTGCAGATCCTAGTTAACCAACAGCCTATTTCTTCCTACCCCCCCACAAGAATTGCCTAATGTCTGTCCCATGTATTCTTGAATTCTCCCACTGTTTTAGACCCCACAACCTGCTCAGGAAGGCTGTTCCATACGTCCACCACCCTCTCTGTGAAAAAATACTCCCTCACATTTCCCCTGAACCACCCCCCCCCCATCTTTAAATTGTGTCATCTTGTTTTTGCAAGTCTCTTTTTCTGAAAGATGCTACCCTGTTGGACTTTGCTGATTCCACTGAGGTATTTAAATTTTATATCATGTCCCCACTCTCCCTCCTTTCCTCAAGGGTATACATATTAAGCTCCTTTAGTCTCTCCTCGTATGGCTTCTCTTGCAGATCCTGCACCATTTTAGTTGCCCTCCTCTGGACTGCCTCTATCCTGTCTGTCTCCTTGCGGAGATGGGGTCTCTAGAACTGGACGCAGTACTCCAGATGGGGTTTCACCAACTGTCTGTACAGAGGGATAACAACTTCCTGTTTTCTGCTGGTGATGCCTCTCCCTATGTATCCCGGTATCTCCCCAGCCCTCCTTACTGCCTTCTCACATTGCTTGCTAACCTTAAGGTCATCTGATATGATTACCTCCTGGTCCCTTTCCATTTTTTCTGTTGTTACTACCCCCACCCCACTGTGTAATCTTCCCCTGGGTTTTTGTTTCCCAGGTTTAGAAAAAGAAGAATAGCAATGGGCCTATAATTATTCAGATTTATGGGATCCCCCTTCTTAAAGACTGGAACAACATGCAATGTTTTCCCTGTGCCAGTAGTGAGGAATAGACTGATTATTTTAGCAAGTGAGAAGGCTATCTCTTTTTTTGCAATTTTCAGAAGTTTAGGTGCAATACCATCCATGCTTGAGATTTAGAGACAGGAATGTGCATCGGGAGTTTGTGAACCACAGCAGGACTGACCTATTTAAAATAAAGGGGGCTGTGATAGGGTTGGTGGGGGCCCGGGGGGGGGTGCTTGTATTTAGTTGGGAAGGGGGCAGGTTTCAGAAGGCATATATGGGGAGAGGTTTGAGAAATACGAGTTAAATGCATTGGTTGTGGGGGTGCTGTTATTGCAGTGCACACAAGTTAGTACATGTCAGAGGAATAGGGAATCCCCAGCTGACCTAGCAGTTTTTTGATCTGCATCCAGAATAGTCTAGGGTCTTGGGTGGTGGCATTTAATAGTGTTTTGCAACTATCACTTTTTTTTCCCTGACTTCTCTTTTGCTTATGTTATGCAATGCTCTATAAGCTGACCAGTCCAAGAGGGATGAGGAGCCTTAAACGCCTCCCATTTTCTATCGCATTCAATACAGAGGATAATGTATGGTGTACTATCCATAACAAGCATATGTATTTATCAAGAGGTTGCCATGGCGACCATTTGAACCTCAACAGCGCAGCTCGAGAGGTTCATCGACATGGCAACCTTGAGATAAATACAGACGCTGGTTATGGTCGGTACACCATACATTGTCTTTTATAGTGTATGGTTTACTGTCCCATGTTAAAAGAATCACAGAAAAAAATGTACTTATGTTTTTTTTTCCATCTGAGCTGCTCTCCTCCTCTCTCTCTCTCTCTCTCTCTCTGTCTCTCACAGCCGCTTCCTGGGAGGTGGTGATCGGGTGACACGCATGCACAAGTGCGTCCTTGTTGTTATGCTGCAGTAGCTATGTAGCTAGTGCAGCATAACAGCTATGATGTCATAGCTATTGCAGCACAATAACACTATTCTAGGGATGGATTTCAATCCCTAATAGAGTTCCACCATACACTATAAACTTGGTTATTAGCGTGTAGTTTAGTCATTTAGTAATGGGGCCACGCACTCTCCTTTTGGTGAGTGGGTGAAATTGTCTTGTAGATTAATAAAAATTGTGATAAACAAATCCACTGCCAAATTTACATTGGTGGCCTCGTAAAGCTGAGACTAATCAATAGGAGACACTGCCAGCTTAAACAGTTCAGGGTCCAGATTAGCATATTTCCGGAAATGTATAATTCTAGGAGGGTCTCTGGGTAGTTTGGTGTGCCATACACAAAAAATGGGTGAGCCGGCACTAATGGCATCAGACAGAAGACCTGAACTTTTGATTCTGTCTGGCCTGGGTGTTAGTATCCAGTCTATTATGGTACGCGTGCTGCTGTTGTTAGAGCACCTAGTGTGCTCTGAGATGATCTGTGTAAGGTTTAGCATACCAAGGGCCTGTACCACTGTTTGCTGCTGTCACTGAGCCAGTTTACGTTAATGTCCCCAAATATGATGAATTCAGTGGGGACGATTCTAGAAGAATGGTGCAAGTCACTGCCAAAGGTTACTGGCACCAGACTCAGTTGCGACATGGACCTTCACCCAATTCTAGAAGGTGCAGGGTCCATGCAGCTAAGTCCTGTGACTTGCAACATACGGATGGCTATGCCAAACAAAAAGCTTAACCGAGGGGCATGTCACAAGTTGCATCCCCCCCCGCTGGTGAGCGCATGTGCCCCCCAAAGCCCCACAGGGCAGCTGTGTCCTCCCAGCCCCCTATCCCCCAAACAAGGATATGTCCCGCAGAGGTAGCTGTGTTACACCCCAGGATCCATTTCCAGGACCTGGAATGCCACCAAACGTACATACCCCCTTATTCCCTGGTAGCCTAGTGGTCCCTCACCCCCACCCAGCTGTGCCAGTCCACCTGCCCCTCGACCCATCCCAGCCAGTGACTGTGCACAGCCTCTTCCACGGCCAGCCACCAACTGAGCTCCGTGAGAGTGCTTACTATAATCGCACTCAATGTAAGAATGTACATTCATGCATTGAGTGCAATTTTAAAGTAAACGCTCCTACGGAGCTCGGTCGGCAGCTGACCGTGGAGGTGAGAGGTGGGCTGTGCCAGTCACTGGCTGGGGATGGGTTGGGGGGTGTGGGGTGGACTGGCACAGCTGGGTGGGGGGCCACTAGACTAAGAGGGTATGTACATTTGGTGGCATTGCAGGGTCCTGGGTTTGGGGTTTGGGAAATGGTTCCGGGGAAGTACCACAGCTGCCCTGCGGGGCAGTATGTGGTGTGGGGGTTTGGGGGTATGGGGTGTGTGGGCAGCCCTGTGGGGCATTGACAGGTTGGGAGCCAGGGGTGCAAGATGCCCTGTTGGGCACATACCATGTGGGGGATCAGGAGCTGGAGAGGTGAGAGATGCCCTGTGGGTCACCTACTGTGGTGGTCAGGGCTTGGGGGAAGAGGGCACATGGATCGGGTGCCAGTCTGCTGGCAGGTCTACACAACCTCCGGAGGGCATAAGTACAGTTACTCCAGCTAAAAGCTGGTGCAACTTACACTGACGGTTCTCCTCCGGGGTTGTTGTAGAATCCCGACATTGGAGACTTTGTTGCTGCCTTCCAGAATAGGGTGCAGCTGCTGCTGTAAACCCCCTAGCACCATGTTGCAGGGGATTTAGGGCATAAGTGCTGGTGTTTGCCCACTTTAGCACACGTAGCCTGCGGCATGTTGCAGGCCACTTTGTAGAATACTGTATATCGCAACTGCTGGCGTAACTTGTTAATTGCACCATTCTTTTTGGCGCAAGTCAAGTTACTCCAGACGTGTCTCTTTTAGAATTGGGCCCATTGTTTTTGACTACTGAAGTGATAGACTTGGTCAGGGAGGGAAGTAAGGTTGAGTTCCCAGTCAGTGGAAAACAGGTACAGAAAAGATGACGCTTTTTGCATCGCCCAAAGTGAGTTCAACATAGCAGTATTCTGAGGGGGATTCTAGAGGGAGAGGGTGAGATGGAGCCACTACGTGACAGTGGGATCTGTAATATATGAGTGTGCCACCACCTTTCTTAGGGCCAGGGCAATCACTAAGGATAAAGCCATATCCTTAAAGCACACATAAATTATCCGGTATGGACAGTTTTAGCCATGTTTCTGATATACCGTGTATATCGGGTTATGAGTGTATGACCCACACTGAGCACTCATCTAGTTTGGTGACCAGGCTTCTTATGTTGATGTGAGCAATTTTTAGGGCCCTTAGCATTTTGCCTTGGTGCAGTACGGAAGGAGGGTATGGCAGAGGTAGGACCTGGGATTTAGCTTGACATCACCAGAAGGTGAAAGGCCAGTGAGAGCAAGACACATGAGGGGACTGTAGCTAGGGTACAGGTTTGTGAGCTTACAACACCAGAGCCATTTTACAGGAAGTTGGCTATCTTGAGGATACAGTGCAGTGGCAGCAGGAATTTGGTTAGTACAGTGGGATCATAGTGGGTTACAAGGTTAGACATGGTAAAATCTGTATATTCTTCGGGTTCGGCACCGAGTGGGACAAGTGAGGGAAGGGAGTCAGTGATATACCTGGTTCTGGTTATTACCTGGTTCAAGAGCTACCTCACTGATCGCTCCCAATTTCTGTGTATTGGCCCTGCCTGCTCCCCCACCCTGCCCATCTCGACAGGTATCCCCAAGGGCCCCCTTCTATTCTCTTTATTTTTTAACTCCATTCCCTCTGACAGTCCCAGATGCCACTCTCTTCTCTGTGCTGATGACCTCATACTTTTCTATAGCGATAAATCCCCCTGCCCTCATTTCCTATGTTCTAACTCAAAACTGTGCTGCGGCCCACAACTGGTTTGCTGATAACCTTCTCCTGGTTAATGCTAAAAACCAAAATCTATGCTGTTCGGATCCAAGTCCTTCCTGTCCAAATCCAAAACTCACCCCCCTCTCAACATTGTCTCCCCAGATGGCCAAGCCCTTGAGGATGACAATACTTTCAAATATCTAGGAGTTCTACTCGACCCCTCCCTCTCTTTCTTCGAGCACATCAACTCATTAGTTCAAAGGTTTCACCAAAAATTAGGTGCTGCCTACAGATTCCGGCAATACCTCACCCTGGAGGCTCGACTTGCCATCGTCCAAGGGAATCTACTCACAATCTTGGACTACTGCTCCCCCATCTATGCAAGGACATCCACAACCCTTATGGCCAAGCTCTCTTCTACCTACAGTAGTACCTGTTGTTTCACCTTGCTGGCCCCTTTCACTACACACCACTGTGTCCTTTACAATTTGCTAGGATGGCTTCCAGTGGCTGTTGACGTGGCTCTCGTTTCACGGCGGATTTCCTCGCTATCTCGATTTGCCAGGAATCTCCCCATCAGCCCTCCTCAAAGTCCAAACTTTACACCGTGGCCTCTGCTCAAACAGCATCCCCCTCTGAATAGCCCCAGGGTTATCCACCAATATGGGCAGTAGAGCCTTGTCAGTGGCAGCCCCTGTGCTGTGGAATAAACTGCCTGCTGAGCTCCGATCCATCAAGACCCACTGCCAGTTCAAATGTTGTTTCAAAGACTGGCTCCTGGTGACTTCCTGCTGCCACTGCTTTCCTGGGTAGTCCTTCATTTTCCCGCCTGCTCTTACCACAAGAGTTTTTTGCCTATACATCTCCCTTTGTAAATCCTCCAATTCCCCTTCCTGTCCCACCCCTTCCCCTCTCCTTCCCTCTACTAGCTCCACCTTATCCTTTTCATGCTACTCCTGAGGAACATTGATTATCTCCTATGCAACTTGCTGTATATCAGTTTCATGTTTATGTATTTCTCTTAACTATGTATATGCACATTGGATTTATGTACTGTGTAACCTTGTATCTTGTGGATTTATGTATTTTTGCTACCTTTTAATCTATGTATGAGTGTAACCTTTTATTATTTGTCAGCCTGTCTACTGTTCTATGCATTGTTGTTTAACTCTGCACCACTGTATGTGGCCCGGGTCGTGCCTGAAAATGGTCCCTAGGATCAGCGCACCTACCCGCTTACCAAAGCCATAAATAAATATAGGGTGCACTACATAGGATTACAGCGAGCCATACATTCCAAACAAGCAGCCCCATTATGGTGGATATATAATAATATTACCTGTGAAGCAGTGACTATAGGGACGCAGGGAAAGACTGGTACCTTAATCTATTTATTGGAATGTTTCACCAGAAAACGCACACTGAATAACAGGTTGCTCGTCTCACAGTGTATCCTGGGGAGAGGGAAATTAGCTCAATGCAATCAACAATTGGACACATAAACAGAATAATATGACAGACAATATTTCTGATGGGTTACAACATAATACATATGAATGCAAGCTATATACACATAATTAGATAAAAATGCAAAAATACAAAAATATATACACATAATAGATAAACATATACCTATTACACTTACATTATAAGGCAGCATTAGAGTCAGTAAACCATGAGAGTAACGATAAATGTTAAATACTTGGGGGGACAGACCCCGGGGTGGGATAGTGTGTATAGAAATGGAGCAGTGTGCAGCGGGAGTGGTTATACATGAAAACAGAGTGATTCCGATTCTGTAGAAAATCATGAAATGTGTACAGAAATAAAGCAGCTTGCAGGGAAAGTGTTCCCACATACCTGTACTGGTTAGACAGGAAAAGAGAGAAATTCAGGTTCTAAAGGAAATAATGTAATTTATACGGAATGAAGCAGTTTGCAGATAAAGAGTTCCTATAGACTTGTACTGGTTATATAGGTAAATGGAACAATTCAGGTTCTTTAGGAAATAATGCAATGTATATAAAATGGAGAAGTCTGCAGTAAAGTGTTCCTACAGACTTGTACTGGTTATACAGGAAAACAGAGCAATTCAGGTTCCCTAGGAAATAATGCAATTTCTATCAAATGGAGCAGTCTGCAAGGAAATTGCTTCCATAGACTTGTGCTGGTTATGCAGGGAAACAGAGCAATTTAGGTTGCGTAAGAAATAATTTAATTTAAGGTTGTAGCAGACCCTTTTTGGAGGGGACTTTACCTGGACTGCTATGCTTGCTTCTCTCCCGCACTGCCGTCTCTTCCCTGCTCACCCACATGGGTGGTTTGGTAAGAGACACTGCGGCACTATGCAATTTTTGGTGCTCCTGCACCCTACTTTCCTGTGGCTGTGCTCATCAATATCCGGTTCCCCCTTCCTGGTAGAGGGAACTGGGAGCAACAAAAACGGAGTTCCTTTTTGGCACTCTGAGGCGCCTTATGAAATTGCTGCAATCAGACAGCGGGAGCACATGTGACAGGGACTCCTCCCCAGCACTCTCTGTCCCACCCTAACTATACCTGCTGCATTACTTTTGGCTACCCCACCATCAAAACAGCCAAAACGGATAAGAGCCATAGTGGCTGCTAAGGAACACTCTGGCCAGCACACAACTTGGGGAGGGGGGGGAGAGAACAAACTAAATAAAATAAAACATTGGAGCAAGGCTCCTTCAGAGCATGGTCACGGTCATCTTGGTGACCCCTGAACTGTGTAATCAGCCAATCTTAGATCTAGAAAGCCCAGCAAGCAGGTGCAGGGACTTGTAGGGGGAGCATGACACAGAGAACATCCTTAATGTACTGGTGGGCTAAAGGGGCCAATCGGAGTGCAGAAGGACAGACTGACGGCTCTGTCTGACCAATGCAACACTGACTGTGTGATAGTAGTTTGTGGGCTTTTGGGGAGCTCGTGGCAGTCTGAGAGAGACAAGGGACTCAGCAGGCCTACTGTTGCTGGGAGAGAGTTGGAGTCCTAGCCAGTCCTAATCCTGTGAGCCCTCTCCTGGGCTCATTTCTTCCAATCTCCAGTCTACTGAGAAACTGCCAGAAAGGTGCCTGCTGAGCAAATCTATCAAGTGTCTGCCTGTGGGGCATTTCTACAGACCGAAGCTGCCACGGGAGAGGTCCTGAGAGACCCACTTCGAAGAGCTGCTGAGCTGTGAATTCAGAAACTGAAACCTCCATTTAGTCCTGGCTGCTGCAGAGCCTGGTAGGGGCTTACCCGCCCTAATAAGGTAGGTGAATCAGGAATGGGGAGTCACACTGTGTGTGTCCAGAGTATGCAGGTACTCTTGAGTTGGAGAGGAGTTGGACTGTGAGGGTCACTCCTTGTGTCTGAGCTGCTTGAGAACTGTGACGCCTCTGTGTAGTGCTCCTGTGACTGTGCTGTGAGGGCTGAGCCAGAAAGACTCTGCTGCAGCAAATTACCTGAGAGTGAGTCCGAAGTGTTACTTCTCCAGACCACTGGGGCACAATCCTGATCATTGCCGGACCTGCTGATGTGTTCTGGTTCCTGCCTTGACTGATCTGCTGCTTAATTGGAACTTTACTTTTGTGTACTCATTTTATGTAACTTACATTCTTTAGCGGTGAAGGTAACAACTGTCTCATTGGTCCCCAGGGTGTGGTCCAGTCCAGTGCAAGGATGTGGGTAGGTACTGCATTCCAGAGGGTGGTACTGCACACATCCGGCCCACTTATTTTGTCTGGGTGGAGGCACCCTGCTATTTATCTTTTCTGAGCTGAACCCCCCCCATCACAGGAGAAACAATTAACCCCTCAACCAGGTGTGCCCTGTACAGTCACCTTCTGGCAGGGTATGGCAACCAAGGGGAGGGTCACACATTGGAGCACCACGGAGCTCTCCTGTTGACCATCTGGATGCACCTAGTGGTTTTCTGAGGCTCTCACCATTAACCCCCCCACCACGATCAAATGTTTTCTGCAAAAGTAACTATGGCATTCCAAGAGGTAAAGGGCTGATGTGTGTTAAAAGGCCTGGGCACCAAGACAGTGGACCTCGTAAAGGATATGCCCCAGGGAAAGGGAAAGGAATCCATCTTGTAGGTGCTAGGGGAAGCACTGAAGTTTGTGGAAAAATGAAAATTCAAAGACTGACCAAAGAAACAGGTACTTGAACCAGAAACTTAACTGTGGAAGCTGAGAAGGACCTTAGGGTCATGAACTCACCTGCCACGGTGACGCCTGAGAGGCCCAAAGAGATAAGGGTGGTGTTAAGCAAAGAGAGCCCTGTCAGCCCAAACCTCATTCACCCTACCTGAACTCTGCAGAGGATTTCATCTCAAACTTGGAACTGCTATTGGCTCACAAAGGGAAGAGCTTCAGGGATGTGCAGATCTTGTTGCCTCCCCTGGCAACCTTTAAGGAATCTGGGCTAGTTCACACTGCTTGCTCTGACTATTATCAATACCTAAGAATTTTTTCTTGTATCATCTCTATACCCTCTGGAGAAGACGACTGCATTTAGAAGAGCTGGATTGATTATGCTGTCTCCATGTTACATGAATTGGAATGAACAGAGGATGAAAAGCGCAAGAGATTGGCAGAAAGTTTGAAGGGCAGACCCAGAGGCTAGCATAGATGGATAGCTCAACACTCTGAACAGTGTGTGCAGCAGTATAGAATCAAGTGATGACCTGTACTGGAAGTTTAAGTCAATAAAACAACACCAAGGGAGACCCTCTCTGCTCGTCTACACTAACTAGAGGAAGCCTTGAAAAAAGTGTATCACAGAGGTGGGATAGAGTTCATGGATCTGAACAAGGTGCAATTACAATAGATACTGTGATGGCCACCTTTTCAGAGTTACTGCTGTTAAAGTTGTACTTGACAGAGCGACTTGCTAATCCACCCTTCCACTGAGTCCTGTTGCGGGCGGTGAGAATGGCTGAGGAGTAAGAGGAACAGTGGGGGTCCCAGACTGTTTCCCCTGTCTGTGCTCACGTGCTGGACAGTGAGAGCCTGTGCCATGTCACAGCGCTATGGAAACTGATTCAGGAGATAAAACAAGTGATGGTTTCACCTGTTATGATCAGCCCACCCCCCATGGGACTTAAGCCTTGAGCCTCCAGTATTACTCCTCCAAGTAATGTAGTAACAGCTACCTGTAGCACTCACTGGTGCCCAAGTGTCAAATTTTGTCTCACTGGAGGATGTCCATGGCCAGCTGGTCAAGTTTTAGTAGATGATGGGAGAACCAAGGAGCTGCTCAGCCCCTAACCTGCATATGACTTCCACGTTGTGGGGGTGGTGGTTACTCAGTCAACAGACAGAGAAGATGTTTATAGCTATCACTGTGGTAAGAATGGACATAGCCAATGACAGTGCAAGCCAGAAACTGACTTTCAGAAGGTTGCCAACAAGCCAGTCAGAGAGAAATTAGCCAAGAACCCAGCCCGGCCTTTAAACGTCCCCAGTCCCCAGTAGTGGTGTGCTCTGGTGCCCTGGGAACAAGTTACTCACTAGCAATCACTTCTAAAGCTACAGTTCATGTGAAAACCAGTTTGTCAGATGCCAACAACAAAGTTTCAAGGAATTTGGACAAGATTGTGGTTTCTGGTTACAGCAAATGTCAGGCTGGGAGGTAACAGGATCAGCCAGATACAATCTAATGCACGGCAGTAAACAGTAAATGTCGTTTTTGCACACAAAGTGCAAATTGGGAGCAGCCCCACACTTGGGGCTGTTAGAGCTGACTGTTTCTCTTTTAAGAAAAAAATGATGAGAAATGTGATTCGATCTCAGTGAACGCGCCAGGGTTGAGCTTGCTATGTTTTTAATTACTAAATGATCACGAAAGGTGTGATCATTCCTTATTTAGCTCCCTCCCCTGCTGCCTTATATGCTGGCACTCTAGCAAATAGTCAGTCATGGCACACCTCACAGCAAGAAATAAAGGTTCAAAACTCACTTGCATTGAATGTTGACAAAATATTTATTTCCACCACAATAGAACAACATGAGCAAGTTAGGGGCTTGAGGAGCCCAGCAAACAGCTTCTAACGTTTCACAAAATCATTCACTTTGTCTCAAGCCCCCTACTTGCTCATGTTATTCTATTGTGGTGGAAATAAATAATTTGTCAATATTCAACGCAAGTGAGCTTTGGACCTTTATTTCTTGCTGTGAGGTGTGTCATAACTGACCGCTAGAGTAATGTAGTCATTGAGTACCCAGCTCCTTGTTGCAGTTCTGTTCATTTTTTCAGTGTGCTGGCACTCTATTTAAAATGAATGAAGCCAGAGAGTGGTCTTCGCTTAAGACAGATAGAGAAAGCAGTGGTAACACAGCTTATCTTGGCATGAGAAATTGAAAGCATAGGTACCCGACCTATGAGAGGGTCACTGTGTCTGTGACTAGGCTTTTTATAACTCGGCTGAATTAGGTTCTAGGAAAAGAAATCTCAGGAAAAAAAGACTCCGGAAAAAACACACACGGAAAAAATGGCAGTAGGAAAAAAGGCACAAAACACAAAGGAGGAAAAAATGGCACCTACACATTTCATCTTACACAGACAAACTGTGAGTCTGAACAACAGGTACAGAAAAACAGTGCACTATTCCCGCAAGAGCAGATATACTATTACAACACCACGGCACCATGGATCACCACTACAGTGAAGTTTGAGGTCACCTACAAAACTCTCCCTTAACACCTCCCTTTCCCTAATTACAGCACCACTTCACGTAGCCAGATTCACTTCACAAGGCACAAGGTATGGGAGCCTTTCTTCCCTGTACCTTTTTTCCAAGTGCCGTTTTTTGTGTGCCATTTTTTCTGGAAACTTTTTTTTTGGGTACCCTGAATTATGAGACCAAGTATCTCTTTTAAAATCTTGGAGTGAATAAAGAAAGTGAGTAAGAAAATAGAATAACTATAAAATAATTTACAAACTCCTTTGAGCAGCGTTTGGGGAGGGGGGGGGCACCGTTCCTGTTAGTCACAAATTCAGTATGATAAAGCAGGTAATTTGACTGACACATCTAAAATGAAAACAATGTATAAGTCCATCAGGGATGTATTTTGGTGTCAATGCTTCTCGAATCATTATTCATTTGTAAGTATTCTGGATTTCTTTCTCCAAAGGTGGAAGTTATAAATGTAGGGGCCTAAGTATTCAAAGGTTCCCAGGCACAGCAACCCACATGTGCTGCCCCCAAATAATGCCATATTCGGCGGATGCACCATAAGATGCGCCAGCGCAGCTGTGGCTGAATATATCATGGATGTGCTATAGCACAATGGCACATGCGCTGTGCAGAAGGGCAGGACTGGATATAGCAAGTGGAGCAAGTCTGCCTGAGACACTGGAGCAACATGGCAGGGCCCAAGGTGGGACATGAGCAGTGTGCAAGGGCACAAACAGGGGGGTCCAGCAGCCATGGCCATAGTGAACAGAGTGGCACAGCAAAGCCGCAGGATTTGTACAGCACAGCACCCCAGGGACACAGGGTGGGACATGAGCAATGTGCAAGGGCACAAACAGGTGGCCCCAGCAGCCATGGCCATGGTGAACAGAGTTGCACAGAAAAACCACAGGATGTGTACAGCACAGCACCCCAGGGGTACAGGGTGGGACATGAGCAATGTGCAAGGGCACAAACAGGGAACTCCAGCAGCCATGGCCATGGCGAACAGAGTGGCACAGCAAAGCCGTAGGATGTGTACAGCACAGCACCCCAGGGACTCAGGGTGGGACATGAGCAATTTGCAAGGGCACAAACAGGGGGCTCCAGCAGCCATGGCCATGGTGAACAGAGTGGCACAGCAAAGCCGCAGGATGTGTACAGCACAGCACCCCAGGGGCACAGGACAGGGTACCACACACAAAGAGGTAGGCAATGTGTCTAGCAGACACCATTGGCACAGCATAGACAAGGGCATGGATGAAAAGCCACAGCACTGGGGGTGCCAGTGGACAGCACAGCCAACACAGGCACCGTGACAACAGTGCCAAGGAGCCAAATATGCCAGATGTGTGTAGGCGACACAGGGTGCACATGTCCTGGGGCACACGTGATGGCAAACAGCACAACAGTGCAGCATGGCGTACAGCGCAACAGTGCAGCATGGCGTACAGTGCAACAGTGCGGCATGGCGTACAGTGCAACAGTGCAGCATGGCGTACAGTGCAACAGTGCAGCATGGCATACAGTGCAACAGTGCAGCATGGCGTACAGTGCAAAATCAGCACTGGGAGAAGGTCTCACTGAATGTGCCAGATGTGTGTAGGTGACACAGGGTGCACATGTCCTGGGGCACACGTGATGGCAAACAGGCGCATACAGTGCAGCATAGTACCAGTGCAACAGTGCAGCATGGCGCACAGTGCGGCATAGGCGTACAGTGCAACAGTGCAGCATGCGTGCAGTGCAAAATCAGCACTGGAGAAGGTCTCACTGAATGTGCCAGATGTGTGTAAGCGACACAGGGTGCACATGTCCTGGGGCACACATGATGGCAAACAGCGCAACAGTGCAGCATGGCGTACAGTGCAACAGTGCAGCATGGCAAACAGTGCAACAGTGCAGCATGGCGTACAGTGTAAAATAAGCACTGGGAGAAGGTCTCACTGAATGTGCCAGATGTGTGTAGGTGACACAGGGTGCACATGTCCTGGGGCACACATGATGGCAAACAGCGCAACAGTGCAGCATGGCATACAGTGCAAAATAAGCACTGGGAGAAGGTCTCACTGAATGTGCCAGATGTGTGTAGGCGACACAGGGTGCACATGTCCTGGGGCACACGGGATGGCAAACAGCGCAACAGTGCAGCATGGCGTACAGTGCAACAGTACAGCATGGCAAACAGCGCAACAGTGCAGCATGGCGTACAGTGCAAAATCAGCACTGGGAGAAGGTCTCACTGAATGTGCCAGATGTGTGTAGGCGACACAGGGTGCACATGTCCTGGGGCACACATGATGGCAAACAGCGCAACAGTGCAGCATGGCGTACAGTGCAACAGTGCAGCATGGCGTACAGTGCAACAGTACAGCATGGCAAACAGCGCAACAGTGCAGCATGGCGTACAGTGCAAAATCAGCACTGGGAGAAGGTCTCACTGAATGTGCCAGATGTGTGTAGGTGACACAGGGTGCACATGTCCTGGGGCACACATGATGGCAAACAGCGCAACAGTGCAGCATGGCGTACAGTGCAACAGTGCAGCATGGCGTACAGTGCAAACTCAGCACTGGGAGAAGGTCTCACTGAATGTGCCAGATGTGTGTAGGCGACACAGGGTGCACATGTCCTGGGGCACACGTGATGGCAAACAGCGCAACAGTGCAGCATGGCGTACAGTGCAACAGTGCAGCATGACGTACAGCACAACAGTGCAGCATGGCGTACAGTGCAAAATCAGCACTGGGAGAAGGTCTCACTGAATGTGCCAGATGTGTGTAGGCGACACAGGGTGCACATGTCCTGGGGCACACGTGATGGCAAACAGCACAACAGTGCAGCATGGCATACAGTGCAAAATCAGCACTGGGAGAAGGTCTCACTGAATGTGCCAGATGTGTGTAGGCGACACAGGGTGCACATGTCCAGGGGCACACATGATGCCAAACAGCGCAACAGTGCAGCATGGCGTACAGTGCAAAATCGTTGGCATGCACAGCACTGGGAGAAGGTCTCACTGAATGTGCCACTGTGGGCAACAGTGGGTGACAGTACAGATGCGGCACCGGGATGCCCATGGTAAGCATAGTGTGGGCATGTGCGGGTGGACAGCGTGGGCATGCGTGACTTGTCACAAATGGGCAAGCCATGCAGCCCAATGAGCAGTGGGCAACATATGCAACAGAACAGCAGACCCCAACCACAGCACAGGAATGACCACAGACACAGCAAAAGTGCAGATCAAAAGGCTTTACTAGAAAACAACAGTCCCAAAAGTATACAAAGAGGCAACAACGACAATAACAACAACAGCAAAAGTTCAAACGGGAGTAGAGAAGGGATGGACGGGGAAAAGGGAATGCAGGTGGTGGGGCAACCATATACAGGGTGGGAAACAGGGTGAAGGGAGGAATGCACTGGGGCCAATCAAAAAGACTAAGTAACAAATGTCCAGTGGCCTCACAGGCCTAATGCCCATGTTGGTCCCCTTCAGGGGGGCATTTCACCTGGCCCACCCCACACAGCACCACTGTCTGCTCATGAATGGCCCTCAATATGACCCCCAGCCTCCAGAAAATTTCCCCCTGTCTCCTATAAATCATCGTAAGGGTCCCTGGAGTGCTGCGTCCCTGGCCCCACCTGACGCCACCTCTTTGGGCCAATCCATGGACACCACCCTCAGCAGGACAACCTGTGTGGGGAAACAGGGGACGTGCACTCAGTGCCACGTCTTACACGAGCCATGCCCCCCTTCCCGCTGAGAGTGATGCGCATGCTGAACATTGATGGAACACATGCACAGGCCCAACAACACACCACGCACACGACAGACTGGCAGAATGCCATGCAGCAGGGCCACACAGTGACCAGACTGTGGCACAGGGTGATGCAATGTCAGCATGTGCATACATTGGATGTTGCTGGGGGACATGATGCCATGCCCCCCCCCACCATATAGGGCCAATAGCCATGTGCACCATGTCTGGAGGCCTAGTGGAACCCTGAGTGTGTGATCCTGGGCACCCACAGTCCTGACGGGACACAAACAATGTGGCGGGCACACATGGGCATAGTGCACAGTGGGACTGCCACGCCATGACAGGACAACGTCCACGGTGTGCAGACCAGCACACATGGGGCATACACAGCTAGCATCTAAGGGGCCATGGTGGGCACTGGAAACCCACACCACAAGCAGCACAGAACCACAACAGAAAGGCACACCTACCTTCCACAGGCCGTGATGGCACACAACGTGTCCCAGCACCACTGCCTGTGATACCCTGGCCCTTCCTCTGGAGTGTCCCCTGTCTGCTGCCTGCTGTCACTCTTCCAGGCCTGCAAGGGGAACAGAATGGAAGGGAAACATGAGCAGCATGCCATCTCCACCTCACATGCCCCCACCCACACCCCATCTACACTGCACAGAACACCACCGCACCCAACCCCCGAACCCTGCAGCACCCACATAAAACCAAGACACCATCCTACAACTGCAGGACCAATATGTAGGCAATGGCAGACTGCGCAAAATGTGTACATACCTGGGTGTGGCACGTCTCCCCTGAGGGAAACATAGAAACATAGAAAAATAGACTTTGATGGCAGATAAGGACCGCTTGGCCCATCTAGTTTGCCCATTTCTCTACCTACAGGATAGGCCGCAGATCCTAGTTAACCAACAGCCTATTTCTTCCTACCCCCCACAAGAATGCTGCTGCAGCCCCCGCAACCTCTCTGGGTCCCTACTCCTGAGGTCACCAAAGCAGTGCCTGCACTGTTCTCCCGTGCGAGGCACCCTTGTCCTTTTTTTTTTATTTAGTTGTTTAACCAGAAGTAGCACACTAAGCTGAAAGCTTTTTTACAGATGCGACCTGGGAGCACAGGGAAGTTAAGTGACTTGCTCAGGGTCACACAGTATGCAAGTGGAAGCTGTGGGATTCAAACCCAGGTCTGGTCGCTGGATGTCACCAGATTTGCAGCTCACAGCCTTAAACCACTGCACTATATTGCCTCCCTTACATGCTCCTGACCAGCCTCAGCCACCCTGGCCCAGACCTGGGCCCTGGCCTCATTGTCAAACAGCTGGCCTTCAACAGGCTGCACCAAAGCCACAAGGTTGACCAGCTCTGTATCACTCCAGTTGAGGGCCCTTGGCCCAGCATCCTGCACACGTGCCATTATGTCCACAGTGGTATGTTTGCTAGCCTGTGTTGCAGCATGCAGCAGTGGGTGACATATGGCCTTGCCATGTCCGATGCATGGTAGGCCTGAAAGCAATGCCCCACGCAGCACGCAGATGTGCAATGGTGGTGCATGATACACAGACAATGGTGCAACACCGTGCATGCGCACTGCTGAGCGGGAGGATGGGGTCATGCCATCACGCACTATGCATGTGTGACTTGACTGGTGGCCATCTTGTGGAGGTTGCAGTATGCCACACATGTAGCCAACGGCATCGCACAATGGAAAGGACATGCACTATGCATTGACATGGTGCAGGCCCTGCATGCAGCAGCAAAGCACGATGCAGGGATACCCAGAGTACGAATGCCCCACTGTTCGTGGCATGCATACTGAAGCGTATCGCACATGTGCAGAGATGCACTGCACTGTGATGTGCGATGTGTTGCCAGGGAACAACAGGCTGTGCTGCTGCACATTGCAGGTACATGCCAACGAACTGTGCATATGCAGAGATGCGCCATGTGGAAGTTCGTGGCACAAATACATGCATGGAGCAAACTGAGATGGGCCAGGCGCAAATCTGCCATATTCAGCTAGGATATGCAGATTTCCCCATTGCCCAATCACAGCGCAAGTCTCCACATTTGCATCTCATTACAGGCTGCACATGCCCTCATTTGCATGTGCTGAGCCATAAATGAGCTGCTCTGCGCCACCACACACCACTGGTGACGGGCAGGTACTGCAGCTTGAAAGTTTGTTTGTTACACCTACACTGTTGAAGGGTATCTGGCCATGCAGACACTATGCCTGGGAACTGTTCAGCAGAACTTTGTAGTGTGCTGACACCTGTCACCCATCCATCCCATAGGCACTAGAATGGTGAAGAAGAGGAAGTGAGACAGAGGAGATGTCCCATCTTCACTGAGGATGAGCTGAAGGCCCTAGTCGAGGCCTATGTCCGGATGGAGGACCTCCTGTCAGGGAAGACAGGCACACGGCAGGAGAGGACACAGGGATGGGATGTGGTGGCACAGGCTGTGAATGCCCATGGGGAGTACAATCGCACTCCCCAGGAGTGCATGAAACAGATGAACAATGAGAGGACCAGGGCCAAGGAGTACCTGGCCACCATGTGGGTATCCCTGCAGGCCACAGGGAGTGGGTCATGCACTGTGCCACCACTGACAGCCCGTGAGGAGCTGCTTGCATCCACCCTGACCCATGCCTCTGTGGAGGGAGTCCCTGGAGGTGGGTTCCAGACAGTCAGAGGCCCTTCACGGCACTGTAAGTACGCATGTGTCACTTTGTATGGCTGCGTGCTGTGTTCCTGGGTGTGCAGGGTATGCCACACATGAATGCACACTGTATTGCCATGCCACTTTGCAGTGCATCCACCATTGTACAGTACCCCCATGGGTTGGGCATGCAGTGTCCCCGTTGCAGCCCATGGATGCTGCTGTTTCAGGCTATGTCAATGGGGATGTAGGCCTGCTGGGGTGGGGCCACCGCTGGTGGTTCATGGCCACGTGTGTACATGTGCCACATCTGTGTATGTCCACCACACATGTCAGTGCCATGCACTGCAGTGGGAAGTCACTGTTGCTGGCATGTCCACATGCTGGCTGCAGTGTCCTTGCCTGGGGGGGGCATGTGCACATCCCAGGCCCAGCGGCTTTACAATACGCTGAACTGTGCGGGCCCAGCCCAGTGGCATGCATTGCACACATAATACAGTGATGTGGGTGACGCAGGTCACAGTGCCGCTAAATGCCATGTGCGGCAGCGCCAGCACACCTGTGCTTAATGGCACACGGCCCCATGTACACCAGTCATTGAACACCCATGGCCATGATACCCTGACCATACACTCATGTCTTCCTTACAGCACCATCACGCCTCAGGGGTGCTGCGGGGCCTGGGCCGCAGATGGAGGGGCTGGAGGAGGAGGTGGAAGAGGAACCCAGGCCATCAACATCAGCTGGGGCCATGGCAGGTGCAGGCAAGGCAACCATGTTCCAGGACCTCCTGAGTTTTGTGGGTCTGAATGCCCTGCCTGGCTTAGAGTTGCCTGATGACCTCACGGTGCTGGCATCGGCCACGGAGGATGGTGATGAGGATGATGCTACACAGCAGTGTCACTGCCACAGCGCAGGTGGCCACATGGATAGCGACGGACAGGGTGGGGCACCCTGCCCCCACGCACGACCCCAGCCAGGTTGTCCCTATGCTGACCGCACCTGCGGCAGTTGTGACAGCCAGGTTGGGGGGTGTGGCTGTCCCCTTGGTGCAGCAGGGTGCTGTGCATCAGCAACATGCTTCCCATTCTCATGATGCACCTGTACCAGGTCCCACTGTGCCTGCACACGCGCAGTCCCCACCTGGACAGTAGCTGGCCATGCAGTGTCCACAGGCCATGAATGTTGCACTGCAGGCTGGTACACCACCCGCCTGGCAGCAGCCCCCACAGGACAGGTCCCCTGCTGACAAGCTGGACGAGCACACCCAGCTCCTTTGGGCATCTGTGGAGCAGCAGGGTGTGCTCAGGGAGGTGTGTCAGGGCCTGCGTGTGCAGGTGGGCATCCTGGATGACCATGCATCTGTGGGGCACTCCTGGTTGGTTGGTGAGATACGCTAACTCCAGGTGAACGTGGTTGATGAGATTTGCCAACTCTTGGCAGACATGACCAAAGACTTTAAGAGGATAGCACAGGCCACTGAAGTGGGCTGTGCCACCCTAGCATCCCACAGCTGCAGGAGTGCCCACTGCACCCCATGTAGTGATGTCAGCACTTCCACCTCACAGCGTCACATGGCCCCATTGCTTCTGATGCTATCCCCTGCCTCTGGTATTCCCAGCACCCCTGGGTCCCATCTAGACTTTGGGAATGAGACATC
The DNA here is from genome assembly GCA_016271365.2 of Neoceratodus forsteri. NCBI lineage: Eukaryota > Metazoa > Chordata > Ceratodontiformes > Ceratodontidae > Neoceratodus > Neoceratodus forsteri. Next base: position 8,649,370 of record CM057458.1, read on the forward strand.
CATGAGAACATGGTCACAGTCTCATGGGTCTACCCCTGCTAGCTCAGTTGGATCCCCTGCTGAGATGGTTGACACCCCAGAGGGGGGCACTCGTCATGGGCATGGCCACCCATGTGTCTGTGGCGGCTGTGGTAGGACACAGTGATGCCACCTGTGTGCAGTCATCATGGCACAGTCCCCATCCAGGCATTGTTGGCCCATACACCCTGCTGGCTGTGCCCAGGTTCACATGCAGGGGCACACACATGTGCCTGTGGCTTGCATATTCGTGCTGTTCATGTGGTATTTGGAGCATGTGCTGGGGCACCACTGTTGTGTTGTCTGGCATGGACATGATGAGTGCAGTCTTGTGTGTCTGCTATGCATGTGTGCAGGTGGCATCCTCTGATCCATGCCATACACCACAGTAACCCCATGTATCCCTAGACCTGACAGTACCACAGTGGCCACACCTGCTTAGTTGTGTTCCTCCACCACTGTAGATCTGTCAGCCATGCTGCATCAGCTGACCTGTGCATATGTTCCGCCCCATTCCCACCCGCTGTTGTACATCCCCCCATGGTCTCACTCTGTTACCCACCTGCGGTCTCCAAAGTGCTCCTCCACAATCGTGTCCCTGTGCCACCGTGCCCTGGTGGGCAGCCGTGGGTCCCTACGGTCGTGTCATTCCTACCCATGCCTGTCCAGTGGTCCCTCATCCTCTCAGCTGTCACCTGCCTTGACCTGGACGTTTATTTTACGGTTCATAGCCATGTTGTGTAGCATTCAACAGGCCAGGAATATGCCACAGGTCTTCTCTGGGCTGTACTGGAGGGCACCACCAGACCTGTCCAGGCATCTGAATTGCATTTTCAAAATGCCTAACACACGTTTGATGATATTGCATGTTGTGGCGTGTGCCTTGTTATACCTATTCTCCACCTCAGATGAGGGCTGACATATGGGGTGAGCAACCACGGCCGTAGGGGGTATACACAGTCACCTGTGAGGGATGAACAGTGTTTAGTGCACATCATGCATTCCCAGGTGTGCAACGTCCCTATACCTGTGCATGTCAGCCCCAGCTCCGTGTGGCCCCCACACCGCCATTCAATCCCCCCAGCCATGCTCGTGACATCACATCAGTGGGTGCACTGCATGTGTGTTGCATGCAGGGCATATGCCAGGCATGACATGGCCACACAGTCATGCCCTGCCCCTACAGGCACGCTGCCTCTATCCAGCTGTGGTCTGTGAACCACAACAGCACCTGTGTCGAGCACAGGCCCTGTGCCACATGCCTGGACGCATGTGCATACTGTGTGTGTGTCCCCAGCCCTGCTCTCCCAGTGCACAGCCCCTCCTGCCACATGTGGTTCACGGTGCAGTGGGCACATGTGGGCCATGGCACAACATGCCTTTTGGCCATGGCAAACCCTGTCGGTATCCCACCTGGCAGTTCCGCCAGCTGTATTGTGTGCACTGTGTGCTGTGTGAGCCCATTGTCCAGCCCCACTTACCCACTAGGTATCCCCCCACTCTAAAACAGTTGGCACAGGGCCAAATGGTGCCAGATGTTGGCGTCATGTGGACTTCCAGGGTGCATGACACACACATTGGTGATGCACCCAGTGGCACTGCAAACTACCTGGCAGTTTACGGAATGGTAGCCCTTTCTGTTGACATTTGCAGCACCCTCAGGGCCATGCATGCCACCCTGTGGAAGTGCTGCATGGTTTCTGTCCACTCTGCCTGTGTGCTTGGGAATTTGATGTACTCCGAAGTATGTGGCAGCAGAGTGGTGAGGAACTGGGTGAGGAGATGGGACGTGGCAGACTGTGTGATGCCAGTGGTGTTACCTACTGGTGTCTGGAAGGTGTCCATCGCAAGCAGGCACATTGCTGCTGTCACCTTTGTCTCTACCGTCATGGCCTGACTCCCGCATGTTGGTGCCTGCAGGTCATCATGGGGCAGCTTACAGAGCTGTCTCAGCAGTGCCCTGTGATTTGGTACTGGCTCACGATTTCTATGTCACTCAGTTGCTCAGATATGACACAGGCACGGTACCTTCTCGGCTGGGTGTACCGCTTATGGGCCCTTCCACATCCACGTTGTTGTTCCTCCTGTCTCCTCACTCCCCTCATGACTGCTACCATCAGAAATGCAGATCCATCTATTGCTGCTTTGTGGTGCTATGCTGCTTTGTGCCTGTGGGTGGACTAGACTTAGGCATGCTTTTTATATGCCTATCTTTGCGTGGCGCATCTGTATGATGCGCTGCAGATGCGCAGCATATCTTGGCTGAATATAGAGCTGCATGGCACATTTATGGGAACGCCCGCTCCACATGCACTGCATACATTATATTTGTACTCAGACACATCCGGTTTTGTGCTGTGCATCCGTGTCGTTTCAATATTGCCCCATGGCACATCCTTTGGTTTGCGCTGGCACATCTCAGGTTGCGCTGCACATCTGCTTTGAATATCCTGGCCTCGGTACTGATATCATCTTCCTTATTAGGTCTTCAGAGAAAGGTGGACAGATTTTCTGACATATGCCTTCAAAATTGTTTAAGAATCAATAAATAAAAACAACTCCATTGGTTATTTTTTGTTATAAAAATAAACAATAACTGACATTTTTATTGTTAATGTACCTGTTCAAATGGTAAATCACAGTCAAGTCCACATGAAGGAGATTTTCAAAGAGATCCACCCAAGATCCACCTGCTGCTATTTTCATAGCAGCAGTTAGTCCAAATCTAGCAGATGGCCTAACAGTGTTCAAAGTCTGCATCCAAAAATGGTTGCAACTCCATCCAAAACAGATGCAAGTGCTTCTGTGTCCAATTTGGATGCAGTTGTGTTTGTTTTTTGCCACTAATTGTGACTTTTTGTCATATACGGACACACCCACCCTGGTGTCAGCTACCAAGTCCTTCTCCTCCTACCCATACCCCACGACAATCAAAATCTACAAGGCTTCCCTACTCCACCACACCCTCCTCCTGCTACCGGGTAATGTACACCCTAACCCTGGGTCTCCCACCATGGGCGTAGACCAGGCTGTCAGGTCAGGTAATCTTCTAACTGCCACCCTCAACATCTGTAGCTTACTGAAAAAAATTTACACCCCTTCAAGGTTGGCTTGCGCAACACTCGCCAGACATCCTGGCCTTAACTGGAAACTGGCTTTCCAAAGACACCCCTGACTCATCAGTGGCCCTAAATGGCTACTCCATTTTCTGGGCTGACAGACAAGGTAAGAAGGGAGGTGGATGTGCTCTCTACATAAAAGACTCCTTACAAGCCATCCCTGTCTCACTCCCACCCCAGCCCATGGTGCTCAAATTCTCAGTCAAGCTGCCCCTTGGCAACCCCCAGAAAAACCCTATATATCATGGTAATTTACATTCTCCCCTGCAATCAAAAACTTGCCTTCGAAACTGTCATGTCCTGCATCTCCTAACTTCCTTCCAATAGAGAGGTGATAGCCCTAGGTGACTTCAACGTCAGCTGGCTATCCCCCTCTTCCACCTCCTAGAAGGACTCTATCCTGGCTGTTGATCTTACCCAGGTTGTCCAGTCCCCCACCAGACTCAATGTCAAAATGGGCACCTCTATACTATTTGACCTCATTCTCACCAACCACCTAAAAACTCTCTCCCAGGTCAAGGTACTCCCTGATGTTTTAAGCGACCACTCCCTTGTAACCTCCTGGTGGTCGAATAAACTCCCGACTGTCTCTCTAAAATCTCCATCAAAGGCACTTGAAAAAAGGGTCCCTTCCCTGCCTCAAATCCCATCTCAGGTCCTACGACTGGTCCCCCATCTACGCTGCCCTCTCTTATTTCATCTCCACCTTTAACTCCACTTGCGACACCTCTGCCCCTTTTTCCAAACAACTCACAAAAAAACAGAGACACCCCTTGGATCTCTCAGGTGCTGCATGACCAAATGCACCACAGAGACAATCTCTGGCATAAAGCCCAGGACTTGAAACTCCCCCTAGACAAGCAACATTACAGAGAAGCCAGGAACAAATGCACCTGGGCCATCCACCAAGCCAAGGCTACTTACTATCAGCAAGCCCTCACCTCCACCTGGGGATCAGGGCAAACATTTTGGAGCAATATCAAAGAACTTAGTGGTAAAGTAGGTTCTCCCAACTCTGCACAATGCATGGTTGAGGGCTCCATCATCTAAGACAACCTGGCCATCTCTGACACCCTAAATGCTGCCTTCTCTGACCTCAGCCATGTCCTTCCACGAAACTTCTTCAACCCCCCTAAGGATGCCCACCAGACCCCTTGCCCCGACCAACATCCCTCTCTGTTGTCTTTGGACCATCTCCTCTCGAAAGGACAGAAGCTATCACTCCAAAGTCCTGGCCAAGTCCCACTATAGCGGAGATTCTACTGACCTCAAACTCCTCCGCCTAACCCTAGACGAAGTCCTCCCCATGCTCACCAAAATACTAAATATATCCCTCTGCCTCGGCTAATTCCCAACACCCTGGAAACGTGCTGTAATTACCCAGTCCTTAAAAGTGGGGATTGCTCATCCTTCAGTAATTACGACCCATCTCTATACTGCCCCCATCTCTAAGGCACTCGAAAATATAATATCGGATCAACTCACAGGCTACTTATCGAGGCACAACCTGCTGTGTCCCAAGCAACATGGCTTTCAGAGTGTCCACAGCACCTCTACAGCCCTCCTAGATTCACAATGCCCTCGAACAGGGACACTTAGTCGAGTCAAGCTACACTGACCTAACTAAGGCATTCTACACTGTCAATCACACATAGCTCCTCAACTACTTACCTTCCTTGGGCCTCTCACATGAAACCACATACTGGTTTAAAGACTGCATCTCTGGCAGAACACAGCAGGCCAAAATGAACTCCACTATCTCTTCCATCCATCCAGTCCTCTTGGTGGTACTGCAAGACTCAATACTTGGACCCCTCCTCTTTATCCTTTTCCTAAATTCCCTCCCTAAATCTTGCAGCAGTAAACTCTTGCTCTACGTAGATGATGCTGTTGTTTTCTGGAGCCACCCACACCCTAATACCCTACAACATCCCTTCCAGGGCTTTTTTACTGAAGTAGAAACTTGATTCACAGCTCATCAGCTAATCTTGAACTACAAGAAAACCAAGACCATGATTTTTGCCCACCACCACAGCCCACACCATGATATCCCGGTGAACACCATTAACTCCCTAGGAACCCCCTTAGAGCAGGTCACAACCTTCATATATCTAGGTATTACCCTCAATACCTCTCTCACCTACCACACATACATGCAGCTCCTGTCTGCTTCTGTCAACTCCAGACTTGGTCTCCTCTATCGACATAAGCATTACCTTCTCCCTGAGGCTCTCGGCCTTGCTGTTTCCTCCTTGGTACTCTCCCTGGTGAACTATGGGATAGTGATGTATGGCACTGCTGACACTACTGCTTTACACCACAATAAAATGGCCCTCAACAAAGCCTGTTGGCTGGTCACAGGATGTGATAGACTGACCCACACTTGCGACCTATATAAACTCACGAAGTGGCTAAACTTCGAGGGAAGACTTAAGTACCATACTTGCCTGCTTGCCAAGAAGATTTACCATAGGCAAGCCCCAACGGACTTCAACCCCTTATCCAGCCAGCCCCTCCCCTTAGGGTCTACAGAAGCTCAGCCAAAGCATCTCTCTTAGTTCCCCACTGCAAGAACTCTCTGGGACAAAGGTTCTTCCTCTATCATGCTCCCCTCTGGCTCAATGGCCTCCTGGCCTCTATCGCACTGGAACCCAAGCTTGGCCTCTTTGAAACTAACCCAAAGAATCTACTTCTTGATTCCGCTGCCTGTGTCTGCTCTTAGCCCTCTCTCTGTGCTCTCCTCCCCAGCTGACCTTTACATCCAGTCTCCCGCTACTCCCAGTCTCAGTACTGGGTGTCACAAACACACTCAGCAGGTCAACCCTCTACTCCCAAAATGCCAATCTCTGAGCACAGTCTTTTTATTTTATTTTATTTATTTATTCTTTATTTATTTAAACCTTTGATTACAAATACCTTTGACCTTGGGGCAGCTCATTTACAAAGGTTCCATGTCACAGGAAAGGGTTACAATAAGGTAGGGAGGTATAGACAACATTCATGGTATCAACGGAGGTACAGACAACATTCATGGTATCATCGGAGCACAGCAAGTCAACTGGTAACTAAGTGGGAACAGTGCTACGCACTCAAGATTACAAGCAAGCATAGACAACCATAAGGTGCATCTGAATCAGCATTGCTAATCAGAGGTGGGGGGGGAAGGGGTAGGGGAGACGAGAGGGCAGAGTCCAGATAGAGAAGGAAAAGAAAATATGGCAGCCAGAGGCCTTGTCATAAGGTGAGAGGGCGGGGAGGCTAAGGTGGGAGAGGGGTAAGAGGGAAAAAGAGGGGATGAAGGGAAGAAGATAAGGGAGAGTGAGGACCAGAGGGTCTGGACAGGTCCAGGAAGGGGGGGTCAGTGGGATAAGAGCAAGGAGGGGGTGAGGTAAGGGAGGAGGTGGCAGGGGGAAAGGGGAAACTGTTCTGTCAGGAGAGGTGAAACAAAACAGGAGCCAAGTAAGAGCCTCAGAGAGTGAAAAAAGTGGTCTTGTGAACAGTTAACAGAACAAGGTAACCCTCTTGTCTGTTTTGTGGGTTCAAATCAACCTTTGGTCTCAAGTTCTGGAGGGATTCAAACTGTGAACCTCTTGCTAGCATACCCAATGCACAGGCTCAGATAATTCTGTCTTTGGGGGGCCAGATATCTTTGCCTATGAGTACCTAACCAGGTGTACAGAAATGAACCGTTAGACTTTAGTAAAGACCTCAGATTATTCTTACCTTTTTCCAGTTTGGTATCACTAATCCAGTTTATGCACACAGTGTCTGCTTTAACCATATATACTCTACTTGTACAGGAAAGAAATCAAAGACAGACCAAGTAAGCTCTAAAAATGGAGTTTTACTACAATAGATAAAAAAATATGTAACACATAAAATACAGAACTATTATATCACAAAACATACAAATCACTTAAACAAAACAGGTTTAAAAGTGCAGATTCCTACCACTAATAACTCTTAGACTTGTCTGTTCTAATGTAATTCTTATCTCACAGTGCTGTAGAAGTTTCTTTGTCAGAATCCAAACATTTGTGTCACTGAGGGAAAAAAAGAATAATCTTTACAAACTGATTTTCCCCACCTATCTGCATGAGGTCACCTAGCTCCTCCCTGTCAGAATATATAAAAAATGTATATCTTATACAAAACAACAGGATGTCTTTTCAAAGTATTAATTTCTGCAACTTCAGCATAATTCATGTCCTTCAAATGACACTTCTTTTGATCTCATAATAAGCTTCCTCCTTCCATAGAAACATAGAAATATAGACTTTGATGGCAGATAAGGACCACTTGGCCCATCTAGTCTGCCCATTTCCCTACCTACAGGATAGGCCGCAGATCCTAGTTAACCAACAGCCTATTTCTTCCTACCCCCTGCAAGAATTGCCTTATGTCTGTCCCATGCATTTTTGAATTCTCCCACAGTTTTAGACCCCACAGCCTCCTCAGGAAGGCTGTTCCATGCATCCACTACCCTCTCTGTGAAATAATATTTCCTCACATTGCCCCTGAAACGCCTCCCCCCTCTATCTTTAAATTGTGTCCCCTTGTTCTTGCACGTCTCTTTTTCTGAAATATGCTACCCTCTTGGACTTTGTTGATTCCACTGAGGTACTTAAAAGTTTCTATCATGTCCACCATCTCCCTTCTTTCCTCAAGGGTATACATATTAATCTCCTTTAGTCTCTCCTCATATGGCTTCTCTTGCAGACCCTGCACCATTTTAGTTGCCTTCCTCTGGACTGCCTCTATCCTGTCTATGTCCTTGCGGAGATGGGGTCTCCAGAACTGGACACAGTACTCCAGATGGGGTCTCACCAACTGTCTGCACAGAGGGATAACAACTTCCTGTTTTCTGCTGCTGATGCCTCTCCCTATGCATCCCAGTATACCCCCAGCCATCCCTACTGCCTTCTCACATTGCTTGCTAACCTTAAGGTCATCTGACACAATTACCCCCAGGTCCCTTTCCTTTTTTGTTGTTGTTACTACCTCCCCCCATTGTGTATTCTTTCCCTGGGTTCTTGTTTCCCAGGTACATTATTTTGCACTTCTTTGCATTGAATCCTAGCTGCCATACATCTGACCATTCCTCCAACCTTGACAAGTCCCTTCTCATCCTTTCCCCGCATCCTTGTGTATCAACCCTGTTGCAGATCTTTGTGTCATCTGCAAAGAGGCATACTTTTCCTTCCAGTCCCTCTGCAATGTCACTTATGAAGACATTAAAAAGGACTGGACTCAATACTGAACTCTGCGGTACCCTACTAGCAACCCCTCTTTCTTCAGAGTGGACTCCATTTACAATTACCTTCTGTGTCCTGTTGTCCAGCCAATGTTTTACCCAGGCTACCACCCTGGGACCCACTCCCAGGCTGGTTAATTTGACTATTAATCTTTTGTGTGGGACTGTGTCAAATGCCTTGCTAAAGTCTAGGTAGGCCATGTCCACAGCCCCTTCCTGGTCTACTACTTTGGTCATCCAGTCAAAGAAACATGGACATGAAAGCATCTTTATGATTTCGCACTTCTATGTAAGAACCTGGGTTTTTCCCTCCAATGTCATAAAATGAATATGATTTAGCAACTATGGCTGTACTTAACTCAGACAAACAGGAGGCCCTTGATTAAGGCCTTCCATTTAACACCTGGTACCTAAAAACTGAGTGTGTGTGATCTCACAAGCTGTTTCAGCCTTTTCTCATGGCTTTCATATTTCAGCTGAAACCTGGTGGGGGTGAGTGAAGTCATTCTAAGAGCATCAGATTTTCAGCAGAAACAGTCAGTAATACTTTTTATATTTAAAAACAAATGATACAGCACTCAGAACTGGCTGTCTACGTCACGCTGGGTACCTCTCTAAGCTACACAGCTTATGCTGATTTTTCCTTATCATCTATGAACTGCATTATTTGCTCATTACTTTGTATTCTGTGTTATTGAATATGGTTCTGCAGATGTTGGGTTACCTGACCCTGGAGTTTGTGCTCTCATTTATGTCCACACTGTATGTTTTGTGACCTCTGTACCAAGACGTGGAGCCTTTGCAAAGAAGTCTATGCCTTAAAGGGTTGTAATTCCGACTGTGATAATAAATAAACAACTTCTGAAGATAGAGGCAGGGCTGCCTAGACGCTAGAAGATGGATGCAGACATGGCATGTATTTGAGTCTGTGTCTAACCCTTCTGAAAATCCCCCCATACTGTTTAAAAACAAATACTGCTTAAATACATAGTTTCTCTCAGTCCTGAAACAAATACCACTTAAATACATAGTTTCTCTCAATCCTGACTCGTTTTACATACTGGTTAAAAACAAATACCGCTTAAATACATTGTTTCTCTCAGTCCTGACTCGAATTACATATTGGTTAAAAACAAATACCACTTAAATACATTGTTTCTCTCAGTCCTGACTCATTTTACATACTGGTTAAAAACAAATACGGCTTAAATACATCGTTTCTCTCAGTCCTGACTCATTTTACATACTGGTTAAAAACAAATACCACTTGAATACATAGGGCCAGATATTCAAACTGCGCTATTTTGTGGAGAAAGCCCTTGAGCTGCACAAAATAGTTGTGCAGGGGTGTGGCCAGAGCAATATTCAAAGGAGTTGCGCCCTTGAGCAACTCCTTTGAATATCGCCCCCCAGCCACAGCCACTGTGCATGGCACAGTGGAACTTGTCAGAGTGGAGCATTCAACTTGCGGTGGCGCAAGTACCATTGCGCCATGCGCAAAATCCCGATATTCAAAGGTGACATGCAAATGGGGCCATAATTCATGCAAGGCGCGCGGGGGCCATTTGCATCTGATTATGGCTCCATTTGCATGCCATTAGCATGCAGGTGCACCGATCCCAGAGGACTTGCACCTGGCACCCTGCAAGGCAGCAGCCGTCGGGGACCGATGCCCCCTGCAGCCCGATCGCGGGCAAAAGAGTGTAAAATCACTCCCACCACCCCGCACTGGCCCGATCGCGGGCATAGCTTAACCCCCCCCCCATCAGCCTGATCGCGGGCAGCAATGTGTCTCCCCTTCAACACATCCCTGGTGGTCCATGGACCGATAAGCCCGATCCGGGCTGGAGTATTCAAACACACACCCCCACCTCTTGAATATATCCCTGGTGGTCCAGTGGACCGAAAATCCTGATTGCAGGATGTAGTTGTCAAACACCCCCACCTCCCGAATATATCCCTGGTGGTCCAGTGGACGAAAATCCTGATCGCGGGATGTGGTTGTCAAACACCCCCACCTCCCGAATATATCCCTGGTGGTCCGTGGACGGAAAATCCCGATTATGGATGTAGCCAGCACCTCACCTCCCGAATATATCCCTGGTGGTCCAGTGGACGAAAATCCCGATCGCGGGATGTAGTTGTCAAACCCCAGCGAACACATCCCTGGTGACCTAGTGTCCCCCACCCTACCCACCCATGAAGCCCACCACCCGCCCCCACAGCCAGTGGACAGCAGCATCCACCTGCCTGCCGCCCGCTGCCTGCCGACTGACTGCCGGTAGGGCTGCATCGCCCATTGGTGAATTTCATTCACAAAACTGGACTGTCTTGTACGGTATGGGCTGCATGGCCATTGCTCTTGCTCTGCACCAATGAGCTGCAGGCCTACCGGCAGCAGTCAGCGGGCGGCGGGCGGCAGGCGGTGGATGCTGCCGCCTACCAGCTGCGGGGAGCGGGTGGTGGGGCTTCATGGGGGTGGGTGGGGGACACTAGATCACCAGGGATGTGTTTGGGGGTGTGTTTGATAACCATATCCCGCGATCGGGATTTTTGGTCCACTGGACCACCAGGGTTATATTCGGAGGTGGGGTTGTGTTTCATAACTACATCCCACGATCGGATTTTCAGTCCACTGACCACCAGGGAGTATTCGGAGGTGGGGTGTGTGTTTGACAGCTACATCCCCAATCGGGATTTTCGGTCCACTGGACCACCAGGATGTGTCTGGGGAGACATTGCTGCCCGCCACCGGGCTGGTGGGGGGATTTAAGCTATGCCCGATTGGGCCAGTGGGGTGGTGGTGGGATTTTACACTCTTTTGCCCGTGATCTGGCTGCAGGGGGGCTTAGGGTAGGTTGAGGGCCAGCACAGGTGGTAGCTGCTGTGTTGCGCCTGCAATGCAGCTCACTTGTGGGTGGCCTCGACTTGGATCCTTTTTTGGTTCAAAGTTGTGCAGGCGCAGGTTGGGGGTTGCGCCTGCACAACTCTGCACAGCCCGGCTGAATATTGGGCTGTGCAGTTTATGCATGGTTCCTTCCCCTCCAGTTCAGCTTGCATTCATTTGCATTGTGCTGTTGCTCAGCATGTTTTCAGTGGCACAACTGCCTCCTGCTGAATATCGCAGAATGGAGCAAGTTCGGACTTGCGCAGGCACAACCCTATTGCACATGGCACAACCCTTTTGAATATCTGGCCCATTGTTTTTCTCAGCCCTGACTCATTTTATATGCTGGTTAAAAACAAATACTGCTTAAATACATCATTTCTCTCAGTCCTGACTCGTTTTACATACTGGTTAAAAACAAATGCCACTTAAATACTGTACATCATTTCTCTCAGTCCTGACTAGTTTTATATACTGGTTAAAAACAAATACCACGTAAATACATAATTTCTCTCAGTCCTGACTCGTTTTATATACTGGTTAAAAACAAATACCACTTAAATACACTGGGCAGGATTTTCAAAGGGTGGTGCAGGGCTTGTGTTCAGCCCTGCACCACCACACTTAGGTTCTGTCTGTGCACAAACCCTTCACCGCAGCTTCGTCTGATTTTCCAGTCTTGGATGCAGTTGTGACAGTTTTCATGAGTTACAGCAGCTTGTGCCAAATATCTGGCACAAGCTCCGTAACAAGGGCCCCCAGGATTGCCACAAGGTAAACCAGAGAAAGGTGGTCAACCTTGTGGCAATAACCACATGGGATAGAAAACCCTGTTAGATCTCTGCAAGCCCCATGCACCATATCGTCGCCATACCGGGGCTTGCAGTGATCTAATAGGTTTGAAAATCCTGCCCATAGTTTCTCTCAGTCCTGATTCAGTTTACATACTTTCAGTGTAGTTAAGTGGGGCATCTAGAAGCCATCGGAGCCCAGGACCATAGGCAACATGGATTCACAGCAGGGAGGTCATATTGGGCAAATCTGGCTGATTTCTTTGACTGGGTGACAAAGGAAGTAAATCAGGGTGGGGCAGTGGACGTCGCTTACTTTGATTTCAGTGAAGCCTTTGACACCGTCCTACATAGGAGGCTGATAAACAAGCTGGGTAGGCTGGGTATTGGGGACAGGGTGGTAAACTGGGTTAGAAACTGACTAACAAGACAGGAGGCAGAAGGTGGTGATAAATGGGGTGCAGTCTGGGGGTGACCAGTGGGGTGCCTCAGGAATTGGTCCTGTGGCCAGTCCTGTTCAATGGCTCCATTAGCAACATTGCAGAGGGGTTGGAGGGAAAGGTCTGCCTGTTTGCAGATGATACCAAGATCTGTAACAGAGTGGATACCCCAGAGTGGATGGAGAAAATGATGAGGGACCTGGAGAAGTTTGAAAAATAGTCTGAGGACTGGCAACTGAAGTTTAATTCAAAAAAGTGCAAAATTATGCACCTGGGACACAGAAACCCTGGGGCAAGCTACAGGATGGGGGTGGGGGGATGTTGCTGACAGTCACAGAGGAGGAAAGGGACCTGGGGGTTATTATTTCAGATGACCTGCAAATGTCAAAGCAGAGTGCTAAGGCAGCTGGGAGGGCCCATGGCATGCTGGGGTGCATAGGCAAGGGCATCACCAGCAGAAGGAGAGAGGTAGTGATGCCATTATATAAAACCATGGTCAGGCTTCACAATGGAGTACTGTGTGACGTTCTGGAGGCTGCACTTTCATAAGGATATTAACAGGCTGGAGATGGTCCAGAGAAGGGTGAATGAGATGGTACAGAGCTTGCAACACAAGACTTATTAGGAGAGATTAAGGGACCTTAATATGTACTCACTGGAAGAGGGAGGGAAAGAGGGGCTATGATAGAAACATTTAAGTACCTCAAGGGTATAAACCAGGTGGGGGGGCATTTTCCAATACAGGAGGAGCACAAGAACGAGGTGGCTTCACATGAAATTGGAAGATGGGAGGTTAAGAGGGAATGTGAGGAAGTTGTTCTTCACAGAGGGGGTGGTGAATGCATGAAATGGTCTGCTTCAGGAGGTGGTGGGAGCGAGCACTGTGGGTGGATTCAAGCATGCTTAGGACAGGCATAGGGGAACCATAGAGGTACAGCAGTGGGTGGGTCGGAAGCAGTAATCCAATACAAGGGGTTACAGGCAGACTAGATGGGCCAGGCAGTCCTTATCTGCCGACAATTTCTGTGTTTCTATGTTTAAGCCTGCTTAGGTGCATGATGGCAGCCCATCATAAACACAATTCATTTTCTAAAAGATTTGGATCAAAATCTCTCCACCCTTACTCTGTCTCCAGGCAACTTCCTGGCTACTCCTTGTCTTCAATTAGCGCCTAATTACACCTAATCACCTACAGTGTACTCAGTAAAAGCCAGCATGTACAGCAGTTAACACTACAATTGTTTGTCAGTCCCTGATAGCATTTTATTTAAGCAATGCATTAATATAATTGCGCAATTCTCTGCAAAGATTGAATATCCATTCAGACTGGTTGGAAGTTACTAAATCACGTTTGTTGCAACCAAGTTAAATCAGCAGTGATCAGGTAGTGTGCAAAACAATACAAGCCCCTAAGGTTTACATACCATTGTATGTATTAGCTATGTCATCTATCAACTATGCTTTTTGCTGCACTGTTACTCCTGTGTCAACTACCACCTGTTAAGGCACACTGAGGGCACTAAGCAAGCCAGAGATGATGCTGACCCTGCCCCCCAACAACAAGCTATGCCCCTCAGCACCAGGATCCCCTGTTTGACCTATAAATACACAAGGCCTCCAACCTATGTCAGACCTACCTGGGGAGCAACATAACTTAGCAACCCTAGGAGAGTGCTACAACTACATACGTGGCACCTGTGTCACCAAGGTCAACAGTAGGCCCCTCTCCTTCAAGAAAAAATCTCTGAGGTTAACACCTAGTCTTAGGGATCTATCTTAGAAGACTAACACTAATGTTACTCCTCCTGGCTGGAAATACCCAACCAAACCCAGGCTCTGTGGGCAACCTTGGTTCAGGATCAAATCATAAAGGGAAAGTAAACAGTCTCACGTAATGTTGGAAGCCTACTCCCTAAATTTACTCTGTTTGATGCCTGAGTAGCACAAGTGCAACCTGATGTAATATCCCTGAATGAAACCAGGATCACCCCTAAACTCTCCGATCCTGTTATCACTCTGCCTGGCTTTAACCTCTTTAGAGAGGACCAGAAGGGTAAGCGTTGTAGGCGCTGCCTAATCTACTTAAGGTCTGGCCTGCAGGGCTCCAAACTAGAAACTGATGGCCCAACTAGAGACTGTGAATGCCTGGAAGTCAGACTTCTGCTAGGGGGACTTCCAGTAATGTCAGCTCCGGTAATGGACGCATACAGCATAGCTCTCTTCCTCCAGCCTAATAATTTAGCCTCAGAAACGTGGTTTTACATTAGATAAACTGCCTTAAGGAGGCAGTATAGCACAGTGGGTTAAGGCTCTGAGCTGCAGATCTGGAGACCTGGGTTTGAATCTCACAGCCACCTAGGTGCATACTGTGTGATCCTGAGCAAGTCACTTAACTTCCTTGTGCTTCCAGGTCGCATCTGGAAACAAGCTTTGGCTTAGTGTGTCTCTCCCAGTTAAACAATGTTCCCTTTCCCTTTCCCCTTTCCCTCAACGTTATTACCACTGGCTACTCACTGTCCATGGGGATGCGATCAGCTGGCAACACAGTTCCAGGTGCCTCAGATGCTATTGGATGGCCCATGGACCACTCAGGCCCAGAGTCAGTGGCTTCAGGCAACATGTTGACTATGACTGGAAGTAGAAAGCCCGCGGCTTCATTATCGAGAAAGAAAAGCACGATCTCACAGTTGATGAACTCCTAACTTTCCACACTGAGACTAAAACAGAGTTTTCTCATGTGCACACTGAAATTGCCACCTTGCAGAAAACTACCATGGGGCACCAGCCTGCTAGCACAGAGCTCAGCTCCCGAACAGATAGAACAGACAGGCTATTGTTGGATGCATATAAAAAATCCAGACACTAAATGACAAGTGTGGTGATTTGGAGAGTGGCACCAGGCGCAGCACCATGTGAATCTATGGGATCTGGGAAAAGGCTGATGGTAGGGATATCACTGCTTTCCCTGAGACCTTTTTAAAGCACATCTCAACTTACCCTCAGACTTTCCTTTCAATGTCAAGAGGGTACATGATGTGCTAGGATCTCCACTCTCCCATAACCAGCAATGACCTCGCTCAGTCATATTGCAATTCTTGAGCTGTGCAACCAAACAGAAGATACTATTTGGTCTCTGGTAGCAAAAAGAGGTGTTTTTGAGGCAGCAGAGTTTATGTGGACCACGATTATTCAGTGGCCATTATGGAACAGTGCAAGAAGTATGGTCCCATCTTAATCAGTGGCGGTGGCTGAGCAATCTAGTGTGGACAGTGCATGCGTTGCGGGTGTGTGCATGGCAGTTGATGCCTATAATAAGGCACTGTCTGGTGCGTTCAACTCCCTCGAACCAGTCTGTGTACGACCCAGGTCTTCTCACTTGAGGTCCCCTTGGTATGATGGGGAGCTCAAGGAGATGAAGACCCTGGGTCGGAGATTAGAGCGCCGCTGGTGGAAGTCCGGCCTGGGGGTAGACAAACTGGCCCTACGTGTGCATTATGGCACATACCAGGGGGCAATCAATCGTAAGGGTGGTAGCAAAATGGAACGCCCTACCAGCATGGGTGGTATCATGTAAGTCTGTGAACAGCTTCAAAAGGGCATGGGACAAGGAGCAGGGGAGAGTGAGGGTGGGGGGTGGCAATGGGATGACAAAAGGGAGGGGTGTAGGGACAGCCGCAAACTAGGGGTGTTGGCTGCACATTCGAGCAGACTTAGATAAACCGGGTGGTCTGTTTCTGCTGGCATATTCGTATGTTCATATGTTCATAAGAGGCAGAATTTCTATTCAGGGAGATTGCCGCCAGGAGGAACCAACCAACTGTGCTCTTTTGGACTGTGGACAGGCTTCTCCATCCTTCCTGTCTACAGTTGAAAGTAGCCTTTTCCAACGCATTGCGCAAGGAGTTTGCTTGGTTCTTCTTGGACAGGGTGTCTGCCATCAGGCAGGGGGTTCCACCAGCAGGCCAGAGTTTGGCCGACAGTGGTCACCTTGGGTGACCGGAGAGCACTCCACTTGGTGGGGTGAGTTTAGACTGGTGGAGGTGGCTGAGGTCACCGAGATTGCTTCCAAGCTTCAGCACACCTTTTTGTGAACTGGATCCGGTGCCAACTTGTTTCTTAATGAGATGTGTTGACTCCATTGGCCCGGTGTTTGCCTTGATTGTCCAGTGTTCCTTGTCAGAGGGGGTCTTTCCCAATGTCTTGAAGGAGGCATTGGTGAGACCCCTTCTGAAAAAAACATCGTTGGACTCTGACGTCAAGGCAAATTACTGACCCATCTCCAATCTTCCATTTTTGGGTAAGATTGTGGAGAAGGTGGTGACGCTTCAGCTTGAGGAGCATCGCATGGCTCATGATCTATACGAGCCACTCCAGTCTGGGTTTTGTGCAAGGCATAGCACAGAAACTGCATTAGTTCGGGTGCATAATGACCTCCTTAGGTCTAGAGATCGAGGGGAAGGGACATTTTTTGTTCTCCTCGATCTCTCTTCATCATTTGACATGGTTAACCAATGAGTGTTACTGGACCACCTAAGGGAATTCTGTGGACTCGCCGGCACTGTCATCTGCTGGTTTGAGTCTTTTTTATCTAACAGGAGGCATACAGTAGTGATGGGAAATTTCTCCTCCTCCTCTGGCCACCTGTCATGTGGGGTTCCCCAGGGTTCGGTCTTGTCACCGATGTTGTTTGCTGTGTATCTGCTGCCCCTGGGAGAGCTCATTAGGGTGTACAGTCTGGGTTTTCACTGCTATGCTGATGATACCTAGCTGTATCTTTCCTTTGCCATGGAACATCTTGCACAGTGGAAGTGCATAACAGCTGCCTCTCTGAGATCAACGACTGGATGGCCTATAGCTGGTTGCGAATGAACCCCAATAAGACAGAGGTACTGGTGGTAGAGTCAAACAGACGGCATGATAGGTTGGCCTCTGGTGCAGAGACAGGGCTTTTTCTTGGCTCTATATCATTGAAGGCCTCCTCTAGGGTGCATGATCTGGGCATTATTCATGACAGCGGATTAACACTTGAGTTTCAGGTGGCGTCCGTTGTCCACACTAGTTTTTATCATCTGAGGAATATCGCCAGGATAAAGCCCCTAGTTCCGCTGCTGGACCCCCCCACCTTGGTGCATGCCTTCATGATGTCCTGGCTTTACTACTGTAATGCGCTTTATCTCAGGGTCTCTGGGGGTACCCTGTGCCGACTGCAGCTGGGGTAGAGTGCGGCAGCGAGGCTGGTGTCAGGACAGCCTAAGTATTGCCACATCACTCCGGTGCTGAGTCAACTGCACTGGCTGCTGGTTATGTGGAGGGTCCTCTTTAAGGTGGGTTTGCCCACCTTTAAGGCCCTACATGGCCTGGGCCCTGGTTACCTGAAGGACCTTGTTACACCTGCTGTCTCGGTCCACTCCCTCTGCTCCTCCTCTAGGGACCTCCTTGCGATTCCCAGGACGAAGTTAAAAGCAGCAGGTGACAGAGCATTCAGTGTCGCCACCCCCGTCCTGTGGAATTCGCTTTCTCCAGCTGTTAGGGAGGCCCTTTCTGTTGAGGTATTCAAAGCCCACCTCAAGGCCTTCCTGTAAAATCAGGCCTTCCCAGACTACATTTTATAGCCCTTACCTGGTCTCAGAATTTTAGGTTTAAATTAACCCTTGACTCTTTTGAGTCTAGTTGCTGCTGCTGAGGGTAGTATTTATAAAATCTTGTTTTAATCATTGGAATACTGTATTTTATGTTCATAGTATGTTATGTATTTATTATGATTTGCATAATGACATTTTAATATGTTTTGCGCCCAGAGCCTCCGGATGGGTGTTTTCTTAAATAAAGTTTGCCTTGCCCTGCCTAGTCATCCTGATGGAACAAACTGTAAAATTTAAAACCCCCTACCCTTCATACCTGAAGGTGTTTTTCCCAGAGGATCCAGTCTTGTATTCCACCATAGATGAGGTGCTACCAGGACTTAAGGACCCTGGCCTTGTGCCTGAAAAAACACAATGACTCTGTGGCTGTGGAGACAAGGAAAAGCATCTACTTTCCCTCACTACATCCACCCTGCAAACCTGGAAGACTCACTCGGCCACTACTGAAAAGGACATTCAAGATTTGCTGCAGTCTTTTGTGAAAGCACCTCCCTGAACAAAAGAAACTGAACCATGTCACCTTGTGTCCTTTCCTTCAGCTTGAGGAGCATCTCATGGCCCATGATCTATACGAGCCACTCCAGTCTGGGTTTTGTGTGAGGCATAGCACAGAAACTGCATTAGTTCGGGTGTCTTTTCCTTCAGCTTGAGGAGCATCTCATGGCCCATGATCTATACGAGCCACTCCAGTCTGGGTTTTGTACGAGGCATAGCACAGAAACTGCGTTAGTTCGGGTGCCCTTTCCTTCAGCTGGTGAGGTCCTTGCCCACAGCTGTATGATCCAGCAGAGCTGAACTTTCAATCAACAAGTGTTGCACTCTATATTCCTTTCTTAGTTTATGCCTCCAGCTGTTGTTAATAAAGAATTACCTATGTTTGAACAAACAGGGTCTGGAGGGGGACACTCGGACGCCCCAGGGAGCCCTTAGTTTAGCACACTAGACACCTTAAAGCTTGGTGGGGGATGGGACACCCAAGACTATCAAGAGTTTTCCTGGAGACCTGGAGATGCAGGAATGCATGCCTACCTAAGGCGGATATTAAACTCTAACTTGTACATGGTAAGCAAATGATTGCCATGCAAAGCGAGAGGTACTAACAATGGGGCAGGTATAACATGAGGCAATGTAAATCATTAGTGGGTTCTGTCTGGGCTGCCCCTTTCCTTACCTGCATCCCTTTTCCTTATGTGTTGGCATAGAACATTTTTATTAGATACATACATAGATACATAGACAGTGTCGGCAGATAAGGGCCTATGGCCCACCCAGTCTGCCCATTTGAGCTTGTAAGTTCAGTTTGTTTTCCTAGAAGTCTGTTTCCCCTTACCCCTGACCTTTAGAATTCCTTTATGTCTATCCCATGCATTCTTAAATCCCGTGATTGTTTCAGCCCCCACCACTTCCTCTGGCAGGATGTTCCACTTGACCACCACCCATTCTGTGAAGAAATTCTTTCTCATGTTTCCTCTGAATCATCCTCCCTCCAACTTCATCCCATGCCCTCTAGACCTGGAACACCTTTTTCGCTTAAAAATAGTGTTTTCCTGCACCCTGTTTCTCCCTGTAAGATACTTGTATGTCTCTATCATATCCCCTCTCTCCCTCCTCTCCTCCAGGGAGTACATGTTCAGTTCCTTCAACCTGTCTTCATAGGACTTGTGATGCAATCCATGCACCATCTTTGTTGCCCTCCTCTGAACCTTCTCTACCCTGTCTATGTCCTTACATAGGTATGGTCTCCAGAACTGTACACTGTACTCCAGGTGGGGCCTCACTAGTGTCTTGTATAGCGGAATTATGACCTCCTTTTTCCTGCTGGTGATGCCCCTGCCTATACATCCCAGCATCCTATTTGCTTTAC
Organism: Neoceratodus forsteri; assembly: GCA_016271365.2. Taxonomy (NCBI): domain Eukaryota; kingdom Metazoa; phylum Chordata; order Ceratodontiformes; family Ceratodontidae; genus Neoceratodus; species Neoceratodus forsteri. The sequence continues at coordinate 8,669,385 of CM057458.1, forward strand.
CTGCTGCCTTGTCACACTGTTTCCCTACCTTGAGGTCATCAGAGATGACAACCCCAAGATCCCATTCCTGCTTGGTGCATGCTATATCCTCACCCCCCAACTGATATATTGTGCCAGGGTTTTTGTGCCCCATATGCATTATCTTGCACTTCTTTGCACTTTAGACACTTCTACATGCACTTTGTTCGACGTGGAGCACCGGGCTTTCTAGGCTCCATGAATAGTAGGACCCCCCTACCGGCAGACATTGCTTTTTGCTTTCATTCTAAGTAAGCCTGTCCAGCAATAACATATTTCTTTAATGCCACATGCCTATAATGTTAATAGGCTCTCTTCCTCAATCTTCGCCTATATAAATGTATTCGTACGTACGCTGATGATACTGCACTTTATGCATCTGGCTCCTCTTCTTGTGATCTTACTTCACAATTGCAGCTGGATTTTGACAATATTCAGCACCAGAAAACAGTTTCTATGACTTTTGGCATCCATCAGAGGCATTCCAGACTCTCCCCTCTCCCTGTTTTTCACATATTTATTTATTTGAAAGTATCGGAATTACAATCCTTTGAGTCATGGACTCATTTCCAAAGGCTCCACGTCAAAGTAGCAGTAGACAACATAAACAACCAAAACAATATACAATGCAGTTCAGTACATGAGATACAAACACCAGTACAAATATGAACAACGGTTACACAGTGATAGGTACATCATTGTGGGAGTTTATAAAAATGTCCTATACATAGCGGGCTAAGACAGATAAGCAAGTCACAGAGATATAACTAGGGTCCCTAACAACGTAAGACTTTGTCAGTGTGATGGAGAAACATTTGAGGGGTCACTGTGGTTACAGTGCTACAGTGGTGGTACTAGAGATAGGTTTAGTGGCGGGCCTTTTGAGGGGCACTACCTACATGGGTGGGGGGCCTATTGTGGGCAGATACAAGTGCGGGTGGTAAGGAGGTGGTTCTTGAGGGCCATTTTGAAGGGGCCAAGCTTAGAGTGACATGTGACCAATGGGGGCAGGGAGTTAAACCAGTTGGGGGCCCGGATGGGAAAAGATCTCTGGGCTAGGGTAGTCCTGACCCTGGGAATAGCCATTGTCATTTTGTCTGAACTGTAGGTGTTTACCATGGGGGTGGTGGAAGTTAGGGAGGCTGATAATCCTGGAGGAGTTAGATTGAGAAGGGAATTTTTGGCCATGAGGTAGGCCTGCTACTGGACCCTTTCTTTGAAGCTTAGAATTTGGGCAAGGGAGTAGAGGGTGCATGTGTGCGTTGTGCAGTCTGCCCCAGTCAGCAGCCTGCAGGCCTTGTTAATTACTACTTTTATTTTACTGATAGCTGTGGCATCTGCGGTGGCATAGACCAGCAGTCCATAGTCAACCAGGGATAAGACTGATGAGGTTATAGCTAGCCTTAGGGCTTCTGGTGGTAGGCAATCTTTGTGGTGATATAGGAGGCCAATACGTGCATTAGTTGCAGACATGAAGGTGCTGATGTGTGCATGGAAAGTGAGGGCAGGGTCGAAGATAACCCCCAAATATTTGTAGGACGAGACCTGCTCTAGGGGTAGCGTGAACTGGATTGGATGTTCAAGCGGGCATTTTTTAATTTGCTTTGGTGATGTGCAGATAGTAGTGTCTTTGTTTTTTTCACATTCCTGACAAGCCTTCGCTCAGTGGACCAGTGCTCTGCCTGACCAAAAACGTTCTGAAGTGAGGCCTGTAGATTGGTTGGGTTGGTGTGGGAGGCAGAGATGACGGCATCCTCGTCATGTAGTAGGATCTTTTCTGTACATGTGGTGGGAAAAGCATTTAGAAACAGACTAAAGAGTAACGGCCCTAGAATGAAACCCTGTGGGACTCCAGAGTGAATGGGGCAGGTGCAGGATACTGTTGTAACCCCTAGATGGCGCTATCCCAGGGGCTACTACCCCTGCCTGATTTGCCACTAACAGGTTGAGGGGCCTGGATCCAATGGCGGGTGCCTCCACCCATAGGTCAGGGTTTGCAATAGTTAAACTAACTTGGTCACAGCCCTCTGGGACACTGCAACCCCCCTTTCTTCCCACTAGTGGCCCACACAATATATCAGAATTACCTTCACAGTATACACTTACCCCAGGTCTGGTTCCGCACTGGGACCTCCTGTGAAATGAGATACAGTGCACAACACAGTACAGTACTTTAACATAGACAAATACCTCAGGCAGTATAACTTTGCTGAAACAAGCAGCTCTGATTTATTTAGGGGATATAACAAGAACAGGGGAAATCAGGTTAATTAGCTTATCACTTTAATAATCTACCTTTTGGCTCTTGTGCACAGGCCTATCCCTATCAGTTACTGTCCCTGGGTACCCAAGCCCTAGTGGCTAGTCCAAACCGTGGCAGCTGGTAGGGGCCCTTTCACACAGAGAAAGGAGAATTAAACAGTCAGCAGTACAGTAATTCCATTTGATTTAATGTGGCAATTCAACAGGGAGCGACCCTGAATTAGTACTCACGACCTCCAAATAAGATAGGGTCCTTCAATGTCAGCAGGGCTCACTTGAGGTGCACAAACCTCTTCACACATCCATATAAAAGAAAGCACTATACCAGGCAGGCTGCATCTGTATCCCGATTGCAATTACTGCACAATACCCGGGAGAACACACAGCAGATTCAGTTCCTGACAGACCGAGTGTAATTTTCAGCAATTCCTCCAGTCTTCTACAGGGTGAGCCTGGTTTCTACTCTTCAGAGATCCTTTGATTCTTTTCACAGGACGGATTCAGTCCTAACAAGCTGCAGACCGGAACTCTGGGCCTTACACACGTTTTTTGACTAAAACTGCACACTGAAAAAGCACAGGGCTCCTTCCTTCTTCACTGCCAAAGCTCAACTGAAACTCCAACCGACAAAACCGGGCACTTCCTTTGAGTTCCTCCCAGTTCTTGACTGGATTGGCTGTCACTCACAATAGACTGCTGCTGTTGGTCCAAAAAGGCACTGAAGTCTAAACTACATCTCCCAGAGTCACTGCCCATACAATCCTCTTGTGGCTGGCTCAGATTATGAGTCCAAGTTCTGATTCGTCCAAGGCACCATTTTAGAGCTAGCTTACCCCACACTGATTGGTCCAGTTCAGCAGTTCAAAACTAGAATGGGAACTAGCAGACACAGTTCTGACTGCAAAGAAAGCAGGTTAGACAAACTGTAATTTCATTATTACTCTAAATAATTTCTGGCAAACAGTTACATCTTTCAGATAGGTTCCTTTGCACTCCTAGTGACTGCAAAATGAAGTGAATTGCAGCAGCTCGAGTGGTACTCAGAGAAGCACACAGTCCCCCATACAAACTAATTATGTCTGCAAGCAGACAGCTCTTAAAGGACAGTACCAGAGGCTCTAAAAACACTCACTGATAAATGGCTTAAATGCCAAACACCATTCAGGCTTGGAGCATTCAAGCAAGCTCCTGGAAGTCTTTTGGGAACCCCCATTTGCAGGGGTTACACTTTCCTGGTTCTTGGGAAAGCTTGACGTCCGCTGCCAAGCAAGTACCCCATAAGTCTCAACTGCAAACTATATACATTTGCATTAGGCTGCACATGTAATCATCAGTCAATATATCATTTTACCAAGAACACATTTCTGAAACATTGCAGACGTCACTCTTTACACAGTATTACATCACATTGTACTATAACTCAAGTTATTACCTCTTGTACATGAAACCTGAAGAGAGGGGGCCCTTCCCTATCAGTTACCTTGGGGCTGGATGGGGCAAGGGCACCATACTTAGAGGGCAACACAAGTAACTTGGAGTTAGCACTGATGCTCAGTTTGGGCAATGAGCTCGGGGACACATACACTCCTTTATGGACAACATTGAGAGGCAAGTCCACAGGCCTCCCAAGTGAATCATAACTGAGGTGCACCACAGGCTTTACAGCTCGACCAGTCTTTCTAGGGGAACTGTTATAGTCTCTGCACTCTGAGCCTCATTTTCAGCATTGTCCTCACTTGTCAGTGGAGTCTCCATGGGGTAGAGAGGTTAGAACTTGGGGCACTTTCAGCTCCAGGAGTTACAGTTTCTGAGTCCACAACATTTGGCTCGTATGGAGAGCTTTGGACACTGGCAGTGGACTGTCAGGACACTCAAAATACTCTTCTTGTTCGGTGTATCACCAGTCTGACCTAATCTATCATTTTCCTCCCTGAAAGCTCAAACAGTTCAACCATGCACAATGATTCCATTTCATCTGATCTGATGCTTTGCACTTCACTTTCTGGGGCATTGGCTCCAGGGACGAAGCTGGGGCTTGGACGTCCAGAAGGCCCAGCTTCATCTCCAGTATTGACTAGGGATTGCCCCGAAACAATTGACTCAGTTCGTAAGAAGGATAGTATTCAAAGTCACTCTCACTTTCTTCTGATATGGACTGACAGTCATGCTCAACGGACTTGTGCAGGGAACACTTTAACTCTGCTTCTGTAGGTGCAGACTTCCTTGGTCTTTTCTTAGCAGCAGCTCTAGTCACTGGTCCAGAGGGGCATCTTCTAGGGGCTCAGACTCAATTAAGATTTGTCCAATGGGCAGTAAATGATTTCTATGCATTGTTTTTACATCTTTGAATTATTCTCAGGCCTTACTTTGTACACTGGCAGATCATCTAGTTTGCCCACTACAATGTGAGGGAGATGGTGCCATCTGTCAGCAATCTTGTGCTTGCCATGCAGTCCCAGATTTCTTAGCAATACCCGATCTCCCTCCTGGAGTTCCTGTGCTTTCACCTTTTATCATACCTTTCTTTGTTGGCCAGATTTCTTTTGGCAGCCATGGTTTGAGCCAGTTGGTACGCATGAGTTAGCTGGGCCTTTAACTTTTGCACATACTGTAAATAGTTGTCAGCTTGAACCCCATCAGAGAGACCCCAAAACACACATCTACTGGTAGTCGAGCTTCTCTTCCAAACATCAGGCGGTAGGGGAGAATCCAGTGACATCACTTTGGTGCAGTTATAAGCATGTACCAGGGTGCTAATTTGTTGGCTCCATCTAGGCTTGTCCTTTGGTGCAGGGTGCCTAGCATATCTAGCAAAGTGTGGTTGAAACGTTCAGGCTGTGGGTCTCCTGGGGGTGGTAAGGAGTGGTTCTGGACTTTCGTGACTCCACAGAGAAAGCATCTCTTTGATCAGACGACTCTCAAAGTCTCTCCCTTGATCAGAATGGATTCTTTGGGAGCCCATAGTGAACAAAAAGTTTTCTACAAGTACTTTGGCTACAGTGGATGCTTTCTGGTCTTTGGTGGGGAAAGCTTGGGCATATCTCGTGAAATGGTCAGTGACCACCAGCACATTACTGATATTTCTTTGATCTGACTCCAAACTTAGAAAATCAATACAGACCAGCTCCATGGGTGCACTGGTGGTGATGTTAACAAGGGGCAGCCTCTGGGGCAAAGCTTTCCTCTGTAAGCAGCGACTACAAGTTCGAATGTGTTGCTCCACATCAGCCCCCATCTTAGGCCAATAGAATCTGGATCTCACCAAGTCAAGTGTTCTGTCTATACCAAGGTGCCCCATGTGGTTGTGCAAGGACCTCAGTACTGAGTCTCGAAAGGCAGTGGGCAGCACTAGTTGTTGTTTGTCTACTTGTCCCCCTCTGTCTACTGTTTCTCTGTATAACAGTTTATTGATCAGTTTCAACTTAGGACCTTCTTTGTATAACAGTGCAGTTCTCAAATCAGTGGAGCGTAATTTGGACACATCTTTTCCTGCATAGAGGGCTTCTAAAGTTGCTTTGATCATGGGATCGCGGATTGAGCCCGTCAATACTGTCATTGTCCAGCTGAGGCAGTGCACCAATGTCTATTGCAGAAAAGTGGCAATAAGCAGCAGGCATGCAATTCTCAGAGGCTCCCAAGCAATCCACCATGCAGTCCACTGCGTCCGTGGACATTTGTTCCTCCCTGTCAAACTTCCGGTAGAGTGCCCAATGTCAGGTTCTGCCAATCGGACCCAATCATTCTGGGAACAGGCTCCGGAGAGAGCATCAGCATCTATGTGGTTCAGACCTGCTCGTTATTAGAGCATAGTCATATGTAGATAATGCAGAAAGCCACCTATGGCGGTGGCATCCAACTTAGCTGAGGTCTGCACATAGGTCAAAGGATTATTGTCAGTTTTACTAGTATTTTAGCCCCATACAAGTACTCATGGAATTGGTCAACAATAGCCCACTTCAAAGCTAGGAACTCTAACTTATGTACAGGATAGTTCTTTTCGGATGGGGTCAGGCTTCTACTGGCAAAGGCCACTGGTCTCAGGCCATTCTCATGCTCTTGGTACAACACAGCCCCCAACCCTTGCAAGCTAGCATCAGTGTGCAGGACGTAAGGTTTTCTTGGATTGGCATAGGCCAGCACTGGAGCATGGGTAAGTTGATATATGATCTCATGAAAAGCAGTCTCACAATCAGGAGTCCAGCGGGCCCCAAATACTTCACTCGGATGAAAATACACTCTTTCAGTCTTGAGGGACGCTGACTTTTGGTATTTTTTGTGGGTTGGGGGATACCCTTGAGTAAGGTTAAGTAAAGGGCGGATCACTCTTGAATAGTCCTTGATGAAGCGCCGATAATAACCACAGAATCCCAGGAATCTTTGCAGTTCTTTTAGATTTTTGGGCTGTGGCCAGGTGGTCAAGGCCTCAACTTTACTTGGGTGGTCTCTATTCCTCGGTGGATACTATGTGTCCCACATACTTTACTGATGTTTGAAAGAATTGACACTTATCAATGGACAGTTTAAGGCCAAAGTCCTCCAGTCGGTCCAATACCTTAAATAATCTGCTCTCATGTTCCTCCAGTGAGCTGCCAAACACAATGACATCATCTAGGTATACCAGTCACTCTAGTAAGTTCATGTCCCCACTGCACGCTCCATCAATCGTTGAAAAGTGGCTGGGGCACCTGAAATCCTTGAGGCATCCTCATGAATTCATAGAAACTAGCGGACAGATAAAGGCCGTCTTCTCACGGTCCTCTGGGGCCATCGGGATCTGGTAGTACCCACTGCGGAGATCCAGCACAGAGAACCACTTGCTCCGCTTAGGCAGTCCAAAGCATCCTGAATGCGGGCATTGTGTACTGATCAGGATAGTCCGCGTTTAAGGCGATAATCCACACACATCCTTACTGTTCCATTCTTTTTCCTCACTACCACAATGGGGGAAGCATAAGGGCTTCTGGATTCTTGTATTACACCAGCAGCTAACATCTCTTGCAGATGCCGTCTCACATTATCTATGTCAGCAGGTGCCAGGCGTCGAGACCTCTCACGAAATGGTCTTTCGTCATGCAGCCGGATATTGTGCTCAGCTCCTTGCACGCATCCTACATCCCATTCCTTTAAAGAAAACACCTGGTCTCTCTGGGCAAGCTTCTCACTGATCCTCACTTTCCATTCAGCTGGCAGCGGAGTCGAAATCAAACAAGTCAGGCGTTACTCTGTCATTCTTCCTTGAACTCTTGCTGCTGGGTAGCACTGCAGTGTCTGCACAATGCACATTAGCCAGGATGCAACCTCTGTTTACTCGAATGTCTCTTTCAGACACATTATGAACTTGGACCATTACCCTTCTGGCATAAGCATGGGCTCTAGCGGGCAAAATACTAGGCTTGACCAGCAGTCCCTCTGGCAATTTTCCATCGCCTGGTGCATCCAACATTAATATTTTATTCTTAACATCCTTTCTGATACGGACCTCTCCTGTAAGGTACACTGGGCATTTGGCGCCAGGATCAGAGACTCAGGATCCTTCTTCCATACAATTCCGACCGGTTCCTCTGGTTCTGTTTTTCAGCATCTCTCTGTGCCTCATAGGCCTTCTTAATTAAAGCGGAACTCTTAAAGCTCTACTAGTCTTTGACCCCTGTTTTTCATAACACAACTGTGCCAGCCTTCCGAACATATGAGCATTTGTTCCAATCAACAAAGGGACACCATCATACAGTCCAGTGGGGGACACACTAAGGCTAGGGTCTCTACTTGTTCGGCCACTCCAGCCACGGAGGTGGGGAAAGACAGCCAAATTCGGATATACCCGAATAGGGGTAGGCCT